>OX422224.1:206348579-207682745 GCA_949130495.1 Sambucus nigra
GCTCACTCTCGGCGATACGGGAGTGTATGGGGAGTCTCGTCTCCTTCACATTCTCCCAACAATGCCAAAAGGTAGGTATCAATGTCGTAACATCACATTTTCTGATAAGAGATAAAATTTAGAGAGTGAATTATGAGTCATTATGCTAAGAACATCAATTAAAAGTGATAAAAGAGGAACAATGCAAAGACTACAAGCAAAAATATTATGCCATTCGTGTAAAAAATATGAATATACAAAGATGATCCATATGTTAGTGTTATAAAACACCCATAGTACGAGGGATGAAATAAGATATTTTTTAAAAAAAAATGTTGCATTAAGGGGCATAAGTCCACAGGCAGCAACCCATCTAAAAAAAGAAATTTAATTTTCTTTAGGCTTTTTGGTCATAACTTCATCATGCGCAACATCAATCATTATCTTGTCCTGGATGAGCACGGTCGATTTTGCTAAGGACACCTGGGCAGTAGCCTTCGAGTTTGACAAGTTGAAAGACTTCAAGTTATTGGTGAGTTGAGCATCAGATTTACTGAGGTCAAGATGTTTGTTCAGGATCCATCGACAAGCGATTTTTACCCCTCTTTTTAAGTACGGGAGGGCGTAGCTAAAAAAATCCTCAAAGGATTTAAAAGCCTTAATTGCCTTCTCCACTCCATGATTTACACCATCTTCGATGTTAGCTTGGTGTGTTATGAAGAGTTTATCCATCTTGGAAGGATGATCCATGCCCCAAGCTCGTAAATCATTTGTTTGTTATTTCCTTAGTTGTTCTATTCTAATTTTATAACTACTCTCTCCATCTTTAATCTCCTTCTTCAATGTCTTGTTGGCCTTAATGGAATCATCAACCTATTAGAGTCTAGGAACATTATCCTGGACCCATTGGTTCAAGTGGTGAAGGGAAATCACAAACTGTAAAATAGAAAAGGCAGTTAGAAAAATATGAGAAATACTTTGATAGAAATGATAACTAGAACCGTTAATTGGGCTTATTTATGGAGATCAAACTTGTTGACCCAATAGGGGTCTAAAGCATGAAAAAATATGATGTCAGAATCGGCCATAATTGATCCTATGGCATCCTTATAACTTTTTATGTAGCCTAGTAGAGAGTAACTTGTGAAAGTTAGTTGTGTCAACCGAGCAGCTTTAGTGGCATCCGAAGAAATAGGTATAGCCTGGTCTACAGGGGCTTTGAAAAAGGTGTCTTTTTTGTTACTTTTATCGGTAGGAAGGAAAATATTGTTACCCTCAACCTGAGTTGCCCCCCCAGTTGTAAAAAATGTTTAGGAAAGGTTAAGGTGTATGAAGTGTTAATTTCTTCTTCGTCTTTGTCTTCATCATCATCATCTTCCTCACCCGTCAACTTTAGTTACACCACTAGGGAATTTGGTGATGAATTTGGTGTCTATCATGGACGACAATAGAATAATCATGTTTGGTTTCTTAATAGTTACATCAAATACTCGCTCATCGTTATTCAAAATATCATGAAGCCTAGGTGATGGAGAGTTCCCCCGATTGCTCGACTCCGAAGCACTAGAGCCATCCAGACGAGACTAGAAAGTTGTATGTCCACTTCAAAAGTGTTGGTGCCATCAAAATTTTTGGATAGGGAAGGAATGTATCCCTCTAACAAGGGTACAGACTAAGAACCACTATATGAGGTAGAAGATATGGTATCACTTCTAATGCTTATAGAGACCCTAGACTCTACTGGGGTAGGATACATAAGAAGTGGAGGGGGATGAACTACTACTATGGGGCTTTGGTGAATTGGGAGTCTAGGCTCAGCCTTGGCTCTTATTTTAGCACGATCGCAGCCTTAAGAATCTCCCTAAGTATTCATTCCCTCAACTGTGGGTATTACTCACCAAGTTCGTATAGTTTTTCGTACATCTAAACAAGAACACTTTTGACCTAAGTTGACTAAAGGATCAAAGGTAAAAGTTCAATCATTTTTTAAAAGAATCCAATGTTTCAACCTCCAATAACCTAAACAGCACCGTAAAAACACTAGAAAAAACCCTATAGCAACCACTAGTGGAGAGAAAAAAAACTCAAAGATCACCAAAAATAAGAAAAACATAAATCAAGAAACATAACGCAAATCGAACGGAAACATAATAGGAAACGGGGTTACTTTGGTGTTAAAGAAGAGTTCAAATGAAAGAAATACACTAAAGCTCGCCTGAGATAAAGGGATTGGAGGAAAGAAAATGAGAAGCTTGAGTTTTCTGCTTATGGCTTAAGTGAGAGAATGAGAATTGGAAAAGAAAGAAGAATGTGAGATTTTTGGATATTTAAATGAGGTAATGGTTGCACCCGATTTCCTAAAACCACATCATTAGGGAAAGATCTCCAAATGGGAATGCTACCACCAATTCTTATCACGAACACCAATCCATCTCCCTATTAATATGTGTCCAGTCAAGGGCCCTCAAATGTCATGTCTGTTTAGGATGCATAAATGATCCTCCTGACACCTACATAACCCACTCATGTCTCCAAAACATCCACTGACTTTGAGGGGTCATCTTATCTTAGGGTTTGGATGGCTACACACCTCAGTCTCCCATTATCATTGAAGAATAAAGTTTAGGGGTGATTGATATACATAAGTGTGACCTCATCTAGACGAGACTCATCTCATGTACTACAATCCCATCTAAGGTACCAGTCAAAGCCATCCTCATATGGGGATATAGATCGGAGGCACATGTCACTCAATCTCGGCCTCCAAGAACTAATCTACAGAATAGTTAAAATCATACACATAGGTGAACTTGGTGCTAAAAAGTTCTCCTATGTATCGCCTTCACCATGTGATGGCTTCAGACAACATAGACAGGATGAGACTTATATGTTATTCGAGGACAGATATCACAGTCTTGTCCCTACTCACCTGGGATCCTTATTTAACAGTCTTGGATAGGTCGAGACCTCCATCGCCCACTTCAATATCCTACATGGAATATATGATTTTTGCATCACCAATATACATGGACCAAACAGGTAAAATATATCAACATCTCATGCAGAAGACATGTGGAACCTTATCATTGGACTACTTAGCTTGTGCACACATGGCGTATGCTTGGGGATGACAATGCATACCCCTAAGCTTATATAAGCCCAGTTCATCTTTTTTCATAGGATCGATCAATTGTAACCCTACTGTAACTCTATTGTACTGAAAAAAAAAAGAGCTTGAGTGTGTATCCATGGACATTAGTTCCTTGTTATAGTAAAAGGATTATCACTTTGCAAAGTAGAGTAGGACAAGGTAAAAACCCTTATATACTTGCATCCTCCATCTCTCCCATACCTTTCTTTACACATATATTATTGTGATTTCCACCATTGCTAAGAGAGCTAGAGCATGAGATGTTCACATTTTTAGGATGGTAATTCTCACCATCATCATTGCATTCATTCATAGTTCCAATTTCCAGTCTTAAGATGTAAATGATGATCTTACATGCTCATTTTTATTATTGCATTTCATTTCCATACTCAAATTTCCTTTTTAGTTGTCAAATTCGAATTATTGTATTTGCAGTTTTTTTATGTTGGAGTCTCTTATTTATTTAAACATGAATTTTTGTTATAAGACAACTGCTTATTCCAATGATGGAGTTTATTTCATTATGGTTTTGGGACTGATATCGATCTTGTATATGTTTTACATTCTTGATTACTATCAGTTTATTATCTTTTTATTTTATTTTGGTTATGCTCAGAATTACACTTATTCTTTAGACTCGTGTATAATTTATATTTGGACCTGATCAATCTAGTTATGGATTTTAATGAGATCCACAGGTGCTACCGTCTGTTGAATGGGTTTGTATGGTGTCTGAATGCATGATTTATAGATAGGCATGGGATTAGTATGTGAAATAAAATGGTCGTGTGACTAGCATAAATTTTGGGGAGTTTATATAATGTCCGGAAATACCTGGAAGCGAAGTTATAAGGAAATGTATGGCCAAGGAAGGAACATATAAAACTTTAAGTTAGTTGCGACATCAATTTCAGTTGATACATTAAGTATATAAATTTAAAAGATATTTTGAAAGATGACAAACAACTTGGGTATGAAGTTCGAGGGGACCATATGTCGATAAGAACAGATATAAATCACCGTTTATATATGTGTCAAATAGTGGTTAGAGTATTGATCTAATAATATTCCTTAGAATTTTTCGTGTAGTAGTTGTCTGTGCTAAGTGAGGAAGCCTTTAGGAATTCATACAGGCCTTTTAGAGTAGTCAAGTAAGAGAACTAATGAGCCAACAAGTTTAGGTTCAAAGTGATGATGACTCTTATGGGTAATACCTGAGAAATATGAAATGCTTTAATTTAATGTGATAAAGTGGATACAATAATGGTTATGGATGAAGTAAGAAATTTTGAGGACAAAATATCCTAAGAAGGGAAGAATTCAACACCCCAAATTTGTAAATAATGATTATATGCTAATTATGTGTGTACATAGATATATTATGTAAATAAAATGGGTACATGGGTTTGCATAGGCAATATGAGCGCTAAATATGTGATTTAAGTGAATGCATGGTGTTTTCAAAATTTGAACGGTGTTTGGAAGTTAATTGCATGATTAGGATTAATCAAGAGAAGTTGGTGAGATAATTTTTTTTATTAAGGCTTAACATCGTGGAGAAAGACACCAAGATACGAATTACAGAGTAAATTGACTAATATTGGAAACAAATATGATTACCGTGGAGTCATGTATTCATACCTGGGATGTGTTCATGACTTATATAAATCTAATATTTTTATGATTAAGTAATCACATTAAAATAGTTGGTACTCTTGTGGGAGTTATAGAAGCTAAGAGTGTGCCTCTCAGTGGTAGCTATTCAAATAAAAATTAATTCACCTAATGCAAGAAAAAGTTTACTAATTTGTAATTATCAAAAGGGTTAACAATCCAAAAGTCTACGTGATGAAATATTTTATGAAATTTTATAATCCCAAATTTTATGTTCTTAGTTAAGATAGTGGTTTTAAAAAACACGATAAAAGTAAAATAAGCACAATGCCGGATGTACAAAGGAAAACCCACTAACTAGAAAAATCACGGACCAATAAGAAGGACAAATGAACTATTATAGAAATATTATAACTATAAGACATGGTGGATAGGCTATTTGTTTATAATAGGGAGTCAAAAAAGTGAGTACTTTTGGATGGGTACACTGTTAGTGCATATTAGGAAGTTAGACATGGGTTTTCTCGATGCTCTCGAAGAGAGATATCCAACTCCTCTACATGTTTTTCCTACTTAAGATGATCCATCCAATCTTAAATTTACCCCAAAAGTAACAACTTCCATTGGATAACTCCTTAGCCCATGGTTGTTGGGTATAGTGGGTCTGAATTTATAGGTCCTACTAGTTTTGATAAGATCAACTGTGAGCCAAGTGGTAGGAACTATGTTGACACATAATCTGATATACTTATTAGTCAACTTGTTTTTCTGAAGATAAGGTCATGTAAGGTGTTTCTTTGCTTATTATTGCACCAGTACTTGTGTTGGACGAGGAAGAGAGTACTTCTAGTAGCTCTTATAACATTGCCAACACTAAAACTCACTACCATGATTGTGTACTAACCGAGGCCGAGTAATTTAGCCCGGGAGACAAATACGCCTTTCCTATTAGTATATCTTACTAGTTTCCAGGTCCTTGTGAGAGATTTTACACTCGGCTGAATGCCGAGAAGATTTATTTCCCTATTTTGTCTTCCCCTACATGCTATCATTAGGTCCATGTTGAAAGGGTATGAGGCATATCCCACTCAACTCCCCCCAAATGCCTACCGAACCATACTAGGGTCCATGGTTTACTCGAGGCTTCACATGAGTTTCAAAGTTGTTGGGAACATTTTTAGGAATATCTATAGCATCAAGGATATTGTTACTTTGATCCCCATAATTTCGATATAAAACTTATCAAAGTATCCTAAACAAGCAGTCATAATTGGAAGAGTAGTTTTATCTTTTTGTCTAGAGAGTAGGCGTTAAAGTTGATCTAAACTGATCATATTCCTTCTGAGTTGCGTGAACCAGACCACAATTGTATACCTTATTTCTACTTACTGTTCTGCACTTATTTTACTTGAATTGTGCTAAATTTTCTTGTTTTCCCCTTTCCAGCGAAGAAATCTCCTGTATTGTCCAACCTTCAAAGGGTGGTTGGTGGAAAGTACTTGCACTCATAATCACCCCACATTTGAGGCTTTTTTCATCTCAGAGAATGAGGCCATGTCGTAAAGGAAGGCCGATGCTAAGGTCATGTCATAAAGGAAGGTCGATGATCAAAAGAGGTCTGAGGATGAGGATGTTTTTTAGACTACAACCAAATGGAAGGATCCTTCTTTTTCCTACCTCCATAATACTAGAAGTAAAAGCCCTATACAGCCCCCACAACCTACAAGGGTATTCAACCCTCTATGGTGAGGTGGAGGATTTCATGTTTGATCGTGAAAATATTACCACCATCGAGTAGCTAAAAAACGAATATAACACCATCTTCCACCACATAAATAGTACAGTAGAGGTTTTTGGATACCATGGATACAACCCTGACTTTGAATTTACAAAGTGTTATGACCTTGATGCTTTGTGGAAGCTATTCCATTAGCGATTGTTCGTGTTAAGTACTTCGACCAAATTTATGCACATATTTCTTTTGTCAAATACACCACTCTTTATTTATCTCTCTAATTTATATTTTAAGGCAGGATGGGTGCTACCATTGTCAGGGAGAAGGATGTTTCCTTCCATATTACCTACGATATTGAGAAAGAATCCAACATTGACTTGTAGGGGGAGCTAGCCAAGGTTAATGGTGACTTTAAGTTGTCTTATGATGAGATCAAGGAAAGGGATGATAAAATTATTTCCAAGACCATGGCTATCAACTCGTCTAAAGAGGAGAACTGAAACCTGAAGGAGTAATCCAACACTAGTGATGTGAAACTTCAGATCTTAGAAGTGGATCTGATGATTAAACCATTGAGACGGTGACTTATGTCATGGAAGGCTACGAAGAATTGGGAGATAGGGGGATTAAAAATTATGTTGAGATTGTTGAGGTCATCCTCATTTAGGAAGGTGATGATAAAAAATCTCGGGCTCTGGAAGATGAGGAAGAGGAGATGGAGGTTGAGATTAAGGACGTCCCTGTTATTGACAACCAAGTTCATTCTCTTGAATCAACTCATCTTAATTCCCCCAATGCTTCCAAAGATACCACAATAGATGAGGTTGTTGACGAGCATTCTCATCTTCCAAATGAGGAGACTCCTACTGTTTAAACATTTTATTATATTTTTTACTTGTTCTTATAACAGTTTTACTTCTTTAACTCCTCCTGTAATACTTCATACATCTTCTTACTATTTGAATTTTTTTTCTAATACTATGAATGTAGAAACCCCATCCTAGTACCCCCCCTAATAATCTCCTTAGGTCCCTTGCACTCACTTTTCACCATAAACCCTAGATCGTACTATAAAAATTCATTTAGAGGCCATCACGTGCTCCCGAGACCCGTTTTACTCCTATTAACTTTCTTATCTGAGTGGAAGCTCATGTAATTTTTGAAAGTCTCTTAATCCCCTTTAAATAGTCCACCCCGAGTGCGAATCAGCCTTATAATTTGGATAAACGAACCATTTTACCCTTAAAACTGATCTAGAGGCCACCGAGAACTCCCATGCCCCGTTTGACTCTGATGTACTCTCCAACTTAAGAGATGCACAATGAATCTTATAAGGGATGTAAATCGTATTTTCCAATGGTCCAACCCGTGCACAAATAAGTATTATAGTATGGATGAACAACTGATTTTCCTTCAAAGGGATACCAGCCGCTTTCGAGCCCCATTTGACCTCATTTAGCTCTTCGAACCAAATGAAAATGAATGAAATCTATAAGGTCATTGAATACCCTTTCTATTGGTCCCTCACATTAAAAAATCAGCCTTATGGTTCGGACGAACGATCCATTTCTCCCAGGATTTCCTATCTAGAAACCAATGGTCTCTTACGAGCCCTATTTGTCCATGATCAACTCCCAGACTCGGGAATGGCTCAATGGATTCTTTAAAGGCTCTGAATATCCTTTTTAAAAATCCACCCCATGCACAATTTTACCTTATAGATTGGATTTTATGACAGTTATTCTACAAAACTTATCCTAAACTACCGAATGGCACCCTCAAGACCCTGCCTATCGGTAATGTGCCTAAGGTTCTATGCTGATAGGAGGGTCCAGGACCATACCGATCGGAAGCCTCTTGTACCTATAAATAGAGTCCATGACCTCACTTTGAATGGAACGCCTAAACACCTCTCTCAGTAATTCAGAGAACATTCTCTTCAATTCAGAGCTCTCCTTATCCTAAAAATCCATTTCCCACATTCCATTTCCATCCTTTTCTTACCTCATTTATAAAATTCCCCTCCACCTTTTCATACCATGTCCATCCCATTACAAACTCTTTGTATCTACACTCAAGATCAACTTCAAGTGTTCATAATAATGTCCAATCCTTCACCCTTTTCTCTAAATTCTCTTATTTTTACATTAGTCACTTTATTTTTACTTTAGTACTTTATTTCATTAGATCATATATACTAATATCAAGCCCTTTATTAGTAGTATTCTCCCATACTATATTTTTTATAAAAAAAAACAAGATAAAGAGGGTAACACATATCATAGCCTTACATGCTTTTATGTTGTCCAACATTTATCCTCATATTACTATAATGATCGAAGATCCAACAAACACTCATATTATATTTTAATTATTATTTTTGGGAACACACCTAAGGACGAACTCACTTCATCCCTTTCCATGATGAGAATTGAGTAATTGTATTCTTTATCTCTATTATGATCAAAAGCACACACTTCATGAAGTCTAATAGGAAAAGATTAACACATGCCCATGCGAGATGGAAAGGGCGGAATGGGTTCCTAACACCTTCCCATTCCATAACTTAGTCCCCGAATCCTTTAAATGCTTTGTTTCACAAGCATCAACATTGTTCTTGATGTCTCTCTCTCGAGGTGGCAACAATTATTTTGCCTATTTTATGCAAAATAGGGGTGCGACTCTACCTCTACACATTACCCCACATTTGACGACGAATGAGCGCCCCGAGTAAAAAAGGGGTGCACTACCGCGTTCGCGGATGCGGGATGGCCATAGTGGCGACTCTACCGAGGAAGTGCTTTTTTAAGAGGACTAGACTCTATTTTTGCATGGGTGTTATTATTTCCTACATGTGTGCGTATGCACCTACCCATATGTTCATTTTCTCCTCTATTTATTTTTACTTATATCTACCTCATGTATATATCACTTTTCACTCACTTATATACTGTACACACTTATATATACTCTCCATGTACAATTCACCCACTTACGCTTGTATATAGATTCACTTATACTCACATGCTTCATATCTCACATATAATAACCATGCTGAGGATGTAATAACCCTTATTTTTGAGTAATTAATTATATATAATTTTTCCACGTGGGGAAATTATGTAAAATAATGGGAGTTTGATTAAATATTATTTTAAGTGATTTAAGAGATAATATTTACTGAGTTTTGCATATTTACTGTGAAGAGAAGGTAAATAGCATCATTTTGTGTTTCATTGCGCCGATGTGCCTTAAGCGACAATTATGGCATATATTTTAATTGGATTATGATTAATATATTAATATGGCGCTGGAGCATGAAATATGGTACGATATTTCGAATGCCAAATTTGAGGGTGCGGTTAGTCCAAAAATGGTTGTGATAGTCAAAATAAGTGTCATATTGAATTTTTGAGTTCCGGGAACTTTTGACAAGTTATAACTTAATTATGTAGTTACAAGTCATTTTAATGGTGTTTTAACATTTAAAGATGGAAACAAATGTTAAATGAACGGTTAAGTCTCCCAAACCCTTTTATTTCTCATTTATATGTTTTAGACTTATAGAGAGATTGAGAGAAGAGATTAACGGTTCTAATAATGTGGATAAATTACATATATAATTATGTTTTTGAAGTTTTAACCATTAATGGGGTTTTGATGATTTTAGTGTTTAAACCCTTAATCTTGGATTTAAATTTGGTTTGAGTTGGAAATATTAGTTAGTTGTTGTGTAGGAATGAAGTTGGTGAATTTTTGGTTGATAATTTTGAGATTGGATGGAAGAGATTTGAGTTTTGGGAAATTAGGGTTCATAACTCGTAGCTCTGATTTAGGCATTTCTGTCGGGCTGAATCGATTCGCCTTTAAAAGAGGCTACAGGTCTGGGGAGCTGAATCGATTCAGTTTAAGGCCGAATTGATTCGGTTTGAGACAAGAGGTTGGTTTTCTCATCCGAATCGATTCATTTTTGGGAAATCGATTCGCTATCAGGGGCGAATAGCTTCGGAAACCCTGTATTTCGTAGGGGTTTTCCAACTTAGTTTCTAGTCCTTTTCTTTTAGGTTTAAGGATTAGGAAACTTCTCTTGGGAAGTAATAAAGAGTATTAGGGGTTTATATTAGGGAGATTAATACCCTAGATTAGTATGGGGGTAAAGTGGGTTTAGTTTGGGGTTGTTCAATAGGAGTTATCGTCGTTTCATCTAGTGAGCTAGCTTCGGACTAAGGGAGAGTTAAGTGATACAATTTGGGGGTTTTGGGAGACTAGTATTGAGGAAAAATTAACTTTGGTGGCATATGGTATTACTTTGAACTCTTGGAGACTAGGGTGAGGAATATTGTACTTCCTGGCCTATACCGTCAATCAAACATGACTTCATGAATAAGAAATGCGTACTTTAAAATTGGCATATTGCTAAGCATATATGATTTTTGAAAATGTAAAATGTGAATGTTTGAAATGGGCATAACTTGTAAATGATAATTTACATATACACATCGCTCTAAATGCTATCATAGGGGAAGTTACGCACATGAGGTGAAGTCCCCTAGCTAGTGAATGCAGGGTGAATATAGTCCTCATCCATATGACCAGTTATTGTATACTGTGTGATTATTGTTTGAGGTGAGGTAATTCCGGGTGTGGTTATGACTCACTGTCGAAGGTATATGGCCGCTTCCCAACGTTATGCGATGTAGGATGCCCAGGTTGTCTTGGTGATAGGCCCTGGAACATGATAGCTATTTAGGGGAGCATCTACTAGTGGTACCCAGAAGGATGGTCTTAGAATCGTTATATAATGTGATTATAACTATTCTTAATAAAGTGGAACTTGTAATGATGGTAAATGATTTTGTGAGATAAATTTCTTTGAATGAGTTTCCTAGAGAGAAAAGGAACTGTGAAGTTAAATGGTGTAAAACTGAATTGGTGAAGCATTTTGTGAAATAAATGGCTTTAAACATGTTTCCTAAAGAGAAAAGAACTGTGTAGTTAAGTTGTGTAAAAATGAAATGAAATCTCATTAACTGAAACTTAGATATTTTCTCGTGCGTAAATGAACATTGATCATTGTCATTGATATTGCGCTAGGTTGTGGTTTTAGATTGAGAGGTGATAATTCTTATCATTATTTGTGAGAGCGAGATAAGTTTGTGATACTGATTGAATAATCATTAATGTCATGCATTTTATTCACATGGTGATCATATCAAATCGGGCCCTGACCCGTCTATATCTCTTTGTTTTGTATGAATTCTATTTTCGCCCAGGTGCTCCACCGCAAGGACTCCCATATTGACCTCTCCATCCCTGTTGTACTGGAGCTATAACATTTTGGGGATGTTCTAGGATATTCGTTGTAGACACTTCTATCTTTTTGTACTCTAGATATGATTAGTCTACATTTTCGGGTGTGTTACCCAAGCTTTGTACCTATTTAATATAATGTGATATTTAATTTTAATACTCGGTGTAACCTGCTTGTAATGGTCTCTTAACCGACAGCTTATTCAGTTATTATGTTGTGTATGATTATTATAATGTTACTCATTTGTTTTGATATCCACCTTCTTTTAAATTACAATTGTTTAAATATTTTCTTTACTTTACAAAATAATTTTGACACCTAGTTTTCTAAAATAATTGGTGGTTATCTCGTATTATTATTTGTACGATAGTGATACTAAGAATGGACCATCTATGATTCCTGTAATTATTGAAGTATCGGGCTGGCCACCTCATATTTTAATAAGCGGGGTGTCACAGAGGCTTCACTAGCACACACCCACACTTCTCACACTTGTATATATCCATGCTCATTTACATATATCACAAACCACTTGTAGTTGATCCATCTATAGGCTCACTACCATAGACAATCACATGTATGTATTCACATGTCACTCACACACATGTATATATCCCCATCACCATGCTGAGTAAAGTCTTCATGCTCCATGGTAGATCTATTTTTCATGAAACTTGTACATTCTCCCTCATTAGTGTAGTGCTCCCTTTAATCATCATGAAAATAAAAGACTATCTCGCTCTCGCTCTCCATAATATAATAATCAAGACTCATGCATTTTTTCACACTGCATCACCAAGAGCATGACAATATTTACCAAACGTTTTTTCGATACTAAATTCACTTTTTGAAGGACGTCGATCATGTGGGTCGAGGTTAGCCTAAGAAATATGACTCTCACCTTCCACTAGCTTTATACCTTTGACATATATTGAACGGTCCCCCACCAACCATACTTCTTGATCAAACTCACGAAGGGAGGTATATAAAAAATAACTTGTTCACGTATGTTGAGTATATTGAATTCTGTCTCACACATACCATCCCCATGAGGTATATCGTGAGGCAATTCACGTACATTTAGGTATATCAAAGGGCTTGTCCACATGTACCGATGAATGATTGCACTTATAGGCAAGAGGTATGTCATGTAAGTCATGCCAAAAGGGGGAACCCTTCAACTAGCCCAACAAATGAATAAACCTCATATAAGCATAAAACCTAAGGCACTCATATGTAGTTTGTCGATTATCATGCAAAACTCCGCTGAAATTTTGGGATCACCTACCGCCCAAATTTTTGTGCTATTTCACCTTTTTTGAAAATAGGACATTGTCCATAAGCTTGGAAATAAGTCAAACGATGTCTTGCATATTTTTCAAACAATACTTTTCGAGACTTTTGTCTTGTCCACATTTTTCTTGCGTTTAGGAAAACCTAATACAAGAGAAAACCTAATAATAATAATCATGCTGAGATTCTTCTCCTCCCCCCCCCCCCCCCCCCCATCAAAAAACAAAAATGCCAAAAATAATTCCCTCCTTTTCCTAAAAAACAAAAATAATATTTTTCTCCTTCATTCTTTCAAAATTAAATTCGAATAATTTTTCCTGTCAGTTGATCGCCATGGATCCCTAGGGTTTCGCTTTCCGTCAAACCATCTTGAAGATTCGTCGCTTCTTCTACTACTTCTTATGAGTTTGGAATCTACCTCCACGAGCTCTTTATGGAAAAATTTAACGAAGCACCGAATATGGAGCCGATCTGATGGACGTCTTAGCCCAACTCAGCACCAATATCGAAAACCTTCAAATTGAGTTCCATGAAATACAACGACACCAGGTCCATATTCTCGAAGAACCCGAGGTTCTCTTTCCTCATTCTAAGGGTCCACCAACTCCCGAGCCTGTATGGATCCCAGAAGAGTATCTGCATAATCTACCTGTATTGCCTATTAGTGGACCACCACCAACCCAACTCCTAATTCCGAACCTTGCCCAGTCAGGGGTAATCAACAAGTACCCATGGATTCCAAAGAGGAGGAACTGAACAAGATAAAAAAAGACCTCAAAATGTTGTCTAAGAAGTTTGACCAAGTAAAGATATCCAATAACTACGTGGACTATACCCACATGTCTATATATTCTAAAGTTAGATCGCTAGAGAAGTTCAAGATGTCAGACATCGAGAAGTTTTGAGAATCGGGCCCCAAACTGTGCACCATCGAAGATATCATAATTCCATGACTTTTCTTGCTGCCTATGAAGAGATAATGGCCCAAATGTTTCAAAATACCTTAAAAGAAATCGACCCTTGATGGTTTATGTCCCTTAAATAATCTAGGATCCATAGTTGGGAAGATGCCATCTAGGAATTCATGTCTTAGTACAAGTATAATGAGGAACTAAAGGTTATGTGTTGAGATCTAGAGCTTCTTAGTCTAAACTCTTGGGAGATAGTCACCAGATTAAGGGTAGTGGATAATGGTACATAAAACTGTGCAACTCATTCCCTATGGTGGCATTGACCAATTGATCGAGACCTTGTTAAGATGGGTAAAATCTACACACATCTTCCATTTTTCATTTTTATTTTTCACCATGACATCATTTTACAGCCAATCTGGGTATTTGACATCTTAAATGATTCTTATTGCCTTTAGCTTTCCTACTTCCTCTTGGATATGCATGTTCTTGTGTTCTAAAAAAAACATGCTTTTTTATTGGTTTCATGTCGTTGACGATATTGAGCTCATGGCAAAGGATTATTGGGTCTATTCCTGGCATGTCCTTATGACTGCCAGAAAACACATTTTTCCTTTGCCGTAAGAAGTCTTCTAATTCTTTCTTCAAAGATTGATCCAGTGAAGAACTTATCTGGGATTTCTTTCCTGGATGCTAATCGTTTAATATCACCAACTCCTCCTACTCTGTATCTTCAATTATGACTAACCTCTATTCGTCCTCAGGATCTAATGTCTTCATTTTATAGGTTATTATTAAATTCTTTTAATCGTTTTATTTTTATAACGTATAATAGCACTCATATGGTTACACTTGATTTCCATTTACTACTCCAACCCCATAGTGAATGGGGAACTTCAGGCATTAATGAATAGTGGAGGAGACTACTTCGAACATTGTTATCCCGACCCTACCAAAGATGATGTTATACGATGATGTCTTGTTCTTATCCAAGATGAAGAAATGCATCATTTCTATTTGTGAGGTCATACAGATGCCAATGACAACTTCAAGCACAATCACAACCAAGGGATATACCTTCGCCCCTGAGAAAAAAAATTAGTGGTCCAAAATACTCCTTCAACTTTCTTTGTAACAATTTTAACTTCTTAAAACATTCATGGAATAGTACATATTTCAAAATACGATTGTCAATAGAGACTCTTTATAGTGATCGCTCATAGACCATCATAGTGAAGCCGAGAGGATCTTCATACGGGTACAAAAGTCCAGATATGTCATCTTCAGAGAAACCATCTACCAGTCGATCCTTTGCCATCTTGTGAGGGTGCACCAATACCATGTATGCCATACTCACCTTTCTACCATGCACATATGACTTTGCCTCACTAAAATATATCTTTTTTTTAGCCATCCATCTCTTCCACCAGCATTAACTCTGGTAATAAAAATACGAGCGAACAAAATTGTGCTTACATTCTCCACTAGATCTTTTGGGCTTCTTAGGCAGGTCATGGTAATCTTCACCATCTGAATCCTCATCTCGCTGATGCTTCTTCCTATATTTATCATTGTAAGTAGACTCATATCTTGTCATTGGCTTATGATCTCTAGGTTTGTCTGATCATCCACCTTTGTCACGAACATGGACATCTTGCCTTTTCGAATTATGTCTTTCATTTAATTCTTTAGCTCCATGCAACTCTTGGTGTTTTTTTATCCATGTGGAACTTGTAATATTTCCTCTTGTCTATTGTCCCTGATGGTGATTTCTACTTCTTTAGCCACTTGAGGTTTTCACTTCCTCAGATCTCGTTGAGAGTATGGTGAATGCCTATAGTGACCGAAGTGTACACATCAAATTTTTTTGGCTATGCAGAATTCTTTTAATCTTTTGATGTCTTCTCTAAGATCTAACCAACATTAATTTTTTCATGGATTGATTCATTAACTTCCATGTCTTATTTATCATTCATGATCTTCCCCATGTTGCTAATATCTCGACCATTATGCTTAGTGGTTCCTTTGCCAAATCCTAATAAAACTTTCCTGGAAACATGACACCGATTATGGAAGTAATGGACACCTTCTCATCGTAATCAATGACTTAGATATTTTTGTATTAAAATGGGTGACAAACACTCTTTTTATTTTATCCCCAATTGGTGGATGCCTAACAAGTGAGCTACATATTTTCCAAATTTAGTACCAAACAGAATTTTCTCACGAATAGTTTAGCCAGTTGTTTGAAGTTTATAATCTTCTCCCTGTGGAGCCCATAACACTAGATCTGAGCATATTCAGTGAGAGTACTAGAAAAAGCTATTCAACGCATCACGTCTAGAACATAGTATATATATGAGGCAACTTGATACTCTTTCTCAAGACATATTGGATCTAACTTTCTGTCATACTAGGATGTGACGTTGGGCAACTTGATCATCCCTAGTGTGAGGTAGCTCATCCCCTAAACATATCCTCTCAGTAGGTGATTATTGGTCTTGATGAAGACCCAAATTTGATCTTCCAGATTCTCCTTACATGGTTGAACCTCCTATTCGTCTTTCATTGTCTTATCGGCTTCACTATAACTTTCAACCGAGCTCTCTATTATTTACTTGGGTGCTTAGATATGGCCGACCCACTGATGTTGTGCTTAGAATCAGACAATCATGTAACATCATTAGCCCTAGTCGTTTTGGACTACTCATTGTATTCCATAAGGTCCCTACACTGATGTTCTCATGCATCCCTTGGGCCCAACTAATCAAAATCTTATCCCCTTATAAACCCATTAAAATAAGTAGTACACTTTGCCAAATAGGTCTGATCATCGTCTTAACTTACCGATCGAATTGTAAAAGTTGATCCTAGCCTGTAGGACATTATCGCTCGTACATATCCTATAAATTTGGATCTAGACCTGCTACTATCACAACATAAGGCCATACCTAACCTCTTAAGTTTTTTACAACTCGATCATGGTAATATTGTTTCTTATCTTTTATGGAGCCAAGGGAAGAATTTTAAACCTCATATCAGAGTTCTCTGCCACTAAATGAGATCCATTTATGTCCTGTGCAGTCGTATTATAACACTTTATGTAAACTATTTCATATTCTCCTGTATAGGCTCTTGTCCCCTAGACTTGTATTTTAATATCCCTACATGTTTCCCGTTCTTACTAGTGTTGACGGTGGAATCCCCTATGTAGTTTGACTAATCTTTAGGTTTTCTTCCATTGTCATAGAAAATGAAGAAAATAGAGTAGCGCAAATGAAAAAGTAGAGTATCTTGAAACAACACAATAATTTACAGGAAATAAGGATCAAATATAGGAAAACGTATAGCTGTATTCGAAATCAAGGATTTACTAAGAATAAAATGATTTTTTTTATGAAAAATGCTCTCGTAAGAACCCTGGTGAATTTATATCACTATTCGCTAGTTACAAATGAGAGATATCAACTAACTGAAATGCTAGATTTAGATAAAATAGAAGAGAAATGAGAGATAGAGAATAAGAATAAAATTTATGTGGTTCGACCCAAAGCGATGCCATCGTCCACAATGCAGTGTATATAATATATATTTACTGGGTAAAAGACATTGTTAAATACAATCATGAAGCTCTTAAGTTCTCTCTGGAATTGGCTAGCATAATAACTAGGTAAAGGTATCTTGGATACCCTCCCATGAGGGTGTGATGTATCATTTATAGGTTGTTTGAAGAGAGAGAAACAAGCGTGCTAGGTGGCCTGCCGTTATAGGTCATGCATATATACACTTTACATGAGTGAGATAGATTAATTATCAAGTTAGTTATTGTCCCATGTGGGGGAATATTTTCATATCTCCCACCTGGTCACGTGTAATAAGTGTTGCTGATGTCACTCGATCAAGTTATATATGCTTGTTATAAAGGTGTGAATTAACAATGTTAACCAACTTTTAGCTAACGGTGTGAAATGAGCTACTAGAATGACCTCATAATTGGGTCCAACCAGGTTTGTAGATGACCCAACCTATTTTTTTGTGGCATATTTAGTCGCATGACTTAGTTTTATTGGATCATGAGTTGTCCCATATTTATGGTATACCACATCCAAAATTTGATTCACTCGCTCCGTCTATTTATCTATATGTGGGTGATACGAGGTACTCAACCTCAAATTGAGAATGCAAGCGGTCTAACAGACACGTTTGTATAATTAATTCCCACATACAAATTCAATTTTAATCACATTTGATCTTTACTTAATTATGGAGTGCATACAAGATGATTTGAATTTCCAAATTTCAATTCACATATGCTATTAAAATATGAGATGGGAAAAAATCCCTAAAAAGGGAAAACCTTTTATTTCAGTACTATTAACAGTTTTGAACAACAATCGACTTAAAAACCTTAGATACACTATGTGAGATGCACAGAGTCTTCAAAATGTCAATAGATTATGACTCAGCTCTAGAGTCGTCCACAGGTAGTAGTCTACTTTCGGCATCCACCGATCAGCCTCATCTTTTTCTTCGGCCATGAAACCCGATTTCGCAATCAACAGTAGAGAAAAATCTCTACCAAGGTAGTTCAATAGGAAACCTTCTTGTGATGTGGTAAAGCGATCTTGAATAATTCCAAGGGGAATGAAATATTTTTAGAGTTTTTTTAATAACAAAAGGAGAACTCAAAAGGGTGTTTTTGTTTGTGAAATGAGTTATTTCGATGTCTAATCATGTTTGGATTTTTCAATTTGATAAAAAGGACAAACATAAATGTTTTGGGATAAATATCTTCAGAAAAGAAAATCTCTCAAGGTCGTTCGATCGACAGTGAACCTCGTTTGAATGACACCTAGTACATTGTTAGAAAGACTTCGAAGAAAGTCTTCAAACGATTTTCAAGAGAAATACCAAAAATGCTTCATTCAAAGATTAATGGATCTTGCTCGAACGAAGGGTACTACCTCACACAAACGGCTACAAATATCCTCCGAACCAGGCCTCAATTTTTTGAAAAACTAATTCTATATAAAATTCAAACACCTTTTAAATAAAATAACCACTTAAAAAAAATAAACCCGATAAATGATTAAAAACTATTTTACCAATCACGATCACACTTATTCCATGTATGTTGGGACGAAAGATTCCCCTAATCTTCAAATCTCTTCAACATTGACTTCGAGTCTCGAGAAGTCATGTAGCTTCCATTTTTGTGTAACGATATATGCCATTTAAAAAACAAAATAGTAGCAATTATAAAACTTACTGTTTGAGATCTCCCCCCTTAGATATTACGGTACAAAACACGAACCCAAGACAAATTGAATCCCATCAAGTTAAAACAAAAACTACCCTCCCAAAAAAAAAATGAATGAAATAACTATGAAAGTTTTCGAACGAAATTTATCAATCCTTTGACTAGCTTGGTCTTCAAGTTGTGTGGGTATAAATGATCAATATCCAAGTGGAACACCCTACAAACACATGCAAACCAAATACCATTATGCATATGAGTTTTAAATAGTAAATAAAACTCTCCCACAATTTGTTCTCCCATTTTTTATCTGTAATAAACAAAGGAGTCGAAACTAATCATGCCATCACATGAAGAAGTAAGATATCATCACAAGAATAATCAATAACGTATAAGTAGTGATAATCTCAAAAGGTACTCTGTGACCAACTATTTTTGATTTTTTTTTTAAGTTTTTAAATATATTGTATAAAATTTACAAATGCAACACACCATGGAATAACACTAAAATATTCGAATCCTGAATACAGAATGTACAAGTGTGAACATTTGTTATAGGTTAACAAACATAAACAATCATATCATAGGTGCACGAAGGTTTGAGACACTTGTAGGAAAAGTACTCAAAGTCTACCTTTGGTGTAAAGATTATGAACCCAAATAAAATTGACGCAACTTATTGAACATGCTATGAACATAAATGATTGTCACACCACTAACGTCAAACTATGCAATATTTTTTAAGAAAGCCCGTTGTGCAAACCCATGGATCTTTCACTTTAACTCCCTCAAAATCTCTCATAAATTATGAATTCATTCTTAATTATTTTAAAGAAATTAAAGTGCTCATATGCAGTGAAGCATCAATGAATCTAAAAAAAATTATCTTGGAACTTTTGTTTTTATGTGCCTCGAACCTTTTTAGGCTCTTTTATGCAAATGGTGGCTTTTAACGCAAAGAACATGCTGATCTTCCATTGACCCTTTCCATTTCTTAACATATTACAATATTTTACCGAATATAAATGAAATCTGGGCCATGGTTCTAACATGCACAACTTGCCTCTTTTTACATTTGGTTCGTTATAAAGAAAAATTGAGATGAGAACATCGTATTCGACATAAGATAAGTAAGCACATTATTCATAAAACTCGTGCACGCATGCTAAAAAGGCGACAAGGAGTAAAACATGTAGATAATAATCATCAAAGATCAATGTAATGAGATCCATACATTATTAAGAACACTATTGAAACAATGCCATGTTTTAAAACATTTCGAAAAAGTCACGTGAATGGATGACATGATAGGGTGATTCGAATATCTTAAATGTTCATCCATGTATGGTGATAGAAGAAAACACAACACTCTTTTTGTCTTTTTAAAAAAATTTATCAAAATAAAATATTTTTGACTATTTCAATTATTTCTTAAAAGTAAAAATCATTATGTATTTTTTAAAAAATTTCAGAAAAACAAAAGCTCTTTTTCGATTTTTTTAAAAGTATCAAAAAGAAAAACAGATAAACATAGTGATAATACATTCTATGAATAAGGATATAAGATATGAACATGATAAGAATCCTATACTAGATAAAATACCCGAACTCAATTAATGGTGAAAAACCTAAAGACTTCCTAAGAACCTCGAATCTAAGTTCATCTGGAGGTTTTGTGAAAATATCGGCTAACTGACGACCTTCCTCATAAAGCTCAAGGACATTTCATTATCCTAAACTTGGTCTCGGGTATAATTCTCATGTATCCTAATGTTCTTCCTGTACGAATGTTGGACCGAATTACGAAAAATATGGATCATACTCGTATTATCACAAGAAATAGTCATCGTGCCTTGTGAAATCCCATAATCTTTAAACATTTGATTCATCTATAAGAGTTGTGTGCAATAAATATCGATGGAAATATACTCAACCTCCATCGTGGAATAGGGTATGGAGTTTTACGTCGTGCTCAATAAAGAGACAAGAGCATTCCCAAATTAGAAATACCACCTGAAGTGCTCCTACAACAATCAACATACCCAACCCAATATGCATTCGAATGGACAGACAAACGGCTATCAAAATCAAAGGATTATCAAATACCATATGAAAGAGTTACACTCACATATTTATTGATACGTTTAAGTGAGAGTAAGTGTTACTCTTTTGGAGATGCTTGGCATCATTCACGGACTTCAACACTAAAGGAAATATTAGGATGACTACCGTTCAAGTAGAGGAAACTACCTATCATACTCCGATAAAGGGTTTGCCCAATGTGCTTGCCTAAAGTGTATTTGTTAAGCTTTGTCGATGTCGTCATAGGGGTGCATGGGTTCTTAGCAGAGTCTAGACCAAACTTCTTCACTAGGTCCTTTGTATATCTGGATTGAGATATGAATATCCCATCCTCAAACTGAAGAACCTGGAGACATAGGAGCAATATAAGCTCACCAACTATTCTCATCTAAAACTCTCTCTTCATTTACTCCTTACAGGTGAGAGCATGGAGGGATCACGTGGATCCAAATAATATGTCATCCACATAGACTTGTCCAACTAAAATCGCACCTCTCTCTCTCCTCACAAGCAATATCTTATCCACTATCTTTATCTTTAAGCCATGAGATAAGAGATAGGAAGTTTGCCTCTCGTACCAGGCACGGTTTTAAGGTAATAGATGTGTCCCGGGTGCTTAGGGTCATGAAACCCTTTTGGTTGTTCCATGTAAACTTCCTCCTATAGAATTCCATTCATAAAATCACTTTTGACATCCACCTAGTATAACTTGAAGCGTTGATGACATGCTTTTACGAGTAGTACGCAGACAGACTCAAGCCTAGGAATAGAAGAGAGTCTATCCTCAACGTCCACACCCTCAATTTGTGTGTAGCTTTGAGCGACCAACCTAGACTTATTGCGAACTATGGTTCTATTATTATCCATATTATTATTGTAATCCCCTTATTACCTATCACATTTGTCTTTCTTGGTCATGGGACTAACTCTTATACATAGTTTTTGCAAAACTGAAGCAACTCGTCATGCATAATAAATATCCAATGCTCGTCCTTGAGTGGTTCTTTCACATTCTTGGGCTCGACTAATGAGGTATAGCATAGATAGCTAACCACATTCTCAATTTTAGCATGGGGTTTAAAACCTAGTGGGGGATCACTAAGTATAGTGAAAGGGTAATGAATATTTTGAAAGTAAGCGTATGGATCAATTAAATCAGGAATGGGTTCTACCGACATAGTATGAGGAAGGATGGGGTTGTCACCAAGGGGTGCATAATCCTCACACTTGGGACTCGGAGTAGTAATTGTCGGAGGATTGTCATCTCTAATTGTGATGTTTATTGACTACATAACCTTAGAGATTTCAAGGTTATAACCCCTACTCGTAGATGAATATCCTAAAGATATCCCCTCGCTGCTCCTGGAGCTGAACTTTCCTAAAGGCTCTCTATCCCGCATGATGTAGAAAATACTCCTCAAAACACGAAAATATGATAGGTTTGTCTTCTTACCTATCCAAAACTCATTAGGTTTATTGAGCGTGTTCAGAAAAAGATATACCCTATTCACCGTATGGCATGCAATGCTCACCTTCTCTGACAAAAAATGTTTAGGCACGTTTCTCCCAACAAGGATGGATCTAGACATTTCTTGTATCATCTTATTCTTCCTCTCAACTATCCCATTTTGTTGTACGAATGATTAAAAACTAGTGTTTGATTCCAACTCCATCACAATAGCTATCCACTTTGGTTTATTTAAATTTAGTGTCGTTATCACTACACATTCGATTAATAGTGACAATGTGTTGGTTTTCTAAGATACGATACTTGGTTGTTAGGAACTCAACTGCATAGTAATTTTCTCTAAGAAATCCAACGATAGAGTATCGAGAAAAGTCATCGAACATTAGGACAATGTATTTCTTTCCGCCTAATCCCTCCGTGAAAGTCGGTACCATAAGATCCATGTGATACAACTCAAATACACGGGTAGTGGTAATGGTATTCACCTTTCGATGGGGATGTCAAATTTATTTTCCTTGTTAGTAAGGCCCATAAATCGAGGAAGTTAGTTTTCCAAGTATTGGCAAGCCACAAAGTAGGTCCTTTTTTAATAATTTCCCAAGATCTCTAAAACTTACATGACTAATTCATTAATGCCAAAGGTCTATAGATAAGACCATGGCACTATTGAACCTAAAGGAGGGCTTGGAAATTATCCCATAACAATTATCTTCGGTCCTCACTCCTTGAAGTAATAGTTCACCGGATTGATCATAAACATTGCATTCAGACCAGCCAAACTTTACAGCAATGTTTTCATCGCACAGTTGTCTTATGCTGATTGAGTTCTCTCTTAATACTTTTACATACAAAACATTGTCTAGTTTAGGGAATATGGGCATCTCAACACATCCACACCCTAAAATACTAGACCTACTCCCATCTTTAAAAGTGAATTTACTTTCCATACGATCCTCAAGGTGGGTAAAAAATGTCTCCAGTCATTTTCCCTGAGCACCCACTATCAAAATACCATTGAGAAGTATTTTGAACCTTGAGAGCAATGTGAACAACAAGGGATTTGACGTCTGGCTTAGGTACCCAAGTGGAGACAACCTTTTGTTTTCCCTTGTCATCATTGGCTCTAATCGGAGCGTTGGAAGTATTCTCAAACGACAGACATCCGTTGAAATTATTCCATCAAACTTTGCTAAGTGGAGACTAGAAACTGAACTCGCTCTCTAAGTCTAGAAAAGTCACTAGAGTGGTGTACAGGATTATGTGTACTCTTAGTTTTACCTAATTTGTAGCAAAACTCTCTAAGGTGATCTCTTCTTTTACAAAAGGTGCAAACATATAATTGTTTAAGTCTACCATGGTTCACTTTACTAGGTTGAACTCTCTTCTGTGGTTTAAGTTGAGGCTGATAAAGATTCACCACAAATTTAGGAACTGATTCCGGTGCAGCATTTGAAGTGGATGTATTGTCATAACCAATTCCTCGCCTCTCGCCAAAACCCTAATCGGGACCAAGAAACATTTTTTCTACCTTCTTTGATGTGTCCTCTATAATAACCTTGACCACTCTGGAAAATTTGAGATCATTCTCAATTTTGGATACAAGGGCTTTAAGTTTCTCACGAGTCTCCATATATGCTTGGAGATTTTTCATAGGACTATCTACCTTACTGGTCAGTCCCCGCTCTCTCTCTCAACTAAACAAACTCTTTCTCCTAAAGCTTATCTCATTGAGGACTCAATCTCTCTTACCTCTCTCAACTCATTTTCTAAGGCTAAAACTCTCATCGCTAAACCTTTATTTTGTTTTATAGTTTTAAACGACTTAGCATAAAGATAGACATAGACATGCTGAAGGCCACTCTCACTCTCACTTAAAACATGTTCTCCCTCACTTTTATCGGAATGAATCAACTCACTGTCAAGGTGTTCATGCTTTGTAGCTTCCTCACTGGCATAAGGTGCATTCTGTGTACTAACATGACTAGTCATGAATGCGATGAAGTTACATCCATGGGGTTATTCGTCCCCTAAACTCACTGACTCGACCTCGATATCGCTAAGAATGGCATTTAAGGAAGTTTTGTGGTTTTCTCACCTCTTTAACCTAGTTAGGAACTCATGAGCTTTGTGACCCTTTAACTCACATTCATAAAATCTATCTTTGTCTTTCTTTGTGAAATCTCTTTTCTCTTTTTCAAAGTTTTTCTTGCCCGATTTATGATTTTTATTTTTCTCAAAACTTTTCTTTTTTATGGAAGTATTTTGATTTTTCAGTTTGAGAAAATTTTTGATTTTTTTTACAAAGAAGGCTAAATCATCCACGTCAAATTCATACTCAGAACTAGACAACACTTCCTCTTTACTTTTAGATTGGGCTTTTAATGCAATTTCGTTTTCCTTAGGTTTAAAAGTTTTAGGAAACATTTCTCTCCCATACGAACCTAAGAGTATCTAGTATCCCTAATGAATTTAGCACTATAAGCTTAGAAACAAATCATGCCAGAAGTGATCTCAAAATGTTTTTAATGATGCGCATCTCATGTATTCTCTAGCCTAAAATGAAACTTGAGTTTACTATATCGGATAATTATGCATAAAACTCGTCAAAGGATTTAGATAGCTTCAAACTGTGTTGTGAGATTTTGCATCTTATAAACTCTTGCAACATTAGTGCCCTCGTGAGTGAGCTGGAGAGTATCCCAAGCTTCTTTAGATGTGGTGGACACCATAATACGGTGGAACTCGTCAGTGGTAACATGTCCCGAGATGGCACTCAGACCGCGGGAGTTAAAATTGGTCCACTTAAATTCATCCTCCATATAGGAAATGACAGGTTTTAAACTTTTGACATTGTCGAGTGGGTGGTATCCACCTTCTTAACAATACACGTTCATCAATAGATTTTAGGTTGATCTCATCCTAGATTTCCAATATGCATAGTTTGAATCATAAAAAATGGGCATCCAGTTATACAGATTATCCATTAAATCCAAAATTTTAAAAGATCAATTTAAAAAAAAAAAAAAATTGATATAAAAAAATTGCGAAAAGAATCACAGAGTTATTTAATGCAACCTTCTCAAATACCAACATAAGAATGTAAGTGATCTAATGGAAAATTTCGTATAATTAATTTCTACACACACAAATCAAATTTTAATTACTTTTTATCTTCAATTAATTATGGTGTGCATACAAGATGATTTCAATTTCCAATTTCAATTCAAACATGCAATTAAAACCGGCGATGGGGAAAATCAATAAAAAGGGAAAAACCTTTCATTTCAGCAGGATTAATAGTTTTGAACTACAATCGACATACAAAAATTGGATACACTAAGTGAGATGCATAGAGTCTTCAAACAGTCAATAGAATATGACTCAACTCTGGATCCATTCACTAGTAGCAGTCTACCCTCGATATCCATCGATCAGCCTCGTCTTTTTCTTTAGCCATGAAACCTGATTTCATAATCATCTATATAGAATTAACTCTACAAAGGTAACTCAGAAAGAAACCTTATTAAGATGTTGTAAAGTGATCTTGAATAATTCCAAAGGGTTTGGAATATGTTTGAAGTTTTTTTATCACAAAAGAAGAACTCAAAGGGTGCTGTTGTTTATGAAAAGAGTTCTTTTGAACTTTAATCATGTTAAGAATTTTTACAAGAAAGTTGGATAAAAATGATAAACATAAAATATTTAGGATAGAGATCTTAGAAAAAGAAAATATCATCTGGTCGTTCAAATAATAACGAACATCGTTCGAACGAAACCTAGTACCTCATTAAAATGACTTAGAACGAAGTCTTCAAACGAGATTTCCAAGAAAGGCAAAAAATGCTTCATTCAAAAAATAAAGGATCTCATTCGAACACAGGGTACTATCTCATTCAAACGGCTGGAAATTTTTATCGAACGAGGCATTAATTTTTTGAAACAAATATTTGTACAAAATTAAAACGCCTTTAAAATAAAATATAAAAAAAAATTAAACCCAAGAAATGATTAAAAATCATTTTACCAATCAAGGTCATGAATTTTTCCATGTACATTGAGAAGAAAAATTCCCTTAATCTTCAAATGTCTTTAATAATGTGTTTGAGAGTCAAGAAGACCTATAGGTGCCATTTTTGTGTAACATGATACTCGAGATAACAAATAAAATAGGAGCAATCATAAAACTTTCTCTTACATAACTATATCCCCAATGTTTATTGGAAACAACTTCAAAAGTGGGACACAAACATTTTATTTGTGCCTGATATAATGTTGAATGGTACACCCTACAACTTCACAATCTCAACAATTAAAACCAAGATTTATTTCTCCAAAGTAAAATATGCCTAAACTGGAAAAAACTGAGCCACCTTAGTCAACGGTCCACAATCACCCATATGTCATAATGTCCCTATTATAACATAGGAAACCCTATAATGAATTCCATAGAAATTATCTACCATTTCTATAATAGAATCTCAAGAGGCTTTAAAAAACCTACTATTCTCTGATGATCTACCTTCACTATCTAGCAGGTAGCAAACTTGGATACAAGCATTGCAATGTCCTTCTTCACGCGTGCCCACTAATATTGGCACTTCATATCGTCGTTCTTCTTATTCCCATTGGGATGCACCACTAAATTCAACCCACGTTGCTCATTCATAACTGGATGTTATAAATCTTCATCCTTGGGAACTACTAGTCTACTGTGGAACTAAAAATAATCATCAGATCCAATCGAGTATGACTCTTCTACCCTTGCCAACAAATTTCAGACGTTCTATAGACAAGAAGGATCCCCCTGTATGTGCCTTCATAACCCAAATAATTATCTCAGACGTGATAGTAAGAACTTCCATGAATGCACAAGATAAATCATCCTTAGTGTTGAGTGAACCCCCCTCAAGCTTCAAAATTTTTAAAAGCATATTTATCGGCCTGCAACTCAAGGCATCTTCCACTACATGCACCGTGTTGGAGTGGTAATGAATACCAAAATGATAATCCTTCATGAACTCAAGATATTTATGTTACCTCGTGTTCAACTCCCGCCAATGTTAATAAGCACGACGAACTCATATGGTCGGTGAAAAAAAGATTCTCTCCCCTAAAATATAGTGCCTCAAAATTCAAAGAGTAGACACCACCACCGATAACTCTAGTTCATGGGTTGGGTAATTCCCCTTGGGAATCTTCAGCTTTCAAGAAGCATATGCTATTAAACTTTCCTCATGGCATCAATACACCTGCTAGTCCGTCTAGGGATGCATCTATGTACACAATGTACTCTAACCCACCATGATCTAAATCTAGCACCGGAGATGAACTTAACCTAACCTTAAACTAGTCAAAATCATACTAGAAAAACTCATCCTAAAGAAATGTTACCCCCTTGCTTATCAATTTCGTCAAAGGCCCAACTATCTTTGAGAACCCTTGAATTAATTGATAATAATAGTCTACCAAACCCAAAAATAACACACCTCTATAGGCATAGTGGGTAATCCTGATTCCATCACCATCGATATCTTAATCTAATTAATAGAAATCCCTACCTCAAATATAATATTGCCCAAGAACTGCACGTTTCTCAAAATTTTCATAGAGGCTATGGTTGTGCAATGTCTATAAGACTATCTGTAAGTGCTGAGGTGCTCATCTATAGTTTGAGAATAAATCAGGATGTCATCTATGAACAAAGTGATAAACTGATCCAAGAAATACCGAAACATCCTACTCAACAATCCAATAAACACTATAGATGCTTTGGTTATCCCAAATGGCATAACCATAAACTCATATGACCTATATCTGGTCAAAAAATTCCCTTTTGTAACATCTTGCTCCTGAATCCTCAACTAATGGTAACTAGGCCTCAATTCAATCTTTCAGAAGTATGAAGAACCCCTCAACTGGTTTACCAAGTCATAAATATGGGGTAATAAATATTTTTTTCCATATGGTGACCTTGTTTAACTCACAATAATCAATACACAGTCTCAATGATCCATCTGTCCTCTTCACGAATAATATCAGAGCTTCCCAATGTGAATTACACCTCCAAATAATCCCATGTCCCAAAATCTACTGAATCTGGTCTCTAAGATATCTCAAATCTAAAGGATCTATATGATAAGGTGCTCAGGCCATTGTTCTTGTGTTTAGAGCTAAGTCAATCACAAACTCGATCTCTCTAATTTGTGGAAACACTAGAATATTCTAAAAGACATCAGAAAACTCGCTCACAATCGCAATAAAGTCCAATGACACTCTAAATCCCTCATAATTGTCCTCCTCAATGTAATACAAATGCATGATCGACCCTCGTTCCAGGTGATACATTGAAACCAAGTACATCTCTTTCCCTTGAATGGAAAAATATTGGGCCTCCCAAAACAATCCACGTAAGCATGATACATAGCTAATCAATCCATACCCAGGATACCTTCATACTTAAACATATCTAAAACCAAATGGTAGACTATAAAATGAAGTCTACAAATTTCCTCCACTATCCCTCCATATATGCAATGAATAAGCGCCCCTTTACCCACGGGTGAATCAACATGCAATAAAATGCCTGATGTTAAGTATATAATACCAAAAGATCAATAAAGACTACTAATAAATAAATAAGATGCATTAGTATTAAATAAAATGCATCCTATATATCCAACTATAGGAAACATACCCTCAATCACTTGAAATGGTGTCTGCGCCACCCTGAGAGAGACATTATACACATGCTTATACTTTCAGCAACTGGGCAGGCTAGTAAGTATTGATGTTGCGCCTAATGTTACTGATACCCATGGTGTCCTCTCTTATTTTGTTCCCCTTGATTTCCTTGAGGTCACATTTTAGCAACCCCTCATGCCTCATTGCAGGTGAAACATCGTCCGTGGAACTCTCATTTACCTTTTTCTTGTCCTTATTTCCCTTGTTAGAAATGACCCTGCTATCCATGGCCCTGATTGGCCTATATCCAACTGTTGTTTGGGCAGAATACTTAGAATTACGAGAATGTAAGACAAACTTTATGGTCTTCTAAACACAAAACATTAACTTATTGATGAATATTAGGCATTTGTGTTGCATACCATGCCTCAATTAATAGGACTTATGCTTCCCTTAGGGAAGACTTTGATGTAAGTTCTAAGAAGTGTTAATTAACTAGGCCAGATATACTAAAGTACTTGAATTGGATAAAAGTAAATATTTGTAAATAAAAGAAAGAAAAATGCGATTAAAGAGAAGGCTTTGAAGAAAGTACATTGTGAGAAAGTAAAAATAAAAAAAGAAGAAAATTTCATGAAATGTAAGGAAAGAAACTTTAAATAAAAGTTGAAGAAATGGATTCCAAAGTACCTTACAAGCCTACTAAAACGCTGTAAATATAGAAAGAAAAATATAAGAAAGTAAAAAGGAAAAATGTAATTTAAGTGCATTTTTTGGCGAGGGGGTTTTCTTTTCCTCGTTGGCCCCATTGCTTTTTTATAGTGTTTCTTTGCCATGCAATGTAACTTCTTTCGTAACTCTTGGGTGGTTACTCACCGATTTGAATTTCCCTCTTTGGTTTACTTGAAGCCTCAATTTAAATTTTAGGTAGTTTCCATTTGATTTATCACATTATAATATTTGGCAAGTGTCACATATGCATGCTACCCATTGTTTTATATTTTCATAATATTATTCAGCTATTTTTATCGATTTAAATATTATGCTTCCTTATCTCATTGCTTCACATTAATATGGTATAAACATTACCCCCATCACTAATTAATTTTCGAAGAAGATTAATTAGTGGACTCCTAAGTTTATCAAAGTTGTGAAAACACATCAATCATGATTTCACTTCTACATAAATGTGTGCTGAGTGGATTGAAGCCATCATTGCCTCATGTCAATCGTCATTTCTATCAATAGCTCTAAGCTTCTTAGTAATATCCATTCACTTTTTCTTTCTTCTTAAAAAATGGCTCTTCTCAATGATCATAAAGATTAATATGAAGGTGCTTTCAAATATGGATCCACCTTTGAACCCCGTGTTGCGTTTGAGGAACCTTGGGCTTATGCTAGAGCTACTAATGCAAATCCATCCGCAAACGACAACCAAAACAAAAGTGGTACTTGGAATAAAAATATGCCATGTGATTCTTCGACGGAGAATTTTCCCTCTATCTCCGTTTTTCATGGATTTCATGTTATTGGACCCTCTGGGGTCTTCACTTCTGAGCCTTTACACAATAGGCCTTTTGTTTTCAAGCTTTTCAAAGTCTGGACTGGTCATTTCATTCCTTTTTTGATATTTTGTGTGGGCCCAACTTCTTCTTCTTTTATCAAGTCTCCTAAAATTTAAGGTGACGTGTTTGGTACAGATGAGTTTATCTTGCCCATCAAACCACTTTACCCTTTTCGAGATTCATCGAATGAATAATTGAATGTCTTGGCATCTTGGCATTATGCCACTTATGGCTCTCAAAGATATGGGGTTATGAATTGTATCTCTTACACCTTTGTTAAGACTTCGTACCGAGTTATTTTGAGTGGTGCATATGCCTCTTTTATTCTTACCGATCATACCTTTGATTTGGAAGCTTTAGAATACCATATACCATGAACTATCATGTCTCCATTTTCCCTTTATTACATTATTCCTGAAGCTCACATTTTTAGGAAGGATTCTTTCAAAAATTTGGAAAAATATTCTACGAATGGCTTTCCTACCAAACATCCCTCTCTTGAGTCTCCACCTTCTTCCTTCAATATGAGTACATCTATGGAGGTGCTTCATGCCTGTTTCCTATTTTACTTCTTCTATTTTGTTAAGAGGTCATGCAATAAATAACTTTTCATAGGGTTGTATGATTCTTAAAATACTTTCTAATTATCCATGTCATCCTAGAGCTCATCTTTCTAATGTAGTTTTTGTATATCTATCCTTTTTTGGTGAGAAGGTTGCAACGATAATCAACCAATCTTCTACAGCACCCAAGACACAATGATGATCACGATGAGATAATAACTCGTTGCAATAGGATTTTAGAGGAAAATACGTCTTTTGACGAGACTTATATAAATTAATTTGGCCTCACGACTGACTTCGGCTTCGAACTTTATCAAATTCCGCAATTATTTCCAAATCTTATCCTTTGAGGCGTGAAGCGGGCGAAGCCATAGCCAAGTACCTGTCACAAGAAGCTTTACTCCTAGAAGCGGGCCAAAATTAACCATGTCTCGATCTAAAGAGAAAGCTTTTTGATTATTTGGGGAACATTTTTCCCCATTTTGTGACTTATGCCTTTCCTCATTTCTTCACCATTTTAAGGTACGAATGTTGTATTTTTATATACACTTTGTAATCCATTTTTGGTTAATTAATGGAAGAAATACTTTTTATTCAAATGATTGTTTATGGCTTCTATTTAGTTAAACCAATTTAATCATTTGTTTCTATTTTGGATTGGTATGATCATGGGATTGATCAATTTTAATTAATTTTGTCCTAATAGTGACTTTCAGCCAATCCGAACTTTGAACCAAATATGGCATATTCAAATTGAAATTTCAAAACCCTTAAATTATTAAATTTCATGGTTTGTTTGAGTGAATGTCATATTATTGGCAATTGCTCATCAAGATATCACAATACATGAAAACCCACCCAAATGATGACTTTTATTTACCCAAAATGATGATTAATTAAGCTTTGGATAACTTTTTCTGATTTTTTAAGCAATGCATTTGTCTTTTATCGACACTACCACCATCTAAACTTTGGTATATTTTTGGTCCTTATTTTACAAATAACAAATCATGAGAAAATTTTGGCATCCTCAACTAAGTTTAAGTTTTGGCCCAAAAGGTTAGATTACCCAAAGTCGAGAAAGGAGACATAGGCCAAATGGGTTGCAATTATGGTTTCTATTAGAACCAATAATTTGAAGAAGTCGGAACTTTTTTGATGTTTTTAAACTCTATAAGGAAGAAATTAGAGTTTTATGAATTTTCCATTTCTAGTGTCATTTTCTTTTCAAACTCTTCCTTCAATTACTTTAAATTTAATTTTAGGATGGCAGTTCCCACTTTCTTGGATGTATGGCAACTGACTACATTTAAGTCTATGGGGGATGATATTCATCCATTCACGCCACACGTGGGCCTCCCATTTTCACTTCTAGAACCCAATTTAAAATAGGATTATTCCGCCTTTATGAATTCTTATATGGAGGGTGCCCCAGGTTAGCCAAACAAAGTAATTTTATTTTATTTTATTTTTACTTTCAAGATTTGTATTTTGTGTTAAATTCCAAAGGATAATGCTACAATATTCCTTCCTAATAACCCAACTTATGGGTGGTAAGGAGGTTGCATTAGGGGATCTCTTTACAGAGCTTGTTATGAGATTTCAGTTAACCCATTTAATGGCAATCAAGGTGGTCCATTGTGTCTACTACAATGTGGCTTCATTCCTATTTTTTCAAAGATTGGTCGTATTTAAATTTAGTCCAAGTTCATCCATTGGCATACCTAATATAGCATTAAATTTTACTATGTTTAGAAGGTTTCCCATTAATAGGCACACTGCCCTCTTACAACCTTTGTTGAGATGTCTTAACTCACTACTTTGGATGGTTCTTTTTTTTGCAAAATCCTCATGTTGGGGTGAAAGTTGACCATTGCTGGGGAAGTTTCTTGATCTAAAAATACTTGTATTATGGAACCTCACCCTCTCCTTATCCAAATTCAAGGTCTTAAGGGGAGATATATATACTTACCAATTTTTAGAAAACATGACTTTTACCAGTCTAATCCTATCCGAATAAGAAGGTAATGCAATCCTAGTTTATTTCTCAACAATTCTCAAGTTTTGAAGGAAACCATCTTATGTGGCATAATTGAATACCATAGGATTCAATGTACTTTATCCATAGCTGGTACATTTTTCCATGGAGGTATTTGACACACCCCAACCTAGTTACTTAAAATTGAGTTTGAAAGTCAAAGTGAGTCAAACCATAATTTCCGTAACCAAACAATAAACACAAGTATCCTTTTTCAGTATCAGCATGAATCCATAACCCTAAAAACTTTTCAAAATTTTAAAGTAATCGTGCTTATTCAAACTTTCTCAAAGGATAAGTAGGATTGAATTACCCCTTTTTAATTTGACCAAAATTATGGTTTTATGCATCCCTTGCTAACCCCACCCGACCTCCTAGATTTGGCAGTGACATTTTATTACCTGAAAAAGAACACAACAAAGGAATCGTGAGCAAAATAGCTCATAGAATGTATTACTACTACACTGGTGCATAAAATTAAATGCAATAAGTCATATCTATGTAACAATATAAAAGATCTCAACATCTCTTGGTTGTTAATAAGCCATAACATCTCTTGGCTGTTAATAGGCCATAACATCTCTTGGCTATTGATAAGCCATAACATCTCTTAGCTGTCAATAATCCATAACATCTCTTAGATGTTGATAAGCCATAACATCTATTGGCTGTTGATAAGCCATAACATCTATTGGCTATTAGTAAGCCATAACATCTCTTGGCTGTTGATAATCCATAACATCTCTTGGCTGTTGATAAGTTATAAAGCCATATCATCTCTTGGCTGTTGAAAAGCCATAACATCTCTTGGCTATTGATAAGCCATAACATATCTTGGCTATTAAAAATCCATAACATCTCTTGGCTGTTGATAAGCCGTAAGATCTCTTGGCTATTAATAAGCCATAGCATCTCTTGGATGTTGATAAGCTATAACATCTCTTGGCTATTAAAAAGCCATAAAATCTCTTGGTTGTTGATAATCTATAACATCTCTTATAATACATTCACATAATATCCATAATCAACTCAGTAAGTACAACATATCCTAACCATAATCAAATCAATAAGTACAACATATCATATCCATATTCAATTTGGTAAGTATGACATCTCATATTTGTAATCAACTCAGTAAGTACAACATATAATATCCATAATCATCTCAACAAGTACAACATATCATATTTATAATCAACTCGGTAAGTACAACATATAACATCCATAATCATATCAATAAGTACCACATCTCATATTTATAATCAACTCGGCATGTACAACATACAATATCCATAATCATCTCAATAATTACAACATCTCATATTTATACTCAACTCGGCAAGTAAAACATGTAATATCCATAATCATCTCAATAAGTACCACATCTCATATTTATAATCAACTCAGCAAGTACAACGTATGACATCCATAATCACCTCAATAATTACAACCTCTCATATTTATACTCAACTTGGCAAGTAAAACATGTAATATCCATAATCATCTCAATAAGTACCACATCTCATATTTATAATCAACTCAGCAAGTATAACGTATGACATCCATAATCACCTCAATAATTACATCCTCTCATATTTATACTCAACTCGGCAAGTACAACATGTAATATCCATAATCATCTCAATAAGTACCACATCTCATATTTATAATCAACTCGGTAAGTACAACATATAATATCCATAATCATCTCGATAAGTACTATATCTCATATTTATAATCAACTCAGCAAGTGCAACGTATGACATCCATAATCATCTCAATAATTACAACCTCTCATATTTATACTCAACTCGGCAAGTATAACATATAATATCCATAATCATCTCAATAAGTACCACATCTCATATTTATAATCAACTCGGTAAGTACAACATATAATATCCATAATCATCTCGATAAGTACAACATCTCATATTTATAATCAACTCAGCAAGTGCAACGTATGACATCCATAATCATCTCAATAATTACAACCTCTCATATTTATACTCAACTCGGCAAGTATAACATATAATATCCATAATCATCTCAATAAGTACCACATCTCATATTTATAATCAACTCGGTAAGTAAAACATATAATATCAATAATCATCTCGATAAGTACAACATCTCATATTTATAATCAACTCAAGAATCACACATATGACATCCATAATCATCTTAATAATTAAAACATCTTATATTTATACTCAACCCTACAAGTACAACATATAATATCCATAATCATGAATAAATACATCTTACTAGTTAGTACACTCACCTTGTCCACTTCATGTGTTTTTCCCTTAACTTTGTCTCGCACTAGTTCAACTAGTTCTTCTTCCCTTCCATATTTTCATTCTTACAATATTAGTATCATCATAAGTATGTTCAAAATCCAAAGAAAACTTAACCTTAACCTAATTCATGAGCATCATAGAATCCCATTCTAATTATTTATCATAAATGAAGTCTCATTCAATTTCACATTAAAATCTTTAACATATCCAATCCATAGCCCAAATATTCTTTAATTTCTTCTTGTTAATCCAATTCTTATCATATAAGGTTCCCAATATAAAAGACAACACATAATTTCAAGTTTCCTAAAGCAAGATGTGTCCATTTCTTTATTACAAATCAAATATGCCCTATAGACTCTTTTATCGTTCAGTCAACTTAAAATAATTTTCATAATTTTACTGCAGCTTAATTTCCATTGGTATTTCACCCAACATCCATAAACATATTTAAAAATACAAAATTAAAGTTTCATAATTTTTTTTAAGTTCATTTGCCATGTCAAGCAAAACATCAAACACCTGGTGTGCATACTTACACCTTTGGGGCAGATTTGATACATGAACTTCAAACTATCACCAAAGATTCATTTCTTGGTATTTTCACATAATATTCATAAATGTTATACATATATGCGTCTATTTTCATATCCAACTGGAATTATTCAATTCCAATAAATATACAAAAAGTTATAGGAATTTAAATACACAAGGTTTCCAATCGAAGCAATATACATGATTTACACGTTTAACTTTGCTTAAACTTGCATCTATCCATACATATACACCAAGTCATGAAATTTCAATAAAAAATAAATTATTTCTATCATTTAAATCAATAATACCAAAATAATAACAAGATTTATACATAGAATTACCTTTGGTACTTTTTCATAATTTCGTACGAATGTTTTCTCAATTTTTCTCTTCACTTTCTACTTCCCAAGCTTCCCAATTCTCTCTCCTCAAGACAAACTCTCTCATGCCTTATTTTGATGAAGGAGGAGGTCATTTTAAGGTATTAAAGTTGGCATAAGTCACTTCCCCTTGGTCCAATCAAAGTATGACATGTGTCACCATATAAATAAAATATCCTTTAAATCCAAATGACCACTTTACCCCTATTCGTGATATCTGCATAACTCCTTCCTTGGACCTTTGTTTTACACACCGTTTGTCATGTTACAAACTCAACTCATATATCTACAACTATCTAGTCTCCCCAAGTCAATTATCATATTATAGTGGCCAAAACTAGTCCCAAACTTGAACATTCCTACCGAAGACTTCACAATTTTGTGTTTGTGACTAATTCAATATTTCATAAGTTATGAAGGTAGTATTAGACTAAACAAAATAACTTAACATTATATATTATAATAAAACATTATCCCCATCCCATACAGTAAGCATTATTTAAACATGGTTTATCATAATCATATTCGAGTTGTCACAGTATGAGCCCAATTTACGAGAGTTGTTGGGCTAGGTACATCAAGTTTATTTGAAACCTTTAATATCGAAGAAACAACCTTCGAATCATTCATCCTGATCTAAGACTTTAATTATTTGTTAATATTTAATTATTTATTGAAATAGCTTGACTCAACCATTCTTATTCTTATAAAAGATTCAAATGACGAGGCTTATGAATCTTTTAAGAAAAGGAAATATACTGATGTGGTTGAGGCATCTCTATGAGAGATTGAAGATGAGGAAGCAGATGGGTATGTCCCTCATGTGAAGTTAAAGAGGGAAAAATCATGTTCTGTCAATCCAATGATCACCTTATCAAGTGCAGACGAGCCTTTCATTTTTGCTATGTTTGTTGTGCTAACATGGAAATGTATGAAAAATAGAGAAAATAGTTCCATTCCCTCTTTATTATTAGCATGTATGCCAATTTTCAACTCTTATGAGTTTTTTAAAGTCTTTTAGTGGAATTTTCCCTATTGAGTTTTCCTCTGAACTACTTTTTCTCTAACTACGAACTTTGCTGAAGACTTAGTTGGTGAGGATGACTCCATTCCCCCTGAGGATTCCAAAACACCACCTCCATCATCTTCAATTAAAGAGACCTTGGTTAATCCATTTAGTTCTTTAATATCCCCACATTTAGCTTCTTTGAATCCAATTTTGGATGTAGAAATTTATTAAGAGGCAGTGAGTACATCCATGACTTTACTGTTAACTTAAGATGAAGGAATTGAGATTCTAGATCATAGATAAGCAGAGTATTTGGACAATACTTCTCTAATTGTTTGCGATTCCATGCCCTTTGAAAATTCCTTCCTTCCTAAAAATATTTCCACTCCACACACTTATAGTTTAAATGAGCCATCCCCTATAATCAAAGAGCAACCCAAAAAAAGGTAACTTCCTTGCATGATGACCCCTGATGAAGTGATTAAATTTCATGGGCATTTGAAAGACATTATGTCTCAGGCCCAAATTCAAGCCTTTGAAATTATGGATAATAGTGTCGAAGCTTAGTTGGAAATTCTCATTCAAGCTACACCCACTCCTCCTTCTTGGCAATTAGAAATTACCCAGGCCTTAGAGTTGATTCAAAGATTTATAAGACTGTCATTTAATGATATATCTAATTTTCTTTTGTTAGTGGATTAAGAGAAGTCTTCTACTGCATCTCTCTCATGCCATACCTAGAAGAAGTTATTGTGAATGCTCTACTCACTGGGATTCATCCACTTTCATACCACATTATTTTGATGAATTAGGTATAGACTAAAGAATGAAATTTATTTAGAGACAAAGTCCATTTCTAAATACAAAGAATTAACACTACCATGGATTTACGAAGCTACATGAACGTTTGAACCAAGAAATTTGTTTTCTTGTAGGAGAAAGAAGAGTTGGAGAAACTATTAACCATAGTTAATATAGTCTTAGATGTTTCCTTTAAGGAAGAAGAAAACTACAAACTTAAGATTAGTCAAATGGTAGGAGAAATACAAGTCTCCATTAATGAAGTTTCTCAATTTGAACAAAGAGAGACATAAATTAAATCCAAAAGATGGCTTATGAGAAATTTTGGACTGACTTTTTGTAAGGACACAAATTTCCAATTGAGTCCATATATAGTTTTGGCTCAATTCCGGACAAAAACATTTATTCATAGGAAAGTATTTAATTGTAATATTCTCAAGCCTATGAAGTGTTTGTTGAACACGTAGAGGCAAAGAGTATAAAGCTTCATCAAATATGCCGGTTTGCATGCCTCGTTTCTGCGTCATCAACTATGGTTCCATGCTCCCAAGGTATGAATGCAATTATATATATATAGGAGCTTGGAACAAGTTTATTGGGTGTTAGGTTTTATAAAAACTGCGTTTTATTTTCAGAAAGAATTATTTAGAACTTTAAAATAAGTATATAAAAGTTTCTGGGCCAAAATCGAATTTTACAAACTTTCTGGTCATTCGTTAGAAATGTCGTTCAAACGAGTTTTTTTCATTCGAACCAGGTTTCGTTCGAACGAGTTTGCCCACAAGTCAAAACTGGTCCGTCGTTCGATATGTCGTTCGAACGAACTTTCTGTTCGAACGAGGTATCTAACGAGATTCTAACGAAATCCATACTGGTGCGTCGTTAGAAGTCTCATTCGAACGAGAGTTCGTTCGAACGAAATGTCGTTCGAACGAGCTGTCAGGCGAGAACAGTTTTTGGCAGTTTTTCACCCACTTACCCACTTGGTTTTTAACCAACTTTTTCAGACTTTATGAAGTGAGGGAATCACATTTTCCAAACCAACATTTCCATAACTTTTCCAAAATATTTTCCATCTCTTAGAGAGTGTTTGAGAGCAAAAATGGTTTAGGAAAATGTTCATGTTTTGAGTGTTATTTTTCAAAGAGAAAATCCTTCACACTCTAGTTTACACCCAATTGTGTTTAGTCCAAGTTCTTATTTACATATCAAATTGCTTGGAGTTTTGGCACCGGTTTATCTCTACCGAATTTAAGAAGAGAAGTTTTGGTTTGCTTCTACATCCATCAAAGAAGAAGACTTTTTGTTGAGATTCTACCCACATGGAGAAAGGCTCCATGCTTGGGTGACGGTGACCAAATAAAGTCCCATCGGTGGATTCCGAGACCGCGGTGGTGTTCCGAGGTTGTTCGCTAGGAAGAGGTTTCTACGAGAAGAAGCGTCGAGGCTTGAGAGGGATCGAGTCAGTCGTTGTAAGTCTATCTGTCTTGTAATTGTAATTCCATATCTAGTGGACTTGTGGCTAGGGCCGTCCGAGGTTGTTTCCCGTCTTGGGTTTTTCCTCGTACATCTCGGCGTAGTGTGATATTGTTTATTTTATCTTGCTCAATAATTTAGAATCCATGCTTAGGATAATTTCAAGATAAAATTTGGTTTAATTATCACACTCATTTAATTTGGGACTTATATTTAATATTGGGTAAAGTTGTTTAATTCAAGTCTTTTGCTAAAATTTGGTTTCACCTAACTTTGGTATATTGATAAATATGACTTAGGCAAATTCTAGGACTTGTGTTAGATTTTAATTTGTTTTAATTTCAAGTAAATTAAAATTTGTTGTTTGTTTGTTTTGGAAGTTGAACCATCTCCTTTATAACTCCCCCGAAGTTGTCTTTTATAATAAATCTAAAATGAATTTAAAACATTAGGACTCTTGCTAGCGTCAGGTACCTTGAATCGGTTCGGGTGTATCGCGAACCAATTCGCCCCCTGAACCGATTTGTCCTTCAGTTCGTAAAAGATCGCTGGCTTGGGGCTTTAAAAAATGCAGCATTCTCCATAAGGTTTTTCTCCATTTTCCAAGGGCCATAACTTGTTCACCGTAGCTCAAATTGAGGTTTCCTTTCTTCTAATATCTTCGTGGCATCGAGCTCTTCAACTTTCCATGACCGAACCTCTGTACGGTGGCTGTAAAATTACCAAAGTGCCATTAAACATTGCTATCTTGCCTTCTTTCACTATTTTTACTTCTCTTGCATACCACTTGCATAAAGTCCCTAAAATCTTGTAACGTGAAGTTGTTGAGGCAGATATGGGAAACATGATGGAGACAACGAATGCTTGATTCCTGAAATTTGGATAGAGGTTGTCATGTGAGATCGTGAAGATACATGCCTTTTGTAGCGGCATACGACATATACAAATGTAAGATAACGGACTTGAGAAATAAGTCCTTACAAATCTCCCCCTATATCTATGCAAGTACATACATAAAAATATCCGAATTATCAAATACCAAATTGCCTATACAAATCTACCCTCCCATGAACCCAAAACTGAAAAGATACAAATGAGTAAGTCTTCCTCGTTTGTTCTTCAAATCTTCAAAACTTTTCTCATCAGGGTGTGCAATAGTGATCATCAATGTAGTACCTACACACTTGAGAAAAAGAAAAATACTAAGTGACGTATCGAGTTTGAAATGAGATAAACATAGATACCAATTTATGATTAAAGAATAAGTCAAATCTCAAAAACTCCCCCAAAATTCAAACTTCCCCATAATATGATATATCTTTCTCCCCCTTTTTATCATGTCCCTAAATAGACAAATGAGAAGAATAAATCAAACAAGCATAGTCGGGGTGTCACCGTATTCGAAACAAGGCATCAATCAGATGGCAAGCGCGCTCTTGCAAAGATATATTCAAAAAATCTTCACAAACTATTTTTGATTTTTTCAAAATTTTCACACAAAAAAAAAGATACAAAAAAAATCACACCATGGATTTAAAATCAAAAAACAAAGTCATGAAAATGGAATGAATGGGTGCGAACACATTCGATAAGTAAATCAACTCAATCAATCATATGTGCACGATGAATACATGTACTCCTAACGAATGAACATCAAAGGTATCCTTAAATGTAAAAATTTGAAGAAATTTAGATAACATCGTCTTATGCAAATCAACAAATCAAAGTCAAAGAGATTTCCACACCAATAACGTCCAAAACTATTTAGCACTTTTTCAAGACATTTAAGGAAACCCGTTTAAATTCTCCAACCAAACTCCCTCAAAAATATTTTATTTTAGAGGTGTATAAACTAAATTATCAAACTTTGGAGAATTAGTGCAAAAACCTAATTGGCCCATAAATGGCATGAATTTCTTTTTATTGCCTTTAATTTTTTTCGGGCTCTTTTAAACCTCTTTGGACCCCGAATAATAAAATTCCTGCATTTTTTAGGTCCAATTTAAATGGTGGCTTAGTATTCGCAAAGGAAAAATGAACCTTTCGCAGCCCTTCCCCATTTTTAAACAAAGCATAGAAACTCACAAAATGGTTCTTATATGCACAATTTTCTTATAAAAAATTATCGCGCTTGGTTCGTTTTAAGGACAGGATTGAAGTGAAAACACTCAATCAACATGTGATAAGACAAGAACAATAATCAAACAAATTCGTACACGTGTCCAATAAAGGAAACATGAGTCAAACATGTAGGAAGTAACACTTAATTATATCTCAATGACTCCAAACATTATAAAGCACAAGTATTAATGACCTATTGTCTCAAAACACTATCAGATAGTCACATAAAAATAATGGAATGATGTTGTGAATTGGTCATCCTAATTGTTCATCCATAAACGGTGCAAAACAAAATACAAAAATCTTTTAGAATTTTTCAAATTTTTTCCAAAAGAAAATGAAATTATACAAAAATGATACATACTAGCAATAGGAAAATAATGACATCATGAAATTCATCCTATGCTAGTAAACAAGTCAAACCTCAATTACTAGGTGCAGAGGGTTTTTCCAAAGGTTGTGACAACTTATGAAAAACTTCCATTAAATCTTGAGAAGATTTGACTAAAAACTTAACTTGCTCACCTAAATGTGCAAATTCTCTCATGTATATAAAGTATCATGTGTGGGTTCATGTGTGCCAGAAACACGTGTAGAAGAAAAACGTGACACATAACCCAACTTAAAACAAAATTCCCTAAGGTGACCTCTCCTCTTACAATGTGAACAAACATAAATAGGCCTAGGAACACCTCTCTCAAAAACTCTAGGACGCACTCTCCTAATAGGAATGGTATGCCTAGGTGGGTTAGGGTGAGACTTATGTGAATCTGTCACTAAAGTGGGAACCAACTCGGGTGCTAATTGGGTAGTATAAGAACCGTCATGACTTATTCCTAAATTATCACCTTTACCCTTAAGAACCACCTTTTCAACCTTCTTAGTTGCGTTCTCAAAGTTGACTTTGAACTCCCTAACATGTTCGAGATCACTCTCGAGTTGCGATACACGTGTCGTCGGACTAGATAACGTGTTGGTCAAATCACACTTCTCCTTTCTTAAAACCTCCTTCTCTCTATCCAAATCTAAAACCCGATAACCTAATCTCTATTATACTTATTTGTTATCAAGGTCTTTCTGTACAAATCTCTAAAAGCTTTTTGTAGGTCACTTTCATCTCCACTCTCACTCTCTCTTTCTCCCTAACTTGAAAAACACAAATCACTATCATCGCTCTCGTGTGAACTCTTACGAGACAAAGTGGGTGTGCTCACACGACTAGAAAAATCAACAACCATCCCATGTGCTAAAACTTTATCGGAATCATCTCCCTCACTATCACTAAGTGTGGTGGGCATGGCTACTTTCTTCCCTTTCTTTCTATTCCACGTAGGACACTCAAATGACTTATGTCCCTTACCCCCACATTCAAAACAAGTCACGTTCTCAAAATCTTCCTCACACTCCTGATCTGAGTCATTCTCTTTTTCCCTCTCACCACTTTCTTTGGCCTTTTCTTTCTTTTTATTTTTCTCAAAAAATCTCTTTTTATTGGAAGAATTATTTTTTTTTATGTTGAGAATTTTTTTAAAATTTTTCGTAAACAAGGCCATATCATTAAAATCATTGTCTTCCTCAGAATCAGACTCACAAACTTTTCCTTACACTGAGTCTTTAAAGCAATGCCATTATCCTTAGCCTTAATGGTTTTAGGAAACATGTCAATCTCATAGGTTTGAAGATCTCCTACAAGTTCTTCCAACTTAAGTGATTTCAAATTTCCCAAAGAGTTCAAAACAGTGACTTTAGGAATAAAGCGCTTTGGGAGAGATCTCAAAATATTTGTAACGACATGCGTATTATCAATCACCTCACCCAAATTAAAACATGTGTTAACAATGTCCGACAAACGTGCATAAAAATCATCAAAGCATTCGGACTCAAACATGGTGATAGTCTCAAATTGGGTGACCAAATGTCATAATTTTGATTCTTTAACCGAGTTCATACCCTCGTGTGTCAATTTCAAAACATCCCAAGCCTCTTTAGATGTAGTGCACGTCATAATTCAGGAGTGACAGCTCCAGAAATAGCACTCAGACCACGAAAATTAAAATTAGACATTTTATAATCATCTTCGGTCAAGGCTGACACGGGTTTCAAAGAGGTGACATTATTAACGACGACTGTGGGAGGAGTCCACCCATTTTCGCAGAGCAACTAAACACGCTCCTCAAAATCTTTTAAACTAGACTTCATGCAAGCTTTCCAAAAGGCATCATTATTCCCATAAAAAATAGGCACCTTATTAAATGAATGTTCCATTGAACAATTGTGATTTTTTACAAAACATGATTTAAAAAAAAATCAATATCACACAATTTTGCGGAAAACAAAGATCACTCGATAAATTAGCGTAACCCGCTCTGATACCAATTTGTAAAACGTATCTGTGTGTAAATCTAACTTGCAAGTTTCCAATCAAACCTTATTTAATTCAGTCCCTAAACATGCATCTAAAGTGCATGTGTCAACCCATAAATAAATATAAATCATACGGCACAATAAATATGCCGAGACATATATTTCGGATAAAACCTTTATTTCACTATGAATTCATAAATCGCAACTTACAATTACATAGAGAAATCTGCAATGGATCAACGTGTAGCCAACCCATAAAGACACGCAGTCTTGAACTTAGCAAGAGAATACACATAGTACCCTCCAAGGACTCGCAACCCAATCTTCAGCAAAGAATCTTCACGCAAGAAGATCCTCAATGACACCCAACCATATGTTGTAGAGTCTCACTCCACGATAAATGAACAAAAAAAAAGTGTTCTTGGGATCCAAAAGATTCACAAAAGTATATGAGAATTTTGTGTGAATCAAAACATCGGTTTTGGGAATATAAAATATGAAGACTTGAGCTGATAGAACTCTCAAAAACGTCTTTCCAAGTCTTATGAAATAACTCTCCCGAAGTTGGCTTTTATAACAAATCCAAAATGAATTTTAAAACATTAGGACTCTTACCAACGTCAGGTACCTGGAACCGGTTTGTCCTTAGGTTCGCAAAAGATCGTTGGCTTGGGCTTTAAAAAATGCAGCATTCTCCATAAGATTTTTCTCCATTTTCCGTGGACCATAACTTCTTCACCATACCTCGGATTGAGGTACCGTTTCTTCTAATATCTCAGTGGTGTCAATCTATTCAACTTTCGAGTTGAAAGGACCTCTGTATGGTGGTTATAAAATTACTAAAGTGACCTTGAACATTGCTATCTTACATTCTTTCACTGTTTTGACTTCTCTTGCTTACCACTTGCATAAAATCCCTAAAATCATGGAACGTGAAGTCGTTGAGGCAGATATGGGACACATGATGGAGAAGATGAATGCTTGATTCCTAAAATTTTGATAGAGGTTGTCATGTGATATCATGAAGAGACGTGCCTTTTGTAGCGGCGTACGACATATACAAATGTAAGATAACGGACATGAGAAATATGTCCTTACAAAACAACAATTAAATAAGAGACTAAACATTGCATAAAATCTAGATAAAAAAATTGAATCCAAAATGGTAGTATATAACATCCATTTGAAACCTTCTCTTTAGATCTGCAAAAATAAAATCATTCGAAATCGTTTACCTAGAATAAAAAACCTCATTTATCTTAAATTATTCTACAAAATTATGTGTATCTGAAATTACTCGCAAATCCCATATTTGTATCTGAAATTATTCTATAAAATTATCTAAAATAAAAACCCTCATTTATCTGTGTATTAGTGTGAAATTTTTAACCTAAAAAATGAAATCGTAATCCCAAATCTGAAATCGTAATCCCAAAATAGTAGTAGATAGTAGTAGGTGTGTTTAAGAAAGAGAGAGATATGTAACCTTGGAGCGGCAACGGGATGAGGGTGAAAGTGGAAGAGCGATGAGGTTGGGAGGGAGGGTGAAACAGGAGATATCCAAGAGGATTTGGGGATGAGTGTATACCTAATTCTAGGTAGTAAGGGTGTTTAAGAGCGTGTAGGTAGAGATTTACCATTGTACCCTGGCTTTTGAATCAAAGTTGAAGTGAGAGAAACTAATTAAGAGTGAGGCAAAAAAGGGGGGGAAATTATAGTGGAGATAAAAGAGGAAAATCAAATTTGGAGAAACCTATCTCATATGAACCCTACATTTCTTGCATTGGTGGCCAAATCCTAGCCCCTAATTAACTTATCATCTTATTCATTAGTAACCAAACTTCTACTCCTTATTATATAGATTGTGTTTGTTAGTTCTCGTATATACACTCATATACTCGTCGACCTTGGGTTTCAACATGCATATATGTGTTGGAAGGTTTATTTTAACTTTTGTAGGTATTAGAATGCTTAACGGTGCAATTGGTTCTATTCAGAAAGTTTCTAATGTACTATGCAACTTCAGGGCATTTTAGTCATTTAAGCATTTAAGATTCCCGCCCAAACTCTTCACGGAAGTTTTAGACCTTCGAACCGGCTTCGCATGGACTCTGACAATTGTTAATCTGGTTCCGAACAAGCATGTTTTTTCTATTTACTTCTATTACCACTTACTATTTAAGTGGGTTTTTGTGTATTTAAAGACATCTCGTATCATCTTATTTTTAGTTTTTTGTTATCTTGTTACATTTAGTAGTTAGGTTAGAGAAGAGGGTTTTTGGAGGGGATTTTGGAATTTGTTTCTCTAAATCCTAGAGTTTCAACCAAATGGGTTTTACCTACAAAAGGTCGGCCACGACCATCCTCCACGTCCTTAATCATAAGGAGGCCAAAGTCTATAGGGACGATATGATCTTCAAGTCTAAAACTCGAGAAGATCATATTCCTTCCCTCTGAAAGTTTGAGCGACTGCGATAATACTAGATGTAACTAAACTAATAGAAGTGCATTTTTAGCGTCACAAAAGGAAAGCTATTAGGATTCATGGTCAGTGAGAAGGGAATCAAAGAAATATTTTCCCAGTTGAAAGCCATATTAGAGATTCCACCACCATGGACAGAGAAGGAAGGCTGAGGATTTCTGGGTAATTTATAGTACATTGATTGGTTCATCAGCCAACTGACTTCTATCTACAAACCTATTTTCAAACTTCTCCAAAATGATTCAAATAAAGTATGGAATGAGTCCTGCTAAAAATCCTTTAACTGAATCAAGCGATACCTCACCTAACCTCCGGTGATGATGCCTCTGCATCCAAGTGTCCTCCTACTCCTATACTACACTGTAATTGATATCGTAGCGGCGACTTTACTATCCTAATACATTAAAGAATATTGTAATGAAAGATCCATTAATATTGCCTATCAAAAATTAGTCAGATACGAAGTCAACTACACTTTTTTGGAGAAATCATATGTCTCCCTTGTCTGGGTCACACAGAAGTTATGGCACTACATGCTTGCCTTTCCCATTAGACTAGTATTCCATATGGATCCCATTAAATAACTACTATAAAATACCTCTTTATCCAGCCGAATGACCCATTAGTTCATGGTGCTAGTCAAATTTCATATTGTCTATGTCACGCAGATAGCTATGAAAGGGAGAGCCATTTCCAACTACCTTGTTGATTAACCCATGTGAGGAATCGATGTTTGGGTCTCTGAATTCCAAGATGAGGACATTCTCTGCACCTCTTAGGAGGACCTTATATGGAATTTGTTCTTCATTAGAGTGGACAACAAGAAAGGATATGACATTAGGAAACACCTAAATTCCCCTGATGACTCTCACACCCCTATTTCCATCAACCTAGACTTCCCGAGCACAAACAACATGATTCAGTATAAGGCATGCACTATAGGCCTCAAGATCACCAACAATAAAGGAATCTGAAACCTAGACATCTACAGATATTCTTCCCTCATCGTTGGCCAAATCCTCAAAAAATAGAAAGTCAGAGAGGAAAGAATCCTACCCTTCCATGCCCACCTAAAAGAGCTAGCTTCCAAGTTCAAAGATATCACCTTCCACTACCTACCTCACTTAAGGAACATCCTAGTTGATGCCCTCTCTACCCTAGCCTCCATGGTTGACATGCCTGAGGGAACAATAATGGGCCCTTTTCGTGTTCAGAATCAATTTATGCCCGCCCACCTCTACCACATTGAATAAGTCTCCAAGGAAGATTTTGATATGGTTAGGTTATGGTACTATGATATTTTTTACATCCTCAAACATGGTAGGTATCCCCAAGATGATGATAATAAACAGCGTGCAACTGTTTGCAAATTTCCTTCCCAGTATATCATCTGAGACAAGGCGTTATTCAAGAGAAATATTTATGGAACCCATTTTCATTGCATTGTAGGGGCTGATGTTGAAGAAAGTTTCATAAGATTAGTAATGTAGAATGCATTACCCTATGAATGGTCATATGCTTGCCAAAAAGATCATCCATCAAGGGTAATAATTGATCACCACGGTTCAAGATTGCACTGCCTATGTTTGAAGATGCCTCAAATGCCAACAGTTTCCAAATCTCTAACATTTCCTCCTCTAGAACTACACGACATGACATCTCCCTGGACTTTCTCGACCTGTGGAATTGGCATCATAGTTAAGGTTACTCCCAAAGCTTCAAATGATCATGAACTCATCGTGGTTGCCATTGATTACTTAACTAAGTGGGTCAAATTCGAGTCATACATAGTACTAAATGCCAAGAAAATGGCTAAGTTTATCAAAAAGAACATCATCTGCCGATATGGGGTTCCTCATTAGTTAGTACTAGATAATAGGCTCCATTTCAAAGTTGAGGTCACAAACCTAGTCGACGACTATGGGATTCAGAGAAACAAATCTTCTCCCTACCAAACCTAAATCAATGGTGTTATCGAAGCCTCCAATAGAAGCCTCAAAACCATAATCAACAAGATACCTGGGAGTTGTAGAAATTAGGTCAATCGGATACCTTACGCCCTCTAGGGCTACAAAACTTTAATAAAAAAGACTACATGGGCTACCCCTTACTCTATAGTGTGCGTCATGGAAGTAATCCTACCCGTTGAGATAAAAATACCCTCCCCGCATGTCATGATCTAAAGTATGGTTAGCGAGGAAGACTGGTATCAAAGCTAATTTAACGAATTATCACTCTCGGGTGAAAAAGAGTATAAAGGCTCTATATAACATATAATAGTACCAACACCGGATAGCACCATCATTTAGTCGAAGAGTCAAGGACCACGGTTTCCAGGAATGAGACCTTACCCTCAAAGAAATCATAGAACATATATGGGACCCCCCAAGGGGAAATTCAAACAAAAATAGAGCGGCCCTACATAATGAAGAAAACTATATTAGGCGGTGCCACTATGACTACAGACCTCGACAGAAAAGAGATTGCGCATCCATTCAACCTGGACTACCTCAAGAAATTTTATCCTTAGTCTGAAATCTCGGCGCCCTAGGACTCTTCTCAACCCCATTCTATTCTAGAAAAAAACTCTTCATTTCCCCTACCATGAACTACGTGGGACCTGATCCTCTCAAAAGCATTTTCTTTTCAAAAAGTGAAAAAGTTTTGAAACCCTTAGAGGTACGTAGGCAGACCGTAAGCCATACATGGGCACACTCCCCTTCTTTTTTCACAAAATGCCATTATTTTCTAACCTCCAAGAACGACGAACCATTTTATCATTTACATGAACAAAAGGATTGTGAATACCTCAACGATTGGTATAGATAAGTCAAATACATAACTCATCAAGATGCAAAAAAATGTATGATCAAAACCATTTTTATTTCTAATAAGGAATACATCGATGTTACATGAAGTATTAGTGAAGAGAGTCCAACAGTCCACCCTCCACTGACCTAAACCATTCTCAAAACAAGCAAACTTAACCTAATCATCTTCACATAAATTATTCCTATATAATACCAAACCCTAAATTTACACAAAACACAAATTTTCTCCAACTTCACAGATACTGCCATATCTTCACAAGCACTGTCCTCAACTGACAAATGACCCTGCTTTATCATCATTCCCTACTCTTGAAGGTCGTCCCAAAGTCTTCCACTCTTGGTTAACACTCCGTATGTGCTCGATGGAGATATATTCCTTGATAAGCTTGGACAAAACCACTACACCCCACTCCATGGTGCCGAAGCAAATGAACCACATATGACCAGTCTCTTCCCCCATAATGTTTTCTACTACACACTTCAACATAGCAACTTTAGATAGCCCCTAAATACATGCTAGATTCCTCCTATAGATTATGATGGATGAGTAGATGGTCGACGATATTCTTTAAAGGAACCCATCATCATTCGTAGTGATTCAGTCAGGTCCTCCACTATAAAGAATTTTGTTATGCGAGGGGGAACTATTTGTTCCCACCTGACTTGGCATAGAAATCGCCAGGGGAAATACAAGGAAGTATTACAAAGGACAACCAATTGCACATACCAGTACTATCCTAGCTGTAAAATAGTCTATAACTCTCCCCACCATGGCACTGGACAACGAAGGCATCGGGCTTTATGCTCCATAGGCCACTTGACCCAGCTCTCTTACAATGGGCCAAAGATGAAGAAAGGTCGAACAAAGAAATTAGGAACACCCACTAAGGAATACTCAGGATGAGGCACCAGATGAAACCTCTATACAATCCGCATGAACAATATTATCGCGCTCCCCCTAAGAAAATCGGGGCGGCCTTTTTTTCAAGCATCAAGACCATTCAAAGTCTCAAACATTACCACCGCCTCATGACTATGGTGGAAAGACATACATTCCATGATCACAACCGCTTGGTGGTCAGCTATCAGGTCCCTTGTCACCAGTGAAAGCCTTACAGTAAAGCTAAAGACAACAGCTCCAGCAAAACCAACATCATCATAAACCCATAAAAGCACTGAATACATGATCGTCGGAAGAGAAATATTCCTTCCAGTTATCCACAAATGAGCCACCAAAGGAGAAATATGGAGCAACTCCTCTAGAAAATCATGAGAGATAACGAGAAAAATTAGGCATAGAAGCCTCCACACTAGGCCTAACCCCGAACATGGCCGAACATTCTTCATAGGTAGGACAGACCTCATCCAGGAGGAAACGAAAGACATGGTCCTCAGGGTGCCATAATTGTACTTCCATTACTAGCAAGTTCCAGACTATGGCTCGATTAAGCCACAAAAAAACCAGATGCAGGTTAAAGGCATCATAGTCCACATTATGTAGGCACATTATCGCCAGACCATCAAGGTAAGAGGAGAAATCTCATACAAGGGAAGTGCCATTTGGGAGCAAGAAATGAGAAGCAAGAAGAGAAAAAAGGATATTAATGGGAAAAGGACATCCCATACCTCTCCCTTTATACACAAAATCATTAGCAAAAAATAAAGTATTTGGTATCCCAATTAATTTTTAGGCCTCTAGGAGTACATTGGTGTGTTAGAAAAGTGCAATCAAAGCCTATGGATGTTTTGACTTGTCCCCCATGACGATAAGCAGGTCAAGGGTATGCCGATTGACAACCCTCTTATTTTGAAAAATCTCACCTTTCCTTTTTTTCCAAAATCAATTTTCAGATAAATCCTAAGTTTGAAAAATTAGCCCCTAGTCATTACTTTTCAATTACTCATCTTTTTCCTCAAAAAATAATTTTCATTCTTATAATAAATTTTTACTCAAAAATCTTGTCCCTTAGTAATAGACATTTTACCTTTCATTATCATCTCTATCTTTGCATAAAATAAACAGTCTCAGCAAAAAAAATTAAAAGTGCATATAGAATAAATCACTAAAACAAGAAATATGCCAAAAAAGAAAGTGCATATTTTTCATATATGTTTCCTTCATTTGGATACATTTTTCGGATAAAAAATACAAACTATAAAAATACAAAATGGGAAATTACCCGAACTCGTACTTTTTCCCTCTTAAACCCTCAACCACGGTGGTGAACATTCTTTCCCCAGTGACGAGCAGCAGATCCTCCACTCCCAGAACCTGAACCCTTATCGAAGGTGGAAGACGGAACCAAATAGGGAGGAGCCGAATTCTTGATATAGTCAAGCATGGAGGCCATCCAGCCCTTGATATCCCTCAACTAGTTGGTTAGCACCCCAATATAGTGCAAGAAAAAGACCAAATGCCGAAGACAAATCTTTTACTAAAGAAGCAAAGAAGAATCAATAAAATAAGATACGAGAGAGAATATACCTTAAGGTGAAGGGCGTTATTTGTAAGCCTTGTTAACCTCAACACCGATTCATGAGGATGGTGCGGCATGCTAAGTGATTCCCCGTTACTTTGTCAAAAATTATGGGAAAGGGGAGTAACTTGAATGATTAGAGCCACCTCTGTCGCATGCACCGTAGACGTGGTGGGTGGAGGCATATTCTCCACATCTTAAATACAGGAAGGGATTAACGAAATCGTCATTAAGTCTAGAAAATGTAACTCACCACTGCATCCGTATAATGCGTATAAGGATCGACTATCATCATCGCCACCCATGAGTCATCTGACGTCTCTCTCACCTGCCTCATGTACATAGGAGATGCCATGGTGGAACTAACACCTCCTTAATCACAATCTAACTCACAACTCTCTCCCTTAGGTACCAGACGTACCCGAACTCATGTGCCATCAATCGTCGTATTTATGCATGTAGGCTGTCACCACTAATATCCCATGGAGTCATCCCCTAGGAATAGAATGCCATAAATAATCCCCAACAAGGAATCAATAGAATGCCATAAAGAAACGAAGATGCCAACGAGAACTAAAAAAGACAAAAAAATAACTTGGTCGCACGTCGGGGCATTCAAAGCCATTTGTGCATTCCCTAAAGATAAATACTGTTTCGATCGTCAATTGGGCTTTCACCACCGAAACATTTGAAAAAAGTCCCCAACTTTAGAGAAATCAACCCTATATTATGACCGATCACCTCATTGAACCACGTCTACAAAAGGACAGGAATTTGTAAAAAGAAAGGAAGGAAGAATGCAAGGAAATACACTAAAAAGAAGTCCAAAATTACCTCCAAAAAATACATATCACCCGTAAAAGTCTGTTGGCAGCACCGGCTAAAAGTATTTAAAGAAGAATAAATAGACGCCAAGGCTCCCCAGTCTTCCAGCTCGACATCAAAAGTCATCCTCAAATACGTCATGAACCAACGTTGGACGACATAACCACTCCTCGAGACATTGCCAATTGGCACCCCCCCCCCCCCACAAGCCTACCTATCCACTGCCCCCTTCAAATTTTGTACAAAAATTGTAAGTAAAACCCAAAAAATACCCAAAAATTCATGAAAAACATGTCATTTTATTTTCCTCAAGAACGTAATCCCTAGAGCACTAAGCCCCTTAAAAAGTATCAAAATCCCCAGCCGAATTAATCTTACACTCTTAGCCCCAACATACTCCACATAGGAACCAATGATACACCCACATGCAAGTCTACTATAATTCACCAGCAAAAGCCTCCAAACTAAATATGCCCCAGTGGTATTTCGAGTCAATCCATTCCCCAGTGGAATTTTTTCCTAGTAGAATGTCAAGTCAACACAATCCCTAAGAGAGTGATTCCCCGTGTCATAAATTACGGTCCCCAGAATTGATCTTGGCCCTCAGAATTGGTATCTAAAATGTTTGGTCTTCAGAATTAACCTCGACCTACAGAATTAGTCGTTATAACTCTAGGTCCTCAAAATTGACCTCAACATGCAAAATTGATCTTCACAACTTCGGGTATTCATAATTGACCTCGTGCCTCAAAATTGGTCACTACAACTTTAGCTCCATAGATTTGACCTCGACCCTTAGAATCGATCGCTATAACGTTTAGTCCTTAGAATTAACTCTGACCCGCAGAATTGGTTGCTACAACTTTAGGTCCTCATAATTTACATTGACCCGCAGAATTAGTCCCTATTACTTTAGATCCTTAGTATTCACCTTGCGTCGTCACAACTTAACGTTCTTAGAATTGACCTCGGTCCTCATAATTGGTCGCTATAATATTAGGTTCTTAGAATTGACCTCGACCCCCAGAATTGATCACTACAAATTTAAGTACATGCAATTGACTTTGACCCACATAATTAGCCATCACAATGTCCTCAAAATTGACCATGACCAAAAGAATTGGTCGTCACAAATTAGGGTCCTCATAATTGAACTCGACCCGTAAAATTGGTTGTCATACTTTATGTCCTTAGAATTGACCCGGACCCGTAGTCTTGGTCATCACAGCTTAGGTACTTAAAATTGACCTCAACCCATAGAATTGGTAATCATAACTTAAGGTCCTTAGAACTGACCTCAACCCTCAGAATTTGTTGCTACAACTTTAGGTCCTTATAATTGACCTCCCTCAGAATTGGTCTCTATAACTTAAGGTCCTCAGAATTGACCTCAGCCCATAGAACTGGTTCTCTCAGTTCAGGCCCTCAAAATTGACCTGGACCCTCAAAATTGGTCCTTAGAATTGACCTCGAACCACATAATTGGTCTTCACAACCATAGGTTCTCAGAACTGATCTCGACTTATTAAATCAGTCATCCTCAGCACATCCTTAGAACTGGCCTAAATCATCGATATGGTGTCTATTATTCGACGGCCTTCACTTTTTCCAAGCTCGCTCAATAAGGGGATCTATAAACACCCTATCCAAGGACCCTCCCTAAGCATCTCTTTAGGTCCCTAGCACCCATTCATTCACCATAAACCCTATGTCATACTTCGAATATTGATCTGGAGGCCACCGAGTGCTCCTGGGCCTCATTTGACTCTGGTAAACTTTCTCACCTGAGCGGAGGCCTATTAAATCTTTAAAGGGATCTGAACCCCCTTCTTAAGGTTCGCCCCGTGTGTGAATCGACCCTACGATTCTGACGAACAGTCAATTTTCCCCGAAACACTGATCAAGAGGCCACCGAACACTCACGGGCCTTATTTGACTTCGGTTAACTCTCCATCTTATGTGAAGATCTTTGGAACATCAAAGGGCTCGGATTCCCTTTTCCAATGATCCACCCCATGTAAGACTCAGCCTTACGGTATGAACGAACGACCAACCCCAATTTTGGGCCTAGTTTGACTTAACTCTCCAAACCAAACAAAGCTCTTTATAACTTCAAATGGCGTTGAATACACTTTACAACGATCTATCTCGTGCGTGAATCAGCCTCAGGGTTTGGATGAACGATCCATTTCCCTCTGAGGATTTCCTGTCCAAAACACCAATGGGTGCTTTCAACCCTCGTTTGACCAGTTCAACTGCCGAACTCAAAACTATCATAATGGATTCTAAAGGGCTCTGAATACCCTTTCCAAAGGTCCATCCCGCATGCAATTCTGACTTATGGATTGTGTTTTACAACCTTTTTTGGAGAACCTGCCAATAGACTGTTGAATGTCACTCTCAGAACCCTGCCTATCGATAATGTGTCTAAGGGTTCCATGCTGATAGGCAGGTATAGGACCATGTCGATCGGTACCCCCCTTGACCCTATAAATAGGGGAATGAGCTCCTTCAAAAGGGACCTCAAAAAGATCCCTCTCAGCGATCTAAGAAACATTCTTTTGAAGTCAGAGTTGTTCCAATCCTAAAACCCCTTTTCCATATTTCATTTCCTTCATTTCCTTAACTCATTTAGCAATTTCCCTTCCCTTTATTCATACCACCTCCATCCTATTGCAAGATCATCACCTCAACACTCAAGATAAGCCTCAAGTGTTCATAAGAATGTCCAATCCTTCAATATCCTTTATAAATTCTCTGAATTTTCCATTTGTTACTTTATTCTTACTTTATCTCGTTATTTCATTAGATCACACATACTAATATCCCATTTTTATTAGTAGTACTTCACATACTATGTTTTCTATAAAAACACCAAAAATAATAAAAAGAGGTCTTGCTTGTAAATTCGAAACGGGGAATTCTCATCACATTCTCTCACACTAAAAAATATTTTTTCTGCACATCATGTAATAATAGTCCCTTGTTGGATATATGGGTTAAAACCCACCCTACATTATATGCGAACTACGTGGACTTTGATGCCCATTAGGATACATTGTCATCTCGGTTAAAACCAAATATTTGAGTCCCCTTCTACGCGTATTTATAATATTATTTTCATACTATATATTCGTGATGGATGTCATAGTCTTATGTGGTCGTGTTTCTTCCAACACATACCATTATTATCCTATAACGATCAGGGATTCGAAAAACATTCACTTATATTTTGGTTACTATTTTAGGAACACTCATAAGGAAAACCTCATTCCGCCCTTATCCATTACGCGAGTTGAGAAATTACACTCCCTATTTATATTTTGCACGTAAGCACACACTTCACGAACTTCATCAGGATAAGATTAGCACATGCCAATAAGTGACCAAAAAGGCAAAATGGTTGTTTAACATCTTCACATTACATAACTTAGACCCTAAACCTTTGAACTACTTAGTTTCATAATCATCACTATGTCCTTATTGTCATTCTCCCGAGGCAAAAACATTCTTTTACCAGCTTTATGTAAAATATGATGAAAACTCTATCTATACACATTACCCTAAACACATTTTTTATGACGATCAAGCTCCCTGAGGAATGGCACGAACCCCCGTGCACGTGTCGGGAGGGAGGGCCACATTTTTTCTTCCTGAGAGTTTTTATTAGACTCGATTAATCTATTATTAATATTGAATAGGTGTCACAATACAATTTTTTGTTTCACCGAATGTAGACACCACATTCTAGGACCCCCTAAGACTCTCATTAGGTCCCTATCACTTCCCCACTTGTAATAGAACCCTAGGTGATTCTCTGAGCACCAATTTAGAGGTCATCAGGCACCCTTCGACTCCGTTTGAATCCATTAAACTTTATCATCCGAACAAAATCACAATAAATCTTTGAAAGGCTCTTAATTCTCTTTCCAATGGTCTGCCCTATGCGCGAATCAACCTTCCAATTCAGACGAACGATCCATTTTACTATATAAAATTGATCCGGAGGCCACCGGGAACTCCCGAGCCCCATTTTGACCCCAATAAACTTCCTTTCCCAAGAAAAATCTCAATTAATATTCAAAGGGATCTGAATCCCTTTCCAATGGTAAGACTCATGAACAAATCGACCTTACCGTTAGGACGAACGATCCGTTTCCCCCCAAAAACTAATTCGGAGGCCACCGGGCACTCCCGGACTCCATTTGACTCATGCAACTCTTTATCTCAAACAACACTGAATGATTATTTAAAGGGAACTGAATACCCTTTCCATAAGTCCACCCCATGCACTAATCAGGCTTACGGTACGGACGAATGACCTAATTTAGTCAAAAGGTTCAATGGGCTCTTAAAACCCTTTCCAACGGTTCATCCCATGCACGAATAGGCCTTACGGTTCGAACGAATGATCCGTTTTCCTTTAGGAATCTCCTATCCAAAAGGTTTACGTGCAATTTCGAGCCCCATTTGATGAAAGTCAACTCCAAAACCCGGGAGTGGCCTAATGGATTCTTAAAAGGATCCAAATGACCTTTACAACGGTATGCCCCGTTCATGATTTAGACTTACTGATTGCATTTTGTGACCTTTTTTTGATAAATATGCGTGAGGTTGTCGAATGAAAAATTTATTTCCCTACCTATTGGCATTATGCTTGGGATACTTTCCAATAGGCAGGTCCAGTACGATGCCGATCAGCACTCCTCTTGACCCTATATAAGGAGGACATGATCTCACTTCAAAAGGCACTGCAGAAAAATCCCTCTTAGTGATCTCAGCAACATTTTCTCACAGTCAGTGTGATTTCTCTATTGAAATCTTTCCTCCACATTCCATTTCCATCCCTTTCACACCCAACTTAGAAAAATCCCTTCCCCATAATCCTACAACCTCCATCCCCTTTCAAGGGTAACCTTTCAACAATCAAGATCTATCGTTAAGTCTCCAATGAAAGGTCCAAACATCTCTCTCTCTCTCTCTCTCTCTCTCTCTCTCTTTTAATTTCATTATTTTCTCTTTAGTTAATTAATTGTTACTTTATACTTTCACATATTAATAATCTCTCCTTTTTATTAGTAGTATTTCACATAAGATATTTTTAATATAAAAAAAGTAGGGTTTACTAATGAATTCACAACAGAATTCTTCACCACATTTTCTCAAATCAAAACATCCTTTTTGGACACACACATATCTAAATAAAATCCATAATTGTATTTATGGGATAAACCCCACCCTCATGTTGCATGCGAATAACTTGGGCTTTGTTGCTTTTTAGGTATGTTGGTATTTTGGGTTAACACTCAAGATTCGAGTCCTCTTTGTATATATTTTAATATTATTTCCATATATTATACTTGTGATCTTATTCGCGCTTTATCTAATACGTATTATCATTGCACCCTAACGATCGATATCCTGATAAGCGCACACATTATATTTTTAATTACTATTTTTTAAACATTCCTACGGATGACCTCACTCGGCCTTTCTCCAATATGCGAGTCGAGTAATTCCATTCTCCATTTATATATACACGCGCATACACTCCATGGAGTGTTTTAAGGAGAATAATAACACATGCCCAAGAGAGACCGGAAGGGAGGTATGGGTTCCTAACACCTTCCCATTCCATAACTTAGTCCCTGAACCTTTGAACTATTGGTTTTGCAAGCATGAGTATGTCTTTGATGTCATTCTCTCGAGGTGGCAACATTTCTTTTGCCTATTTTGTGCAAAATAGGATGACGACTCTATCTCTTTGCATCACCCCACATTTGAAAATGACCAAAGCGCTCCTAAAAAAGGGCATGATACCTTCTTCTTCTCCCCCACCAACCTAACGCGCGAGCGCCGACCCCAAGGAATAAGTAAAGAGAGAGAGAGGGGATGTCCAGAGTAGCGACTCTGTTGGGGATTGACTTACTTGTCATAAGATGGCTAGACTCTGTTTGTATGGGTATTATCATTTCCTACATTTGTCCATATGCACCTACCCGTATGTTCCCTTTTCTCCTCTATGCATGTCTTATACATATTTCTCTCATGCTTATATCACATATCACTCATTTTTCACTTCACACACTTCTAAATATATTCCTTATACACCTCACACTACTTACACTTATACGTAGGAAACTTATATCCATGTGATTCACACCCCACATAAAATATGAATGCTTAAGTTTCATTACCAAACACCTCCACTTATCATAATTATATATGTCTATGCTCATTTTCACTTATCACACGCCACTTGTAGTTGATCCATGCTTAGGTTCACTACCACACACTAACTTAAAGATTTTCAAACATCACCCACTCACACATATCCATGCTAGATTTACTTTTCATGAAACTTGCACGTTCTTTCCTATCAGTATAGTGCTCATCATGCAAAATAAAAAACTCTCTCCATAATATACTAATCAAGAATCATGCATTTTGCGCACCATATCACCAAGAGCATGGATATTGACCAAAATTTTATCCCACGCTGGGGGGTCACTTTATGATGGTCACTGGTCCAACAGATTGCAATTAGCCTAAGCAATACGAATTTCACCTTTCATTGGCCTAGTACCTCTAACGTATATCGAATGGTTACCCCATATCATACCGCTTGACCAAACTCACGATGGGAGGTATATAAAAGGGAACTTGTTCACGTATGTCGAGTATATCGATAATGTCTCCACGAGGTTTATAGTGGGGTAATTCATGTATGTTCAGGTATATCAAATGGCTTGTCCACACATATCGATTACCCTCAAAAGCAAGAAGTATAACCTGAAAGTCATGCCAAAGGGGGGAACCCTTCCACTAAACCAACAACTTCATAAACCTCATATAGGCATCACACATAGGACACTCGTATTTAGTTTGTCGATTGCCACACGAAACTCTACCGAAATGTTGGTGTAGGAGGGTAGTATGACTGGCATTTTGGTAAGATGCGAAAATAGGTGAGGCATGAACCGTTCAATGAACTCTTCCTTCAAGGTTTTCAAGGACTTATAGAGCAAAACCTCGTAAAAACTTATCCTTTTGGTAAAAATAGAACCAAAGTAATAACCACCCTTGTAAGAAGTTGAACTTTAGAACAACAATAGTAATTTTTTTCAAGAGGATCTCTTGAGAATAATGGATGTCAATGTGGGAGTGAAGAAACAAGCACTTAGCACTTAGAGAGAGAGATTAGGGAGAGAATACTAGGTGGTCTAGTATGATTTTGACAAAGTAGTGGTATGACTTGAGTTTATGATTATGATTTTGAGCACATTAATGGCCCTATTTACAGGTGAACATGAGGTTAGTTTGGGCCTTTTGGGCGCCAAAATCAAGAGTGAAAACTTAAAGGCACAAGGTGTGCAATTCACCTTTTGTTCCTACTGAGTCTGCATCCTCCTGTCCCCTTTTTACAGATAAAACCTGGTATGAACCAAAGTCAAAAAGCTAATATGTCTCCTAATGGAGAGAAAATATCTTATTTGGTGAATATTTTTGAAAGGGTAACTTATGGTAGAAATTTTGTAAATTTAAGAGAGAGCTCGAGGACCACCTCCTCTAAAATAATTGATCTTGAGGGGGGCCTTGAGGACCCCCTTATATAAAATAATTCAATAAAAAGTTCATTTCTTGTGAACAACCTCTTAGTTGATCACTTTTATTATGAGTGGGTGTGAACTATGTAAGGGATGGGTGACTTCTAGGGTCTTTCTACTTATATTCTCTCAATCTTAAAGTGCTAAGTGGTTGAGCATGCGCAAGAAACCTTATTCCTCAGGCACCAAGACAAAACTCCTAGTAAATCCCATCTAGCCTATTTGAGACCTGCTTTCTATACTAGGCTACCTGTACAAAAAAGTTAGTGTCAATTTTTTTGTTCTATAAAGGAATAACTTTTTCATGATGTGGGGCCATTCATGGAAGACCCCCTCAACCTGGACTATTTTGTTCTTTGGGTCACTACTTGGACCCTCTCATTGTAAAACAAGTATTGTTTGAACATTTTCTAGAGGAGTCCTTCACTATGGCCTTCCTCACAAGATTTTACATTTTAACTCATATTGGCAGAGGGGTCCCTCGTTTGTGGACTCCCTTTCCCAGGTATCATTCCAACTAGTTTTAGTTTGGAGAAAGTCCCACATTCAAGTTATATCATCTTAGGAATTAGGAAGAGATAAGGGAGATGTCCCTCGCCTAAATTACCTTTAGAACTTGAAGGGGTGTTTGAGGGGTCGCTCACCCAGAACTCATCTAGAGATGGAAGGAGGTGATAGAGGGGACCCTCGCCCAAAACTCATCTAGAACTAAAAGGAGGGGCTAAAGGGGTCCCTCGCCCAAAACTCATCTGGAATTTAAAGGAGGGGATAGAGGGGTACCTCTCCCAAAACTTATCTTGAACTGGAAGAAGGGACTATAGGGGTCCATCGCCCAAATATCTTTGAAAATATTTACGGGACGAACTAGAGGGGTCCCTCGCCAAAATTCTTCTTTAAACTATTTGCAAGGGACTATAGGGGTTCCTCACCCAAATACTTCTTTAAACTCCCTACACGAGGGGCTGGAGGGGTCCCTCACTGAAATGCTTTTTTGAACTCCTTCCAAGGGGGACTAGAGGGATCCCCAGCCCAAATATTGTGACAGAGACAAAACACCCCTCTACATTAGCCCATCGTGCCAAGTCTTTTATGTTGGGTAGACCAAAAGGCTTTGAACGCCATAAGTATAATTTTTATTGTGAGAGTTCCTAGGGTTTCTCCATCATTACCCCTTAGGCCATTAAATACACTATCCCTTCATTCTAGGTTTTGGAGTCTCAAGGATCCACATGTCAACATAAGAACTATCATCCCATCATTTGGGTAAAATTATGCCAACCTTTTGGTTTTCCATATGTCCCTTTATTTCCATTCAGAGACCCTTTTTTGAATAAAAGCTTTAATTTTTACAAAGTTCTCAAAACATTCACAGAGAGTTGATATTTTTGGTGAGAAAAAAACTCCATAGTGTTCTTTCATGTTTAAAAAAACACACTATAAATGGCTCCATAATCATTAAGAACCTCTACCTCCATCACCACCACTGTCATTCCCATCATAATAGGATCTTTATCTATTTTTATCAATGTATCTAAGTGGTAGCCATTGAAAACATCACTATAGCCACCACTCAAGGCCCTTTATGCTACCACAACATCTACTGGCTTGCTCTCCATCGCCAACGTCACTACATGTTCCTCACAATCAGATGTATATTCTTCTGAAGCCCCTGCTATCAGGGGTCCCTTATCCGAGGGACTAGTATTTGAGCCCAGTTTATCTTTTATCGATAGAGGGATAGGTTTTGGGGCTAAAAATCCCCAGGGTTCCTCATTGATCAATATGGTTAGTGAGGGTTCCTCATCAGCGTTTGTAACTGGTAAAGATTCCTCATCCAAACCCTCTTCTACATTTGGTTTCTCACATGAAGACATAGCTGGTGGCGGTTTCTTGTTCAAACGCTCTTCTACAGTGGGTTCCTCAACTAGTGGGGGTTCCTTATTCAAAACCTCTTCTACTTTAGGTTCCTCGCATGAAGGCATAACTAGTGGGGGTTCCTCGTCCATGGCCTTGGACAGTAGGGGTTCCTCACAATATATGGTTTCTGCTGGGGGTTTCTCATTGAGAACCCAAATTATCAATGGTTCGTCGCTAGGAACTTTCATCACAATGGGTTCCTCGCTCGAACAAGTGGCCGATGGGGGTTCCTCATAGGGAACTGGAGTAGAGGGTTCTTGTTGGAACTAATGGCTATAGGGGGTCCCTCGACTATCTAGTCATCCTCTTAGTCCAACCAGGACTCTATGCGCACTCCTCGAGGGAGGGATTTTGGTCTATACCGTCGTGCACCTTATTTTGGGCCCCATGATAACTTATGGCCTCTCTTGATCAGTTTAAGGAGAATCTTATTGCCAAAATTATCGAGCAACCCCATTTTAGTTTAGGTAAGTCTTGTGATTTTCCCATCATTTTCCCATTCTATTCTCAGAGTTAGGGTGGATCGTTGTGATTTTCCTCATTCTAATGTCAATCTCAAGGATACGGGAGGATCCCCTGAGGAGTGGACTACTTAAATTGAATATATTTTTTTCGGCTCTCCTTATAAGTTTGTTCATGAGGGACTTGTCCTCCTCACTGTAGTTGATAGTTCAAAATCTTGCACCATGGATAAACATGGCGCCTCCCTCAATCTTTTGATTTCTCACTGGAGCAGTGAGTCCCATACTTTTGTAACTGGATAGGGTGAGTTCACTATTACTATGGAGTATGTTTGTGATCTGTTTATCCTTCCTTTATTAGGGGCATGTTTTCATCGACGTCTATGAGGACCCCCTTGAGTATGAGATGGTAAAAGAGTTATAGTAAGTTATTTTTAAGTGCTCGAGGTATTTGGCTATTAATTTCACTGGCTTTACCAAGCATACTTTTACCCAATGGTATAGATATTAGTTTAGAGATTTGAGAAGCCACCTAAGAGAGAGACTTATAGTAGAGTACTCAAAAGTCAGGATGGTACCAAACTTCACTTCCCCTCACACTTAGCCGCTTTCATGGTTACCTTCTTGAGGAGGTTCTTGCTCCTCAGTAAGCTAGAGGACTCTCCTTGTGATCTTGTTTTCAGATTGGCTGTGAGAATGGACTGAGGGAGGATGATACCCCTTACTTCATTAATCCTTGAATCTCTTTAAACTTGGATGGACCTCACCAATATAGACGTTGAGAGGTCTTGTGGCCATTATGATTCCTCCAATTTTGCCAATTCCCTTATCTTGATGGATTTATTATTTGAGAATTTTACCCATTTTGGTCTGGAATCAAAGGCCTATTATAGTGGTGTTTTTCATCTCACAAGGTGGCATAAGAAGGCTCCCAAGAAGTCCCTCGGGTCTCTGAATGACGATATTGATGAGTTTTATTTGCATCCTTATAGTAAACATCTCGGCATCACTTTTAATTGTCTTTATTTCCCAGGTGATGGTTGCACTTTTTATTATCCTTCAGATGAGTATTCTATCTCTTCCTGCCGAAATATCAATGTGGTGATGATGGTATGACATGCCTTTTTTATTCTATGACTAATTTGGGTTATGGCACTGAGTTCTATCACTTCGAGAAAGTGAGGAGATAGTTTTTCCACGACCAGGCTATTCACACTCCTTCCTACCCCTCAAGCGGTGACCCTTCAGAGTTGTATTTGGAGGTATGTAGGAATTTTAATATCAAGGGGATGCTCCATAGGGTGAGACACTTGGGTCCCCGTGATCACTTACCTTCTTTCACCTCTTCCTAGTTCGATTTTTGGCAGCAGCAGGTTCTTCTTATTCAAAACTACATGGCCAGACCTCCTGATGAGACCATCCCCACCAAGTATGTCACGGATCAATTCTTAATCAGAAGAACTTAGAAAGAAATTTGTTATCTCAGCACTACTCCCAATACACCTCTCGAACAAGTTGTTCCTATCCTAGTAAAGCCGCTTCTTGATAAGTCTACCCATCCAAAGCTAACTGACCCAAAGACTGCCAAATCAAAAGGCTAGTCAAAAGATGAAGGAAAGGAAAAAGAATCTACCGTGGGAAAGATAAAGCACCCGAATATAGATGTTTCAAACTTCATCCATGCTACTACCATTGCTTCATCTTCCCCTTGTCATGTGAGGACTAGGGCTGCCAAGAAATAAAAGTGGATTGATTTTAATGATGCCGCTCCTTTCGCAATGAACCATGGGTCAAATACTGATGACCTTGGAGTAGAGGAGACCTACAAGACTGTCCGAGAGTGGGGTTATGAGGCTCTGGTCTTTTTCTCTCAAGAGACACTTATTACATATATTCCATTTACAGAAGGTACTATACTCAAATATTCTTTACTTAGTGAAACTGGCTCTTATGGAGTTATACATGTTGGTTACCCCTCCCACTCATTGGAAAAGGAACTAGTTGACTATGCAAGCACACCTTCCTACGATGATCATAGTTCTTCATCGAATGATGTGGATGTCCTTGACTTCCATGGTGAAAGCACTAGAGACAATTTGTGCTTTGTTATTAGTATCAAGGGAGTCTTCTAGTGATGATGAGGCACTGCATTCTCCATCGGGGACTTGCTCTAATATGACCAAGTATGACGTCATCCCAGGACGACACCTCTCAATTCCCAGAACCCAAGCTTCCAGAAAGAACTCACAGGCCGCTTCTAAGACTAATCCATAACCAGGGTTTGCCTCGTATAAAAAACCTCGGCCATCTCATAGGCCGAGACCTGATGGAAGTACTACAGTAACAGGGACATCTCTCTTCCTCCCTCCCAACTGACACTAGGAGATGGCATGTTTACTCTACCTCGGCCTGAGGTCTTCAGTCGAGGCCACACTTTCCAGTTTCTTACATAAAGTCAAGGGCTATATTATCAGCCTTGTACTCGGCTTGGCTGAGACCTCAGTAGATGACACCACACTGTACGAGAAGTTGAATGAATTAAGGTGACGTGTCTCACATGAGAAATTCGGTTATAACTAAGATTATTCCCCTCCCATGAGGGGAGATTTCATTATCATTAAGTACATGTGCATGGACAGTTGTCACCATCTAAGTGGATGACTTTATCATTGAGTGCCTTCATCATGCTTGAGGGGTGCATTACACCCTATTATACCTATAAATACAACTCATCTTCTTCATTATAAAGGATCACTTAATATTAACCCTAGAGGAAACTCTATTAAACTCTCTATAAGAGAGAGAAAGCTTTATTCTTGTAACCCAGACTATTAAAGCCCTTTTTGTTAGTGGATTTCACTCACGCACATAACAGACGTAAGCTCCGATTAAACCACTTAAATTTAAGTGTTCATCTTCTTTGCCTCATTTATTTCTCTACTGTTACATCGTGTGTTTACTCCCATTATTGTATACCTATTTGAGCTTCTTATATCTATGACATGGTGGTACCATTTTTTGTATCATCAGTCTGGTGTCATGTAGGGGAATGAGAATTATCATCTCTTGCCTTCTTTAGCTTGTCCTCATCGAAGTCTCTGGTGGTGAACTAGTCCCCCCCTCTTGTGGAGTTGTTTCACCATTGAAAGAGTTCTTGTTGAGCTACTAATCTTTTATTCTCCAATTACAGCTCATCCATCAGGTTTGATACATGGAATCCTTCCACCACCATCACCACCATCTGGTTGTCCTAGCTCTAGTAACACACCTCCTTAGTCAGAGATGGCTGAGGTGGTGGTAGCACTGAAGTCCTTAGTGGAGAGCCAACTTGCGATACAAGAAAAATTGGCTTCCTTGAGACAAAATTTAGTGATAAGACCCACTGGAATTACGCCGAAGATAATCACTTTGGCAGCCATGGAGCAACATCCATATGCCAATGGACCACCGCAGGCACTGCACAAGGAGTTACCACCTCTTCAACAGTAGAGTGATGCTATTAACCCTAGGCATTTACGCCTTGGGAGGCAAGTCCAAAACTTCCTAGAGGATCGTTGTGATGATTATGAGGCTGAAGATGCTCAGGATGATTACTGGGAGCCATACGAAACATCTGGAAATACTATACGCCCCATTTAAGGAAGTCGAGGTCATGCTAGGAGGCCGAGTTATGATGCTCAACCAAGGGGCTCAGCTTTTAATAGATTAAGTAAAGGGTCGGACTTTGAGAGGCTCGGATCAGTTGGTGATCTTAGAGAAAGTCTATCCAGGTCAATATGTAATGTTGGCTCAAGAAGAGAAGTGGCATACTTTCGCCCCCCATTCTATCGAGAGGGAGTCAATGAGAAGTAAACAACTAACACATGTTAGTGGAAAGAGAACCTTCTATTCTGCCAATTAAGGTAACAAGGGATAATATCGTCCAGACCGATGTTATGGAGGTGGACAAGAGTCCTTGTAATGACTTAATTCAAAGGTTGAAAGATAAAATTGGAGATGTACTCAAGAGCCGAGACCCCTTACAGAGCGACTATTCTGAAGGCTCCCCTTTCGTGGCGAAGATAGTCCATTTTTCAACCCCAGCTAAGTTTAAGACATCCATTGTTACTCCAAAGTAAGATGGGTGTACCAACCATATGCACTATATAGAGATGTACTAGTCGACTGAAGATATCTACTCTATCTCAAATGAGATGATATTGTAACACCCCGTATTTTTATATAGTTAATTTTTAATTAATTCGAGAATTTTAAATTACTGGCGTGTTGTAATTTTAATTGAATTAATTTCGGCAATATATATATTTAAATATTAATCGGGGAGTGAATGGTTAATGTTTAGGGAAATTTATTTACTAAGTGAATAGTAATAATTTAATTACGTCATTTCGAGTATTAATGACGAGGTATACACTTATCCCAGGCGGGAGTCAGTATAGACTAAATTGGGTGTGGGATAAGGATTTTTATAAAGTAATTCGGATGTCAATTCTGACTGCGCGGTTGAGTCCGAATGGGTCGAGATAGTCAGAAAAGAGTACCCGGGGGTAGTAATTGGGTCTCGGGACATTTTTGGGCATAGCCGGGCCCACATGGGGTGATTTGGGCTATTTTAATTTAGCCCATTAGGCAAAAAACGGGATTTGTGTTTTTAAACCTAAACCTAAGAAAAGGAAAATGAGAAGCCAACATTATTCTAACCTAGGGTTTGAGAGGGAGATTGGGGGAAAACAATCAAAAGGCAAATTGGAGGTTATTGGAGCCAAATTAAGGGATGTCGACGACGGATCAGACCCTACGAACAATTCCAGGCAAGTGGTTACCTGTTTTTCTTCTAAATTGTGATATCCAATTCATATTTTAGTGATGTGTATACTAACATTCGTTTTGGGTGTAAATGGGTACAAAATGGGGTTTTTGTTTATGGGACACTTGAATGAGATTCAAGGTAAGATTTAGATAGGTGATTGATATCTGAATATGTATATATGATTTGAATGAGAAATCCAGAACATAAAAGAGTAGAAATTAAATCTGGAAATTGGATTGTAAAACAGATAATTGAATTTTAGTGGAGAAAGACCCATTTCGAAAATCATGAGATAAGTAGATAAATTGATTATCCTAAGGTCCCTTGATGTGTAGGATGCGGAATAACTATGTTTATAGGGTGGGATAATGTGATTTGAGGTTTAGACTTTCGATTAAAAACCTTAATTTTCGTTAATGGTGAAATTCAGCAAGGAAGGAGAGCTGGAACGAAGGGATCGATCGATCGATCGGGGGGCATCGATCGATCGACGATGGTTAATTCTGGGCAGTTCGGCCTGTGGGTGAGATAAGGGGGAAATTAATTATATATTAATTTTCACACATTAATTAGTGTTATATAATTATGAAATACATATTCCAAGTAATTATGGGGAATAGTAATTGGGACTAGGAGAAATTTATGTGGGGAAACTCTATGGAGGAAATTGAGGGATGTTATTCCAAAATAGGGAGATACGGATCAAGTGAGTGAGTCTGGGTATATTGGCTAAGCGACGCCAAGGTAGTGAATTAAGGTTGGAGATAAACTAATTAATTTAGAGTCGGAATATAGACTCGGGAACATATTAAGTTACGGGCCAAGTGAGCGAGTTCGGGTAAAATGGTTGTGCTACACCAAGTATTAAATTAATTAATGAGCAATTAATTAAAGTAGAGTCGGACTATAGACTCGGGAAAGTGGCAAATTAATTAATGTGCAATTAATTAGCTAGAGTTGGGCTGTAGGCTCGGGAAGGAAATAAATTAATTAGTGTGTAAATTAATTTAAATAGAGTCGGACCACAGACTCGGATTGGTATTAAATTTGATAATTGTGCTAATTATATAATTAGAGTCGGATTGTAGACTCGGGAAGGTAGTAAATTAATAGGTGGGTAATTAATTTAATTAGAGTCGGATGGTAGACTCAGGGAGGTAATAAGTTAATTTAGGTGATATTAAATTAAATAAGGGTTGAGGTATAGACTCGGGCTATCATTATAGAAATTAATTGGGTGAAATTAATTAACACAGAGTCGGACCATAGACTCGGGGAAAGTATTACATTAATTAATGTGGGAATTAATTAAATAAGAGTCAGACCATAGACTCGAGATAATAATAATATAATAAGCGAGAAAACTTATTTGGTCGAGTCAGGCAAGAGACTCAGGATTTCAGGCTAGTGTTACGGGTTGTGAGTACACGGTAAAGCCGGGGTTCATTTTATATATATATACGGTGTAGTGATAGTATATATATATGTGTATATACTGTGTGTGCTACTAAATATCAGTGCTTAGATATTTATTAAATTATATTCTCTAGTGCTATCAAGGGAGGTTGCGCGATGTGGGTGAATCCCCTAGCTTGAGGAGTAAGGTGAGTATATCCCCAGGTCATAGCGTCCGTTATATGGGTGAGGGGCTTATCTCACTTTCAGGGAAGGAATATGACCGCCTCGACTTCGTTTTGTTTTGAACTAGGTTGGTGAGCGAATCCAACTTAGGTAACTAGGTTATGTGAGCACACCTAGTGAGATGGCACTTGAGAGGGAATCATCCGGTGAGGGTATACTCGGAAGGATGGATACTCGTATGATATATGTGTGGATGTTAGTAAAGGTACGTATAATATGGTAGTAAATATTATATGTAGGTGATAATACAGTGTGTGATGTAGTTATCTTATATAACGCGGGTTACAATTATATGCAGTTAATTAATGAGAAATTAATTAAGTTAATCATTGGTGAAAATAATACAGTTTGTGATGTATGTACTTTATATAACTTGTGACACGGTTATATGATATTATTTAAGAGGAATTTATTTAAGTTAATGGTGAAATAAATTATAATTCAAGAATCATTATACTCGGGTTAGAGTAGTATGACAAGGGAAGGTTATACTAGGACTAGTTGGACGGGGTAGTACAACTAGGTGGGGTTAAGATAACCGGTAAGTGTGCACAATAGTGGAGGGGTGAGAATGTCCACAAGGGAGTGCGACACTAACTTAAATATGAAGTGCATTCATGCATTTTAAATTACTGCAGTTAATTCACTTGCTAAATATTTTCAAAATGTTTTGGGTTCTAACCCTTGCTATAAAACTATTTTCAAAACCTTTTAGGTGTCCAGCCACAGGGACGCCAGGATTGATATTCTATTCCAGGGACACGGAGCTGCGGCATTTGTGGATGCTAGCAGGAGTTTGAATTAGACGCATCATTCATTCATTCTTAGAGTAGGAATCTTGTATCAGTTTCAGTTTTATTTAGGGCTTGTCGCCCAGACTTCTCGGTACAGTTTTCAGGTGTATTTTATTCAGGTGTTGAATATTTGTATTGAGTTATTTATTTGGTGGCCGGTGATTTATTCGGCAAGTTGTGTAATTATTATTCTATTTACTTTCATTCAGTTGTGTGAATGGTTTATATTTTATTTCCGCATGTATTGTTTTGGTTTAATTAAAAAGTTAAAATTGGCACCAACTTTTGGAATACTAGGTGGTTAGTAAGTTTTAAAAAGTTTTCGACAGTGATGCTAAGGATGATCCAACTGGGATTCCTGTTTTTATTTGGTATAGGACTGATCACCCGGTATTTTATTAGGCGGGGTGTCACAGATGGTATTAGAGTATCAGGTTCTAGTGTCCTTAGGATCTGTGCGGCTTTTCACGTTTCTGCTTGACAATCTTTGATATAGATCCCTATTATAGGATTGTTGTATTCTCATACGTATGCGCATATACGTTCTTCTGCGAAATTGATATTTGAGAGTGAACTCATACAAAATTCGATTCTCATTCCAGATGATGCCCAGGAGAGAGAGAGCAGCTAGGTCAGTAGGGGGAGATGAGACGAAGGAGGCCCGTTAGGAGCAAGAGTTACCGTAGCAACGGCCAGAGATGAATTTGGCGGCGTAGGTCACTGAAATAGTGGCACAGGCAGTTGGAGCAACGGTGGTCACAACGGCAGGGTACTTTCCACGGGATCAGCTACAAGTGTTAGTGACGTCGGATGTTCAGACTCACACAGGGTCGTCGGGGTGGAAACAATAAAGAGAGGTTATTTTAGCGGGAACCCAACAGAGTTGCGAGGGGGTTTAGGTGTAGTACTAGCGTGTCAAGGAAGAGAGGATCCAGCGTCACCTATGCATAGGAGATTGCGATGGGGTGCGAAAGTAAATGCTAACCACTTGTAGTTAGTGGGAGCGATGCTGCAGTGGTGGGAGTCGATCACCACAGTTGAGGAAAGGGACACACTAGCTACTGCAGAGTTTGGGTACGGTTCGACTGCAAGTATTTTTCCTTCAACGGTCGAGACCGAAATGAGGAGAAAATTTTGTGAGGTGACTCAAAGGGAGACCGTTCAGTGGCCGATTACGAGGAAGATTTCACTCGTTGGCAAAATTTTGTACCGGATGAGGTAAGTAAGGAAAAGAGAAAGAAAGCAAGGTTTATGTATGGGTTAGTTTGGAGAATCAGACAACAGTTAATTGAAAATTCCGCATTAGTTGATAATACTTATGTCATTAACGCAACACTCCGGCACTGTCGGGAATATCGCTTCCACGCGAAAGGAAGCGGGAGGGGAGTGGGGATTAACCAGTCGGATGAGGCAGAAAGGAACAATACCAGTGGGGTATCCCAGCAGCAGACTGGGGGAGATCAGGGGCAGGATTTTCGACAGAGAAATCATGCCAAACGATCTAGAACTGGAGGCTATCGGCGGGATGGCCAGGAATTCCAACAAGGTTGACATGGAAGGGATTAGTGGCAGGGTGAACATATTAGAAAGTGTTTCGTTTGATGGAAAAGCGAGACACATAAAGAGATATTTCCTTAAGCGAGGCAGGGGTCAACTACAGGACGAGGTCCTGGATGTACAACCACTAAAGCAAATCACGGGTGCGTTCGGGCAGGGAGAAGCTGCTCCGAAAATCAAGAACCAGCTGTTGCAGCTAGAGTATAGAAGTAATTATTTTACCCTAGGGGCATGGGGTATATTGTTGAGTGACAAATAGGACGTCACAGTATGAGACTTATTTTTCGCTAGAGTTCGCAGGTGAGTCGAACTTAGTGGGTGCGTTGGCGGTAGCAGTCATAGCATGTGGGTAAACTTTCTATAGGGTAGCGGAGTTCCTTAGTGTTCTTCATGGGAGAATGGAGGCGTACACTGAGTGATTGGTTGAATTATGCGAGGAATGATTACTTTTGTGAATTATGGGAGTAGGGTTGATAATACTTTTTAAACATCGGCTGGATAGCGATGGAATTTAACTATTGTGGATAGTGGAGTTAAATTTTGGTGTCCGCGACACCAGGGTATGGTTGGTACTAGGTATCACCGGAGAGGGCGTATAGCCTATATATATGTGGATGTATATATGTTGTATTACGTGGTGCAATAGCACATAGTGAGGTTTTGTGTTCTCACATTTTATCCCGGTAAATGGGGATGTTTACTGAAGTGAATCAGGGTGGTTAAATTAATTTTAGAGCAAAGAGAGATAGCTCGGGGTTTATTTTGCGCAAGGACTAGTGATAGTAAGGGCGCGGTATTTTACGCTGTCCTTGGTAGCATAAGGGTAAGCGTATATACTTTTGTGTAGAGAGACAAGTATTTATGGTGATATATTTGGACGTTGGCACATGGGTTGGGTACCCGGGCAGTATATATATATATATATATATATATATATATATATATATATATATATATGTGTGTGTGTGTGTGTGTGTGTGTGTGTGTGTGTGTGTGTGTGTAATACGACTACGGGTTCGAAATCTTATTACGGGTTACGACTAGCATAGTCGGGTAACTTTCGTGCGGTAGAGCGCGGGGATAGGGTGTATGGGCACCCGGGTTAATTAAGGCAAAATTTTGTGCGGATAAGCACGGGTATAGGGTGTATGGGTGCCCTAGTAAAGTTAAATGAATACTTGTGTAACGTATGGTTAGAATCAGATGGGATAGATATAGCGGGCTTGGAGGAACTTGACTAGTGAGTAATATGTGAATACTGGAACACTAGGTTTATCTTAATTTCGAGGACAAAACTCCTTTGTAAGGGGGGAAGTATGTAACACCCCGTATTTTTATATAGTTAATATTTAATTAATTCGGGAATTTTAAATTACTGGCATGTTGTAATTTTAATTGAATTAATTACGGCAATATATATATATATTTAAATATTAATCGGGGAGTGAATGGTTAATGTTTAGGGAAATTTATTTACTAAGTGAATAGTAATAATTTAATTACGTCATTTAGAGTATTAATGACGAGGTATACACTTATCCCAGCCGGGAGTCGGTATAGACTAAATTGGGTGTGAGATAAGGATTTTTATAAAGTAATTCGGATGTCAATTCTGACTGCGCGGTTGAGTCCGGATGGGTCGAGATAGTCCGAAAAGAGTACCCGGGGGTAGTAATTGGGTCTCAGGACATTTTTGGGCATAACCGGGCCCACATGGGGTGATTTGGGCTATTTTAATTTAGCCCATTAGGCAAAAAACGGGATTTGTGTTTTTAAACCTAAACCTAAGAAAAGGAAAATGAGCAGCCAACATTATTCTAACCTAGGGTTTGAGAGGGAGAATGGGGGAAAACAATCAAAAGGCAAATTGGAGGTTATTGGAGCCAAATTAAGGGATGTCGACGACGGATCAGACCCTACGAACAATTCCAGGCAAGTGGTTAACTGTTTTTACTTCTAAATTGTGATATCCAATTCATATTTTAGTGATGTGTATACTAAAATTCGTTTTGTGTGTAAATGGGTACAAAATGGGGTTTTTGTTTATGGGACACTTGAATGAGATTCAAGGTAAGATTTAGGTAGGTGATTGATATCTGAATATGTATATATGATTTGAATGAGAAATCCAGAACATAAAAGAGTAGAAATTAAATTTGGAAATTGGATTGCAAAACAGATAATTGAATTTTTGTGGAGAAAGACCCATTTCGAAAATCATGAGATAAGTAGATAAATTGATTATCCTAAGGTCCCTTGATGTGTAGGTTGTGGAATAACTATGTTTATGTGGTGGGATAATGTGATTTGAGGTTTAGACTTTGGATTAAAAACCTTAATTTTCGTTAATAGTGAAATTCAGCAAGGAAGGAGAGCTGGAACGAAGGGATTGATCGATTGATCGGGGGGCATCGATCGATCGACGATGGTTAATTCTGGGCAGTTCGGCCTGTGGGTGAGATAAGGGGGAAATTAATTATATATTAATTTTCATACATTAATTAGTGTTATATAATTATGAAATACATATTCCTAGTAATTATGGGGAATAGTAATTGGGACTAGGAGCAATTTATGTGGGGAAACTCTATGGAGGAAATTGAGGGATGTTATTCCAAAATAGGGAGATACGGATCAAGTGAGTGAGTCCGGGTATATTGGCTAAGCGACGCCAAGGTAGTGAATTAAGGTTGGAGATAAACTAATTAATTTAGAGTCCGAATATAGACTCGGGAACATATTAAGTTACAGGCCAAGTGAGCGAGTTCGGGTAAAATGTTTGTGCGACACCAAGTATTAAATTAATTAATGAGCAATTAATTAAAGTAGAGTCGGACTATAGACTCGGGAAAGTGGCAAATTAATTAATGTCCAATTAATTAGCTAGAGTTGGGCTGTAGGCTCGGGAAGGAAATTAATTAATTAGTGTGTAAATTAATTTAAATAGAGTCGGACCACAGACTCGGATTGGTATTAAATTTGATAATTGAGCTAATTATATAATTAGAGTCGGATTGTAGACTCGGGAAGGTATTAAATTAATAGGTGGGTAATTAATTTAATTAGAGTCGGATGGTAGACTCAGGGAGGTAAGAAGTTAATTTAGGTGATATTAAATTAAATAAGGGTCGAGGTATAGACTCGGGCTATCATTATAGAAATTAATTGGGTGAAATTAATTAACACAGAGTCGTACCATAGACTCGGGGAAAGTATTACATTAATTAATGTGGGAATTAATTAAATAAGAGTCAGACCATAGACTCGAGTTAATAATAATATAATAAGCGAGAAAACTTATTTGGTCGAGTCAGGCAAGAGACTCGGGATTTCAGGCTAGTGTTACGGGTTATGAGTACACGGTAAAGCCGGGGTTCATTTTATATATATATACGGTGTAGTGATAGTATATATATATGTGTGTATATAATGTGTGTGCTACTAAATATCAGTGCTTAGATATTTATTAAATGATATTCTCTAGTGCTATCAAGGGAGGTTGCGCGATGTGGGTGAATCCCCTAGCTTGAGGAGTAGGGTGAGTATATCCCCAGGTCATAGCGTCCGTTATATGGGTGAGGGGCTTATCTCACTTTCAGGGGAGGAATATGACCGCCTCCACTTCGTTTTGTTTTGAACCAGGTTGGTGAGCGAATCCAACTTGGGTAACTAGGTTGTGTGAGCACACCTAGTGAGATGGCACTTGAGAGGGAATCATCCGGTGAGGGTATACTCGGAAGGATGGATACTCGTATGATATATGTGTGGATGTTAGTAAAGGTACGTATAATATGGTAGTAAATATTATATGTAGGTGATAATACAGTGTGTGATGTAGTTATCTTATATAACGCGGGTTACAATTATATGCAGTTAATTAATGAGAAATTAATTAAGTTAATCATTGGTGAAAATAATACAGTTTGTGATGTATGTACTTTATATAACTTGTGACACGGTTATATGATATTATTTAAGAGGAATTTATTTAAGTTAATGGTGAAATAACTTTTAATTCAAGAATCATTATACTCGGGTTAGAGTAGTATGACAAGGGAAGGTTATACTAGGACTAGTTGGACGGGGTAGTACAACTAGGTGGGGTTAAGATACCCGGTAAGTGTGCACAATAGTGGAGGGGTGAGAATGTCCATAAGGGAGTGCGACACTAACTTAAATATGAAGCGCATTCATGCATTTTAAATTACTACAGTTAATTCACTTGCCAAATATTTTCAAAATGTTTTGGGTTCTAACCCTTGCTATAAAACTATTTTCAAAACCTTTTAGGTGTCCAACCATAGGGACGCCAGGATTGATATTCTATTCCAGGGACACGGAGCTCCGGCATTTGTGGATGCTAGCAGGAGTTTGAATTTGACGCATCATTCATTCATTCCTAGAGTAGGAATCTTGTATCAGTTTCAATTTTATTTAGGGCTTGTCGCCCAGACTTCTCGGTACAGTTTTCAGGTGTATTTTATTCAGGTGTTGAATATTTGTATTGAATTATTTATTTGGTGGCCGGTGATTTATTCGGCAAGTTGTGTAATTATTATTCTATTTACTTTCATTCAGTTGTGTGAATGGTTTATATTTTATTTCCGCATGTATTGTTTTGGTTTAATTAAAAAGTTAAAATTGGCACCAACTTTTGGAATACTAGGTGGTTAGTAAGTTTTAAAAAGTTTTCGACAGTGATGCTAAGGATGATCCAACTGGGATTCCTGTTTTAATTTGGTGTAGGACTGATTACCCGATATTTTATTAGGCGGGGTGTCACAGATATGTCATGCCTTTTCTAACACTTTGACTGGGGCTGCCCATGTATGGTTTACTTCACTCCCAAAGAACACCATTGAAAATCTCAAGCAACTCGCTGAAAGGTTCATACACAATGTCTATTTTTGGATGAGACCTCAGAAGAAGACTACTGACCTAATGTACATTAAGCAGGGGAAGAATAAGAGTCTCAGGGACTACATTGTGAGGTTTAAGAATGAAACGTTAGAAGTGGAGGATTACAAATAAGTATTGCGATGACAGCATTGATAAGAGGTCTCCAGAAGGGGAAATTTCTCTGGAAGCTTGCTGAGTACCCTCTAAAGTCTATGGTTGATCTATTGGTGATGGTCGATAAGGATATGAGTGCCAAGGAATAAATGGCAGCAAAGTATGAGGATAAAAAAAGGACGAGTAGTGGGGGAAGTTCCAAAAAAGAGTACAAATGTAACGAAAAGATCAGAGGATGATAATTTTGCCGACTAAATCCACCTCATGGTCAGATGCAAGCATATTTTGAACAAAATCAAGAATGATTGGTTTTGAGGAAGACCGAAAATCTAAAGGCTCCTCCTCACAAGAGGAATAAATATTTGTGGTGTCAATATCACTAAGACCATGGGAACCTGACCGACAAGTGTTTTTCATTGAAAGATGAAATAGATAAGATGCTAAAGGCTGGAAATATAAGGAAGTATGTAGACTGATGTGCCTCAAAGGGTGGATGAGATGACACCTAGAGGAAAAGGAGAGACGATAAGTACAAATCCTGACGGCCTGACCAAACGAGATGAAAATAAGTCAAACGAATGTGACGAAGATGACCCTGACCTCCCCCAAAAGATTGTTGATAAAAAAGGTTGGCTCAATATGATCTCACACCAAGTCAAGATGATTTGTGGAGGACTCATCGATGGAGGAAAGGAGGTTCCAGATACGAAGGCGCATGTGGCTAAGGCAAAGGCTCTCATGACAAAGCCTAAGATCATTAATTCGATTGATGTTTGGCCCATCAAAGGAAAAAGGACAAAGGTTGATATGGATTCATTGATAATCAATTTCTCGATGTTAGACTTTAAAGAAATTCTAGACCCACATGAAGACCTTTTAGTTATCACCAGTCTCGTTCATGGCTATGAGGTTCTAAGAATTCTCGTTGATAAATTCATCTAAGTTAATATCATGTTTTGGGATTGCTATAAAAGTTTATATTCGAGTAAGAAGTGGATGATCCCATACCACCTACCGCTCATCGACTTCAACAAAGAGAAAGTGCATCCATTGGGAGTATATGAGATGGAGGTAAGAATGGGGAACACTTGTCCAAAATGCCTCACACGGAAAATTAATTTCTCCGTGATGGATGAGAACGTCTACTTGCCTTATAACATCATTCTTCGAAAATTAGACCTCAAGGAATTTAAAGTCATTACCTCAACCGTCCACTAAATGATATTATTCTTGACCCCGTACGGGGTAGGGGATGTTCAGGGGGACCAGGTTGAGGCTCATTAATGTTACTTCAACTCATCTGAGAAAAGTGAAGCTTACAAGAGGGAAACTATGAACTACAATATTGATACTCTGGATCCAAAAGATGAGAAGAAAGTCAAAAAGGGTGAGGCCGCTAAGGAAGTATAATTCATCGTCCTTAATGAGGATGAGCCAAAAAAACCATCCAAATTAGCAAAACCTTAAAGCAAGAAGTAAAGGAAGAGGTGGTCGAGTTGTTGAGGAAGACGCATAGCATTTTCACCTAGAGCAACGAAGACATGCCCAGTATTGATCCAGTTGTTATGTGTTATAGGATCAACGTGGTCGATGATTCAAAGCTGATATGACAAAAAAGAAAATTCTGTCAAGAGAGAAGTATGAAGTTATCAGAGAGGAGGTCAAGAAATTGGAGAAGGCCAACTTCATTCGGGAAGTCATCTACCCCTACTAGTTGGCAAACATTGTCATCATCCCCAAAGCTAATTGCAAATAGAGGATGTGTGTCGACTTTATAGATATAAAAAAAGGGTGCCCAAAAGATAGCTTCCCCTTCCCAAAATTGATCAGATGGTAGATGCTATAGCCGACCATGAATTAATGAGATTCATAGATGCCTACTCAGGCTACAACCAGATATTCATGGACCCAACCAATGAAGAGAGGATAGACTTTATCACTGACAAGGGGACCTATTGCTATATGGTCATGCCCTATGGGTTGATGAATGTTGGGGAAATATATCAGAGGCTAGTCAACAAAATGTATGAGGATCAGATCGGGAAGATAATGGAAGTGTATGTTGATGATATGTTGATAAAGAGCCTCAAGGGACACACATGTGGCTGACCTTGAGCTCACTTTTGACACGATGGAAAAGTACCAGATGAAGCTTAAACCCACCAAGTTTGTCTTAGGTGTGGGAGCAAGAAAGTTTTTGGAATTCATTATGAAACAAAGAATTATTGAAGGCAATGTCAAGAAGATCAAAGCCTTGCTGGAGATAAAGACTCTAGCAATGATAAATGATGTGCAGAGACACACCGAAAGAGTGGAAGCATTAAATAAGTTTGTATTTAGAGACACTTATAAATGCCTTCCTTTCTTTCTAATATTGAGAAAAGATTTTGAATGGAATGAGGAGTGTTATAGAGCCTTTTAGGATTTGAATTCCTATCTCAGCTCTCCAATCATAATATCAAGACCAGTTCAAAGGGAGAAATTGTATCTTTATTTAACAGTATCTGAGTCGACCATTAGTGTCGTAATTGTAAGAGAAGAGGGTGGAGTCCAAAACAAGTGTATTTTAATAGTAATGCACTCCAAGGGGACGAACATAGGTATCCTAAGATGGAGAAGTTATCATATGCACTGATCCATGCCTCGAGAAAGATGAAGCCCTAATTTTAGGCACATTCATGGTGGTCCTCATTGACTCACCCATGAAATAAGTAATTCACAATCTTAAGAAATCAGGAAGACTAATGGGTTGGGCAATTGAATTGGGAGAGTTTGACATCATCTACCAGCAGAGAACGGATATTAAGGGGAAATCCCTAGCTAACTTTGTGGCTGATTTCACTTAGGATGAGGCCGACAATGAAGGTGTTGAAGCTATAGCTTGTGGGCAAGAAAGAAGAGTATGTCCTCTACCGAAAGAAGCCGAGACTAGTTCAGCAGGGAATAAAGTGTTTGAGAATGAGGAGGAATGATATATTTTCAAGAATGGAACCCTATAAGAGGGTAATTTCTTACCAGGTGGATCTGTGTGGAGCCTCTTTGTTGATGGGTCTTCATGTGAGAATGGAAGCGAGGCTGGATTGATAGTGTCGGCACCAGATGGGACCGATATTAAGTAAGCATTGAGATTTAACTTCAAAGATTCCAATGATGAATCTCAGTATGAGGCTCTCCTAGCAGTCTCTCCCTTACCCGAGATTTGAATGTTGGCTAACTCCTCATTCATAATGATTTCAGATTGTTAGTTAACCAAATTTTAGGGGTATACGAGGCTAAAGATGACAGAATGGCAAAGTACCTGGGGAGGGTTAAGATAGTATTAAAATAGTTTACTTAAGTAAAGATAAATAGGATACCCTGGTTGGATAATGCCTAAGTCGACGCCTTAGCAAGGTTAGCTTAAGCGATAAGAACTGAAATCAGATGAACAGTCCCGATATAAGTTCTTCATCGGTCGACAATCGAAGGAGAAGAGAATGTCGTGGAATTTTGTTCAAATATGAGTATGGTAACCTCTTGGATGCATATTATAGTCTGTTATATTATAGATGGGGGGCTACCTGAGTCAAAGGCTGAGAAAAGAAGTTAAGGTACAAAGTTTCCAAGTTCTCCCTCATAGGAGTCATTTTATACAAGAAAGGGTTCCCATTTCCTCTCCTCAAATGCGTCCACCCAACTGAGGTAGAGTATATTTGAAAAGATGTGTGTGAAGGGTTGTGTTTTTCCCAAATTATAGGACGTCCGTTGGCTAAGAGGATCATTATGAAAGGTTATTGGTGGTCGACGTTGGCCAAGGATGCAGCTTCATACATCAAGAAGTGTGATAAGTATCATAGGTTTTTTACTATACCTCATCAACATCTTACCTCCATTACATCTCCTTGGCCCTTTTCTATTTGGGGGATCGACCTGGTTGGACCACTTTCCAAGGCTGTGAACAATTATCGCTACTTAATCATGGCGATTGATTATTTTTGAAAATGGGTAGAGGTCGAGACGATGATAACAATCACAGAGAAAAAGACCTTCCAGTTTTTCTACAAAAACATCATATGTAGGTATGGTCTACCCAATACTCTGATCTAAAATAATGGAACATAGTTCTAGAATGTCTCCCTAGAAAAATATTGTGAACGGGTACGCATGAAGCAATTATTCTCTTCTCTTTACCGATCCCAAACTAATGGGGAGACAAAAGTAACAAACATGACGATCCTCGACGGAATCAAGAAGAGGTTAGAAGATCCCAAAGGAAGGTGGGTCGAAGAAGTATATGTTGTCCTCTGGTATTACAGGACAATAGAGAGGCTGCTACTTGGGAAACTCCATTTATGTTGTCTGACGATTCAGAGGCAGTAGTGCGAACAGAGATAGGTCTACATACTCACAGGATTCAGACCTACGACTCAGAAAAGAACCTTTTTGAGCAGAGGCTTGATTTAGATCTTATGGAATAAAGAAAAGAATATGTTGAGGTTAGGCAAGTTGCCTACCAGTAAACAACAACAAGGTTTTACAAGAAGAGAGTTAAGTCTCGACCACTGAAAGTAGGAGACCTAGTGTGAAGAAGACATGGAAGAAGCATAATAAGCCCCATCCAAATTGTCATGGCCCATATAGAGTGGTTGAAGAGGTGGTACTAGGGACATACCGATTGGAGAATCTGGAAGGGGAGCCCTTCTTTAACCCGTGGCACGCCAACCACCTCAAAAAGTATTACCAGTAAGATTTTAACTTTATTAGTTTTCTTTCAGTTTCATTATAATAAATGTATATGAGACCCAAATGAATAAAATTCAATAAAAATATCAAGCGTTCCCTCTTGTGTTGTTTATTTATTTGAATGCTTATTTATATGTATCAAATCACCTGAATCTACAAAAAATCATTCGTGGTGAGGTAGTCTCAAGTTGCCGTCGGTGATATGACAGTCCGAAAGGGGTCAAACTCATCCATGGATTGCCAAAAACATCGAAAGAGTTCATTATTAAACATCATTAGCTTGGTGAAATAACTCTCTGGACCAAAGATGATAGTGCATGGACGAGACGACACTCATTTATACACTCTCAAAATTATGAGAGGGGACTTATGCAATAACACCATAATTTGGTGAATTCCAATTAAAAATCACTTAATTGTGGTTCAGTATTAAACATCATTAGCTTGGTGAAATAACTCTCTCGGCCAAAGACGACAGTGCATGGACGAGACTACACTCATCCATACACTCTTAAAATGATAAGAGAGGACTTACGCTATAACACCATAATTTGGTGAATGCAAATTAAAAATCACTTAATTATGGTAAAGTATTGAAAATTATTAGCTCGGTGAAATAACTCTCTTGTCCGAAGACGATAGTGCATGGACAAGACGACACTCATCCATAAACTCTCAAAATGATGAGAGAGGACTTAAACTATAACACCATAATTTGATGAATGAAAATTAAAAATCACTTAATTGTGGTTCAGTATGAAACATCATTATCTTGGTGAAATAACTCTCTTATCCAAGGACGGCAGTGCATGGACGAGACGACACTCATCCATACACTCACAAAATGATGAGAGAGGACTTACGCTATAACACATTAATTTGGTGAATGAAAATTAAAAATCACTTAATTATGGTTAAGTATTGAAAATTAAAAATCACTTAATTGTGGTTTAGTATTAAATATCATTAACTTGGTGAAATAACTCTCTCGACCGAAGACGAGAGTGCATGGATGAGAAAACACTCATCCATACACTCCCTAAACGACGAAGAGAGGACGTATGTCAAATTGCTAAGTGAAAATTATGATTCATATTCCTCAGACATCATTGTGTTGGTAAAAGTAGACACAAGACTTGAATAAATTATGATACCAATAGTTTGAGGTCAGTGTAAACACAATATTGATGAGAGCAAAAATTCCATTCCATCAATTATAATCTTCACCAATAGTTTGAGGTCAAAGAAAACACAATATTGATGAGAACAAAAATTCCTTTCCATTAATTATAAGCATGAAGATTACAAAAGTTGAAGGCCATGAAAGGCTGAATGACATTACAAAGAAAATTATCAAAAACTTTAAAAATTTTGAGATGTAGACCGTCGTCGTCAGCAGTTAGGGCTGATCCATCACTAACTCTCTGAGTGTCCCCATTAACCCCAATGTTTGTGTAGTGGACCCATCATCGTTAAGTCCCCATTCGCCTGTATTTTTGTTGGTCTATTTGACCCCATACTCTGTAAACTCTTTAGACACTTTGAACTCAGTTATATCTTGTGACTTAGCCTTGTCTAAAGCAGCCTCAACATCACCACTAATCTCGTCTTGCTTGTTTTCTTACAGAGTCTTCGGGGTGTTGGCATGACTTGTCTTGAGATATTCAACTAGATTGTTTGCATCTTGTAAATCTGCATTTGAAGCCTGCATCTCGGGTCTAAGATTGCCCTCCATTGTGACAGCATCCCTCCATTTTTGGATCAAGTTCAGCCTCTTGTTAATCCAATCTACCATCCAATAAAGAGAGACTGCACTGTGTAAAATATTAAAAAGTCAAGTCAGTGTGAGGCATGAATAAATATGAGACTACACTTAGAAAATAAAAATACCTGAACAACCCTGTGAAGGGTAAATTCAGTCAATTGAGAAATGTCCATCGACTGGAGGAAACGCTTATCGGCCTAAGAGATGATAGAGCCGATTCCATTTATGGCCCTTTTGCTATGATCGACAACACTGTCATCAGTAATCTTCAACTACGACAGCCGAGAAACAAGTGCGTCCTCGAGCAATATTGGAATGGCTTGATCTTAATGACATTGCTTTAAAGGGCGAGTTATGGTAGTATCTTTAGCTCGGCTTCTCTTTTTTTCCCTTATCGTCAGCTCGACTGCGGCCACCTATGGTTGATTTTTTTTATTGTTGGAGCAACAGGGGGTACAGTCATCTTGCCACATTTTCTAGAAGGCTTGCTTAAATTTAGAGGCACCATTTTCTAGAGATCGTCTGAGATGCCTTCTGGACGACCTATAAAAAGTAGACCTCGGAGTTAGTTATTGGTATCTATTAAACACGAGAAAATAGTCAGCCAAGATAATTACTTACATAACTCAGGAAGGGGTTAACATCCAGACCTATCTGAGCTAAATAATACGAAGTCATTAAGTGATCAAACTTCACTAGACGACCTTTTTCACACTACCTATGAAGTTTCTCAACCTTTTCATAAAATTCAGGGTTCAACCCCGGATCTAGTCTACTCGACATAGAGACTTTACCCCACTTCAAAGGGTTCTTGGTCTCAGAGGTCCCACAGGCTTGGGTAGGGCCAAACTCCGAAGCCCTAAAAATAAAGAAGTAGTTAGGTTTCTAGTTAGGGTTTAAATTTTGGGTGACTAATAAGATCTTCTTCTCGAACTTCCTAGCTATGAGGTGGTAGTAGCTGGGCTGAGTCTTGGAAGACGATGGTGTATAAAGGGCCAAAAAAATGCTAAGTGGAAGGCTGGTTTGATGGACTATCTTCCAGAGGATGATAGAGTTGAGGTTAACTCTTTAGGAATTCGAAAAAAGCTGAGATAGAGCGAGTTTCAGATGAGACAGAATTTCCTGGATGGTAGGGTGAATGGGAAAGAGAAAGCCGAGCTTGAACATTTCCTCGTAAACACAAACCTCGCCCTCTCTGCCATGGAAATAACTCTCCTCCTTAGGAAGCTTTATTATAGAAGTAGAAGGAACTATGACGTATAGATGCATCCAGGCCAAGAGGTCATCTTCAAACACGGTACTCTCGTATCCTTCAGCAATAGATGTGTCAACCTCACTCTCCTCACTTTTTCTTTCTTAAACCTCGACCTGAGGATTATTTGGGTGAGTACTAAGGAACCTCTTTGTAAACTCATACCTGGTTATAGTCGTGAGAGGAATTTCATCCATAGGAGGAGGAATCACTACATTAGGTTTAAGTATCTGAATAGATTCAGATTGATTTAAATCCTCATCTTTATGAGAAGACAAGACACGAGAAGCAGCCTCCTCAACATCAAACCCTTCAGAGTGAGATGAAGAATAAGTCATCGCCTCCTCATATGAGTCTACACTCTTGGATGACTGAGATATAGACATGGGGTCATCTGGAGAAGAGGATGACACAAACATAGGAACACTTGGTTCATTAACTGGGGGTCACAAGGCTCAACAGCTTGGGGATATATGACAACTAAAGGGGGTGGATAGACGGTACGGAGAGGAAAGGCCTCGGCCTTACGGCTCTTGGCCTTTCCAGACTCTACTCTACTCTACTAATGTGTCTGAAACACTTCTCTCTAAGGCTTGAAAATTCCTCGGCTAATTCATACAAGTGTTTGAACATCAAAAGACGAGGTTCAACTTGGGTGAAAATTATAAAGGGGGCAAACAGTTTGCAACTTTGACTGCAATTGACCAAATATCAAACAAGAAGTTAAATTATTTTCAAATAAGAACTTCAAGAACACAAACTTGAAACTCATCAAAGAAGATGACTGAAGAAGGTGATCGAAGGCCACTAGAAAAAGTTTGAAATGATGGAAAAGAACCCAGAAACTTCTCCAAACACTGCCTGCCACTTAAAAAATGTCCCAGGAAGGGACAAAATGGGTCCTAGAGTACTCTAAACCTCGTCAAAAAACTAAAAAATCTTATCAAAAAAATAACCACAACTAACCCAATAGATTGTAATGGAAAGGAGTATTTGAAAAGAAGATAAAGATGATACCTGAAAGAGTTGAACGCTTGAGAAAGAGAACAAAAGACGCAGGTTACATAATGTGAAAGAGGTTAGAGAGAGACTAATGGGTGGGAATTTACGAAGGTAAAGAGGAAAGACAAAGGATTTTGAGTTTATGTACCTAGGTAATGATTGAGCACATTTCCTAAAATGCATCATCATTTCAAGGCGTGAAATCCAACGTGTTTAGCTATCAAGTCAGACTTAGGAAAGACGTTACCCAATGAGAACTGTGACATGTGTCACCCTCTTACACATCAAGATGTATTCAGCTGGTGCATTAGAAGCATGTCGTCAAGGGCCAATGCAGGATCTTATACCCTAGCCACCTCTTCACATAAAAGACTGAGGTATAGGGGTGATTGATATGACAAAGTATGACCTCATCCCGGGACAAGACCTTTTAACTCCCAATAATCGAGCTTCTAGAAGGAACTCGCAGGTCACTTCTAAGACTCATCGAGAACTAGGGTTAGACTAGTACAAATAGCCTCGTCTATCTCATAGGCTGAGACCATAGGGAAGTTCTACGGCAATAAGGACATCTCTCGTTCTCCCTCCTAGCTGACACTAAGAGATGGCATGCTTAGTCTACCTCGTCCTGAACTTTTTATTCGAGACCACACTTGCCAATTTCTCGCATAATGTAAGGCGTTACATTAGCATCCTCGTACTCGGATAGGTCGAGACCTCTGCAGACGACACCATACCGTACGAGCATTGGAAGGTACCAAGGTGGCGTGTCCCACGTGAGCAATTTAGTAATAACTAAGATTATTCCCCTCGCGTGAGGGGAGATTTCATCATCATTAAGTACATGTGCATGGACACCTATCACCATCTTAGTGGATGCCTTCATCATTTCATGCCTTCATCATCCTTGGGGGGGGGGGGGGGGTTATTACACCCACTAAGACCTATAAATAAAATTCATCTTCTTCATTATAAAGGATCTCTTAACATCAACCATAGAAAAAACTCTGTTAAAATCACTGTAAGAGAGAGAGCTTAAGTGTTGTAACCCAGGCCATTAAATCCATATTTGTTAGTAGATTTCACTCACAGACACACAGTGAACGTAGGCTCCATCCAAACCTTTTAAATTCAGGTGTTCATCTTCTTCGCATCATATCTCTCTCTAATATTACATCGTATGTTTACTTCTATTATTGTATACCTGTTTGAGCTTCTTATATCTAGGACCTGGTGGTACCATTTTTGGTATCATCAAGCTCTTCTACCAAACCCATTCCATACACACAGACTGTGCATACTGTTAATGTAAGTATTTCTTTACTTTGACTTTTATTTGCATGATTTTCTTCTTCTTTCGTTATTGACCCGTTTACTATTTGTTATCTTGTGATGCTTTCATAGGTTACTTCTGGTGAGACGAGTTTCCCCTCATGTCCTTCATTTCCTCGCGCTCCTTTCCAGCGATAGAGGAATTCTATGTTTATTTCCTCCAGAAGCCTTTATATGGAGTTTTGTTACTTCCTTACCTCTCAATCAAACTTTTTTTTTATTTTAAGTTTTGGTAATCATGACTTACACCTATCTTGCTTTGCACTGCTTTTCCATCTTGGAGCTTTCACGTGTGCATCGAACCAGCACCAGGGTCACTCCTATGATCTCGCATTCTATTCAGGTATCTCACTGATTCCTCTATGTGTCCGATTTCATTGTTCCTTTTAAAACTTATTTCTCATGTGTTCTCTATTTATTTATACTTGTAAGGGGTTGTGCCATTTAGTTCTGCTACCTAATCGCCCACTATTTCAGCAACAGGCACTTCGAAAGTTGACCACCCAGCTTCCTCACTCTCAGAGGTATATCTATTCTCTCAGAGGTATACCTCATTGCTGACTATTTCAACATCACATCACTTAGCCTTTGATGTTTATCCTTTTAGTTTGTACTTACTTCACAATTTGTCAATTTTTTATACCTCAAGGCCCTGTATCTCTTGGCCTCTCTTCCACAAGGGAGACTCTGCCTTCTCTTGAGACCACTATTTTAGGGTTACCCACCTTAGGGAGGATTCCTATCTTCCAGGTCTACAACTCCATGGATGGTAGGACTTTGTTCCAGCCTTTTCCTCACGGGCAGGTATTTACTGTGGCCTCCACTGTTGAGCCTATTTCACAAGTTTCTTCTGCTCTTCGAGTATGGATAAATTCTTTTCCCATAGTTATGATAATGAAATTTTCTAATGTTTTTATGATAAATAGGTCACCACCACAGCCCCTGCTGCGCTAGTGCTCATCTTTCGCTTTTCCTATTTAATGGGGGATTAAGTATTCGTTTATCCTTTCACATGTGGTTTCTTTGCCTAGCTTATACTGATGAGCCCATTTTCTCTATTTTTTTAATCTTTAGTTGGCTCATGTCACAACTTCATTAAGGCCTCCTGCTACTACTAATGCAGAAGCCCCTGCTGTAGTCGAGCCACTCTTTCCTGCTACTTCCAGTGAGGGTCCTGTCATAGTGCCTCTTTCGGTAGCTATTCCCATTGTGGGTCTTTACGTTTTCTATATTCTTGTTTTCGTGAGGTAAGTTATTTTGTAACCTTTTTTTTTTATTTTTCTTCATTTACATTCTAGGCTTCCTTATTTTATATGTAAAGTACTGGTCATTTATAAATGAGAAACACTATTTTACTTCCCTCAGGCTTCCTTATTTATTTGCCTCTATCGATACTTTTGGCATCTATTTACTATGACTTGCTTTAATTTTCTGTGAGCACTCTGTCAATTTGAACTTCCCCATATACTATGGGGTACTTTCATCAATCTGGGCAGGTTATATAATATTTTTTAGCACAACCCCGCATGACTTTGGGTTATTTGCATGTTATTTGAGCAAGTTAAAATTTTAGAGCTATCCCTTGTAACTGTGGGGTATTTTTCTATGCATTTTCATTTCTTAGGGGATACTTGGGAGAAAAGGGTTAGCTTTTCTCCTTCCCACAAACTTTGAATATAATTCACAAATATAAATAAATAAAATTGATTTTTTCTTAGAGACATGGACCCTGGTCTGCGGGGTCCTCATTTCAAATAGTTTGTTAGGAATCTTTTTATCTAAAAAACATTTTTTACTGGGAGGATATCATCCTACTCGTTTGGTGATAAAAAAATTATCTGCTATGTCTGGAAGGACTTTTCTCAATATACTTTTTTCTTAGGATGGATGCACACCCCCAATTATAATGAGAAAAGTTCTTTGTATCGTTGACCCTCTACCAGCCTAGTAGATGGTATTGTTTATTCTCTTTTTTAAAATATTATGGTTCATCTACCTCATACAATAAGTAAGTAAACAAAATAAGAATCGCCATGTAATGGTAAAAAAGAGTTGCTATTAATTTCCTTGAATATTTTGTATTGTTTACAAGACTATGTTGATCTATCATTTTTACAAAAGGACTTTTCTGGTGTTAGACCAATCTACTAAAATTCTTTTAAAATGAAGATGAATTTTAAGAAGACTAGGCATAATATCTCTTCATTCACTTGCAATTAATGGGTTCGAGACAGTCATTTTCCGACTCTGAGATCTTGTAGTACCCTAATTTACCTCCCCCTTATCACAAAGGAACCTTCCTGGTTGGGTTTGAATTTTGACACTGACATGTTGTGGAGGAGATGAGCGGATGCGAGGAGGACCAAGTATCCCACTTGAAACTCTCTGGGCTTGACTAGGTTCTCATAAGCTCTAGACAACTACTAGGTGTATAATTTAAAGATCTCTTTTTCCTTATCTTTGTTCTCGTCCAGTGCCTCCAGCTGGAATAGTCATGGGTTGGGGATTATCCCATTGCTTAAAGTGACCCTAGATGAGGGTAATGTTAGTTCCACTAGTAGGATAGCTTCAGTCCCATACACAAGTGAGAATGGGGTAAACTTGATCGGCTTTCTCTACGAAGTGCAGTAAGCCTATAACATTATGGGTAGCTTCTCATCCCATGCCCCTAGCATGTCTTCCAACATATTCTTTAGGATATTAATCAAGGTTTTATTTTTATCCTCCTCTTGTCCCTTCCCCTTAGGGTAGGAGATAGTTGAGTTGTTGTGCACAATCTTATACCTGTCCATGAAAAGTGCAATCCCCTTACACACGAATTGTTTTAGGTTATCCGTGAGGATTACTTTGGGTATACCAAACCTACATATGATATATTCCTTTATAAACTGGGTCACCACTTGGGCAGTCACCCTCCGCAGGGGGATGGCTTCTTCCCATTTGCTATACAACTATATAGCGACAATAATGAAAGCTTTTCCATGAGAGGATGGTCTGATCTTTCCCACCAGATCGAACGCCCATGTGTGGAAGGGGTAGGGAGCTTCTAGGCTATATAGACTGACAAAAGGGGCATGTACCATCTGCCATGTACTTGGAAAGCTCTGCACTTTTTCACATAACCAATGGAATCGGCCTCCATGGTTGGCCAATAATAGCATAACGTCATCAGCTAATCATATAGTTTGGCACCTCCCACATGGAAGGCTCATGGGCCTCCTTCAACACTTTCCCCACATCCTATTTGGTGATACATTTTAGTACCTTCTCAGTGTACCCCTTCTTGTAGATCTCCCCTTCTACTAGGTAGAATCGGGCAACTCTCTTTCATAGATAAATCTCATCTACTCTTTTTGTGGGAAGTTCACCATCTTTCAAATAATCTATGTAGGGCTGCCTTCGATCTTTAAAGGCCTCTATGAATTTATCTTATGCTCGTTGGTCAAAATGGGTTTGGAAATTTAAACATCCCTGCAACAGATGAACAACTTTTATGCTCATGGTGGGCTAGTAATAGCCTCCTCATTGCAGCCAACGATATATAGGGATATTAGTATCCCCGCAATGCTTATCATGCATTGATTCCAACCTCTCTCTTGCTTTCTCTTCTAAGAAACCATTGGGTCTATTGTAATAAATTATTACCCGCAGGTGGTAATTAGCCAACTCTAACATCTTCATAGTTCATTCTCTTATTTTTAGCTTCTTCATTACCAGGTACCTCTAATCCTTTGGCTCATCACTTGGGAACATGGAACTCATTGTGGTAGGAATTGTACTCCTTTATACTATGATAGTCACGTTCGACTCATCCATGTCTAAAATTTGGTCTATTGTTGCTAGAGCATCAGGATGCATATTCATTGTTTATGCATACCGCTCAACGGTTACTTCTAGGAAGTGCCTCAGCAACGTTTGGATGATGGATCTATAAGGTGCCAAGTTAGCATGTTTGAGGGTGAAATCCCCATTGACCTATTTCACTACAAGGTTAGAGTCCCTGAGTATGCATAATACTTTGATGCCTCTTCGAAACGCTTCCAAAATTCCCAAAATGAGGGCCCCATATACAGTCTCATTGTTTGAGCATTTGAAGTCTAGCTTGAAGGAGAAAGTGATATTCTCCTTACTATTTGAGAGGATAATGCCTGCACCTCCTTTTCCTTTGGTACTACAGCCATCAAACTCCATCTTCGAATTCTCAATTTCTTGAGTGATGCACGGTTAGAAATTTTCCCCAGGTAATTCTTTACTAGGAGGCTCGAAATTCTCACTTGGAAAGTGTGATTATATATCAGTTACCACTTGACTTTTAATGGCTTTGGGAACTACTCTCTTCAGATCATACTACAATAAAATTAAGAACCATCTTGTCACTCATCCTACCAAGACTTCCTGTGCCAGGAGGTACTTGATAGGATCACACTTAGTAACTATATGGACTGTGAAGGATAGGAGGTAGTGCTTTAACTTTTGATCCACGAAGACTAGTATAGGGTAGTGTCTCACCACATTGGTATATTTGGATTCCGTACTTGAGATCACCCTTGACAAGTAATACACCAGCCTCTTTCCTCCTTCCTTCTATTGAGCCAGGAGTGCTCTTATAGACCTTTCTGTTGAAATGAGGTAGAGCAGAAGTGGATCCCCATCTTGTGGCGGGATCATCGTGGATGGAGAGGCTAAAATTTCTTTAATCTTCTCCAATACTTTTTTCTATTCCACCCACCAGGTCCACTTTGTTTTTTCTTTCATCAAGGTTGTAAATGGGTGGGTCACCTCCACCATTGTAGGCATGAACGTTATTAGGTCGGACACCTTTACTAAGAAGCTCATGAGCTACCTCTAACTCTTTAAAGGTGGCATCATCATCATGGTCTTATTCTTTTTTGCATCAACTTCCACCCCCTGCTTGTTCACTAAAAACCTAAGAAATGTCCTTGTAGTGACCCCGAAGGCACACTTCGAGGGGTACATTCGCATATTTTAACTACGGCATCTGTCAAACACTATTCGGAGAACCTGTTGTGACACCCCGCCAAATTAAATACCGGGTGATCAGTCTTTTATTAAATTAAAATCAAAGTGAACGGTTGGTTCATTCCTAGCATCACTGTTGCAAAATAAAATTTCTAATTGAAACACCCTAAATAATTAAGATAAGTGTCAAAACAATTTAAACCTTATTTCCATATTACTAATATCCGATATGAAAGACTTTTTAATAACCAAAAGTTTAAGAATCGCATAAGTGATATGGATATCAATCAACACCAAAAATAATTAATCCATCTAGATTAACTAAACCAAGTCAAATAACCATACATGAAATCATTCTGACAAGAGTTAACTCCCAAGGAGTACAAAATACTAGAAAGCATAAATAAACATAAATTTTTGACAATCCAAACGGAATAGGAAATCGGGCGACATGTGCCTTAACTGTGAAGAACTAAACAAGAACTGAATCAATGCTGAGGTCGTCTAAGACAAAGGCCTGCAACTCCCACATACTCTGCAGCACGTCCAATCCCAATAACCTATGCGTGATGCCCCTGTGGCTGGGAACCTGTAATACATATACATATATACACAAGAGAGAGAGAAAAATAAGAAACGGGTCAGAGCCCGAGAGTAAATCAGTTTTAAAAATAATTTAGCAAATATTTAAAATTCTTATCGGCTAATGCAACAACCATGTTAGCATGCGATACTCTCTTGAGATTCCTCACCTCTCATCTAGTGTGCACTCCTACCGTTCTACTGATCTCATAAGTCTATCTAACTTATATTTCATAAAGTTTTATCTCGAAAAGTACTAATTCCATGATATTTAGTTTTAGAAAATTAGTCAGTTCCATTTTCTTGCGTCACTTATATCACTTAGTACCATTACCAAATTCATGAACACTTTTTATAAAGCTGAAACATTTATTCATTACTTAACTAGTTATACGCACAGTAGAAAGTTTCCATACATATCATTATATATATATATATTAGTCACTCATATAATATATATATACTATTGGCACCCCACATAAAATCTATGGTGCTGGTATACTCTGCTATCAAGTCCCCGTATCACTCAAACTAAGGGAAATACTAGTTCGAAATCACTCTCGAACTCTATTAACACAATACACAAACAAATGGAGGCAAAGCATAGTTCCAGGTCCTAAGAGGTCAGCACATACCCTCAATTCTCTTAGAACATCCGACTATCATTATCAGATAGCCTGTACGGAGGATACTATCTTCTAGGGTACAAGTCAATATCCCACATAAAGGACCAATCGAGATAAGACCGTCCCGGCGCGAAAACCTCGGTGATAGAGAGTAGCCCAAGTATGGTTTTTTTACACATATACATAAAATATGCTCAGTCACACAGTCATATATATATATATATTCACAATTTCTAAATTAGGTGCACCCACGACCCATAATTATAATTATATGTTCTTAGCACAAATTACTCATTTATCTTGCATAACAGATTTGTCTCTTTTATTCACAATTATAATTTATTTCATACAAACTTCTCATGTCTCGAAGTATTCTCTTTCTAAATATAATTTCAGTAGGTATACCCTCTCTAACCTTCTAGTCTAATACTTTCACAAGTCCCTCAAATTCATTAACAAACTTGCGCACAATCTCTAATGTGTGACGAAATACCCCGTTAACCCACAATTTCACCCTATATTAAATTTCATTCAACGGAGTCTATTTATAACCTATTTGCCCTCCTCACGACCCATTAAACTCTATAAATAATAATCAAGGGTTACCATGTATTTAAATCGGATTAAACAAAAATGGTCAAATATGCAGTTTTCCACGAGGGGTCAATCGATCGAGGAAAGGGGGTCGATCGATCGATGTTCTTGGGTCGATCGATCGATCAAGCCGTTCTTGCCCAAAAACTGCAATTTCAACCTACGGGTTTCAACCAATAATTTTCTCCAAAATGCCATTTAAGATTCCAAAACTCCCAAATAAGGTTACTACTGGTTCTATACACATATATGCATGATTTTCTATGTAAAACATGTACAATTTCATCAATGGAATTGAATTAAAGGGTCAATTTGTATTAACTATCAAGCACCCTAATTTTCATAAAAATTTCATTCTTTTAATTTCTTTTCCTGATTTCTTGCTTCTAAACTCATACGATTTCGTGGGTTATCCTCTACATATGATTGGGATGTCGCGAATATAATTATTTCCACCAAGACATGTGATTAAATCCTCAAATTCCTCAGATTATTCTATGGAGCATATGTATTACAATCCTAATCTAACATGGATGAAACAAGAACTAAAAGTAAAGAAAGATAGATACTTGCCTGGAATTCAAGGCTCTAATTTCGTGGATGAAAAGGTATGGTTCTGTTCCCTATCACGCAATCTATGATTTGGTGGCGGTGCAAATGGATGAGTCTTTGGCCTTAGGTTACTTGGAAAGCTCTCCAACTTCTTCTCTAATAGTAGTTCTTTGGCTTTATGTTTGTTAACCCTAGAAGATAACTCCTAAAGGCTGATTTATCCTTTGAAAATTCGTGGGTTTATTTTTCCAAGAATATAAAATGTCTATAATACCCTCCCAGGATGTCAATTAAGCTTAAAAATGCCCCGAGACCCAAACTAAACCCCCGGGTACATTATTTTGACTATCTCGACCCTTTCGGACACAATTGCGTATTCAAAATGATCATACGAGTGACTTATAATTTATTCACTTTTAATAATAATAATTTAGTCCTGACACGACACGGGCGCGTCCCGACTTAAATTTCCATAATTGCCATTTTATTCAATCGTGACATTTTTTATAAAATCAATCTTATATATTAATTTAATCATTTAGTAATATTCGACAAATTCTCAATAATTACTAACTCTCATCACGCTAGTAAAAATTTAAAATAAATTTCCGGATTAATATTAAATTAATTTATCTCAATTAAATTTAATAAATCCTTGGATTTAAAAGCCGTAAAAATACGGGGTTTTACATACTTCCCCCCTAATAACGGAATTTCATCTCGTAATTCGAAAAATAAGTCCTACCTAGTAAAATAATTCTGGATACTTTATCAGTACGCAAACTATCTACATAGTAAGGCGCTCAATCACTATACCCCCCGCCTCACAGCAAGCTTGTTTAATACTCTCATTAAAGACACTTCACATTATGCTCCTACCCGACACATTCGTATAAGACACTACTATACGTTATGAATTCCCATTATTTCAATATCATTCGGAGGCGGCACCTCACTACATGACAACTACTCAGATTTATCTAAACACAAAACTCCCATTCTGGGAGAAACCATACGAACATCTGACCACTCTCGTTCGCCTAAAACTGTCGTGGAAATTCTACCATAGTCATCAAACTCTAACTCAACTAATCCAAAATTTTGATTATCCGCCCATCTCTTAACATTCAGAGTGAGAAAAGTTAAGATTTTTCCACACCAAAACCACCATAAGCACCTTGTTCACAATAGAAAGGTACGAGTGCACCCACGGAACCCTACCATTAGGTAATATCCTTACCAAATTATCGTACTATACTCTGCTTGGTAGCTATAATCATTTTGGAAGAGAAACGATCACAATGAATCCAAAATTACTTTCGCACTGCTCCACTAATGGTTAATCACCGCTCGCCTACTCCCCGGATTATGGGTGATACAACCAGCTCAAAATGAAATGATATCCCCCCTACTTCCTAAAATTCCATATTGAAGGTGGGATTCAAAAATCTTATCATAATTCACAAAAAATACTGTGTAGGACCACGTACCGGCGCAATCCTTCCTTTCAAAGAAAGACCGGGGCACACTAGTTAATATTTTAATCACCCCAAAGAGATATCAATCACTTTCTTCTTGGGAGACTTGTTCCACATGTTCGAATGAACCCTTGATCTTGCCTTGAGGTTGGCAACCCATCAAAGAAACTTTATTGACTTTACTGGCCTCTTCCCTTATAGGAATCGTCAGTATCCAGAAAATTCTCTTATTGGCCCTCTTGTTCCAACCGATTAATATTTATGAGTAGTGCCCGCGGAGACTACTCACTATATCCCGCTCAACATCGACTTCTACTTGTATTGTGTCACATTAAATGACACTTAATACTCCCATTGTTTCCTTTGCGTATACTGAAAGTTCCGACCCATGCACCTTTTTCCACGATGTCCACTTCTCGACCTTTTATACCATACAACATCATCACTCTTTGTACGCGTCAATCACTCTCAACATTTGACTAATTACAACTTCGCTCCGAGTGTTCTCCATTTAGTTAAATTATACCCTTCTCAAGGAATGCCCCTTATAAATGGCTTCCCATAGCCTTCCGACCAGATTCGGCGTGCTACTCTGATCGCACACATATATATGGATTTATCGTCTTTCACACGGCATTTAATCCACTCTACCACTTCCACTTCGTTATGTTAGTCCCATAAATATTTATTCCACACGTCTATTCCCACATTCCTTCAACTCGGACGACTTTAACATCAACTAACCAGGATGCCCACACACCCTATAAACCGTGTATACTAGCATAAATATCACATACGCTTCACACATAACACCCAATTCTTTATTTTTTCTTATGCTCACAACGTGATTACAACACTTGGGTAGTCTCAATCACCTTAGAAATTGAGATTTTAAATCCTCCTTATCATGTTCCACCACTTAACTCGTGGTGATTAGACAAAAACTTTAATGCTTTCTTACCACACCACCGGCTCCACTGGCCTTAAATCGTAATTCAACTTCCAACTTATAGATATAATTACATGTTCCTACTACGACCGAGGTACCAAACTCATAGACTAATGACCAAACATCTTCCTACTTCCAACCTTATACTAAGTTTCATGCGTGGGATGTCTCGCAAAGCGAAATCCAAACAAGGAACTCCCCCGATACACTATTACCTAGCATTGTCAGTTATCAAAATCCGTTAGGCCCTCCATCCATAGCATGTACCCCTTAATTTTGTCTCTTGATAGAAAAGTTACATCTCCTCCTGTAATTACACATAACAAAGAACATTTCGCCAATTGTACAATCATTCATTATTGGTGGTAATCACATTCCATAAACCTCGAATACATACAATCAGGGTTCTCGAAATCCTATCCCCAAGAATATGGGTAAAACTCTTAAACCTCACATCTCTAAAGGATAGATATATCAATGCGCTCTTTTTAACACCAAGTCCTGAGCGCTAAACATAATAATGAGTTAAATCTTTTCGTTCAACAGTAGACCCAATACATACTGAATCATAACAACAAATTCCCTACACACACCAGGATCGAATATCTCGAGACCACTATCCCCTCTGACATTTTTAAAATAGATAATATAAGTGCGAGTTAGGCCCTCTCGTAGGTCAGGCCTTGCCAGAACAAAGCATGATGCACTAAGGCAACCACTCCGATAGCCTTGAAATCACTGCCACTATTATTTTAACCATTTTTATAAAACCATAATTAGTATAATATCTTACTCGCGTATCACATCACTAATATGAGAATTCTCAATAATGAATATAAATCACTAACAGTTCACCCATTTGTCCTCCGCAGAGAATGCTAAAGACAATCCCACTTTACCAGGGAAAACATACACATAATAATTATAACGATATAGATATACACGCTAAATTCTTCTCACATGTGAATCTAGCAATAAACAAAAATATAATGACTTGCTCGTGTCACATAAAACACGCTTCATCCTCCGAGGATAAAACTCATACTTCTACTTTGCCAATCGCCTTGGCTCCTTAATGATCTTCTGGACATAAGCATTAGTCTGAACCAAATCGAAAATTATATTAACCATTTCCCTTGTAAGCACCATACCCTTACCCTCATTCTCGCTTCGGAAAATTTTAACTCATGTGGTTTTAATCTCAACAAAATACCTCAACACATAACCCTCTGTTCTCCTGAAATACATTCGGAAACTCACGAATGACTGGAATCGAATCCAGGAGAATCAAAATCTCCTTAGAGGTATCCTTTTCTATATAATACATGGAAGATCCTCCCTCTGGGTGAGGCATCGCCACCAAAAGATCTCCTGCCCCGCAATGTCAAAGATAATACTCCTACCGAAATAATTTATCATGTCTCTGTACGCAGTGAGCCAATCCACGCCAATAATGATGTCGTGCTAACGTATGACTAAAACTAGTATGATTGCAGGTAAAATCAAACTACCAAACTATATACCTACACCCCGACGTCTAAAGAAAATTAAATACCCTTTCCAAATGATGAGTCTACGCATGACACTGTACTCTCAATAGTGTCCTAAAAATCCTAAGGCCCGTGTAAAGTGAGTATCTATGAAACAGTGTGACTCCCTAGTATTGAATAAAATGTGTCCTATAGTACTAGAAGGAAGGAACGTACCATCAATGGCCGATGATGGCTACTAAATTTCAGTATGTTGGACATCGTACACACATTCGTATTGTTTCTGCCCCTGCTGCTGGGTATTTTATCCTTATCTGGGCAATCCTGCCTCCGGTGACCCATCTTCCTATAATTGAAGCATCTACCTCTAAACTGTTTCATTTTACGGCTCTGTTGGTTTTGGTCCGATTGTCCAATTCCAATTTTTCCTTGTCCTTATTGGCCTTGTTGAGCATCTTGATGAAAAATGACATCTGGTTGAAGACAGTCTCTCCACTTGTGACCCGTTTGTATACACTTATAGAAGAGTCCTGAAATTTCTCGCTGGTCGGGTCGGAGTTCCTTTCTAGTCCGATCTAGATAAGTTCGACGTTCATAATCATTCATTCCACATTTGAAACACCTCTTTGTGACTTCACTCTGACCACGAATTTGTTGGCCTGGTGCCTATTGGTTTCCCTGTATAATTTGTTACCTTTGTGGCTCGTACGGTCTTGAGGATCTTGTTGTTGGTATTTCTGTATCTTCGCATAATTGTTATTTCCAGTCATGACAAATTAACTAAACTCTCTAGATCTTTTGCCCCTATAAGTTGTGTGTTGCATTCTTGATACTGTAAGACCGTAGTGGTAACTGCCTATGCCATAATACCTGCTAACTCGGCGGTAAATACCCTCTCTGGAGACACCTAAGGTGTGGGATGACCTTGCTCATTGACTCCCCCAACGGCATTAGCTTATTCTTCTTGATGATCCATCTAAAAACTTAAATAATCTGGATGAGTTCATCATTAACATAAACAAATCGCAGAAGCATGAATTCCTAACGCATAAAGATGGATACAACATTCCTAATATTAGGGCTCTAAATCAAAGACGCTAAGATGGAAATGAAATAACCCGTACAGATCGTAAAGGACACTAGAACCCAATGCTCTGATTCCACCTGTGACACCCCACGTAATTAAATACCGGGTGATCAGTCCTTTATTAAATTAAAATCAAGGTGAACGGTTGGTTCATTCTTAGCATCATTGTCGCAAAATAAAATTTCCAATTTAAACACCCTAAATAATTAAGCTAAGTGTCAAAACAATTTAAACCTTATTTCCATTTTATTAAAATTCAATATGAAAGACTTTTTAATAACCAACAGATTAAGAATCGCATAAGTGCTACGGATATCAATCAACACCAAAAAGAATTAATCCATCTAGATTAACTAAACCAAGTCAAATAACCTTACATGAAATCATTCAGACAAGAGTTAACTCCCAAGGAGTACAAAATACTAGAAAACATAAATAAACATAAATTTTTGACAATCCAAACGGAATAGGAAATCGGGCGACATGGACCGTAACAATGAAGAACTAAACAAGAACTAAATCAATGATTAGTACATCTAAGACAAAGGCCTGCAACCCCCATATAAGCTGCAGCACGTCCAATCCAAAGAACCTACGCATCACGCCCCTGTGGCTGGGCACCTGTAATACATACATACATACATATATATATATATACATATATATATATATATATATATATATATATATATATATATATATACAAGAGACAGAGAGAAAAGCAGGAAATGGGTCAGATCCCGAGTGTAAAACAGTTTTAAAAATAGTTTAGCAAGTATTTAAAATGCTTACCGGCTAATGCAATAACCATGTTAGTATTCGAAACTCTCTTGAGAATCCTCACCTCTCATATAGTGTGCACTCCAATCGTTCTACTGATCTCATAAGTCTATTTAACTTAGATTTCATAAAGTTTTATCTCGAAAATTACTAAGGGCCTGATATTTAGTTTTAGAAAATTAGTCTCTTCCATTTTCTTGCGTCACTTAGAATCACTTACTACTGTAACCAAATTCATGAACACTTGTTATAAAGCTGAAAAATTTATTTATTACTTAACTACTTATACGCACATTAGAAAGTTTCCATACATATCATTATATATATATATATATATATATATATATATATATATATATATATATATATATATATATATACATATATATTAGTCACTCATATAATATATATATATACTATCGTCACCCCACATAAAATATATAGTGCTGGCATACTCTGCTATCAAGTCCCCGTATCACTCTAACTAAGAGAAATAATAATTCGAAATCACTCTCGAACTGTATTAACACAATACATAAACAAATGGAGGCGAAGCACAGTTCCAGGTCCTAAGAGGTCAGTACATACCCTCACATCTCTTAGAGCATCTGACTATCATTCTCAGATAGCCTATATTGAGGATACTATCTTCTAGGGTACAAGTCAATATCCCCATAAAGTTCCAATCGAGATAAGACTTCCCCGGCGTGAAAACCTCCGTGATAGCAAGTATCCCGAATATGATTTTTTACACAGATGCATAAAATAAGCACAGTCACACAGTCATATATATAAATATTCACATTTTCTAAATTAGGTGCGCCCATGACCCATAATTATAATTATCCGTTCTTATCACAAATTACTCAATTATCTCACATAACAGATTTGTCTCTTTTATTCCCATTTATAATTTATTTCATACATACTTCTCATGTATCAAAGTATTCTCTTGCTAAATATAATTTCGGTACGTATAACCTCTCTAACCTTCTGGTTTAAGACTTTCATGAGTCCCTCAAATTCATTAACACTTACGCACAATCTCTAATGTGTAATGAAATTCCCCATTAACCCACAATTTCATCCCATATTAAATTCCATTCAAAGGAGTCTATTTATACCCTACTGGTCCTCCTCACGGACCATTATACTCTATGAATAATAATCAAGGATTCTCACGTATTTAAATCAGATTAAACAAAAAGGGGACAAATATGCAGTTTTCTAGGAGGGGTCGATCGATCGAGGAAAGGGGGTCGATCAAGCAGTTATTACCCAGAAACTGCAATTTCAACCTATGGGTTTCAACCGATAATTTTCTCCAAAATGCCATTTAAGATTCCCAAACTCCCAAATAAGGTTACTACTGGTTCTATACACATATATGCATGATTTTCTACATAAAACATGTACAATTTCATCAAAGGAATTAAATTAAAGGGCCAATTTGTATTAACTATCAAGAACCCTAATTTTCATAAAACTTTCATTATTTTAATTTCTTTTTGAGATTTCTTGCTTCTAAACTCATACCATTTCGTGGGTTATCCTCTATATATGATTGGGATGTCCGGAATATAATTATTTCCACCAAGACATGTGATTAAATCCTCAAATTCCTCAAATTCTTCTATGGAACATGTGTATAACAATCCTAATCTAACATGGATGAAATAATAACTAAAAGAAAAGAAAGATAGATATTTTCCTGGAATTCAAGGTTCTAATTTCGTGGATGAAAATGTATGGTTGCGTTCCCCGTTGCACAATCTACGATTTGGTGTCGGTGGCGGTGCAAATAGATGAGTCTTTGCCTTGGGTTGCTTGGAAAGCTCTCCAACTTCTTCTCTAATGGTCGTTCTTTGGTTTTGTGTTAGTTAACCCTAGAAGACAACTCCTAAAGGCTGATTTATCCTTAGGAAATTCGTGGGTTTATTTACCCAAAGATATAAAATGTCTATAGTACCCTCCCTGGATGTCAATTAGGCTTAAACCCTCGGGTACATTATTTTAATTATCTCGACCCTTCCAGATACAATTGCGCATTCAAAATGACCATACGAGCGACTTATAATTTATTCACTTTTATTAATAATAATTTAGTCCTGACATGACACGGGCGCATCCCGACTTAAATTTCCATAATTGTCATTTTATTCACTCGTGACAATTTTTATATATTCAATATTATATATGACTTTACTCATTTACTAAAATTTGACAAATTCCCAATAATTACTAACTCTCGTCATGCTAGTAAATATTTAAAATAAATTTTTGGATTAATATTAAATTAATTTATCTCATTTAAATTTAATAAATCCCTGAATTTAAAAGCCATAAAAATACGGGGTATTACACCTGTGTATGCTTGCTTTCTCATTTAGACTTCACCATCAGGGCACCCACATAAAACTCTAGTATATCATGAAATAAATCATGGAAGATTGCCATCATGATCTGCTGGTAGGTGGACTCGACATTCTTCAATCTGAATGGCATAAATTTATAATGAAAATTTCCCAATGACGTGTGGAAGGAGATCTTCTCTGCATCCGTCGAGTCCATCTTAAACTGATTATAGATGACGTACTTATCCATAAAACTTTACATTTCATGGCATGTAGTAGTATCTACTAAGTTGTCTATACTAGGAAGGGGTAACTTATCCTTAGGACATGACCGGATCAAATCATGAAAGTCCACATAAATTTGGATGTGACTCTTATCCTTATTTTCCACGGGTACAATGCTGGAGAGCCACACAGGATGCTGGATGGGTTTGATGAACCCTTTAGCTAATAGTTTCTTTACTTTTTCTTTTATCTTTAGGTCAAGCTGAGTTTTGTATGTACGAGTCCCTTGTCTAGATGGGAGAGCATTGGGAAGGACATTTAGTTTATGGGATCTCACCTATGTGTCAATCTCGGGCATTTCCGTGTATTTTTGGACAAATACACAGTGAACTCCTTGCGCATGTTGATGAGATCCTCCCTCTGCTTTAAGTTTAAACATTTGGAAATCAGAATGGGTCTACTCGCATCCCCTTCTACTCCCAAGTTGATTTCCTCTAGCTCTTGTAGATTCTCCCTGGGTCCATCTTGCATGCACTCCGAAGCCTCTTCTGGTTCCTCAATATTCACAATGATATGGGACTCATCTACAACAAAACATTCTAGTGTTGGGTCGATGCACTTATCCAAAAATGTCTCCCACGTAGACCGTTATAAACAATATATGACTATTCCATCCTGAAGGCATATTCAAGGAGGTTTAGCTACCTCCCCCACCTTCCTCTTTCATTTTTCTATGTGGGGAATCACCCTCTCTCCCAAGCGATCATGGACAGCCTTTTTTGGTTGGGGAACTTTTTAACCACTTGCCTCTCCTATAAATTTCTTACAGAACTCTTCCTTTATTCGTCCATCTCTGTGTAAAATGCCGCATCCACTAGGTGGGCTTCCTCAACAGAATATGGTTTCTGTGTTTCTTTTATTATGATCTCCGTTCGTCAAATATTGGCTTTTTCATATTGGTGGTACATGGAAGGTACTATACCATAGGTATGCATCCACACCCTTTCGATGAGAAACTGGTAGCTAGTGTTGGCATTGATGACGTGAAATTTAATGTGGGAAGTGAAATTCCCTAACTTAATACCCACGTTCACATATCCTAGGGATTGCATGCCGGAATTATTAAATCCTAAAATCAGTAACGGCACAGGAACTATCTTTTCTTTATCGATCCACGCCTCATACAATGTACTAATTGACATAATATTAATGGAAGCCCCTCCATCCATCAATGCCTGGGGGAAGGATATTTCATTGATCATATTTGTCACTTACAGAGGGAAGTTGTGGAAATAGGGAACCTGTATATCTTCCTCTGGGAAAACCACTTCAGAAGTGTATCTTTTGATCAACCTTCCAATGGGTCCTTGCCAATTTAGTGAGGGGTCTCCGCGTTGTTGTACCACTTCTTAAACCTTCCTTTTGATGACTACTCTAGTTTCATACTTCATTCCTATCTAGTCGAAGAACCACTTGAAATCAGGACTCCTTGCTATAGATTCACACTCAGAGTCTAAGTCCACTTCCTACATTTGGGCATTAAAAACATACTTTGCCTCAGATGTTCCCCCTCATTCGGAGTAAGGATGACATCCATTTTTCCTTTTAAGGAGTTCACTTGATCAACCCCCTCACCTCTAAACTCTTCTTGGTCAATAATAAAGAACCATTCCCCGCGCCTCCTCTCCTTCTCAACTCTCTATTCACTGTTCGATGTTAGTCCTTCTAACTCCTCGTATATTTTCTTCCTACCTTCCCATTCCATCAGGTCTTGAGCTGTTTTTTCATCATATGTTATTATCATGTTGGTAGTTGCATAATGATGAGCTGAAGTGGTTTCTCATTAACGTCTATTAGAGGTAATTTCTACATACCATTGGCCACCTGCTCACCAATGATCCTCCTTAGGTAGTAGTAGTCCTTAGTGGAGTGTTGCACCCTCTGATGCAACTCAACATATTTGTGATTAGCTTTATGATCTGCTGTTGGAATTTTCTCATTAAAATGAGGGGGACACGATACCCCCTCTTGGACCAATGTAAGATAACAGTCCATTGCTTCTAATAAGCTGCAAGGTAGAGGTGGTAGGGCATCCTCTCCAAACTTTCTCTTGTTATATGGCTATTATTTTTTGATTCAGGGCTTCCTTTCTTGGCATTTGGACCTTCATCCACATAATTGACTACTTGCCTCCTCAAGGCATGAAATCTTCCAGAATTCAGTGATACTTGTGTCCTACAACTTGAGGACCTAGGCTTAATTATCATGGCTATATTACGGGGATCTCTAGTGAGCTCTCTTACCGTTCCATCTCTAGTCTCATTCATAAAATGGAGCTTGTATTCCTCCAAGAGCACCTAAATATATATATTTGCAGCATCCTTGCCTCTGTTACATCATCATGGACATCCAGTGACCTTTCACAAAAAATGATGGATATATTGCATTAAATCATCATTAGGATTCTGTAGCTCCTGCATTAAGTGTCTCAATGTGAATTCATCCTCTGATATAAAGAACTTTTAGATGGACAACCTAAGAATTTCTTCCCATGTGGGGATATTATTGGGTGCCAAGTAGGAGCATCACGTGTAGGCCATCCCTATAAGGGTCTTGGAGAACTCCCTCAACCTCAGATGTTCGTCATTCCGATGCACTCTTAGGAACTTGACAAATATCTTCACGTGCTCTCTTCGATTCTCCCCTTTTCCATTGAACTTGATAAATTTTGGTGGAACGTACCTCTCTGCATATGGTTTCTCACTCACACCTTGTGGGTAAGGGTCCTGCAGCTCCTCGTATAGATGAGAAGCCTCCTTCTGAGAGGAGGAAAGTAGATTCCTCACTTAATCTATGGTAACATCTTTGGAGGAAGATTCCTCTAAACCTATATTCTTTGCTATTGGTGAACTTAATGGTGCCACAAATTTCTCCGGCACCACCTTTTATGGTAGAGCCACATCTAGTATCACTGCTGTTGCAACGACTTCCCCTCGAGAGGGGTTTGCTGGTGTTACACAACTCTGGATCAAGCTGGTAAAATACACATTGTTTTATTTTGGAAACTCGAAAAGCATACCCATGATATTCATTCCTACCAATGGAGTTGGTGTTTTTGCACTGGTCTGCCCTCCTTGAGGGGCAGGTGCACTAGCTTCGGTCACCACCCCCTCTTCTTGGGTGATCTGATTACTTTGGACTCCATTTCTAGGTGTAATATCTTCAAAAATCAACTACTTAGAAACATTAAATCCTTCTACGTTCATGAAAGTGAGGATAACTCCCTAATGGAGTCTCCAAGGTTGGTGTCACTGGGGTATGGTAAGATGGAAAATGTGTGAGGCGTGAGCCACTTCAATGAACTCTGCCTTTAAGGTTTTCAAAAATTTCTAGAGCAGCACCTAGTAAAATCTTCTCCTTTTGGTAAAAATGGAACCAAAGAAAGAACCAACCCCTCCAAGAAGATGAACTTCAAAACAACAATAGTAAGTTTTCTCAAGAGGATCTCCTGAGAATAATGGAAACTCATCACTAAGAAAGAGAGTATGGAGACAATACTAGATGATCTGGTGTGATTTGGACAGAGTAACTATGACAACTCGGATATAATTATGATAAATCATGCTTACCTTATGTGATATGTATAATGTGTTATTAGGTTGTATAATGTTAAGTTATTATATTTAGTTTAATCCTACCTTCATAACTCATGAAATATTGAATACATTACAAACACAAAATTTTGATGTTTTTAGTAGGAATGGTCTTGTTGGAGACTAGTATCGACCCTTGTAATATAACAATTGACTTGAGGTGAAAACTAGATAGTTGTAGATAGACGAGCAATGTTTTTAACACAAAAAATAGTGTGTAAAACATAGGTTCGAGTAAGTAGTGACACTGAAATTACGAAGCAAGGGAAAATCTATTTATACGCTAAGTGGTATTTTGTCTTATTTGTACAATAAATCGGTTGTTTGATTGGTTGGAAAGGGAGGTGAATTTGTACGAATTATAACCCTTAAATCCATCCACTTTATTCATAAAATTCAACCTTGGTTCAGTTTTGGAGAGTTTTAACTTGAGGAAAGAGAGTTGGGAAGTTCATGAAGAATAAAGCGAGGAAAACAATTGAGAAAAATCAATAGGAAATTAAAAAAAAGTTCCTAAGGTAATTCTATCCATAAATCTTGTTATATTTTGGTATTTCTGATTGAAATGATATAAATCATCAATTTCTTATTGAACTTCCATGTCTTGGTGTATATGTTTGGATAGATGGAATTTTAAGCAAACTTGAACGTGTAAATCCTTTATATTACTTCGATTGGAAATCGTGTGTATTCAAACTGGTATATCTTTTTGTATACTTACTTGAATTGATTAATTCTAGTTGAAGATTAAAATAGACTCATATATGTATATTATAACCAAAAATTATATTAAAAAACTGAGAAATTAATCTTGGGTGATAGTTTGAAGTTCAGGTAAAGAATTTCCCCAAAAGTGTAAGCATGCATATCATGTGTCTGACGTTTTTCTTAACATAGAAAATGAACTCTAAAAATTATGAAACTTTAATTTTGTATTAATCAGTATGTTTGTTGAAATTGGGTGGAAGATCATAGAAAGTTATGATGTAAAAAAATTATGAAAAGTCTTGGAATTTGGCTGAACGATAAAGGAGCATATAGGGTAGGTTTACTATGTGGTAAAAAAATGGGCATATCTTGCTCTAGAAAACATGAAATGATGTGTCGTCTTTTTTATTGGAAACCTAATATGATAGGGATTGGATTACTAAGAAGAAAGTCATTTATGTCGGGGATATGATTTGAAAATGTTAACATGAGTTTAGATGGAAGTTCTATGGCACCCCCCTTTAATTCATTACCGGGTGATCAGTCCTTAATTAATTAATTTCAGAATATGAAGTTGGTTCAGATAATGCATCACTGTCAAAAACCCAAATTTTAATTTAATAAAAACTAACCACCTAATATTTAAAATGGTTGGCGTCAAAATTTTATCTTGTTATTGACCATCATCATTAATGAGTAATATCTAAACATCAGCATACATCACAATAGTATAAGGTAAGAATTAACTGAAGTAAAATAAGGAACTGGAGTAAACACATTCAGTCAAAATCATATAGAATAATCCAATAAGATGACATCAAAGTCTAATGATAGAATAAAAATAACTCAAAATCTCTTAGTGTAAAATAGGAGGGACGACATGCCCAACTGAAATAAAAGACTGATAGATAAGGAGCAATAGACTTAGAAACATCTACTATCAATATATTATAGATTTTGTAGTAGCTACATCATGGCATATGAATGGAATCTCCTAAGTCTGGTGTCCATGTGGCTGAGCATCTAAAATAATATAACAAGAAAAGAGATTTGCAGAAAAATGGGTCAGAGCCCGAGTAGAAAACAGTTTAAATATAGAAAGTGATTAAAATGATTTAATTAGAACATATATTATCCATGTTAACTCAACGTACTCACTTGAGATTCTCACCTCTCATATAATATGCACACCTAGCGAGTCTAACTACCTATACTTGTGATGTAGATATTGTTATGATAAACCATGTTTAAATCATGCTTACTTTATGGGATGAGGATAATGTGTTATTAGAATATATAATGTTAACATCTTTTGTTTACTCTAATCCTACCTTCATAACTTATAAAATATTGAAATAGTCATAAACACAAATTTGTGAAGTCTTCGGTAGGAATGTTCGAGTTCGGGACTAGTTTTGGACACTATAATATAAGAATTGACTTGAGGTGAAAACTATATAGTTGTATATATATGAGTTGAGTTTGTAACACAACAAACAGTGTGTAAAACAGAGGTCCGAGCAAGAATTTATGCTGGAATTGCAAAGCAGGGGAAAATTTGTCCATTCGTTAAATGGCATTTCATCTTATTAGGATACCAAATGGTGAATTTTGATTGGTTAAGGAAGGAGGTGGGTGTTTTTTGAATTTAAAGTCTTCAAATAAGCTATTCCTGCAGCATATTTCAGTCATTAAAGAGTTTGGATTGAGAGGAAGAGAAGTGGGAAGTCAAAGAAGAAGATTTGAGGAGAAAAATTGGAGAAAATCCGTGGAAAATTACGGAAGAGTCCTTGAGGTAATTCCATATGTAAATCTTATTAATTTTATTTTGTGAATGATTGAAAGGTTATAAATCATATATGGTTTATGTAATTTATGTCTTGGTTTATATGTATGAATAGATGCGAGTTTAAGTAAAGTTGAACGTGTAAATTATGTATATTGCTTAGATTGGAAACCTTGTGTATTCAAACTCCTATATCTTTTTGTATATTTATTGGAATAGAATAATTCTAGTTGAAAATTAAAATAGACTCATATATGTATAACATACCTTAAAATTATGTGAAAATACCAAGAAATGAATCTTTTGTGATACTTTGAAGTTCAGGTATAAAATCTGACCCAAAGGTATAAGTATGCACACTAGGTGTTCGATGTTTTGCTTGACATAGAAAATGAAGCTTAAAAATTATGAAAATTTAAATTTATATTTTTCAATATGTATATTGATGTTTGGTGAAATATCATTGAACTTTATAATACATAAAAATTATGAAAATTCTTGGAAATTGACTAAACGAGGAAAGAGCCTATAAAGCAGATTTGCTTTGTAATAAAGATTTGAACACATCTTGCTCTAGGAGACTTGAAATGATGTGTTGTATTTTATACTGGGAACCTAATATGATAATAATTGTATTAACAAGAAGAAATTAAATTATGTTTGGGCTATGGATTGGATATGTTTAATATTTTAACATGAAGTTAGATGAGACTTCATTGATGATAAATGATTTAAATGAGATCATATGATGCTTATCAATTGGGCTAAGTTTAAGTTATTGTTTGGATTATTAATATTCTTGTGATGATACTAATATTGTAAGAATTTATATGTGAAAGGGAAGAAGAACCGATTTAACAAGTCCCAGACAAAGGCAAGAGAAAAACATTTGAAGTGGCCAAGGTGAGTGTACTCACTGGAAAGAGATGTATTATACATGGTTATGGATACGATCTGAATATCACTCATTGGTAAGATGTATTAGACATGGTTATGGATATGATTTGACTATCACTTAATGGTAAGATGTATTCTACATGGCTACCGATATGAGCAGAATAATATTAAATATGAATTTGTTCATTTCGAATTAGCGAAATGGGAGGTTAATCCCCAACCCAAAATGGTGGAGATTTGTTTATTAAAGACAAGGAGTTACTCCTCGACTAGGAATGGGGGAGAATTGTCTATTGCAGATAGGATATGTGAATCATGATTCGGATAAGTTGGTCATTATTTATGAATGAGACGGATAAGTAATACATAATTATGAATGGGTCGGATAAGTATATATAAATTACCACATGGATATGGTTTATTTCATTTAATTATATGCAATAGTTTAGTACTGATGCATTCACTGGGCTATTTTGCTCACGGTTACTATGGTTATATGTTTCAGGTAAATGTGACGTCACTGCCAAATCTAGGAGGTCGGTGGGGTTAGCAATGGATGTATAAAACCATGATTTTGGTCAAAAGTAAAAGGGGTAATTTAAGACTACTTATCTTTTCAGTAAGTTTGAATAAGCATAATTACCTCAAAAAATTGTTAAAAGTTTTAGTTTAGGGATTCATGTTAATAACTGAAAAAGGATACTCGTGTTTATGGTTTTGTTAATGTAATTATTATTTTATTCACTTTTACTTTCAAACTTAATAATAAGTAGCTGGGTTGGGGTGATTCAACTTTGGCATCTGAGCCAGGTTTTAGAGGTTCTGGGTTGAGGAATGCCTAGATTTGGCAGTGGAAGTAGAAATTGTTTTGAGTCATAAGTAAATTGACTTTTATTGACTTACATTTGTTATATATATATATATATATATATATATATATATATATATATATATATATTGTTATACAAGATGTAAAATGCAAGGATCTTGCAGGAAAGAAAATGAGATGTTAAGATTTATTCAGGGATGACAACGAATACATGTATTTTAATATGAATCATTGCATTGTTTTATTTGTTCTATGGACAAACATGTCAATTAAGGAAAATTTTTAAAGACAAAGTGTGGTACACGAAAATTGTGAAGTATTGGAAGTAATTTCTTCTTATGCTGGAATATGTATATTTGAGTTGTATCACTTATTAAGCCATGATTTGGTGCATGCCCATTTATGTGGGAGAATAAGGTACGGGAACCCATATTCTGTTGAAGGATGAGATGGTAAGTTGTTAGAGTGTGAATAAAATAAAGATTCACATGGTAATGGTGAAGTGAGAAGATTAATAGTTGTATACGTTTAAATTTAATATGTGAAATGGTCTGAAATTCAATTACTAGTCAATATATCACAATTGATCCGAATATGAGTTTATACTGAATTATGATAAGTAGAATAAAAGAGTAATAGGAGTTGAGATGTATTTTTTTTTAATAGTATGAGTATATGTAGTGAATATTATTCTTGGGATGTTTTTAATTGCTTACAGGAATAGAAAAGTTGAGACAAAGTGTTAAAGAGTTGGAAGTTTGAAAATATCGAAGAGCCCTTTTAAGAGTATGTGTTGTGTATGAGTATAGGAAAGATTGTAATCGGGTTTGAATATCGACAACTGGTTTGGGTGGATAGTGAGTTATATTTGTCATTGTACGTCCGTGTTATCACTAAGATTATGACATATAATGAATATGATTGACACTATACGAAATCACCAAGAATTATGTGTAAGGATAATGTGTTATGTGAGACACCGTAAGGGGATATATTAACTTATTTGTATAGGTTATTTGAAATAAATACGACGTATAATAGCTAGAAAAGTATTACTGGGTTGGTAAGTATGGTTAAAGTTTTAATTGGTGACGGTATGTTTAACATCTATGTTACCAAACGGGTAAGATGAGTGTATTAATGATATTGCATAAGAATATAATGTTAATAAACATTGGGATAAGATTATGATTGTAAAGTTATTGTGTTGGATAAATGACTTGCTAAGGTCATTGTATGTTTTGTTAAAGAACAATCAAATGATACTGAAAAAGGGAATATAGTGAGAAGTTAGATTGAGTTCATAGTGCATGAATGCATAATATACATGAAGGTGAATATGAAATATTGGTAAAGAATAAACATTGAGTGAATACATCTTCAGTTTTGATATATGAATAGTAGTGAGGATATATTTAAATTAAGAAATTGTAAGGATGATATTTAAATTACTCTTAAACTTCATAAATGATGTAGAAAGTAGTTAAGGTCAAACACATGTATGTGGTGTTGGATGGAAGATGGAAATATGATTTATAATAAGCTAGTCTGAGAATATGATATTTATGATTTGAAATATTACACGATGATAAGGATAGACTGTAGGAATGAAGGGATAAAGGTAAAGAATGATACTAGGTGTGTTAAGAATATTCACTCATTGTGAATATAAGATAATATATGTGATAATCCAGTATGTGTGAATGTTTGGCATACGTATATAAAGGTATGGAGTAATATATTAGTTGGGGATTGGTTTTCATTAATAAGAAATCATTAAACGATTATTCTTACATGTATTGATAAAGAAACTGAAGTTATTATGAAAGAAGATTTGCAGTACATCGAGGAACCGATTGTAATTCTTGGTCGTAAGGAGTAAGTATTAGGGAATAAAGTTAGTTTCGTAGTTAAAGTGTTGTGGAGGATCCATGAAATTAAGTAAGAAACTTGGGAAAGGGAAGATAAAAAAAGAAAATATTATCCCCAATTGTTTGATAAGTGAAATTCATCCTAAATTTCGAGGGCGAAATTTTCTAGGGGGGGAAAGTTGTGACAACCCGGATATGATTATGATAAACCATGTTTAAATCCTGATTAATTTATAGGATGAGGCTAATGTGTTATTAGAATATATAATGTTAAGTTCTTTTGTTTAGTCTAATCCTACCTTCATACCTTATAAAATATTGAATTAGTAACAAACACAAATTTGTGAAGTCTTCGGTAGGAATGTTCGAGGTAGGGACTAGTTTTGGCCACTATAATATAATAATGGACTTGAGGTAAAAACTTTATAGTTGTATATATATGAGTTAAGTTTTTAACACAATAAACGGTGTGTAAAACAGAGGTCCGAGCAAGAAGTTATGCTAGAATTACGAAGCAAGGGCAAATTTGTCCATTCATTAAATGGCCTTTCGTCTTATTAGGCTACCAAATGGTGGATTTTGATTGGTTAAGGAAGGAGGTGGGTGTTTTACGACTTTAAAGGCTTTAAAAAAGCCATTCATTCGGAATATTTCAACCATTAAAGAGTTTGTCTTGAAAGGAAGAGAAGTGGAAAGTCAAAGAAGAAGAATTGAGGAGAAAAATTGGAGCAAAATTCGTGGGGAATTACGTAAGAGTCCTTATGGTAATTCCAACTGTAAATCCTGTTAATTTTCTTGTGTGAATGATTGAAAGGGTATAAATCATATATTGTTTACGTAACTTTTATGTCTTGGTTTATATGTTTGAATAGATGCGAGTTTAAGCAAAGTTGAACGTGTAAATCATGTTGAAGCCCTTATACTCTTGACTCACTTGAGTCTATATTGTATAAGTGTTCATCTAGTTTGGAAATTATGACAAAATTATGTCTATCCTAGAAACCAAAGAACCTCAGAGATTGGTTTGCTATTTCATTCATCTATCTTGTAGTGATCTAGACCAAATTACCAACACTCACACACAGTAGAATGCATCATCTACATGTCATATTGCATATTAATGTGTGTACATATGTTGAGTATGTTTAAATCCCTAAATTTGATTTTTAAATATTTTTTGGCATTTTATAAACATTTTTTTAATAAAGGTTTTATTAATTAAAACTTAGTTTTAAAAGTTTGTGGGTTCAATCTACAATTATGGTTTAATGGGTTTATTGGCTTAAAGTTGATTTGGTTAGAAACCAAAAGCGGCAGAGAATTCCGGGTATGGTTGTAATTATTTTATGACGTGTGTTTTATATCGCCTAATTGATCAACACTTGTTGCTTGCTGATTGGTTCATTTTGTGTTTCTTTACTGAGTATATAATCGCGTATGCTTACAACCGTTGGATCAATCCTTATCAGCGATCTGCATGCTTTCTTTGGTAATCCATGTGTATCCCTCTTGAACCAATGAGGTGAATTTTAATCACCGCGTACTGTGAGCCCTTGGATCAAATTCAATCCAGCTGGACTCAATCCTCACCCTTGTTTTTTAACCATCTTCTCGATCCTTCTCTTCGTCCTATAAAAGGAACCCTCCTCTCAATCGTCTAAGACTTTTGGCCAGTTCATTTTTTTAGAGTAAAAAAATAGAGAGTAGAGAGAAAAGAGAGAGAAGAGAGAAACCAGAGAGAGTGAGTTAGAATCCCTAACCCTAATCCTGGTTCGTCAAGCCTCTTTCAAACCAAACCCTCCTCTAAAACTCCTACATATCCAAAACACTACCCTGAGTGTTCTTGAGTTTTTGATAGATATTTGTGTTGTTGGTTGTGTTGCTGTAACCTCTTGTTCGTTAGATCTTGTTCCCAACTTAAACTGTTTACTTAGATCTATTTTCTTCTTCATAAAAATTTCAGATCTATGTTCTGTATGTTACATCACACTTAGATTTGCATGCTTTATTTCTCATCTTGAGAAATATATTGTTGATTCTTTTCTGAAAATCGTTTTTAACTTTGAAATCAACAATAAATGTTTTCTGTTTCTAGTTCTCTTAAAACTAAACCTTTGACCTAGTTTGGAATCACACTTGGAGGTTTTCAATCTCAAAAATCTTTGCAAAACTCTGAGATTGATTAAGATCTTGATACGTCTTCTGAGTAAGATATCCGTGGATTCTGGGATTGATTTAAAGGTCAAAAAGGGTTAAAGTTTTGTGAGAAGAGAGAAATAGAAAAATCACTGCATATAGCCTTATATGTAATTTGTTAGAACTGTTTGTACTTAATAAGTGTGTGTGTTTGCATGCATGTGTTAGAGATCACCTCCACAAACACTTTCACCCTACCACACGAAAAGTGTTGGTAATAAGATCTTGTGAACAAGAGTCGACGTAAAGTGCTGGAACAAATCAGAAGTTAACAAACTGGGAGAACAACATCAACAATCAGAACTGCAGAGAAGTTATAAGGACACCGGAGGGTACATTCCTAAACTTATATAGGTATGAGTTGTATTCATGTTAGTTATATAGTTTGTAACTGGTAAATTTGTTTTAGTGGATTTTTTATTTTACTCCGTAGAGGGAGTCGTGGATGTTTCCTCAGTTGGTGAGGTTTTACCATGTAAAAAATCGTGAACTTAATCTTCCTACATCTTCTCATCTCATTCTTGGTTGTGCTAAGTTTAAAGTTTGTTTAAACTATTTTATAAACATGTTAGTCAAATCTTGAATAGATCTCGTGCATACTGTTTTATTAAACACATCTTGTGTTCAAATAGTTTTGGTTTTTAAGAAAAGAGTTTCTTCAAAAAACTGTTCGGAGTTACTTAAATAGTTTATTTTTAATAAACGGATTTAGTAACAGATTTTCAATTGGTATCAGAGCTTGGTAAACTTATTTTAAAGAGATCATGTGTTTCTGAAAATCAAATATGGACGAGAAAAATGAAATATTTGGTAACTTGACCAGACCTCCTATCTTTGATGGAACCAATTTTGATTACTGGAAAGTAAGAATGATTGCTTTCATTCAAGGAACTCTGGGAGATGATGTCTGGGATATTATTGAATTTGGTTACACTTTTCCTACAAAACCATCCACTGAAGGAAGTAATGACAGGGTTAAGAAAGTATTAAGTGAGTTCACTCAAGAAGAGAAACAGGTTTCTCGAAATAATAACAAAGGAAAGAATGACATATTTATGTCCATAAATGAACATGAGTTCAAAAGAGTCTCATCTTGTACCACTTCTAAGGAAGCTTGGGACACTTTGGTTACTGCTCATGAAGGTGACACTAGAGTTAAGGCTGTTAAAACTCAAATGCTCATTCAACAGTATAATTCCTTAATTATGTCTGAGACTGAGTCATTTGATGACTTCTATATAAACCTGACTAATATTGTGACAAAACTGCATGCTAATGGGATAACTTATGACAGACAAGAAATTGTATCTAAAATTCTGAGATCATTACCACAGAAATTTGATAACAAAAGATATGCTATTGAGGAAATGTTTGATATTAATCTCACTCTTGAACTACTCAGTGGTAAATTAAGAACCGTGGAAATGGAACTGGAATTTAAGAAACAGTTGACCCAGTCCCATAGGAAACAGACTAGTTCCAATCTAAGCTTCTCTTCTAAATTGATTAAGCCTGAGTTTAATACTTCCAATCATGACTCTGATGAGGAATGAAATATAGAGAGCTTGGACAATCAGATTGCCTTAATGTCAAAACAGTTTAAGAAAATCATTAAGTTTAGAAACAACATGGTAAATAAACAAGGCAAGTCAAATTATCCAACTCCCTTTAATCACATACCTCATGAGAAAAGCCATGACAAAAATCACAAGGACTCTCACATTAGACCTAACAGAGACCTTAAGAAGACTGAATGCTATAGATGTGGTAAACTAGGACACATTGCACAAGACTGTAGAGTTAACTTGAACACTCAAAACAAACACACTAGAGCCCACATTTGCAAAATATGGGATGATTAAAGTGACTCTGAAAATGAGGAACCTGAGTCATCTGATGTTTTTGACCCTTGCACGTCTTTCTTTGCCAAGATTATCTATAATGATGATATGCCTGTGCTTGTTAGTGAGGATGAATCTAGTAATTCTATGTCTGATGTTTCGAATATTGCTGTTACTGATTTAGATGCTTTGATAACTGAGAATATTGCTATCTCTTCTTCGGGGTGTGTGAGTCAAAGGGAAAGCGATAATGACGATGTCAATGGGTGTGTGAGTTCAAAGAATGAAGCCTTAAGGGTCACTTCACACACTACACTTAGTGACTCGGACAATGAAGACCTCCCAGATATTCACACACTTTATGATAAAACTCTCAAGAAAAGCACTACACTAGAAAAAATTGTGAAAGATCTTACGAAAAAATTGGAAGATCTAAGCCTGATGGTCAAACTGAATGCTGAAGAGTATACTACCCAATGCTTAACTCATGAAGTGAAATTAAAATGTTTGATCAAAAACTCAAAGATTTGTCTGAAACAAATGAAACTCCGGACAAAAAAATATAAAGGGACATTATTAGAATTGGAACAAACCAAAGAAAAGACAGCAACTGTTTTCAAAAAATTTACAAAATTTGAAAATAATTCAAACTGTTTTGATGAATTTGTTGCTGATTCTAAAACCAATTCTGATGATCGAACAGGAATAGGATTTTGCCCCAATTTGAAGACAAAAATAAAATTGTTTGAACCTATCAAGTTTGTGTCAGGAGGTAAAAGACCTATTGATACATGTCCAGATTTTCATTCCCTAAAAACTGAGTTTGATTCAAAACATCAAAATTTTAACATTGGGGAATCAAGTGGCTCTAAACATGTAAGTTCACCTAAGGCTAAATACGTATGCCCCTCTATTAGGAAGAGTGAATCTACATTCAAACCTGTACTACCTAGGAATAGAGTTCAACCTCAAAATTCCTCAAAACCTTTGTTTAGAGACTTTTCTAAGGAGACCCCAAATTTGAGCAATCTTTATTGCTCCTACTGCGACATATACGGTCACTCATTTGACGGTTGCTATGCTATGAGAGTAGTTAAACCTGTCTGTAATCCTCCTATCTATCAGAATTTTAACTATTCTAGGAGGAGCCGTAACAATTATATACTTCCTAGACAACCAGATAAAAACTCTAATTATAGGAAGAGAAAGACCAAACCTAAAAGAACATTCCCTAGAAGGATGCCTAAAAATCATCCTAAACCAGATGCTCAAGTCTCTCATAAAATTCAAAATCATGCGCAAAACATTTTTCAACAAAAATCGAATGCTCGCAAATTTTATCAATTGAGAGCTAATAGGCGCAAAATGAAAACTAGAGCAATTTGGGTTAGAAAAGATGATCTATTACCCCAGATGAAGTGTAATATTGTTATTACTGCTTTAAAAGCTGAGCACACATCATCTGGTTGGTATTTAGACTCTGGATGTTCTAATCACATGACTGGGGATGATACTTAACTTTTGAACAAAACCAGCTTCGCTGGTGGTAAAGTCATTTTTGGTGATGGAGTATCATCTCATATCATAGGCAAAGGAACTCTCCAAGAAGATGGACTTCCTATTCTTGAAAATGTCCTTCTAGTTAAAGGTCTTAAGGCCAATCTACTTAGTATCTCGCAATTTTGTGACTCAGATCATACTGGTACCTTTTCAAAGAACAATTGCAAAATTTTAAATGAAAAAGGTGAATGCATAATTACAGGATTCAGGACTCCTGACAATTTCTATACTGTCATGAACAATTCTGAAACCTGTAATGTTGTTATAATGGATGACAACGAGATATGGCATAACAGAATGGGTCATATAAATTACGATAATCTTAGTAGACTGACCTCTCAGAAAATAGTTAGAGAAGTTCCTAAAATCAAACCCATTCCTAACATTGTCTGTGGTTCCTGTCAGGAAGGTAAAATTGCTAAGGCACCTCATAAGAAAGTTAATGATATTCTTACCTCTAATCCCTTGGAGCTCATCCATATGGACCTAATGAGTCCCTCCCAAACTGTTAGTCTTTGTGGACACAGGTATATTTTAGTTATGGTTGATGACTTCACCAGATTTACTTGGGTAACCTTTTTAAAATAAAAGTCTGACACTTTTCAAACTTTCCTAAAAATACTTCTTCGGATTGAAAATGAAAAGGACACTCAAGTGAATAGAATTCGTAGTGACAGAGGAGGAGAATTCAAAGATACTGGTATAGTAGAGTATTGTGACTATAATGGTTACAAACATGAGTTTAGTGCTCCTAAGACTCCTCAACAAAATGGAATTGCCGAGATAAAGAATCGTAACCTTCAAGAGATGGCACTTGTTATGTTACATGCCAAAAATTTGCCTAATTACTTTTGTGTAGAATCTATTCATACTGCGTGTCACATCATAAATAGGTTCTATCTTAGAAAGAATTCCAAACAAACTCCTTACGAACTTTGGTATAATAAAAATCCTAATCCTAAGTACCTTAGAACCTTTGGTAGCACTTGTTATGTTTGCAAAGATAGGGAACACTTGTCCAAATTTGAGAGTCGGGGAGATAAAGCTATTTTTCTAGGATACTCGCCTAACAGTAGAGCCTATTGGGTGTATAATCTTCGCACTAAAACCTTGATGGAATCCATAAATGTAATTGTGAGTGACACTACTGTAGAGAACAAGAATGGTGAATCAACTATTGAGGAAGAGAATACAAACACTTTACAAAATGACTCTTCTGAAATAGATAATTCATTACCAATTGAGATACCTGAAGTACCTAACTGGTTTTCTAAAGATCATCCCATAAATAACGTAGTTGGTAACCCTACTGAGCCAGTGCGTACAAGATCCCAACTAAGAAATTATGCACATTATGCATGTTTTGTTTTCCTAGTGGAACCAAAGAATGTAAATTAGGCATTGAATGACTCTCACTCGATTTATGCTATACAGGAAGAACTTCTTCAATTTGTCATTCATGATGTTTGGCATCTTGTTCCTCGTCCTGATCACAAAAAGTTTATTGGCACACGTTGGATTTTTAAAAATAAGTCTGATGAAAATGGGATAATCATTAGAAACAAAGGTAGATTAGTTGCTCAAGGATACTCTCAAATTGAAGGAATAGATTTTAACGAGACTTTTGCTCCTGTTACTCGTTTAGAATCTGTTCGTCTGCTCGTTGCTATAGCTTGACACATACATTTTACACTTTACAAAATGGATGTCAAATCTGCATTCCTTAATGGAATATTGACTGAAGAGACCTATGTAGAACAACCTAAAGGGTTCATTGACCTGCAATATCCAAATCATGTATTTCGTCTTAAAAAGGCTTTGTATGGCCTTAAACAAGCTCCTAGATCTTGGTATGAGCGTCTTTCCAGTTTCCTCTTAGATAAAGGTTTCAAAAGAGGTGGAAATGATCAAACCCTTTTTGTCAAACATTTTGACAAACACATCATTATTGCTCAAGTTTATGTTGACGATATTATCTTTGGATCAACTTCTCCCTCAGAAGTAAAATCCTTTTCTGAAATTATGCATAAGGAATTTCAAATGTATCTTATGGGGGAGTTGCAATTGTTCTTAAGTGTTCAAGTCAAACAAAATTCAAAGGTTTATTTGTCTCGCAATCTAAGTACGCTTTAGAGATAGTAAAGAAATTTGGCCTTGAGAGTGCTAAAGATGCTAGAACACCCATGAGTACTACGATAAAACTTTCTAAAGACTAAACCGGTAAATCCATAGATCCTACTCTATATCGTAGTATGATAGGAACCTTACTATATCTTACTACCTCGCGTCCTGATATTATGTATGATGTGTGTGTATGTGCTCGTTATCAAAATAATCCTAAAGAGGGCCATCTGAATTCTGTTAAACGTATCATTAAATATGTAAAAGGCACTCTGAATCTAGGACTTTGGAACACTAATGACACACCAAGCACTATAATTGGGTACACTGATGCTGACTGGGCTGGGTGTACTGATGATAGTAAAAGCACATCAGGAGCATGTTATTATATAGGTAATAACTTGGTAGGATAGAGTAGTAAGAAACAAAATTGCACATCACTCTCAACATCTGAATTTGAATACATAGCCGCTGGCAGCTGTTGTGCTCAATTACTGTGGCTTAAACAAATGCTAAGTGATTATGGTATTCAAGAAAACCAATTGCATATCTATTGTGATAATCAAAGTGCGATTAATATTTCTAAAAACCCTGTTCAACACTCGCGAATAAAGCACATAAAAATAAGACATCACTTTATACGCGAATTGGTTGAAACTAAGGAATTAGAAATCAATTATCTTCCTACTGATTTGCAACTCGCAGATATGTTTACCAAACCTCTAGATTATAATAGATTCATTTCCTTGTGTAAATCTATTGGTATGGTTTGTGCTGAGTAATATCTTTGCTGTTTATCCAAGTTTTTTCCCTTTGTCCATTTGAAACAAAATGGGGGAGAAATTTGAGTCTCTATGAATATTTGTATATATGCTAAACAACTTGATCTTAGTGATTCATTGCAGGTTTTTGTACATTTATTATCAACTAATGTAATAGGGTATTCAATTATAAATAGTTGAGTTATGTACTTTTGTTTTCTAGGATTTGGGTAGATAGAATCTTCATAGGAATAGTTTTTTCTTATTTTTGTTACCCTACGAGTTCTAGACGACTCAAAGGAGATTTTGTCTCATATTTCCAAAGGGGGAGATTGAAGCGCTTATACTCTTGACTCACTTGAGTCTATATTGTATAAGTGTTCATCTAGTTTGGAAATTGTGACAAAATTATGTCTATCCTAGAAACCAAAGAACCTCAGAGATTGGTTTGCTATTTCATTCATCTATCTTGTAGTGATCTAGACCAAATTACAAACACTCACACACAGTAGAATGCATCATATACATGTCATATTTCATATTAATGTGTGTACATATGTTGAGTATGTTTAAATCCCTAAATTTTATTTTAAATATTTTTTGGGATTTTATAAACATTTTTTTAATAAAGGTTTTATTAATTAAAACTTAGTTTTAAAAGTTTGTGGGTTCAATCTACAATTATGGTTTAATGGGTTTATTGGCTTAAAGTTGCTTTGGGTAGAAACCAAAAGCGGCAGAGAATTCCGGGTATGGTTGTGATTATTTTATGACGCGCATTTTATATCGCCTAATTGATTAACACCTGTTGCTTGCTGATTGGTGCATTTTGTGTTTCTTTACTGAGTATATAATCGCGTATGCTTACAACCGTTGGATCAATCCTTATCAGCGATCTGCATGCTTTCTTTTGGTAATACCTGTATATCCCTCTTGAACCAATCAGGTGAATTTTAATCACCGCGTACTGTGAGCCCTTGGATCAAATTCAATCCAGCTGGACTCAATCCTGACCCTTGTTTTTGAACCATCTTCTCGATCCTTCTCTTCGTCCTATAAAAGGAACCCTCCTCTCAATCGTCTAAGACTTTTGGCCAGTTCATTTTTTGAGAGTAAAAAGAGAAAGAGTAGAGAGAAGAGAGAGAAAAGAGAGAGAAGAGAGAAACCAGAGAGAGAGAGAGTTAGAATCCCTAACCCTAATCCTGGTTCGTCAATCCTCTTTCAAACCAAACACTCCTCTAAAACTCCTACATATCCAAAACACTACTCTGAGTGTTCTTGAGTTTTTGAGAGATATTTGTGTTGTTGGTTGTGTTGCTGTAACCTCTTGTTCGTTAGATCTTGTTCCCAACTTAATCTATTTACCTAGATCAATTTTCTTCTTCATAGAAATTTCAGATCTATGTTCTGTATGTTACATCACACTTAGATTTGCATGCTTTATTTCTCATCTTGAGAAATATATTGTTGATTCTTTTCTAAAAATCGTTTTTAACATTGAAATCAACAATAAATGTTTTATGTTTCTAGTTCTCTTAAAACTAAACCTTTGACCTAGTTTCTAATCATACTTGGAGGTTTTGAATCTAAAAAATCTTTTCAAAACTCTGAGATTGATTAAGATTTTGATACGTCTTCTGAGCAAGATATCCGTGGATTCTGGTATTGATTTAAAGGTCAAGAAGGGGTAAAGTTTTGTGAGAAGAGAGAAAAAGAAAAATCACTGCATATAGCCTTATATGTAATTTGTTAGGACTTTTTGTACATAATAAGTGTGTGTGTGTGTGTGCATGCATGTGTTAGAGAGCACCTCCACAAACACTTTCACCCTACCACACGAAAAGTGTTGGTAATAAGATTTTGTGAACAAGAGTCGACGTAAAGTGCTGGAACAGATCAGAAGTTAACAAACTGGGAGAACAACATCAACAATCATAACTACAGAGAAGTTATAAGGACACCAGAGGGTACATTCCTAAACTTATATAGGTATGAGTTGTATGCATGTTACTTATATAGTTTGTAACTGGTAAATTTGTTTTAGTGGATTTTTTTATTTTACTCCGTAGAGGGAGTCGTGGATGTTTCCTCAGTATGTGAGGTTTTACCACGTAAAAAATCGTGAACTTAATCTTCTTACATCTTCTCATATCATTCTTGGTTGTGCTAAGTTTAAAGTTTGTTTAAACTGTTTTATAAACCTGTTAGTCAAATCTTGAATAGATCTCGTGCATACTGTTTTATTAAACACATCTTGTGTTCAAATAGTTTTGATTTTTAAGAAAAAAGTTTCTTCAAAAAACTGTTCGGAGTTACTTAAGTAGTCTATTTTTAATAAACGGCTTTAGTAACAGATTTTCACATGTATATTGCTTCGATTGGAAACCTTGTGTATTCAGAGTCCTATATCTTTTTGTATATTTATTGGAATTGAATAATTACAGTTGGAAATGAAAGTAGACTTATATATGTCTAACATATACGAGAATTATGTCAAAATACAAATAAATGAATCTTTGGTGATAGTTTGAAGTTCAGGTATAAAATCTGACCCAAAGGTATAAGTATGCACACCAGGTGTTCGATGTTTTGCTTGACAAAGCAAATGAAGCTTAGAAATTATGAAACTTTAAATTTGTATCTTTCAATACGTATATTGATGTTGGGTGAAATATCATTAAATGTTATAATACATAAAAATTATGAAAACTCCTGGAATTTGACTGAACGATGAACGAGCCTATAGGACAGATTTGCTTTGTAATAAAGAAATTGACACATATTACTCTAGGAAACTTGAAATGATGTGTTGTCTTTTATATTGGGAACCTAATATGATAATAATTGTATTACCAAGAAGAAATTAAAGTGTGTTTGGGATATGGATTGGATATGTTAAATATTTTAACATGAATTTATATGAGACTTCATTGATGATAAATGATTTGAATGAGATCATATGATGATTATGAATTGGCTTAAGTTTAAGTTATTCTTTGGATTGTTAATATACTTTTGATGATACTAATATTGTAGGAATTTATATGTGAAAAGGAAGAATAATCGGTTGAACAAGTGCCATACAAAGGCAAGAGAAAAACACTTGAAGTGGCCAAGGTTAGTGTACTCACTGGTAAGAGATGTATTATACAAGGTTATGGATACGATGTGAATATCACTCACTGATAAGATGTATTAGACATGGTTATGGATATGATTTGACTATCACATATTGGTAAGATGTATTATACATGGCTACCGATATGATCAGAATAATATTGAATATGAATTTGTTCATTTTGGATTACCGAAATGGGAGGTTACTCCCCAACCCAAAATGGGGGAGATTTGTTTATTAAAGACAAGGTGTACTCCTCGACTAGGAATGGGGGAGAATTGTCTATTGCAGACAGGATATGTGAATCATGATTCGAATAAGTTGGTCATTCTTTATGAATGAGCCGAATAAGTAATACCAAATTATGAATGGGTCGGATAATTATATATAAATTACCACATGGATATTATTTATTGTATGCAATAGTTTAGTACTGATGCATTCATTGGGCTATTTTGCTCATGGTTACTATGGTTTTATGTTTTAGATCAATGTGACGTCACTGCCAAAACTAGAAGGTCGGCGGGGTTAGAAATGGATGCATAAAACCATGATTTTGGACAAAAGTAAAAGGGGTAATTTAAGACTACCTGTCTTTTCAGTAAGTTTGAATAAACATAATTACCTCAAAAAAATTGTTAAAAGTTTTAGTTTATGGATTCATGTTAATAACTGAAAAAGGATATCGTGTTTGTGGTTTGGTTAATGTAATTATGATTTGACTCACTTTGACTTTCAAACTTAATAATAAGTAACTGAGTTGGGGTGCGTCAATACTAGTCTTGTCACTCTATCTGACTATATGTAGGATAATCACTATATCGGATACGATATCTAATAACACAAAACTAATATATTATTATTATTTAGGAATAGTTTTAAGGATGTTATAACTCATTCTCATAGTATTATGTATTCCCAACTTGTGACCTAATAAGTATATACTTTAATAAAGTAGTCAACAAGAAACACATAATAGGAACTTAGTATACATATATAAAATCTCACTATGTATACATACAAAAATATATGTATAGCACCTATGGTTAAGAAACCCCTAGTGCTAGGCATACTCGGCTATCTAGTCCCATTGCAACGCTCACGCATAAAGGAAAACTGATTTAATCTCTCCAGAGCCACTGAAACATATACACATATTAGAGGCGAACATAGTCCCAAGCCGATGGTCTACGCACATACCTACGCACCCATACAACCGTCAACACTATCGTTTTCATAGAAATACCTTACCTAGGTTCCATGCTCTAGTGGTACAACTCGAAATCCATCGAAGGCACACAAGATATGGTCGTCCATAAAGCGTTAACCCCCGTTCGATATCCAGTAGCTAGGTATGTCATACACATGATATTCCAAGTAATAAGCATGCACACAACTTATATACATTAATAGGTAATCACATAACCTAAATACTATAATCCGTAAGAATATTAGCGCAATTACTCTCCACGATATCCATATATATATATATATATATTTATATATATATACATGTAGCCTCTCTAGGACTTACATTCTCTCCTATCTTTTCACACAAATTCGATACCCCAAGGACCATTACACCCTTAATTCCCTAACACTTTGGAATTTAAGTCACCCGTTACTCACGTAGGTTAATACACTCAATTGGAAAACCCTACAATGGTTTTTAACTCGAACGAACCGTGAAAACTCAATCTAGAATATCGTTAGAAGTTCCAGGATTCTAGTTCGAACGAGGTCGTTCGAACAAATTCGGTACAACGAAGTTCTCACTTCGAACGAACTCAGCAACTCGTTACAAGGTTCATTGAAATCTCATTAGAAGGTTCGTTCGAACGAGGTCGTTCTAATGACCTGGGCAGGTCTTCAAACGAAAATTTTGAACAGACCCAGTTCTTCCCAAACATCGATTTTTCACAACTTTTAATCTTGAAAAATATATAAACACTCAACCCAATCCAAATTAAATGTTCCTACACTAATGCTAATCACCCTAAGATACTTTCTAACATGAATTAAAGGTGAAATCCTTATATAATCAATTGAAATTTAACAATGTCTTAAATATCCAATGAGTCTCTTAAATATGAACCCATAATTTTAATTATTAAAAACTCTTATTATAATTCGTGATTAAGACATAAAATTCCTATATTTTATTAGTCCAACGAAGTGCAAAACCTCTACATGCATACCTATCTCTAATTCGTATGGTTTCTTCACAATTTAGTCCAATTAAACCTAAGTTTTCATTGCACCAAGTTTATGTCATCCGACCTAAATTTACAGGAAAAATATATGCTAAAATAAGGGCAAGATAAACACTTTCCTCGGAATGAACTTCTTATTCTTGGGATGAAATTGGTATGGGAACGATCCTCTTGACACGATCTACGTGCCGATATAATTTTTTGGTGTGAAAGCTTGAGTTCCTCGCTTAGGGCTCCAATGGAGTCTTCTTCTTCTTCCTTGGTTCTCTCTCTCTTTTTCTCTCTTTCTCATGTAAGTTGAAGCTGACAGATCACTGACCCTTAATGTCTTTAATTAAATCAAATTTTCGTCCATTTAATTACCTAAAAATCCCAAAAGACCAAAATACCCCTCCAGGGTGTCGTTTTGGGCTAAAATACCTCGGACTCCAAATAAAAAAATTTAGTAGTGTTTTTTGACTATTTCGACCCTTACGGACACGCTGGCGCACTCAAAATAGTCATTAGAGTTTTATAAAAATAATTTACCTTTTTAACCACCCAAAATACATATAGGTGACGTGACTCATACCCGCATCCTAAATAATTATTCCATGACTGCCGTGTACCTCATCACGGCCATAATATTATTTCAATAACTACTAACTCTAATCACGCTAGTAATTATTACCATAAAATTAGAATAATTACAAATTAAAGTATCTCCCTTTAAATTAATAAATCCCCGTTTTCCATAATTTCATAAAAATAAATATGCGTGAAAATACGAGGTATTACATACTTCCCCCCTAATAACTGAATTTTGTCCCAAAATTCGGAAATGGAAATATACCTGGCAAGAATAACTCTGGATAATGTTCACGCATGTCATCCTCGCGCTCCCAGGATGATTCCTCAACATTATGGTGCCGCCATTGAACACGGACGAGTGGTACTATCTCCGACCTCAACTTTCGCTCGCTACAGTATATAATAGCAATTGACCCCTCCTCGTAGGAGCTATCAGGCATTAAGTAGATCTCTTCCAACGTAATGTGATAATGAGACAAATCATCTATAAGAAATCTCTTTAGCGAAGAGATATGGAACACGTCATGGGCCTTTACAAGTGCGCCGATAACCCAAGCCTATAAGCAACTGGCCCAATCCTCTCGATAATTGGGAATGGCCCTACATACCTAGGTGCCAATTTTCCCTTATTCCCAAAATGCATAACTTCCTCCATAGGAGATACCCGAAGTAACATCTGATCCCCAATGTTGAACTCTCGAAAATACCGTTTAGCATCAGCTTAGCTCTTTGGTCGATCCTGAGAAACCCGAATACGTCTCCGTATCAACTATATCTTTTTCGAGGTGTCCTCAATCAACTCCGGACCAAGTATATTGTTGTCCCCCACCTCTAGCCAACATGCTGGGGAACGACAAGGTCTACCATATAGTGCCTCGAATGGAGCCATACCGATAGTAAACTGGTAGGAATTGTTATTGTAACAACCCGTATTTTTAAATGGGTATTTTAAATAAAAATTGGAATTTTAGAGAAAAATAATTTTTTGAATTTTATAAATTTTATTGGTTAAATATGTTGGTTATGATTTTTGAAGAATATAACTTCAAGCGCAATTGAAATCGGATTTAAAACGAATTTTTAATCGAATTTTTAATATTTTTCCTTTTGGCATTTTTAGGGAAAACTGTCAGATTTTTGGCACGATCGATCGATTGACCATTTTCATCGATCGATCAATGGTCCCAGAATCTGTGCACAGAAATGCGTAATTTTGACGAAATAAATCATTTTTATTAACCATTTTCATCGTTCGATCGATGGTCCCAGAATCTGTGCGCAGAAATGCATAATTTTGACGAAATAAATCATTTTTATTATATTTTTAACTCTAAAACTTTGCTATAAAAAGGGACTTCGGGTATTGATTTTTCACACACCACTTGGGCCAACCTTTGGCAGCCAAATACCCTCCTCTCTCTTCTTCTTCCAACCCCAAATCCCAAAACACCATTAAAACACTTTTCATGCTTATTTTTGGGGTTCAAAATAGAATTATTTCAAAGTGGTGCAAGAGAGTTTTTCGATCAATTTTCTGAGGAGAACCCGAAACTCTCGTCAATTTCATCATCCGAAAAATCAGGCCTGTTTATCCTATTCTTTTTCTTTAGTGTTATATGTCTTAATTATAGCCTAAATTAAAACTCATGGGGTCTAAAATAAAATTAAAGACTTAAGATATGGAAGAAAGTAATTATGGGGCTAATTTTTAAACATAATTTAATTCTGTAAAAAAATATAAATTTTGTTATTATTTGGATTATTGGTGATAATATGGACAAATTTATGTAAAGGACCCCATAAAAATATTGTGGACTTGTAAAGGACCCATAAATAATACTTTGGACTAGTTGAGGACCCTTAAAAATATTATGGACTAGTAAAGAACTCATAAATAATATTTTGGACTAGTTGCGAACCCTTAAATAATTGTGGACTTGTAGAGGACCCTTTAGAAATTTAAATTGGATGCTTATGTAAATTGCTAAGACAACTAACATATTGGTGCTAAGAAAATAAATAATAATTAAGGAACTTATGATGAATAATAATTAGGGAATGTTATAATAAATACTTGTTCTTAATTTTCCCATATTTGGATAAAACTCATTTATTGGGAAATTAATATTGTTGGGAATACTATCATAAATTATTGATTATGTCAATTATGAAATTTTAAAATATTGAATATTTTAGGAAAGTTGGTATTTTAGATAATTAGTTTTCACCCCTTACTATAGTACACTTGTTAGGTATGGGACTAATGAAGTGGGCCTTAGTTGCGATTTATGGTAATTAGGTATTGGACTAATTAAAATAAATCTATGCGGGTTATATATATTGGGGTGGAGGAAAATTCTCTAATTTTACCGAGGATGTGATAATTTAGAATTGATATCTAGTTGAAGTAAATTGTTAAAATCATCATTTATTTATTGTGTGATAAAATTGTATTTTGGGAATTTGTAATTTGGGACGAAGGATTATTTTGAGGACTTTCACATCACTGTTAAGGGCGGAAAAATTTATTGTGAATAACTACTATCAGAAATTTTGGGAAACTAATACCGCAAGATTAAAACTGGTATTAAATATGAATGGCGACATCATGTGTCCAGGGCCGACAGCTTAACCGGGTCAGAGAACGTTTATGTCGTGTCGTGTGTGGAACCTTGTCATATGTCGAGATCTGCAGATTAAAAACGGGTCAGACAAAGGTCTTGACAAGGGGATGTGTGTGTGTGTGTGGAACCTTGTCATATGTTGAGGGCCGAAATGGGTCAGACGACGGTCTTGACAAGGGCATGAACCTTGTCATATGTCGAGGGCCGAAGATTAAAAACGGGTCAGACGATGGTCTTGACAAGGGGATGTGTGGTAATATTAATCTATTTTGGTGTAAATCACCCACGGCGTGAGGACCGCCATACCTAATAATAAAGTGAGAACAATTCATCTCGGTTAATCGATAAACATTAAAATCGTGGGGTTTGGGTTAAATTTAAAATAATATTGGTGTGGCACATATAAACATTGGGGATATTTAGAAAATTAATTGTTAAGTATTATAGAATTGCTTGTAATTAAAATATTCTATTCTTATAGTCGATATATACAGCACTATTGTCTGGGTTCAAGGACCCTAATTGAAAAGAGTAGCCGACATTTATGCTCAGGGCTTTGGCTCTGACACATGCGTTGACTAATACTTTCAGGAATTAAATTGAAGTAGCTGCATAGAAATTTTTAGAGATCCTTTGGAAGTGAAGCTGGATTTATATTATCGTCTTAGTCATTTTACTTTCTCCTATTTAGTCATAATTATTGTGAGACATTATTTGGGTTTTTATTGGGTCATTCGGTTCCAAAGTTGTTTTAAGAGATTTCAGTTGGACTTTATTTATTGTAATAATTAAGATATTCGGAAATTGCATGTGACGGACTTTATATCGCACTTTGAAGATAAATCAGTTGGATGTCCTTGATATTTGGGATTTATTTAAAATAATTATTTTGTGGATCAAAATTTAGATGTCTCACATCTGTCACATGCTAAGGATGATATTTAATTTATTAACGTTTGACTTAATTTTGGTGGCGGCCAATGCCAGAATTTAGCGGGGTCTTACCGTTATAGGCAAAATCCACCAGTGGAAGGTACTGCTCCTAGTCTCTGCCAAAATCAATGTTGTTGTTCGCTCGGTCTGACCATCTTTCTACGGGTGATAAGATGTGCTTAGTCTCAACTCCGTACCCATAGCCTCCTGAAAACTCTCCCAAAATTGAGACACAAACACCTTATCTCTGTCAGACACGATATTGAGAGGCACTCTATGGAGTCTCACAATATATGCTATGAATATCTTGGCGTACTGTCTAGTGGTGTAGTCTGTCCTGGATGGAAGAAAGTGGGCTACCTTGGTTAGCCGATCCACTATCACCCATATTGAATCATGACTCCTCTGCGATGTAGGTAAACCTATAATGAAGTCCATGGAAATGTTCTCCCATTTCCACATAGGATCCTCTAATGACTCTATAAGTCCCGTCTGTCTCTGATGGTCCACCTTTAGCAACTGACAAGTGGCACATTTCGAGATGAACTCGACAATATCCTTCTTCATCCCGCTCTACTAGTACTGTCTATGCATATCCTGGTACATCTTATCCCCGCCGAGGTGTATAACAAATCGTGAACTGTGAGACTTTGTCATCACCTCATGTCATAAGTCTTCACCCTCAGGAACCACCAATCTTCATTAAAATGTAGACCCCCGTACGAACTCACGGTATAAGACTCGTCCCCCTTTGCTAGAAGCTGCACTATCTGACTTTGGCAGAACGGATTAGTTGCCTGAGCCTGTACAACTCGTGTAATAATCTGGGGCGTAATTGTCATCACAGACATGAAAGATCAAGCCACCGCATCCTGGTGTCCTAACTCCTTCCATTTCGCTTTCCACACCTTGGCCACCTCACCTACTGGCCTACGACTCAACCCGTCTGCTAGCACGTTATCCTTCCTCAGGTGGTATTGGATATCAAATTGATAACCCTTCACAAACTCAAGCCAGCGACGTTGACACATATTTAACTCCTTCTACGTGAAGAGGTACTATAGTGACTTGTGGTCCGTGAATTAATGAAAATTCTCCCCTAGGAGGTAATGTCGCCAAATCAGAAGTGAAAACACAACCACTGCTAACTCCAAATCGTGGGTGGGGTAGTTCCTCTTGTGAGGCTTAAGCTTACGAGAAGCATAATCTATAGCCTAATCCTCCTACTAAAGTACACCTCCAAGTCCTAATAAGGACGCACCAGTGTAGACTAGATACTCCACTCCCGGTGTGGGGTAATTCTAACACTGGTGTTGAGGTTAAATTATCATTCAACTCATCAAAGGCTAACTAACAGGCATCACTCCATATAAATGGCACCCATTTTCGAGTTAGGTGTGTCAACGAGCCCGCTATCTTCGAAAACCCTCGAATGAACCTCCTATCGTATCAAGCTAAGCCCAAGAAATTGCATATCTCGGTCAATGTCGTGCGTTGTCCCCACTCCCATAGCGTGGACACCTTCCCTGGATCCATTGATATCCTTCGGTCAGAGATGATATGCCCCAAAAATTGGACCTCCTTCAGCCAAAACCCACATTTCTTATATTTTGCGTACAACTCATCCTGACACAATGTCTGTAAAACCTACCTCAAGTGCTCGGCATGCTCTTCCTTGGTCTGCGAATAAACCAGAATGTCATTTATAAAGACGATGACAAACTAGTCCAGGAACTCTTTGAACACCCTGTTCATCAAGTCCATAAACACAACTGGGGTGTTATTTATCCCGAAAAGCATAACCCTGAATTCATAGGAACCATATCCCGTCAAGAAGGCAGTCTTCAACACATCCTGCTCCCTGATACGCAACTGATGGTATCCTGATCTCAAGTCGATCTTCAAGAAGAAGTCGACTCCTCTCAAATGGTCGAATAAGTCATCAATTTGAGGCAACGGATATTTATTTCGTATAATCCAAACATAACCTTAATGATCCATACCTCTTCTTAACAAACAGTACGGGGGCACCCCACGACAAAGTAATCCTATGGATAAACCCCTGCCCCAATAATTGCTCAATCTGGTCATGTAACGCCCTCATCCTTGCTAGAGCCATACGATAAGGTGCGCGAGATATTGGTCAAGTGCCTGGCACTAAATCAATGACTAAATCTATCTCTCTACTCACTGGTAACCCCGAAATCTCCTTAAATACATCGACAAACTCTTGAACAACATGAATCGAATCAAACGGTACCACCACCTCCGTAGCGGACTCCTCCTCTATATAGTATAAATGAGTGTATGATCCTCCCTCGGAGAGAGGCATCGCCACCAAGAACATCTCCTGACCGGGTATGAAAAAATTATACTCTTACTCAAACAATCAATCATGGCCCTATACCTGACAAGCCAATCCATACCTACAATCGCATCATACTTGGACATATCCAATACGAGCATGTCAGCGAGTAAGATAAACCTCCAAATATCAATACCCACTCCCCGATAAATAAAGATGTTGGAAATGATGGCCCCCAATTTTAAATATTACTAATAATAATTTCCCTTACATGTGGAATAGGGATGGTTCAAGAAAATAAACAAATTTAAATTTCTATTCAAATTAAAATTAAACCTAAGTTAAATAGAATGGAACACACACTATTTTAATTTCACTTAAACCACATTAATTAACCCAAGTCCTAGAAATTTGCCTAAGTCATATTTTACATTTAAACAAATTATGGCAAACCAAATTTTAACAAATTAAATTAATGACTTGAATTAACTTCACATTACCCAATATTAATTTTGCACCAAATTAAACAAGTAGTCATTTAAACTAATTTTTATATTTTTACCTAAGCATGCATTCTAGGTGATTTTGAAACATAAAAAATAAACAAGGAATCATTACGCCGCAATGTACGAGGAAAAACCCATAATGGGAAAAACCTCGGACGGCCCTAGCCTTAAGTCTGCTAAGTATGGTTTTACAAATTATAAGACAGATGACTTACTTCCTCGACTCGACCCCTTTCAAGCCTTAACGCGTCTTCTTGTAAAACACCTCCGCCTAGTAGACAACGTTGGAGCTCCACCGGAATCTTGGTCTTCACCAATGAGAAAATAGGTACACTGTCAACCACAAATGGTGCCTTTCACCATGTGAGAATGCCGCAGCAAAACAAACTCTTCTTCTTTATGGGATGTAGAATAAAACCCAAACTTCTCTTCAAATGGATGTAGAGATAAATCGGTGCCAAACACTCCAAGAAAAGTATGTATATGGAAGCTTGGTATAATAAACAATGGGTGTAAAAAGTAGTGTTGTAAATATTTTTCTTTGAAAAATAAAACACTCAAACATGAACTTTTTCTCTTTTCAATTTTGCTCTCAAAACACTCTCTTAGAGATTATAGGATATGAAAATTTTAAGTTACAAAACTTGGTTCCCGCACTTAGATATTCAGGAAAAGAGTTAGTGGAAAAAGTAAAGGGAAAGTGGGAAAAATTGCTCAAAAACAGCCAAATACTTGTTCTCGCCAGAACTCGTTCTAACGAGATTTTCATTCGAACGAAATCTCGTTCGAACAGGCCTTCTAACGAAGTTCTAGTGTGAACTCGTTAGACATCTCGTTGGATATCGCGTTTGAACCATCATTCTCGTTCGAACGATACTTCGAACGACATTCCAGTGGCCTTTTGGGGAACTCGTTGGCAGAGCTCGTTCGAACAATATTCTCGTTTGAACGACAATCTTGTTCGAACGACAATATCGAACGAAAAACCAGTGAGTGAAAATTTAGATTTTAGAACATAAACTTTATATACTTTATATAAAAATTTTAATAAAATCTTTCTGAAAAATAAGCAGCAATTTTAAATAAAATTTCACCCAATATAAAATGTTCCAAGCTCCTATATATATATAATGCATTCATACCTTGGGAGAAATTGGAACTATGTTGGTGACGTAGAAACAAGGCACTTGAAACACGACATTTGATAAAGCTTTATACTCTTGGCCACTACGTCTTCAACTAAGCACATCATAGGCTTGAATAGGTACATTGAACACTATACTATGACATAAACGTTTTTGTCTAGAATTGAGCCAAAACAATATTGAGACTCAATTTGAGAATTGCGTCCTTAAAATCTCCCCCTTTGGCTATTCCGGGACAAAAACCAACAAAAAAATCCTAAAGGGCCGTCAAGCTCTACTAGACTCAAAACATCCCACCCAATACTTGACACAAGACCCAACGGTTAAAACACTTTGCCAATGAAGTTTCCACATAACGGATTTCATGCACAGTTAAGCAAACTATCAAACACATAGGGAATATCAAAATATATAATGCAATTAAAATAAATACTCCACCAAATTAATTATCCCTTTATCAACTATGTTCAACCTAAGAAGATAGCGACTCCCCCTAAGTTATATCTCCTAAACTAAGATATGATTATAATAGGATTATATACCATTTCTCCCCCTATCATTCTCCCCTTTTTTGTTAATGAATAGGAAAAAGTATATTAACTAGTTTAAACATGATGGTGCATAAGATATTAAGAACATTTAAGGCATGTGGGCAAAAATTTCTAACTAATCCATATACAGAATAAAAGATACCAATTACAATGCAATAAAATGATACCAATGTGATACATAAATTATTAAACATGTGATATCAGCAAGAATGCACCAAGATAGATACCAAAAATTATGTAAAAGCAAATATGGACTAGCTAGCAAGGCAAAGAAACACAAATATCATATATATACATACTCTAATTATACCAATAAAGCACAAGTACATATATATATAGATATAAACACACAAATGACACAAAATACTATAAGTTTTTCACACTCGTATGGAAAAAATGTGTCACATGGAAACGGTAGTGTAGGGGTGTGAACTAGTAACAATTAAATTTAGACCCAAACACATAGAACATGTTCACGGAGTTCTCAATTGATTTCAAACTTTATCACATTTTCATATAACTCATGTGACAATATAGATTGAACTCAATGAACAAACATACACAATGCATACAACCCTAGAGTTTTGATGATTCTACAAACCAAATAGAGTAATGACAATGAAAGCAACTAGGATAAATATACATTGTGCAAACGTTGATATACCATCCAATCTCCATGAATAAGCACATATATTCTTTTCCTTTTTAATGAATTTATGAAATAAACATAGGCCTTGGCAATTATTTTTCTTTTAATGCCATATTCTATTTTTAGGCCTTTGGACCACATGTCTCTTTTTGGTCCATTTCAAACGGTGGCTTACTATTCGCAAAGGATTATTATTCCTTTCGGAGCCCTTCCCCTAGCACATCTATATATAATATTTTTTTCTCAAAAAACTCACGTGCAACGGATTTTGACATGCACTAGTCCTCCTAGGTCACAAATATGTAGATGACAAAATTGATAGGAGAACATCTCACAGAGCTCAAATATAACATGTGAAGTTTAAATTTCAAAAGAGCTCGTGCATGTGTGAATAGAGGCATATAAAAATAGAATCCATTTAAGCAACACAATATCTAACTACTCCATGTAAGCATGGTAAAGAACACTTTAAGGATTTTAAAATATTAACCAAAAGTTCTAGCCACATGGAAGCGTAAAAGAGTGGATTCAAACACAAGTATATCCCACATAAAGTGTGTCAAATTAAAATACACACAAAACAAAATCTTTTTGAGTTTTTGAAATTTTTAACCAAAATAGCAATATATACTCAAAACATAAATAAAAATCATTTGCATTTTTCATTAAGCCTAAATTACTAAACAAGTAAAACACAAATGATAAAAAAAAATCTTTTTGTATTTTTCATTTAATGCAAAAAAAATAAATATAATACAAAATATAAACAAAAATTATAATTCTAGCATGTGATAAATCATGGAGCATAGACTATAAAATGATTAAAGAAGCATAAATTTAGCATAAAAATATAACATGAAGTACAACTGCTAAAGTATGCAGACACTAACACATTCAACCTTTAGATTTAGCAAGTGAGGAAGCATGTGAAAGTAAATTAGAATCAAAAGTCCTATTTTGTAAAGATACCACGTCGGATCTCCTAACCCAAACTAACGACGAGTGACTAACTCGGGGTGTAGGAATCTTGGCTACCTCGGTTGCCTTATGTAGGGATTTTCTAGGACCTCTTTTAAGATCAAAATATAATTTCCTAAGATGACCTTTTCGACCATGATGTGAACACCTAAATACATGGCGAAAAGATTTACCTAAGAAGTGATCTCTAAAGATTTTCCTAGATGATTCTCCTAAAACGTTGTTTTGTCTTTATGAGTTGTTTTATTACAAGGATCGACGCCTAAACCACACAAGTCATTTTTTATTTGGATCGTGCCTAAGATTTTATCTAGTTTTTTGGACCTACACTCCAAATCAAATTTGACTTTGCTAGAGTCTTTTAGTTTATTTTCTAAGTCTAAATTTTTTTACTCTAACAACACATTTTTCTCTTTGAACTCGAGAAGATCCTTTTTCAAGGATTCCATTAGAGCTCTAAGGCTATCTCTCTCGCCTTCTATATATTCTTTCTTCTCGTGAAGAGTTCTCTCACATGTCCTGAGGTCTTCAATTAATGCAGTCTCATCAATGACCTTGACATGCTCTCTCAAACAAGCTTCTAACTTCAAATTAGCTCTTTTCAATATAATAGATTCTTCAAATAATTCTTGAAAAGAAACTTAAAATTCACTCACATCAACCTCTTCATTTTCATTCTCTCTCTCTCTCTCTCTCTCTATCTCTGTCTCTCTCGCTCTCTCTCTTTCACTCTCAGTACCATAAAAAATAAGGGATTCAAAACCTTTGACCACGGAAGTGTCATGTGTTTGATTATCTTCATGAGAAGATTAACTATCTGTGCTCACATGACTAGATATAAAAGCCAAAAAGTTGGGCTTCGTGGGGGAATCGGGTCCCTCTTCCTTATCACTCTCACTAAGGGTCACATTATATGAAATGGGTCGCTTACCCTCTCTCCTTAGTTTAGTGGGGCACTAAGAAGCCCTATGGCCATACCCTTCACAACCAAAATGCCTATTTGACTTGTCCTTATTTAAATTTACTTTAGAAGTTTTAGGGATCCCCTCGTCTTTGTCATGCTTAGAAGTTTCAAATTTATTAAAATCATTTTTAAATTTATCTTTGTTAAATTTAAGAAATTTTCGAAATTTCCTAGCAAACAAGTCCATGTCTTCCGAGTCACTATCACTCTCACTCTCTATTACTTGTTTGTCCTCTTTTAGGGCTTTTGAAGCCACGCCCTTTTCTATTTTCTTTTCAGTTTTAGACGGAAACATGTCTAGTTCATTGGTTTGTAATAACCTACAATCTCTTCTAATTTCATAGAGGCTAAAGTTGGTAAAGAATTTAAAATGGTCACTTTTGGAATTAATCTATCGGGTAGGGACCTTAAAATATTCTTTACTACTCGGCTGTCGGGTATTTTCTCTCCCAAATTAAAAGATGAATTGACAATATTGGAAAGTCTAGAATAAAATTTAACAAAAGTTTCTTTATCGTTCATTTTGATCGTTTCAAATTGAGTGGTGAGGTTTTGGAGTTTCGAAGCTTTAACAACACTTGTACCTTCATGAGTGAGTTGTAAAATATCCCACGCTTCATTAATGGTCTCACATGTCATAATGCATCGAAATTAATCTGGTGTGACACCGCTAAATAAGGCGTTTAAACCTCAGTAACTAAAATTTGAAAGTTTAAATTTACTCTCACTCCACCTATCGTCCGGTTTGGGAACACGTTCATTAACTACTAAATGAGTTGGTGGAGACCACCCGTTAACTACATATAACCAAACCGTCTCATCGATAGATTTAAGTGCCGATTTCATTCGTGCTTTCCAATACGTGTAATTAAAACCATCGAAAATAGGAAATTTTGAGAATGGCAAAAATTCCATTTTAGCCAAAAATACTTAAAAGATCTTCAACGAAATAATTTATCGTTTTGGCTCTGCTACCACTTGTTGGGAATGATGGCCCCCAATTTTAAAGATTACTAATAATAATTTCCCTTAAATGCGGAATAGGGATGGTTCAACAAAATAAATAAATTTTAATTTCTATTCAAATTAAAATTAAACCCAAGTTAAATAGGATGGAACACACACGCTATTTTAATTTCACTTCAACCACATGAACTAACCCAAATCCTCGAAATTTTCCTAAGTCATATTTTCCATTTAAACAAATTAGGCCAAACCAAATTTTAACAAATTAAATTAATGACTTGAATTAACTACACATTACCCAATATTAATTTAGCACCAAATTAAATAAGTATTCATTTAAACTAATTTTTATCTTTTTACCTAAGTATGCATTCTAGGTGATTTTGCAAGATAAAAATAAACAAGGAATCACTACGCCGCGATGTACCAGGAAAAACCCACAACGGGAAAAAACCTCGGATGTCCCTAGCCTTACGTCCACTAAGTATGGTTTTACAAATTACAAGACAGATGACTTACTTCCTCGACTTGACCCCTTTCAAGCCTTGACGCGTCTTCTTGTAAAACACCTCCGCCTAGTGGACAACGATGTAGCTCCACCGGAATCTTGGTCTTCACCAATGAGAAAATAGGTACACCGTCAACCACACATGGTGCCTTTCACCATGTGAGAATGCCGCAGCAAAACAAACTCTTCTTCTTTATGGGATGTAGAATAAAACCCAAACTTCTATTCAAATGGATGTAGAGATAAACTGGTGCCAAACACTCCAAGCAAAGTATATATATGTAAGCTTGCTATAATAAACAATGGGTGTAAAAAGAAGTGTTGTAAATATTTTTCTTCGAAAAATAAAACAGTCAACCATGAACTTTTTCTCTTTTCAATTTTTCTCTCAAAACACTCTCTTAGAGGTTATAGGATATGAAAAAGTTAAGTTATAAAACTTGGTTCCCACACTTAGATGTTCAGGAAAAGAGTTAGTGGAAAAAGTATACGGAAAGTGGGAAAAACTGCCAAATAACTGTTCCCACCAAAATTCGTTCAAACGAGATTTTCGTTTGAACGAAGTCTCGTTCGAACGAGCCTTCTAACGAAGTTCCAGTGTGAACTCGTTAGACATCTGGTTAGATATCTCGTTCGAACCATCATTCTTGTTTGAATGATACTTCGAACGACATTCCAGTGACCTTTTGGGGAACTCGTTGGCAGATCTCGTTCGAACGATATTCTAGTTCGAATGACAGTCTCGTTCGAACAAAAATATCGAATGAAAAATTAAAAAGTGAATTTTGATTTTAGCCCAGAAACTTTATATAGTTTATATAAAAGTTTTAATAAAATCTTTCTGAAAAATAAGTAACAGTTTTAAATAAAATTTCACCCAATATAAAATGTTCCAAGCGCCAATATATATATATATATATGTAATGCATTCATACCTTGGGAGCAATTGGAACTATGTTGGTGGTGTAGAAACAAGTCACTTGAAACGCGACATTTGATGAAGCTTCATACTCTTGGCCACTACGTCTTCAACTAAACACATCATAAGCTTGAATAAGTACATTGAACTATGGGAAATAATGGTTTATGGGGCTCCTGGTGAGTGCCCTGCTACTACTGGCCTCTACCCTTCTGAGGGTAGTGTTGATGCTTGTGTCCAGTATTACCACAAGTGAAACATCTCCCTGGGAACGATCCTCCCCTCTATCCTTGTTGTCCTCAGCCCTGATGGCCGTTACCACTTCTCCCTTGGACATTCTAGCCCTGTTGAACCTGCTGCTGGCTCGACTGACCCTGATGGTCGTGCTAACCCTGCTGGCTATGTCAGAAGCCTCCCTTCCCATGTTAAAAACATCCAGATCTAAACGTATTAATTTCCCCTACTGGGAACCCTAGTCATTGTGCCTATGGTAACCCTGAACTGCATGTGCCCCACTGGAAATATTTCCTCATGTCTTGCCATATTGGCTGGACTGTCCTACTCACTTAACCTTTGACAGATAAAAATGGTGGTCCTTCCAATTGAGTAGTGTTGCATCCACCACGTCCAAATAGGTGTCCAAAGAAATATTGCCTATCAAATGCTGGTTGATCCTCCATGTCAATCCATCCATAAAACACCGAATCTTCTTCTCCTCATTCGGGATTTCATCCGGTATAATGTCTAGAAGGTTGATAAACTCTACCTCATATTCCGCCACAGTCTTTCCCTCCTGTTTCAAGTTCAACAATTTTTTATCTCATCTCTGTTTCGACTGCCCAAGGAAAATACTAGAGATCGAACCGCACCCAAAAGTCTCTAATAATGAGTATGCCTCTCTCCTCCGTAATGGTAATAGACTCCCACCACTGGAGTGCTGCTCACACTAACTTGAATTTTGCCAATATCTAACTCTACACCTCTGTGCACTCATACATCCTCAAGTGCCTCTTGATAACCTTATTCCATTGGTTTGCAACCACCACATCGGAACTCCCAGTAAATTTCAAAGGATGCACCTTATGGAAGGCATCCCAAATATGTTCCCAAGCAGATGGGAAGGCATGGGCCTGAACTGGAGCCACCATCGGTGCCTGAGGTGGTGCCGGTTGCACAACTGCTAATGAGGCATTCACCACTTGATCTACAATGGTAGCAACTTCAGTGGCATTCGTCATACCCTGAGTTGGTGCCGGTTGCACAACTGCTAATGAGGCATTCACAACTGCTAGTACACAGTTATTATCTCAAAGTAGATGAAGAACGTAAAATGCATAAAGAGTACAAAAATTCTAAAATATAGGGCTCTAAATCAATGGACGCTATGATGAAACATAACAAGCTGTACAGATCCTAAGGACACTAGAACCTGATGCTCTGATACCACATGTGACACCCCGCCTAATTAATTACCGAGCGATCAGTCCTTAATTAATTAATTTTATAATATCAAGTTGGTTCAGATAATGCATCAATGTCAAAAACTCAAATTTTAATTTAATAAAAACTAACCACCTAATATTTAAAAAGGTTGGTGTCAAAATTTTATATTGTTATTAACCATCATCATTAAAGAGTAATATCTAAACATCACCATACATCACAATAGTATAAGGTAAGAATTAACTGAAGTAAAATAAGGAACTGGAGTAAACACATTCAGTCAAAATCATATACAATAATCCAATAAGATGACATCAAAGTCTAATGATAGAATAAAAATATCTCGAAATCTCTGAATGTAAAATAGGCGGGACGACATGTCCAACTGAAATAAAAGTCTGATAGATATGGAGAAATTGACTCACAAACGTCTACTAGCAATATCCTATAGCTTCCACAACAACTACATTTCGGCAAATGAATGGAATCTCCTATATCTAGTGTCCCTGTGGCTGAGCACCTAAAATAATAGAACAAGAAAAGAGATTTGCAGAAAAATGGGTCAGACCCCGAGTAGAAAACATTTTAAATACAACAAGTGCTTAAATTGATTTAATTAGCACATATATTATCCATGTTTATCGTACTCACTTGAGATGCTCACCTCTCATCTAATGTGCACACCTAGCGAGTCTAACTACCCATACTAGTCTCTTTACTCTACCTGACTATATATAGGATAATCACTATGCTGGATACAATATCTAATAACCTAAAACCAATATATTATTATTATTTAGGAATAGGTTTAAGGAGATTATAACTCATTCTCATAGTATTCTTTATTCCCAGCTGGTGACCCAATAAGTATATACTTTAATAAAGTAGTCAACAAGAAACACAGAGTAGGAACTTAGTAGACATATATAAAATCTCATTATGCATACATACAAATATATCTATACAGCACCCATGGTTAAGAAACCATCGGTGTTAGGCATACTCGGCTATCTAGTCCCATTGCAACGCTCACGCCTAAAGGACAACATGATCAACCTCTCAAGAAATAATGAAACATATACATATATTGGAGGTGAACATAGTCCCAGTCCCAATCTGTTGGGTTACGCACATACCTACGCACCCATACGACCATCAATACTATCGTTCTCACAGATAGCCAGTACCTAGGTTCCATTCTCTAGTGGTAGGACTCGAAATCCCTCGAAGGAACATAAGATATGGTCTTCCATAATGCGTTAACCCTCGTTCGATAGCCAGGATCTAGGTATGTCATACACATGATATTCCAAGTAATAAGCATCCACACAACTTATATACATTAATAGGTAATCACATAACCCAAATACTACAATCTGTAAGTAATATTAACGCCATTAATCTCCACGATATCCATATCTATATATAGCCTCTCTATGACTTACATTATCTCCTAGGTTTTCAAAAAAATTCGATACCTCGAGGAATATTACACCCTTAATTCCCTAACACTTTGGAATTCAAGCCAACCGTTACTCACGTAGGTTAATACACTCATTTGAACAACCCTATAATGGTTTTTACCTCGAACGAACCCTGAAAACTCAATCTAAAATCTCCTTAGAAGTTCCAGGATTGTCGTTCGAACGAAGTTCCCATTTTGAACTAACTTGGCAACTCATTAGAAGGGTCGTTGATAATCTTGTTTGAAAGTTAGTTTGAACGAGGTCGTTCGAACGACCTGGGCTGGTCTTCTAACGAAAATTCCGAATAGGCCCAGTTCTTCCCCAACTTTGATTTTTCTCAACTTTTAATCTTCAAAAACATACAAATACTCAACCCAATCCAAAATAAATGTTCCTACACTAATCCCAATCACCCTAAGATTCTTTTAACCCGAATTAAAGGTCAAATCCTTATATAATCAATGAAAATTCAACAATCTCTTAAATTTCCAATAGTCTCTTAAATATGAACCCATAATTTTAATTGTCCTAAAGTCTTATTATAATTCGTGATTAGGACAAAAAATTCCCATATTTTAATAGTCCAACCAAGGGAAAAACCTCTACATGCATACCCATCTCAAATCCATAAGGTTTCTTCACAATTTAGTCTAATTAAACCTAAGTCTTCATTGCACCAAGTTTATGTCATCCAACCTAAATTAGCAGGAACAATACATGCTAAAAGAGGAGCAAGATAAACGCTTGCCTCGGAATGAAGTTCTGATTCTTGGGCTGAAATCGGTATGGGAACGATCCTCTTGACACGATCTACGCATCGGTGTAATTTTTTTGATGTGAAAGCTCGAGTTCTTGGCTTGGGGCTCCAATGGAGTATTCTTCTTCTTCCCTGGTTCTCTCCCTCTCTTTATCTCTTTCTCACATAAGTTGAAACTGACACACCACTAACCCTCAATGCTTTTAATTAAACCAAATTTTTGTCCATTTAATTACCCAAAAATCCCAAAAGACCGAAATACACCTCTGAGGTGTCGTTTTGGGCTAAAATGCCCTGGACTCCAAATAAAATATTCGAGTGGTGTTTTCGGACTATTTTGATCCTTCCGAACACTCTGGCGCACTAAAAATGGTCATTCAAGTTATATAAAAATAATTTATCTTTTTAACCTTGCCAAATACATACCGGTGATGCGAGACATACGCGCATCCCAAATAATTATATCATGGTTGTCGCGTACCTCATTCCGGCCATAATATTATTTCGATAACTACTAAGTCTCATCATGCTAGTAATTATTACCATAAATATCATCATAAAAATTAAATTTTCTCCCTTTAAATTAATTAATCCCCACTTTCCATAATTTCATAAAAATAAATATGCATGAAAATACGGGGTATTACAACTTCATTTAGGATAAATGTTTTAAATGAGATCATGTGATGCTTAGAAATTGAGTAATGTTAAAGTTATTATTTGGATTGTTAATATTACTATGACGATACTAATATTGTAAGAATGATCGGAAATGAAGGGGAACCAGTTGAACAAGTGCCATATAAGGACAAAGAAATAATCCATTAAGTGTCCATGGTGAGTGTACTCACCAGTAAGATGTAATTATACATGGTTATGGATCTCATTGGTAAGATGTAATTATAAATGGTTATGGATATGATAAGAATATTACTCACTGGCAAGATGTAATTATACATGGTTATTGATATAATTAGAATATTACTCACTAATAAGATGTAATTATGCATGGTTATAAATATGATCATACTAGTAATCATTGGTAAGATTTAATTATACATGGTTATGGATATGATCAGAAAATCACTCACTGATACGATGTAATTATACATGGTTATGGATATGATCATAATATTACTCACTGGTAAGATGTAATTATACATGATTATGGATATGATCAGAATATTACTCACATATATACATGGTTATGGATATGATTAGAATATCACTCACCAATAAGATGTAATTATACATGGTTATGGATATGATTATAATTTTACTCACTAATAAGATGTAATTATACATGGTTGTGGATATGATCATAATATCACTCATTGGTAAGATGTAATTATACATGGTTATGGAAATGATAAAAATATTACCCACTGGTAAGATATAATTATACATGATTATGATTATGATTAGAACATCACTCACTGGTACGATGCTTTTATACATGGTTATGTATATTATCATAATATTACGCACTCGTATGGTGTAGTTATACATGGTTATGGATATGATCAGAATATTATGAATATGAAATTGTTAATTTCGGTTTACAAAAATGGGAGGCTACTCTCGAACCCGGAATGGGGGAGATTTGTTTATTAAAGACAAGGGGTACTCCTTGGCCAGGAATGGGGGAGAATTGTCTATTGTGGATAGGATATGTGAATCATGATTCGGAAAGATTCGTCATTCATTATGAATGGGCCGGATAAGATTTGTCTATTAAAGACAAGGGGTTACTCCTAGACTATGAATGGGGGGGAATTTTCTATTACATACAGGATATGTGAATCATGATTTAGATAAGTTATATATATATATATATATATACATTATCATATGGATATGATTTATTGCATTTAATTTTATGCAATAGTCTAGTAGTGAGGATTCAGTGAGCTATTTTTCTCACAGTTCCTATGTTTATGTTTTTTAGGTAACGTGGTGTCACTGCCAAATCTAGGAGGTCGGGTGGGGTTAGCAAGGGATGCATAAAACCATGATATTGGTCAAACATAAATGGGATTATTTAAGCCTACTTATCCTTTCAGTAAGTGTGAATAAGCATATTTACTTTACAATTGTGAAAAGTTTTTAGTTTTATGGATTCATGTTAATAACTCAAAAAGGATACTCGTGTTTATGGCTTATTAAGGCAATTATGGTTTGGCTCACTTTGACTTCCAAACTTAATTATAAGTAACTGGGTTGGGATGTGTTAGCTTTTGGTATCAGAGCCTAAGTTTTAGTAGTTCTGGAGTTAGAAGCGCCTAGATTTAGCAGTGGATGTAGAAATTATTTTAAGTCATAAGTATTCGATTTTAAAGGATAAATAAGTTTGTTGGATTCTTGACACATGGACATATTAGATTTGTTATTAAGTTTAAATTTGATTTATCAACTAACATCTGTCATTTATACATATATATTCTTGTACGAGATATGAAATGTAAGGATCTTACAGGAAAGGAAATAAGATATTAAGGTTTGTTCAGGGATGACAGCGAATAGAGGTATTTTAATATGAATCATTGCATTGTTTTATATGTTGAAAACATGTCATGGAAGGAAAATGTTGAAATAAAAATGTGGTATAAAAAATTATGAAGAATTACTATTACATGATTATGACGAGACATAAATCGTTAGATAAAGTGAAGATTCACATAGTAAAGGATAAAGGAGAAGATTAGTAGTTATATATGTTTAAATTTAATATGTGTAATTGTCTGAAATATAATATATAACAATTGATCCAAACGTGGGTTCATAATGAATTATGATAAGTTGAAGAAAAGAGTAATGATAGTTAAGTTGTACTTCTTTAATAGTATGAGTATTACTTTTATGATGTTTTGGGATGATTATATGAATAGTAAAGTTGAGATGAGATGCTAACGTATTGGAATTTTAAAATATTAATGAATCATTTTAAGAGCATGGGTTGTGTATTATGGCAATGAATTTATTATCGGATGAAAGGTAAGAATTATTTATGAGAATTGAAGACGTATTTAGGAATTAAGGGTGGAAAATTATTGATATCTAGTTTATATGATAACTGAGTAGGAGTTATTAAATAAGAAAATAGGGGGCGAGTGTATGCTCAATATCAACAAAACCTAATGGGATGTGTCCATGGTGAAATATAAATGAAGTATGATGGGGTGTGATGACTTTGTGATAAAATATAATCGTGGATAAACGAGATTTTCACAGTTAATAAATAAATGAGATCTAAACTCTAACTAATGACGAATAAGGAATAATGTATGAGTATGAGAATGATGCTAGTTGGATTTGAATATCAACAACTATTTTGGGGGGATATTTTTTGTCATTGTACGTACATGTTATCACTAAGAGTATGACATATAATGAATATGGTTGACATTATACGGAGTCACCAATAAGTATATGTAAGGATAATGTGCTATGTGAGATACAATTATGTGATACATTAAGGTATTTGTACAGGTTATTTAAAAGAAATACGACATATAATAGTTAGAGAAGTATTATGGGGTTGGTAAGTATGGTTGAAGTTTTAAGTGGTGATGTTATGTCTAACATCCATGTTATCAAACGATTAAGATGAGTGCATTAATGATGTTACATAAGACTATCCTGTTAATAAGGATTGGGTTAATATTATCATTGTAAAGTTATTGTGTTAGATAAATGACTTGTTAAGGTCATTGTATGTTTGCTTAAAGAAAAATCAAACGATACTAAAAAAGGAATATAGTGAGAAGTTATATTGATTTCATAGTCCATGACTGCACAATATACCTAAAAGTGATTATGAAATCTTGGTTAAGAATACACATTTAGTGAATAATTGTTCAGTTTCGATTTATTGAAAAGTAGTGAGGCTATATTTAGATTAAGAAATTGTAAGGAAGATATTTAACATACTATTAAACTTCATAACTGATGTGGATAGTAGTTAAAACAAAACACATGTATTTGGTATTCAATGAAAAATGGAAATAGGACGTGTAATAAGCTATTCTGGTAATATGATATCTTTGATTTGAGATATTGAGTGGGAGTTCGAGAGATAGAGTATAAGAAGATAATCTTGTAATCGAATAATTGTGATTTGAAATACAACACAATGATAAGGATATACTATATGAATGAGGGGAGAAACGTAAAGAATGATACTAGGTTCATTAAGAATGTTCACTCATTGTGAATATATGATGATACAACTGATAACATATTATGTGTGAATGTTCGACATACGTACATAAAGGTATGAAGTAATATATGAGTTGGGAATTGGTTTTTACTGATAAGAAATCATTATATGATTATCCTTACGTGTAAATGATAAATAAACTGAAGATATTATGAAAGAAGATTTGTCGTATATTAAGGAATCGATGGAAATGATTGATCGTAAGGAGCAAGTATTAGGGAATAAAGTTAGTCCCACAGATAAAAGTGTTGTGGAGGATCCATCAAATTAAAGAAGCAACTTGGGAAAGGGAAGATAGCATGAGGGAATAGTATCCCCAATTGTTTTGTAAGTGAAATTCATCATAAAATTCAGGGACAAAATTTTCTAAGGGGGAAAATTTGTGACAACCCGAATATAATTATAATAAATCATGCTTACCTTATGTGATATGGATAAAGTATTATTAGGGTATATAATGTTAAGTTATTATATTTAGTCTAATCCTACCTTCATAAATCATGAAATAATCGAATGACTTACAAACACAAAATTTTGAATTTTTCAGTAGGAGTGTTCATGTTGGAGACTAGTTTTGACCATTATAATATAACAATTGACTTAAGGTGAAAAAAATATAGTTGTATATATATGCGTTATGTTTGTAACTCAATAAAAGGTGTCTAAAATGGAGGCTCGAGTAAGTAGTTTTGTTGAAATTATGAAGCAATGGCAAATATGTCCATTTGTTAAACGGTATTTTATCTTATTAGTATAACAAATGGTTTGTTTTGATTGGTTGGAAAGGGAGGTGGGTTTGGACGACTTATAACTCTTAAAACCATCCCGTTTATTCATAAAATTCAGCATTGGTTCAATTTTGGAGTGTTTTATCTTGAGGAAAGAGAGTCGGGAAGTTAAGGAAGAAAAAAGTGAGGAAAACAATTGAGAAAAATCAATAGGAAATTTTAAAAAGTTCGTAATGTAAATATATCCAAAAAACTTGTTATATTTTTGGTATTTCTGATTGAAATTATATAAATCGTCTATTTATTTTTTTGAAATATCATGTCATGGTGTATATGTATGGATAGATTCCAGTTTAAGCAAACTTGAACGTGTAAACCCTTTATATCGCATCGATTAGAAACCCTATGTATTCAAACTGGTATATCTTTTTGTATATTAATCAAATTAACTAATTCCAATTGAAGATTAAAATAAACTCATATATGTATAACATATATGAAAATTATCTTAAAATACTAAGAAATTAATCTTGGGTGATAGTTTGAAGTTTAGGTATAGAATCTACCCAGAAAGTGTAAGCATGCATAACATGTGTTTGGCATTTTTATTAACATAGAAAATGAACTCTATAAATTATGAAACTTTATTTTTTTATTATTAAATATGTTTATTGAAATTTTGTTTAAGATCATAGAAAGTTATGATGCAGAAAAATTATTGAAAACCCTGGACGTTGACTGAATGATAAAGGAGCCTATAGTACATGATTACTACGTGGTGAAGAAATAGGCATATCTTGCTCTAGAAAATATAAAATGATGTGTTGTATTTTGTATTGTAAACCTAATATGATAAGGATTTTATACTAAGAAGAAAGTAAAGTACATATGGGCTATGATTTTGATAGGTTAAATATCTTAACATGAGTATAGATGGAACTTCATTTATAAGAAATGTTTTGAATGAGATCATAAGATGCTTAGAAATTGAGTTATATTTAAGTTATTCTTTGGATTGTTAATATTATCGTGATGGTACTAATATTGTAAGAATGATAGGAAATGAAGTGAAACCAGTTGAACATGTTCCAGATAAAGACAAAGCAAAAACCCATTAAGTGGTCAAGGTGAGTGTACTCACTAGTAAGATGTTATTATACATGTGTATGGTTATGATCAGAATATTACTCATTGGTAAGATGTAATTATACATGGTTATGGATATGATCAAAATATTATCCACTAGTAAGAAGTAAGTGAAGACCTTATACTTTTGACTCACTTGAGACTATATTGTATAAGTGCTCATCTAGTTTGGAAATTGTGACAAAATTGTGTCCTCCCTAGAATCCAAAGAACCTCAGAAGTTGGTTTTCTACTTCATCTCTCTATCTTGTAGTGATCAAGAACCTATTGCCAACACACACACACACACAGTAGAATTCATTTTTTTCATATCATATTGCATATATATGTGTGTACATGTGTTGAGTGTGTTTAAATCCCTAAATTGGAATTTAAATAATTTTTTGGGATTTTTTAAACATTTTTAAAATAAGGTTTTCTTAATTAAAACTTGTTATAAAAAGTTTTGTGGTCATTTTGTAAATATCATTTGTTGATTATTTTGGCTTAATGTTACCTTGGGTAGAATCCGAAAGCGGAGTAAACTTGAGGGTGTGGTTTTAATTAACTTTGGACGCGTGTTTGTTATCATGTTATTGACCAAAACCTGTCCTCGTCTGATTGGCTGAAGTTGTGTTTCTTTACTGAGTTAAAATGGCGTCTCTTCCTAGCCCATGGATCATTAGCTATCAACGTTCTGCATATCGTCTTGGTGAATCCCAGTACAACTCTTTAGACCAATCAGAATTCATTTAATCACCGCCTTATTAGAACCCTTAGATCTAAGTCAAGTTGGCTTGACTTAATCCAGGCCCTTAGCTTTGAGCCAGCCTCTCGAACCTTCTCCTTACCTTATAAAAGGGACCCTTCTCTCAGACTTCGAAGGTTTTTGCCATTTTCATTTCCTCTAAGAAATTGAGAGAGTAGAGAGAAAAGAGAGAGAAGAGAGAGAGTTAGAAACCCTAACCCTATTCGTCAAACCTCTTCCATCCAAACTCAAACACTTATTCAAATACCTCCATATCCAAAACACTTCTCTGAGTGTTCTTGAGAGTTTGAGAGTTTGAGTTGAGTTTGTTTTTGTTGCTGTAACCTCGTGTTCACTTGATCTTGTTTTCAACTTAAACGTTTTACTCAGATCTACTTTCTGATTTCATAGAAATTTCAGATCTGAGTTATTCATGTTACATTACACTTAGTTTCATTTTATTTCTCATCTTGAGAAATATATTGTTGATTATTTTTTATAAAACATTTGCTTACTTTGAAATCAACAATAAATGCTTTCTATTTCTAGTTCTTGTAAAACTAAACCTTTGACCTAGTTTGGAATCTCACTTGGAGGTTTTCAATCTCGAAAAGTTTTGTTTTTTAAATTCTGAGATTGATTAAGACCTTGTCTGTCTTCCTAGAAAGGTATCCGTGGATTCTGGGAATGATTTAAAGGTCAAATAAGGTTCAAAGTTTTGTAAGAAGAGAGAAAAAGAAAAGATCACAGCATATAGTGTTATTGTAATTTGTTAGGACTATTTGTACTTAATAAGTGTGTGTGTGTGTGTGTGCATGCCTGTGTTAGAAAGCACCTTCACAAACACTTTCACCCTACAACACGAAAAGTGTTGGTAATAAGATCTTGAGAACAAAGAGTCGACGTAAAGTGCTGGAACAAATCAGAAGTTAACAAACTGGGAGAACTACATCTACAATCAGAACTGCAGAGAAGTTTAAGGACACCAGAGGGTACATTCCTAAACATATATAGGACTGAGTTGTTTGCATGTTAGTTATATAGTTTGTAACTCATATATTTGTTTTAGTGGATTTTTCATTTTACTCCGTAGAGGGAGTCGTGGATGTTTCCTCAATTGGTGAGGTTTTACCACGTAAAAAACATCGTGAACATAATCTTTCTACATCTCCTCATCTCACTCTTGGTTGTGCTGAGTTTAAGATTTTTAAACTACTTTATAAACCTATTATTCAATTCTTGAATAGATCTCGTACATACTGATTTATTAAACACATTTTGTGTTCAAATAGTTTGGTTTTTACGAAAAGAGTTTCTTAAAAAAACAGTTCGGAGTTACTCAAATAGTTTATTTTTAATAAACGGATTTAGTAACATTTTTTCAATTGGTATCAGAGCTTTGTAAACTGCTTTCAAAAGAGATCCTGTGTTTCTGAAATTGTTTTCTGAAAATCAATTATGGACGAGAAAGATGAAAGATTTGGTAACTTGACCAGACCTCCAATGTTTGATGGAATCAATTTTGCTTACTGGAAAGTAAGGATGATTGCTTTCATTCAAGGAACTTTAGGAGATGATGTCTGGGACATTGTTGAAAATGGTTATATTTTTCCTACTAAACCAGCATTCGAAGGAAGTAATGAGAGGGTTAAGAAAGCTTTAAGTGAGTTCACTCAAGAAGAGAAACAAGTTTCTCGAAATAATAATAAAGGAAAGAATGCCATACTTATGTCTATAAATGAACATGAGTTCAAAAGAATCTCATCCTGTACCACTTGTAAGGAAGCTTGGGACACCTTAGTCACTGCTCATGAAGGAGACACTAGAGTTAAGGCTGCTAAAACCCAAATGCTTATTCAGCAGTATAACTCCTTAATTATGTCTGAGACTAAGTCATTTGATGACTTCTATATGAACTTGACTGATATTGTGACCAAACTGCATGCTAATGGGGTGACTTATGACAGACATGAAATTGTATCTAAAATTCTAAGATCATTACCACAGAAATTTGATAAAAAAAGATATGCTATTGAGGAAATGTGTGATCAAAATCTCACTCCTGAAATACTCAGTAGTAAACTAAGAACTGTGGAAATGGAACTAGAATTTAAGAAACAATTGACTCAAACCAATAGGAAACAGACTAGTTCCAATCTAAGCTTCTCTTCTAAAATAACTAAGCCTGAACTTATATTCCCCACTTATGATTCTGATGAGGAATGCAATATAGAGAATTTGGACAATCAAATTGCCTTAATTACTAAACAGTTTAAGAAAATTATTAAGTTTAGAAACAAAGTGGCAAATAAACAAGGCAATTCAAATTATCCAACTGCCTCTAATGACAGGCCCCATGAGAAAAACCATGACAAAAATCATAAGGACTCTCACACTAGACCTAATAGAGACCTTAAGAAGACTGAATGCTATAGATGTGGTAAACTGGGGCACATTGCACAAGACGGTAGAGTTAACTTGAACACTCAAAACAAAAACACTAGAGCCAACATTGGCAAAACATGGGATGATTCAAGTGACTCTGAAAAGGAGGAACCTGAGTCATCTGATGTTTTTTATCCTTGCATGTCCTTCTTTGCTAATATCATATATAATGATGATGTGCTTATGCCTGTGTATGAGAATTCTTCTAGTAACTCTACTCCTGCTATTGAGAATCATGTTTATACTGGTTTAGATGCTTTGATTACTGAGAATGTTGCATGTTCTACCTCGGGGTGTGTGAGTCAAAGGGATAGCAATAATGACGATGTCAATGGGTGTGTGAGTTTAACAAATGAATCTTTAGGGGTCACTCCACACACCACACTTAGTGACTCGGACAATGAAGACCTCCCTGACATTCACACACTTTATGCTAAAACACTCAAGAAAAGCACTAGACTAGAAAAGATTGTGAAAGATCTCACTAAGAAGTTAGAAGATCTAAGCCTAATGGTTAAACTAAATGCTGAAGAGTATACTACCCAATGTTTTACTCATAAAAGCGAAATCAAAATGTTTGATGAAAAACTCATAAATTTAAAAGAAACAAATGAAACTCTGGAGAAAAAATACAAAAGGGACATTGTTAGAATTGGAGGAAACTAAAGAAAAGACAGCAACTGTTTTCAAAAAATTTACGAAATTTGAAAATAATTCAAAATGTTTTGATGAATTTGTTGCTGAATCAAAAACCAATTTTGATGATCGAACTGGAATAGGGTTTTGCCCCAATTTGAAAACACAAACAAAATCTTTTGAAACCATCAAGTTTGTGTCAGGAGGCAAAAGACCTATTGAAACATGCCCAGACTTTCATTCTCTAAAAACTGGGTTTGATTCAAAAAATCAAAGTTTTAACATTGGGGAATCAAGTTGCTCTAAACATGGAAGTTCACCTAAGGCTAAATACGTATGTCCTTCTATTAGGAAGAGTGAGTCTGCATTCAAGACTGTCACACCTACGAATAAAGTTCAACCTCAAAACTTTTCAAAACCTTTGTTTAGAGACTTTCCTAAGGAGACCCCTATTCTGAGAAATCTTTATTGCTCCTACTGTGACATATATGGTCACTCTTTTGATGATTGTTATGCTAGGAGACTCGTTAAACCTACCTATAATCCTTATGTCTATCAAAACTTTAACTATTCTAGGAGGAGCCGTAACAATTATGTACTTCCTGGACAGCCAGATAGAAATTCTAATTATAAAAAGAGAAAGACCAAACCTAAAAGAACATTTACTAGAAGGAATCCTAAGCACTTTCCTAAACCAAATGCCCAAGTCTTTCACAAATTTCAAAATCATGCGCAAAATGTTTTTCAGCAAAAATCCAAAGCTCGCAAATTTTATCAATTAAGAGCTAATAAGCGCAAGATGAAAACTAAGGCAATTTGGGTTAGAAAAGATGATATACTACCTCAGATGAAGTGTAATGTTGTTTTTACTTCTTTAAAAGCTGGACACACATCATCTGGTTGGTATTTAGACTCTGGATGTTCTAAGCATATGACTGGTGATGAAACTAAACTTTTAAACAAAACCAGCTTTGCTAGTGGTAAAGTCATTTTTGGTGATGGAGTTTCATCTCAAATCATAGGCAAAGGAACTCTCCAAGAAGATGGGCTTCCTATTCTTCAAGATGTTCTTCTAGTCAAAGGTCTTAAGGCAAATCTACTTAGCATATCGCAATTTTGTGACTCAGATCATACTGTTACCTTTTCAAAGAAAAATTGTAAAATTTTAAATGAAAAAGGTGAATGCATAATTGCTGGATTCAGAACTCCTGACAATTGCTACACTGTCATGAACAATTCTGAAATATGTAATGTTGCCAGAATGGATGACAATGAGATACGGCATAACAAAATGGGTCATATAAATTACGATAATCTTAGTAGATTAACCTCTCAGGAAATAGTTAGAGGAGTTCCTAAAATTAAACTTATACCCAATCTTATCTGTGGTTCCTGTCAAGAAGGTAAAATTATTAAGGCACCTCATAAGAAAGTCAAAGATATTCTTACCTCTAATCCCTTAGAACTCATCCATATGGACATAATGGGTCCCTCCCAAACTGTTAGTCTTTGTGGACACAGTTACATCCTTGTTATGGTTGATGACTTCACTAGATTTACCTAGGTAGCCTTCTTAAAACAAAAGTCTGAAACATTTCAAACCTTCCTAAAAATTCTTCTTAGGATTGAAAATGAGACGGACACTCAAGTGAATAGAATTCATAGTGATAGAGGTGGTGAATTTAAAGACACTGGTATTGTAGAATACTATGACTATAATGGTATAAACACGAGTTCAGTTGACACACCCCAACCCAGTTACTTGTAATTAAGTCTGAAAGTCAAAGTGAGTCAAACCATAATTAATCTAACCAAACCATAAACACGAGTTTTAATTTCAGAGTCATCATTGTAAATCCATATATCTGAAAACCTTTTTACAACCTCAGAGTAGTCACACTTGTACAAACTTGCTTGAAGGAAAATTTAACTTAATTACATCATTTACATTTACACAAAATCATAGTTTCTCCCATTCCTGGCTAACCCAACCCGACCTCCTAGATTTGGCAGTGACATCGCATTACCTGAAAAATGTGAACATAGGAACCATGAGCAAAAATAGCCCAGTGAATGCATCACTACTAAACTACTGCATGAATTTAAATGCAATAAATCATGTCCATATACTTATGTATTAACTTATCCGGCTCATTCATAATGAATGACCAACTTTTCCGAATCATGATTCACATATCCTGTCTAAATAAACAATTCTCCCCCATTCCTGGTCGAGGAGTAACCCCTTGTCATTAATAGACAAATCTCCCCCATTCCTAGTCGAGGAGTAACCCCTCATTTCGGTAAACCGAAATGAACAATTTCATATTCATTTTATTATGATCATACCAACAACACGATACAAATATCTCTTTCCAGTGAGTACACTCACTTTGGTTGACAACTACGTATCCAGGTTTCCTTCTGGTGGAGCTGAACTGGGTTGATTAGACCTTACACCTTCAGGGCTTTTTACGTAATTTCCACGGATTTTTCTACACTTTTTCTCCTCACTTTTTCTTCCTAAACATCAACTTTCTACTTCCTCAAGCTAACAACACTTGAAACTGAACCTAGGCTTTTTTTTGCTGAAGAAATATGTTAGAGGGAGGGTTTTAAGTCGGCCAAGGCTGCCTCCCAAGCCAACCAATCAATTTAAAACATTTGGTTTAATAAAAGACAAAATACCACTTAAGGGAATTGACATATTTTCCCCTTCTCGTAATTTCGACCTAACTTCTTCCTCGAGCATCCGTTTGATGTACCGTTTGTTGTGTTGCGACCCTAACTCACATGTCTACAACTATGTAGTTTTCACCTCAAGTCAATTGTAATGTTACAATTGTCAAAACTAGTCTTAAACAGGAACATTTCTATCGAAAATGACCAAATCTTGTGTTCGTAAATAACTCGACATTTCATGATTTATGACAGTAGGATTATAATAAACATAATCAATAACATTAGGTATACTAATAACACATTATTCATATCACATAAGATAAGCATGGTTTAAATATAATTTATCATAATTATATTCGGGCTATCACAACTCCCCCCCCCCCTTAGAAAATTTCGTCCCCGAAATTTAATATAAAGGTCACTTACCGAACAAATGGGGATACTGTTTCCTCATGCTATCCTCCGTTTCTCAAGTTGCTTCTTTAACTCCATGGCTCATCCACATAACCTTGACTAAGGGAATAACTTTATTTCTCAATACTGGGTCCTTACGATCAATAATTTCCATTGGTTCCTCGATGTACGATAAGTCTTCCTTCAGTTCAATTTGGTTGAGTTTTCAACTGATGAGATGGATCTGCCAAATACTTACGAAGCATCGATACGTGAAACACATCATGTAACCGGGATAAATCTGAAGGCAATGCTAATCTATATGCCAGGGCCCCAATTCTTTCCAACACCTCATATGGTCCAATGTATATTGGACTTAGTTTCCCCTTTTTCCCAAATCTCATAACACCTTTCCATGGTGAAATACGCAGGAACACAAAATCTCCCTTCTGAAATTCCAATGGATGCTTCCTCTTATCTGCATAAAATTTCTGCCTGCTTTGCGCTATCTTTATACGTTCCCAAATCATTTTGATCTTTTCAGTTGTCATATCTATCAATTCAGGACCCAAAATTTTCCTTTCACCCACTTCATCCCAACACAAAGGCGTTCTACATCTCCTCCCATATAACGCTTCATAAGGAGCCATACCAATAGTCGACTGATAACTATTATTATATGAAAATTCCATCAATGGCAAATGATCATCCCAACTACCTTTGAAGTCAAATACACAGGCTCATAACATGTCTTCTAATAATTGAATCGTCCTTTCTGATTGCCCATTAGTTTGTGGATGAAATGCAGTGCTGAACTTCAAACTTGTGCCCATGGCATTCTGGAGACGAGGCCAAAACTTAGAAGTGAACGTTGGATCTCTATCTGATACTATTGACACTGGTGCCCCATGTAAACGGATAATCTCATCAACGTACATACGTGCATACTTGTCAACAGTGTAGGTGGTCTTAACTGGGAGAAAATGGGCCGACTTCGTCAATCGGTCTACAATCACCCAAATGGAATCATGCCCCTTTGGTGACCGGGGTAATCCTGTAACATGGTCCATCGTTATATGCTCCTACTTCCATTCCGGAATAGGCAAAGACTGCAATAATCCTGCCGGCTTCTGATGTTTTGCTTTCACCTGCTGGCATACTAAACATTTAGCTACGAACTCTGCAATCTCACGTTTCATATTGTTCCACCAGTAATATTCTTTCAAATCTCTGTACATTTTGGTACCTCCCGGATGCATAGAGTAAATAGAACTATGTGCCTCTTCTAATATATCTTTCTTTAAAGGTGGATCATTAGGTACACAAATCCTATTTTTATAACACAACGATTCATCATTCTTAATTTCAAAGTCACTCTCTTTACCCTCCAGGACATCTTGTTTCTTCTTCTCAAGGAATGAATCATTCGTCTGGAAATTTCGTATGCGTTCGGCCAATAAAGGTCTCACTGTGACTTGTGCTAATAATCCTCCACTTTTTGAAAACTTCAATTCAATCCCCACCGATGCCAAGTCAAGAATATTTCCAACACGGGCACACCGTATGCAACCAAGCATCCCTGATGATTTTCAACTCAAAGCATCTGCTACCACATTTGCCTTTCCAGGATGATGATGAATGGTACAGTCATAGTCTTTAATCATCTCTATCCAACGCCTCTGTCTCAAATTCAGTTCCTTCTGTGTAAACAAGTATTTCAAACTTTGATGATCCGTAAAGATCTCACAAGTTTCTCCATACAAGTAATGTCTCCACAACTTTAAAGCAAAAACAATGGTTGCTAGCTCCAAATCACGTGTAGGGTAATTTCGTTCATGCGTCTTTAATTGTCTGGAAGCATATGCTATTACCTTCCCATTCTGCATAAGAACACATCCTAACCCCTGAAATGAAGCGTCTGTATAGATCACAAAAGACTCATTCCCACATGGAATAGCAAGTATAGGGGCTGAAACCAACCGCTTCTTTAATTCTTTAAAACTCCTCTCACATTCTTCATCCCATACAAACCTCACTGCTTTACGAGTCAACTTTGTCAGTGGTAATGCTATTACTGAAAATCCCTTAATGAATCTGCGATAGTAAATTGCCAATCCTAGGAAACTCCTAATTTCTGTCACATTCTTAGGACTTTCCCATTCAACAATTGCTTCCACTTTCTTTGGATCAACATAAATACCATTTCCCGAGACCACGTGCCCTAAAAACACAATTTCATTCAACCAAAATTCACACTTGCTGAATTTAGCAAATAATTTCTTCTCTCTCAAAATCTGCAATACAAGTCTCAAATGCTTCTCATGTTCCTCCATGCTACGCGAGTAAATCAACACATCGTCTATGAATACAATCACAAATGAATTAATGAAAGGGTGGAATACCCGATTCATCAAATCCATAAAAACTGCTGGAGCATTGGTTAATCCAAAAGGCATCACCAAAAACTCATAGTGCCCATATCGAGTCCGAAAAGCTGTTTTGGAAATATCGCTATCCTTCACTTTCAGTTGGTGGTAACCCGATCTCAAATCAATCTTCGAAAATACTGTGGCCCCCTGTAATTGGTCAAACAAGTCATCAATACGAGGTAGATGGTACTTATTTCTAATGGTCACCTTATTCAACTGCCGATAATCAATACATAAGCGCATTGTCCCATCTTTCTTTTTCACAAATAACACTGGGGCTCCCCATGGCGAAACACTAGGCCGAATGAAACCTCTGCTTATCAGATCTTGTAATTGCACTTTTAATTCTTTCAACTCTGCTGGTGCCATTCTATATGGAGCAAGAGAAATTGGACCAGTACCTGGAATTAATTCAATAGAAAACTCTACTTCCCTATCGGGTGGCAATCCTGGCAATTCCTCTGGGAAGACATCAGAAAATTCTCTAACCACTGGTATCTCTTTAACTTTAAGTGCTTCCTTACTAACATCAACCACATACGCTAAATACCCCGTACAACCCTTACTCAATAACTTTCTACTCTTTATTGCTGAGATAAGACAATTAGGGACAACATTCCTTTCCCCTGTAAACTGGAACTCGGGTTCACCAGGAAGATGAAATGTAACTTCCTTTCGAAAACAATCAATGGAAGCATGATACGATGATAACCAGTCCATCCCCAATATAATATCAAAATCCCGAATGGCCAACGGTATCAAATCAACATAGAAATCTCGTTCCCCCATTCGTAAGATACAATCTTTATAAACATGCTCAACCAGAATCACACTTTCCATTGGGGTAGAAATATATAAGGCACCATTAAGAAATGAACATGGTCTACCCAAATATGAAACAATATCTAATGCCACAAATGAATGCGTAGATCCAGGATCAATGAGTGCATATAAATCTTTGTTCGCAATAGAGAGTTTACCTGTAACCACTTCAGGTGTAGCATGGGCATCTTGTAGCGTCATTGCAAACACTCTTCCTCCTGCCCTCGATCCAGTTGCTTGTTCTGTACCTCTCCCCCTGGTGGCACTGCCTGGAGAAGATCCTTTATGAGGCCCCACACTACTGATTGAAACTGTTCTCGCCAACATAGGACAATTCTTTCTCAAATGACCCTTCTGGTGGCAGTTAAAACATTCTATATTCAGTAACTTTGGGCAATTTCTTTTTATATGACCTGATGCCCCACAAAAGAAACAAACATTCGGATCTCCTTGTGCTGAAACTCCTGAACCTCTTCCACAACTAGCTTCACCCCTTTGCAAACTACTTCCACCTCTACCCTGTTGGAATTTCTGCCCTCCAAACCTCGAATATTCTGTATCGCTACCCTTTTGATAACTTGAATCGAATCTTCTTCTCTTTACACTTCGTTCTCGATTCCCTCTAGCTTCATTCACGTCCCTTTCTACTAGCATGGATTTATTCACCAATGATGAATAGTTAGAAGTCTCTAAAGCCGACAATCTAGATTTAATGACTAACTCAAGCTCGTCAAGAAATCGGCTACACATGTCTTCCTCATTCCGTATAAACCTCGATGCAAACCGAGATAAGGCTGTCAGTTTAGCTTCGTATTCTCTAACTGTCATACTCCCCTGATTCAACATGAAATATTCCTTCTCCTTTTGTTTTTGATACATTGGGGGAAAATACTTATCATATAAAACTTTGACAAAAGCATCCCATGCGATCACATTCCCACCTTCTGGAGTAATCAACAAATGTTTTGTGGAATCCCACCAGTACTTAGCTTCTCCCTTCAGCATATACGTCGCCAAGGTCACTCGTTGATTTTCAGGCATCCTCATCACCCCAAAGATAAGTTCAATCTCTTTAACCCAGACTTCTGCCTCTGCGGGATCAACTGCTCCTTCGAACGATGGTGGGTTCATCTTAATAAACTTCTCATGTGAAGTACTTCTTTCTTCCCGGTGTATCACCTCCTCAGCCCTAGCCAAGGCTTGTGCCTCCAGTTTCCTGGTCTGTTGTTCTTCCACATGAGCCATAAACCTAGCTTGCTGCTCTGCCATTAGAGTCATAGCACGTGCCATTTTTTGCATATCTGTCAGTTGTTCTGGCTCGAGTTCCACATTTATCTGAACAGGTTGATCAACCTCCGCTTCTGCTGGAATATTTGAAGCCTCATCATCTATTCCCACATTCACATTCCCTCGTTCCATTCTCTTATATTTGTAATGAATCAAAGATATAACAACATGCAGATATACATATCTTTCCTAACATAATCGTTAGTATCAAATAAAATATATTTCTAACATTCACTGCCAAATCTAGACTCTTCTCACTCCAGAACCTCTAAAACCTAGGCTCTGATACCAAAAGCTGACACACCCCAACCCAGTTACTTGTAATTAAGTCTGAAAGTCAAAGTGAGTCAAACCATAATTAATCTAACCAAACCATAAACACGAGTTTTAATTTCAGAGTCATCATTGTAAATCCATATATCTGAAAACCTTTTTACAACCTCAGAGTAGTCACACTTGTACAAACTTTCTTGAAGGAAAATTTAACTTAATTACCTCATTTGCATTTACACAAAATCATAGTTTCTCCCATTCCTAGCTAACCCAACCCGACCTCCTAGATTTGGCAGTGACATCGCATTACCTGAAAAATGTGAACATAGGAACCATGAGCAAAAATAGCCCAGTGAATGCATCACTACTAAACTACTGCATGAATTTAAATGCAATAAATCATGCCCATATACTTATGTATTAACTTATCCGGCTCATTCATAATGAATGACCAACTTTTCTGAATCATGATTCACATATCCTGTCTAAATAGACAATTCTCCCCCATTCCTGGTCGAGGAGTAACCCCTTGTCATTAATAGACAAATCTCCCCCATTCCTGGTCGAGGAGTAACCCCTCATTTCGGTAAACCGAAATGAACAATTTCATATTCATTTTATTATGATCATACCAACAACACGATACAAATATCTCTTTGTAGTGAGTACACTCACTTTGGTTGACAACTACGTATCCAGGTTTCCTTCTGGTGGAGCTGAACTGGGTTGATTAGACCTTACACCTTCAGGGCTTTTTACGTAATTTCCACGGATTTTTCTACACTTTTTCTCCTCACTTTTTATTCCTAAACATCAACTTTCTATTTCCTCAAGCTAACAACACTTGAAACTGAACCTAGGCTTTTTTTTGCTGAAGAAATATGTTAGAGGGAGGGTTTTAAGTCGGCCAAGGCTGCCTCCCAAGCCAACCAATCAATTTAAAACATTTGGTTTAATAAAAGACAAAATACCACTTAAGGGAATTGACATATTTTCCCCTTCTCGTAATTTCGACCTAACTTCTTCCTCGAGCATCCGTTTGATGTACCGTTTGTTGTGTTGCGACCCTAACTCACATGTATACAACTATGTAGTTTTCACCTCAAGTCAATTGTAATGTTACAATTGTCAAAACTAGTCTTAAACAGGAACATTTCTATCGAAAATGACCAAATCTTGTGTTCGTACATAACTCGACATTTCATGATTTATGACAGTAGGATTATAATAAACATAATCAATAACATTAGGTATACTAATAACACATTATTCATATCACATAAGATAAGCATGGTTTAAATATAATTTATCATAATTATATTCGGGCTGTCACATCAGTGCTCCTAAGAGCCCTCAACAGAATGGTATTGCGGAAGGAAAGAATCGTACCCTTCAGGGGATGGCACGTGTTATGTTACATCCCAAGAATTTACCTAAATATTTTTGGGTAGATTCCATTCGTACTGCTTGTCATATTATAAATAGGGTCTATCGTAGAAAGAATTCCAAACAAACCCCTTACGAACTTTGGTACAATAAGAAGCCTAATCTCAAATACCTTAGAACCTTTGGCAGTACTTGTTATGTATGCAAAGCTAGGGAACACTTGTCCAAATTTGAGAGCCGAGGAGATAAAGCCATATTTTTAGGATATTCGCCTAACAGTAGAGCTTATCGAGTGTATAATCTTCGCACTAAAACCTTGATGGAATGCATAAATGTAATTGTTAGTGACACTACTGTAGAAAGCAAGACTGGTGAATTTACTATTGAGGAAGAGTCTACAAATATTTTAGAAAATGACTCCTCTACAATGGATAATTCATTACCTATTGAGACACCTGAGGTACCTAACTGGGTTTCTAAAGATCATCCCATAAATAACGTAGTTGGTAACCCTAGTGAGCCAGTGCATACAAGATCCCAACTCAGAAATTATGCACATTATGCATGTTTTGTTTCCCAAGTGGAACCAAAGAATGTAAATGAGGCATTGAATGACTCTCACTGGATTTCTTCTATGCAGGAAGAACTTTTACAATTTGTCATTCATGATGTTTGGTATCTTGTTCCACGTCCTGATCACAAAAAGGTTGTTGGCACACGTTGGATTTTCAAAAATAAGACTGATGAAAATGGGATAATAATTCGAAATAAAGCTAGATTAGTTGCTCAAGGATACTCTCAAATAGAAGGAATAGATTTTAACGAGACTTTTTCTCCTGTTACTCGTTTAGAATCTGTTCGTCTGCTTTTTGCTATAGCTTGCCACATGCACTTTACACTGTACCAAATGGATGTCAAATATGCGTTCCTTAATGGAATTCTGGCTGAAGAAACCTAGAACAAACTAAAGGGTTCATTGACCCTAAACATCCAAATCATGTATTTCGTTTGAAAAAGGCTTTGTATGGCCTTAAACAAGCTCCTAGAGCTTGGTATGAGCGTCTTTCCAGTTTTCTTTTAGATAAAGGTTTTAAAAGAGGCAGAAATGACCAAACACTTTTTGTCCAACATTTTGACAAACACATCACTATTGCTCAAGTTTATGTTGACGATATTATATTTGGATCAACTTCTCCCTCAGAAGTGAAATCCTTCTCTGAAACTATGCATAAGGAATTTCAAATGTCCCTTATGGGGGAGCTACAATTCTTCTTAGGCCTTCAAGTCAAACAAAATTCAGATGGATTATTTGTATCGCAATCCAAGTACGCTTTAGATATAGTAAAGAAATTTGGCCTTGAGAGTGATAAAGATGCTAAAACGCCCATGAGTACTATGCTAAAACTTTTTAAAGATGAAAATGGAACATCTGTAGATCCTACTCTGTATCGTAGTATGATAGGCACTTTACTATATCTTACTGCCTCACGTCCTGATATTATGTATGCTGTGTGTGTATGTGCTCGGTATCAAAGTAACCCTAAAGAGAGCCACTTAAATGCTGTTAAACGTATCATTAAATATGTAAAAGGCACTCTAAATCTAGGACTTTGGTACACTAATGACACACCAAGCACTATAATTGGGTACACTGATGCTGACTGGGCTGGGTGTACTGATGATAGTAAAAGCACATCAGGAGCATGTTATTATATAGGTAATAACTTGGTAGGATGGAGTAGTAAAAAACAAAACTGCACATCACTCTCAACAGCTGAATCTGAATACATAGCCGCTGGCAGCTGTTGGGCTCAATTAATGTGGCTTAAACAAATGCTAAGTGATTATGGTATTCAAGAAAACCAATTGCATCTCTATTGTGATAATCAAAATGCGATTAATATTTTTAAGAACCCTGTTCACCACTCATGAACAAAACATATTAAAATAAGACATCATTTTATACGCGAATTGGTTGAATCTAAGGAATTATAAATCAATTATCTTCCTACTGATCTACAACTCGCAGATATGTTTACCAAACCTCTAGATTATAATAGATTCATTTCATTACGAAAATATATTGGTATGGTTTATGCTGACTAATCCTTTTGCTATTTATCCAAGTTTTTCCCTTTGTCCATTTGAGACAAAATGGGGGAGAAATTTGAGTCTATTCAATTCTTACATATACTAAACATCTTGATTTTAGTGATTTATTGCAGGTTCTTTTTGTACAGTTACTCTAAACAGTTGTAATAGGGTATTCAAATGTACTTAGTTGAGTTATGTACTTTTTGATTTCTAGGTATTGGGTAGATAGAATTTTGATAGGAATAAGTTTTTCTTATTTTCTTGTTGCCCTACGAGTCCAAGATGACTCAAAGGAGATTTTGTCTCATATTTCCAAAGGGTGAGATTGAAGCCCTTATACTTTTGACTCACTTGAGTCTATATTGTATAAGTGCTCATCTAGTTTGGAAATTGTGACAAAATTGTGTCCTCCCTAGAATCCAAAGAACCTCAGAAGTTGGTTTGCTACTTCATATCTCTATATTGTAGTGATCAAGAACCTATTGCCAACACACACACAGTAGAATTCATTTTTTGCATATCATATTGCATATATATGTGTGTACATGTGTTGAGTGTGTTTAAATCCCTAAATTGGAATTTTAATAATTTTTTGGGATTTTTTAAACATTTTTAAAATAAGGTTTTCTTAATTAAAACTTGTTTTAAAAAGTTTTGTGGTCATTTTGTAAATATCATGTGTGATTATTTTGGCTTAATGTTACCTTGGGTAGAATCCCAAAGCGGAGTAAACTTGAGGGTGTGGTTTTAATTAACTTTGGACGCGCGTTTGTTATCCTGTTATTGACCAACACCTGTCCTCGTCTGATTGGCTGAAGTTGTGTTTCTTTACTGAGTTAAAACTGCGTCTGTTCCTAGCCCTTGGATCATTAGCTATCAACGTTCTACATGTCGTCTTGGTGAATCCCAGTACAACTCTTTAGACCAATCAGAATTCATTTAATCACCGCCTTATTAGAACCCTTAGATCTAAGTCAAGTTGGCTTGACTTAATCCAGTCCCTTGGTTTTGAGCCAGCCTCTCGAACCTTCTCCTTACCCTATAAAAGGGACCCTTCTCTCAGACTTCGAAGACTTTTGCCATTTTCATTTCCTCTGAGAAATTGAGAGAGTAGAAAGAGAAGAGAGAAAACATAGAGAAGAGAGAGAGTTAGAAACCCTAACCCTGTTCGTCAAACCTCTTCCATCCAAACTCAAACACTTATTCAAATACCTCCATATCGAGAACACTTCTCTGAGTGTTCTTGAGAGTTTGAGAGTTTGAGTTGAGTTTTTTTTTGTTGCTGTAACCTCGTGTTCACTTGATCTTGTTTTCAACTTAAACGTTTTACTCAGATTACTTTCTAATTTCGTAGAAATTTAAGATCTGAGTTATTCATGTTACATTACACTTAGTTTCATTTTATTTCTCATCTTTAGAAATATATTGTTGATTATTTTTTATAAAACATTTTCTTACTTTGAAATCAACAATAAATGATTTCTATTTCTAGTTCTTGTAAAACTAAACCTTTGACCTAGTTTGTAATTTCACTTGGAGGTTTTCAATCTCGAAAAGTTTTTGTTTTAAATTCTGAGATTGATTAAGACCTTGTCTGTCTTCCTAGCAAGGTATCCGTGGATTCTGGGAATGATTTAAAGGTCAAATAAGGTTCAAAGTTTTGTAAGAAGAGAGAAAAAGAAAAGATCACAGCATATAGTGTTATTGTAATTTGTTAGGACTGTTTGTACTTAATAAGTGTGTGTGTGTGTGTGCATGCATGTGTTAGAAAGCACCTTCACAAACACTTTCACCCTACAACACGAAAAGTGTTGGTAATAAGATCTTGAGAACAAAGAGTCGACGTAAAGTGCTGGAACAAATCAGAAGTTAACAAACTGGGAGAACTACATCTACAATCAGAACTGCAGAGAAGTTTAAGGACACCAGAGGGTACATTCCTAAACTTATATAGGACTGAGTAGTTTGCATGTTAGTTATATAGTTTGTAACTCATATATTTGTTTTAGTGGATTTTTCATGTTACTTCGTAGAGGGAGTCGTGGATGTTTCCACAATTGGTGAGGTTTTACCATGTAAAAAACATCGTGAACATAATCTTTCTACATCTCCTCATCTCACTCTTGGTTGTGCTGAGTTTAAGATTTTTAAACTACTTTATAAACCTGTTATTCAATTCTTGAATAGATCTCATACATACTGATTTATTAAACACATCTTGTGTTCAAATAGTTTGGTTTTTATGAAAAGAGTTTCTTAAAAAAACAGTTCGGAGTTACTTAAATAGTTTATTTTTAATAAACGGCTTTGGTAACATTTTTTCAGTAAGTATACATGGTTATGGATATGATCAGAATATTACTCACTAGTAAGATGTAATTATACGTGGTTGTGGATATAATCAAAATATTACTCACTGGTGAGATGTAATTATACACGGTTATGGATATAATTTGAATATCACTCACTAGTAAGATGTAATTATATATGGTTATGGATATGATCAGAATATTATTCACTGGTATACATGGTAATCGATATAATTAGAATTTTACTCACTAGTAAGATGTAATTATACATGGTTATGGATGTGATCAGAATATCACTCACTAGTAAGATGTAACTATACATGGTTATGGATATGATCAGAATATCCCTCACTATTAAGATGTCATTATACATGGTTATAGATATGATCATAATATTATTCACTAGTAAGATGTAATTATTCATGGTAATGGATATGATCAGAATATCACTCACTAGTAAGATGTATTTATACATGGTTATGTATATGATCATAATATTATAAATATCAAATTGTTCATTTTGGTTTACCGTAATGGGTGCCTACTCCCCGACCCGGAATGGGGGAGATTAGTCTATTAAAGATAAATGGTTACTCATTGACTAGGAATGGGGGAGAATTGTCTATTGTATACAAGCCATGTGAATCATGATTCGAACAGATTGGTCATTCACTATGAATGGGATAGATAAGATTTGTTTATTAAGGACACCTCGACCAGGAATGGGGGAGAATTGTCTATTGCAGACAGGATATGTGAATCATGAGTCGGATAAGTTGGTCATTCACTATCAGTGGGATGGATAACTGTTTGTGTATATATATATATATATATATATATATTACCACATGGATAAAATTTATTGCGTTTAATTTTTATGCAATAGTGTTGTAGTGATACATTCACTGAGCTATTTTGCTCACGATACCTATGTTTATATTTTTCAAGTAGCGTGATGTCACTGCCAAATCTAAGAGGTCGGGTGGGGTTAGTGTAGACACCCCATTCTAGCACCCCCTAACCTCTCATAGGTCCCTATCACCTCCCTTCATCACTAGAAACCTAAGACATACCCCGAGTACTGACCAAGAAGCCATCGCGCACTCTCAGGCTTCGTTTGACCAATAGTCAAACTCTTCAGCTCGACCGAGACTGAATGAATTTTCAAAGGGCGCTAAAAACCCTTTCCAACGGTCCATCCCGTGTACGATTCTGACTTACGGTACGGATGAATGACCCATTTTCCCTCGAAACCTGACCTAGAGGCCACCAGATGCTCCCAGGCTCCGTTTGACCATGTCAACTTTTCATCTCCACCAACACTAAATGAATTTTCAAAGGGCGCTAAAACCCTTTTCCAACAGTCAGCTCTGGGCCCAATTATGAGTTACAATACAAACAAATGATATTTTTTACTCCGAAAGGTCACCGGATATTTCCAGGCCCAGATTGACCAAAGTCAACTACCCAAATCGAGTCAAACACTTTGGAATTATAAGTACATCTCATAACCTTTTCAATGGTCCACCCCGTGCGTGATTCGGACTTACCATACGGACGAACGATTCGTTTACGTCTGATGATCCCTCGTCCAAAGGACAGATGAGCATTTCCAAGCCATATTTGTCCCAAAAGTCAACTCTCGAACTCGAGAGCAGTCCAAAGGACATTCGAATGTCTCTAAATTACCTTTCCAACGGTTCGCCCCGTGTGCAATTCGGAACAACATTTTCTGTTTTACGATTATTTCTTCGAAGGAACCTGAAAGAGACTGCCAAACGACAGGTTCCAAATCTTGCCAATCGATAGTGTGCTTAAACGCACCTACCGATTAGAAAGACCATGCCTATGCCAATCCATCACTCTCAGCGAACTCAGAAAAACTCTCTCGAAGTCAGCGTGATTTTAACATCCAAATCCTTTTCCAACCTTCAATTTTCATCATCTTTTTATCAAACTTGGTGAATTAACTACTCTCCATCATCACCCAAGTGCAAGGGCTGCTCTCCAACTTTCAAGATCAAGCTCAAGACCTTCAAGAAGGTCCAACTTTCTCAACTCTCTCTTGAAATTCTCTTAAATTTGCATTAACTTATTTTAATACTTAGCACTTTTATTCTCTCCATCTCACATATCCTAATATACTTTTTGTTTAGTATTATTGCACATCTCTTATTTTCATATAAATAACAAAAAAATAGGGTTTGCTCCTAAATTCCGAACAAGAATTCTCACACTTTTCCCACAACTAAAACACTTTTTTACACACACATACACATATAAGAGAAGTCCCCGGTTGGATTTATGGGATAAATCCCACCCCTCGTTTTGTATGCGAACTAAGTGGACTTTGATGCCACTATAGGCTACATAGGCGTCTTGGGGTAAAACCCGAGACTGGAGTCATATTCCTATTTTTTTTATTTTTTCTATTTTTCAAATTCTTTAACTTAATTCTCTTAGATTATATATATATATATATATATATATATATATATATATATATATATATATATATATATATATTGTTCTTAGTGGCGTATTGTTCCACATGCGTTATTGCTCTATTATAACGATCAACGCAAGGATAATCGCGTAAATCCTATTTTCAAATATTACTTGTAGGAACATTCCTATATTTGCATTACATATACACATGCACACATATCGCGGGAAAATAGAGAAAAATAACAAGAATCCATGAGAGACTGCAAGGGCAGAATGGGTTCCTAACACCTTCCCATTCCGTAACTTAGCCTTCGAACCTTACTCTAATCATTTTTAGTTTTGGTATGTATCATTATGTTTTTGGACATTGTCCTTCAGGATGGCTCCACCTTTTTTTGTCTGTTTTGAGTAAAATAGACTGGAGACTCCATCTCTCTACATTTTTCACCTCACACATCATCGATGACGGTCGAAGTTCTCCCGAGATGGATGCGCGGGACTAAGATCCTCTCACCACGGAGATAACCCTCCTCTCTCTGTGTGCGAGGAACGGGGATGGCCACGACGGCGACTCCACTGGGGACTTTTGTTTAAGAGGGCTAGACTCTATTTACATGGGCATTTTATTTTCTTATATACTCCCCTACTTTGCATGTTCCCATTTCCATGTGTGCCTCATGTTTATTCTTCTATTCGCACACTTGTAGAAGATTCTCCATGTAAACTTCGCACCACGTGCACCTAAGATCACATATGTCCATATGTTACACGCATCACTTATCCATGCTTGGTATACTATTGGTATTTCGACTTTGCTCCATATTTGGCATGATCAAGAAAGATACTCTCATCATAAGATACTAATAAGACAATCATGCATGATTCACACGACATCACCAAAGAGCATTATGATTTACCAAATTTCGTCCAGTAACTGCAAGGTCACTTCGTGATGAGCGCTGGTCCGGCAGGGCGCAGTTATCCTAAGCAATATGACTCCTTCCATTGGCAAAGTACCTTCGACGTACATTGAAAGGTACCCCTGCATCATACCACTTGATCGAAGTCATGATGGGAGGTATTTCACAGAGCACTCATTCACGTACGCCGAGTATATCAAATTCTCTCTCACACGTACCATCCCCACGAGGTATATAATGAGGCAATTCACGTACACTCAAGTATATCAAATGACTTGTCCACACGTATCGATTTCCCTCAAAATTAAGACGTATATTGTGGAAGTCATGCCAAAGGGGGGAAACCTTTCCCATTCACCCAATTAATTGCATATTCATATATAGGTGTCAAGCCTTTTTTCGATTTCGACCTGACACTCTGTCCAAATTCACGGTCGGTCCGCTGCCCAAATTTTCGCGCATTTTTAAAATGGGACCTTGCCCGTGAGCCTGGTTACAAGTTCAACCATAGCTTTACACATGTTATAAACCTAACTTTTCCAGGCTCGGGTCCTGTCCGACATTTCATTTTGCATTTAGGAGAATTTAATACCAATGAGAACATAATAATCATTCTGAGACCCGTCTTCCAAAAATATTTTTCCCTTATTTATCAAAAATCTAAAAACATTTCTCCTCTCTTTATCATAAATCCAAAAAATATTTTATCTTTCAACCTCAAAAGGAAAAAGAAAATGTCAAAAAAAATTCATTCTTTTTTTTCAAAAATAAATCCCATTTTACGCCTCCTCAGGTCGATTGCACGCCCTTGGCTTGGCTCCTTATTGTCTTCGGTCTTCAGTCAAATGACCCTGAAACTCATTTTATTCCCCCGCTACTTCTTTTGAGTTCGAAATCCATCCACTTTCCATGGAGAACAAATATCAAGCACCAGTTGTGCAGTCGTAGCTTAGCTCGTGTCTAAGATTGACAACCTCTAAACTGAGGTTCAAGAGATGGAACAAAACTAGGTTCTTATTCCTCAAGGGCATGAGGCCTTATTCCCTTGTGCTATAGGTCCACTCGATCCTATATGGGTTCCTAAAGAGTATCAGCAGATGCCACGTGCCCCTCGTGCTAATGGGCCACTGCCTGCCCAGCTTCTTATGCCAAACCTTGCCCAGCCTGGGGTTAACTTGCATATGATCATGGATCCAAAAGAAGAAGAATTGAACAAGGTCAAAGAAGATCTCAAGATGTTAACTAAGAATTTTTACCAACTCAGAATCTCTGGGAATTACATACACTACACCCACATGTCTCCTTATCCTAAAGAGAGGTTACTAAGAAGTTCAAGATGCCAAATATCGAGAAATTCGGAGTAAGTGGATCCCCGATTGTTAATCTTCGTAGTTATCACCACTCTATGACTCTCCTAAGGGCTTCTGAAGAAGTGATGGCCCAATTATTTCAGAAAACTTTAAAGGATAGATCCCTCCGATGGTTTTTGTCTCTCGAGTGATGTAGAATCCGTAGCTAAGAGAATATATCCCGAGAATTCATGTCACAGTACAAATACAACGAAGATCTTTAGGCCACCCATCGTGATTTAGAATTGCTCAAATAGAACTCTGGGGAATCAGTTAGTAACTTCATATCCCGGTGGAGGGAAAAAGCATCCACCATGACCAATCGGCCATCGGAGGAAGAACAAGTCAAGATTACGAAGAAAAATTTATTAACCCATGTTCGAGAAACCATGGCAGGACAATACTATCCCCACTTTTGAGATCTCAGAGAAGCATAAGTAAAAATCGAGGAAGGTCTTGCTAAAACAGAAGTTGAACCAAAGAAAGTGTCCGGACAGTTCACTTCGAGAAAATATGATAAACATGTCAATGCTGCAGTCTCAACCATCAATAATATCTCTCAACCAACCACCTCGTGGGCACCAGAAAGCCGCCATGTCCTACTCCAAAAGGAATACACCGAACTCCATGCTCCCCTCTCTAAAGTTTATCAAGCCCTATTAATCCGAAACCATATCAAACCCTTGGACCCCCGTCCATTTCCAAATCCACTTCCAAGAAACTTCAAGGAAGATGCCCATTGCGCCTTTCACCAAACTACTGGCCATACCATCGACCAATGCTTTCACCTTATAAACATAATCCAAGGTCTAATTGACCGGATGCCATTACCCCACTAGCCAATCCTAAACAAAACACTACTCACAACCCACTCCCAAATCATTCCAATGACATCTTCCTAAAAGGGAACCCTAAATTTAATCCTTCAACTCAAATCACACCCATATACTCTCCCAATACTCTCCATATTTGTCCATACTTCCTCCTACACCCTACTAGCCTCTTTGATCAGGCACTGTCACTCCTTACTAGAGCATGCATCGTTGTCCGTACCCATTCTAAAAATGGAAGTATGGAATTATCAGAGGTATTAAACCAACTCCTAGAGTTCGGGATGAAATTTTACTCACAGATGATCAATGATTGCTAGAGGTTTAGTACACTATTCTTGGAAGAACGAAAATGGGCCCAAGAGTCAGACAGTTTGGTGGTACCAACCTAGAAGATGTTGTCCAAATCATGGCAGAATTATTCTAGAAACCCGACAATATTTATAGTATGACCGAGTTAATCGATACTCTGAAGTTATAGGGGCATCTGCACCCTTCACCATTACACCACCCTGCAAAATGGGAAGACCTATACGAAGAAGCCATTGAAGTCATGGAATGCATTAACTTTACATGGAAAGATAGAATTATTGCCACCAAATATGGGAAAGATTTTCAAGATTCAAACGGAGAGTAAGATTTAGAGAAAACTAGCCCAGTAGACGACATGATCGAAACCATGGTATGACCATACAGACAAGAAGATGAAGTGTGTAATGGAGATCTATTTCCAAGACAGCTAGCCATGGGCTGAAAGTTCCCAACACCATGTACAATCGTTCATCAAAGATACTGAAGAGACTGAGGAAAGTGACTCTGAGGATTCGTTTAAATTACAGACACTAGGGCTGACACTATGCATGGTTTATTCAACACTACATCACTAGATCCATCCTGCCTGATTAAAGTTTCTGATACACCTCTCCTTAACTGGCATGCTGCGCCAGTTCTACCTGTTGAAATCCCATGTAACCCCAATGTTTCCCCCATATCTTCTTCTCTTGTCTATCCTTGTTTTAATGTAACCGGGACCTTCTTTGATGAGTTTCTCAATGGTATTTCTCCTATCAATGAAATAAATGAAGATTTTGAGTATCTTGATGTGCCTTACATTAATTGTTTAGATTCTAATCAAAATGTTGATAATGATGATTTTGCAAATGAACAATTCTTAACTGATCTAAATAAGGTTAACAACAAACAACATAATTACATTCAAGTTAATGAAAACGAAACTGTTGTTATTAACCTCGGTTCTAGTAGCCAATTGCGTGAGATTAGGATAGGGGCTACCCTCGATAAGCATGAGCGTGCCCAACTCGAATAATTACTGAAGGAATTCTTGCATGTCTTCGCGTGGTCCTATGATGATATGCTCGACATTGATCCTGAAATAGCTCAACATGAGATACCCACTCTTCCAGATTACAAGTCGGTTAAACAAAAGTTAAGAAATATCTACACTGAATGGTCGCTCAAAGTCAAAGAAGAAGTGGTCAAACAGCTAAACGTAGGCTTCATTCATGTGATTGAATATCCCACATGGCTAGCCAACATAGTACTTGAGTCGAAATCAGAAGGGAAAGTTTCGATATGTGTAGACTAGCGGGACTTTAACAAAGCCGCTCTAAAGGATGATTATCCATTACCCAATATCGACATGATCGTGGACAACATAGCCAATCATGCTCTCGAGTCATTCATCGACGGGTTTGCTGGATACAACCAAATCAAAATGCACCCAGATCACCAAGAAAAAAATGTGTTCATCATACTGTGGGGAACCTTTTGCTACACTATTATACCATTTGGTCTAAAAAATGCTGGGGCTACCTACCAAAGGGCTGCCACAACCATCATGTATGATCTGATTCACAAAGAAGTCGAGGTCTATGTGGATTATATGATTATCAAATCCAAAACTAGGAAAGGTCATGTTCCCGCTCTCTGACAGTTCTTTAAACGATTGCGATGGTATCAGATGAGACTCAATCCACAGAGATGTGTCATTGTAATTACAAAGGGAGAACTCTTGGGATTCATGGTCAGCGAGAAAGGGGATAGAAGTAGATCCTGCCAAGATGAAAGCCATACTTGAGATGCCACCTCCCCAAACGGAGAAAGAAGTCCACGGTTTCCTTGGGAAATTGCAATACATCAGCCAACTAACTTCCATTTGCGAACCTATTTTCAAACTCCTCTAAAAGGACTCAACCAAGGTTTTGAACGAGGCCCACAAAGAAGATTTTAATCGAATCAAACAATATCTAAACCAACCCCCGGTACTCATGGCACCACAACCTGGTCTCCCCTTGCTCTTATACCTAACCATAAGCGACATTGCAGCTGGTCCTTCGCTATCCCAATACCTTGAAAAATCCCACAAAGAAAGAGCCATCTATTACGCATGTCACAAATTGACTGGAAAAGAAGTCAACTATATTGCTTTAGAAAAGGCATGTGTTGCGCTTGTTTGGGTCACCCAAAAGTTACGACGCTATATGTTGGCCTTCCCCATCAAACTTGTATCCCGAATGGACCCCATCAAATACTTCCCCATCAAGTTTGATATCGTGTACGTCACGCAAAAAGCCGTGAAAGGAAGAGCCATATCTTACTACCTCGCTAACTACCCCATGGAAGAAGCTGATGTTTGGATCTCCGAATTCCTAGATGAAAACATCCCCTGTGCTGCTCAATACAACCTTCGATGGCAAATATTCTTTAACGGCGCTGCATACAAAAAGGAATATGGCATTTGGATACTTCTGATTGCCCCAGATGACTCCCACACTCCCATCGCTATCAAATTGGATTTCCCCTGCATCAATAACATGACTGAATACGAGGCGTGTACGGTAGGCCTCAAAGTTTCTCTCAAGAAAGGAATTAAATGCCTAGATGTCTACGGGGATTCTTCCCTCATCATCGATCAGGTGCTCAGAAAATGGAAAGTCAAGGACAAGAAACTCTAACCCTTCCATGCCCACTTAAAAGAACTAGCATCCCAATTCCTAGATATCAACTTCCACTACTTAGCTCGAGCAAAGAATAACCTAGCCGATGCCCTTGCTACCTTGGCCACCATGGTTGACATGACCAAAGGAATAACAATGGCCTCCTTCCTAGTCCAAAATCAAGATAAACCAACCCACTGCTACCACATTGAACTCATCACCAAAGAAGATCTTGAGCTAGCCAATTGCTGGTACTATGATATATGGCACCTCCTCAAGCATTGTAGGTATCCCGAAGGTTACAACAAGAAAGACCAAGCAACCCTACAAAGAATGTCCACCCAGTACATCATCTATCACGAAGCACTGTTCAAAAGAAACTTCGATGGAACCCATCTACACTGCATCGCAGGGGCTGACATTGAAGAGATAATGGAGAAAATTCAGAATGGGGAATGTAGGCCCAACATAAACAGTAACATTCTTGTAAAGAAGATCATCCGATAAGGCTACTACTGTACCACCATGGTCCAGGATTGTACTGCCTATGTCCGGAGATGCATTAAATGATAATAGTTTTCCAACCTTCAACACCTGCCTCCGCGAGAATTATACAACATGAATTCTCCCTGGTCATTCTCCACCTGGGGCATCGATATCATAGGGAAGGTTACACCCAAGGCTTCTAACGGGAATGAATACATCCTAGTTACCATTGATTACTTCACCAAATGGGTCGAGTCAGAGTCATAAGCAGCTAGAAACGCTAAGAAAGTGTCCAAATTCATCAGGAAGAACATCATCTGTCGATATAGGGTCCTGCATGAGCTAGTGTCAGATAATGGGTTGCACTTCGAGGCACAAGTCATAGAAGTGGTCAACGAATATGGGATTCAGAGACATAAATCCTCTCCCTACCGACTTCAGACCAATGGTGCGGTCGAATCAGCCAATAAGAACCTCAACGCCATCATCAATAAGATGATCAAAAGCTATCAAGATTGGGCTGACCAAATACCTTACACCCTCTGGGGCAACCGAACCTTAATACGAACCTCTACTAGAGATACCCCTTACTTTTTAGTCTACGTCATAGAAGCAGCCCTACCCGTGTAGCTAGAAATACCCTCATTATGTGTCATGATTGAAAGCAAGGTCAGTGAAGAAGATTGGTACCAAAGCCGTCTTGATGAGCTAAACCTCCTAGATGAAAGGAGATTGAAAGCTTTATATCACATACAAGGGTACCATTGCCGTATAGCGCGATCATTCAATAAGAGAGTCAATAACCGCGGTGTCTGAGAGGGGGATTTCGCCCTCAAAGAAATAGTAGATCCCATCGGGGACCCTAGAGGAAAATTCAAGCCCAATTGGGGAGCCCCATACATTGTGAAGAGGATCTTGTATGGCGGTGCCGTTGTGCTTACCGACCTCGACGGGGAGGAAATGGCACGCCCAGTCAACCTGGATCGTCTACGACTCTTCTCATCTCCCATCTATTCTAAAAAAAATAAAAAAAGATAAAAAAATTCAAAAAATCTTCATTTCCCTCTACCTAGAACTGCTTGGGCCTGATCCTCTGCAAAAGCCATTTCTAGAAAAATTAAAACATGCCAAAAAAACCCAGAGGTACGTAGGTAGCCCATACATCTTACATGAGCACGGCCCTTCCTTTTTCAAAAAGCACTATTCTTTTCTTATCTCTGAAAATGACAGTTCATTCTAACATATACTTAAACAAAAGGATTATGCATGCCTTAGCGATCGGTATAGATAATTCAAAATTCAAAATTCATCAAAAGGAACAATTGGATGATCAAAAACTTCTTTATTTTACTAATAAGAAATTACAGTGTAATTACATAAGAAACGGAAAGGGTAACTCCCTTCACCCTATCTTCCTAGAAAGACAAATAAATTACCAAATTTATTCCCCATTACAAAACAAACTCCCCCCAAGAATCTTACCCACAACTACCAGAGGAGTCTGCCCCATCGTCATCATCTACATCTTGGGATCCCCAAACTCCCCCTGCCTAAATAGAGTGCCGCAGACTCTTCATAGACCGATAAGCTCAAACCAATATTAGAAAAATGACAACACCTCCCTCCATGGTATCTGATAAGACAAACAACCTTTATCCCGTCTCCACTACCAACATCTTGCTGACAACTCTTCTCCACAACCACTTTGTATAATCCCCGAGGATGTGCCAGACTCTTCCAACGGACTGAGAAGGACGGGTCAACGGACGTCGACTCTCCCACAAAGAGCCAAGATGCATGCGTAGACTCTCTGTCAGATTTTCTATCGGAAAGAAATATAGTGTCTGAGGTGGCACGATCTTCTCCCAACCAAATTAGTGCAGAAGACTCTAAGGGAAATAGAAAGAGGTCTGTCTGAGACCAACCAGCCGAACGTACGGGTATTCCCCCAGCTCCAGAATATGCAATAGTTGTCCCCACCGAGGCACTGACCAGCACAGACTTAGAGCTCCATGCTCCATAAACCAGTTCTCCCAGATCTCAATATCTAGGATAACACTGATAAAATGGAGCGAAAAGAAGTTGGTTACAACCGAGAAAGGATAATCCGGAGGAGTCACCAGGCGAAATCTTTCAGACAACCACATAAAGAACATCATAGGGCTACTCCTTAAAAATCCAGAATGACCTTCTCGCCAAGCATCCATACCATTCAAAGTCTCTTCCAGTATCACCGCCGTAGGATTATGACGGTATGACATCCATGAAGTAATGGCTGTAAGTTGTGGGTCCACCAATAATTCCCCAGTGACCAGCAGTAATTTCAAAACCAAGCCTAGAAACGACGACTCTGACATATCTAGCATCATTAACCTCCTGTAAATGCACAGACTGCAGCACCATCTAAAGGAAAATCATTTCTCCAATAACCAAAGATCTACCCGTCGAGGACGAAACGTGGAGAAATCCAGCCAACAACTCTCGGGGAGACAGGGAAAACTCAATCATAGCAGATGCCACACTAGGATTTACTCCCAACATGGCAGAAAAGTGCTCATAAGTTGGACATAATTCTTCCAAGCCAAAGAAGAATGCATGGTCTTCGAGGTACAAAAATTGTACCGCCGCCATCAGCATGTTACACTCTATGGGTCGGTTATGCCATAAAGAGACTCGATGCATGTTGAAAGCACCGTAGTCGACGTTGTAGGAGCACATAGCCTACAAAGTCTCGAGGCAGTTGGAAAACTCAACACTATCAGGGAGAGCCATCTCATAGAATAAGAAAGTTATAATGTGGAGGTGTGATGAAAACACTCCATCCTTACCCCTTTTTATACTTGAAAACCCTCACAAAAGACACAACCCTTGCAGAAATCGGAGGGTATCCTTCCCCATAAGGTTAAAAGGTTGAAGAGATTACTAATCAAAGCCTTGATTGCTTAGATTGGGCTGACCTTCCGATAGGCAAGATAAGGGGCTTGTCGATCGGCAACCCCCTATTTTTGGAAACTTACATTTTTCCTCTTTTTCCAAAATCAAAAAATAAAAAAACTCAATAAAAATAAATTGATATTCTCAACTGAATTTCAAAATCCCCTTATATCTTTATATAATTTCTCGTTTTAAACTTTCCTTTAAAATTCCAAAAATATTTCTTTTTACGGTCTCATTAGCAAAGTAAAAAGCACATATCCATGCATTCATTCATTACCAACAGAAGATAATAAAATAGTCCATTACATTGCATAGATATTTTTTCTGTGTTACATCAATTTTGTAGGAAATAAAGAAAAGCAGAAAAACAATGGGACTCAGCCCAAACCCACATTATCTCTCTCACCTACCCTTTCCCCTCTCTCTCCTAAGAGCTCCCATCCCTGCAACGCGCTATCTTTCCCCTATGGCGAGATGACGCACCACCGCTACCCGAACCACACTCCTCCCCAGATGAGGTAGACGGCACCAAGAAAGAAGGAACAAGAATCGCGTCCTGAATATGGGCAGTCGCAGAAGATATCTAGTCCCTAATATCCCTTAGCCAAGTGGTGGACATTCGGACTTGCTAAAAGGAAAATTAGAATCAGTATCAAGCAGAGAAGATCGAAAAGAAACCAAGAAAAAAAGAAACTAAACGAGAAGAACATAAAGGTTTACCACAAGATGAAGGACCTCCTCTGTCAAGCCTAAATCTTTTGGGTCAATCGCATGAGGACGATGCGACATAGTCACCATCCTACCATCAGCCCGATGAATGTTGTAAGAAGGGGTATGCAACTGCACAAAGGGAACCCCCGAGGTCGCTGCCGCCGCAGATAACGACGGACCACCACCGTTGTCGGAGGACCCCACTAGCCGACTTAAACTCGCAGGAGGGAAGTGCAGCGCATCATATATGCTAGACACCATCAACAAACTCATCACAAAGTCCATATAATCATACGACATAGCCATGTCGGTGTACAAAAAATAGGACACGCCAATCATCATCGCAATCCTGGCGTCCTCTGGCAATATCCTCTCTCGCAGGTGGTACCACCACTTCCTCCTCAGCAATCTATTGGACCACCCTCTCACCGAGATACTAAGAGTTTCCAAACTTATTCACCAACAAGCGCCTTATCTGCGTGTTCACCCCAGTCTACCTTGTGTCCTGAATAGCCATCCCCCATGGGTAAAAGGTCACATGAAAAATCCCGAACAGATATAAGTCAATATGAAATCAGAGCATACAAAGGCCAAGATTGAAGAAGGAAAAAGTCTTACCTTATCACTGGTCAGGCCGCAGGCCGTTCAAGACCTGACGCACCGCCTCCAGAGAAAGAGACTTCGTCGGCTGCCAATTGGCCTTGCGCCATCGATACAATCGGCAGAAGTCCCCAACAGTATCATCCATCAGAATAACTAGCTGGTTATTTCACCCAATCACCTCATAGAACCACACCTACCAAAGACAATAATCCACGATAAAAAAGAGATGCACAAGGAAAATGCGAATGCATGAAAGGAAAATGTGAAAACTAAATAATACCTCAAGAATATACGTGGCTCCAGTAAAAGTCTGCCAGTAGCACTGGCTAAATGCATCCATAGAAAAATAAAGGGTCTCCAAAGTCAGGTTCCCCCAATCATAGAGAGGGATGTTCGAAAACATCCTCAAGTATGGCAAAAACCATAATTGGACAACGTCGTCGCTCAACGCCACCAGAAATCCCCCCAACACTAGAAAAATAAACACTCGGTCCATCTTCTCACCTGTAGCCCGTCCTCGACATTAATCACCCTACTTAGTAAAACATCCCTCAGTAGTGACAAACGGATAGAGTACCCAGATACTATCCTCGCCACATCACCTAGCGCCACCCTCACTGCCTCTATCCTCACCCGCAAAGAGTGATACACCTTTATCTGTTCTCCATCACAATTCAGCCCCAGTAGCTGCTGCACATCTATGGGAGTCACAGTCATCTCCCTAAAGCCAAAATGGAAGGTGTGGTTAGTGTCCCACCACCTCTCCCCCAGAGTGCATAAAACATCCGTCGAACGAGGCATCTCATCCAATACATACGCCATTCTCCCAAAGCCTGCTGACGATACTAACCAACGCACCATAGGTGGAAGGTACTGCCAGACATCCTTAAGCCCCGTCATCCCACGGGTATGCATAGTCGACAAAGAAACATCAGACTGATGAAGGAAAACCTCTTCAAAATTCAAGAAAAAAGGAAATCACCAAAAAAGGAATGCCAACAGTCATTTTGTACTTACATAACCACTAGGGTTCACCATCCTAGAAGAGCGATGACGCGATGGCTCCTGTAGTAAAGTTCACTCATCCGCAACTGGCTCAAATGCATCAAAAGAGTTCTCACTTCCTAAAGCAAGAGGTGCCCTGGCCCTCCACTCCACATTCTCCGAGTCATAAACATCCAACCACTCACTATGTACTACAGTGCTCACAAAAGTAGCCATTTTTTATGTTACAGAATGTTAAAACGATTCGCAGAAGGAAATCACAGAAAGAGAGAAGGCAAGAAGTTGTGAAAAATTAGGGGAACCCACCCCCTTTTATAGGAATCCAAGGGTCATGCTGATTGTCACTGACCTTCCAGCTTCTCGAGGAAGTCCACAAGTCTGGCCCCTGCCGAATGGAACCCTTCCCACCATGCCGACCGACACCCCCTTGAATTTCTGTACAAAAAAAACCTAGAAAATACCAAAAAACCTTCAAAAATCATCAGCAAATTCCTAAAAATACCGGGGAGGATTTATAAACTTTCCACTAAGAAAATTTCACACTCCCTGAAGCAGAACCCCTATTTCCCTAGCGGAACTCTCAAAAGCCAAGTTAATCTCCCCCCCGAAAACGTCCCCAAAGGACCCCTAAAGTATTCGTAACCTCAGGTTATCTCTTATTCCCCAAAAGTCTTAAATTTCCCCGAGAAAAACATCTAAACCCTAGACCACCTAATCATTTCCCCCGTGGAATTTACAGCATCAAATTGGTTGTTCCCCTGGAAAGTCTCCAAATGATATAAAAATTTTCCCATCAATCAGCTCCCTAGATCAAATGAAAATCATGAGGAAATTTTCCCGACAGAATTCCCTGAGAACATCAAAATTTAAGCCCTTAGAATTGGCTCCGACTTGTAGAATAGGTCATCACAATCTAAGCCCTCAGAATTGGCTTTGACCCGCAGAATTGGTCATCATAACCTAAGCCCTCAGAATTGGATTTGACCCACAAAATTGGTCATCTCAATTTTATCCCTCAGAATTGGCTTCAACCTACAGAATTGGTCATCACAATTTAAGCCCTCAGAATTGGCTTCGACCCACAAAATTGGTCATCTCAATTTAAGCCCTCATAATTTTCTTTGACCCGTAGAATTGGTCATCATAACTTAAGCCCTCAGAATTGGCTTTGACCCACAGAATTGTTCATCTCAATTTATGCCCTCAGAATTGTCTTCGACCCATAGAATTGGTCATCACAATTTAAGCCCTCAGAATTGGCTTTGATCCACAGAATTGGTCATCACAATTTAAGCCCTCATAATTGGCTTCGAACTGTAGAATTGGTCATATACATTTAAGCCCTCAGAATTGTCTTCTACCCACAGAATTTATCATCACAACGTAATCCCTCAGAATTGGCTTCGACCCATAGAATTGGTCATCATAATTTAAGCCCTCAGAATTGGCTTCGACACGCATAATTGGTAATCACAACTTAAGCTCTCAAAATTGTCTTCAACCCTCAAAATTGGTCATCATAATTTAAGCCCTCGAAATTGTCTTCGATCCACAAAATTGGTCATCACAATTTAAACCCATAGAATTTGCTTTAACCCTCAAAATTGGTCATCTCAATTTAAGCCCTTAGTATTGTCTTCGACCCACTTAATTGGTCGTCACAATTTAAGCCCTCAGAATCGACTTCGACCCGCATAATTTGCCATCACAATTTAAGGCCTCATAATTGGCTTTGACCCACAGAATTGGTCATCTCAATTTAATCCCGTAGAATTAGCTTCGACCCATAGAATTGATCATCACAATTTAACCCTCAGAATTGGCTTCAACCCGCAGAATTGGTCATCTCAATTTAAGCCCTCGGAATTGGCTTTGACCCGCAGAATTGATCATCACAATTTAAGCCCTCATAATTGTCTTTGACCCACAGAATTGATCATCTCAATTTAAGCCCTCGGAATTGTCTTCGACCCGCGGAATTGGTCATCACAATTTAAGCCCTAAGAATTGGCTCCGACCCGCCGAATTGGTCATCTCAATTTAAGCCCTGAGAATTGTCTTCGACCCACAGAATTTATCATCACAACTTAAGCCATCAGAATTGTCTTCGACTCACAGAATTGGCCATCAAAACTTAAGCCCTCAAAATTGTCTTTGACCTGCAGAATTGGTCATCAGAATTTAAGCCTTCAGTATTGGCTTCGACCCGAATAATTGGTCATCTCAATTTAAGCCCTCAAAATTGGATTCGACCGGCATATTTGGTCGTCACAGCCTAAGCCCTCAGAATTGGCTTCGACCCGTAGAATTGGTCATCTCAATTTAATCCCTCAGAATTGGCTTCGACCTTCAGAATTGGTCATCAAAATTTAAGCCCTTAGAATTGGCTTTGACCCGTAGAATTGGCCATCTCAGTTTAAGCCCTCAGAATTGGCTTCGACCAACATAATTGGTCACAATTTATGCCCTCAGAATTGGCTTCGACCCACAGAATTGGTTATCTCAGTTTAAGCCCTCAGAATTGGCTTTGACCTGTAGAATTGGTCATCCATATTTAAGCCCTTAGAATTGGGTTCGATCTGCGGAATTGATCATCGAAATTGAATCCCTCAGAATTGTCTTCGACTCGTATAATTGGTCATCTCAATTTAAGCCCTTAGAATTGTCTTCAACCCGCAGAATTGGTCATCACAACTTAAGCTCTCGGAATTGTCTTTGACCCACAGAATTGGTCATCATAACTTAATCCCTCAAAATTCGCTTTGACCCGCAGAATTGGTCATCATAACTTTAGCCCTCAGGATTGGCTTCAACCCGCAAAATTTGTCATCACAACTTAAGCCTTTAGAATTGGCTTCGACCCGCAGAATTGGTCATCACAATTTAATCCCTCAGAATTGGCTTTGACCCGCAGAATTGGTCATCTCAATTTAAGCCTTCGAAATTGCCTTTGACGCACAGAGTTGGTCGTCACAACCTAAGCCCTCAGAATTGGCTTTGCCCCGTAGAATTGGTCATCTTAATTTCAGCCCTCAGAATTGGCTTCGACCTGCATAATTGGTCATCTTAATTTAAACCCTCAGAATTGGCTTCAACCCGCAGAATTGGTCACCTCAATTTAAGCCCTTAGAATTGGCTTCGACTTGTAGAATTGGTTATCACAATTTAAGCCCTCGGAATTGGCTTCGACCCGCAGAATTGGTCATCACAATTTAAGCCCTCATAATTGGCTTTGACCTGCAGAATTGGTCATCCCCTACATTGCTTTAGGTCCTCACAATTGACCTAAATCTTTGATCATCACTTCCTTTAGACCATCCCCAGTATGTACCCTTAGGTCCTCAGAATTGGGCTCGACCCTATGAATCGGTCATCCTCATCCCCACGTCCTCAGAATCATCCTCGACCCTATGAATTGGTCATCCTCTTTCAAAGGCATCATACGGTGTCTATTCGATGGCTATCGTTTATTTTAAACTCACCCGTCGAGGGGCTCTGTAGAAACCCTATTCTGGCACCCCCTAACCTCTCCTTAGGTCCCTAGCACCTCCCTTCATCACTATAAACCTAAATCATACCTTGGGTACTGATCTAGAGGCATCGAGAATTTCCAGGCTCTGTTTGACCAAAAGTCAAACTCTTCAGCTCGACTTAAACTGAATGAATTTTCAAAGGGCACTGAAACCACTTTCCAACGGTCCGTCCCATGCGCGATTCAGACTTACGATACGGAAAAACGACCTATTTTCCTTCGAAACCTGACCAGGAGGCCACTGAACGCTCCTAGGATCCTTTTGACCAAACTCAACTCTTCAGCACAACCAAGACTAAATGAATCTTTAAAGGGTGCTAAAACCCCTTTCCAACGGTCCGCTCCGAGCCTAATTCTAACTTACTTCGAAAGGCCACCAGACATTTCTAGCACCTGTTGACCAAATTCAACTCCCCAAACAGAGTCAAACTCTTTGGAATGTCTAAGTACATCTCATAACCTTTCCAATGGTCTTCCCTGTACGCAATTCTGACTTACCATGCGGATGAACGATGCGTTTGCGTCCGACGATCCCCCGTCCAAAGGACCGATAAGCATTTCCAAGACACATTTGTCCCAAAGACAACTCTTGCACCCGGGAGCAGTCTAAGTACTTTCGAAGATATCTGAAGTACCTTTCCATTGGTTTGCCCCGTGCTCGATTCGAATCAACGATTTGCATTTTATGACCATTTTTCTGAAGGAACCTGAAAGAGACTGCCAAACGGCAGGTTCTAAATCCTGCCTATCGGCAGTGTGCCTAAACGCACCTATCGATTGGCAAGACCAGGCCTATGCCAGTTAGCAATGACCTGGACCTATAAAAAGGATGGCCTAACCTCATTGCAAAAGGACCTAAGATCTGAAATCCATCACTCTCAGTGAACTCAGAAAACCTCTCTCGAAGTCAGCGTGATTTCCACATCCAAATCCTTTTCCAACCTTCACTTTTCATCATCATTTTCATCAAACTTGGTGAATTAACTACTCAATATCATCACCAAAATGCAAGGGATGCTCTCCAAAATTTATGATCGAGCTCAAGATCTTCAATAAGGTCCAACTATCTCAACTCTCGCTTCAAATTCTCCTAAATTTGCATAAACTTATTTTATTACTTAGCACTTTTATTATCTCCATCTCACATATCCTAATATACTTTTTATTTAGTATTATTGCACATCTCTTATTTTCATATAAATAAAACCCAAAAAACAAGAAAAAAAAAGTGAGGGTTTGCTCATAAATTCCAAACAAAAATTCTCACACTTTTCCCACAACTAAAACACTTTTTTACACACACACACACACACACATATAAGAGAATTCCCGATTGGATTTATGGGATAAATCCCACCCCTAATTTTGTATGCGAACTACGTGGACATTGATGCCTCTATAGGCTACGTAGGCATCTCGGGGTAAAACCCGAGACTCGAGTCCTATTCCTATTTTTTTCTTTTTTCTATTTTTCTAATTCTTTAAATTAATTCTCTACAATTTTATATATTTACATATACATATATTTGTTCTTAGTGGCGTATTATTCCCCATGCGTTATCTCTCTATTATAACAATCAAAGCAAGGATAATCATGTAAATCCTGTTTTCTAATATTACTTTTAGAAACATTCCTATGGATGACTCACTTTATCTCTTCCATGATACAAGGCGAGGATTTCTATCTCCATTACATATACACATGCACACATATCACGGGAAAATAGAGGAAAATAACAAAAATCGATGAGAGACCGCAGGGGCAGAATGGGCGCCTAACACCTTCCCATCACATAACATAGCCTCCGAACCCTACTCGAATCATTTTTAGTTTCATATGTATCAGTATGACTTTGGATGCTTTCCTTCGGGATGTCTCCACCTTCTTTTTTATGTTTTGAGTAAAATGGATTGGCGACTCCATCTCTCTACATTTTTAACCTCACACATTGCCGATGACGGACGAAGCACTCCCGAGAGGGATGCGCGGGACCAAGATCCTCTCACCGTGGAGATGACCCTACTCTCTCTCCACGAGGATCGAGAATGGCCACAGTTATCAAGGGATGCAAAAAATCCATGACTTTGGGGAAACATAAATGGGGTAATTTAATCCTACTTATTCTTACAGTAAGTTTGAATAATCATTATTTTAAAATTATGAAAAGTTTTTAGTTTTATGGATTTATGTTAATAACTCTAAAAGGATACTCGTGTTTATGGTTTGGTTCAGGCAATAATGGTTTGACTCACTTTGACTTTCAAACTTAATTATAAGTAATTGGGTTGGGTGTGTCATCTTTTGGTATCAGAACCTAGGTTTTAGAGGTTCTGGAGTTAGAGGGCCTAAATTTTTACAGTGGACATAAAAATTGTTTTGAGCCATAATTATTCGATTTTAAAGGATATAAATAAGTATGTTGGATTCTCGATACATGGAAGAGATGGGAGAGGGGGTCCCTTTCCCATATCACCTCTGGAACTGGAAGGGGTGTTTGAGGGGTCCCTCCCATAAATCTCATCTCAAATTGGAAGGAGGAGATGAAGTGGTCCCTTGCCCAAAACTCATATGGAACTGGAAAGAGGCGCTTGAAGGGCCCCTATCCCAAAACTCATCTGGAACTGGAAGAAAGGGATGGAGGGGTCACTCTCCTATATATATTTAAAACTCTTTGCAGTACGGAATAGAGGGTTCCCTCCCTAAAATGCTTCTTTGAACTGTTTGTAGGAGGACTAAAGGGGTCCCTCGCCCAAATACTTCTTACTCCTTACAGGAGGGACTGGAGGGTTCGCTTGCCCAAATTCTTCTTTGAACTCCTTGTAAGGGGACTGTAGGGGTACCTCTCCCAAATACTTATTTGAAATCCTTGCAAGGGGACTGTAGGGGTCCCTCGCCCAAATATTATGACAGAGACAAAACACCCCTTTACAGTCGGTTCGACATGCCGCCCAAATTTTTGCACTATTTCATCTTTTTTTTAAAACAGAACCCTGTTCGTGTGCTTGGAAACAAGTCAAACCTTATCAGACTTATTTTTTAAACCCAATTTTCCCAAGCTCAAGTCTTGTCCAGCATTTCTTTTACATTAAGGTAAACCTAATACAATTGAAATCATAATAATCATATTGGTACACTTCTCTCGTTTTTCCTCCTCTTTTAAAAAAAATACAAAAAACTTTCCTCCTTTTCATCAAAATACCAGAAAATGTCAAAAACATTTTCCCTCTTTTTTTAAAAAAAAAAACAATCCTTTCCCCCTTCCTTCAAAAATAAATTTGAATTATTTTCCTTCTCAGGTCGATTGCATAATCGATTCCTAGTTTTGCTCCTTATTGGCTTCGATCTTCCCTCAAACTACCCCGAAGCTCCATCAATTCCTCTCCTATTTCATCTAAGTACAGAATCTACCGTTACCAGTCCTTCATGGGAAATGATTATCAAGCATTGAACATACATCTTGATCTGATGGTAATCCCAGTCCAACTTCGTTTCAAGATTAACAACCTTCAAATCGAGGTCCATGAGATGTAATGAAATTGGGTCCGAATTTTTGAAGAACCGAGGTTCTTTTTCCTTGTTCCATGGGTCCACCCACTTTTGATATTATTTTGGTCTCAAAATAGTATCATCATGCTCCATGTACCTCGCATGTTAATGGGCCATGACAAGCTCAGCTCCCTATGCCAAACCTTTCCTAGCCAAGGGATAACTTGCTAGTACCCGTTGATCCCAAAGAGGAAGAACTGAATAAGGTCAAAAAAGGCATTAAGCTGTTATCGAAGAAGTTTGACAATGTTAAGATATTCTAGAACTACATGGACTACACCCACATGCCTCCCTGCCCTAAAGCAAGATTACTAGAGAATTTCAGGATGCCATCCATCGAGAACTTAGGGGTAATAGGCCCTCAATTTTTCACCTTCACAGTTATCATCGAGTCATGAATCTCTTTAGTGCCCCTGAAGAGATAATGGCCCAAATATTCCAACACACTTGGAAGGACAGCGCTCTCCGTTGGTTCCTATCCCTTGAAGAATCCAGAATCTATAGTTGGGAGGATTTCGCTAGAGAATTCATGTCACAGTACAAGTACAATAAAGAACTAGAGGTTACACATCGTTATTTAAATCTTTTCAAGAAGAATCCTTTGATGATGTCAGCAGCTTCATAGAAAGGTAGATAGAGAAGGTTGCCACCATGACCAATAGTCCCTTCGAAGAAGAACAAGTCAACGTAATAAAGAGGAATTTCCAATCCCATAACAGAGCAACTATGGGAGGTCACTACTATTTGGATTTTTGAGCTCTCTAGGAAGCATGTGTGGAGATTGGAGAAAATATTAACAACACAGAAGCCAAGCCTAAGAAAGTTTCTTGATAGTTCACTCCCAACAAGTATGAGAAGCCTTCTAATGCCACATCCTTAATAATCAACAATATCTCCGAGCCTTCTACCTCTTGGGTGCTAGAAAGTTTCCCTAACCTCGCCAGAAAAGAATACACCAAGCTCCATTCTCCCCTATCTAATGTCTACTAAGACTTAATAAGTTGAAACCTCATCAAACCCCTAGAACCTCATCTATTACCAAACCCACTTCCTAAGAATTTCAAAATTGATTCCCATTGTGACTTCCACTAGTTTGTCAGCCATACTACTGATCAATGCTTCCTTCTCCAAAATGTAATCAAAAATTTAATTAATCGGGGTATCATCACCCGACCATCCAATCCTAAACCCAACACCACTCACAATCCACTTCCAACCCATGAAAATGCCATCTTCCTAGAGAATGACCTAGAATTCGATCCATATACCCCAATTGTGCCTAATAAAGCACCCATCATACCCATATTTTTACCCAAACCACTTAAAGTTTGCCCATATTTTCTCATACACCCTACTTGTTTCATAGATCGAGCTCTATCACTCCTCATGAGAGCTTGTATTGTCGTTTGTACCCTATTTGAATGAAGAAATATGGAGTTGTAGTGTATTCTAAATCAACTTTTGGAATTCAGGCTGAAATTTCCCTATGAGATGACCATCGACTGTCAAAAATTCAGCATCATGTTCATGAAAGCCCGAAAGTGGGCCCAAGAGTCAGATAATTAGGTGGTACCCATTGATGAAATCAATTTGGATGGTGTAGTATAGATTATGGTAGACAAGTTCCGACAGACCAAGGGAATCTGTAACATTTTTCAACTATTCACTACTTTGAAGCTTTAAGGGAGGTTTGGTCCTTCACTCTCTCACCTCGTCATTGAGTGGGAGGATTTATATGAAGAATCCATTAAGGTCGTGGAATGCATTTTCTTCTCTTGGAAAAAAGACATCATTACCACCGTATGGGGGGGACGAATTTGACCACTTTAGTGATGAACCAAGTTAAGAAAAGTTTAGTCAAGTAATCAGCATGTGTGGGATGATATCATTCGAGGAGCTGTTGGGGGAAATTCGTAAAGCAATCCTTCAGCCTGGAATCCATGAAGAAATGGGGTTAGTGTTCTTCACCACCTTCATAAACCATATGACTAGCTCAGGGAGACACTACCAAGATTCGAATCCTCAGCCAATAAGAAAAGATAAAGGAATGTGAGCTGTCGAGGAACTTCCCATGCCAGAGATGACCATTGAAGAGAGCAAGATCCTAGATTAGCTCAAGAAAACTCAAGCCAAAATCACATTGTAGGGACACTTCATGTCTTCTTAATTATACTGGAACACTCTAATAAAGTTCTTTATTAGGCTCACGGTCCCTCCTTCCACCACACCAGAAGAAGCCGTAAACCTGGTTGGATCTTTGACCACCACTAAACTCCTTTCTTTCTCCGAATAAGAAATTCCGAAGGTTGGCCCTAATCAAAACTATGACTTTAACATCTTCGTTGAAGTGATGGGAAAGAAAGTCATGTTCTCACTCGTCGATAACGGATCCACCCTCAATGTTTGCCTATTAAAAACCTTCAATTTACTTAGTTTGAAAGGAAGTGACCTTACACTAACATTCATCATAGTGCATGTATATGAAAAATCTAGTCGAGAGGTGATAGGATCCATAAAACTCAAAATAGAGGATGATCCTATTAATCCCATTGCTGAGTTTCAAGTTATTGACATTCTTCATGCTTCAATATGCTTCTTGGCCGATCGTGGCTTCATAGCATTCGAGGGGTGTCCTCATTCCTTCATCAGAAGTTGAATTCTTTGCTAAGTCGCGAGACATTACCATTTGGGGTGATGATGACAGTACTGAAAAGGATAGCACCAGCAATCTGATACTAGAAATACAGAATGGGACGAATGACATACTACTTTCCCACTTCAGGGTTTATATGCTTCAACTTCCGATAAGGGATGATTTCAATGGCCGAGACTATCCAGAGCACATCAGCTATGGCAATGTCAATATGATACAGATGTTCAAGAATATACACTTTATGCCCGGACTGGGCTGGGGCGAAATCAACAAGGGATACTAGAGCCTTTAGTCCAAAAAAAGGCCTTTCCTCCATGTGGCATGGGTTATCAACCTTCACCAGAAGAACGCAGAATTCTCTGCTAACCACTGTTGAAGAGAAGTTTAGAAAGTGTCGAGACTATTTAGAAGGATTCTCTAAACGGGAGATTCGTCAAATAGGGTGACGACTTTGATAATACGCAAATTACGCGTATTTCATCCTCTGAACCTACGCATTTTAGCCCCCTCGGGTGCCTTAATCTCTATATTTAATCTCGTTAACCAGACAACCTCGGTTTATATTGATAACAAGCTATATGAGGTATACTTGGGCTTTTGTAGGTGTTTAGGTACTAAGTATGGAGTTCGGACGCATTCCGGTGAAGTTCTGTACGCAATCACACGTTCAAGGGCATTTTTGTCTTTTCACAGCTTCGGTACCTGGCCTGACATCTCACGGAAGTTTTATCCCTCCTCGCTAGCTTCGCGTGGCCGTGAACGGTGCGCGATTCCGATTCATAACGAAGAAGTTACGGCGATTTCAACGGAGGAAAAACAAGGAAAGCAGAAGAGGAGAAGAAAAGATGCAGTGTGCTGCTGCTGCATTCTAACCTGCTTGATCGATCGATCAACACTTATGGTCGATCGATTAACCTTTCTGAATTGTCTATTTTTGGCCTTGATCGATCGATCGACCAGTCGATCGATCGATCCCCTGTTTTTCAGCAGAAATTTTCTTTTATTTTCTTTCTTCTTTTCTTTTATTCTAACTTACTATAAATACAAATTTTGTTGTAATAAGAAGATATAACAGTATATACACGATTTTAGGTTAGTTTAGCTTAGGGTTTTGGGGTTTTTGCTTGGTTCTTCTTCATTTCTCTTTGTTTTGACACCCCATTTGGATTGTAAGTTGACTTTTCATCTCCCATACCATTAATATAGTTTGTATTTCTACATTTCTTTCTTTCTAGTTAATTTACAAGCTTTCTAATTTAGGTTTTCTTTCTTTATTTACATGCTTTGATTTACACGCTTTCTAGTATAGATTTATCGCGTTTATTTATCGCTTTCCATTTACCGCATTTTTGTGATGCTTTCTAGGTAATTTAAATTAGGTTGTGTTTGAATTGAACTCACTCGAGTTGACGCGTTGCTTTTCTTTGGTGATGGAGTTTACGGGTCTATTTCGGGTGCGTTGTCCTAGTTATTATGCCTAGGAGATTTGACGGGGCATATCATGTATGTCCGGTGCTTACGACCTTTCACGCGTAATTTTTGGGATATTTGTTGACGCCAAAATCTTATTAGGCTTTTATGATGATTTAGGGCGTAACAACCCTTGATTTAATTAACTGTAGAAATGAGATGCATTTGTAATAACTCGTCGACCCATGTAACCATTTTATACTAATTAACTTGGGTGAGGGATATTCGACGCAACCTATAGTTTTACTCGCTTTCATAATCTAGTTTCAATACACTCGCCTAGATTACTATTTCCCTTTTATGCATATTTTTCCTTTATGTTTGTAATCATCTTTTACACTTTTATTTCAGAGTATTAAATCACTTAAATACTAGCATCTCGTCTCTGTGGATTTTCGATACCCGACTTACCGCTATACTCACCCGTTGAGTGTAGTCGTAATTTAGGTTTTTGTATAGTTCAGGTGAGCCGAATTCAAAACGACCGGTGCGTAGGTGACTCTCGCGCCGTGGCGAAACCTTGCCTATCAAATGGCGCCGTTGCTGGGGATGAGTTTGCTTTAAACTTTATTTGATTTAGTATTTCATAGCATTTTCTTTCTATTTGTATTATTTGCTAACTTTTTGCATGACTTTCACATTTGAGCACTTAGCAACGCTCGAATTTCCCGCGCGCACCTATTTTGTGGAATTCGCCACTTGAGCCATTTTTGGGGTAAGCATGTCATATTCCAATTCTTTCGGTAATCCTTGTTATAATTCTCAAAATGCTAGGCCTATGACTTTCGGTGAATACTTAGCATCCCAAAGTAAAACAAATTCAAATATGACTTTGGGCAAGTATAACGAAAGTCAAAACTTAGGTTATTGGAATTTTGAGGATGATGAGAATGATTTTGGGCCTTTACCTCCTTATAATAGGAATTTTGAAACGAACTACAATAGTTTTCAAAATTCCTATAATAATGAGTTTTCGTTTAAGTCCGATGGTAATTTTCAAAGTCCCCATTTTCATGCATCCGCACCTCAACCTATGACTTTCGGTGAGGGTTTGCGTATGTATGAAAATGAGAAAATTGAAAATCGTTATCGGGAAGAAAATCGTTCGTGGGAACATGAGTTGGATTTATTATTTGAGTCCGACGACGATTTTGCTTTCGAGACTTTCGAGGTCGACGAATGTTTTGTGCCAAATGAGGTACTTGTGCCTACTTTGGAACAAGCCATTCTAGACTTTGCCCATTGCGTAATAGATATTGAAAGTGAGGATGATAATGACGTAATATCTATTTGCAATGAAATGATTTCTTCTTTGACTCCCAAAGAAGAACATTTCATTGAAAATGATATTATTTCCTTTGAAATTCCAACTTCATGCGATGATGATTCATCTCATGAGTTTGAATTTCTTTCATCCCCATTTTCATTCTCTATTACCCCACCGGAACAAGTACCCGATGATTCAGTTTCGAACTTTAATGTTTTAAACCCTATCGCCGATGAGGAGTATTTGCTCGAGTCACCCTCCACGATCGCATCTTTGCCTTTGTGTGCGTCGCCTCCCATTCCAACTTCAAAATCCTTGGGAGGATATTCATCTTTTCTCGGTCCCCACTTGTTTTTATCACCCGTGCAATCCAAACACCCCATCATCCCTCCAAAACTTTTAATTGGCGATGGCTCATTTATTTCCCCTTACACATGCCTTCCGTTGTTAAAACGGAATTCATATTTTTCGGAAGGCATGCTTGTATGTGAGGGTACACTGGTTATCATCCAAAGTCAAATCGTTCTTATTGCGGGCCCTCAACTATTTAGACTTCTAGTGTACAGTTAGTGTGAAGTCTAAATAGTAGGTTGTATATAGTTAGCTTTTTATTTTTTCTTTCCTTTTTAATTTAGTCTAGTGTAATTAGTTAACTTTTTGTTATTTGTTTTTGCTATGCTCGGTACTAACTTGTTTTGTAGATTATTTGGACTTGTTCTTATAGGGATCGCTTCACGTTTGGGTAATATCGCTCTTTTCCTCTCTTTGACTTGGTTCTTAATTAACATTGAGGACAATGTCAAGTTTTAAGTTAGGGGTGTGGGATAATCTATCCATTTCTTTATTTAGTCCATGTTTTTACCACATGTTAATTACTTAGTACGCTTTTCTTAGAAAAATTCAATTTCAAAAAGATTTTCTTTATTTTTTCTCTTTTTTTGGGCGTTTTGCCTTTATTTTCGATGATAAATTTCAATAATTGCCCGATCCAATTGACAACCCAACGATGCATGTTCCCAATTTTAGAAGTTATTAGACTTTAGTCTCACTTATTGATATTATGAATAACTTCCCGAATTAAACTTTAATCCCACGAGCACATGCACTTTTATGCTTATTTTGATTTGGTTTAAGATTTTTATAACTCGGTAATCTTTTGCTGCATTGTATATACTTACACCAAGTAAGCTTTGTACCTTTCGTCATTTGTGAGTGTATACACTATTCTTTTCTCATTGAAAATGTTGAATTCGTTGTTAATCTCACTATTCTTTCATTTGACTGTTCATTAATTGAGTTCATACTTGAAATCTGTTACTTGAGCATGATTTTCATATATTGTTTTGACTCGAGAATTGCGTAAACTTTGTGAAATAATCACAGGCCCTCTTTGATATATCACCCATATTAGCCTTGACCTCACCCTTATATGTTTACCCTCGTTAACCCCTTTGAGCCTAAATATAGCCTTTATTTTCATAACCTCATTCCCATAACTAACTCTAAATTGGAGTTTTAGCCCATACATACATTTTTCATACCTTTTTTTGGAATGTTACTTGGGATTGAATGATATTGTTATGATGCCGGTTGCAATTTAGGCATATGATGGTTTGATAAGTAAAGAAAAGAAAATAGTGAAAAAAGTGAAGAAAAAGAGAAAGCAAAAAACAAAAGAAAACAAAAGAGAAAATGAGAAAAAGAAGAAAAGAAAAAGAAAGAGAAGTTTGTATATGTTGTATATAGCTCAATAAGCTTTTATTACTCTCCCCGATGATATATCTAATGCCTTTTTGGAACTTGTTTTCCTATTTTGATATTGCCCGCATTTTCCCATTATCCCGAGTTTTCATCCCGAACACTTTGAATCCGTACATACATTCCTTTCATTTCATACCCTAGCCATACCTATATCATAACCCTATTAAAGTCCAATGTGATATTAGGTTGATTTAATTTAAAAGTCATAATAGTTGTGATAATCTGTGAAAATTCATTTCGCCTCTTTTAGTGTGCGGTATCCTTTCATTGAGATTACAGTTTTTAGTTTATATATAACGTTCTTCATCTGTGACATGTGTGCGGCGTAGTTTCCATTTACATTTACTCCTAATGCCCGCATGTTCCGTGTGTTACCTCCCTGTTTCGAGTGAATTCTCTTAATGAGTGTAACGCCCTTTGAGGATTGAATATATTCTTGCTTTAATGTTTATCCGGTTTATTTAAGGTTTTGCCAAATCAGACTTTGCATGTGCTCACTCCCCTCCCACATTTTAAGGTTTCAATTCTATGAGGTGAATTCTATAATGTTAATGATTTGGACTTCTATTTGAATTCATTCTCTTTGCTAATAATGCGTATGAAATCCTTTTCGTCATTGTTGGGCTTGTCGCATGTTGGGTTGGGCATATTTTGAGGAAACCATGTGATGTTTGTGGGTACCATCTCTGAAAACCCTCACGAGACGACACTCGTCCGCTAGGGTGACCTAGGGGTTTAATGGCTTATTGCATACGCTAAATGTAATCGAATCGCCCGAGAAAATGACCTTATGATTTTATACCATAATTTTGTACTGTCTCCTGCTTTTGGTTTGCTTATAGTTATTGTTGCATCCTATTTCATTGCTAGGGACTAGCAATGTGTAAGTTAGGGGGTGTGATAATACACAAAAATTGCGTATTTCATCCTCCGAACCTACGCATTTTAGCCCCCTCGGGTGCATTAATCTCTATATTTAAGCTCGTTAACCAGACAACCTCGGTTTATATTGATAACATGCTATATGAGGTATAATTGGGCTTTTGTAGGTGTTTAGGTACTAAGTATGGAGTTCGGACGCATTCTGGTGAAGTTCCGTACGCAATCGCACGTTCAAGGGCATTTTAGTCTTTTCACAGCTTGGGTACCTGGCCTGACATCTCACAGAAGTTGTATCCCTCCTCGCTAGCTTTGCGTGGCCGCGAACGATGCGCGATTCCGATTCATAACGAAGAAGTTACGGCGATTTCAGCGAAGGAAAAACAAGGAAAGCAAAAGAGGAGAAGAAAAGATGCAGTGTGCTGCTGCTGCATTCTGACCTGCTTGATCGATCGATCGACACTTATGGTCGATCGATCGACCTTTCTGAATTGTCAATTTTTGGCCTTGATCGATCGATCGATCCCCTATTTTTCAGCAGATATTTTCTTTTATTTTCTTTCTTCTTTTCTTTTATTCTAACTTACTATAAATACATATTTTGTTGTAATAAGAAGATATAGCAGTATATACATGATCTTAGGTTAGTTTAGCTTAGGGTTTTGAGGTTTTTGCCTGGTTCTTCTTCATTTCTCTTTGGTTTGACACCCCATTTGGATTGTAAGTTGACTTTTCATCTCCCCTACCATTAATATAGTTTGTATTTCTTCATTTCTTGCTTTCTAGTTAATTTACAAGCTTTCGAATTTAGGTTTTCTTGCTTTATTTACATGCTTTGATTTACACGCTTTCTAGTATAGATTTATCACGTTTATTTATCGCTTTCCATTTACCGCATTTTTATGATGCTTTCTAGGTAATTTAAATTAGGTTGTGTTTGAATTGAACTCACTCGAGTTGACGTGTTGCTTTGCTTTGGTGATGGATTTTACGGGTCTATTTCGGGTGCATTGTCCTAGTTATTAGGCCTAGGATATTTTACGGGGCATATCATGTATGTCCCGTGCTTACGACCTTTCGCGCGTAATTTTTGGGATATTTGTTGACGCCAAAATCTTATTAGGCTTTTATGGTGATTTAGGGCGTAACAACCCTTGATTTAATTAACTGTCGAAACGAGATGCATTTGTAATAACTCGTCGACCCATGTAACCATTTTATACTAATTAACTTGGGTGAGGGATATTCGACGCAACCTATAGTTTTACTCGCTTTCATAATCTAGTTTCAATACACTCGCCTAGATTACTATTTCCCTTTTATGCATATTTTTCCTTTTAGTTTGTAATCATCTTTTACACTTTTATTTCGGAGTATTAAATCACTTAAATACTAGCATCTCGTCTCTGTGGATTTTCGATACCCGACTTACTGCTGTACTCACCCGTTGAGTGTAGTCGTAATTTAGGTTTTTGTATAGTTCAGGTGATCCGAATTCAAAACGACCGGCGCGTAGGTGACTCTCGCGCCGCGGCGAAACCCTGCCTATCAGACTTCCCCTTTTATGGCTTTCCTAAACTATGGTACGATCATGTGAATAAGAAGATAGTCCAATAATGGAAATATTCTTCCAAGACAACTACTCCCAGGCAAAAGGCTTCCCACATCAAGTGCAACCTCTCACTCATAAAGTCATTACACGAGGTCTCCGAGGAAAGTGACTTTGAAGACTAATTCAATTTGTAGACACTCGGGCTAATACTCTGCATGATCCATTCAGCAAATACACTATCGAACCCATCCACTATGATCAAGGCCATTAATGAGCATCTTGTCAACTAGAATGATGTACATATCCAACCTGCTAAGATTTAACCCAACCCGGCTATTTATCTTATTTATCAATCAATTATTTTTTATCCTTTTTTATAACAATGTAATCGAGACCTCTTTTATTGAGATTCTCAATGTTGTTTTTCTCGAAAGCAAAATAAACAAATATTTTGAATATCTTGTTGTGCCTTACATTGATTGTCTTGATTCTAATCAAACTCTTGATGATGATGATGATTTTGCAAATGAGCAAGTCTTAACTGATCTTAATGAGTTTAATAACAAACAACATAACCACATAAAAATTAATGAGGATGAAACTCTTGTTATTACCCTTGGCTCTAGTAATCAACAATGCAAGATTAGGATAGGGTGGGTCCACCCTTAATGAGCATGAGCGCACATAATTCGAAGAGCTGCCGATAGGGATAGGAAATGGTTAGTTCAAGGTCGGGGAAAGCATCCCCATCACATCCCCCATTAGAAATATTAGTCCCAATCCCCGCCCTATTCCCCGTTATAACGGGTTTACGGATCCCCGTCCCTGTTTAAAACGGGTATCGGTTTCCCCATCGGGAACCCGTTTTATTTTTTTAATATAAAAATAATCGTTTCTGTAGGTACTGCAATTTCTAGCACCCAAAATTATACACTTAAGTCCACCACTAAAAATTAACACCAAAAAACACATGGATCTTAATTGAGAAAATAATAAATGAACAGAGATTATGTTATTTCTGTAGGTATTGAAATTTCTAGAACTGAAAACTAACAGTAAAAAACAACAAAAATTCTACACTTTAATCCACCACCAAAAAACACATGGATATTAACTAAGAAAAGAATAAATGATCTTAACTAGAATATAAATATTTTCCTTCTATCAACTTAGAATAAATGAAAACAAAAAAAATAACGAATTATAACAAAGCAAAGAAGTAGAAAGGGAAAAGATTTTAACTATGCAAAGAAGGAGTGTTTGGCCGTCGATAAGATGCATCGTCGTCAGTAATAAAATGGGTTTGGCCTCCATTGGCAAGAAGAGGCACGGGAAGGAGGGTTTGGCCATCGTCGGCATGAGGAGGTGCAGTAAGGTTCGTGGAGGGAGGCGGAAGAAAACGAGGTTAGAAGAAATAGGGTTAAACTCAGAAGAAAGTTAGAAGAAATAGGCAGAAGTAATGAATACGGCCTTCCCCTTTCTTTATTCTTATATGTTCATCATAATATATACATGCATATTTTATTACATATTAATCATTCGGGTATCCCTGTGGGGACCCAAGGCTATACCCAGATCAACTCAAAAATTTTTAGGATTTTTTTAACTCCCCGAACTCGCCCTGATCACTAAAACATAATACCCATACCCTACCTAATAGTGTCGGGTATTCACGGGGACCAAACTTTTGGGGAACATTGCCATCCCTATCAGCTGAAGGAGTTTGTGGACATCTTCGCATGGTCCTATGATGACATCCTCAGCATCGATCTCGAAATAGCTCAGCACGAGATTCCAACTCTCCTATAATGCAAATCGATCAAACGGAAGCTACGAGAGCTCCCCACTGAATAATCACTAAAAGTCAAGGAAGAGGTAATCAATTAGTTAAATATAGAGTTTATCCGGGTGATCGAATATACCACATGGTTAACCAACATTGTACCCATACCAAAATCAAGAGGAAAGAGCATCGACTACTGGGATTTGAACAAAACATCTCTGAAGGATGACTACCCAATGTCCATCATCGACATGATTATGAACAACACGGTTAGTCATTCTCTTAAGTTATTCATCGATGGGTTCACCAGATACAATCAGATCAACATGCACCCTGACCAATCATCACCCCCAGGGGAACCTTTTATTACGCGATTATGTCATTCGACTCAAGAACACAGGGGCTATCTACCAAAGGGATGCCACAACTATCTTTCACGATCTGATACACAAGGAGGTCTAAGTCTACATATACAACATGATTATTAAGTCTAAGACTCGATAGGGTCATGTACCTGCCCTTCGAAAGTTCTTTGAACGACTACAACGATACAAAATGGGGTTCCCATAGAAATTCATTTTCGGTGTCACCAAAGGAAAGTTTTGGATATTAATGGTTAGAGAAAAGGGAATTGAAGTATACCCTCCCAAACTCAAGGCCATACTCAAAATGCACCACCCCGAATGGAGAAGGAAGTCGGGGATTCTTGGGAAAACTTTAATACATTAATCGGTTCATTATCCAACTAACTTCTATTTGCGAGCCCGTCTTCAAAATCATCCGAAAAAATTCTACCAAAGTCTGCTATGAGGCCTATTAAGAAGACTTCGATGGAATCAAGCTATACCTAACCCGACTTTTGGTACGCATGCAACCGCAACATGGTCTCCCCCTACTCTTGTACTTGACCATAACAGACATCGTAGCATGGCTTTGCTAGCCCAATATGTCAAAGAAACTTGCAAAGAAAGAGCCATTTACTACTCCAGTCAAAAGTTAGTTGGGTACGAAGTTAACTACACTACCTTAGAGAAAGCATGTGTTACCCTAGTATAGGTCACTCAAATGTTATGCCAGTATATGCTTCCTTTCTACATTAGACTTGTGTCCATAATGGACCCCATTAAATACTTGCTTGAGAAACCCGCCTTGTCTAGCTGAATGGCCCCATGATTAATGTTGCTATCTGAGTTCGATATCATGTATGTTATGCAGAAAGCCATGAAAGGGAGAGACATATCCGATTACCTTACTGACTACCCCATGGAAGAGGTTGATGTTTGGGTCTCCGAATTCCGGGATGAGGATATCCTCTACGCCTCTAAGGAGCACCTTCGATGGGAAATGTTCTTTAACAATGCTACCAATAAGAAAGGATACAGCATTGGGATACTCCTAATTGACCCTGCTGACTCTCACAATCCCATTGCCATCAATCTAGATTTTCCCTGCACCAACAATATGACCAAATACGATGCATGCACCGTAGGCCTCAAAGTCCCCCTCAAGAAAGGTATCAAATACCTGGAGCCGCCCTCGTCATCGGTCAAGTCCTTAGAAGATGGAAAGTCATAGACGAGAAGCTCTTACTTAGAAGATAAAAAGTTAAAAATGATAATCTCTTACCCTTCCATGCCCATCTAGAAGAGTCGGCCTCCCAGTTCTGAGATATCACCTTCCACTACTTGCCCTGCTCAAAGAATGGCTCGGTTAATGCCCTTGCTACCCTTGTCTCTTGGTCGACATGCCCGAGGGAATAACGATGCCCTCTTTCCTAGCCCCAAAAAAATATTATGTTAACCCACTGTTACCATATTGAGCTTGTCACAAAGGAAGATTACGATATGGATGAATACTGGTATGATGATATTTGGCACCTCCTTAAGCACTATAGGTATCCTCAAGATGCCAACAAAAAAGACTGTGTGACTCTTTACAAACTGGCTTCCGAGTATATCATCAACGAAGAAGCACTATTTAAAAGAAACTTCAATGGAACCCATTTGTAATGCATTACAGGGGGCGACATTGGAGAAATGATGTAGAAAATCCATAGGGGGAACGCAGACCTCATACGAACGACCATATTCTTGCTAATAAAATCATATTTCAATGTTATTATTGGATCAACATGCTTCAGTATTGCACCACTTACGTCCGTAGATGCCTCAAATGCCAGTAGTTTGCGAATCTCGAGCACTAGCCCCTCGACAATTGTGCAACATGTCTTCTCCCTAGCCATTCTCCACCTGGGGCATTAATATCATAGGAAAGGTCACACCTAAATATTCGAACGAGCATGAATTCATCTTATTTTCCATTGATTACATAACCAAATGGGTCGAAGTCGAGTCATACACAGTACTGAAAGCCAAAAAGGTAGACAAGTTTATCCTAAAGAACATCATCTATCGATATGGGGCTCCCTCCGAGCTAGTATCAGATAATGGGTTGCATTTTGAAGTCGAAGACACAAAAATAATCGATGAGTACGAGATTCAGAGACACAAATCTTCTCCCTACCGACCCCAAACCAATGGTATAGTTGAAGTCGCCAATAAAAAACTCGAAGCCATCATCACCAAAATGATCGAGAGTCATCGAGATTGGGCCGTTCGGATCCCTTACGCCCTCTAGGGCTACCTCACTTCAATCAGGACATCCACCGGGGATACCCATTACTCTTTAGTATACGGCATGGAAGAAGTCCTACCCGTTGAGCTGGAAATACCTTCAGTGCTCTTTATGCTTGAAATCTAAGTCAGTGAGGAAGATTGATATCAAATCCACTTTAACGAATTGTCACTCTTATATGAAAAAGGATGAAGGCTCTTCACCACATACAAGGTTACCATCGTCGGATAGCATGATCATTTAATAGAAGAGTCAAGGATCGTGGTTGCTAAGAAGCAAATTTATCCCTTAAAGAAATCATTGAACCCGTTTGGGACCCCAGACGAAAATTCAAGACAAACTAAAGTCCCTACATCATGATGAAGGTCCTATCAGACGGTGTTGTTATGCTCACTGACCATGACGGAGAAGATATGGCACATCCATTTTACTTGGACCATCTCAAGAAGTTCTACCCCTAGTATAAAATCTCAGTGTGCCATTACTTCTCTCACCCCCTTCTATAAAAAAATTCTTGATTTCCCTCTACCCCGAACTACGTGGGGCCTGATCCTCTAAAAACCTTTTGCTTTCAAAATAAAACTCAAAATATATTCAAACAACCCCCAGAGGTATGTAGGCAGCTCATACACTCTACATGGGCATGGTCCCCTTCCTTTTTATAACATGCTATTATATTCTAACCTCCGAGACTGATAGTTCATTTTATCATTTACATGCACAGAAATATTATATATACCTTAGCGATTGGTATAGAGTATTCAAATGTAAAACTTGTCAAGAGGCACATCAGTATTATTAAAATCTTCTTTTATTTCAAACAAGGATGTTCGATAGCATTATACGAAGTATTAGTGAAGGGAGTCAAAACAACCACCCCTTTTAACTCACCAAATTATTTCTAAACAAAATTTACAAAATTATTACCAAAACCCCTAATACAAAAAATCCCAAAATATTCACAAAAGTCACCCAAAAATATACATATCAAAATAATCCCACCTTCATAAAAACCATATTCGCAGCTGCCAGAAGACACGGACCCATAATCATCTCCTCCTTGAGGCCTCCAAAATTCCCTAGCCAAATTTGTATTTCAAAGTCCCTCCATGGAGAGATATATTGTGACCAGCCTGGAGAAAACCACTACTCCCCCATCCATAGTGTCAAAAAGGAAAAACCACCACTGGCCGGTCCCCTCCACCAATTCTTCACCACAACCCGCCTCCACATCCATTTCATATAGTCTTCGAATACATGCCAGACCCTACCTATGGATTAAGATGGATGGATTGACGTTCGACAATTCTCCCAAAGAGAGCCTAATCTCATGAACATGGATTTATTTAAGTCCTCCACTGGGATGAAGTCTAGCACCCGAGGGGGCACCAATTGCTCGCATCTGACTTGGCACAGAAGCCGCTAAAGGAAATAAAATGGGGTATGTCGAAGACTAACTAGCAAACATATCGATATTCTCCCAGTTCCAGAATGGAATGCAGCTCTCCCCACCATCGCACCGACCAACCAAAGCATCTGGCTCTACGCTCCACTAACAAATTTACCCAGCTCTCTACACATAGGACAAAACTAATAAAGTATCGAGCAAAGAAATTCATTACAAATGCCAAGGAATACTCAAGGAGAACTGCCAAACGGAATCTCTCAGACAACCACATGAATAGAATAATTGGTCTGCCTCGTAAAAAAATAGAGTGACCTTCCTATAAAGAATCTAGATCATTCAGGGTCTCCACTAGTATCACCACCACAAGATTACGATGATAAGTCATCCATACGATGATTACAGCTAATCGAGGGTCCACCAGTAGGTCCTCGATAACCGGTAAGAGCCTCAAAGTTAGGCCTAGGGAAATATCTTAGGCATGGCCCACATCGTTAAAATCCCTCAGATGCACAAAATACATGAAAATAGGAAAATAAATCATTCCCCTAGTCACCAATGGACAAATAGCCAAAGGGTAAATGTGGAGCATCTTTACTAATAGTGCCCGAGGAGATCAAGAGAATTATGGCATAGTTATCGCATTGCTTGGATTAATTCCTAACATGGTTAAAAATGCCTCGTAGGTAGAACGGACCTCGTCCAAACCATAGCAGAAAAAGTGGACTTCAAGGTACCAAAATTATGTTGTCGCCACCAAAATTATGTTCCAATCAATAGACTAGTTACGCCAATGAGAGACTCGATGCAAATTGAAGGCTTCATAATCCACGTTGTACAAACACGTGGCTTTTATGCTTTCGAGGTATGAAGCGAATTTTTCACTCATCAGAAGGTCCATTTGAGAAATGATAAGGAATACGACAAGAAATAATAAGGTAGAGAAAATGATAAGAGATGAAAAACTACACCCCCTTTACCCCTATTTATACACAAAAGCCTTAGCTAAAAACAAGAAACCTAAAGAGTCCAAAATAAACCCTACCCTACCAAGTACTTTGGGTTGTAAGAAAGTGAAATTAAAGCCTTAGGGTGATTTGACTAGACTCACCTAGCGATAGGCAGGACAAGGGGTATGCCGATCGATAATTTCCTTATGTTATAAATAGTTACCTTTCCTTTTTTGTCCAAGTAAAAAAACTTAAAAAATACATCCTTATTTTTGGAACCTCGGGTTATCTCTTCTAATATCTATTTTTACCCATAATTTCCCATCTTAAGTCTTTCAGTCTCTTCAAATATCTCATCATTTTTACACTTTCAACAACAAAGTAAAAATGCATGTAGAATAAGTCATTAAATCAATAAATAAAAATCTTCTTCATAAATATACTGCCATTGCACAATTACATTCTCCAACTAAAAGAAGAAACAAAAATTAAAAAATGGGTCTCAGCCCGAACCGAACCTAATCTCTCTATCTATCTATCTATCTATTTATCTATCTATCTATCTATCTCTAAAACCTCAATCCCTACAGCTGCATTTTCCTCTTCCCAAGGAAGCCCAGGAGTTCGTACCACTTGCCAAATGTCAACCCCTACAACATGACAATCAGCATACCCCTTAAAATTTTGTACAAAAATGCCAGAAAAATCCAAAAAATTTCTAAAAATGTCAAACAAGTATTGGAACATTTATGCACCAAAAAGACTGTTTTTAAACCCCTAGAATCCCCATCCTAATTAATATCAAACTCTTAGTCCAAGCACAAACCCTAAAATGCATACCACAAAATGATGAATCCCAAAGGTTCACTACAATTCTCTAGTGGAACCCAAAACCAAATGCCTCTCTAAATTCCCCAACGGAGCCCAAGATCAAATGCTTCCCCGACAGGATTACAGAATATCCTCCAAATTCCCCAGTAGAATTTTCAGACTAGAGTTATCTCCTTTCAAAATACATGATCCCCAGTAAGATATCTTTCCTTAGGAGAACCTCAAAACGACACAAAACCACAAGTACAAAAGACTCCCCAGGAGAGCAACTCCCACATTAGTCCTTAAAATTGACCTCAGCCTGTAGAATTGATCGTCATCGCTTTAGGTCCCCCAAATTAACCTCGGCTGCCAGAACCGATCATCATAACTTTAGGTCCTCAGAATTGACCTCAGCTCGTAGAATTGGTCGTCATAACTTTAGGTCCTCGGAATTGACCTCGGCCCTCAGAGGCGGTCGTCATAACTTTAGGTCCTCAAAATTTTCCTTGACCCGCATAATCAATCATCAAAACTTTAGGACCTCTGAACTGACAATGACCACCTAGAATCAGTCATCCTTAACACAAACTTATCTCATCATAATTGACCTCGACCCTCGGAACCGGTCATCCTTATCCGTTTGACCCGTAGAATCGACCTCTTTCCCAAATAATCATATGGTGTCTATTCGATAGCTATCACTAGTTCCAAGCTCACCCATCTAGGGCCTCTATAGACACAACATTATAGGACCCCCTAATACTCTCTTTAGGTCCCTAGCACTTCCCCGTTCATAATAGATACCTTGGTCATACTCTGAGTACCAATCTAGAGGCCACCGGGAACCCTTGAACTCCGCTTGACTCTGGTCAACTTTCTCATCCCAGTGAAATATCAATAAATCTTCAAAGGGATCTGAATTCCTTTTCCAATGGTCCACCCCTACATGAATCAGCCTTACAGTTCAGATAATTGGTCCCTTCTACAATAAAAAATCAATCTAGAGGCCACCGGGCGCTCCTGAGCCCTAATTTTACCCCAATCATCTTCCTTGCATGAGAAATATCTCAATGAATCTTCAAAGGGCTCTGAATCCCCTTTCCAATGGTCTACCCTGTTCATGAATCAGCCTTAGCTTTCGAACGATCAATCCATTTTCCCCTAAAAACTGATTCGGAGGCCACCGGGAACTCCCGGACTCCATTTAACTCCTATTAACTCTTCAACTCGAATGACACCAGCTGAATATTTAAAGGGCACTGAAAACACTTTTCAATGGTTCGCCTCATGCACTAATCAACCTTAAGGTACAAACAAATGACCATTTCAGTCTGAAGGGTAATTGGGCACTTCTGAGCCCCGTTTGACCAAGGTAAACTCTCCAAAACTCAATGAATCTTCGAAGTGATCTGAATATATTTTCCAATGGTCTGTCCCGTTCATCAATCGGCCTTATAGTTCGGATAAACAATCTATTTTACTTCGGTACTCTCTTGTCTAAAAGACCATTGGGCACTTTTGAGCCCCATTGGACCAAAGTAAACTCACAAACTCAGGACCAACTCAATGGATTCATGAAGTTCTCTAAATACCCTTTCAAACGGTATGCCCCGTGTACGATTCAGACTTACGGATTACATTTTGCGGTCGTTTTTTTTGAGAAATCAGCATGAGGTTACCTAAATTGAAAACCCATTTCCCTGCCTATCGTCGGTGTGTCTGGGTATGTCTGTTGATATGTAGGTCAAGTACAGTGCCGATTGTCACCCCCATATAAGTAGGTCATGAGATCACTTCGAAAAGCACCCCAGAAATATCCCTCTCAATGATCTCAACAACATTCTCTCAAAGTCAGTGTGATTTATCTATTGAAATCTTTCCACCACATTCCATTTACATCCCTTACACACCCAATTTAGCAAAATCCATTCCCCCTCCCCCTACAATATGTATCCACTTGCATGGGAAACCTTTTCAACTATCAAGATCAACCTCTAAGTCTTTAAAGAGGGTCTAAACTTTTTTCTCTCTTTTAATTTTCTTATTTTTTCTTTTGTTATTTAATTCTAACTTTAGTCTTTCACATATTAATAATATCACATTTTTATTAGTAGTATTGCACATAACATATTTTCTGTAAAAAAAAATAAGACATAAAGGGTTTACTCGTAAATTCCAAATGGGATTCTTTACCATAGTTTCTCAAATCAAAACATTCTTTTCCACACACACCACAGTTAGATTTATGGAATAAACCCCACCCTCATGTTGCATTAGAACTATGTGGACTTTGATGCCTTTTTAGACTATGTAGGCATTTTGGGTTCAAACTATAGACTGGAGTCCTCCTTATATATTTTTATATTATTTCCACATATTATACCTGTGATTCTTATTCGTGCTTTATCTAATACATATTATCATTTCACCATAATGAACGACATCCCGATAAGCACACACATTATATTTTTAATTACTATTTTGGGAACACTCCTACAGATGACCTCACTCAGTTTTCCTCCATGACGCGAGTCGAGCAATTCCATTATCCATTTATATATACATGCGCACACATTCCATGGACTTTTTAATGAGAATAATAACATATGACCATGAGAGACCAAAAGGGCGAGATGGGTGCCTAACACCTTCTCATTCTATAACTTAGCCCCTGAACCTTTGAATTATTGACTTCACAAGCATCAATATGTCTTTGATGTCATTCTCTCGCGGTGGCAACATTTCTTTTACATGTTTTATGCAAAATAGGTTGGTGACCCTATCTCTTTGCATCACCCCACATTTGACGACGACTGAAATGCTCCTATAAAAGGGAGCGATACCTTCTTCATCTCTCCTTCCAACCGTGCAAGCATGAGCACCGACCCCGAGGAGGAAAATAAAATGATAGAGGGGATGGCCACACCTAAATCTTAATTGTAAGCTTAAAATCAATTACTAAACCTTAGGGCTTTTATATCCTTTATTCTTTTTCCACATTTGGGTGAAATTGGATAACTTCACATGGATTAAATTATAATTTCGGCTTAGTTGATTTAGGAATCATTAAATTAGACCATCTATTAGTAGACTTTCATATTAGGGTCTTATATTGAATATTGAACTTTTGTCAGTTTTAATTAATAATGGGTAATTATCACTTTGTTGGGGTTAAAATTTTTTTTTTGAATGCGTGTACTAAATAGGGTTCTCCATTTATGTTGATGGCTGGTCCCTTTAGGTAAAAAATGCCTAACTAGTTTAACACAAAGCATGATGTTTAATAATTAAAGTTTATTCAATATGTAAATTCATGAATAGTGAATAGCCCCATGTTTATAATCTTCAATTGTAATTAGAATCCCTTTAATTTATTTACAGTCTTAAAAATTCAAATTTTTACCTAATTACCTTTCAATTGGAATTAAGTCCTTAATTACTTTCTATTGTTGTTGGAATTGGAAAAATTATGTCGTTGGATAAGAAGGAGTATGAGATAGATGTTGTTGGTTTGTGGTTATTGTTGGTTTATGGTGGGTGGTTATGGTTGGAAATGGAAATTAGTAAGTTAATTCACTTAATCCTTAAATCAATTCACACTAATATTTCTTAAATAAATCTAGTGTTTTAACGAGTACCATATCTAGACAGGAGTGTATTTTATTGGGATTTCATTTATGAGACATCTCATCCAAGAAGTCTAAAGACCGGTATGAGTGAAGAACTTTAGAATCCTTTAATTAACCTATCTCTTTTGTAATAATGCTTAAATTTACGAGTAGTCACATACTAGATACGACCCCGTGAGTGGACAATAATCCCTTTTGGAGTAATGAAATATCGTAAAGAGAGATTTAGATACTAGTTTAGAATGGTACGAGTGATGGGAAATAGAATTTGATGAATTTATGATAAATAGGAAGATAAATGAGGAATATGGAATGATAATAAGATAAATATGTTATTGATTAAATGAAAATGATAAATGGATATGGTTATGGGTGTCTAAAGAGAGAGAAGACTCTTATTCATTTTGTGTCAAGGAATCATGGATTTATTTATGCATCACCCTGGATTTCATTTCTTTCAGGCACGTTATCATGATGTGGTGCTCAGTCAGCGTGACGATATCTGATTTTGGTGCATCACGATGATTGTTCATGTGTATTGTTCTGGCCATGCGAATGAAATGTGGTGCACGGTTGTGTGATGTGATTTATTTGTGTGTCCGATGGTTTAGTCATGTTTGTAGTTTCGATCAAGAAAAATAAAGGTGGCACCTGATCCTCTGATGGTCTTGATCTGTGCATACCCCATGTTCTTGAGATGGTCAGGGAAAAAGGGCGAATGTTAGATATAGTTTAATTAATTGATAGATTAATTAATTATTAAAACTAATGAGTTAATTAAAATGAATTGTGAGCATGTAGTTGGTTATCGTAGTAGGCTATATAAGTGTGGACTATCGTATACCTTTAAAAATATGATAATTTAAAAAAAAAAGAGGTTTGGATCTACCGTGTGTATATATATATATATATATATATATATATATATATTAGTGTATGCCCGTGCCTGAAGGCACACCGAAAATTTCCAAAGTATGAAATTGCAAAATGATGAAAATTTCCAATTTACTTAACAGCCAAAACAGAAAAAAAAATTCATTTCCTATCAAAACAAAGTATAATTCTTAAAAACTTGGTCATAATTTCCAAAGTCTTGCGAGTGCCTGAAGGCATGATGACAATTCGCTCGGGTATGAATTTTGTGGTCAGGTCATAAGAGTTTTGTATTATAGTATAATCTTCCAAAATATCAATCGTGGTGAATTTTTTGAAGGACGGGGAAAATTTCCCAAAATATTAAGTCATGCATATTTTAAGATAGATTTAAAAAAAAATTATGTATCGCATTTTGGATCCGTCAACAAATCAAAATGAAATTTATGTCAAAAAGTTTCTAAAGTATTGAATCATGAATAATTTAAGTAAAAGTGTTTTTACAATACAAATAAGTGTAAACAATTTAGAAAATTTGAGCAGAATTTCACCCTATATATGAAATAAAAAATACTCATTACAATAATAATACTCCATCCTAAATTTCATATAACAAACATAATCAATTCCACAAAATCTTGTTTAGTATGCAAAGTTTATTGATCTAAACAAAGACACAATCAAGTAGTTAATTTCACAATGAAAATTTTGTATAGATTTATATTGTTAAACCAAAATGTAATTAACTCCTACATACATATTAAATTATTTTACTTATTATACATTTAATATTATTTTTTTTAATTTGGATGATTTCAAACATATATTTATTTAATTATTTTAGTGCCTAATATCTATTTATTTATTTTACAGTTAATGTATATTTATTTGTGTTGCCTATAGAACACATGTTATGATGATCCATATATTAAATCTCCCCTTTAGTCAGTGAGTTATTTGTAATGTTAAAATATTTTTTTACAATATTCCTCTGAATTTTATAACATAAGTCTTATCCATATATTAAATCTCCCCTTTAGTGAGTGCGTTATTTGTGCTGCCTAAAAGAGGTTTGGATCCACCGTGTGTGTGTGTGTGTGTGTGTGTGTGTGTGTGTGTGTGTGTGTGTGTGTGTGTGTGTGTATATTGTGTAATATTACCACAGTAAATGTTACTGTCTGTTTGTGAAAATGTTACATATATAAAGCTATTTCACATTCTAGTGCATACAGTAAAGTTTACCGTTTCTGTAATTTTTTTCTTTGAAATTTTATAGGTTTCATGGATCTTGTTTGATAGATCTCGTCGAGCAGATTTCAAAAATAGTAATTTTGCGAAAAACGGATTTGTGAATCAAAAGTTATGATCATTTTTAGATTAAAAACAATTTCAACCACTTATGTAACTTCCTAAAGTAAATTACGGATGATTGGTTTTAAAAAGGGTAAACTTATGAAAAAAATTCCCTAAAAAGTTGGAATAGGACCTGTATGATTGTTAAAAAGTCAATAGGACTTATATGAATGTTGACCCGATGAATGGGACTTAAATATAATTATCTCATAAAAAAACCATCAAATGTCATCATTTGCATTTGAACACTTTCGGATAATACTCGCATTATATATATATATATATATATATGTATGTATATATATATATATATGTATATATATATATATGATTTTGTAAATGAAATACAAAGTATGTGTGTAAAATCTACACTTAAGAGCCTAAGAAAAGTTAAAACTAAGGCAAACATCGCGCATGCATCCTTACGGCTAAGGGTGGCATCCCTTATGCATCCTTTAGGAACCTCTCAATCTCATCCTTCATGGCATAGCATTTGTCGGTGGTGTGGCCATGATCCCAGTGAAATTCACATAACTTACCTTAATCCTTTTTGTGTGGTGGGGATTTGAGATTCTTGGGCCACCTAAGCAACTTGTCTTCCGTAATATTCTTGATGATATGATCAACACTGGAGGTCGGCGGGGTGTAGTGTTCATAAGCCTTTTTTGTCTTTGACTCTTCCTTTTTTCCCCTCTTCAATGGAATGGCTGCAGCCTTATCTTTTATGGCCGTAGACTTTTACTGGGAGGTGAAGGTTGTGGACTCAACCATCATAACCCCCCTGTGATGGGAGGTTGATTTGGCCTTGGAGCGAGGCCTGCCTTTCGTAAAGGTGGTGATGTGGTTTAATAGTCGGGTTATCTCTTCATTATGTTGAGGACTGGTCCTAGAGCTTCCCTCTATGACTTCTGTTTTGTTAGTCTTTAGATAATTACTCTGAGAGGAACTAAAAAATGGTGAGGAAAACCAAGGAATGTAGATGAAATCTGAAGTATAGTAGCATGGATGCAACCTTCCCGTAATCTGTACCCTTTTCATAAAAATATGTTTTTGTGGTCGCGACTTGTTGTGTACTAGGTTACTGTCGTGGCTTTTCGAAGGCAAACCTCACCAGAGTTGAATATGAGGATAATTTAAACATTAGCCCATTTTCTCCTGGTGGCCAATTGAAAAATTAGAAATATACTGACTGTAGTAAGGGGTGTGGTCTATAGGCAATTAGTCTTCTAGACTGCATCCAGTCGAAGTAAGTGGAAGTGTTTTTACACAAAGGGACCCAAAACTTGGGTTTCACCTACAAAAGATGACCAAAAAGTCCTAATAGGAGTTTACCTATGACAAAATAGCACACATTTGATACTAAAAACCTAGAATTAAGAGCTCATCGCTAGTTACCCATCTTCTATGAGGCCATGGATTTTTGTACATTCCAACACTAACTAGATAGAGCAATATCATTGGGGCATAGAAAATAGATCTAAGGTCATGAAAAAGGGACCTACAAACAAATCTAAAAGAAATAGACCCTCTCGAGGGGTTTTCATATAAAAATATGAGATCTACAACCAAAATCTCACCCATGCGATGATGATCCGGGGGGTCCCAAAGGATGAAATAAGAGGAAACTAGATTTAATACCTCGGTTTCCCACAGACGACGCCAAATTGATAATGTGAGAAATCATACATATATTATTCCCAATTATCATATCAAGTATAGAAGTGTAAATAGAACAGATAAAAAGAGATAAACACAAGATATAGAGTGATTTGACAATAAAAATGAGACTACGCCCACTTTCTTGCCTTTCTCTCATTATGTGTGTTTAATGATACAAGTTTGTGGTGCCGTAAGAGGTGTAAAAGACATATATATAGGAAAATAGATGAATTTAGTGAATCTGGGTAGCCCGGGATGAGATCTTCAAGGCAAGTCCTAAGATGGCTACAACTAAGCAAGCCCCCGTGGGGGTGTAGCTTTTAGAGAAAGGTTGAGTGGATATATTGACAGGGCTTCGATGCCGGATCCGTCCCCCTATTGGCGTTGGGAGAACTTCTAATTATACAAGTCAAATGGAGGTGTCACGTGCATAAAGCAATTGACAAGTGGATAAGTGGTATGATCGTGGAATCATTCTAAAAGTGGAATAGTTTGCCAGTAATTGCTGACGTGCTAGCATCCATGGAAGCTACGTGGTGTAGAAGGATGAAGTCGCAGTGGCATGTCTGATCCCAGGCAGCAGCATGCCAAATACTGACCGCAGCTTGTTTGTTACCAGTCAGCGGCGTTTTACTTATTGTCTACGACAGGTAAAATATTGGTCATATCACCTGCGACTAGCAAACTTAGACCTTCGCTGATGTGCGCATTAAGTTTGCATATTATTTTTTTTAAATAGTAAAAAAATATTTTTTAATTGATTTTTTTGTGTGATATTTAAACATTTCAAGGGACCCATATAAAAAATCAACTCAAAAAAACTTTTTTTACTATTTTTAAAATTTCGGTCAAACTTTCGTTACTTTTAAGCACTTTAAAAGCTGCAAAAGTTTGATCAATTTTTTTCAAAAATAGAAAAAAATGTTTTTTATGAGTCCGTTGAAATATTTAAATATCACATAAAAAACCAACTCAATGCTTTTTAATATTTTAAAAAAATTGTTGTGCGTGAGCACGTGTGCAAACTTAGTGTGCATAAGGGCATATATATATATATATACTTGCATACTTATATCACCACTACCATAAACTAACATGCACGCATTAACACTTTTTCCAAATTAAATAAAATCCCATTTTAACTGTGTTAACTATGGGTGTTCTGTGACATCCCGTATATTCTAATAATTAGGTTGATTAAGAATATGTATTAAATCTATATAGGTTGTTAAATTTTTTTATAGATTATCCTTAACATGAAAGAGAACACAACGAATATTTATAATCCAAATAGAGTGCGACATTAATAACCTCAAATAATCATAACTAAATCAAATAAGTCAATCCTCACCACTAACTAAAATAAAGAGTAATGTTACCCCACAAGGGTATATGAAAATAAATACATGCCAAAATTATTTCCACCATAAGATAACTAAAACAAAATACAAAGTCTAAATGATAAAATAAACCTTTCATTACTCATAAAAAATAAATAAGGATAGTAGTTAGTTCAACACCTACGTCTCAAAACTGAAGATGTGATGATGAATGGAATGGTTAACTAGGTGATCGAGTTAGAGGAATCTAAGCCCCCTGGACCATAAAACTTGAAAGTAAGTATACGTGATGGGCCAGGACCACCACAACAAGATAAAAGCTATGAAAGTCGGGTAATAAACACAATAATCATGCGTATAAAAAATAAATCAGTGGTTATTATTTTACTGTTATACACGGCCTTTACTGGTGTTAATGTTTCATAATGCATATTTTATGAATTTATATATTACCCTACTACTTCTCGTTAATGAACATATGACAAATATACATAATACCCACAATACTATACCATAAGTATACAATTACACAAAGCTAGAAATAGCCTCCACAAAATATACGGTCATTAGTACACTAAGTAATCCATGACTAGATGCCATTTATTACGGGGTCACTACTACATAAATTCCTGATTTTATATATGGCATATAAAAAATAAATTGGCACACCACTTTACCCACCTCCATAACATTCTAAACACCCCACTCCCCACCTCCATAATAACAAAAACTCTCATCTACCCAACTCCATAATAAAATAAAAAATAAAAATAATACTGCATAACCATGACCGAGCCATGCGACATAATAATTTGTCCCTACCCGGTCCATTATGTTAGCATAAGGGACACCTAATCAATTATTTTCTTTAATTAGATGTTATATTTCATCTTTCAACCACTTTATTTTCCTAATATGTTTAGGGTACATAACAAGTGTAATCAGAATCGGAGGCTAAGTTCTAAAGTTTAACTTTATAATTCAACATTTTAGATAATATGTTTGATGGGGAGGGTGTCCACCAACTCGAAATTCCTGACAAAGCCCCAAACCCAAGGGTAGTCTAATACCCATAAATTTATAATTCCTTATTTCCTTAAATAATTTTCATTATCATGTTACTACTTTCATGAGGGACTTTAATCCTTTAGAATTACACATTATGGAGAAGATACAGTCGAATTCTTTCATGACATTTCCAATTAAGGGAACAGAATTCACCTAGTAATATTCCACTTTTCACATTCTACATGCATATGAATTCAAGTTTAATTCACATTATAAGAGGGAGAATCATATTATTATTCTAGCCCTAGAATTTCGATATGTTTTGGGAAATGTTCTAATTCAATCTCAAGAGGAGAAATATAATTATATTTCAATTCAAATACTTTCTAGTCAAAGATGAATTCATATTTACCATTTAATTATAATATAGAATTGACATTTTATGAATTGGATTTACATATGAAATTTAAAGGATTTTAGTTTCAATATTTCATATCACATTTTAGAATTCAGAGAAAAGATTATAACATCTTTAGACATATTTTATTTTTAATCAAAATTTTATAATTTAAATAAAAACCATGTGCAGGTAGAAGTTACTACTTTTAAGCATTAGAAGAGAGAGTAGTATTTTTTTCCTCTATGTTTAAAAAAAATGAGAACTAAAGCTTCCAATTCACGTTTTCCCAGTGTGAGACTCGCTCTTGATTAGTGTGATCATCCATCTTCTTTCTTCAATATAATCCTTATTTTAATCTTCCTACCACTTGAATTTTATTTTAAAAAGTGTTATAGGTTTATGAGGAGGATTATAGGTTATATGCGTGAAGAGTATGGAGGATTGGGGATTGGGGGAGGAGAGAATGAGGTGATAAACTGATGAAAAATGAGGCTAAATGACCATATAAACCCACCAAAAATAACAACTCGCATAATGTCCTGTTAACTAGCTGAAGGCTCAGATTATGCATGTCCCACCCCCATTTCTCTTTTGTTTTATATTTATTTTTAATCCGTGAAAACATTTATCTTTTCTTAATTGTTTCAAAATCACATATTAGCCAAATAAACCTAATCTACCCTACTTATTGCCCAGGTTAGAACCAATTTATGTAAGTAGCCTTAGGTTCAATTGTATATTACTAACCCAACTAAAACCATACTTTCCATATGTAAACCAATCAAGCCCAAAGAAGGCATGGCCTAATAGTTACACTAAAATTCAAACAAATAAGTTTAGTTCAATTTATTTCAATTATTCCAATTTAAATAAACTCAACTATGTTACTTTAATTAAATTTAATTTTAATACTTTTTAATTTAATTATTTAACAAGTCCTCAAAATGATAGGGTGTTTTCATAATGTCCTCACAATGCAAAGGTTTAAGGGTACTATAATTTAAAATATCAATCATAGCATGTGACAGAAATATGAGTCAATTTATAACTTTTTCCATTCAATAGAATACACGAGATATAACTATTAATAAAATCCCAATAATAACGCCTGAATACAACCCCCTTGATATCTCCACCATCATATTACAATCTCAACACAAATTTCCTAGATACAAATGGTGGACCCAGAAATCCAATAGTTTCCTCGTATAAAATACATTGGAAAGGAAACTACATTGGAACAAAAAGTAAATATCTAAAGCATCACCGTGTTATTTCAAGATCCAATTTCTCCTAGAACTTGAACCTATCATGTGATGTTAGTCAACACTATGGGTCAGGTCATACTACAAGAATACTAGCTATGCTTCCTAAATATGGTAACATAGCACATACAAAAGTACCAAATGAAATAAATTCTACAATAGTCTTTTATATAATGACATCCTTTACATTTAAAATCTTTATCAATGGTTATCAATATACAAATGTGACTATAATAATAGAATCCATAATTGTTCATAACATAATCATTTAATTAATACCAAGTTCTGTCTTTTCTTCATAATATATCGAGAGTGTGAAGGAATATATAATTTCTAACAAAGTTTAACAACCAATCACATAGTATCATATCACTATTCATAATGTTCTAATTATTCAGTACCGACACTATATATTTATTAGGTTAATCTTGTAAACTGTCGATTAATCCATCAATTCTACATTATCACAAAAAGTTCAATTCAAAATTATGATTAAAAGCCTTTTACCCATTTTTTATTTTCCAGTTTTGATTAATTACATCAATTCACTTTCATTTAATTATGTCATTTCGTATCTCATTTCTATTCCAGCCAATGAGTCCTTAATTAATCATCTTGTTAACCATACATTAACTAATTACCATTTTCTTATTCCATTAATTTCATCTTTATTATGAAAGCACGAGTCTCATTTATTAGCCTATTATACGACCCCGGATATCACATGGTAAGACCCACATCTAAGTAATAATATAGTTCCCCGGCTTATTCCTCATCCCTAGACTGGCACATTGTACACATCACATTTATACTCGTAATATTATAATATTGCGAACTATATATCTTGGCCCAACTAGGAATTTGTAGGACTAATATTTATCGTTATAATAATACAAACCTCAATCCTATATCCTATTCCAACTAGTTTATTGTATGCTCCACATTTTCTTTTATAATAATAGAAATCATCTCCTGTATCCCGGACAAATCACCTTGTAACCCAACGTAAAATACATTATAATTATCGATGGATAATCTATGTCCCGCACACACAATATACGCATAGCTAGTCGACACAAGACCAGAGTCAAAAGTTTCATTAACTAGCCAAAGTAATTAGCCAGTATATGCCATGCATATACGCTTATTGCATAACTAGTCGATATTATATCCCACACTATCACAGACGCCCAAAATAACTTTATGACGAAATTTTAAAATCATAAACTCTCCATTATTGATCTTTCCTAGATTCTATGCATGGGACGTTTCAAAAACCGAACGTAAATAAGGATACCCTTGATATAGTTTTATCTCATCCGAACGGTTTGTAATACTCTACAATAATCATGTATACTATTTAAAAACCACTACTAAATTTATATTTCCTAAACTCCCAACTCCTATTCTTCTCTAGAATTCACGCACACGACATCTCCTAAAAGAAATCCAAACACGGAAATCCTGATACACTTTTGTTTAGATTAGGTAGTTATCAAGATGAAACTAAACCAATCCTCTTATATATCTTTTAATTTAAAACTATTTAGATCGATACACACTTAACCCACATGGAATATAACTTAACAATTTTGTAATTTGCCAAGTAATGTAGTTCACTCTTAATATTTGCATTTACTAAACCCTCATATTCCCTTAAATATCACTCAATCATTCTAGATAATGATTACTACTTTAAAATATCAACTCAACTTCTTATGTTAATACGACTATCCTCAATGCACCATTTCAGTTATTCCAACCTTACATGTGCATATAACATATATTATAACTTCAACTTAACACTATAATATCCCAAGTATCACAAATCCCAATGATAATCACCATAGAGAAACATCATTCGTTACTTCTTCCAAGCATATGCTTAATAATATAAATCGGATCTATAATTTTCATTATGCAGTGAAAAAATCTCATAATGCATCCCATATTTCTACCATCGTAACATATATTATATTACAAAGACAACCCTACCCATAACATTATCATCCAACAACTTGACAATTCAATAAATTTTATATTTAACAATATAAATAATCATAATATTCATTTATCGAATAACGCACATATTTTCAACTATCAACTACGTCAAATACCAAACAATCATAAGTCTTACGATAAACACCAATAATTAACATCGCAATATCCTCCATGAATCACACCAAATGACATAGAATAACCATATAATTTTGTTTACACCATTTTAATATGAACCAATGAGTTAGGTCCGTGTAATATTTAAACCGACAAATATAGCCAAATAGTATTATGAAAACATTAAAAAGTGGGTAGCATGCATGTGCGACACCAATGTAGGAAAATTCAAATTAGTGAGAACCACCTAACAGTTAACCTTCATGGGTAAGAAACAACATAAATGAGCAATGAGTCCAAAGAGAAAAAGAGGAATCCATCACCAAAAACGAACTTTCATTACATTTAACCCTTTTTCCTTTCTTTTATTTTCCTTTCTTTATTGATAGCGCTTCAGTAGCCTAGTAAGGTAGCTTGTAATCTTTTTCATTAAAGTTTATTTAAAGTTTCTTGGCCTTGTTGCCAAAAAAAGGATCAATTTGTACATTTTTGTTATATAGAATAGAAGGCCATTGATACTTTCCAAGAGAAATATATGGTATGTTGCCTACTAAGTCAGTATTATTTTTTTTAAGATGGATTATTGCATATATGTAGCTTAAGGAGTTATCACTTGAACCTGTAGCAAGTTTGATATTACCAGTGAAGTATGGTATCTAACAAGAAAATATTTATAACTTCTTAGTGATGATTGAGATATACAACAGTAAGGTCTATTTGGCAGATGGGGAAACTAAGATGCATCTAAAGGAGAATATTTTTGGTATGGGTATGTTTCTCAGACGTAATACCACAGTGAGGAACATGCAGCATAACTATGAACAACAGACATAGTATCGTAGACATACTGATGACATTGAAGACACGACACATTTGAAGAAATTAGGACATGACACGAGGAAGAAATGACAATTTTTAGGATATGACTCCAAAATGTCATTTTCAACCCTATAACAATAGTATACTAGTTATCAACATCAACTAAGAGTCTGGTGAGGACACGATCCTTCCTTCAGGTTACATTGATACCTTTGGAGTTATTAGAGACTTTTTTCATTCCATTTAATTCATGTTTTTAGCCACCCAAAACTCACTTTTAATCCCAAAACGAACATTTACTATTCAATTTAAAGAACAAAAGTTAACTAGTTAACTTAAAAAATCAAGTCCTATGAGAATATGTGGCCAAACCTTGTGAAGATGAACCTTTAGAACTGAAAAGGCCCTCTATATCTCAAAGATGTACAACAAGGTTAGTTTAAACGCAAAAAGAAACTCTACCCAACCTTTAAAGCATAATCGGCTAGTCAAACACCTAAAAGTGTTTACACTTAGCCATTACAATGTAAACCAATGAACATAGATTAAAGAACATTAATTTTAGCACAATCTAAAATTGGGGGAGACTCATGGACTTGTTAATAGTGTTATTATATACAAAATCACCCTATGTTATAATAAAGTCCAACTATTGAGGAATGTCAAGGATTGTTAGAGTTCAAACACTAGACAATATCCACAACCCTCAATTAACAACATTCGACATGTAGAATGTGACGGAATAGGAGCTATAGTGAGCGTCAAAAGTGGTCAGTGAAACATAACATCCCAGTGACCCGGTCAGAGGTAATACTCATGGGCGCACTGTGATAACCAAACAATCTCTTAAAAGTTCCATATGACAACATGGGAAGTGTCTAATGTCACGGAATAAAGCATGCCATATTAGAAAAATGACCGACTATCACAAAGATATAAATATTACCTTTCAAAGCTCACAATTAAAACATCTTGTTGGTCGTGGACTAGAAGTGACGAAATAAGCGTCACAGTGAGTGTAATAAATGGCAAGTGAAACATAAATTCCAATTACCCGATCAATGGTAATACTCATGGGCACACCATGAATACCAAATAACCTCTTGAAAGTACCACATTGCAACATGGTAATCGTTCGATGTCATTCTACACGGAATAAAAACAAAAAGGGTTTGGCTTAATGCGACCCCGTTGCCCCCCCCACCCCCCCCAAAAAAAAAAAAAAAAACATTTAATAACACCGCGAGGGCCCTGAACCCACCACAAAACATTTTTATGATATTTTCTAACTTATTTTATTCAAGTATTTTAACGGAATTCAAGTTTTTTCCATGTTAAACTATAAAAAATTGAAGTCCTCTAACTAAGAGTACGCATTAATTTATTATTATGTCATAACATCAAAGGTGCATAGATTTAAGCAGAATATTTGTTATAGTACCCTTAAATGGGGCAAGTTCAATGTTTTTATGCATAAAACCTACCCTTCCCCGAACACGATGTTTTTTTTATTTCAAACCCGACCCAACCAGTTTGTTTACCCCAAATTCCCCCATTAAGGGAGGGTGCGGGGTGGGTCCACGCCAAAACCCTCCCTGTTGAATTAGATTATCAATTATAGATAAACATATCGATAATCTAACTAAAATTCACACAAACTAGTAAATAAATATTATCTTGCATTAATATAAAAACACACTACAACAACCAATTAGCAATTCGAGTTTTCAATTGGCTCACCCTCAACCTCATATCCCCACTACAAATCAATCTAGGTTTTCTATTGGCACACCCTCAACTTTATATCACCACTACAAATCGTATGTACAAAAACTAATGATAATAGATCAATAATTAAGAATTAAATTTACATCTTATCCTTATCAATTAAATGTGGTAAGTTGAATGTCCTGTCTTAGATAACTTATTTCAAAATGAATGAAAAGTTGTCACTAAAATAGTATCTCCCTGTCAAATACCCATAGAAGAGAAACACGTGTATCAAGGATGGAGCCAAATTTGAAAAACAAATGAATTTTTGCACAAACTACCGTAATCTATATGCTCGAACTATAACTCACGAAAAAAAGTTAAATATATTGTCCAATTTGAAATATTCTAATACTAATTTTTGTACTATCTTTCTATTGTATAATATATGTATAGTGAGAATATGATGAATGGCCGTATAATAAAATCGATCACCAATTCACTTTTCCAATTACAAAATATAAATACAATCAATAGCATCTACATAGGTGAATTAAAATATATATATATATATATATATATATATATATATATAAACAACCCATTATCATGGGTGATGCATGATCAACTATATAAAATCAACCTACAAGAGAAAATAAATAATTTACAATTATTGCAAAACCTAGTGTTATTATTTGCAAAAAAAAAAAAATACAATAAAGTAAGATTTAAAACAAACACTTTCACCTAATAACTTAAAAAACAAATCAATAAACTAAATCTAAATGTTAAGACACAAAATACAACCAAAACTAAATATACCTAATTAGATCTTGAAATGCAAGGATCCATTGTCCAGATTGTCAGATTCAAACAAACTATAACTTTAAATCGATTCTCATATTCAGCTACTACAAAGCTTAAATACTTAAACAAAGAAACACATTTGTAGATCCTAAATTACTTAACCTAGATAAGTAGAACAATGGGAATCAACATGGAGCGTGAGTGAATAGAGAGAAACTTCAAACAGGATAACCGCTTAGAGGAGAAGAAGTCCGGGGAGGAGTACAACCGTCAACCGGAGCAAAAATTATAAATGAAAAACAAAAATCAAACCGGAGCTCCTAAATGCAAAAGAAAAAAAACACATTCCAAGAGGATAACATCAGTTTATCTCTACTAAATGTAAAAGCGAATAAGAGGATTTAGGAAATCAGAGTCGTAGAAAATTAGATTCATAAGAAGAGAAAACGCACCTTCTAATAGATTGTTTTTTTTTTGGATTTGGGGGATGAGTGGAAGATGAAGATGATTTGGGGATGAATGGGAGAAGTTACAATTTTCGATTGTGTATTTTTATGGGGGAATGTTACTAATTGTTTTTTTTTAGAGAATTAATTTTGGAGGAAATTGGAGTGTATCCAAACCGTTTTTTGTGGCAAAGTAGAATATTTGCTACTAATGAACATACAATAGTGGAAAATATTTTAAGCTTGCAACTAATTGAAATTTTGTGTTCCTGCTAAATGTCTAATTCTTCCCAGTTAACATTTAGTGGAAAAATTATTGGCGATTTTAATTTGTAGTCACTAATACATTATCTTTTAGTGGCAAACATAAATTTTGCAACAAAATATACGTTCTAGTGGCAATAAATGATTAGCCAATAACAAAATTGCTATGAAATGATAATTTTTTTGTAGTGATGGGGGGATATGGATCGTAGGGGCATCATGGCGGCCGAGTGGTCTATTTTGAGTCGGTGAGAGCTTCTTAGCTCAAGAGAAGCCTCTCGACCCTCAGTCAGGTTAGAGCCGAGAGTGGGGAGGCATGTCGAAGGTGTTTCGAAGGCTGGGGGTGTATGTTGATTGGAGACTAGATCCATGTAGGGTCTAGTTGGAAACACATTTTTTTGGTGCCAGTTCGCGGTTTTTGGTGTGAAAAATGTCTAGGGGACACCGAAACTACTTCGATAAGGGTGTAAATGGACATTTTTTGTTGGTTGGTTGATGATGTGGTGGTTGGGTGGAATTTTAAGCTTTGGATGATTATTCAAGACCTACCCGCCTCATATGGAGCCAAAATCCCACCTCCTTGAACCGTTTCACCCGTCAGAGGGGTTCTCGTCATCGTTCTACCTTCAAAATCTCTATTTATGCACTCAACTCTTAAAACGTAGCTGTGAAATCAAATTTAAACATTGATGGTCGTGGCACAACGATGGTAGATAAATTTGGACAATTGATAATTGCCAACTACACTTCGTATGATAGGTTTCCCCGAGCACTTGACATAGCTCTTAACCTTGATACATACACACACGATTGTCACAAGTGTGGAAAATCGGGAGTGGGCTCAACTCTGATTCAAATTTGATGTGATGTGCTATGGAATTGGCGCACACATGAACACTCACAGCTAAATTTTCTCTCTATTCATAAATAAATAATAATAAGTTTTGAATACAAGATAGGGCCAAAGGACATATTTACAGATAATCCAAAACTTGGGGAGCAAGTATCATAAAAAGGAAACTAAATAACCTTATAAAAATAGGTAACTAACACTTAATAATTATCTCTACAAATAAGATAGATAATAAATAATATTTATCTACTCATAAATTTATACATTTATATATATATATAATTATTAATACTAATATAGTATTTATATCCAAATGGCGTCAATTATACATACAAATATATTATGCAAATTATTTTGATTAAAGATAGTAGTATGAATTATACTTTCTAATTTATTATTATTATATGGGTTAAATTTAGCTTCATATTGCTATCAAAACAATTAACACTCAATTTAGTTTCATATTGTTAGATAAATTTTACCCTAACATATATTGGTATTTACAATAAGTTTAAAACTATACATTTATATTTTAAACCATATCAATAAAAATTATAAAATGGATTACATTGCTCTTTTATTAGATAAGCCACAGCTCGGTGCCATTTCCATCTCAATTATGAAGAACATTTTTACTCTTCGATTCTCTCAAAAAATGTATATCCGGACTTTTTTTCTCTCCACAGGGGAACACTTATCGTCACTACTTAGTGTTAACCGTTATCTATATCCTTGTCTCTCATTTTCTCACAAGTCTCTCAGGTCATCTCTCTCTCTCTCTCTCTCTCTCTCTCTCTCTATATATATATATATATATATATATATATATATATATATATATATATGATATGCCCCAAGTGTAACCTCGGCCTAGAGACACCAGCCTCGACCTAGAGACACCAACCTCGGCCTAGGGACACCCACCTCGGCCGGTATTGTGGCCGAGACTGGGCATGTCTTGGACACGCGATATCATCCCTCGGTCGGACCAAGGTCGGCCCAGGCCGACACTACCATGAACCTATCCAAGGGACCTCATAAGGATCAACAACGCTTGCATATGACTTGAAATGGCAACCTCGGCCATACATAAGCCGAGCCTGCAGGATGCCACCAGATCGACCTCATGTCAGGCAGACCCTATCTATTGTCTCGGCTAGGATCAGGCCGAGACCTCCATGGAGCACTCGGACTGAACAGGTATCAAGACTCACCAACATCGGCCTCACCTAGGCCGAGGTCATATACCAGGCGCGATGGCCGAGCACCTGGTGGAATCCAGATAAGGACACGTTGACATAAATCAGTTGTAACAAGATTATTCCCCACACGTGGGAAGAATATTGCATCATCATTCTCTACATGTGACAGTGACAGATGACACTCCCACATTGGTGAGGCTACCACACACATGCTCATTACATGCATGGGGTGTACATTACACCCCCTAGGTACTATATATAGGGGTCATCCCCTACCTTACAAAAGGATCCCAGTTATTCAACCCTAGCTGAAACTCTGTCTAGATTCACAGTAGATAGATAAAGCTTGAGAGATTGTATCCATGGCCATTAGTGCCTTCATTCAGTGATATTACTCACACACACTCATAGTGGACGTAGGCTAGATTGGCTGAACCACTTATATATCGGTGTACTCTCCTCTTCTCCTCGCCTCATTCTCTTATCTCTTTACATAATTGTGTTGCCATTACTGTTCTCAGATAGAGATTGAAAACACCTTACCTGGTGGTGCTAATCCCAGCATCATCATTTTGGCGCCGTCTGTGGGAACGAGAAGCTCTCTCTTCCTCTTTTTCTGCTTAACCTCACCGGAGACTCTGGTGGTGAACCAGGCCTCCCCCTAGCGTGGAGCTGTTTCACTATTGAAAGAGGTCCTGTGAGGTACTAAGCTCACCTGCTACTCAAGCTTTATAATGTTAACATATGGCACCAGACTTACCACCGCCTCTTCCGCCGTCTGGGGGCGGAGGGCCTAGTTCCAGTCAGGCGCCCCCCAGTCCGAAATGGCGGAGGTAGCAACAGCCTTGAGATCTTTAGCTGCAACACAACAAGCCATGCAGGAGCAATATGCTCAGCTCAGTCAAATTATGATGAGTCCACCTGGAGTCTCACCGGACATGATCACTCCGGCGGAAGTTCAGCCTCATCCTGACGCCAAGGGACCACCCCAGGCGCCAATGAAGGACCAGCCTGCACCCCAGCGAAGAAGGGACGTTACTGACCCTAGGCGCTTGCGCCTGGGGAGGCAGGGAAACCCTTGCCCAGAGGACAGGTATGATGACCTAGAAGCTGAAGAAGCCCCAGAAGACTGCTGGGAGCTGTATGAGGTGTCAAATAACACTATACGGCCTCTTAGGAAGAATCAAGGATGTGTCGGCCGAAGAAATGAAGAGGCCCAACAAAGAGGGTCGGCCTTTAATAGATTGAGCAGAGGGTCGGCCTTCGAGAGACTGGGCCCTGTGAATGACCTAAGACAGAGGCTGTCGAGGTCAAGGAGCGCAGCAGGCTCTCAGAGAGGGAATAGGCAGGGTCGGCCAGACCAAGGCCGACCCTGTGAAAGAAGAGGCAGGGAATAGGAAGAGGACAACAGCCAACGTGTCGTGGCTGGGGAACCCTCTATCCATCGCAGGGAGGTGGCAGGGGATAACCTCGGCCAAGTTGATGACAGGAGACCCTGGAATGATTCTCTCCAACGCCTTGAGGAGAAGATAGGAAACCTCATTAAAAGAAGGGACCCATTACAAAGGGGTTACTCAGAGGGCTCCCCATTTGTGGCTAGGATAGTGGGGTTCCCAACCCCAGCTAAGTTCAAGCCTCCCACAGTGACTCCCAAGTATGATGGCAGCACTAACCCTGTGCACCATATCGAGATGTACCAGTCAGCAGCAGACATTTACTCGATACCCGATGAGATGAAGTGTAGGGCATTCTCGGGGACCTTGACAGGGGCAGCGCACAGTTGGTTCACCTCCCTTCCGAAGAACTCAATTGAGAACTTCAAAGGCTTGGCTGAGCAGTTCATCCACAACTTCTGCTTTGGGGTAAGACCTCAAAAGAAGACTACCCACCTGCTGTATGTCAAACAGGCCAAGGGTTAAAGCCTAAGAGACTACATAGCAAGATTCAACAAAGAGAAATTGGAGGTGGAAGATTATGAAGAGATCATAGCCATGACCGCCCTTATAGGAGGCCTCCAGAAGGGGAAGCTATTGTGGAAACTGGCGGAAGACCCCCCTAGGTCTATGGCGGAGCTGCTGGCAACCACAGGGAAAGTGATGAATGCGGAAGAGGCAATGGCCGCCAAATATGAGGAGGAGAACCGCGGTGGCACTGGGAGGTCCCAAAGCAAGAAAGAGGGGAAGAAGAGGTCAGGTGATGACAAATTCGCTCATTACACTCCTCTGACTGTGAGCTGTAAGCACATCCTCAATGAGATTAAGAATGACCGGACTCTGAGGTGGCCAGAGAAACTGAAGGCCCCGCCACATAAGAGGAACAAAAACCTATGGTGCGAGTTCCATCAGGATCATGGCCATGTCATAGATAGATGCTTCGCTTTAAAAGATGAGATTGAGAAGATGCTAAAATATGGAAAGCTGAGGAAGTATGTGGATGGTAAGGCTCCAAAGGGTGGCAGAGATGACCCTAAGAAAATAAGAAATGACAGATGTCGTGGCAATGTCCCGGCCATAAGGGAAGATGATTCAGAAGGAGATGATGAAGACAACCCGGATCTTCCGCCAAAGGATGACAACATCCTGGTGAAGAGGGTCGGTATGATCTCCTTTGGTGTTAGCACAATATGTGGGGGATTTGCAGGAGGTGGCTCTGAGGTAGCCGATATGAAGGCTCATGTAGCAGAGGCCAGGTCAGTGGCCAAGCCTGAGGTTGTGAATCTAACGTCTTCCGATGCCGTACAGAAGAGGAAGAAGGTAGACATGGACACCCTCGTAGTGGGGTTCTCCAGACTCGACTTCAAGGGTATCTTATCCCCCCATGATGACCCTTTGGTCATAACAACAAGGGTGCATGGGTGCGAGGTACGGATGATCCTCATAGACGGGGGGAGCTCAACAGACGTGATGTTTTGGCCTTGCTTCAAGAGCCTGGGTCTTAGCAGGGCAAGGCTGGTGCCCTATCATCACCCATTGATAGGATTCAGTGGCGAAAAGCTGCACCCCTTGGGAATGTATGAAATGGATGTACGGATGGGGGATGAGTGGCCTAAGAGGCTGACTAAGAAGATAAACTTTTTCATTATGGAGGAAAACGTTTTCTCGGCCTACAACCTCATCATAGGAAGGGTGGCCCTCAAAGAGTTTGAAGCCGTGCCATCGATGGTCCATCAGATGCTAAAATTCTCGACTCCTTATGGAGTAGGGGAAGTGCAAGGGGACCAGACCACGGAGCGAGAATGTTACTTCAACTCCGCCGAAGAGAGAGAAGCCCATAAGAGAGAAACCACCACTTACAGCATTGACACTCTTGACCCAAGAGACGAAACAAAATTGAAGAAGGGTGAGGCCGCGGAAGAGGTAGAATCCATCGTCCTCAATGAGGACGAGCCGGAAAAAATCATCCAGGTCGGTAAGGCCCTAGAGCCAGGGATCAAGGAAGAGATAATAAACTTCCTCAGGAGGAGACAGAGTGTCTTCGCATGGAGTCATGCAGACATGCCTGGTATCGACCCTGAGGTCATGAGCCACAAGCTCAATGTGGACAGAGATGCCAGGCCGATCAAGAAGAGACGAAGAGTCTACTCCAGGGAGAAGTACGACATCATTCGGGAAGAGGTAAAAAAGTTGGAAGAGGCCGAGTTCATAAGAGAGGTTACCTATCCAGAGTGGCTCTCAAATGCAGTCATCATGCCTAAGGCCAATGGGAGGTGGCGAATGTGTGTAGATTTCATTGACCTGAACAGGTCTTGCCCGAAAGATAGCTATCCCTTACCTCGGATAGACCAGATGGTGGACGCAATGGTAGGGCACGAGCTCATGAGCTTCATGGACGCTTATTCAGGCTATAACCAAATCTTCATGGATGGTGAAGACTCTGAGAAGACAACCTTCATTACTGATAAAGGTACGTACTGCTACAAGGTGATGCCCTTCAGTCTGAAAAATGCGGGGGCAACGTATCAACGTCTTGTCAATAAGATGTTCGAAGAGAAAATAGGTAAGACCATGGAGGTATATGTAGATGATATGCTAACGAGGAGCTTGAAAGCATGTACTCACGTAGCGGACCTGGAGAAGACCTTCGATGTCATGGATTTGTACAGAATGAAACTCAACCCAGCAAAGTGTGTCTTCGAAGTAGGAGCTGGGAAGTTCCTGGGATTCATCGTTAATCAGAGGGGGATTGAAGAGAACCCTGAGAAAATCAAGGCATTACTCGACATGAAGACTCCTAGGAGTATCAAGGATGTCCAGAGACTCACGGGAAGAGTGGCTGCCCTTAATAGGTTTGTTTCTAGGGAAACGGACAAGTGTCTTCCATTCTTTAAAGTTCTAAGAAAGGCCTTCCAATGGGACGAAGAGTGTGAAAAAACCTTTAACCAACTCAATTCCTACTTAGGGTCTCCCTTATTGCTGTCTCGGCCCATCACGGGGGAAAGGTTGTTTGTGTATCTGGCAGTCTCTGAATCAGCCATCAGCGCGGCCATCATACGGGAAGAGGATGGGGTCCAGAGGCCTGTGTACTTCAACAGTAAGGCCCTTCAAAGGTCTGAACAAAATTATCCCCGAATGGAGAAGTTGGCTTATGCCCTAATACATGCCTCAAGGAAAATAAAGCCTTACTTCCAAGCTCACTCCATGGTAGTCCTTACTGACTCCCCGCTAAGGCAGGTTCTGCACAAGCCTGAGAAGTCCGGAAGATTGATGACCTGGGCCATCGAACTAGGAGAGTATGATCTTACCTACCAGCCTAGGACAACCATCAAGGGGCAGTCCCTCGCAGACTTTGTCTCAGAATTCACCTGGGAAGAGGCCGGTAGAAGTTTGGAAGAGGCCGAGACAGAGAAGAGCTTAGATGACGATGAAGAGACGAACCGTAGTGTCTTTCGAGATTCAGAAGAGATGGCACCAAACGTCTTTCGAGATCGGGAAGAGGTCATCTCAGGCAAAACTCGGAGAAGAATCGAAGAGAACGAAGAGGATCGATACCTCTTCAAGAAGGGGGTTATGAGAGAAGGGGTCTTCTCATCAGATACAGACGTTTGGAGCCTCTTCGTTGATGGCTCTTCCTGTGACAGTGGAAGCGGTGCGGGGCTAATACTCTCGGCTCCAGATGGCGCCAACATTGAATACGCCTTGAGATTCAACTTCCAGGCCTCAAACAACGAGTCCGAGTATGAGGCCATGATAGCAGGTCTCTTATTGGCAATAACTCTTCGAGTAAAGCGACTCCTACTCCATAGCGACTCAAGGTTGGTTGTCAATTAATTATTGGGGATATACGACGACAAAGACGAAATTATGGCCAAGTACTTAAAGAAGGTAAGAAGGTTGTTAGAATATTTTGAAGAAGCAAAACTGAAGAGAGTGCCTCGACTGAGCAACAATCACACTGATGCATTGGCAAGGCTGGCCTCGGTAATGAAGACTGATTTGGGAAGGACCATTCCAATCGAGGTCTTAGGAAAGGCAACCATCGAAGAGGACGAGGTATGTAGCCCTTGTCACAATGTGAACCTAGGAGACTCATGGATCGACCCGCTCGTCAGATACCTAAGAGAGGGAGAGCTGCCTGAGTCCAAGCTAGAAAGGAGAAAATTGAGATACAGGGCTGCCAAGTTCTCAATGGTAGAAGATGTCTTGTACAAAAAGGGGTTTCTATTGCTTCTCCTCAGATGTGTGCATCCCATGGAAGTACCCCGGGTCTTACAAGAGGTTCATGAGGGATCTAGCTCTAGCCACATAGGGGGAAGGCCCTTAGCCAAGAGGATTATCACTCAGGGATACTGGTGGCCTACCTTATCTAAGGACGCTGCAGACTATGTGAAGAGGTGCAATAAATGTCAAAGGTTTGCCACTATCCCTCATCAACCCCATCAGCCTATGATGTCAATCTCTTCTCCATGGCCATTTGCGGTATGGGGAATTGACTTGGTAGGACCTTTGCCAAGAGCTGTCAACAACTATAGATTCTTGATAGTTGCCATTGACTACTTTTCAAAGTGGGTGGAGGCAGAACCGATGATAACAATCACAGAGAAGAAGACCTTCCAGTTCATTTGGAAGAACATCATATGCAGATATGGCCTCCCAAACACTCTCATCTCGGATAATGGGACCCAGTTCAAGAACTCCTCCTTAGAAAAGTATTGCCTAAGAGTGGGTATTAAACAGTTCTTCTCATCTCCTGGTCGACCTCAGGCAAATGGACAGACTGAGGTCACAAACAAAACTATCTTGGACGGAATCAAGAAGAGGTTAGAAGATGCAAATAGGAGATGGACATAAGAGGTCTACGCTGTGTTTTGGGCCTACAAAACCACGACAAGAACACCAACAGGAGAAACCCCATTCATGTTGGCACATGGCTCAGAGGCCGTCATACCAATGGAAGTAGGACTACTAACTCATCGGATTCAGACCTACGACCCAGACATCAATGGGGAAGAGAGGAGGCTAGACCTGGATCATATCGAAGAAAGAAGAGAAGACGCAGAGGTCAGAAAAGCAGCCTACCAGCAGTGGGCAGCGAAATTCTACAACTAGAGGGTGAAGTCAATACCCATTGCAGTGGGAGACCTAGTGCTAAAGAAGACCCTACAAAAGGCAAATAAGCTATACCCAAACTGGCATGGCCCCTACAAAGTAACAGAAGAGGTTGTGCCTGGCACTTACAGGCTAGAAAACCTAGAAGGAGAACCTTTCACTAACCCATGGAATGCTGACCACCTCAAGAGATATTACATATGATGTTGCATAGAATTTTAAATGTACCATCTTATTGAAAAGAGGTTATTAATAAAGATCAGTTTCCATGACAGTTCTTGCTTCATTCTTAGATCAGAAACTTATTATGAGGCTAACATCTTAGGTGATGACCTCAGACCTTCATAACACCATTCAGTGGTGACGAGGTATGAGCTCAGACACCATAATGAGATGACCTTAGACCTTAAACATCATTAATTTGGTGAAACTTATTATGAGGCTAACATCTTAGGTGATGACCTCAGACCTTCATAACACCATTCAGTGGTGACGAGGTCTGAGCTCAGACACCATAATGAGATGACCTCAGACCCTTAACATCATTAATTTGGTGAAATTTATTACGAGGCTAACATCTTAGGTGATGACCTCAGACCCTCATAACACCATTCAGTGGTGACGAGGTCTGAGCTCAGACACCACAATGAGATGACCTCAGACCCTTAACATCATTAATTTGGTGAAATTTATTATAAGGATAACATCTTAGGTGATGATCTCAGACCCTCATAACACCATTCAGTGGTGACGAGGTCTGAGCTCAGACACCATAATGAGATGACCTCAGACCCTTAACATCATTAATTCGGTGAAATTTATTGAGGTTAACAAATTTATTTCTAGCAGACACTGTAGCAATGGAACTAAGAATGAAAAGCATCACATGGCATTCAATGAAAAGAAAATGAAGAGGATCCTCATCAAAGGTTGATATATATATTCAGAAAATTGATGTTCAATTACTATAGACATAAGTTCCACAATACAGAACTTACAAACAGAAATAAAAAATATCCTAAGAGTCTGAGGGGGGAATGTTGACACCCTCGGTTTGGTTGGAGACCTCGGCTGCATCATCAATAGGGTCGGCCCCTCCAACCTCGGTGACCTCCAGAGTAGCAGTCTCGGTAGGAGCAACAGCCTCTTCCTCAACCTCTTAAAGATCTTGGGCAAATTGGGGATCAGCAAAGCCGAGACCCATGAAGTCAGTGGCCTTCAGAGTGCTGGCCTCTCTCTCTCTGACGTCAGCCCATTTAGTAGTGTCTTTGATACCTCTTTCAAGGTATTCAAAGCCAAACCCCATGAACTCATCAGAGGATTTATAGTCAGCTATGATCTTCTCAGAGGCATCCTCAATAGCGGCCCTGACAGTCGGGTTGACCTTTTGCTGAAGAACGTCGTCTTTTGCCTACAGTGCAGCAGCGTGGTCCTTGCCGAGCTGAGAGATGTCCCTCTCCAACCCCTTCACCCTTTCCTCTGAGCCCTTCAGCTCAGACTTGAGGCGCTCTATCTCTGCATTCAGAGCACCCTGGACTTTCTCGGCCTCTTGCCCCTTTTAAATAAGAGGCAACTTCCTCAGAGTCCAGTTTGATAGATGGTGCATAGCGGTCAAGCCCTGTACATATAGTGACCATGAGTAAGTTCAAGAAGGATCAGATGTTACACTTGGAAGAATTTGTATCAAAGGACCAAATCATACCTGAACGGCTCTATGAAGGCCGAACTCAATCAGCAGGGGGGTGTCCATAGCCCTATAGAAGCGCTTGTCAGCCTCGGTCATTACAGAGCCGATGGCATCCACGGCCTGCATGCTGTGGCCGACCATACTATCGGTTAACTTCAGTTGATCTAGACGAGCCGTCAGGATGTCGGCCGAAGAGATAGGAATAGCAGCCTCAGTGGTCTTCTTCTTTGGCCTCTGATCCTCAGGGGCGTGATCTTCAGGAGCCCACTTATTTTTGTCCGGGGGCTTAGAGGTCGAGGGAGCTGGGGAGGGGCATTAAGCCCTGCTCTCTTGGCAAGACGTGTCAATCTCGGTGCAACCATATCCCACAGCTCGTCAGGAATATCCCTTGGTCGCTCTGCAAAATGAAAAATTAATAGACATGAGTTAGATAATCAGACATGAATAAACTCAGAGGTAAAACTTAAAAATAAAAATGCTTACCAAGCTCGACAAGGGTCTCCCACCCAGACCTGTCCCAGAAAGGAAGTGGGGAGTCATCAGATGTTCAAACCTGACAAACAGACCATTTGCCCCCTGATCTTGAAGGGCTTTCACCTTCTGGAGGTTTTGAAGACTTAGGCCAGGGTCGGCCCTGGAAGACATGGTTACCTTACCCCACCTCAGGGGTATCCTCTGCTCCAGATGGGACGAGGGAACACATGGGCCAAACTCCCATGGCCCTGAGGCAAAGAAGTACCGAGGCTTCCAGTTATGGTTGGAAGTCTGGGTCACCTGAAGCAACTTCTTCTCAGGCCTCCGAGCTACAAAATGGTAGTATCTCGGATGATTTTTGGCCGAGGAGGGGACGTAACAACCCATAAATACTTGAACTGGAAGGTCTGAATGGTGGACGACCTTCCATAAAACTATTGCCCTATTAGGATTCTCCATGCATTAGGAGAGAGCTGGGAGGGGGGAAAATTAATATAAGAGAGGATGGATCTGATGATGGGGTGAATGGGCAGACTAAAACCCAATTTGAACATCTGCTCATACAAGCAGATCTCCCCGTCTCGGCCGTGATAAGGCCTCTCTTCCCTCAGAGGTCTCCTAAGTTTAATGGAGGGGCTAATAGAATACAAGTATCTAAAGCAGAGAAAGTCTACCTCAGTGACAGTACTTTCGATCTCGGCCGCCTCAGAGACGTCGACATCGCTTTCATCCTCATCATCATCCATCTCAACGTCGACCGGAGCAGATGTTGATGGGTTACTCGGGAACCTCTGAGCAAACTCTTCACCGGTGACAACTGACATAGGGATGGCATCAATTGGTGGTGGTATGGCCACACTAGGCTCAAGGATCTTAACCTCTGAGGACGACCCTGAGGTGCTTGATTGATTATGGGACGAGGCTCGGCTGGAGACCTCGACCTGATCAGGGGCCTGATCAGGCCTAGATGTGAAGTCCATGGCCTCTTGAAAGGAGTCCACAGACATGGGGTCTGAGGTAGAAGATTCAGACTCAGACATAGGAATGGGATCAGCAGGAACCCCTGTCTAATAGAAGTTCTCCGGGGGGTTGGGATATATCACCCTCAAAGGTGGTGGAAACAAGGGTCTAATGGGAAACTCTTGTGACCTACGAGCTTCCTCCTGAGCTCTCTCCATTTGCCTAATCTTTTCTAAAGTCTTCTCTCTAAGAGAAGGGAACTCCTCAAGAAGCCGATATAAAGGTCTGAGCATCAGAGGACGACACTACACTTGGGGATTTTCCTAAACTCCAAAAGTTACAAACAAGACTGGCTAGTAGGCAAAGAAATTTAAAGATCAAACTGCTTAAACTTGGCAAGAAAAGCTCGCCTGAAACTATGGTTGTGACGCTGGAAAACTAAGAAGTCGCTGGAAAGTACGAAAGTAAGGGTGCTTGCAGGTAAAATGAAGGAAAATGTATAGAAAACCTTACCTGAGGAGGAAATGGTAAGGAGGCGAGGAGAAAACACGAGAGATCACCACCCAAAAGCCTTGAATCCAAATCTTTCTAGAGAGAGAAAATTGCAGAAGCGATGGCGGTAGAAATAGAAGGAATGGAGAAGAAAGAGAGAAAGAAGGGTTCAAAACCTTATATACTCAGGCACAACTCCCAAGGCCCATCATTGCCTTGGGAGCCCCAAAGGACAGCTGACAGCACATGCCTACCAAGTAAGCATGATCTGGCATTGGACAGGTGTCAGGCAGGTATTGGCTTGGAACAGGCAGGCCTCGGAGGTGTAGTAATCCCCTAGCCACTTGCTCTCACATATGACTGAGGGCAGGGGGGTGATTGATATGCCCCAAGTGTAACCTCGGCCTAAAGACACCAGCCTCGACCTAGAGACACCAACCTCGGCCTAGGGACACCCACCTCGGCCGGTATTGTGGCCGAGACTGGGCATGTCTTGGACACGCGATATCATCCCTCGGCCGGACCAAGGTCAGCCCAGGACGACACTACCATGAACCTATCCAAGGGACCTCATAAGGATCAACAGCGCTCGCATATGACTTTAAATGGCAACCTCGGCCATACATAAGCCGAGCCTACAGGATGCCACCAGATCGACCTCATGTCAGGCAGACCCTGTCTATTATCTCGGCTAGGATCAGGCCGAGACCTCCATGTAGCACTCGGACTGAACATGTATCAAGACTCACCAACCTCGACCTCACCTAGGCCGAGGTCATATACCAGGCGGGATGGCCGAGCACCTGCTGGAATCCAGATAAGGACACGTTGACATAAATCAGTTGTAACAAGATTATTCCCGACACGTGGGGAGAATATTGCATCATCATTCTCTACATGTGAAAGTGATAGATGGCACTCCCACATTGGTGAGGCTACCACACACATGCTCATTACATGCATGGGGTGTACATTACACCCCCTAGGTACTATATATAGGGGTCATCCCCTACCTTGCAAAAGGATCCCAGTTATTCAACCCTAGATGAAACTCTGTCTAGATTCACAGTAGAGAGATAAAGCTTGAGAGATTGTATCCATGGCCATTAGTGCCTTCATTCAGTGATATTACTCACACACACTCACAGTGGACGTAGGCCAGATTGGTTGAACTACTTATATACTGGTGTACTCTCATTTTCTCCTCGCCTCATTCTCTTATCTCTTTACATAACTGTGTTGCCATTACTGTTCTTAGATAGAGCCTGAAAACACCTTACCTGGTGGTGCTAATCCCAGCATCATCAATATATATATATATATATATATATATATATATATATATATATATATATATATATATATATAAGCTAAAAGGACCATTTATTCAAATTCTTTTTCTCCGTCTTCCTTTTTCTATCTGGCCTCTCTTTTTATTTTTCCTTTTCTATCCGGTCCCTCTATGTATTTAAGCTACAAAGGATTTATCTTTGAATAGAGTTTGTTCTTAGTAAATGATGTCACTGCGACTTCATAGAACAAAAATGGGTTTCTTCACATTCATTCTGGAGAGTAAGTTCTATTTCTTACCTATTGGTTGATGATACCAAAAATGGTATCACCAGGTCACAAATGTATGAAGCTCAAGCATGTAAATAGCAATGGCAATAAACACACAACAAATCAATAAAGAAGGAGATAAGGTGAAGAGGATGAAAACCTGAATATAAGTGGTTTGGCCTGAGCATACGTATACTGTATGTGTGTGAGTGAATTCCACTAGTAAATAAGGCACTAATGGCCTGGTTACAACACAGGCTTTCTCTCTCTCCTCTGTAAACAGTAAAGCAGAGTTTTAGCTATGGTTTTAATTATCGATCCTTTATAATGAAGAAGATGTAAGGAATATATAGTGCTTAGCGGGGTATAGTGTACCCCTCAAGAATGTTGTATGTAAGAATGTATTAGCCTTAGTCAATTCAGTGTGGACATCTAGTTATGCCACATGTAGATCATGATGACCAAATATTCCCTCCCATTAGGGAATGATATGGTAGTAACGATTTGGACCACGTGTATTCTGTGTCCCACGCACACTGATCCATGCGTCTCCTAAATTATGGGCTGTGACGATGTCACCCTCAGCTAATATGCCTGAATCGAGGTTGAGTCTAGTGATCAAGGAGTTGCCTATATCATGGATGCTATAAAGTTGGGCAAGGGTCAGCCGTAGTCTTACATGTACTTGAGGCTGAGGCCGAGGATTTAGACTAGGCCGAGGGCCCACACTTATCAATTAATGGATAGCTGGAGCTCGATTTAGCATTAGGGCCGAGGTTGATGGTGATCTCAAGTTCGACCCATAGATGAGGTAAGGTATGGCTTAATTATCTTGTCATCATGGACCGAGTATACTATTGGCTGGGACAAGGGTATATTCTGGCATATCAATCACCCCCTAGACCTTAGCCATTAATGTTATGAGGTGGCTGAGGGGTATTATTGCTTCCTTAGGAGACAAGTTGATGAGGCTTCAAATTGACACCTGTCAACTATCGTGTTATATCTTCTAAGAACGATGGTTATCAGGTACATTTAGGACATTATTCCCTAATGATGATATGCATAGGGAACTATGCACCGCCTTGGTCATTGTGCCAAGTCATTATGGGATTTAAATTTCTCTAATTTTTCTTTTTCTCTTTCTTCTCCAAATACTTCGCGCATTTCCCTCTCTATAACTTCTGCCATCTCTATTTCCAGGCGAGATATTGCACTTACTCCAAGGTTTTTGCTTTTGTTCGACTTTCCAGATAACTTTCCCTTCCCATACTCTGTCATTTTCCACCATTGTTTCATAGTATTTTTTGTTTCTCCATTATTGGCAACTTGGGATTTCCCTACGACCTTTATTTCATTTAACATCCATCTGTGGTGGCCTTATGACTTGCTTTAGGGCGAGTATTGGTGGTTATTTAGTTATAGGTAACCTTAGTATCTCGCCTAGGGTTACACAGAGACCAAAAATATCCTAGTTTAGAACTCCTACGAATTTTCGATCATCTTCTCCAGTGGCCTTTACCAATGCTCTTGATTGTTTTGAATGTAAATAATTCATTTCCTCCAGTTTGATCTTGTGGTCGAACTAGTCAAAAACCCCAATTTGTTTATATTTTCCAACACCTTACTCTCAAAAACCTTTTAAGTCAAAGTTCATCCTTTGAATGCTACATAGGCTTTATAAGGTGGCAGAGGAGTTTCCCACGCTGAGGGAGAGGTGTTTCTAAGAAATTCATAGGATAAAAGAAGAGTCTGGGGCAAAATGTAAGGCCGACCCTATTTGGGTATGACCCATCTTTCCCATTCCTATGTCCACAATACCACCCACGTCTCCAGATGCCTTTGACTTATACCAACCACAGATCGAGGGTTATAATTTTGGAGAGACGATGGAGGAACCACAAACTCGGGTGTCTTCCTCCTCTGAGGATGAGGCATCTGGGAAAGACGACCTGTCAAATCCTGTCCAAGTCGAGACTACACTTTATCCAAATGATGTTCCTCTAATAACCATGCCTGTTGATGAGTTTCAGGTAGAGTTCCCAGAGGGTCCTCCTTCTCCTAGGGAGGCCGAGGCTGTAGAACCTGAGGATGAGGGCAATAAAGCTAAGGGTGAGGATGAGGAGGCCGAGGATCAAGTCGACACTTTGTATGCTTCCTCCTTTACCTCGTTTTTTAAAGAACATGATCTCCTTGAATGGAGACATTTATTCGTCATCAAATCCGATATCACAATGAGGGTCCCAAACGAGGAAGAGATAGTTTTTAAGGGCCGAGAGGTAGAGGTCACCGTGTATGATCAAATGTTCAGGGTTGACATCAGACTCCTTATTTATCCTGCCATTGTTGCCATCCTATCTGTCCTAGGGGTTTCTCCTACACAATTTCCCCTAACTCCTGGAGAATCATCCTAGGGTACATTTCCTTGTGGAATAATTATTTCACTAATGAACCATCGACTGAATTGTTATTAGCTTGTAACAACATCTCATCCTCGTCTATGTAACCAAGCTACTTTCATCGAGGTGCTAGGAAATCTGACAAGAAGCTCCTCCAAGTGACCCAAACATCGAATAATTACTAAAAGGTGAGGTTTTTCTTTGTTTCTATACCTAGGGAGTTCCGGGTTGAGGCCGACCCTTCTGAGGACGATCCGAGGATTCCACGATCTTGGTTAAATCCTTCCATGATGGCAAGGTAAGGCCCCGTCCCCAACTTTGTTCAAAGGGATGTGGATGATTATCTAAGGGATATGGGAGTAAAGGGTTCTCTTCCTAAGTTTGAGGATCTTATGACCCCTGAACTCCTTAAAGAATCTGGCTTGGGGGTTGACCCCCCTGAAGAGTTATGTGAGTTATTATTTTTTTTCTTTAACTCTTCCCTCATCTCATAGATTAATTGTACTGACATGTCGTCTTTTTTCCTTGCAGATCATCTTCCTAACATTCCAAACGATATCTGGGAGATGATATCTCCAATTTTTCTAGCTGGTTTAGGGAAGAAGAAGAACAAACAACCACCCCCAAGATGACCACTACTTGGGGGCTTATTGTTGAGGCCTCTCGTAGGAGGAAGGGGCCTGAGGTCTATGTTGACACTTGGCTAGACCACGATACGAGGCCGAGGGTGGGTGTCACAAAGATGGCATCTGGATCTAACATTGTCTCATCATCATCACTAGGGGCATTCTATTTTTCCAACTTGGCCCATCGTAAGGCAAACCCCACCTCCCTAATTACTAATATTAGGGCTGCAAAGGCTGTTGTTTTTGCAGCTCCTTCGACGGCTGACTATGAATTTCTGGCCAAGATGCCCCCTACTAAGATTTATGACTTCTACCTTCATCACATGGAATAGTTATCATCCTCGTACCTCTCATTTTTATCATATATTTGTTAATACTTGATCTTCATCTGACTTGGTCTTTGGTTTTTCGCAGTCTATTTGTGCCCTGACTTCAGCCACCAAATGGATGGCTGAAAACCAATAGAAATTTATCGAGGTCGAGAGAGCAATCCAGGTTGAGGCCGTCCTTAGGACCCAACTAGAAAAACTCAAAGCCTTCTATTAGCGGGCTATGGATGAGCTCAAACTTCAGCACAACAACCAAGTGAAGTCTAAGGATGACATCATCAAAGAAAGGGATGAGGCCTTAAAGAATTAAGCCATAAATTTCAATGCCGACCTTAATGCAGCAATCCAGAATGTTGTGGTTGATGTTGTTAAAGCATATAAGACCTTGGATGAGTTCAAGGGCTTCGACCTAGAATACTTGGAGAGAGGGATAAATACGGCTTACTGATGGGTCATTCTAAAATTCATTGATCCAGTGTCTTCCATCCGGCCATCTCTTGAAGCTGTCGACCTTGAAGACCCTCTTCTGGTAGAGGCTTTATCACATGTCGAGTCTCTGTCCACGACTGTAGGAGAGGGAATCTCATCTGACCCCCATGTGGCCAAGGGAAGAAATACTTAAAGGATGACTGTTGCAGCTGTTGGAAACGAGATCAAGGTTATGGTCCATACTGAGCCGACTCAGTAGGATAGCCGCCTATAGCCAATACCCTTATGTTTGTAATGATTTTTTCTTATTATGTACATTAACTCTTTTGTTATATATGTACTATATATTTTATGAAAGGAAACCTTCCATTACTCTCTCATTTGTACTATATCTTAATTTCTCAATTATGCTATTGTGTTGTTCCCCAAATGTTTGAATTCTATAAATTAACCATGAGTTGCTCGTAATAAATTCCTCCCTCATCTTATCCATGATCTATCGTCTTAGCCGAGGGAGTAATTTCACCGAATCAATGACGTCTTTAAATGGTAACCACAAGTAAGTGCTTAAAAAATTTCATCCACCAAATTATGGTGTTTAGGCACAAGTCCTCCCCCATTTTTTTAGAGTGTGTGGAGGGTTGTCCCATCCACATACTGTCGTCTCAGCTGAGGAAGTAAGTCCACCAAATCAATGATGTTTAATAATAACCATAATTAAGTGATTTAAAATTTGGGTCCATAAAATTATGATTTTTAGGCACCAGTCCTCCCTCGTCTTTTTTGAGAGTGTGTGAAGGGTCGTCCCATCCACACACTGTCGTCTCAGCCGAGGGAGTAAGTCGAACAAATTAATGATGCTTAATAACAACCACAACTAAGTGATTTAAAATTTTCATCCACCAAATTATGGTGTTTAGGCACAAGTCCTCCCTCATCTTTTTTTAGAGTGTGTGGAGGGTCATCCGATCCACACATTGTCATCTCAGTCGAGGAAGTAAGTCCACTAAATTATTGATGTTTAATAACAACCACAACTAAGTGATTTAAAATTTGCATTCATCAAATTATGGTGTTTAGTCACAAGTCCTCCTTCGTCTTTTTTAAGAGTGTGTGGAGAGCCATTCCATCCACACACTATCATCTCAAGTAAGGGAGTAAATCCACCAAATTAGTGATGTTTAATAATAGGCATCTTTCGATGTTGTTGGGAGTCCATGGACGAGGTTGACCATGTCTGGGTTGTCGTATCACTGAAGGCCACTTAAGGTAAGTTGTTACATGCACACAAATATCTGAGTAAATAAACAACATATGAGGGAACACTTTGAAGATCTTGAATTTTATTGAATTTCTTTCATTTGAAGCCTCAAACAAGTGTATTACAATAGAATGAAAATAAGACGGTAAAACTATAATCTCATTAGTAATATTTCTTAAGATAATCGGCATCCCATAGGTTGGAGAACGGATCTCCCTCCAAGTTTTCCAATCTGAAAGTTTCTGGCACCACCTCTTCAACTACTTTGTATGGGCCATGCCAATTCAAAGAAGCTTATTGGGTTTATGTCATGTCTTCTTTAGTACCAAGTCTCCTACTTTCAATGAGCGCACCTTTACTCTCTTATTGTAGAATTTTGTTGTTCTTTGCTAGTAGGCATCTTGTCTAACTTCAGCGTCTTCTCTTCTTTCCTCTATAAGATCAAAATTGATCCTCCATTCATCACTATTCTTTTCATGGTCATACGTTCGAACCCTATGAGTGGGTAGACGTAATTCTGTTAGCACAAATGCCTTTGTGCCGTAAGCAAGAAGGAATGGGGTCTCCCCAGTTAGAGTAATATTTGTTGGTTTGTAAGACCACATAACATCATACACTTCCTCAATCCATCTCCCATTTGCATCTTCTAACTTCTTCTTAATTCCATTAAGAATCTTCTGATTTGTCACTTCTATCGGCCCATTATCCTAGGTCTGCGAGGAGTGGAGAAGAATTGCTTGATGCCGACCCTTTTGCAGTACTTTTCCATAGAGATGTTTTTGAATTGTGCTCCATTATTATAAATAAAGGTGTTGGGTATGCCATACCTGCATATGATGTTCTTTCAGATGAATTATAAGGTCTTCTATTCCGTAATCGAAATCATCGGCTCGGCCTCCACCCACTTTGAAAAGAATCTATCACCACTGTCTGATACCGATGATTTTTCACTGTCCTGGGCAAAGTTCCTACCAAATCAATTCCCCATATCGTAAATGGTTGGGGAGACGTGATGGAGGTCAGAGGCTGATGAGGCTAGTGAGGAATGGTATAAAACCTTTGGCTATTGTCACACTTCTTGACATACGCTGCAGCATCCTTGTCCATGGTCGGACACTAATACCCCTCGATAATAATCCTCTTGGCCAAAGATATTCCCCCAGTATGAATAGATAAGGAGACTTCATACATGTACATAAGGATATACTCTACCTTGTATGGATGGACACACGTGATCAGAGGAAGTAAAAACCCTTTTTTTACAAAGTGTCTCCCATGATGGAGAACTTGTCAGCTTTATATCTTAACTTCTTTTTCTTGGTCTTTGATTCTGGTAACTCCTTATGCTTTATATACCTGATGAGGGAATCCATCTAGGATCTCCCCTGTCCAAATTCATACAAGACTCTAAAGCACTATCCTCTTCTTCAATGGTCGGTCGATGTAAGATTTCTATCGGCACTTTCCTTCTTATCTCCATCCTTTTAGATGAGGCCAATATTGTGAGTGTGTTAACTTGGCCATTGTCCAGCCGAGGTATCCTTTTCAGCTTCACCTTTTTAAAAATATTCAATACAAACCTTACTCTCTCCAAATATTTGGCCACCCTGTCGTCTTTTGCCTCATACGCCCCTGTTATCTGATTTATCACCAATCTTGAATCACTGTGAACTATGAGCTAGCCGACATTCAGAGCCTGAGCTAAGGAGAAGCATACTATAAGAGCTTCATATTCGAACTCATTATTAAAGTCATTGAAACTGAACCTCTAGGCAGATTCAATATTTGAGTCATCTGGTGCCGACACTGTCAATCCTGCTCCACTTCCATTCTCGTAAGAAGACCCATCGACGAAGAGGTTCCACACCATACCATTCTAAGAGAAATCACCCTAAGACATGGCTCCATGTTTTAAGATATATCGCTATTTTTCATTCTGAAGTACTTTTCCCCTAGCTGTACTGGTCTCGACCTTGTTATGGGATAAGAACACACTTCTCTTTTGTTCACAATTTGTAGTCTCAAAAATTTCACCGTTGGCCTCGTCCAAGTGAACTCGGACACAAAGTCTGCTAATGCTTTCCCTTTGATAGCCACCCTAGGCTGATTGATGATATGGAATTCACCCATCTTTAATAACCAAGACATCAGTCTCTTGAACTTTTCGGGCTTGTGAATGACCTATCGAAGTGGGGAATCAGTGAGGATTACCATTGTATGGGACTGAAAGTGGGACTTCATCTTTCTTGAAGTGTGAATCAGAGCATAGTCCAGTTTTTCCATCCTGAAATATCTCTGCTAGGCTCCATAGAGCACCTTGTTGTTGAAATATACCGGCTTTTGTACTTCATCCTCTTCTCTTACGATGGCAGCGCTAATAGTCGACTCTGGTACTGCTAGGTACACATAGAGTTTTTTCCCTTGGACTGGCCATGAAAATAAAAAAGGAGAGTCGAGGTAGGACTTTATCTCCTTGAAATAATTATCACATTCCTCATTCCGCTCGAAATCCTTTCAAAGAACTTTAAAAAATGGAAGACACTTGTCGGTGGCTCTGGATACGAACCTGTTAAGTGCCGCTACTCTCCCAGTCAGCGTATGAACATCTTTGATTATAAATGGTGTCTTCATCTCTATCAAAGCATTGATATTATTTGGGTTGTACTACATTACTCTCTAATTTACGATGAAACCCAAGAATTTTCTATCCCCTACATCGAATATGCACTTTGTTGGGTTAAGCTTCATTATGTACCTATCCATCGTGTCAAAATTTTTCTTGAGGTTGGACATATGGGTGTCAGCCTTGAGAATTTTAGTAAGAATATCATCAACATAGACCATCTTCTTCCCTATTTGATCCTCAAATAACTTATTAACAAGACTTTAATAGGTAGCTCCAGCATTCTTCAAACCGAAGGGCATAACCTTATAACAATAGGTTCCCTTATCGATTATGAAGGTAGTCTTCTCCTCATTGTCTCGGTGCATAGATACCTAGTGATATAATCGTTTATATCCTTGGCCTGGCTGAAGATTATCTCCAAAACGAATGACCCTACGAGGGGCCGACCCTCCACCAGGCTCCAGGCGACCCTATGAGGGGCTGACCCTTCCCAGGCTCCGGACGACCCTACGAGGGTACGACAGTACGAGGCCAGAATTAATCCAGACTCACTATCGGTAGGAAATTTTCCCTCGGCCTCGTCTCATAGGCCGAGGGTGACATCATCACAGCACGTGGTTTGGGAGATGCATGGAACAGTGCGCGTGAGGCTCACATGGCACGTGGCAGACCGTTATAACAAAATCACACCCTCACGTGAAGGAATATTATGTCATCATTTGGCATCTACAGATGTCAACAGGGGGTTGACTGGATCATCATTCACATGCACCATGCATACTTGGGGGGTACACTACACCCCCCAAGACCTATATATACTTGTCACCTACAACCCTACAAAGGGATCGGATTATTGCAACCCTAGCAAAAACTCTGCTTATACACAGTAGAGAGAGAGAGAGAGCTTATGTGCATTGTATCCAAGGCCATTAGTGCCCATACTTAGTGGATCACACACTCACAGTGGATGTAGGCCAAATTGGCTGAACCACTATACATCATTATCTTATTTCCTCTTATACTCATCCCCTTCGACATTCTTATACACTTATACATCTCTATGACTGCCATGGTTACTACTGTTTGAGCTCATTATCACTTATCTGGTGGTGCTAAATCCCCGCATCATTAGTTTGGCGCCGTCTGTGGGAACGAGAAGACATCTCTTCCTTTGTACAGCTTGACCCCACTGGGCACTCTGGTGGTGAACCAACCCTCCCCCTGAGAGGAGGTGTTTCACCATTGAAAGAGACCCACTAAGGTTCCCAAGCTCACCAGTCCTTTCTTCAGTTCAGCTGTTCTAGCTCAAGCACATGGCACCTGAGATGCCACCACCACCACTTCCCCCACTGGATGAGGGGGGGAGACCCAGTTCCAGTCAGCCGTCGCCTCAGTCTGAGATGGCTGATGTGGCGGCAGCCCTAAAATCTCTGGCAGCAAGCCAGCGGATGATGCAGGAGCAGTTCACAGCTCTAAGCCAGAACATACTGAGACCACCAGGGGTCTCACCTGAGATGATTACTCCGGCAGCAGCCCCAGGACAGCATGAGGCCAGGGGACCACCCCAGGCACCACGCAAAGACCTACCACCCCCTCAGCGGCGTAGGGATGTTGCTGACCCCCGGCGTTTACGCCTGGGGAGGCAAGGAAACCCTTGCCCTGAGGACAGGTATGACGATCTGGAGGGAGAGGAGGCCCCAATAGAATGCTGGGAACCATATGAGGTCTCCAACAATACTGTACGACCTCTCCAGGACAGTAGAGGGAAGTGTGGGAGACCAAACCCTGATGATCGCCCGAGAGGCTCTGCTTTTGATAGCTTGAGCAGGGGGTCGGCCTTTGAGAGGCTAGGCCCAGTAAATGACCTGCGGGATAAGTTGTCCAGGTCAAGAAGTGCTGCGAGGTCCAGGAAGGAGGCAGCAGATGGCCGACCCCATGGACGGGATGACGGCCAAAGGGAAGTAAACAGCCGACACAGGCCTGTTGCAGCGGAACCCTCAGTTCACCTTCAAGAGGCGGCAGGGGATAACATCGGCCGCGCCAACCCTGTGAGGCCCTGGAATGACTCAATCCAGCGGCTAGAGGATAAGATCGGTGATATATTGAAGAGCCGGGACCCCCTTCAAAAGGGATATACCATAGGCTCACCCTTTGTGGCAAAGATAGTCGACTTCCCTACGCCATCAAGGTTCAAGCCACCTGTGGTCACCCCAAGATACGATGGGAGCACTAACCCTGTCCACCATGTTGAGATGTATCAATCAGCAGCAGACATATACTCTATCTCAGATGAGATGAGGTGTCGTGCCTTCTTCGGAACCCTGACGGGGGCTGCATATGTTTGGTACACGTCTCTTCCAAAAAATTCCATTCAAAACTTTAAGCAGTTGGCAGACGGGTTCATCCACAACTTTTGCTTTGGGGTGAGGCCGCAGAAGAAGACCACCCACCTGCTCTATGTTAAGCAGGGGAAGAATGAGAGTCTGAGGGACTACATAGCCAGATTCAATAAGGAGAAGCTGGAGGTGGAAGACTACGAGGAAATCATAGCTATGACAGCCCTGATTGGAGGACTCCAAAAGGGGAAGCTGTTATGGAAGCTTGCTGAAGACCCTCCGAGGACGATGGATGAATTGCTGTCGACGGCAGGAAAGGTGATGAACGCCGAAGAGGCGATGGCCGCAAAATATGAAGACGAAAAGGGAGGTGCTAATGGGGGTAAGTACCCTAAGAAGAACAAAGAGGGGAAGAAGAGGTCCACGGATGACAAGCTCGCTGGTTACACCCCTCTGACGGTCAGCTGTGAACAGATTCTGAATGAGATAAAGAGTGAACGATCCCTGAAGTGGCCTGAGAAGCTTAGGGCAGCTCATGGCAAGAGAAATAAGAACCTGTGGTGTGAATTTCATCAAGACCACGGCCACGTGACAGACAAATGCTTTGCTCTGAAAGATGAGATTGAGAAGATCCTGAAAGAAGGGAAGCTCAGAAAGTACGTCGACAGAGGCGCCTTCAAGAGGGGCCGATGGGACGACCCCAGAAAGAAGTGAGTCGATGCATGTAGAGAAGGTCCTCAGAAAAGAGGGGATGACCCTTCTGATGATGAGGACAACCCTGACCTCCCCCCGAGAGACGATCATGGCCCTGTCAAGAGGTTTAATATGATCTCGCTCGGAGTGGGAATGATCTCCGGGGGTCTGGCAGGAGGAGGGTCGGAAGTCGCAGATAGGAAGGCCCACGTGGCAGAAGCCAGAGCAGTGACGAAGACTGTACACTCGACCTCTCTGGAGGCCAGGCCAGAAAAGAGGAAGAAGGTTGACATGGACACACTGATAGTAGGGTTATCAAGAATGGACTTCAAAGGCCTCTTAGCCCCGCATGATGACCCTCTCGTCATCACCACCAGGGTGCACGGGTGCGAGGTGCCGAGGATCCTGGTAGATGGGGACTCATCCACAGACGTGATGTTTTGGCCATCCTTCAAGGCCCTAGGTCTCAGCCGTGCTCGACTCGTCCCATACCATCATCCATTGATTGGGTTCAGTGGGGAAAAATTTCACCCCCTCGGGGTGTATGAGGCTGATGTTAGGATGGGGGACGAGTGGCCGAGATGTCTCACCAGGAAGGTCAGTTTCTTTGTGATGGATGAGCATGTGTTTTCAGCCTATAATATCATATTGGGGCGGGTTGCCCTCAAAAGGTTCGAGGCCGTGCCATCTACGGTCCACCAGATGATTAAATTCCCTACCCCGTATGGGGTAGGGGAGGTTCAAGGAGACCAGACGACAGTGCGAGAGTGCTACTATAACTCCGCCGAAGAAAGGGAGGCACACAAGAGGGCTACAGCCACTTACAATATCGATACCCTAGACCCCAGGGACGAGACGAATCTCAAGAAAGGAGAGGCCGCTGAGGAGATAGAACCCATCATCCTCGATGAGGATGTCCCGGGAAAAACCGTCCAAGTCGGCAAGTCTCTGAAGCCCCATATCAAGGAAGACCTCATTAAACTGTTGAGGAGAAGACGAAGCGTCTTCGCGTGGAGCCATGTAGATATGCCGGGAATCGACCCTGAAATCATGTGCCACAAGCTCAATGTGGTAGAGGGAGTGAAGTCGGTAAAGCAGAAGAGGAGAATTTACTCTAGAGAGAAGTATGAGGTCATTAGGGACGAGGTCAAAAAAGTTAGAAGACGCTGAATTTATCAGAGAGGTCATCTACCCTGAATGGTTGTCCAATGCAGTCATTGTCCCAAAGGCCAACGGGAAGTGGTGAATGTGTGTGGACTTCATAGATCTCAACAAGCACTGCCCTAAAGACAGCTTCCCTCTCCCCCGCATTGACCAGATGGTAGACGCTACCGCAGGCTATGAGCTCATGAGTTTTATGGATGCCTACTCAGAGTACAGTCAGATCTTCATGAACCCTGAAGACTCGGAGAGGACTGCCTTCATCACTGACAAGGGGACATACTGCTATAGGGTCATGCCCTTTGGTCTAAAAAATTCGGGAGCAACGTACCAGCGCCTCGTAAACAAAATGTTCGAAGACCAAATTGGGAAGTCTATGGAGGTCTACGTGGATGACATGTTGACCAAGAGTCTGAAGGAAGAGGATCATGTGGCAGACTTGGAGAGGACCTTTAATATGATGGACAAATACCAGATGAAGCTTAATCCGGCCAAGTGTGTCTTCGGGGTCGGAGCAGGGAAGTTCTTGGGGTTCATTATCAATCAAAGAGGCATCGAGGCCAATCCTGAAAAGATAAAGGCCCTTATTGAGATGAAGACCCCCAAGTCCATTAAAGACATTCAGAGGCTCACAGGGAGAGTGGCTGCCCTGAACAGATTTGTGTCAAGGGCCACTGACAGGTGTCTACCATTCTTTAAGATCCTCAGGAAGGCCTTCGAATGGAATGAATAGTGTGATGAGGCTTTCAGAGAGCTAAAATCATATCTGGGGTCTCCTTTACTGCTGTCACGCCCAGTACAGGGTGAACGACTTTATGTGTATCTCGCCGTCTCAGAGTTCGCCATCAGTGCAGCAATCGTAAGAGACGAAGACGGGATACAGAAGCCTGTATATTTTAACAGCAAGGCACTCCAGGGGGTAGAGCAAAGATACCCGAGGATGGAGAAGTTGGCCTACGCCTTGATCCATGCCTCAAGGAAGATGAAACCGTACCTCCAATCCCATACTATGGTCATCCTTACTGACTCTCCTCTTAGGAAGGTCCTACACAAGCCTGAAAAATCAGGAAGGCTAATGACCTGGGCTATAGAGCTGGGGAGTTTGATATTGTGTATCAGCCTAAGACAGCCATTAAGGGGCAGGCGCTAGCAGACTTCGTGGCTGAGTTTACTTGAGAGAGCGATGAAGCCGAGGGTGAGACCCTCGGGGAGACAGATTTACAACAAGACAGGATTACCGACACACCCGTAGACAGGGGTGAGACAAGCACCGCTAGGAGGAAGGTGGATGAGAACGAAGAGGGAAGATACCTCTTTACACATGGGTCACTTACTGAGGGAGGCTTCTCAGAGGAACACAGCGTATGGAGTCTATTCGCCGACGGGTCCTCTTGCGAAAGCGGGAGCGGAGCTGGGATAATAGTATCAGCACCCGACGGCACAGACATTAAGTACGCCCTGAGGTTCAGCTTCAAGGCCTCCAACAACGAAGCTGAATATGAGGCCTTGGTGGATGGCCTCTCCTTGTACAAATCTCTTAGTATCGGCCAGATTTTGGTCCATAGTGATTCAAGGTTAGTGGTGAATCAGATACTAGGAGCCTACGAGGCCAAGGACGAGAGGATGGCTAGGTACCTTGAGAAGGTGAGGTCATTACTGAAAGGCTTTAAAGCAGTAAAATTAAAGAGGATACCTAGGCTCGACAATGGCCATGCTGACGCCCTTGTGAGGTTGGCCTCGGCGACTAGGACAGACATAAGGAGGACAGTCCCAGTGGAAATTTTTCTTCGACCAACTATTGAAGATGCTGAGGGAACACTTAGAAATTGCCTGAATGTTTCTCAAGAAGCTTCATGGATGGACCCTCTGATCAGATACATTAAAGAGGGAGAGATGCCAGAAGCAAGGCAAGAAAGGAAGAAGCTGAGATACAGGGCCGCAAAATTCACTGTCATCGGAGACACGCTGTACAAAAAGGGGTTTTTGCTCCCCTTACTTAGGTGTGTGCATCCCTCAGAAGTCCCTTCCGTTTTGCAAGATGTGCATGAAGGGTCATGCTCAAGCCACATTGGGGGAAGATCCTTAGCGAAGAGGGTGATCACCCGAGGCTACTGGTGGCCGACCTTGGGGAAAGATACCGCAGCATATGTGAAGAAGTGTGATAAATGCCAAAGATTTGCCACCGTCCCTTACCAGCCCCATCAGCCTCTTACCTCCATTACATCCCCATGGCCGTTCGCAGTGTGGGGGATTGACCTGATAGGACCCTTACCAAGAGCAGTCAATAACTATCGGTTCCTCATTGTAGCGATTGACTACTTCTCAAAGTGGGTGGAGGCCGAACCGATGGTCACGATTACAGAGCAGAAGACCTTCTAGTTCATCTGGAAAAATGTGATATGCAGATATGGTCTACCCAACACCCTCATCTCGGATAACGGGACTCAGTTCAAGAATGCCTCGCTACAGAAATACTGTGAGAGGGTAAGTATCAAACAATTCTTCTCCACCCCAGGCCGACCTCAGGCCAATGGGCAAACCGAAGTTACGAACAGGACAATCCTAGATGGAATCAAGAAGAGTCTTGAGGAGGCAAAAGGAAGATGGGTCGAGGAGTTATATGCCGTGTTGTGGGCATACAGGACGACAACGAGGACCTCTACCGAGGAGACCCCATTCATGCTAGCTTACGGATCAGAAGCCATCATCCCCACCGAGATTGGGTTTCCTACGCATAGAGTCCAGGTGTATGACTCCCAGAAAAATGCGAAAGAGAGGAGACTCGACTTGGACCTGATTAAGGAAAGAAGGGAGGACGCGGAGATAAGGCAAGCTTCCTACCAGCAGAGGACCGCAAGGTTTTACAATCAGAGGGTGAAATAGAGGCCTATCGCAATGGGGGACTTGGTCCTCAAAAAGACTTGGCAAAAGCCCAACAAGCTCCATCCTAATTGGCATGGCCCATATAGGGTCATCGATGAAGTTGTCCCTGAGACCTATAGACTAGAAAACCTAAAAGGGGAACCTTTTTCCAACCCCTGGAATGCAGATCATTTGAAGAGATACTATCAGTGGTGTTGTAAGGTCTTGATAGACCATAATTGTAATAAGAGTTGCTCCAACAGAACACTTTGAAAATTAATGAGAAATATCAGTTTCCCCTCATCCTATGGTTATCAGTTCTAGCACGCATAGAAACATCCACAGAGAACCACCCTCGGCTATAATGGGGACCAGTGGAGGGGACGACCCCACCACTGTCCTCAAGAAATACGAGGGAAAACTTCATTTAAAACCATCAGTTTGGTAATTTAATCCCTCGGCTATAATGGGGACCAGTGGAGGGGACGACCCCACCACTGTCCTCAAGAAAGACGAGGGAAGAACTAAAAAAACATTAAATTGGTAAGTTGATCCCTCGGCTATCTGTCCTCAAAAAAGACGAGGGAAAACTTCATTTAAAACCATTAAATTGGTAAGTTGATCCCTCGTCTATAATGGGGACTAGTGGAGGGGACGTCCCCACCACTGTCCTCAATAAAGATGAGGGAAAACTTCATTTAAAACCATTAGTTTGGTAATTTAATCCCTCGGCTATAATGGGAACCAGTAGAGGGGACGACCCCACCACTGTCCTCAAGAAAGACGAGGGAAGACTTGAAAAACCATTAAATTGGTAAGTTGATCCCTCGGCTATAATGGGGACCAGTGGAGGGGACGACCCCACCACTGTCCTCAAGAAAGACGAGGGAAGGCTTAAAAAACCATTAAATTGGTAAGTTGATCCCTCGGCTATAATGAGGTCAAGTGGAGGGGACGACCCCACCACTGTCCTCGAAAAAGATGAGGTAAAACCTCATTTAAAACCATTAGTTTGGTAATTTAATCCCTCGGCTATAATGGGGACCAGTAGAGGGGACGACCCCACCACTGTCCTCAAGAAAGACGAGGGAAGACTTGAAAAACCATTAAATTGGGCAGTTGATCCCTAGGCTATAATGGGGACCAGTGGAGGGGACGACCCCACCACTGTCCTCAAGAAAGACGAGGGAAGACTTGAAAATCCATCAAATTGGTAATTTGGCCCCTCAGTTATAATGAGGGCCAACGCAGGGGATTACCCCTTGTTCACCCTCAAGAAAGACGGGGGAGAGGTTAGTGGCATTAACAAAGACAGCAAACCATACAAGAAATAAATATGGAAGACAGTAAAGAAGACGATGGTATTAATAAAATGTCGGTGTTACATAAAATATCAAGTGTTTTACAAAAGAAAGCACAAAAATGATAAATACACTAAAAGGGTATGGGCTACAGGCAGCCACCCTATGGGACGACATCGGAGGGCAGGGCCTCAACATCTATAGGAGTGGTCTCCTCAATAACCAGAACTGGATGATCTTCAGAAGTGCCGACCCCCTCGACTTGAACTTGGGATTATACTTGGGACAGAGCCTCGGCGATCAGCGGGTCGTCCAATCCAACTGCCTCAATCGAAGGGCGGACCGAGGAGACGACGTCGCCAAATCTGAGGACGACCCATCGACAGGCCGTCTTGATCCCCCTCTCCAGATATTCAAGGCCGAAGCCCTGAAACTCATCAGAAGCCTTGTAAGCCTCAACGGCATCGGCCTCGGCTTTTCTGACAGCTTCTTCGAGATCAGTTTTGTGCTTGGCCTCCATGTTGATCAGGGTCGTGTCCTTATCCTTGATGAGCAAGTCCTTGGCCTGTTGGTCGGCATCATGCTGCCTCGTCAGCTCATCTAGGACCCTGGCATGCTCAGTCCTAGCACTCTCCAGTTCAGCCCTCACAGTCTGGAGCTCTGTCTGCAAGTCAGCCTCATGCTGAATAGCCCTTTCGGCCTCATGGAACTTCATCTGATTCTCGGCCATCCATTTGGTGGCTGAGGTGAAGGCACAAATAGACTGCACGAAAAATTAACAAAAATCAAGAGGGGCCGAGGGAACAGTTTATTAAAAAAATGAAATTTAAGATGTGGGTCAGAACCAATACCTGTGCAAGGGAGTGCAGCCCATAGTCGTACACTTTGGCTGGAGGCATCTTTGACAAGAAGTCGTAGTCAGCAGCCGAGGGTGCAGAGAACATTGAGGCCTTGGCTTCCCTCATATTTGCAATGAGCGACGAGGGCTCGGCCCTCAGATGCGCCAGGTTCTAAGACCAGAAGGCCCCCATACTGGACGAAGAGGTCTTCCCCTCAGGGGCTTCGACCCTGGCCCTCGTTCAAGAATCAGGCCGAGGGTCAACAGGGACCTCAGGCTCCTTCCTTTTATTGCTGTCAGTGGTCGGCTCCACCACCGTCGGCCCAGCGGCCTTTGTCTTCCTCGGAGCCTGCTGAGGCTCCTTCCCCTTCTTCTTGGCCAGTCCAGATAGTAAGCTGGGAGCCGTCATTTCCCAAAGGTAATATGATATGCCTGCAGGACGGCCTGCGAAGAGGACGACACGTCAGAAAAATTCAGAGATAAAGAGAGAACACTTCAAAACTAAGAATGGAAAATAAGAATGGAAAATGTTCAGTATAACTCACATAGTTCTGTCAAAGGGCCGACCCTCAAACCAGCTTCTTTGAGGAATCAAGGGGTCATCAAGTCTTCGAATTTTGCAAGGTTACCCTCTCTCCCTCGTCCTCTACGGTAATCAACAATGTCCTTATCCTCCAGGCTAAGTCCAGGGTCTGATCTGGCCTTCATGGAGGGGTTATACCACTTCCTGGGGACCCTCGGACTATCGGCAACGGGCTCCCACTCCCCGGAGATAAAGAAAAACCTCTTTTTCTAGTCGTGGTTGGAAGTTTGTGCCACATGGAGGAGTTTCTTCTCAGATCTCCTTGCCCCCGGGTGATAATATCCAGGCTGTTTGGACGAGGAGGTGATGTTGTAGCAGCCCAAAAATAGGTTAGCCGAGGGCTCGTCGGTGAAGGCATTCTTCCACAAGGAAATATAGACCAGGATCGTCCTCCAAGAGTTGGGGGGAAGTTGAGAGGGGGCAACGCCGAGGGCAGACAGGATATCTACGATGGCAGCGTGCAGAGGGAATCTGACTCCGACCTTGAGCATTTGTTCCTAAACTGCAACCTCGCCCTCTCCACAATCAAAAACCCTCTCAGAGTCAGAGGGAACCCTCATAGTTATGTTGGAGGGCACCCCATAGGCATGCCTCCATATCAGGAGGTCACGATCCCTAACAGAGGAGATAAAGGACGAGGCGTGGGAGGTATCAACCTCGTTATCTGTATCATCGTCCTCGTCCTCGTCCTCATCCCCTTCCCCCTTATCACCTGCAGGAGGACCCTGGGGAAAAGCCACTTGGAACGCATGAGGAGACAGGGTTGTCACAGGGATAGCATCAGAGGGGGCCATACCCTCGGCCTCTCGGCCTGGACTTAGGTCGGATGTCTCTCTCCTACCAGAAGTTCCAACACCAGTTGGCGAGGATGCTCTCTCGTCCATTTCACTAGGTTTGGGAGCCTCGGCTGGACGAGATGACAACCCACAAGACTCAGACGGTTCATATGGTCTTATGGTGGCAAGAGTAATGGGAAAGATGGGTCGGCCCCTCATCTCCTCTCTTCCTCTTCCTCTATCCGTCTGATCTCGGCAAAGAGTTTCTCTCTCAAAGATGGGAATTCAGACACTAAGCTGTAAAGCCTCCTAAGCATTAAAGGGAAGACTCTACACTTGGAGAACTAGACTTAGCTAACTTAGCTACAAACAGGTGGGAAATTGACCAGGTTTGACTTTCAGATTAAACAAAGGAACTCAATGGTTTTTGTCAAGAACACCCAAGAACCAGTTACCGGAGAAGACACCGGAAAAGGTTATGGCACAACCTAAAGAGAATGAAGCCCCACAACCCTAAAAAAACAAATAGAAATGAAGGCAAAGGAAAACGCAAATGGTGAAAGAGAATACCTGATAAAGAGAGAAAAAACGTTGCTAAGACTTGAAGAATCGAAGGCTGCGAATGGCGATGAAAGCTGATAAGTTTCTAGAGAGAGAATGCTTAGGCGCGAAGAAGAAGAAGGAGGAGAGAGAGTTTCAAAAATCCTTTAAATACTTTGGTAATGAGTGGGCCCATTTACCAAGAAGGATATTATTAGGGCACAGAGCCCCATGCAAAGTGTGCAGTCGCCATACCTTGGAAACTTGAACAACAATGAGTATCTGCCCAGGTGTCACCCACCTAACTGACCATACACGCATCTTGATTACAACACTATCCCTCAGCCATCTCAATGGCCCCTATGGCTAAGGGCTGGGGGTGATTGATATAACCATTTATATCCTTGGCCTGGCTGAATATTATCTCCAAAATGGACGACCCTACGAGGGGCCGACCCTTCACCAGGCTCCAGCTGGCCTCCACCAGGCTCCAGACGACCCTACGAGGGGCCGACCCTCCACCAGGCTCTAGGCGACCCTACGAGGGGCCGACCCTTCCCAGGCTCCGGACGACCCTACGAGGGTAGGACAGTACGAGGCCAGAATTAAGCCAGACTCACTACCGGAAGGAACTTTGCCCTCGGCCTCGTCTCATAGGCCGAGGGTGACATCATCACAACGTGTGGTTTGGGAGACGCGTGGAACAGTGCGCGTGAGGCTCACATGGCACGTGGTAGACCGTTATAACAAAATCACACCCTCACGTGAGGGAATATTATGTCATCATTTGGCATCTACAGGTGTCAACTGGGGGTTGGCTGGATCATCATTCACATGCACCATGCATACTTGAGGGGGTACACTACACCCCCCAAGACCTATATATACTTGTCACCTACAACCCTACAAAGGGATCGGATTATTACAACCCTAGCAAAAACTCTGCTTATACATAGTAGAGAGAGAGAGAGCTTATGTGCATTGTATCCAAGGCCATTAGTGCCCATACTTAGTGGATCACACACTCACAGTGGATGTAGGCCAAATTGGCTGAACCACTATACATCATTATCTTATTTCCTCTTATACTCATCCCCTTCTACATTCTTATACACTTATACATCTCTATGACTGCCATGGTTACTACTGTTTGAGCTCATTATCACTTATCTGGTGGTGCTAAATCCCAGCATCATCACCTAGTTGTACCCTAAGCAAACATCCATAAAGCTCATCAGCTCCTGGCCTTCTTTGGCATCAACTATATGGTCAATTCTTGGCAGAGAAAAGTTATCCTTGGGGAAGGCCTTATTTAGTTCCGTAAATTCCACACACATTCTCCACTTCCCATTATCCTTGGGAAGTATGACAGCGTTGGCCATCCACTCAGGATATATCACCTCTCTTATGAAGTTAGCCTTTTGCATCTTCTTTACTTCTTCTCGGATGGCCTCGTACTTTTCTCAAAATAGATACTTCTCTTCTATCATTCTGGCTTAGCATGGTCGGCCACATTCAACTTTTGGAAAAAGAGTTCAGGATCTATGTGTGGCATATCCTCATGACTCCATGTTAAGATACTTAGCCTCTCCTTTAATATTTTAATCAGTTCCTCCATTATGTCTCCTCTTAGGACTTTGCTGACCTGGACAGTTTTTTCAGCTCATCCTTGTTGAGGACAATGGATTCTACCTCTTTTACGACCTACCCTTTATTGAGGTTGGTCTCATCCCCGACATCCAACGTATCCATAATGTAGGTCGTAGTTGATTTCTTGTGAGCTTTCCTCCCATCGGTTGAGTTGAAGAAGCATTCCCGTTCTAACACTTTATCACCTTGGACTTACCCTACCCTATAATGATTCGAGAATTTTATCATTTGGTGTACAGTTGATGGCACGGCCTCAAATTCCTTAAGGGACACTCTTACCATGATAATGTTATAAATCGAGTATACACTTTCATCCATCATAAATAAATTTTCTTTGTTAGCCTCTTAGGCCAAACATCTTCCATTCTAATGTTCATTTCATACATTCCCAATGGGTGCACCTTGTCACATAATCCATTCTAATGTCCATTTCATACATTCCCACTGAGTCCTGAACCTTTGAAAAAAGGCCATAACATAATGTCGGCGAACTTCCCCCCTCAACCAATATCCTCAGCACATCATACCCATGCACTCTAGTCGAGATTACCAAAGGGTCATCCTAAGTATCTAGGATTACCTTGAAGTCAAGTCTTGAAAAACCCACAATTATGGTATCTATATCTACCTTCCTTCTCTTCTCTGGCTTTGCCTCTACTGCGACCGAGTTAATTGCTTTAATCTTAGGAAGATCTTTGACCTCTGTGAGGTTTGCCTTTCTGTCAGCCACCTCTGTACCACTTCCTTCCAGGCCTCCATAGATAATCTTTACATCAAACAAGATCATGTGGAGTTAATATTTTGTATCATCATCCTTTAATGGAAGATCTGGGTCATCGTCATCATCATTGTCTGAGGCGTCATCCTTTCTCCCTAGGCCATTTTCCTTGCACTTGTCGACCCTCCTCTTTCTAGGGTCGTCTTGGCCACCCTTCAAATCACCTTGGTCTACATACTTTCTTAGCTTTCCAACTTTCAACATCTTCTCTATCTCATCTTTTAAAGCAAATCCTTTATCGGTCAGGTGCCCATGATCTTGGTGAAATTCACACCACAAGTTTTTATTCCTCTTGTGAGGAGGAGCCTTCAGTTTTTCAGGCCACCTCAAGGGCCGATCATTCTTAGTTTGGTTCAAAATATGCTCAAATCTTACCGTTACGGGAGTGTAGTCTGCAAACCTATCATTCGCTGACCTCTTCTTCCCATCTTTATTCTTCTTTTGGAACTTTCTCCCACTACTACCCTTTTTCTCATCCTCATATTTTGCCTCCATTGCTTCCTCGGTGTTCATGACCTTTCCAGCCATCGTAAGTCTCTCAACCATAGATTTCATAGGGTCTTCGGTAATATTCCATAGCATATCTCCCTTTTAGAAACATCCTATCAGTGCTGTCATAGCGATACTCTCTTTATAATCTTCCACTTCTAGCTTCTCCTTATTAAACCTTAAAATGTAGTCTCGGAGACTCTCATTCTTCTCCTGCTTGACATATAGTAGGTGATTAGTCTTCTTCTAAGTTCTTACCCCAAATCATAAATTGTGGATGAATCTTTCAACAAGTAGCTTGAAGGTTTCAATGGAGTTCTGCAGGAGAGAAGTGTAACAAACATGGGCGGCCCCTGTCAGAGTGCTTGAAAAAATGTGACATTTCATCTCATCTAAGATTGAGTAGATATCTACTGCTGACTGGTAAATATCGATATGATGAACATGATTGGATTTCCCATCATACTTTGGAGTAACTACATATGGCTTAAATTTGGCAGGGGTTGGAAAGTTGACTATCTTAACCACAAAAGGAGAGCCTTCTAAGTACCCCCTCTACAAGGGGTCTCAGCTCTAGAGGATACCTCCAATATTATTTTCCAGCCTTTGGATTGAGTCATTCCAAGGCATATTGGATGCATTCGCAACGTCAGCCTAGCCAATGTTATCCCCCGCTACCTCAACTGACTGAATTGAGGGTTCTCTGGTCACCGACCTACATCGGTTGTTCACTTCTTGCTGGTTCTCGTCTCGACCACGTGGGGGTTGATATCTTTCCCATATCTCCTAGATCCAGCATTGCTTATTTTCCTGTACAGCCTCTCCCTCAGATCATTAATTGGGTCGAGCCTCTCAAAGGTCGACCCTCTATTTAGTCGATCAAAAGCTGAACCCCTTGGGCGGGCAGCAGGGGACTGCCTCCTGCAATGACCCCAACTTTCTTTGATGAGTCATATAGTATTTCCAAATATTTCATATGGCTCCTAGTAATCAGCTTGAGCATCTTTAGCCTCAAAGTCATCATAACAATCCTCCGAATAAGGTTGGCCTTTCCTCGTAGGCGTAAATGCCTAGGGTCAGCAATGTGTCTCCGCCGTTGAGGAAGAAGTAGGTCCTTGCGAGGTTCCTTGAGTGGTCCCCTAGACTCTTTATGATTCTCCCCTACCTCTGCCAGAGTAATCATCTTCGGATGGTTTACCGTTGGCTAGATTATCACATTTTGGCCGAAGGAAGCTAGTTGCTCTTATATTACTTGTTAGCTTGCGGCTAAGGATCTCAATAATAATGCCACCTCAGCCATTTCTAACTAGGTTGGTGCTTGACTGGAGCTAAGACCACCAACTTGTGGTGGAGGTGGTGGATATTCAGATGCCATGATTAAATATGATAAATGAGTTGTGTTTGAAGAGTAAAAAATCCTTGTAGCTCAATAAGAACTCTTCCAATGGTGAAATAACTCCATAGAAGGGGAGGACTGATTCATCACCAGAGACTCAGACGAGGGGAAGATAATAAGGGGAATAGATGATGCTACTCCTTCTGACAAATAGCACCAGACTGATGATACCAGAAATGGTATCACCAGGTCACAAATGTATGAAGATTAAGTAGATAAACAACAATGGCAATAAACACATCGCAAATCAACAAAGAAGGAGATAAGGTGAAGAAGATGATCACCTGAATATAAGTGGTTCGACCTGAGCCTATGTCTACTGCGTGTGTGAGAAGGAATTCCACTAGTAAATAAAGCAGTAATGGCCTGGTTACAACACAAGATTTCTCTCTCTTCTCTGTAAACAATAGAGAAGAGTTTTTATCTAGGGTTTCAATTATCGATCCTTTATAATGAAGAAGATGTAAGGTATATATAGTGCTTCCGGGGCATAGTGTACCCCTTAAGAATGTTGTATGCATTAATGTATTGCCCTTAGCAAATTTAGTGTGGACATCTAGTTGTGCCACATGTAGATCATAATGACCAAATATTCCCTCACGTGAGGGAATGATCTGGTAGTAACGGTGATGATGTCACCTTCGTCCAACATGCCTGAGCTGAGGCTGAGGCTAGTGATCAAGGAGCTTCCTTTAGCATGGGTGCTGTAAAATTGGGCGAGGGTCGATCGTAGTCTTGCATGTACTAGAGACCGAGGCCGGGGATTTAGACTAGGCGGAGGGCCCACACTTTTCAATTGTTGGATAGATGGAGCTCGGTTTAACGTTGGGGTCGAGGCCTATGGTGATCTTAGGTTCGACCCACGGATGAGGTAACGTATGGCTTAATTGTCTATCGTCATAAACCAAGTATACTGTTAGGTGGGACGAGGGTATATTCTAGCATATCATTGGTGGTGCATAATTTTTGTACAGTATATATATATAGAGAGAGAGAGGGTTGGGGAAGAGGATATGAATTTGGGGCTTAGTTGTGGATAAGTACCCAACTTTGATCCAATGGTTCCCAATGTGCGATACACACTCTACTCTTTTTATAGCTTATACTAATGGCCATATTGAGGTGGGTTACTTTTAAGTGTTAATTCAAATTCTTTTTTTTTGTTTGTTTTAATTGTTTTTTTTATTTCAGATTGTTTCGATTATTTTGGGTCAATCTGTTAATCCGAATTAGTTGTATTGATATAAGCACGTGGGCATTTTCTTATTGTATTTTGATAGAATTCTGTTTTTCATTTTCCTGTACTTCGTCTATGGACTCTATCTCATTGTATTTTAGGATTTAGCTATAAAATCTATCCCATTATCATTTCAACGTAATCCAATTCTCATTTTCACTTAAAAAGAAATTTTACAAAAATTGATCAGGTAACTCGCACACAAATATTATTGTGTAGTCACCCATGAACCTTTAAACTCTCCCCCATATATAACAAGAATCCATCCCAACAACCATGAGATGAAAGAATAGATACTCTTTTCCTTGTTCTCGCGCCACACCTCAGTATCTCAAAAAAAATGTCATGCCTCCCCTTTTTAGATCTACGAGTAGATGATCGTACTTTAAATGTATATTGATTTGAAATGAACAGTTTATGTGAAATTTGAACCAAAACACTCTCAATATATCTTAAAGACATAAATCAAGTAAAGATCTTTGTTTTGACAATTTTAGAGGGAACAACTGAAATTGGAAAGAGAAACAAAGATAAAGTGCTCTTAACCTCGAAAATGCTCTCAGAAGGATGTTTCTGAAAAGTCATTTTAAGATCTTTTTAAAATATAGGGAAGTGATCTTTAAAAAGATTTCTCTGAAAAATTTGTCCATTTCGTGAGAACAGTAAGATCCAATTGTTCATATGATTATCCTAATGTGTTCACCGAAACTTGTTCACGTGAACGGGTACGAAACATGTCCGTTCAAATGGCATAAAACATTATTGTTTGAACCAGTATCTGCACCAAGACCACAAAAGGATCTAAAGGCAATCTAGACTTTAACCAGTTCCCAAAAATCTTTTCTTAAAAATTTATGAGATAGTTTTAAGAATATTTAAAACACTTGTTCCTTCAAATTTTAAATACCTCACATAATTTCAAAAAACATTTTGTGCATCTGTGTGTATAGCCATAAATAATTCAAGATCTACTAAAAAGATATAATCTTCAAACTTAAAAGTGAATGAATGAATGGCACTAGAAAGTCTTCAAATGAATGATCGTTCAATATGTTTTATCTTTAATCTTCAAGGTTCATCTAACCTAAACTAGAATGTGCCTCACTCATAATGAATCAATTTTTTTTTACTTGAAGGATTTAATGACTCAATTTTGTTTTGGGAATATAGACAATTTATATTACAATTGAAATTTTACATTTTCATTCTCCCGTATTGGATATTCCGTGGCAACCCCCCCCCCCCCCCCCCCCCCCCTCTTAATTCCAAAATCATCTTATTACCATTAAAAAAATCATACCTTACTAGCCATATAGTGATAGTAGTAGGAAGTAATATACAATATCCAATAGGACCAAAAGGACAAAACAAAAGTTATGTATGAATATGGGCTTGAGTCGGAATCATCAATGCTAAGCGTGAAACCACATGAAACAATAAATAACATCATACAGGGAATAACATCCATAAAGGGAGACACCCCCCGCTTAGTAATCTTCTGATAAGTATCATGTGATATGGATGAGATAAAACATGTGATAAAGAATATGAGTATATGAATAACAATCATCTGATATCAAGATACAAAAATAAGATCAACAAAGTGATAAAGCATGTCAACAAATGCTCTTAATATATAGCATGTCCTAAGTAAAACGATCACCACCCTATCATATATATTTCTCCCCATTTTATAACAAAGTAAGCAACAAATTTCTCTCCCTTAGTAACTGAATAAGAAAAATTTACTTCCCCTTTTTTTATACAAATGACAAATATAGGAAATAAAGTTTTCTCCCCAACTATTTCAAAGCAATAAGTTATCTCCCCGTTTTTAGCATAGAAAAGACAAAGTGGAGAAAAAATATAGACGACGGGTATAGGTAGTAAATAAACAAAGTCACATACACAATAAAGACTAGCGGTGCAAAAGCTTGAAAAGCATGTGAACAACAAAGCTACAATATGGGGATTAATAGATGAGAAAGTATACATGTGAATCACAATAACACAACATGAATCTCATAAACAAACACTAGAATATGAAAAATATATTATCAATAAGTAAATATGTCGGATATGAAATAATCATAACATCAACCTAGAAATTATGAAATAATGTTACACAAATAGATAGAGGATGACAAGATATAACAATAACTCTCACTAATATGGATAAAGACAAAATACCCATAAAATCCATATAACCAATAATCCACAACCGATACAAAACCAAAAAAGGAACCAATTGTATCAGAAATATAAGTAGATACAAAATAAGTCAAGTACGACAGGCGCTACGTGAGAAGAGAGTAACATGAAAGTGATGAACAACTAAAGACACTAATCATCAAACATGTCATCCACATAGGAGCATCTTTATCGTCATCACCTCCATCAGCATCATCATCTGAATCCTCATCATCATACGCATCATCATCATCAATAACATCATCTATATAACCCTCATCGATAATAGGTGGAGGAGGATTTGGAGGAGGAACCTCAAGAACAAAATCAGGAGCCAAATGAGATCTCAAATACTTGATTATAAAGGCAATATCATCACCAATAACTGTCTGATGTTGATATAAACTCTCAAGATATTGACGTTAAATAGCCAACTCATCATAAATTAGACAAAACTGAGCTCTCAAAAAATAATTTCGAGAAGCAACGGAAGTACCTTGACTCTATCGTCTCTTGGCCATAGGAGCATCCTTTAGTGCTAAAGCTTAAAAAGGAACATATAGATCAATCTGCTGATGTGATAGGCGACATGCAGTCTATCTTGCTAAATGCGATGAACTCGTGCTAAATAAAGTACTCATAATGTGTGCATTCGAATCACTCGCCAATCTAGGTACTCCTAATGAGTATATAATTCTTATAATTTGTCTCTCGTATGGCAAAGCAGTGTCAATAGACTTGATGAGCACCCTCCTCAGAGTAGAAATAACGAGTCCGAGGTATTCTATGGGTTGTATGTGACTGGGGAAAACATCAATCTCCTATGGTAATAGTATAAATTAGCGATACGAAGATGCATCATATGGTTGTATATAGCCAAGATATGAAGAAACGAATAACGTCAATCTAGCATAGATTGAGGGTATAAGGGTTATTTCCGTATGGACTCATGACCAACAAGAAAAGATGAAAGTTAAGTGTGGGAAACAACATCCACAATGTAAGGATGACAGGGCTGACTAACCAACCTAGTCTCTAAAGAAAAAAATGTAGTTGGACGATCAACTATAAGATCTATCACAATAACACAAAAGAGTGAACAACATGAGTATCCGTAGGAAGGATCATGTTAACAAAGAACTCATGAACCAAAGATTCATTAGCTGAACCATGGGGTTGGACTAATGGTTAATCTTGTATAATAGGAGTCAACGACAAAAGATAGACACTCTCGTTACACCTATTTAAATCTCTCAAATCAAGCTCTCTCTGTGATAAAAACAATGAGACATAAACATGGGTGACAATGTCAAACCATCTCTAGTGAATCATATCCTAGAGGCATCTGATTGAGTGTCAAGAATGGGGATATAAGCACTCGAGGCCTAACAACGTCTCTTAGTCAGTCTAAGAGTCGAACACTCGTCGGGTCCCCGCGGGGGATGGGTGTTCTTCCTGCAATCCTCTTTTCTCCAGGAATTATGAAAAATAATCATGGACCAGAGAATAAATAATGGAACAAACCAATCACTAGGAACCTATAATTGAAAAATGATAGAATCTCCTAAATCCCCAAAATAGTCTCTTAATGTCTCTAAAAACTCAACTTGATCAATATATACACTCAAGAAACTTTGGAATCATCCTAAAAATACTAATGAAGATGTAATGAAGCAGTAAGTAGAAGGAATTGAAGACCTACCACAGTAGTTTTAGTAGGAATCCCAAAATTGACAACTTAGGTAAAAAACCAATCAGTTATGAATTGACCCTACGAAAATGATCAAACGAGCATGCAATGCTAAAAATCGGATTAGGAATCGGAATCTCCTAAAGGAAAAGCTCAATAAAAGTTTAGGAGTGACATAAATAGTTTGAATCAAAGATAATTTTTTATTACCTTGACGTCGTTTGTATGTGGAAAACAAGTACATGCCCATGGAGATGTGCAAATGCCCAGAATTAATTCACTGTGAGTTTGGTGCAAGGGGTATCTCAAGGAATTTAAAGCTTTAATACCCAAATAGATTTCAAAAACCATTCTCACAAAATTCCATAAGAATGTATGAAACACATTCAATTTTTATTAAACACTACAGTGATATAAAATTTCCAAACACAACAACATATCATTGACACTCACGCATAAATATACAAATGCAAATGCAAATCATGCAAAGTGTGATAGTGATTAGGAAACTCTAGATTCAAAGATTTGACAAGTTAATTTCCTTTAAATCTTGATTAGAAAATATGAATTTAAAACACAATCAAAACAATTTCAATCAACTCAACATATATGGAATAAAATTCTCACCAAATCAATGTTTTTCAACTATGTAATGTACTTAAAGGAATGATTCATGTGACGATTAAATTCCAGAATCAACATGAATACAAATAAAAACCCTAAATGTCAAAATTTGTATTTTTAAGCAAAAATAACTCCCTCAATCATATGTTGTTAAACATTTTGTATTCCAACTAAAAGAAAATTTCATTTTGAAATTCTTAGCCCTAACAACTTGTTCATGGAAGTTCAAGGACTTGTTTATGGATATTTTTCAATATATTGGCTTTTTCCATTGATTGTCTTTTCACACGCCTAGATGACACCTACCCCAAAACATTTTATTTTTCAAAAAATGGATGTAGTCACTCCTAGAGGTAGTTCTTATCCATGTATTAAAATACGTCCATTTTCAACTACAACAAAGTAAGAATCAACATATAAAATATGATTTGATCATTATTAAATTAAGGACACAATCAACATATAAGAATCGTAAGACTCAATAGATATGATAATGCTTATGTAGTGTAAAATCAACGCCATATATAGAATTATATCTTAACAAGTTTACAATCATTTTTTATCAAATGAATTTCAGCTAACAATTTAATCAATCAAGCATATATATATATATATATATATATATATATATATATATATATATAATGGCTTAAAATTAAATTTTCAATCATCATTTAAGTTAAATATCATGTAAAATCATAATGAGCCAAACACTTAACCACATAAATCACAAAAGAATAAACATAAAATATTTTTTCTTTTTTCATTAAGAATGATGCATGAAATGTTTTCCAAATCATGTTTAGATAAGAAAACAACACATATAAAACAAATGCATGTAAAATGCACATATGCAAGAAAATATCACCAAATAATGAAATGATATACCAAATGAAGTCACTCACCCACATAGATTTGTTTCCCCCCAAAATTAAGAATTAAGTTGGAATGGTAACCTATAAAACACTATCATCCTAAACTACCTACCTAAGTAGCAGTGAGTGTTGCTTTCCCAAAAATTGAAATCATTAATCAATGGCGGAACAATATCACCATTTTTATTGAATAAGATACCAAAATGGATGATTGACTCATTCCATACCAGAAATAATTACAGGAATTCGTGTTTTATCCATTGAAAACACGGATTCCTCCTCGGATCAATTGGAAGAACGAAGATAATCCTCTTCTTCACAAACTTCTTTTATGGAACAACAACTTCCATTTTGTTCCTTGGAACATTCCTAGGTAACTCCCTATCAACTTTTGGAATACGTCACTGAGTCATCCTAGGATTTTTATGCCTAGTCCTTGGAATTTGAGCATACAGTCTAAGTCCAGGACCAACAAACTCTCTTCTAGCCTCACCCCTTATGACACCCCACCTAATAAAATACCGGGCGATCACTCTTGTACCAAATTAAAACAGGACTCGCATATGGTTCATTCTTAGCATCACTGTCGAAAACCAAATTAATTACTAATAACCTATTAGGCTGGCATCAAATTTTGATTAACTAATCTTTTTAAAAAAACCATTCAATAAAAACATGCACACAGTTTATATATAAATGAAACTGAGATGAAATAAAAATAACTGAACACTCGGTTTAACATAATACGACCAAAACTAATTCCGCAATAAAAGGTGGTAAAAGAATAAATAAATGCAGTTGGGCTTTTGGCCCGAGTGATACTACAATGCTTCCTATCTAGATTGCAAAAATAGAAGCGTCTAAAAGAAACCTGCATGCATCCACAGTTGTTGCAGCCAACATCAGACTCGAAGGAATCATCATCTAGGCGTCCTTGTGTCTAGACACCTATAAATATATATGTATAGCAAAAGAGAGGAAAATAGATAAACAAGTCAGAGCCCGAGTTGCGAAAATATTTTGCAAGTGCATAAATACTTTATTTATGAAAAATATGTTTTATCTCATATTTAAATTGGTATCGCACTCCCATGAGATACCTCTCACCCTTTTTTTAATGGTGAGCACCTATCACATCCCTCTAAACATCCTAGTCAAGCTACCCTGCCTAACTAATCCGTCACCCCCAAACTCTGAAAGTCCTAAGTAAACCGAGTACTAAGGGCTAAACTTCTCCCCAGTCTCAACATTGTGCTATGCTCGTGCGTGGGGTGTCTTGCAAAGCAAAATCCAAACAAGGAACCCCCCGATACACTACTACTTCGCAGTGTCGATCGTCGAGATCCATTAGACCCTCAGTACACAATGTATATACACATACTCATTTAATTATATACATTATCATACTCACTTTAATATATATATATCACAATATAAGTCCGGATAGAATCTACCGAAATGAGAATTAATATTTATTCACTCTATCTCATTCCTCTATCATATAAATGCGGCCATAATTGCAAATCTCACATAACGATGGCTAATAACACCAAAGGTTCCCTCACTTGATACGTATTATTTGTACCTTAAAACTGTTAAGGATTTATATACTCACCGAATTCACCAATTCATAATAATTAAATAAGTCAACCCTCAACTTATTTTATTCTCATAGATTTCTTATTACCTATATGACAGTTTTCCACAGACGTATCAACTAACCGTTTAATCCTCTTTATTATACAACCCAAATTCCATCCTAATAACATCAATATACTCATATATGCTTACCAAATGTCTCTCTCTTCCTAAACATTCAATAGGTCAATACCCCGGATTAGCCTCTTAAATAACCCAAGGTCAAATCACAACTCCTCAAGTCCTTTAGGACATAACTCTCTATAATGATTTAATTTAGAATGCCCCTAAGCTTTAAATCCAAAGAGGAGAAGGAACAAAATCCACAAAAATCTTAGGCTAAAAACAGAGTGTCGGCCGACCGGCCCTAGACCCCTGGTCGAATGTGGTTTGAAATTAAGCCTAACAAACCAATCAGTAGGCCCTTATTCATTGATGCGGTTGACCGGCCATAGGGGTGCTATCGACCGGTCATGTCAGTCCCTTAAAAATTAGTTCCTCAAAATACTAACCAACAATCACAAACTCCATTTGTATGGTCTCAAATCTCTACCAACAACACTATATTCATTTACTCAATGATGTCTAACTAATACATCAATAAATTTGTAGGATTAAACAAATTTTCATAGATAAAAACCCACTAAACCCTAGTTTTTCCATTTCCCCCATTTCTAATCATTCCTACACTACATTATCATGGATTTTACATTACATCAGTATGTAAACTCATACTCAAATTACTCAAATTTATTTTAAGGGTTATAACCCAAAAATGATATGATTTACCAACCATAATATGAGATATATACACTAAATGAAATAAATCAAGTAAACACTTGCCTCATGAATAAAATCCGGCAACCTAGAGTCGAATCCGGTGAAGTTTGGCTGAAACCTCCCTTTTCTTCCCCTTTTCTCTCTTCATTTCCTCTCCTGTTTCTTTTCTCTATTTTCTTTCCTTTCTCCCACTCTCTCTTGCCTTATATAGTAGAGAAAATAAGGGTTTATCCCTTTAAACCCAAAAATGACTCGTTTACTTAATTACAAGTCCCTACTGGTCCATAAATTTCTGGAATCCAAACGCTACTCCTGAATACTCTATTCTGACTATCTCGACCATTCAGAGACCAACCTCATGAATGAAATTTCCGTCTGAGTCACTTAACCGAAAATCATTAATTTGACCCAACACAACTTAATGCAGGTTTTCTGTAACAACCCGCGTAATTTTGGGCTATTTTAATTAATTTCTGGAAAATGGAGGAAAATAAAGTTTTTGATAAAATTATTTTTATTGCTCAAATATGTTGGTTATTATTTTTAAAGGAGAAAATTTCAAACGGTTTCGAAAACGGAGTTAAAACGGATTTTAAAATGATTTTTAAATATTTTTAACTCTTGGAATTCTAAGTCGGCGAACATTAAGTAATTTTCAAGAGTTGTTTTGACTTCCAACTCTTTATTTATTTGCCTTATTTAAAGGAGTCTTTTGGATTCGAACTCTTCATTTCTTTGCATTATAAAAGGAAGTCGTGGGCAACCCTTTTTAACCTACTTTTGGCATAACTTTTTGGCAGCAAATATATTTTATATTCCTCTTCTTTTTTTATACACATTGGCCCTTGAGATTTGTGAGTTCCAACCTTAGAGTAGAGGTGTTCTTGGGGATATTTTGTTGGAGGTTCTTGGAGGAGCTTTTGTAGATCTTTTGTGTTGATCTTGAGGATGTGATAATTGGTTTCTCATCATGGTTTGAGGTATGGGGTTTTACACAATATACACCTTAAATCTCGCGAGTGTCGTTCTCTTTGAATTCTTGTTTAATTGAACTCATATTTGAATTGATACATTGAAATCTGAAAAATAATTGTTGAAATTATTTTGATTCATGTGGTATCATTATATTGTTGATGAGCACGTTGTCATGAGATTTTAATATGGCACGGATGTTGAGTACCCGCCAAAATACCTATTCCCGGGCTATGGCTTGATAAAGCATATGCGAATGGGGTGAGGCCTGGTGACCCATTGATGTGTTGTTAAAAAAATTTATTGATAAATGCTTATGAGATTTGCAGTTGATTTGAATATTCGTACTCGTGTTGTTACGTTTTATTCATCATTAATATATATTTGTTGAGCATCTTTCCTGTCGTATTGTGTACTTCCCCATATTTTCTTTAGTTGGCAGGTTAGCATGGATTTGAGCGCTATGGAGATTTATTTTAGCAAGGATTGTTTGGGTTCATTGCGTGGTTATCATTTTGATGTATAGAGCTTTGGAGATTTGTATTTTATTTTCGAGTTAGTTGTTGTATGTAATTCGAGAGACTTGTTGTAATTGAAGAGATTGAGATTAGTGGATTTATATTACTGTGGGTTTATTTAGATTCTCTATACCTTGTTACTTGTGGATTTAGTTATTTTATCGAAGTGGCGCTCCGTTCGCTCTCCCCGAGCGGGCGGGGTGTTACATTTTTCAACTAAAATATTATCCTTTGTCGCTTTACCCAACTGTGATATGTAATTAAAATGGTCCAACTCATTTACTTAATCCCCCAAAAAAATATAACATACATCTAAAAGCATGTAACCCTCCTAAATTCAAAAAATTATTTCTCAGAGAAATTCCTCAAATCCCCAAATTATACTCATTTATGAAATTTAAATTATCCATAAAAGTACGGGGTATTACACCGCTCTCATGTAGTAGGAAATCCATCAACATATCAAATTTACCACAAAGTTCACTAATAGGATCTATATGAATAACTTGCCTCCTATTTCCTATGAACATATTGTTTCTCTTTCTCAAGCACCTAAAAGATTGGAATTTATGACCTTATACCATGCAAAAATTACAAAATGGTCCATTTATTTTCACAACATCTTTCTCACCTCATTTATCTCATGTTAATATTTCAAACCAACTTTTTCAAGTCTTTTCCTATTGAAAAATAGTGCAATATAGTTTGACTTGACGCAAAAAGTACAACCAAAAGACTTTTTAGCAATCTCGGATTGAGATTCAACCTCCTTCTTTTGAAATATAGGAGTTTGTATCTTACCCTATATTGAGCATTTGAACCTCCAAAATTCACTTTTTTTTACAAAGCTGCTTCTCAGCTTTGAGTCATTAAAACCTATCCCATGTCTATTGGGCTTTGGTTAAGCATTTCTTAGATAAATACTGTCAAGTTTTTCGGTTCTATCATAAACTTTAATTTTCAAATGCTTTGCCTGTTCAAGCTCATGTTTCAATTTCTCAAAGTCAATTTTTAAATTTGAATTTTCAAGTTCAAATTCTACCTTTTGTTGAGATGATTTCATTTAAATAATTCAAAGTTTTAGACTGCTTTGACAAAATTTGAAAAACATTTTAAAGTTCATAACAATTTTAATGAACCTTCTCAAACTTTTCTTCTTTCTCAGTAAGTTCGTTTTGCAAATCTTTGATCTTTTTTAAAAACTAAATGTTTGATTCTTTAAGTTTTAAGGATTATTGAAAGCATTCATCATAAGGTTCACGAATGTTATTCAGTTCATCATCACTCTGGACTTGCGATCTAGGGATTGAAGTGTGTGAACTCTTCCTACTACATCTTGAAGAACACTAAGTTCCCTATTTTTAGAAGCTTTAGTTATATTCTTATTCACAAAACTTTCTAGAGACAATAGATTATAACTCTTCACCACGAATGCAAACTTACTTTCATTTACTCTAAAAAATAAGGAATCGATTTCCTTTTAATCATGTAATGAAAAATCACCCACTACGCCTAATTCAGAAGAATATAACTTGTTTTCAAACTTTTGAATGAATAAAAATCATTTTTTAAAGACTCAAAACATTTCTCAAGTTCACTTTTAGAACCATCACAAACAACAAGTATTTTTTAACTTTTTCTAGGTCAAGTTACAAATCATTTTTCTCAAGTTCCAAAACTTTAAGTTTTTCGAAATTAACATTTGTTGAACGTGACAATCTTTTGAAATTAGAATTTTGTAACCTTAAAGATTAGTTTTCCTTATTAAATTCACAAGACAATTCCAATAACTCACACTTCTCTTTTTCAATCAATTTCAACATTTGATTGGCAGGTTAACTAGTCATTTCAGTCCCTTTAAAAGCTTTTTTTTCTTATTCATGGAGTTTGACTTGATTAGCCAATTTAAATTCAACTTTTTTCATTTTAAGAAGCTGAGCATTCAAAACTTCATTCTTTTGACTCAAGGATTTGAAATTATCAATTTCATCAAAATCAGCATTCATAGATTTCACATTTCTTTGAAAAGGAGATGATATCACCACATTCTTGTGAAATATATATTTAAATTGATCTAAACTTTTAATTTGATTCACAAACATAGAATCTAAAGGTATGGTACAATCAATATTATCCAATTTAGGACATGCAATTTCTATCATGGTCACAAAACAAGATCTACTCATATGAAAACTTGATCTAATAGAATACCGCAAGAAACACATAATGAAGACAAAACCAACTCAAGCACATTAATTATATTCAAATGAGCACCATGCTCTGGTACCAATTGAGAAAGTGTGTGTTCGCTACTCAAGTAAACATCAACAACAAACCTAGATGGGGGGGGGGGGGGGGGTGTTGAATAGGTTTCATGATATATCTTGAACAAATTTTTATTCCAAAAAATGTGGATTGCACATTCATGATACTCATCTCAAATTTTACTAATTTGATTATTACGTAATGGGATTAACACACACTTATAAGTCAATTTTAGTTCAATTCAGTAGATGAAATTAAGATCTAAGTAATGTGTGTGATCATATGTGTGCATATAAGTATAAATAATTCACAATAAACCATACAAAATATTTATGAGGAAAAAACCCCACCTAGGGGTAAAAAACCTCGATGCAATCCAATTCTCATTTTTACTTGAAATGAAATTTTAATAAAGTCAATAAGGTACCTATCACACAAACACTATTGTGTTGTCACCTATGAGGCTTTAAACTCTCCCCTATAGATAATAAGAATCCATCTCAAGCTTCATGAGATAAATGAAAAACTTTGGTCTTCTTTGTAGTCGTACCACACCTTAATCTCTCTAACAGATTGAGATGCATCCCCTTTTTAGAGCTATGAGTAAATGTTCATACTTCAAATGTAGATTTATTTGAAATGAATACGTTATGTGAAAGTAGAAGCAAAACACATTCAATTCTCTCTTAAGGACATATATCAAGTATAAATTTGTGTTTTGATAATTTCAGAGGGAACGAGTGAAATTGGAAAGAAAAGCAAACGTAAAATGCTCTCAACATTGGAAATTCTCTCTGAATGAGATTTTTTAAAAGAGGTTTTCAAATATTTTTGAAATGGAGGGAAACTTTATTAGTCTTTCTATGCACACGATAAGATAAAACCGTTCGCACGATTGATCCTAATATGGTCACTGAGACTTGTCCATAAAAAGGGGTACAAAACACGTTCATTCATACAGGAACAAAACATAGTCTTTTGAACGGGTCTCTGGACCAAGACCACAAAAGGCTTTATAAGAAAACTAGATGTTGACCAATTCCTCAAAATCTTTTCTTAAAAAGTCCTAAGATAGTTTTAAGAATATTTAAAGCACCTTTTCCTTCAAATTTTAAAGACCTAACACATTTTCAAAAAACAAATTTATGCACATGTGTGTGTATATCCATAAACAATTCTCAATATACTAAAAATGATATAATCTTGAAACATCAAAATGAATGGATGGCAACGTAATTATTCAAATGAGCAGCAGTGCATGATCTTCAATCTTCACGGCTAATATAACCTAAACTAGATCGCACCACACTCATAACAATTCAAGTCTAATTGAATGATGGACTCAATAATTCAATGTTTGGTCATAGTAATTTAACCAATTTATATAACATTACAAAATTTACATTTTCAACCTCCCCTTTTTGGTATTTTGTGGCAAAACTCCTCAAAGCCCCAAATCTTCTTATTACCCCTATAAGAATCACACCTCACTAAGCATATAGTGAGAGTAGTTGGAAGCAATATACAATGTCCAATAAAACCAAGATGACAAACCAAAATTCGTGTTGTCTGGAGTCGGAATTATATATGCCAAGTCTGAAACCACATAAAATAACAAACAACATCACGCATGGAATAACATGCAGAAAGATAAACTCCCCCTGCTTGGGAATCCCTCGATAAGTATCAAGTGATATAGATGAGATAAAACATATGATCATGTGAATAACAATCATCTAATATTAAGATAGCAATATAAGATCAATAAAGTGATAAAGAATGTAAACAAATGCTCTCAATATATAACAATTCGGAAGTAAAACAATCATCCCTATCATAGATAATTCTCCCAATTTTATAACAAACTGAGAAACAACCTTATCCCCCTTAATAAGTGAATAAGAAAAAAATTATTTCCCCTTTTTTTACACAAACGAAAAATAAAAGAAATAAACTATTCTTCGTATATATTTCAAGGCATAAAGTTTTCTCCCCCTTTTTGACACAAAAAAGTCAAAGCGGAGAAATAACATACACAACGGGTATGGCTATGCAACAAACAAAGTCACATAAGAAATAAAAACTAGTGCACAAAAAGCTTAAAAAGCATGTGAACAACCAAGATATAACATGGGAATCAATAGATGATCCTATATATATATATATATATATATATATATATATATATATATATATATATATATATATATATATATATATATATATATATAGCTTGGTTTTTTAAAATGTACACATTTTTAACGGTCTAGATCGATGCCACATCCTTACACATCTTTACACATTTTAATGGTTCAGATCATCTTCATTTCTTTTTTACCAACCTACCCCTTAATTCTTTGATTCCTCCCTCTTTTATACTCACCAAAATTACACTTCAGTTCAAAAATTAGGGTATTATGGTAACATAATCCGAACTTTTCCCCACACACTTCCTTCTCTCTTTGTCGATATCTCCCATAAACCCCCGTCGTCCTCATTTTATCTCACTCGACCGGCATCCTCTCCATCTCTTGCATCTTTGTATCATCCAAGAAGGTACTATTTTTTCACATATTTTACAAATTTCTAATTCAACCTCTAGGGTTTATCATTGTGTTTGTTTTTGTTTTGATCAACATCTCCACGATTTTGTTTTGAAACTCTAGGGTTTATCAGTTGTTTTGGTTTTGATCAACATCGCCTCGACTTTTTTTTGAAACTCTAGGGTTTATCATTCTGATCCAGATGCGAGAATCATCTAAGAGCGTAAGGTATGGCTTCTTCATTCGAATGGGTATTAATCTGTGTTGTAGGTATGGGTGTTAATTAGAAATATGGGTATGGTATGGGTGTGGGTGTTAATTTGTATGGTATGTATCTCTGTTTTTATATCTGTGAGTTATTATTGACATGTGTTGTAGGTTTGGGTGTTAATCTGTGTTGTAGGTATGGGTGTTAAATAGAAATTTGGGTATGGTATGGGTGTGGGTGTTAATTTGAATGGTTTGTATCTTTTATTGAATTATGAGACTATATACAAAAAACAATGAGTTTGGTTATTGGTCATATTCTCTGTTGTACATCTGTGAGTTAGTTCTTTAGTATATTTATATTTATTTTTAGGTATTTTTATTCACTTATGTCTATAGGTATTTGTATTCACTTATGTTTGTATTCACTTAACTTTATTCTATCTATTGGTGTTAGTGTTTTACTTTATTCTATCTATTGGTTTTAGTAGTCTTACAGTTAATTATTTTTAGTCATTTGTAAGGTGATACATTGATCCTATTAAGGGTTTTTAGTCATTTGTAAGATGATAGATTGATCCTATGGAGGCGAGGGTTTACTTTTACTGTTTTACTTTCTTTTTTTGATCTCTCATATCTCAATCTCTAATTCTATTTGTTTTCTATTATTTAAGATGAATATCTTGAATATTTACATTTTGTTTGTTTTGTATGATTTTGAGAAAAATCGTTTACATGTATTGTAATTTAATATTTAGTTTCAGTACATTTAAGTATGTGGTCTAAAAGCATGTTTAAGATGAAGCTCATATTTCGATGACATAATTTCGTGAATTAATCATATATTGAATTGTAGCATGGTAGGGGGAGAAATCATTTGCATGTATTGTAATTTAGTATTTAGTTTTGGTACATTTAAGTATGTGGTCTAAAAACATGTTTAAGATGAAACTCATATTTCGATGACATAATTTCGCGAATTACTCATATATTGAATTGTAACATGGTAGGGGGAGTTTAAGAAAAAACACATCTGAGAGTGAGAATTGCGGGAACTTCTTGATCATGTAGTGATCCATATCTATTTCTAATTTTCATATGTTTTACGGAAGGATATGGACATATGGCTCATCAACTTCAGCATCAAGAGACACGACTATATATTATGGAGTAGTGATCATGTTGTTGGAGTGGGATTTTAAATCTGACCGCTTGGTATGTTAATTGGTATTTTTAAGTGTACTTATACATATATATGCAACTATATTTAGTTATGCGACTGTAATAATTGGTTAATACTCCAATTATTGAAGACCATGTTTGGCATTTGGACGAGACTCGCCGATACAGGGGTTAATTTTTCACTTTCGCACTCTATGGTTTTGTGCGAGCAAATGGCGATGATGATAGTGCCCTTGACATGCTATGGCAGAAGAACAAAGTTGAGATCTGATAACATAATCTTGAAGTAAAAATCCCAAGTAATATTTATCCTTTAGGTAATTGGCAATTTTTTTATATTATAACTGGTACTATATGGCGTTTGTTTAGTTACTTATTTATCTTTGTGTTACCTATTTTATTTAGTTTTACTCTTATCTCACAATGTCATGACAGGGATTTTTGACACTCTTCATAGGTGATACAAGTTGAATATGATTTTAAGTCAGGCAATAAATCGACACAAAATAGAGAGGATATTGGAGATTGGAAATAAGGGCCTAATTTGTAAGGTGTCCTCTTCATTGATCAGGTGCAAATGCTTGACATTAATTTGAAGTATTAACTATTTTTTCTCGGTCACAACAAGTGTTTGTTAACATCCACATAAGAACCTCAACCAATTGTTTAATTTATTAATCTCTATTGTAAAATAATATAAAGTGAATTTTTTTTGTGGTTCTTAGTGTACACTTCAATTTATTTGTTTTTTTACCAACGTCATTGAGACTCACACACTGTGTGACACCCCGTCTAATTAAATACCGGGTAGCTACTCCTTTATTCAAATTAAAACAAATTGTCAAGTTCGTTCAGTTCGTAGCATCACTGTCAAAAACATTTTAAGTCATTACTAGCCACCTAATATTTAAAAATTTAGTTGTCAATTTTAATTAAATTAAATTAAATTAACATGCAACCAAATAAATTATCAACTAAAGACATCACAATCACATTACAGTAACAATGTAAAATGCCGAAATAAAATTAAGTCTGGAGTAACACCCCCCCTGAACAATCCAAATACTGAATAAAACCAAATACAAAGTCTGAATGATAAATTAATTAATCCAAAAACTAAAATGAAACTGAGTATGATAAAACTGTCTATAAAAGGAAAGAGCGACATGACCTAACAGAGGAAATAAATTTGAAATGGACTCAAAGTAGAATGTGGAGGCGTCTACAATCGAGATTATGTAACCTAAAAGGTTTAAAAAAAATAGATTTGAAAGAAAACGGGTCAGAGCCCGATTGTGAAAACAGTTTAAAATATAGCAAGTGTTTAGTAACATTAAACAGTGAATATAAAATACATGTTAGTTACGTGCACTCACATGAGTTTCTCACCTCTCGACTAATTGTGCACACCTAACGTATCCGTAACCCGTCCTAGTTATACCGCTAACTAGCTAGTCTAATTCACATCCTCACTTTACGTTATAATATGAGGGTCAAAACAAGACATTCTAGTATAACCTGTGCGTGTCTTCCTCTTCATTTCTCAGATTTCCTTATAATAATTATTATGTGAGATTCCCATTTTTATCTCTACTAAAAATGTCACAAGTATTCACACTTACACTTAAATAAAGAGTCCATTTCAATTACAAGTATATTAATCTCATCATAAATATACAATTAGGGCACCCCTAGGCTAAGTTGCGGTGCACACATACTCTGATATCGAATCCCGGTACATCATGTATATAAGGACCACGTGTTCTGAATCTCTCAGGAACCGTATCAATAAGAAAAATCACACATAATGGAGGCGAACATAATTCACATATTCATGGGTCATGCACATACCTACGCTCCCATGGTCAGCTGACTTATTAACTCACAAATAAGTCATTCACAGTCCTATGCCCTTAAGGTACCCATCTAAGTTCCCCCGTTGGCACACAAAGATTAGATGGTCCAGTTCGAAAGACGACCTCTCGTGATAGCAAGTATGGTATGTGTCATATACTAAGCATTCACACAAGTTGGATATCTTATAATATTAATAAAGGTATATTCTACATATTTAAACCGTTATTCCAATTTGTACATTTTTTTAAGTCTCCGAATAATGTATAATATAGACCGCCGACACATCTAACGTCGTAGTTTCAAGTACCTAAATCATAACCCACAAAGGTTACCAAGTCTCCTATTATTCCCACATTTAAATCAACTATTCTCAAGGTCCTCATTTCTATCACTAACCTTATTTTACCCAACTATCTAAAACTTACTCATCAAGTCTCAATCTCAAATAGTATCCCACTCGTCAAGCCTTATTAAGTTTAATATAATTCCCAATTTGACTTTTAATTATGATTTGAGTCTCGTAATTATGCTTACTGGTCTTCCTTGAATCTAAGATTATTCACAATGTCCCCATCAATAATTCTCTAGGGTCAAAATTGTTAAAATCCAACAAAGGAAAAATATAATCAATTTTGGGAAGGTCGATCGATCGACCTTGAATGTCGATCGATCGATGGTGGTGGATCGATCGACCTAGGAGTGTTGATCTATCGAACGCACAAGATAGGCTACGCCCTGCTTCGTTTTTCAATCCAAAATTCATCCCAAAACTTCATTACAAGGTGTGAAAATATAATCTAACGTTATAGGTCATCATACATGACACACCCCAACCCATTTACTTATAATTAAGTCTGAAAGTCAAAGTGATTCAAACCATAATTAATCTAACCAAACCATAAACACGATTTTTAATTTCAGAGTCATCATTGTAAATCCATATAACTGAAAACCTTTTTACAACATCAGAGTAATAATGCCCATAAACTTTCTTGAAGGATAAGTTAACTTAATTACATCATTTACATTTAAACAAAATCTTTGTTTCTCCCATTCCTGGCTAACCCAGCCCGACTTCCTAGATTTGGCAGTGACATCGCATTACCTGAAAAATGTGAACATAGGAATCATGAGCAAAAATAGCCCAGTGAATGCATCACTACTAAACTACTGCATGAATTTAAATGCAATAAATCATGTCCATATACTTATGTATTAACTTATCCGGATCATTCATAATGAATGACCAACTTTTCCGAATCATGATTCACATATCCTGTCTAAATAGACAATTCTCCCCCATTCCTGGTCGAGGAGTAACCCCTTGTCATTAATAGACAAATCTCCCCCATTCCTGGTCGAGGAGTAACCCCTCATTTCGGTTAACCGAAATGAACAATTTTATATTCATAACATTATGATCACATTCGTAACAGTATACAAATACATCATTCCAGTGAGTACACTCACCTTGGTTGACAACTACGTATTCAAGTTTCCTTCTGGTGGAGCTGAACTGGGTTAATTAGACCTTACACCTGTCAATCCCACTAGATCAGTACTGAACCTCAATCACAATTATTATTCAAGCATAATTATGTAACTTTCCATGACTATACATCAACAATATAATTCCAATTAAGTCACATTCCATAAAACATAGGTAAAGGCAAAACAATGATATACATGTTGAATAAAGTTACGGACATTCAACCGTAGGAAATACCTTATGAGTAATTTATAACCAAAGTCAAGTAAACATGAAATTATACTTCTCAATGTATATACACATGAAACATATACTCAAAGTACTCTTTGTAAGGATGAAATACAAACATTCATTCAAGGGGTACCCAGTATGGCCTGAAATTATTGTCTTACATACTTAACCATCCTATATTCCTAAATTGTACAAATACAGGGGTCCAAACTCATCAATATGAAAACATATATGAATATACTATCCAGTACAAGTGACGGTGTAATTTTTCAAGCTTCCTAGGGCAAGTTATGACCATTTCTCTACAACACAAGAAATCTGCCCTACAAGCTCCTCTATTGTTCCTTCAACTTCCAAGAATTTTCAACATTTTTCTCCATCATAACTTTCCATTATTTTCAACTCATTTTCAGTACAAATACTGAATAGTACAGAATTAAAGTTTCATAATTTTTTGACTTCATTTGCTATCTCAAAAGCTTGACTAAACTTAGGGCATACCAAAATCAAGTATACAAACAGCAACCATGTACCAACTTGAAATCATCATTACGGCCTAACCACAAGGAGATAAATTCTAATTTTGGGGTATGATATGAATATATGAGTATACTTTCATATCCAATTGGAATTTCTCAATTCCAGTAAGCACACAAAGATATATGCAAGTTTGAATGCAAGGGGTTTCAATACAAAGCAATTTTAAGGGTTTCTACATTCAACTTAACATAAACTTGCATCTAACCATACGTACATATAAAGGGCTGAAACTTTCGTAAACCTATGATGATTTATATCATATAAATCAGTAATATAAGATAAATAACAATAATTTCAATTAGGATTACCTTCAGGGCTTTTTACGTAATTTCTACGGACTTTTCTACACTTTTTCTCCTCACTTTTTCTTCCTAAGCATCAACTTTCTATTTCCTCAAGCTAACAACACTTGAAACTGAACCTAGGCTTTGTTTTGCTGAAGAAATATGTTAGAGGGAGGGTTTTAAGTCGGCCAAGGCTGCCTCCCAAGCCAACCAATCAATTTAAAACATTTGGTTTAATAAAAGACAAAATACCACTTAAAGGGAATGGACAACTTTGCCCTTTGTTCGTAAATTCGGCATAACTCTTTACTCGTGCATCCATTTGATGATCCGTTTGTTGTGTTACAACCCTAACTCACATGTATACAACTATCTAGTTTTCACCTCAAGTCATTTATAATGTTATAAATGTCAAAACAAGTCTCTAACAGGAACATTTCTACCGAAAACAACAAAAATTTGTGTCTGTAAATAGTTCGACCTTTCATGATTTATGAAAGTAGGATTATAATAAACATAATCACTTAACATTAGATATACTAATATCACATTATTCATATCACATAAGATAAGCATGATTTAAATATAATTTATCATAATTATATTCGGGTTGTCACAATACAACCAAAATACATCATTGTTAACGTCCCAAAACCTTTTAATCATCAATCATTGGCCTTATATGGATCAAAACTTCAATAAAAACCCTAGTTTTCTATTTTTTTCAAGAACAAAGATAAATATTCTCTTTAGTTCATTTTTAAATCATCAAAAGTTATGTTTGGGGTACTGAATTCGTCCAGAACAGATATACATATGATTCCTAACCAAAGATTAAAGTTGTACATCAAATTCATTAGGTTTTCATCAAATATATCAAGACAATCATTAATTTATACACTAAGCATGGAGGAAATATTCATTGAACTAATGAAACCAAATCACTTGCCTTAAGTTTGATGTTCTGATTCGTTGCTGGTGTTCAAGGGCTGGTCCTCTCTTCTTTCTGGTCACAATTTCGTCCAATATGGTGGTGGTGGGTGGTGGTTTTGGTTTGGAAACCCTTTTGCAAATTCTCTCTAACTCACGTAGCCCACTCTCTTGTGTTTTGGCTGATAATGGCCTTAATGGATTTTCTTATAATATATAGATAAAGTCTAAAATTCGTGGATCTTAATTCCTTAATTTTTAAAATTACCAAAATACCCTTTCGGGTTACCGGTTTGGCCTAAAAATGTCCCGAGACTCAAACTAAACCCCCGGTTAGTGTTTTCTGACTATTTCGACCCTTTCGAACACGTTAGCGCACTCAAAATGACCATATTGTTGATCAAAATATAATTTACTTTTTAAATCAAATTTAAATTAATCTCTGACACGCCGCGACTGACACACGCATCCCAACTTAATTTCCCAAATTGTCGCATTTATATCTCTTGACAACTTTAATACTTTCAATACTCATATATTACCATATATACCCAGTAATATTAACTATTATCATCATAATCATATACCAACTAGCGTCTCGCTAGTATTAACTCCAGATTAATTTCCAATTAATTCTCATTTAATTAATTAATCCATTAAATAAAAATCAATAAAATTACGGGGTATTACATACTTCCCCCCTAATAACAGAATTTCGTTATGAAATTTGGAACTAAAGTATACCTGGCAAAAATAACTCTGGATAATGCTTGCGCATCTCATCCTCGCGCTCCCATGTGGACTCCTCGGCATTATGATGCCGCCACTGAACACGTACTAATGGTACTATCTTCGACCTTAGTTTCCTCTCGCTGTGGTCCAGAATAGCAATCGGCCCCACCTCGTAGGAACTATCAGGTTAAAGATCGATGTATTCTAAAGCAATATGGGAATGGGCCAAATCGTCCCTAAGATATCTCCTTAGCGAGGAAATATGGAACATGTCATGAATCCTATGCAAGTGTTCCGGTAACCCAAGTCTATACGCTACTGGTCCAATCCGCTCGATGATAGAAAATGGGCCCACGTATCTAGGTGCCAATTTCCCTTTCTTCCCAAAATGCATAATCCCCTTCATCGGAGATACTCTGAGTAATACCTGGTCCCCCACCTCGAACTCTCTAAAGGACCTTTTGGCATCGACATAACACTTCTGTCGATCTTGAGCTACCCGAATACGGCTCCGTATCATCTCTATCCTCGTCGAGGTATCCTGAATCAGCTCCGATCCAAGAAGCTTGCTATCCCCCACCTCTAGCCAACATATTGGGGAACGACAAGGTCTACCGTATAACGCCTCGAATGAAGCCATGCCAATAGTGAACTGGTAGGAGTTATTATAAGCAAACTCCACCAGTGGAAGGTACTGCTCCCAACAACCTCCAAAGTCTAGTATGCACATACGCAACATGTCCTGTAACATCTGATTCGTCCGCTTGGTTTTCCCATCTGTTTGCGGGTGATATTCCGTACTCAGCCGAAACTTCGAGCCCCTGGCTTCCTGAAAACTCTCCTAAAATCGTGAAACAAATATCTTGTCTTGTCCAGACACGATATTGAGAGGTACCCAGTGAAGTCTCACTATTTCTGCTATGAAAATGTGGGCATACTGTCCCATAGTGTAGTCTATCTGGGCTGGTAAAAAATGAGAAACTTTAGTCAAACTATCCATGATTACCCATATGGATTCGTGACCCCTCTGCGAAGTAGGTAACCTCGTGATAAAGTCCATGGAAATGCTCTCCCATTTCCATATAGGAACCTCTAACGGCTGTAGAAGTCCTGCAGGTCTCTGATGGTCCACCTTTACCATCTGGAAAGTGTAACATTTAGAAACGAACTCGGAAATATCTCTCTTCATCCCGCTCCACCAGTATTGTCGCCTTATATCCTAGTACATCTTATCCCCACCAGGATGTACTGCGAACCGCGAACCTTGCGACTCTGTCATAACCTCGTGTCACAAGTCTTCCCCTTCTAGAACAACCAGTCTCCCATTAAAGTGTAAGCCCCCATCTGAACCAACGGTATAGGAATTGACTCCCTCTGTTAGTAAACGAACTATCTGCCCCTGACAAAACGAGTTATTTGCCTAGGCCTGTATCACTCTCGTAACAATATGGGGCGTAACGATCATTACCGACATGAATGATCGAGCCACTGTATCCAGGTGTCCCAACTCCTTCAACTTTGCTCTCCACACTTCGGCCACCTCACCTACTAGCCTACGGCTCAACGTGTCTGCTACCACGTTAGCCTTTCTCGGATGATACTGGATATCGAACTGATAATCCTTCATGAACTCAAGCAACCTACGTTGATGCATATTTAATTCTTTCTGCATGAAGAGGTACTGTAGGGACTTGTGGTCTGTGAATAAACAGAATTTCTACCCCAGAAGATAATGTCTCCAATTTCGAAGAGCAAATACAACTGCTGCTAACTCCAAGTCATGGGTGGGATAATTCTTCTCGTGAGGCTTAAGTTTATGGGAAGCATAAGCTATGGCCCGACTCTCTTATTGCAGTACACCTCCAAGTCCTTATAAGGATGCATCGGTGTAGACTAGATACTCAGCTCCCGGCCTGGGCAGTGCTAACACTGGCGCTGAGGTTAACTTGTCCTTCAACTCATCGAATGTCAACTGACAGGCATCGCTCCAGATGAATCGAACACCTTTGAAAGTCAGATGTGCCAAAGGACCCGCTATTTTAGAGAATCGCCGAATAAACCTCATGTAGTATCCTTCTAGGCCCAAGAAACTACGTATCTTAGTCGGTGTCGTGGGCTATCCTGTAACAACCCGCCTAATAAGATACCGGGCGATCACTCCAATAATAAATTAAAACAGGAGTCACATATGGATCATCCTTAGCATCACTGTCGAAAATCCATTTAATTACTAATATCCTATTAGGTGGACGTTAAAAACTTTTACTTAACTACTCTTTTTAGCGAACAAATTAAAACATCCACAATTAAATGCGTAATGAACTGAAATGAAAATGAAATGAATTAAAATAACCGAACACTCGGTCCAAAATATACAACCATATCGAATGCTGTACTGAAAGAATAAATAAATGCAATTGAGCCATTGGCTCGAATGTTTATACAATAACTCCTATCTAGAGTACAAGGAAAGAAACGTCTACCGATAACCTGCAAGCATCCACAGCTGCTGCAGCAGACGTTTGACTCGAAAGAGTTTCCATCCAGGCGTCCCTGTGTCTGGACACCTATATATATATATAGTATAGAGAAAGAAAGGAGAGTAGACAAACGGGTCAGAGCCCGAATGTTTAGAAAATATTTTGCAAGTGCATAAATGCTTTATTTTTAGAAAAATAGTTTTATCTCATATTTAAATTGGTATCGCACTCCCATGAGATACCCCTCACCTCTCCACTAACAGTGCACACCTAGCGCATCCCTCTAAACATCCTAGTCAAGCTATCCTGCTAAACTAGTCAATACCCCACCACTATCTAACCTAGATAGTCAAACAGATGTACTAAGGGCTAAACATCACTCTAATCTCGACGTTATGCCATGTTCGTGCGTGGGGTGTCTCGCGAAGCGAAATCCAAACAAGGAACCCCCCCGATACACTACTATGCAGCAAGGTCGATCTTCGAGATCCGCCAGTCCCTCAGTACAGAATATATGTATAATATATATATACCATATTTATAATATTAGAGCACTAAGGATTAAACTTCCCCCCAGTCTCAACACAGTGCCATATTCGTGCGTGGGGTGTCTCGCGAAGCGAAATCCAAACAAGGAACCCCCCCGATACACTACTATGCAGCACGGTCGATCGTCGGGATCCATTAGACCCTCGGCACTCGATTATACATATACGTACATCTATAATGTATGTCCGGATAATATCTCCCGGACTGAGGATTACCGAATCAATTGTATCTTAGTACACATCTGGATCTATCTCCCGGACTGAGGTGTATTCTATACACAAAGTACCTACCAATACTTATCCTTTTTATTTCAAAAAACTTCCATTTCCCTTCTCATATCCAGGAAATGTATTTAAAGCCAAATCATTATCATGATTTGCTTTACCAAAACATATATCTTTTTAAAAGCCAATTTTATTAACATAAAAATGTTTTTCCTTTTCAAAATATCCCACTTCCCTTTTTATATTCAGGAAATGTATTCAAAGCCATTTTCATTATCATAAATATGTTTTGATCATAACATATGCTTCCACATCCCTTCTTCCATCCGGGAAGTGTTACCGAAGCCAATTTATATAACCCATTTCTCTTCCTATATCTAGGAAATGTATTTAAAGCAAATCCATTATTATGAACTGCTTTAATATAAACGCGTTCTAAGACCGCCCGTCCGGATTTCTCCACTGTACGCTCCCCTAAATGGCTATCATCTTCCAGGGCCTCCAAGACAACCTGGGATCCTACATCGAAAGACGTCGGGAAGCGACCATGTGCCTGCGGGATAGTCAAGACCACACCCGGAATCTCCTAACCAGCGCAGAAAATTTAACAACAAATGCTCACATGGCCTATAGGACTATATCTACCCTGCATCATTAGCCAGGGGGCTTCACCATACGAACGCAAATTCCCTTATGATAGCGATTTAGAGAGGTGTGTAATCAATATTTTATTAATTATGAAAAACATTTCTCTTTCCATTTTGAAAATATTCATTTTTATGTTTTCAAAATCATTTCCATTCTAATATATATATATACCTAAAACACACAGTATATATATATATCCTATATATTCTTCCTAGAATATATATAAACAGCCATAGGGACCTATAGCATCTAGCGATGACCAATAATCCCAAAGATTCCTTCCAGGAATCATAATCATGCATTCATATAAGCATGATACTAAACCCAAAGTATTTCCTTACTTTGTTCAATACTAATTACCTCAATCATCTCTTAAAGGTTTATTTATCCTCAAAACCCTTATTTAGGAATCCCCATAAAAATCCCAAATGGTAATTCAACTCCCCATACTCTTAAAGGGAGAAAACTAAAAATTCTGGCCTAAGCGAATCGATTCGCCCCTTTAGCGAATCGATTCGGGTGGGCGAATCGATTCGGTTCCCAATCCGAATCGATTCGGAAAGTATTCTGCAAACAGGTCTGTAAATGGCGAATCGATTCGGTCTATACCCGAATCGATTCGGCCCATTGCAGAAACCCAATTCCCCTTAGGCGAATCGATTCGGCCTGTACCCGAATCGATTCGGCCTGTTCGAGGGTCACAATTTGGGCGATTTTTCAAACTCCAAAATACCCAAAAATCAATCCAAATTCATTTTCATGGTTTCTACTCTACACCAAAAATCATCCCAAACATCTACACAATAATTTCTAGCCTTTATTTTTCCAATTCCCGATTTGATTTCCGAGTTGGTACTTTCAACCCGGGGCTGTCATCTTGTAAAAATCATATCAAATCGTAGAAAAATCAGAAAAATATGCGGTTTGCGTCCACGCGACCGTATCGAAAATATATACAACTTTCGTCTTTTGGGCGAAAGCTAAATCAATTATTTTCCTGGCCAAAAATTCCCCCTAAGGTGACGGGTTACTATTCATCATCTCTTCCGAGACGATTTCGGCCATTAAAGCTTCTCCCAAGCTTTTGTCGCCTCACCCAACGTCCTACAACCTCAACCAACTACAACTACACATATATTAAGGGTTCTAAACATCCTAGAACCCAAAACCACCAATTAATTTAGATTAAAACCTAAGTTCCACAAAATTGAAATATTATTGGGGTTTAATTGTTTTAACTCCCCAAAACCCGTTTTATCCACGATAACCCACCCCAAAACCATTAGGGTTTTTTTATACCAAACTACGGTATGAGATATTTATGCAAAAAGATAAATAAAGCAAGTAAACACTTGCCTCCTGGATAAAATTCGACGACCTCGAGTCGAATCCGGCGGAGTTGGCCCGAGATCTCCCATTTCTTCTCCTCTTTCTCCTTCCTCTCTCTCTTCTCTCTCTTTTCTTTCTTTCTTTCTCTTTTCTTTCCCTCTCTTCCTCCTTTTATAAGGAGAAAAGGGTTTTAAACCCTTAAAACCCAAAAACGACTCGTTTACCCAATTACGAGTTACTTTTACCTCTAAAATTACCCGAAACTCATTTTCGACAATCGGACACTCTTTTTCGACTATCTCGGCCATTCCGAGAATTATGGCGCAGTCGAAATTCCCATCCGAGGTACTTGACCGCAAATCACTATTCTAACCCAAAATAATTAAATGCGGGTTTTCCAATTAAAAATCTTACCTCGTGTCGCTTTACTCAACGACGACATATAATTAAAATATTTCGACCTATATAGTCCCAAAAATAATTACAGCACCCATCGAAAATCATTCAATCCTCGAAAATCCCAAAATTTACTATTTAGGAAAATTCCCCAAATTGCCACTTAATTTAATTATGGAATTTAATTGTCTAAAAAAGGACGGGTTGTTACATACTCCCCCCCTTACAACGGAATTTCGTCCTCGAAATTCAGGTATAACCTACACCATCTAACTAGGATCACTACAAATCCTAAAACCTCAATAGAAAGATACTAACTCAATGGTTCCCAACCATAAGCTACATGACTACCACGATCGTAAAGTGACTCCAATACGTCACATAATACCCATCATCTATAATGCCTCTCGGCATGAATTTCAACCTTATATACCACGCCCATCCTATCTTAGGCGGTATACACAACCATCTTACCAAGGTGCCCATACACCTCTTTAACTTGTGCACATCTGCACATCCGTAGTGAACGTCTGGCACGTAACACTCTCTCCCAATAAGGGTCTCCTTTCCTCGGTGTAATACTCATCTATGGGTCCTCCCGACCCGCGAAAATTCAATCCTCCAAATCTCGGCGCCACTAACATTAACGAACTTATGTCCTAAATAATACTAAAGTCTATGCGATATCCTACCTACACATAACGAATATAATCCTAAGTATGTCCCTAGTGCCCAAGGCCTCTCTCAACTCCCGACAATTTCTTGGTTTCATGCGTGGGACGTCTCGCCAAGGCGAAATCCAAACAAGGAACCCTCCCGTTACACTACTCCCTCGCGTAGTCGGTCATCGAGATATAGTGACCTAAGGCACACCAGCGGGACGTCCTAAATACTGCCTACGCTAAACTACGAACTCATTTCTACTATCTTATCCTTCCGTCCATACGGAAGGAAACCTAATCAACCGAAGTGCCCACTTTCTGTAGAAAGTGTCACGAACATAATACCCAAAATTTATCTCCTCAAAATTTTCCTTTTCATTAAGGCCTGACTATTATCCTCAAACCAATTTCTCTAAGTCCAACCTCACCCACCCACTTGTGGCGAGGGGACCGCTTTAGTGCTTTTCCATAGCACAATCTTTCCATACTATATCAAATTCATGTGGCTCATAGCCTATAGTGGTTCATCCACACTATAAGACCTTTCCACAAAATCAACATCCTTGCACCCCATAACAGCTCCCCACTCCCGACGCCGTTAAGAGTCATGTGTGGAGTGTCTCGCAAAGCGAAATCCAAATAAGGAACCCCTCCTCACATTAACCCTTGACTGCGTTGGTTATGGAGTTCCGTCATTTCAACATGCAACCGGGATATCCCTACCCCTAATCCAACAAAAAAGTGGTCTGAACTCCTATCTCTAACTAAGAGTCATCCCACCCTGCGCTCGCACTCATTTTTAAGTCCTTGCGCAAACAGTAATGCTCTTTATCTTACAGCTCAACACAAATCCTGCGGCCTTAAATCATATATATAATGTCGCCATAAACCCAAATCACAATAATGAAACCTCTACTCATCGAATGTTCCATTAACCCCTAACAATTAAGGTGAACTCAACCTATATCTAGGTGAGACGCCGCAACTACAACCCGTTCCCTCCAGGAACCATGGACACGATAGTCTTGCCATCATTAGCCTGCTATCGCTCCGAAAATACCAATAACATTATATACCCACCATTATACCATACTCGTATAGACATATAGAACGAGTATCCCAAACCAAATATATATATACAATATATCAACACCCGCCTATATGGCCAATGAAGGAAAATAAAATTCCGCTATCGCGGAAAAACACATAAACACACATGATATTATGTTATCGTGACTGCCATAACTCAAATTACACACACGAGTCTAGGGCTAACTAATACCGCGACTTTATTTAGTCACTCCAAATATACATCCTCGATCGAGGTAAATCTCATAACAACATCCTTCTCATTCCGGCTAAATCATGGGGACTCACGATTAAAACTATCCGTAAGGTCCCTTTCGAACCCTCAATTTCAATGAGGAATTCGACTTTAGTACCACTCTCTACTTCAGTGGTACTGCGGTACTCCTAACTACCATTATTCAGTAGTCGCCGCCGAAATCCTTAGCAATTGCCACAAGGAGAGTGACCTCTACTAAGGTCCTCATCCCAACCTTCTACTAGTTACTCCAGCTAAGCCTCACCTCCTGCTGCCATCCATGCTCCGCACACGATTCTCAAACGAGCGCGCAAAAGATTTCTATAATCTCATAATATGGTAGGAGAACGAAATCTCACAATAGAAATCAACAATCCTAGTCCTGAGGCTCTATAACAAATGAGAGCAATGCTGAAAGCGTAGTACGTCCGCACAGATTCCTAAGGACACTAGAACCTGATGCTCTGATACCATCTGTAACAACCCGCCTAATAAGACACCGGGCGATCACTCCAATAATAAATTAAAACAGGAGTCACATATGGATCATCCTTAGCATTACTGTCGAAAATCCATTTAATTACTAATATCCTATTAGGTGGCCGTTAAAAACTTTTACTTAACTACTCTTTTTAGCGAACAAATTAAAACATCCACAATTAAATGCGTAACGAACTCAAATGAAAATGAAATGAATTAAAATAACCGAACACTCGGTCCAAAATATACAACAATATCGAATGATGTACTGAAAGAATAAATAAATGCAATTGAGCCATTGGCTCGAATGTTTATACAATAACTCCTATCTAGAGTACAAGGAAAGAAACGTCTACCGATAACCTGCAAGCATCCACAGCTGCTGTAGAAGACGTCTGACTCGGAAGAGTTTCCATCCAGGCATCCCAGTGTCTGGACACCTATATATATATATATATATATAGTATAGATAAAAAAAGGAGAGTAGACAAACGGGTCAGAGCCCGAATGTTTAGAAAACATTTTGCAAGTGCATAAATGCTTTATTTTTAGAAAAATAGTTTTATCTCATATTTAAATTGGTATCGCACTCCCATGAGATACCCCTCACCTCTCCACTAACAGTGCACACCTAGCGCATCCCTCTAAACATCCTAGTCAAGCTATCCTGCTAAACTAGTCAATACCCCACCACTATCTAACCTAGATAGTCAAACAGATGTACTAAGGGCTAAACATCACTCTAATCTCGACGTTATGCCATGTTCGTGCGTGGGGTGTCTCGCGAAGCGAAATCCAAACAAGGAACCCCCCCGATACACTACTATGCAGCAAGGTCGATCTTCGAAATCCGCCAGTCCCTCAGTATAGAATATATGTATAATATATATATACCATATTTATAATATTAGAGCACTAAGGATTAAACTTCTCCCCAGTCTCAACACAGTGCCATATTCGTGCGTGGGGTGTCTCGCGAAGCGAAATCCAAACAAGGAACCCCCTCGATACACTACAATGCAGCACGGTCGATCGTCGGGATCCATTAGACCCTCGGCACTCGATTATATATATATGTACATCTATAATGTATGTCCGGATAATATCTCCCGGACTGAGGATTACCGAATCAATTGTATCTTAGTACACATCCGGATCTATCTCCCGGACTGAGGTGTATTCTATACACAAAGTACTTACCAATACTTATCCTTTTTATTTCAAAAAACTTCCATTTCCCTTCTCATATCCAGGAAATGTATTTAAAGCCAAATCATTATCATGATTTGCTTTACCAAAACATATATCTTTTTAAAAGCCAATTTTATTAACATAAAAATGCTTTTCCTTTTCAAAATATCCCACTTCCCTTTTTATATTCAGGAAATGTATTCAAAGCCATTTTCATTATCATAAAAATGCTTTGATCATAACATATGCTTCCACATCCCTTCTTCCATCCGGGAAGTGTTACCGAAGCCAATTTATATAACCCATTTCCCTTCCTATATCCAGGAAATGTATTTAAAGCAAATCCATTATAATGAACTGCTTTAATATAAACGCGTTCTAAGACCGCCCGTCCGGATTTCTCCACTGTGCGCGCCCCTAAATGGCTATCATCTTCCAGGGCCTCCAAGACAACCTGGGATCCTACATCAAAAGACGTCGGGAAGCGACCATGTGCCTGCGGGATAGTCAAGACCACACCCGAAATCTCCTAACCAGCGCAGAAAATATAACAACAAACGCTCACATGGCCTATAGGACTATATCCACCCTGCATCATTAGCCAGGGGGCTTCACCATACGAACGCAACTTCCCTTATGATAGCGATTTAGAGAGGTGTGTAATCCATATTTTATTAATTATGAAAAACATTTCTCTTTCCATTTTGAAAATATTCATTTTTATGTTTTCAAAATCATTTCCATCCTAATATATATATATACCTAAAACACACAGTATATATATATCCTATATATTCTTCCTAGAATATATATAAACAGCCATAGTGGCCTATAGCATCTAGTGATGACCAATAATCCCAAAGATTCCCTCCAGGAATCATAATCATGCATTCATATAAGCATGATACTAAACCCAAAGTATTTCCTTACTTTGTTCAATACTAATTACCTCAATCATCTCTTAAAGGTTTATTTATCCTCAAAACCCTTATTTAGGAATCCCCATAAAAATCCCAAATGGTAATTCAACTCCCCATACTCTTAAAGGGAGAAAACTAGAAATTCTGGCCTAAGCGAATCGATTCGCCCCTTTAGCGAATCGATTCGGGTGGGCGAATCGATTCGGTTCCCAATCCGAATCGATTCGGAAAGTATTCTGCAAACAGGTCTGTAAATGGCGAATCGATTCGGTCTGTACCCGAATCGATTCGGCCCATTGCAGAAACCCAATTCCCCTTAGGCGAATCGATTCGGCCTGTACCCGAATCGATTCGGCCTGTTCGAGGGTCACAGTTTGGGCGATTTCTCAAACTCTAAAATACCCAAAAATCAATCCAAATTCATTTTCATGGTTTCTACTCTACACCAAAAATCATCCCAAACATCTACACAATAATTTCTAGCCTTTATTTTTCCAATTCCCGATTTGATTTCCGAGTTGGTACTTTCAACCCGGGGCTGTCATCTTGTAAAAATCATATCAAATCGTAGAAAAATCATAAAAATACGCGGTCAGCGACCACGCGACCGTATCGAAAATATCTACAACTTTTGTGTTTTGGACGAAAGCTAAATCAATTATTTTCCTGGCCAAAAATGCCCCCTAAGGTGACGGGTTACTATTCATCGTCTCTTCCGAGACGATTTCGGCCATTAAAGCTTCTCCCAAGCTTTTGTCGCCTCACCCAACGTCCTACAACCTCAACCAACTACAACTACACATATATTAAGGGTTCTAAACATCCTAGAACCCAAAACCACCAATTAATTTAGATTAAAACCTAAGTTCCACAAAATTGAAATATTATTGGGGTTTAATTGTTTTAACTCCCCAAAACCCGTTTTATCCACGATAACCCACCCCAAAACCATTAGGGTTTGTTTATACCAAACTACGGTATGAGATATTTATGCAAAAAGATAAATAAAGCAAGTAAACACTTGCCTCGTGGATAAAATCCGACGACCTCGAGTCGAATCCGGCGGAGTTGGGCCGAGATCTCCCATTTCTTTTCCTCTTTCTCCTTCCTCTCTCTCTTCTCTCTCTTTTCTTTCTTTCTTTCTCTTTTCTTTCCCTCTCTTCCTCCTTTTATAAGGAGAAAAGGGTTTTAAACCCTTAAAACCCAAAAACGACTCGTTTACCCAATTACGAGTTACTTTTACCTTTAAAATTACCCGAAACTCATTTTCGACAATCGGACACTCTTTTTCGACTATCTCGGCCATTCCGAGAATTATGGCGCAGTCAAAATTCCCATCCGAGATACTTGACCGCAAATCACTATTCCAACCCAAAATAATTAAATGCGGGTTTTCCAATTAAAAATCTTACCTCGTGTCTCTTTACTCAACGACGACATATAATTAAAATATTTCGACCTATATAGTCCCAAAAATAATTACAGCACCCATCGAAAATCATTCAATCCTCGAAAATCCCAAAATTTACTATTTAGGAAAATTCCCCAAATTGCCACTTAATTTTATTATGGAATTTAATTGTCTAAAAAAGGACGGGTTGTTACATATCCCCACTCCCTCACCGCGAATACCTTCCCCGGATCAACAGATATCCCCCTGTCTGAAATGATGTGCCCCAAAAACTGAACCTCCTTCAGCCAAAACCCACACTTCTCGTACTTTGCATATAGCTCGTTCTGACAAAGCGTCTGCAAAACCTTCCTCAAGTGCTCGGTGTGTTCCTCCTCTGTCTGGGAGTAAACTAGAATGTCATCAATGAAGACGATGATGAACTGGTCTAGGAATTCCCTGAATACCCTATTCATCAAATCCATAAACACTGCTGGGGTATTGGTTAGGCCAAAAGGCATAACCTAAAACTCATATGAACCATATCTCTTCAAGAAAGCAGTCTTCGAGACGTCATGTTCCCTGATACACAACTGATGGTAACCCGATCTCAAGTCGATCTTTGAGAAGAAGGTTGCTCCTCTCAACTGGTCGAATAAGTCATCGATTCGGGGCAACGGATACTTGTTCCGTATCGTGACTTTATTCAACTCCCGGTAATCTACACACAACCTGAAAGATCCATCCCTCTTCTTCATGAACAACACAGGGGCAACCTATGGCGAAGTACTCCTACGGATAAACCCTTGACCTAACATTTTCTCTATCTAATCCCTTAGCTCTCTCATCTCCACTGGAGCCATACAGTAAGGTGCGCGAGTAATCGGCCAAGTGCCCGGCGTTAAATCGATAATAAAATCTATCTCTCTACTAGGAGGTAATATCGGTATATCCTAGAATACATTTGTGAACTCTCTAACAACTGGAATAGAATCGAGTGGTATTACCACTTCCTTAGAGGTCCCCTCCTCTATGTAATACAAGTGAGTGGACGATCCTCCCTCAGGATGAGGCATCTCCACTAAGAACATCTCTTGCCCGGGTATGGAAAAAATAATACTCCTGCTGAAACAATCAATCATGGCTCGATATGCAACTAGCCAATCTATGCCAATGATAGCATCGTACTTAGTCATATCTAACACTAACATATCAGCAGGTAAAGTAAACCTCCAGATCTCAATACTCACACCTCTACATATAAGGGAAATCACAAAACCCCTACTCATTGGCGAATCTATGCAAGTAACTGTGCTCTCTGCAGTGTCTAACAACCCTATAGTGCGCACAAATCTCGTGGAAATGAAATAGTGTGTGGATCCCGTATCAAATAAAATACGCCCCACAGTCCCTTGAATAGAGAACATGCCCTCAATAACGGGTGGATCCTGTAGGACTGTGGCCTGCTAGAGCTGATAAACTCGCCCGTACTGAAGCTGTCCCTGCTAGACTGGGACTGCTGGGATGGGTGGTAAAGCTGGCATCTGTGGTGGTGCTGGGAGGGCGACGAGAAACATAGGTCTCTGGGGCTCGTGTCGAGTACCCTGCTGCTGCTACTGTGGGGCCCTGTCCCTTTCAGGACACTCCTGGTATTTGTGGACAATCTTGCCAGAAATAAAACATTTCCCTACAAAGTTTCCCCCTCTTTGAACCTGCTTCCCACGACCCTGATGACCGTTGCCATTTCTCCCCTGACCATGCTAGCCCTACTGAAACTGCTGTTGTTGGCCATGATGGCCATGCTGACCCTGATGGCCCTGACAAAAACCTCCCTGACCATTTTTGAAACCTCCAGATCAAAATCTCTTAGAATCCCCCTGCTGTGAACTCTGATCACTCTGCCTGTGTTGACCCTGAGCTGACTGTGCCCTAGTGGCACCATTACCCCCTGTCCTACCTTGATGGCTGGACTCTTCTGATCGCTTACCCTTTGACAAGTGAAAGCGGTGGTACTGGCAGTGAAGCAGTGCTGCATTAACCACGTCAGAATAAGTGGCCAACGAGAGATTTCCTAGCAAGTGCTAACGGATCCTCAAAGTCAACCCATCCATGAATTTTTATATCTTCTACTCTTCAGTCAAAATCTCATCGGGAACGATGTTCAGAAGATTGGTGAACTCGGCCTCATACTCTGCCACTGTCTTCCCCTCCTGCTTGAGGTTCATCAACTTCCTCCTCATCTCGGTATGAACTGCTGAGGGAAAGTACTTGCGGTTAAACCACACCCAGAACTCCTGAATGGTAAGAACATCTCTCTCCTCCGCGATGGTAATGGATTTCCACCACTACAACGCTGACCCTATCAGCTTAAAAGTAGCCAGTATCTATCTTTGTACATCCGTACACTCATACATCCTCAAGTGTCTTTGGATGTCCTTCTTCCACTGACTGGTCATAACGACGTCGGATCTACCTGCAAACTCTGGAGGGTGTTCCTTCTTAAAGGAATCACGAACACATTCCCAAGAAGATGGGAATGCATGAGCCTGGATCGGGGCTACCACCGGCGCCTGAGGTGGTGCCTGCTGACTAACTACTAGAGCGACATTTATCGCTTGGGCTACAATGGCGGCAACCTCTGTGGCATTCATGGAACCTGAACTAGTGCAGGTTGTGGCTAGGGCTGAGTATCCCTGAGAACTCTTTGTGCACGTCGTGGAGGCATCTGAAATGAGAGAGAAGTTTTAAAAGTTTATAGTTATTATCTCAAAATAGCTGAAGAGCGAAAGATACACAAAAGAGTACTACAATCCTAAAATATAGGGCTCTATATCAAAGAACGCTAAGCAGAAACATAACAAGCCGTACAGATCCTAAGGACACTAGAACCTGATGCTCTGATACCACCTATGACACCCCGTCTAATTAAATACCGGGTAGCTACTCCTTTATTTAAATTAAAATAAAATGTCAAGTTGGTTCAGTTCGTAGCATCACTGTCGAAAACATTTTGAGTCATTACTATCCACCTAATATTTAAAAAATTAGTTGTCAATTTTAATTAAATTAAATTAACATGCAACCAAATAAATTATCAACTAAAGACATCACAATCACATTACAGTAACAATGTAAAATGCCGGAATAAAATTAAGTCTGGAGTAACACACCCCTAAACAATCCAAATACTGAATAAAATCAAATACAAAGTCTGAATGATAAATTAGTTAATCGAAAAACTGAAATGAAACTGAGTATGATAAAACTGTCTCTAAAAGGAAAGGGAGACATGCCCTAACAGAGGAAATAAATCTGAAATGGAGTCAATGTAGAATGTGGAGGCATCTACAATCGAGATCCTGTAACTTCCACAGCAGCTACAACACGTCACTGAAATGGGACTCCTAAGCTTGGCATCCCTGTGGCTGGGAACCTAAAAGGTTTTAAAAAAAAAATAGATTTGAAAGAAAATGGGTCAGAGCCCGATTGTGAAAACAGTTTAAAATATAGCAAGTGTTTAGTAACATTAAACAGTGAATATAAAAATACATGTTAGTTACGTGCACTCACATGAGTTTCTCACTTCTCGATTAATTCTGCACACCTAACGTATTCGTAACCCGTCCAAGTTATGCCGCTAACTAACTAGTCTAATTCACATCCTGACTTTACATTGTAATATGAGGGTCAAAACAAGACATTCTATTATAACATGTGCGTGTCTTCCTCTTCATTTCTCATATTTCCTTATAATAATTATTATGTGAGATTCCCATTTTTATCTCTACTAAAAATGTCACAAGTATTCACACTTACACTTAAATAAATAGTCCATTTCAATTTACAAGTATATTAATCTCATCATAAATATACAATTAGGGCACCCCTAGGCTAAGCTGCGGTGCACACATACTCTGCTGTCGAATCTCGGTACATCACGTACATAAGGACCATGTGTTTCGAATCTCTCAGGAACCGTCTCAATAAGCAAAATCACACATAATGGAGGCGAACATAATTCACATATTCATGGGTCACACACATAACTACGCTCCCATGGTCAGCTGACTTATTAACTCACAAATAAGTCATTCACAGTCCTATTCCCTTAAGGTGCCCATCTAAGTTCCCCCGTAGGCACACAAAGATTAGATGTCCCAGTTCGAAAGCCGATCTCCCGTGATAGCAAGTATGGTATGTGTCATATACTAAGCATTCACACAACATGGATATCTTATAATATTAATAAAGGTATATTCTACATCTTTAAACCGTTATTCCAATTTGTACGTTTTTTTAAGTCTCCGAATAATATATAATATAGACCACCGACACATCTCACGTCGTAGTTTCAAGTACCTAAATCCTAACCCACAAAGGTTACCAAGTCTCCTATTATTCCCACATTTAAATCCACTATTCTTAAGGTCCTCATTTCTATCACTAACCTTATATTACCCAACTTTCTAAAACATACTCATCAACTCTCAATCTCAAATAGTATCCCACTCGTCGAGCCTTATTAAGTTTAATATAATTCCCAATTTGACTTTTAATTATGATTCGTGTCTCACAATTATGCCTACTGGTCTTCCTTGAGTCTAAGAGTATTCACAAAGACCCCACCAATAATTCTCTAGGGTCGAAATTGTTAAAAATCCAACAAAGGAAAAATATAACTGATTCTGGGAAGGTCGATCGATTGACCTTGAATGTCGATCGATTGATGGTGGTCGATCGATCGACCTGGGAGTGTCGATCGTTCTAACGCACCAGATAGGCTACGACCTGCTTCGTTTTTCAATCCAAAATTCGTCCGAAAACTTCATTACAAGGTGTGAAAATCTAATCTAACGTTATAGGTTTATCATACAGCCAAAATACATCATTGTTAACGTTCCAAAACCTTTTAATCATCAATCATAGGCCTTATATGGATCAAAACTTCAATAAAAATCCTAGTTTTCTATTTTTTTCAAGAATAAAGATAAATATCCTCTTTAGTTCATTTTTAAATCATCAAAAGTTATGTTTGGGGTAGTGCATTCATCCAGAACAGATCTACATATGATTCCTAACCAAAGATTAGAGTTGTACATCAAATTCATTGGGTTTTCATCAAATCTATCAAGGCAATCATTAATTTCTACGCTAAGCATGGAGGAAATATTCATTGAACTATTGCAACCAAATCACTTGCCTTAAGTTTGATGTTCTGATTCGTTGCTGGTGTTCAAGGGTTGGTCCTCTCTTCTTTCTGGTCACAATTCTGTCCAAAATGGTGGTAGTGGGTAGTGGTTTTTGTTTGGAAACCCTTTTGCAACTTCTCCGTAACTCACGTAGCCCACTCTTTTGTTTTTGGTTGATAATGGCCTTAATGGATTTTTTAATAATATATAAATAAACTCTAAAATTCGTGGGTCTTAATTCCTTAATTTTTAAAACAACCAAAATACCCTTTCGGAATTCACCGGGACCCAAACTAAACCCCCGGATAGTGTTTTCTGACTATCTCTACCCTTACGAACACGTTGGCGCACTCAAAATGACCATACAGTTGATCAAAATATAATTTATTTTTAAATCAAATTAAATTAATCTCTGACGCGACTGACACGCGCGCCCCAACTTAATTTCCCAAATTGTCGTATTTGTATCTCTTGACAATTTTAATACTTTCAATACTCATATATTACCATATATACCCATTAATATTCACTATTATCATCATAATCATATACCAACTCGCGTCTCGCTAGTATTTAAATTCGGATTAATTTCCAATTAATTCTCATTTAATTAATTAATCCATTAAATAAAAATCAATAAAATTACAGGGTATTACACATTTAAAGGTGGTTTATGTTCGTAAGTCTCGATATCAGTTCATTTGTAAACCATATTGTCCCTTCCCCCTCCATCCGACAAAGATATTCTTAAATATCTGTATCTTTGTTCCTTGACTAGCTATTACTTATTTGGAATCATTCAGTTGAAATTCTAATCCTTGGATTTAGTTTATATGTGATCTAAGATTTGGACATTTATTTTAAAACCTTTCGACATTTATTGTCTATCTCCAGAATTGCATTTCAACATTTTTAGTAGTATATTTGTGTGTTTCCAATTGATAGGTGGATTACCAATAGAGTTCTAAAACATGTGTTGAAAAGTTGGCACTCGGTAATAGTTGTAAAGTCATCACCGCCTTTATGTGACGGGAGCACGTCTTATCCTTTTATTGAGGTATGAATTCTTCTTTCTATTATAGTAGTGTTTCACAATCCCTGGATTAATATTGAGAAATTTGTAAATATTCTTTTAATTCAGAATATAAGACACTGCATATTCTTAATTAGAATATGTTCTATTACTTTTTTGTTAAGATAATGAAATAGATCAGGTTCAATTAGATTATGTTTTGTTTATAATTATACGTTGAGAATATAATGGACATCTATTCACTTTCTGAAAATATTGGAGATGATTTCTTCATGGCAGATAAGGCAGGGGATTAAAAATTGAAAGATGAAGCCATCGGAGAAAAACTAGACAATGTACTAAAGATCCTTACTTATATCAGTGATAAAGGTTTTTGTCGAGTTTGAAGTTTTCTTGACGTCTATTAATCCATAAGAGTGCAAATCATAATGACTTTACTGTTTTAACGATTTCAGCTATATTTACTGTTTTGATGGTCTCAACTGTATAGGAATTGTTTAAGAAGCGATAAACGTCTTAACTATGACCTCTCAATTGGTTGAAATTTGAAATGAGATTGACTATGATCGACTCTCAATCTGCTCAAATCAATTTCTAAGTTTGTGAAAATTCTCATTAGGAATTGAATCAGTTTTAGCAATGTGAATTATCACGGTGAATATGCTCATTTGGAATTGAATCAGCACAAATCAATTTGTATAGGCATACTTACATGTCGTAATTTATAACTGTGGTGTTCGGGATGTTCTAAGCTTAGGGTTTGAATTTTCACATTAGGCATTTAAATTTTGACATTTCATGGGCTATGATTCATAGATTATCTATTTGTTTCAACAACGATACACTTAAATAACACGGGCTTCCTAATTTATGACAACCTTGCCTTATATTTAAATTTTGAGGCGGTGTTGGACTCTTTTATTTATAACAAAAAGGACTATGCTTTTATATTTAAATTACTTAGAACCTCTGTTATTATATGTATTTGATTGTACCTTTTTGCAGTTTCTTTATTTTCTAACCCTTCAATCTAATGAATATGTTATCTTTTGTTGTGTGTGTGGTTGTAGACTACTTATTTAGTTTAACTGAATTTTACTTTTATATAATGTATTTACATTATTTGAGATGTGCTCATTTGCAAGCAGAATCTCAGTTGTGGACCTAAAATATCATCATTTGGGATTCGAATTTTGTATTGGTTGTAATTTTTTTTTTATTTTTTGTTAGGCTCTCTTTAATTTTGGCAATCAAACCATTCTTTTCATGGCGCCTTTCTGAATTCAGTTGGTCAGTTTGAGTAATATATGTTTTTGTGTATTTGTTACGTATATGCATTTGGTATATATGTGAGAATCATGTGACAAATAGGGGTTGGACTGAATAATTTATTTATCCTCCACTATAATAGCTACGGTGAATCGCTCTTCGTGAAGGTAACCGATGCCCTGGCATAATGGCTAAAATAGGATTTACTGCATATGTTGTTTTCATAATAAATGTGCCGATATATCACATTACGTTTGGATCTTTTACTTCTTTATATACTTCAATGAGATTGGTTACCGCTATAATGATCTCACTCAAATGGTAGCGATGGAAATTCTAGAAAAATCGGAGTCGGTGATAAGCTCATCTTAGGAAATTGTGGTATGTTCATGTTCACTTTTTTATAAAGTTTAATTTTGTTAAGCAGGTTGAGAGAGACATTGTACATAAATTTATTCATCATATATTAAACTAATGGACTGGAGGGACCAAAGCTGTGAGAAACAGTTCAACAACCTGAAGAGCACCTTCAGTTAGGCTACGGGTCAGATTTTCTATAGACACCTTCACTACATCACTTCTCATCCCAATGTCAACAGCATATTGTCTAACACAGTACACACCCAAAATAGTTTCTGTCATACCATATATATTAGTGGTAACTGGACATAACGGTGTAGATAAAACGATCGCAAGTGGCCCACCAATTATCGATACTGCTTGCCCATTCTGCCCTAATGTCCTTTGATCAAGAAAAATCATTATTATCGAGCATTATTATCGAGCATTACTTCTTTACTTCTTGATGATGCTCTAAAGGCTTCGGCATATTTTTGTTCCTATTAACACTTTTACTTTCTTTTTTTTGCAAGACAAAATAAGTACAACTCTCACAAATACCGCTATAGTGAACTTTGCACAAATTTAGTGAATTTGATGTGGTTGTCAGCACTCGCAAGGGTAAGCAACAATTTGATATCATTTTTGGGTATTGATGTTTCCTCTTTGCAGTCACTAATGTTTTATCATTTTTTTCACTATTATAGTAGCTATTCATTATTTATATATGGTAGATCTTGACAGATTTTCTATTCTTAAACAATGTTTTCTATTCTCAAACAATATGTAATTTTTGGCTTGCCGTCCAATCCGCTGAGTAACAGTGAGACTTAGAATTGAAATTTTGTAATTTGAGTTTGCTTGGATATAATGTTCATTCTTGGTGCCATGTTTTTCTTTGAGGGCTTAGAAAATATAACTCAATATACTAGATATGATTATAAAATGGGGCAGGGGGTTCGTGGTTAAACAGGTTTTGGTGTTTCGTGCAAGGTAACGTTTTGATACTTGAATTTATTTTCATTTAACCAATATATTCCTCATATTTTGGTATGAATTTGAGGATGCGCACACATACACACAATCATCTTATGTTCATCTTAATGTTTATATTTGATTTTGGACATTATTTTGGATTTGTTGGTATTAATACATGACGAAAATACTAAGAATTGATGTCTAATATCCGTAGTTGCATTTAGTTATGGATTTGGGAAAAATTCGTACACTCTTTGAGCAAAATTTGAGATTATCATTTGGTTCTCTCAATCACCCACCCTGTCTCTATTTTATTTTCAAAAGCCCTGCAACTCCAGTTTTCAAACATGAAATTCAACAATTTTTTTGGGATTTCAATTTGGTCCATATTTAATTGGATTAGAAGTCATTGAGTTTTTAAATGACACAATTCGCTTGATATTTAACTTTTTTTTTATCTAATTGCAATATTTTTCTTTTGATATTTAGGTGCTCAATGCTGCAATAAAGGACCACTCAACGCTTCATCTCATCGCCACTCAGCACTTCAGCTCACAGCCACGCACCCCTCGCCTCATCCATTGCGAGGGTGTAACGCTTCAGCTCACTACTGCACTGCACTAAGCTTCGACTGCACTACTTGCACTGCACTGCACTACTGCTTATGAACTACACTACTACTTCAGTTGCACTACTTGCACGCTTCAGCTTCAGCTCAATACTGCTTATGTAGCTGCACTGCACTGCACTGAGCTTCAGCTCACTTCCAAGATATAATCTTCAACACCACCTGCTACAACTGATGTTGCTAATGATTATGAGGGATTTAATCTTCCTAGTCTACACCACCTGCTACAACATAGAATCTTCTTTGTCCAAACCCATGAACAACACCACCTACTACTTTTCAATGTCATACCCGCTAGAAAAAACCACCTGCTACAACCACCTTTTACCACTGACAAAAAAACACCTTCGACCGTTGGCAAAAACCACTTAAACCACCTTATCCCATAGCTAACATATAAATTCTAAAGTTTGTTTATCACTTAACACATTACTATCCATTATCCCGATAAAATCATAAACGAAAGCTATCCATTGTCCCGATAAAATCAGAAACGAAAGCTAACATATAAGTTCTAAAGTTTGTTTCTATCTCATTCTATTATCCAATAGTGCCTACTAAGATATAAATTCTAAAGTTTGTTTTGTCACATTGTACCGCTAAAAGGGACACTTTGACACCCTCGACCACAGTATGGATCATGGTCCCCACAAAAACCAAATTCGTTGCAGCACAAGTTTAGGGCACAACCACAATTGTGACCGGAAACTAATTCGGCTAAAATGATGGATGATAGGTATGTCATTGATTTTTGAGTTACTTGATTTGTTTTTCTTAAGTTAGATTCAATTGATTACAAAATATTTATTCAATTTGGGTGTTATATTTATAATTAACTATTGTACTTGCTAATATTCAAAACTATTTTACACTGGAGTTTTTGTTTTTAAGCTCTGTCATTATGTTTAGTTAGATGCTTCTTATATGAACCATTAGTAGCATATGTACTTGGATGATTCTATTTTACACTAATTTTTTGTACACTCTTTTATATATTTGAAGGGGTGCAATCAATCATTAAAGTTGAATAATGGAGGTGAATATTCTAATGCAGAAAAATCAAATTGCCACACCACCGAGAGGGAAATTCCATTTCTGGCACAACCCAATGAAAAGTAGACAAGGACCAAAATAGTCACCGAAAGTCCATTAACACTGGTAATCAGTATCGCCACAAGACAAGGAGCAAACCAAAAGCTATTTCATTTATCCTCACTGTCACAGGGTTGTAAAAATATAAGATCCCATACTCAAAAGGTATTTTTTTCACTAACTCTTTCTATTTGTAGATGTAACATTTATTTTGCGTATATCTTCTCTCCCAAATTTGTTCCAAAGGTTAGTTCTCTCCACCTGTATTGCAAGGGTTCAAAATCCTCTATGATTCAAACTTCTTTTTGGTTTATTCCATATCATGGATTTTTTTATATCTGAGAATGATTGGGTTCTATAGTTTTATATCACAGTTAATAGTTTATCCCATGAATTTTAGTTCTTGCCAATTATTTACTTCTAAAGGCACGGAGAAAGGGTGCCATATTCCTCTTTGTATTATCCCTTGCTAGAGATTAATGTCCTCAAACACACATGCACACACGCGCCCCCTACCCCGTCCCCTCCCCCCTTCCCCACTCACACACGCGTACACAAACATACACACACGCACACACGCGCCCCCTGCCCGTCCCCTCCCCCATTCCCCAATCACACACGCGCACACAAACACACACACAAAGAAACACGCATGCACACACGCTGCAATATGCATATATGAATGCACGCACACACGTACACACACGCCCCCTGCCCGTCCCCTCCCCCTTCCCCACTCACACACGTACATAAACACACACACACAAACATGCACACACGCACACACGCGCCCCCTGCAAATCCCCTCCCCCCTTCCCCACTCACACACGCACACACACGCACGCACACACGCACACACGCTGTAATATGCATATATGCATACACGCAAACACGCGCCCCCTGCCCCGTCCCCTCCCCCCTTCCATACTCACACACGCACACACGTGCACACAAACACACACATAAACACGCGCACACGCACACACACCCCCCCTTCCCCACTCACACACGCAGACACACGCACACGCACACACACGCACGCAGACACGCACACACGCTGCAATATGCATATATGCATATGCATATATGGAAATTGCATCTATGCATACACGCACACACGCGTCCCCAGCCCCATCCCCTCCCCCCTTCCCCACTCACACACGCACACACAAATACACAAACACACACAAACATGCACACACGCGCCCCCTGCCCGTCCCCTCCCCCTTCCCCACTCACACACGCGCACACAAACACACGCTGCAATATGGATATATGCATTGCTTATATGCATGCATATATGCAGGCAACATATATGAATATGCATAAAATGTATTTGGGAACTCGAAAGTTTTGCTAACGTACAATGTTTTTGGGAACAAACTAATTTTTTTTCCTTTCATTTCAGGTTTTAATCCAAGACCAACCAAACATGGACTTAATCTTCCGTCGTTGTTGTAGCCCGCTCCTCAATCTTTCGCGGTTATAGCCAGCTGCCTCAATGCATATATGCATATTGCATATATGCAACATATATGCAATATGCATATATGAATATGCAAACAATGTATTTGGGAACTCGAAAGTTGAATTTCTAATGTACAATGTTTTTGGGAACAAACTAATTTTTTTTTCTTTTCATTTCAGGTTTTAATCCAAGACCAATCAAACATGGACTTAATCTCCCATCGTCGCTGTAACCCGCTGCCTAAATCTGCCTCAAACTTCCGCCACTGTAGCCCGCTGCCTAAATCTGCCGAATTTGTGATTTTTTTAATTTGTTGGATTTGATGTTATCACTTAAATAGGGTGGATAGTCCAATAAACGAAGGAGACTATGCCCAATTTGTTTTTTAAAATTAACACTTTATTTTTTTGAGACACAGTTAATTTGATTGATGAATATTGTATATTTAATTTTATATGTGAATTTATTTGAAGAATTTAGACAATTTGGATGTTGGACTATTTGTTATTTGCTAAGCAGGGTGAATAGTTCCATAAACCACGGAGATTATGCCAATTTTTTTTTTTAAATTTGACACTTTGTTTTTTTGAGACACAATGTGAATTCGATGGATGAATATTGATATTTCGTATTATATGTGAATTTATTTGATGCTTCTTAGACTATTTGAATGTTATTGGACTATTTGACATTGTTTTAAAATTACACTTCAAAATTTTTGCTCTACGCTATTATATACTTTGAAAAATTATCGCCGTTTCGCAATTACGTACTTTGGAGAATTTCGTCGTGCCTTCAGGCACGGGCACACACACACACACACACACACACACACACACACACACACACACACATATATATATATATATATATATATATATATATATATATATATATACACACTAGATTATACTCGTGCTAATGGCACAACGATAAATTTGTTTCCATGATATTTTGTACCCGTGTCGATCACACGACAATAAATTTATTCATGTGATAAATTTGTTCCCGTGTCACCATCAGCATGGGTACACTTACGACATGATCATGATTTAAACACGGTGTAATTGTGTCCTAAGAACATATAGTTTAGATTTGCAATTAGTATTTTTTATTATGATATTTCAAACTTTACTGAACTAAAATTTATAAACTTTATCGACATTGTGAGTTGCCCTTGTACTCAATAACATAGGCGTGTAACCCTTTCTCAAGCCTCGTAACATCCATGAAAATATGAATAACACATTGACTCCCCGCACATGTAAATCCTATTATTAAAACAATTCACTACCTTGGACAGTTATATGTAAGACTTCTCCTATTTTCTCCTTTGGCCTCTTACATGCCTATGTACTACATATACCATATATACATTTGTGTATAACTATAAACATATTTTTTTATAAATACGATTTGTATTGTCATTTTTTGGGAAAAAAATTTATACCCGTTCACACGCCTGTAGTTGAAATTTGAAACCCATTCTTAATTTTATCCCGACGCATTTTTGTTAGCGACCTATCATTATCAACACATGTAAGCTTTATTTATTTTTTATTTATATATATATTTGAGTAAATTATAAACCTTGGTGATTTATAATGATTTAATAGTTTAAGTTCTTAATAATTTTTATTGTGAATATTTTTTGAAAGAAGATTTATATATATTACATTTTTTATAAAAAGTTCCGTATAAATTATTTTATTATAAGTGCTTTACTTGTTGTGAAGTTCAGTATTTTAAATTTTGACACTGATATTTGTGAAAATATTTCACCTTCTCCAAGTTACATCGAGCCAAACAACCCAAGAAAAAGAGAGGAAAAAAAATGTGAACATGCTACACAGTTTTGGGACAATTATCAATAAAACTGAACTAAAAAAAACCACCTTAAAATTCTATCCCACTAAATTTAAACAAGATAAATAGAAGTTAAAATACATTCTATTATTGTTTGTTCGTATTGTGACAGTACCAACAAACAAATAAACACACACAAATACAATTGTTTCATATTAAAATAAATATTAAATATTTGTGTTACCATACCTTCGACATACATACATAATATGATTTGAAACCACTTTAATGAAAAAATATTAACATTCAATCATAAAAAGGAAGAGTTGTAAATAATTAATCCTTTTACTTGCATGTGCACGTTGTAGAACTCAAAAAATAAGAAAATCATATTAGATCAAAAGCAATGCCTAGGCTAATACACATGATATGCTTTGGAAAAAAGTGGACTATCAAATACGTTTTGGCAAGACAAAATGAGAGGATTTATTTCTCAACACTTATAAACCAAGTTAACAATGTAAGTGACAAAAAACCTCATATTCCATAAACCACCAACATAAACACACTATGCACAATAAATCATCTGTTACTAGGAGAGGAAGGGGTTGACAGATCTATACCCCCCAAAAAATTGAACACCACCACATCTTAGCTCATGTTTTCTTATTCAAGTCAATGTTAGATTTTTGGGGAGTGAGGAGAGGATCGATGATGAAAAAATTCATAGAAAGAAAGTGGCACTTCCTTTATTAATATGAAAAAAATACAACAAATTAATATTAGGAATTTAAAAATGACTTGATTTCAACCATAAATAGTTCACTATAAATAAATAGATACTTTTAATAAAAAATGAATGAAAAAAAATCAAAGTAGCATGCATTCCGTAGTTACATGATTTAAAATAAATTTTTAAAAGGGACAAAACATGAAAGGAATTACCTAGAAATAAAACCAAGAAGAGTATTTTAATTAAATCCATAGTAAAATATATACCCACAATCCAAAAAACAATGTCTCAGACATCAAACTTGGTGAGTGTATTTTAAACAACAAACCCACCATCTCCAACATCCCAAAACCCCACTCAAGGTGAGACAAAAACCCACAAAACCCCGACCACTTCGTCATCTACCCATCTCTCTTCTCTCACCATTTTAATTCAACACTCCTTACTATTTTCCTCTACTCACACCTACCCAGACTCAAGCCCTCGACTCACCTTACCACCCCCACTCGACAACCAAACTCAGAGAAGATGCGAAGTGGTTGAAATCGCTGGGAATCAGATCGATTTGATTCATCACAACACCTGCAAATAAGAAAAACTCATTAGCAGGCTTGGCTTGTGTTAAAAAACGTGTGTTTTCAAAAACTCATCTCTGCAAAGTACCTTATGATGGGTTGGAATTTCATCTCCACGTTTTAAGATCTCACTCGCTGAAAACGAAAACTTATTAGTAAAGTCTTATGATTAAAATATATTAGTAAAATATAGTAAAATATATTGCAGAGATGAAATATATTGCAGAGATAAAATATAGTAAAATATATTGCAGAGAGTAAAATATATTAGTAAAGTCTTTTGTGTTTTCAAAAACTTATTAGTAAAATATATTTTGTATAAAATTATGATTAAAATATTTTCATGATTAAATCTTAATATATAAATCTTAGCGACCACTTAGCCTAAACAAAAAAAATTCTTATTTTATATATATATATATATATATATATATATATATATATATATATATATATTAAGATGTATCCGTTTCAATGGCATGATGAAAATATTTTAATCATAATTTTATACCATAAAAGAATATCAACACATTGAATCAAAATTCAAACTTCTAAATATATAATGGTGTATAAGAGTTAATATTTTAAAAAGATAATAACTTCATATACGAAAGGAATATCTTCACGTTGATTCAAAATTTACATTTCTAATTATTTAATGGTGTATGAGAATTAATATTCTAAAAAGATTAACATGATAACATAAAAAAATAGAAGTCATTTTAAAAAAAATAAACACTTCTAATTCAAAAATTGTTAATGATTTAATGTCTCTAGTTTATTTGTTCCAACTGTTAAATACACAACACAACATGAAAGATAACAAATTGAGCTGACACAAATTATTTGCTACTAACTCACAATTTTTCAAGAAACACCGTACACCAGTAAAAAAAGAAATCAAATCCTTGCAAGTTATTTCAAAGTACCGTTTACTAAAAATGAATTACTTTTTCAATGTAAATATGCATGTCAATTCAATATAAATATGCATGTCTTCTTTATTTGTGCAATGGTAAAAAGGATCAACACTGATCTAACGGATTAAATCGGTATAGCATAATTTTATAATCCCATTTATCTTATGGATTCAACTCCTATACCTTAATATAACCGGTCAAACCGAACAAAGCTTAAAGCAAAAAAATTGTTCCTATCGAAAACCATTAAATAACAGGTAAGGCACCTACTTTTGATTCTAAACAGATCAATGTTAGGTCTTAGCAATCAATGCTCTTAGATGGTGAAGGGAGAAATCTATAGGTACGGGTAGTTGATCAAAGATACTAACTGATCTAAACATTCTAATCCTATTAGTCTAAAGCTGAAGGGCATTGAATGGTAAAATTAATAAAGTAATCTACATGTGGTTTTCTAACTAAGTTTACTTATGTCAGACTACCATACATTTAGGCCATCTATAGTGGAAGATGTAAATGTGTAGTTTTACACATTTATGTCTTACAATGGGTAAGAAATTGTGTAGTTGGAGTAGAGAGAAAATTTTAAGGAAATGTAAATGTAAACAGCCGATACACAATGTGCAAGTGGGGCCTAGGAGTTCTGGGCGTTAAACATATATCCGCCCAGATTGGGCGTTAAAAAGAAAACCGCCCAGATTTATGGACGTTTAACATGTATCCGCCCAGCCTCAGAAAAAAATAATAATATCCAAACGGTAACTTTTGTAGCGGCTAAAACATATTCACAACGGCTACTTTATTTTTGTGTATATATATTACACCCCTCAAAAGCTTTGAACATAAGAGTATTTTATATCTTTGAACATTATAATTCAAATATTTATAATGGATTCTTCTTCCCAAAGTACTCCGCCTAATTCTAGCCAATTGCCAAATTTTAATGCACACGATGAGGTGTTGCTTTGTATGGCATACGTTAAATTTTTCTATAGATGGTTCTATGGGGACTAACCAAGAAGGTTCAACATTATGGGAAAAAATTACGAACGAATATAACTTAAGTGAGGGTGTTATTTATAAACGGTCTGAGAATACATTGCAGGGAAAATTTTAGAAAATTAACACAGATTGTGTGTTTTATACGGCGAACTTGTCCAAAGCATACGGTAGGGGGAAAGAAAGCGGCACATCGGAGGTTTCATGGGTAATTTCAATTAATATTTAATTATTTTATATTTATAATTAAATTCATAATTTTTCAAACCTAGTGCGAGAATATTTTTTTGAGAGGTACAATGAGCTCGTGATAACTTTCTATCAAAAACAGGTCATAAATTCAATTACGACCACTGCTACGAGGTGCTTAAGGATTTGCCAAAGTATTCGATGTCGACCACTGGTTCACAATATACTGATGAAGAAGATAATGGAAACCCGCTTAATTCGAACGACAACGATACAAAGGAATTCAATAATTCGTTGAAAAGACCGGAAGGACGTAAAGCTGCGAAATTGAAAGGGAAGAAAAGAGCGGCAGCCAACAGTGCGGCTTCACAAACACTCATTTTAGAGAACTCTAATGAATTCAACAAACTTTATGACAAAAATTCTGCAGAATCCCAATCAATCAAAAGAACTCTAAATGAAAAGATTGATGGTTTAATTTCAATTCGCACCAAAGAGTATGAAGCTCGACTCAACGTGACGAAGATCACATTATTTACATGGATACAAGTAACTTCACTCCCCAACAAAGAGCCCTTCACGAGATGCGATTGACTCAGATAATGGAGCGTCGGGCTCAAGCATTTCAGAACTTCTGACACTAGATTGTTAGATTTATATGGTTATTTATGTAATTCAAATTTATTAATTATTAGCTTTTCTACCAATGGTCATCAATGACTAGTTTTGCCCAAACATATTTTATTTAGCACGAAGAAAATTGTCTACATATATTAGGTAGGGTAAATGGATAATATTGATATTACAATCAAGATGATGATTCTGCATGACGATTCCAAATGTGTTCCATAAGGTCCTCACGTAACTGGTTATGTGCATTCTTGTTCCACATCTTTGCCTCCCGCACCTGGTACTGATAATGCCAGCGAGACTTTGCCTGCTTAAGCAGGGGGTGGGTCACATAAGGGCAGGTAAGCTCGCTAAGTCCCATCCCGCAACTCTTCCTCGATAATCATACTGTGTAAAATGACACAAGCCTTCATAATTACACGTAAGTCTTTATATTCTCCAAAATAGGTCGGATTTCTGATGAAGTGGAACTGTTGTTACAAGATGCCAAATGCTCATTACACATCCTTTCGGACTCCTTCTTGGGCTCGTGTGAACACCTTTTGTTTTTTACTGATCGATCTCTTGAAACTCTTAACGATAGTTGCATAGGGCGGATAGATACCATCTGCAAGGTAGTACCCCGTGTCATACATGTTTCCACTGATTTCAAAGTGCATAGGGGGACAATTTCCTTCCAGAAGTTCTTCGAACACGTGAGATTTTGCAAGAACATTCAGATCATTACCTGCACCAGGCATTCCAAAAAAGGCATGCCAAATCCAAGTATCATAAGACGCCACTGCCTCTAAAATTATAGTGGCAGCATGGGAATAACCCGAATATTGTCCTTTCCATGCATGTGGACAGTTATTCCATTCCCAGTTCATGTAGTCAATGCTCCCAATCGTCCCGGGGAACCCACGTCGTTCATTCTCTGGATGCATGCGGGCTATATCTACGGCTGTTGGTGTGTGGCAATACTCTGGGCTAAACACATTCACTACACCCCTACAGAAACGTTTTAAAGTATGAATCGTTGTTGTCTCGGCTATTTTCAGATATTCATCTTGTAAATCCCAGCGTACGCCAACATACGAATTGCACAAACAATCTTCTATTGAGCGCTTAATCCCATTCGCCCAACACAATCCGGTATCTAGATGAAATATGAATCATTTTCACGGACTGCTTCCAAAATACGATCGAAGCTCGCCTTATTCATCCTGAACCTACGCATGAACATTTCTTCAGGGTATGTGGGGTTCTCATGAAAATTGTATTTCCATAAATTATGATGAGCCACCTCTCTATCTCGGTGCACCGTTCATCACTCATGTATTTCTCGACTACTGTGCAGTAAGGACGTCTGGTGTATTTCATCCCGAAATTTATTGTGTACCGCAGCGGCTTCATCATAGGAGCCGAGATCATACGTTTGGGCAATCTGTGCTAATATCATCTCCTCAATATTATTGTTAGACACGGTAAATGTTTATATTATGGGAGTAGTAGTTGTGATGCTCAACATCAATCAAAGTTGTATATTTATAGTCCTCATAGTGAGGTGATGACGTGACTAAATCTGAAAAGATTCATGTCCAAAAAATATCAGTCCTTATATTTTACATGACATGACAAATCTTCCTTATTGGACGGTAAAATAAGTCCCGCCCAACAAGTGTACAAGACTAAATCTGAAAAGATTCATGTCTAAAAAATATCAATCCTCATATTTTACATGACGTGACAAATCATCCATGTTGGACGGTAAAATAAGTCCCGCCCAACAAGTGTACAAGACTAAATCTGAAAAGATTCATGTCCAAAAAATAGCAGTCCTCATATTTTACATGACGTGACAAATCGCCCTTGTTGGACAGTAAAATAAGTCCCGCCCAACAAGTGTACAGGATTAAATCTGAAAAGATTCATGTCCAAATAATATCAGTCCTTATATTTTACATGACATGACAAATCGTCCATGTTGGACGATAAAATAAGTCCCGCCTAATAAGTGTACATGACTAAATCTAAAAAGATTCATGTCCAAAAATATCAGTCCTCATATTTTACATGACATGACAAATCGTCCTTATTGGACGGTAAAATAAGTCCCGCTCAACAAGTGTACAGGACTAAATCTGAAAAGATTCATGTCCGAAAAATATCAGTCCTCATATTTTACATGACGTGACAAATCGTCCTTGTTGGACGGTAAAATAAGTCCCGCCCAACAAGTGTATAGGACTAAATCTGAAAACATTCATGTCCAAAAAATATCATTCCTTATATTTTACATGACGTGACAAATCATCCTTGTTGGACTATAAAATAAGTCCCGCCCAACAAGTGTACAAGACTAAATCTGAAAAGATTCATGTCCAAAAAATATCAGTCCTCATAGTTTACATGACGTGAAAAATCGTCCTTGTTGGACGGTAAAATAAGTCCCGCCCAACAAGTGTACAGGACTAAATGTGAAAAGATTCATGTCCAAAAAATATCAGTCCTCATATTTTACATGACGTGACAACAAGCCTATATATATAACGCCTTTTTCATATAACATTACCAACATGGCTTCAACTCAATACAATTCATCCATTTACAATGGATCATACACCGATATTGCCGGTAACATTTGGTATGGAAAGAAACAAAATTTTTAAACTTATCCGATTGATACTTCTCGACGTTTTATTAATGACTATGGTCATATTTTCATAATCTCCCCTACTTCTGAATCAGAAGACGGAGTTGAGTACCCTTGGGAACACCTGTCATGGCCAGAAAAATATGATGAAAGGTGTGAGTTGGAGGTTATTTGCCATTACCATCATATACCTGTGACGAGAAATCGGGCTGCCGCACTTTGGACAATATCGTATCCCGAAGAAGCGGAGATGTTTTGCCTTGATTTACTAGAGGAAGAGATATGGCAGATGGAGAGGCACTTACAACGTTATCACAAATCACAATGCGGATGCAATCTGGTCGTCACACTCAGGAACAAATGATTGACATATATAACGATTTTGCGTTGGCATTAGATAACGACATTTCTGACTACACCAATTCTGGTTATGATTACTTCTCAAAATGCGTATATGAAAATGATGGGGAAGAGTATGAACCAAATATATCAAACTATAACAAAGAATATGTTGATTCTAATACACAACTATCTTACTTACCTAAATATTTAGTACGCAATGGGAAACCATTTTGTTGTACTTCTACTAGGTTCGACCTAAGCATTTAAGCATTTGTACTACATAAGTATGAGTTTATTATCCACTATGCACAATATGTATGTTGGTATTTTTATGGTGTTTGTATTTGAACAATGTTTTCACTTGAATCTAATATAAACCACATCGTTATTAAATAAAAATGATTTTATTATCAAAACAAATTATTACATTGCAATGTTAACTTCACATCGGACCCCCACCAAGATATTGCTGATAAGGAAATTCGTTGAATAGTCCAAAAACATCATCGACAAGAGAGGTTTGACTGACCGATCCTCCAGGGTCTTGTGATGGTGGATGGGCTATATTAGGAGAAGCAATTGGATATTCGTCTCCATATATGTAAGGGGTGTATTGTGGAATGGGGTTGTGCCCGGTAGATGAACTAGGCCCAACTACTTTAAGCTCTCTCACCCAGCTTTGCCACATAATCTCTCGTTCTAACATTATTGATTTAAGTTTCCTTAAGCAGTCCTCTCTAAACAAAACCATATCACGCCATTGGTCGCATGAGTAAAATGTGTCAGGAGCTAAGTCATTATGAGTGCTTGACGGGTCTATTTGAATGACTGTTGCCACTCAAATTTGTATCTGCAACTTTAAACTCCCTAGACAAAGGTATAAGATTTGACGATGAAGATTGTCCCTATGTGTTGTATATATGGGGAGCCTCCCATCTATCTGTTAGTGCGCTGGGTACCCGTAAATCAGATGCTGTAATCGAGGAGAACCCCACCCCGTCATGATTTTTCCACTGAATTAAGGAGGGTAATAGTGCACCTTCACCCACAATCTTCCAGTATGTCAACCATTCGTCCTCTGATGAGACTTAGAGACGAGATGAGACTTTTCATTTGGCGGTAGCAACGATCTCCAAGATACCAAGTTCCACCTAACTCGATATCCAAAAGAATTATCCATCTTTGCCCCAAATCGTGAGCAATTGTAACAATATTAAACTAGTTTTCTGTTAATCACATAAAAGGTTGTCATATGACTGACTCGGGAGAACGCATTTCTAGTTGCTCTTTCATTTCTGAACTTTTAAATCTCATCTGACCCAATAAAGCCCCACGTTGGTCAGACACCCATCGTAGCATACGCATCCATCTTTCCACATCATTATTGTACAATATGGGAGCTATCGTGTGAAGGTACTCGTAGCCAAAGTACTGCGGGTTTAAGAAAAAACTCATTAGAATTCAGGAGATTATTAAACTAAAAAAATTTAATTTTAATGATCGTGATACAAATGTAAAATTAGAGGTAAAAATACCTCTATAAGTTGCCAAAAACAATTTACTGATTTTTGCGCATTTGTGGTGCATGCGTCAAGTGCATAGTAAACACGCGCTAAAATGGTAGAACCCCAATCCTTAGCATCCATGTCGTTAAGATTGTTTAAATAAGTTGCCCAATCCACACATAAGGTGTTATGGCCCGTCGGTAAAAATACGGAGCTCAACACAAATACAATAAAACCTCTGGCAATCTGTTCTTCGCTCGCTAGTCTTTTCTTCAAAACTTGTTCGCACCAATCCAACATGTATTTTTTTACTATTTTAAAAGAAATATTTCTTCCTTTGAACTCTAGGTGGCCTATTCCGAGAAAATATAGGTCGAACATTTGCTCCATAGTATACTGACTAGATGTTGGAAAACTAGGCAAAATTGGATGGATTCCAATTGGAATTCCGAAAACCATATAATTTAAGAATTATTAAATATGGAAACATTCAACAATAATTTATAAAAATACAAATATAATGGGAAAAAATATTTCTGAAATATTTACCTAATAAATGAACAAAATCATAAAGGGTAATCCCCAAATCCACACTCGGTAGATGGAATGTATGAGTTATTTCCGACCACCTACTTACGAGTGCTCTAGTCAATTGGTTGTCAGAGTTACGAAAAAATTCGCTAAATAAATGACTAAAACCGAAATTCCCAATGGACGCTTGCACAAATGGAATCTGGGATAATTCAGCATACACCTCTATCGGACCGTGAATACTACTGCGCATATGAAATTGACTGTCGGTTGGATTCGTTGTAGGATCAACAATCATGTCTCTCGCATGCAAAAAACTATCATCAAACAACTGATGATAATTCCGATACAAGACTGGCAAATTCGGTGGTGGGGGTGGAATGGGATTAGGTTTTGCAAGTTTTCCACACCATTTTTCTTTGAATAGATAACATTTTCTTTGCAAGTTTGGGATATAAAAAATATTCAAGAGTGTTGTAGAAATAATTTGGTAATTAATTTTGAGAGTGAAATATAGGAGATCAAATTTGTTATGGGATTAATTTTATAATAAGGATGAAAAATAGAAGAGGAGAAAATATTATTCATAGGGGGTAAATGCATAATTAATATTTAGTTATAACGGCTATATTTGCGACGGGTATAAACGGCTAGGGGATAACGGCTGAAAAATATGGGGGTCAATCTGGGCGGTAATATGTTGTCCGTCCAGATCTGGGCGGTAATATGTTAAACGCCCAATCGCCTCCACGTCTTCCTTTTGCATTGTCCCAGTGTAAAAATGGACGAAACAATCTAAGGAAAAAAAATGTACATTTACATCTCCACGTCCTCATTTTACACATTACCACTACAGATGACCTTATTAATGCTTGTACTCATGTCAGACTATTAACACCACTTAATTATGAAGAGCGTAAAAAATAATCAATGGACAATCCATAGGATAATGGGCGGTCGCAATCATTTCAAATCATCTAATGCTTTGGAGTGTTAATACGAGTAAAAGTTCAATGGACAATCGTCCAATACAAATCATATCGCATATTTTCTCAGAATATCTTGATTATTAAAGTATGAAATATATTTCACACATTCCAAATCTAAATTAATATCCATAATTTAATGAACAGTCATTGAACATTATCAACAGTCAAAATATATTTTTAAACCAAAAATCAACTTTGACTACATATTCTTTTCTGTATCTTACTTTTTTCGATTTTATTTATAATGGCTACATACTATTCATTCTTATACATTAGTATTCACTTAAAAGACACGAAAAAATCAATTAGAGTAAGTTTAGAAAGCAATATGCCTTTTCTTATAAATAAATATAAAATAAAGTTTTAAAGGTAATGCTATCATAAGCATGAATTAATTAAAATATTATTTATCTTTTTTGAATGTAAATGACAGATTGTTTGTTTTTAACAGCCCCATTCATAAAGTTAGCTCAAACTCAATATAAATATGCATACACCATGGTGGTTTTCATCATAATAAATGAGGAAGAAATAAGTTCATTTTAGTAACATCAAAAGGTCCCCACTGAATTTTACAAAAAAACATGGAAAACATAACAAAAAGGAAAGCAAGTGATGGAAGAAAAACATAAACATGTATAAAACATAAAAAAATTAAAATAGAAAATACTTGAAAAGAAATAATAATGCTGATGGCTCTTAGACAATGTTTGGAATCATGCATGTATCATAACAATCTTATATTTTTTACTTGCAAATAACCATACAAACGCATATATTCCCCAACCTCTTTCATCACCAATCACAAACCATCCAAATACAAAATTAATTGACCAAATATGATTCGCGATAAAAAGTTCAATCACAATAACATAAAAAAGAACTAAAAAAAATACAAAACTAAAATAAAAAATATATTAAAATGAAACGAACCCACTTTCAAAATAAGAAATAACTTTTATAGTGAAAATGTTGTCCGATAGTGAACTGCCATTTCCTCAAGTCTTAACCTGAAAAAATAACGCAAATATCAACATTATTAGATGATAAAGAGTAACTAAGACATTTAATTTTCCTCGTAAAAAGTAAAATTCAAAACCCAAGAAGTTGTGAAAACAACCGTTATATTAGACTTGATTGGAAAAAAAACACGCTAAACATGAAAAAGATTGAAATAAATACATAACATATTTCAGAGTTTGGAAAATAACCACCTTTTATAGCAAAAGGCGACCATTAGCATCCGGAAAGAACTCGACCATCACTGTGTTGGTGACGGTGGTGGGTTGCCCAGTTGTAGTTGTTAAAAATTACATGCCTCGTGAGATGGCTAACACTCCAAATATACATACATAGCACTCCAAAAATACTCAGATGTAAAGTAGAGACTTTCAAAACGGGTACGATGGTTTGATGCAAAATAATACCCATTTCAAATGGACTATTATACATGATACCCATTTTGAGAACACTATTAACAAATATAAAAAAAAGGGACTTCAAGATGAACATAGACTACACCTAGATAAGAGAAGAGTCCCTAAATAAAGATAAACTACGTGTAAATTTTTTATGAATGATGAACCTCCCTTTCCCAGATTCACGTTTTAAGTTTTGAAATATGTTTGATTAGACAGTCCAAAAACTTGTTCACTAAAGCCAAAATGAAGAATTTGATTTATTCCCAGTCGCTCGCCACAGACCTGATCATTTGGGTGCGTGTACCGCAAAAAATATTAGCATTCCTTCTAAAACAAATGTATTAGTGATTGAAAGCAAATAAAAGTGGGGTTTTTATGGTTTGAAAAATGTTAAAAACCTAAAGTATTAAAAAAAAAAAGAAGCTTATATCTAAAACCTTGGACATCAAAGGTCTTAAACAAATATGGTTGATACCTTAACAACTAGTTTTCAAAAGGTTTAAAACATAAAATAGATTTGTTGTTAACCCACCAAACAGAGTTATTTATTCCACCCGCCAAAATTGACAGAATCAACAAATTTGCTGATAACGCACAATCGAATACCTTAACACCCAGTTTTCAAAAGGTTTAAAACATAAAACAAATATTTTGTTAACCCACCAAGCCGAGTTATTTATTCCACCTACCAAAATAGACAGAATCAACAGATTTGCTGATAACACACAATCGAAGGAAAAAAAATAAATCTTTTGAAAACTCTCTGTTCTTCTTCCTCGGCACATAAAACATAAAACAAATTTGCTGATAACCCACAAAATCGAAGCAACAGATCTGCTAAACCCATAAAATCGAAGTAATAGACCTGCTGAACCCACAAAATCGAACCAACAGATCTGCTGGCCTTACAAAACAAAAAAGACACATGAAAAACCCAGAAAATTCAAAACGTTTGAAAACCCAGAAACCTTTTCCAATAGTCAAAATATTCAAATCGTTTTCAAACCCAGTCTGAAACGAACCAGCCTTAGATCCAGCCTTCTTTCATTCATTGCATCTGACATCTTTAATCTTACCTGAAACGAACCAAACTTTAATCTTACCTGAAACGAACCAGCCTTAGATCCAAGCTTCATAAACTCCATCTTGCCCAATAGTCATCTTACGACAACAAAATAATAAGGCCCAAAAGTAGAAAAAAAAGGAAAAAAATGAGATCTCAAATATATTTCTGCCAAGACGGTAGACAATGGACTCTCAATATCATAAAATTCAAACCCCAACATTATTGATGACACCGGAGAGGCGGTGGGGTAGAATGGTGCGGTGGATGGCACCGAAGAGGAGGATGGAGCTTCTTTGCCGTAATGAGAGCATTTGAGAGAGTGAGGCTCTCGAGGTGGATTCCAAGTTCCAAAACGGTAGACAAAAGATAAAGAGAGAAATACATGAGAGAGTTTGAGGCTGCAAAGAGGGAAGGAAGTTTTCAGCTAGTGGAGTAGGTGAGATTGAGAGGCTCGAGGTAAGAGTGTTCCCAAACTCGATACCACGTGGCTCTCAATTTCACCCTTAGATTCATAACCCCCCCCCCCCCCCATTCATATTCAATAAATTTGGACCGTCGTCAGTTGATAAAGACCAAATCTCTCAAGATGTAATCTCAACCATTAATTGGAAGAGACAAAAAAAGCCCTCCTCATATGTGTGTGTGTGTGAATCACAATATCACAACATGAATCTCATCTAACCTAAACTACAAATCCACCTTGACGAAGGCATAAGATTCGATGAAGTGAATATTGGACTGGGATGGTATGTCGACGAACATGTTAATATAGGACATCTACCTAGGGTGTGTTGTTGAGACCCAAAATCATAGGAACTGCTTCATTCTTTGTGTAATTATAAGAAGCTATCCTGACACTGAAGTTGTGTTGGTTATTGCATTTGTTTTCTTATTTCTAGCTTCAATCTCTGAATTTTTAAAAAATATTAATTTATCAAATGCTTTGGGTTAGGTACTTAGATCATGTTAATTATTTTAACTGGATTAACTTAGAAGTAGGGTTTGATATTATGTTTTATTAATGATTGAAATGTTTATGTATTGTTTTTTAATTGTTCAATGCGAATAACTATTATTGTTCAATTATTTTATATATTTTTTTACCGTATCTAATGAGTTAGTTATATTTTTAAGGTTTTTGTGGCTTAGTCAAGTGTGTGGCCTTTGTAAGTTGTTTTGGTGTTTTTGTTCTACCAGATATTCTTTATATTTTTGTGAAAACCCAAATAAAATATTTCGAATATAGGAAAAAAGGTACTAGTGTATTAAGAACCATTAGTAAAAATGTTTGAAGTAATAAAGAAAATTATTTTCTTTTACCATGAATTAATACTATGAAATAAGTCATTGGCATAAAAATGTTCCTTTATGAAATCCAAATACGTGACCAATGCTAATTTTAAAAAAATTCTTTTTTTAATTTAAGATTTTTCTAATATTCAAACATTAAATACCTTTTGAAAAACAGCATACCCGTTGTTTGTAATAATTTATCGACAATATTTGATGTTATTACATATCTATCACTAAAATATTTAACAATCCATAATTGTATAAATCTATTATTTTTAATTATGCATGTGCATCGTGCGGGTTGACACCTAGTTCTACCTAAAAATCTATTTTTTTTACCACAATTCATATTGTTTGTTATAGAATGCAAGAATTAGTATCTCAAGTATCCTCAAGTTATGATAAGGATAAGTTCAGTAGTGAGGATGATGTTGAACAAGTTGATGTCGGCAGTCAACTTTGGCTTCAACATATTGTTTACCCCATACCCGTTGTTTGAAATATTGTTTTTTTTACGAATGTCGACATTCAACTTTTGTCACTTTTGGAATGGTACATTTGGTCCAAGAATATTCAATGGGAATAATCCACAAAACCATTGAAGATGTTGAAGCCTCATATCAACAATCACATGTGGGGTTGTAACTATGACTTATTTTGGGGTGTGATTTTTTTTAGTTGAAACTTGGGATGTAATTGTGTTTTTTTATGCCAAAAACTTTGTTAGTGTTCTATTGTTTCCATGAGGCTTTATTGAAATGAAATTATTAGTGGTGATTTTTTTGCAAGATTTTTTTTTTCAATGAGGAGTATGGTGTTCCACTTTTGTAAAAATATTTGGTGTTCTAATTTAGCACTCGGCTATGTTGGTAATTAACAAAAAAAAGTTACTTACAAATTTATTGTTAAATAGTTGAGATGTAATATTTTGTAACTAATGAATGATGTAATACATTTTTCGTATCTCTTATTTTTTTCTCTCCATTCTATATCTTTTCATCTTAACTCACCATTTCACAATTCGTAATCAAGCTAAGGGCTTGACGAGTGGTATCAGAGCCATTGATTCTGGCCAAAGTTGAAACCCAAAGTATACCCATAACTAGAAACGCTAACCAAATACAAAAAAGCAAATGAAAATGACAGAAACTAGACATGTGAAATTGGAAAGAACTACATTAAAAAATGAGCACCGACAAGAAGGACTACAAGGACATTTGCAAGTTTTACAAGATTTTTTAGAATCATTAGTGGCCACTATGACATTTTCAATCTAAGAAATCAGATGAAAAGTGTGATCGTATCAACGAGAGGTTGGCTAAGGACAAGGACAATAAAAATGGAATACTAGGTAGTCCTCAAATGGTTGATCAAGTACTGGGGAAATTAAACTTTGATCCATGAAAAAGAGGCCCAATTTAGAACTAAGATGAGAACGAAGGGCACGGGAGGCCAAAATTTGAATGCCCTAGATTAAATGGGAATGATCCCAGAGGATGGTTATATTAACCTCACAGGTTCTTTTTGTTCAACCCAATACCTGAAGAGGAGAATGTTCTATTTATTGCCTTTCACATGGAAGGAATTGCAACCACGTGGTTTTAATCCATCTCTAAAGAATGTACTCAGATTAAGTATTCTGAATTCACTGAACAGTTATGTGAAAGATTTAAACTAGGGGGATTCAATGATGTTGTAGTCGAGTTCAAAAAGTTGCATAAATAAGATATAGTAACAAGTTACTAGATGAAGTTTAAAGCGTTAAAACATCTTTTCATGGCAAGGCGTAAAGGATTATCCAAGGAGTATTTAATCTCTAGTTTTAGGCATGGTCTGAAGCGTGAAATGAAGGTACCGGTGGAAATATTATAACCAAAACCCCTAACCAATGCTATGTTCCTAGGAAAGTTACAAAAATCAACTTTTAACCCAAAAAATTCCAACATGCATATCAAACTTTCGAGAATCCCTCTACGCTTATATCAACCATAAAAACCTCCAATGACTAAAATTTTCCAAGAAATTTAAACACCCCATTACCTGTGAAGAAGAAATTAGCAACATAAATACAAGAAAGAAGGGGGGAAAGGCCTATGTTACTCTTGAAATGAACCATATATTTATGGCCACAAGTGTAAGAAAATTACCATACATATGTTGATAGATGATGAAGAATCAATTGAAATAGAACAACATGAATTAGAAACCAAGCAACAAAAAGAGACATATAAGTTGGGGATAGACATGGATATTTCACTACAAGCGATTTCAGGACCATCAATGAGAGTGTGCATGTCGACGGGAGCAACCCAAACAAAATTAATTCTCCTAATTCAAAAAAAAAGTTGGTTAATTTATTACAAAAGGTTTAGAACATCCAAACGTCTATGTGACAAAATAATTTATCATGTTTTAGAATGTTTCAAGTTTAATCTCCTTAATTAAGAAAATGATTCTAATAGATGCGAACATAGTAAAATAAGCACAAGACTGAATGTACGAGGGAAAAAACCACTAACGGCAAAACCTCAGACTCATAACAATGGCAAATTCACTATGGTAGAATTGTACAACTAGAAAAAGTAGACTTACATTTGCACGGTGCTACAATCGACTAGACATTATTTCCCATCATATTTTTCGTAGAGAGTGCCAATAAATGGAGAACATTGCACAACTGCACCTTTTTTGGTCTGCAACCAATGCCTTCAAATCCTCAGGCCAAACTTTTATTCTTCAAAGTAGAAGAAACTTTTGTTATTACTGGACGTAAACTTCAAGCAACCAAAATACTACACCTAGGATCTTTGAGGAAATCCTATAGATATGTTCGTTGGACTGTTTTCAAAGGTGTGGTGCTTTAAATCTCAAAATGAGTTTTTCTAGGCCAGGGAAGAGAAAATATTTTCCCACTAAAGAATATTACATTTTGAACATAGAGCGAGTAAGTATACCACTATTAGAGACAATGGACTGAAAGAACTCAAACAAGAGGGGTGAACAAATGTTCTCTCAAATATATGCAATTTTTTTATCAACAAAAATATATTTTTTAAAATGCTCTCACTCTTGGTTTGGAAGTGTAAATAACATAACTAATTTTCATTCGAAGTTGTTTAAATTTCAAAATTCTGGGCGTCACACTCTTATGGTATTAGATAGTCATATCAGGGTCTTAGTAATAAAAAAAATGGTACTTAACACACTAACGAGGAAGATCTTGTGCAAAAGTGACTTTCGACACTGTTAGACGTGTCTCGCCGCAGCGAGATATTTTGTCACTATGGAGAGAGGACTTGAAGTGATGAGGGTCTCACCTTTGCTCAGACATTTTGTACGGGGACACAAGAAACAAGGAAGACATTATCAATGCAGCTAAGAAGACCATTTTTGCGGCGATCCTATTGTGATGCAAGTCCCGCCTTAGTCAAAAGTTTTTATCATGGATAAGAAAAATGTCAACGATAAGTTTTGTTGCACTTAGGCAAGCCGACCTTGTCGTGATGCTGAGGCGAGGTAGGTCACGCATTGTTCTAGAAAATATTGCCCAATTTTCCTTAAAATATTTTCAAAAAATGTTTAGAGGCAAACTCTAAGTATGCTTGTTTCTTGCATGAACACACATACTTAAAATACACAAAATTATGCAATTCTTTATAAAAATAGATTTTTCTTTATGAAAAGTATATTCTCATGTGGATTTGACAAAATAACAAAACCATGGTTAATTTAAAATATTTTTCAATTATAAAATCGATTAACTAAGGTGAATCTAAGTCCGTGAAGTCTTATACCTTTCATAAGTGGTGTACTTAAGGTTCAACATTGAGTGAATCTTGTTTGTTTCTGAAGATTTTTGGTGACCTCTTTGACAAATACTCAAACATATTTTGGCAAGGTATTTAGACAATCTATTATATGGAGCACATCGAGTTTACTATGTTCTTAGAATCTCCCCATTTTTTGAATTCTAAGACAAAACATTAAAAGGAAAAAATTGCAAACAATTGAAGAAAATTTACCATTTTATGACTCGCCTGTTCAAGGCCAAATACAAAAGAAGACAAATAAATTTGTTTTAAGTAACTAATCACTATAAGAGACTCAACCATCTACAGAGATAAAAAAATAAGATCTGGTTGAAAACTTCCTATTACACACTAGCAAACTCATCAAGGAACCAATGAGAAGAAAAATGACACATAGTTATGATAAATATCAGCATGTGAATAAAAAATTGTGAACATGAACATCATATCTATCTAAAATAACTACCCCTTAACTATACAAGTCCTTTCAACAAACATTATATAGCAACAAATAACTCTAAGCAACCTAATATGGTTTAATAACTATACTCTCACTATCTACAAACTTCTCCCTTTTTTTTATCACGGAATGTGACAAAGGAAAAAACTAAGAATATAGTAGGGTCAATTTATCAAGGAATTTCAAGAGAGTAAATCATTCTAATAAAATCAATTAATAGAGAAGAATCATATAAGGAGTAAATAATAAACATGTGAGTCTATACAAGATATAATCATGAAAGTAATAAGACAAAGATCAACAAGTTAAACTACATATTGGAAGATAAAATATATGAAACAAAGATATACAAAATGCTAAAATATGTTAAGAATTCAAATGTTTAAGAGTTTACAAGGATGATAATATATATTTTCAAGTTGGACCACAATCCAAATAACTCTAAACTAAACCCAGACAAACAAAATAAAGTACATCACATCTACTACTTATACAAAATTCCAAACAAATGAAAATCAATAAGCTCATTATTAGCATCATGCAAGGCAATCTTAACATTCTACGCGTGATTATCAACCTAGGGCTAGAAATCATTGTAGAAGGAAGAGTTCATCAGATAAAACGGTGATAACAAACTAGGACCAATTGAGTAGATATCCCAGAGATGATGGAATCTAACTCATTTTCTGTTAGAGGGAATGGATTAGATGCTTGTGATGTAGGGGGAGATGAGGAGGTGGTGGAAGAACGACATGTGGTCGTATAGTTCTGTTATCAAGGTTTTTATGCCAAGCAACATACTTAAAATAGGAATTAATAGTCAATGTAGATATCGTCTTTTCCTCAACTTCATTTGGAAGAAAAATAGCTTCACACTCTAAAAGCAAAGGCACAATCAAACGATCGTAGGTGAAGCGTGAGCTTTTTTATTGTCCTTAGTGTTATTAAGAATGAAGTCCAATATCAAATCATATAAACACACACCAACACCCATGTTAATGGTGTACAACAATAGTACACGTTTACAAGTTACGTTGTTCGGGTTGTATGGGGGGAAAATACTAGAAAGATATCCATTTTTATGATTTATAAGTCCTTAGAGGGATAAACATGTGAAAAAGTCCTATCGTTCCAATCCTAGCAATAGTTGTCACTAAAAAGAGTGATAATATCCCAGTAGTTAGGTTCACTCAAATACAACTCGTTAGGATATTTGGGATATTTTTCTTCTGGAACAGTAAACTGGCTACTTATCCACTTACGAGAATTTTTTTCATGAATTTCATAAAACTTTTTCACAAAGCATTCTATTGTCTTCATCGTCCTTACCATCAACAAACGTTGAATAAAATCCTCTCACCGTGTTGGGTTAACATGGTTCGGTTTGAGAGCAAATACCAACCCAATCTATGTTATCCAAAAACTCATCCAAATGTGTATTAAAAAAAAGATTCCAAATATATTGACCTCTCCCAATGCACGGAATATGTTGTGAGCAATTCATGAAATGTGGGGTGACTGGAGAAATTTAAGGCATGTGAGCATCATTTTGGATCCATAATATAGCCCGAAATCGCATACCAAGATATTAGCACAGAATTCCTGTGACACATGGACATGAAAACCACGGACTCTAAATATACACTATGAGTAGACAAACCCCAAAAGTGTAGAGAAAATCTATACACACTAAAGCTACTTAAGATATTTAATATAAACTCAAGATAAGTAAAAACTCTTCAATCATAGAAAATATTTCATCAAAATCTATCAAAACAACTATGACCAAGACCTACCTAAAAAGGGAGTAAATCAGATAATATGTGAATGAAAAACTTACCAAGATGACAATTAATCAAATTGAATGAGGTAAATACTTCAAAGATCTAAAATGGGTGAAAGGCGTGAGGTATCTCTAAGGGTTAAAGATGTTTTAGAGATGAAATGAGAAAAAGTTATAAAACTATGCCTATTTGGGCATTTCCAAATAGTCCCGGACACTATTGGAGTAGCGAGAAAATACTCGCTGGATACGTCATTATCGCTGTAACGAAGCTCCGACGACATAGGTTATGCCAGCTTCCAACGATTAAAATAACGATGGATAAATAACACAATCTAAAAGGAAATGTAGGTATGGTTTCTTAACTATAAAGAAGGTACATTTTAATCCCTAAAACACCTTATTTAATGATCAAACACGCTATTAAATATCATTCAATGGTCCTTGGTTATTCCAAATACTCTATGAAAAGGAATGTTTTTAGCATTCAAATAGCCAAATGTCATATTAAAGCCATATAAAAGATTGAGTGACATAATGACATAACTCGTGATAGAAAGTGAATAAAATGAACAAAGCCTCATTTTTCTTTGAAAACAAATAAAAATTTTAACAATCATTTTTCTTCCTCAAATATAGATTTATGGTTAAAACCTTTTAATGTCTAATATCATTGATCTCACTCAATTTTTAGGATAAATATAAATCTTTGAGACATACCTTTTGATAATAAATAATCATGTGGCACTTTCCCTCATTCATTACGAAGGGTGTGGAACAATTTCTAAATTTTAAAAGGTAGTTCTCTCGACCCAAAGTTGCATCCCTTACCACATCTTCACTCCTGATTTTGTACACACACACACACACACACACACACACACACACATATATATATATATATATATATATATATAGTCAGGCTCAAATGCAGACGCAACTGGAAGATTTAACTTGCGTATGGATTTTTGTGTATTTTTTAAAAATAGCAAAAAGTTAAATTTTGACTTGATTTTTTCTGTGGTATTTAAACATTTCAGGGACCCATGTAAAAAAATCCGCCCAAAATGAAATGTTTTACTATTTTAAAAAAATAGGTCGAACATATGTCAGTTTTAAAGAGCTTTAAAAACTGGCATATGTTTGACCGATTTTTTAAAAATAGGAAAACAACTCATTTTGGTCTGATTTTTTTTATAGTGGTACCCTGAAATGTTTAAATAGCACAGAAAAAAATGAAGTTAAAAAAAGCTCTTATGCTATTTTTTAAATATACGAAAAAATCCATCTGCAAGTTGCGTCCGCATTACAGCGGGCCTATATATATATATATATATATATATATATATTCAACTCCAACCATTATAATAAAAAGTATAACACACAGAAGTATTACCAATGACATCCTTTCATAAAAAACGTTGAATAAAACTTTTAGTTTCTGGTAGTAGTAGAAAATAAATCCATTCATTATATTTTGTGTTGAAATGATCAAGTTTATTGTCCGATGTAAAGTGCATGTGTTATGACAAGTACTATAAAATAACAAGATTAATTTAAAAAGGCATTTAAAGCTATAAACAATTTAAGCGTGGAGTATTAAATCCGTAAAAGCCACAAATATAACCATTTGTACAATAACTAAGCATGTTGGTTTGCATTTAATATCAAGGTATAAAATAATACCAAAAAAAACTTAAAGACCAATATTGTACAAGGTCAAAAATATAAAGGGATGAACAAAGCAAAGATCATATCTAAAGAAGAAAAAAGTGATAGACAAAAATCGATATGCCTATCCAGAAAGAGTAAACCAAAACGCTATAATACACATAAATCATGAGAAACCTATTTTTTTCAACAAGGACAAGGCCGCATGTTTTTCTAGGTATTTTAACTTTTTTGCGTCAACAGTTTATTGTATAGCCCTACCTGGATTAATTCTATAGGATTTGGATTTGGGAGACAGAATGGGAAGTGTGGGAGCCTCAAACATTTTTCCTTTCCCCTTTCTTTTGGTAGAAACCTTTTTAGGGGTTTCCACCTGTTTCTTCCCCATCTTATCGACGTTTCTACCCTTATAAAAATCACCTATGTATGATGAGAGTCGAAGAAAAGTGCAAAAATTCGTAAAGAGTCCTAACTAATGACAATGTGTGCACCTAAAGGGTTGTGGTTTGATGGGGCACTTGATTTTTTACATCCTAAGTGTAAAGTAGAACTCTTTAAAGTGTCATTCCTTGTTATATAAGGAATGTAATGAGTTGAAGATTCACCAATGGGAGATGGAGAAGCGAATTTGGATGCTTGGAAAGCTTGGTTATACATAGAACTATCACTTTCAAAACAAATTCCTAATTTATCAGAAGTGCACTACTTGGGACCAAAAATCATCTTATCAGACTTTTGAGACCTACCTACCATATTCATCATGAAGGTGGCCGAGGATAATTGCTCGATCTCAAGCAAAGAGATTTGTTTATCTAAGGCAACTCTTGAGTTGTCACTCTCGTGGAAGGATATCCTAAGGAAATCAATCCCCATATGAAGAAAGTCAATGTAATTTACTTAGAAGTTTTGTGTACTACTCATCATATGTAGAGCAACAAATTGTCTCACACTAGTCTCACTCACCATATCCTTTTGATTCTCAATATTAGCTAACTTGGTGGAGAGTTCCATGTTATATATTTCGAGGTCCATGCATTCCTTGTAAAGACTAGCATTGTTTTATTGAAGATATGTTTCCTCTTCTTCCTCAACAGTGCTAAAAGAGGAACAGGGAAAAGTCAAATATACACCAAGCGGAAGAGAAACATCTAAATCATCTAACACTTCAAATTTCTCTTTTTCCATAAATGAAACATATTTTCATTCTTGAGAGTTATCTTCGGACCTCGATTCATCATCAATAAAAGTGACTTGATATGCATAAATGCAACATAATTTTTTTTAAATAATTTCAAAATTTTTGGCAAACTGAATAAATACTTCATTATGTATATGGTTACTTTCCAAATATGTTCCCCATGCTATCAAATTTGAAGTTGTAAACCCTTTTGTATTTTTAGTATATGTATGGACATTGTCCGTCAAAATTAAGTATTTCGTATACTTCTACAACCATCGAAGATGTTCAAGATCAAATACGCAACGATACGGTCCAAATATCAAGTTTCGTCAACAATTAAGCCTCCGCGAAATGAATTTGGTAAAGTTGTGTTTTTAATTTCTTAATAATTCACTTAGGATATTGGGAATTGTTTTTCAAAATATTTTCTAAGTGTTGGAGAAGAGCTTTAAATGTTTTTCATCAAAGATATATTTTTCAGAGTTTTTGAGGCGGTGCATTTAACGAGGAAAAGATAAATGAAAAAAATATTATTTTAATTATCTCGTTCGAACGACCCCGTATGTCGTTTAAACGACATGATGTGTCATGCGAAGTATCAAACGACACATGATATCGTTCAAACTACATCGAATCTCGTTTGAACGACCCACAACCTTAAGTTTTTTATAAATGGGTCTCTTCAACTCCGTTTTTCATAAGAAGTCTGTATGTTTTTACATTCTACAAACAGTGTGAAATCAGCAAAAACATTTTGGCTGCTTCTTTTAGAGTTTAATCTCTTGATTTTCAATTCACAAAAATCCCAATTGTTCATGTGAATTATTTTGGAGTTTGAGAACATATCGTTTTGTTGTTCATACTTTTTGGAGAAGTTTTTTACATCATATGGTTGCGTGTCATTGAGGTTTGCTACGTGTGGATCTTTGCTGAAGATAGGACTGCGGTTCTTGTGGATTTCTACATTTAATTCATTGCCGACGATGTCGACTGACGCTTGCGGGTATTCATGTATCAATAATTGTTTTTCATTGTAATTTATGTAAGTTGCGATTTATAAATTATAGTGAAATAAAAAAAAATCCCTAAGGGGATATTTCCTGAATTCTGTGTGTGAGCAATTTTTTGTGTCGTATGTCTGATATATGATGGTTTGATTCACACACACACGTAGTTATTTTATTTTAGGGGCCGAATTAATCTGATTAAAAAATTGACATTAATTAAATAAGTTTGTGGTTGGGATGTGCGCATCTATTCAAATCAGTATCGCACACGGCTTTAGTGCGTTTACAAATTGGTATCAGAGCATGTTGTGCTAATTTATCGCGTATTCTTATTTTTCCAAAAAATTGTGTGATATTTTTTTTAAATTTGATTTTTGAAAATTTTTCATAATGTTTCCAAACGAAAACGTATATAACCGATTTCAAGTTTTTGACAGGTCTAATTATTCTTATTGGAAAGACCGAATAAAATCGCATTTAAAAGCAATCGACGAAAGGGTTTGGTTAATTTGTACAAGAGGCTGAAATTCTCCCAATGTCATTGCGAATAATGTCATAAATTTGAAACCTGTGTCAGACTGGACTGAGAAGGTGTTTAGGTGGAGCACTTATAATTCACGAGGGCTTAGTGCAATTTTTGGAACGTCACCTATGATGAGTTCCGATGTATTATGACGTGCACCACGTCTAAAGAAGTGTGGGATATCTTGCAACTCACCCACGAAGGCACTAATGCGGTTAAAGAGTCTAAAATTCCAAATTTGACTACTCAATTTGAGACGATCACCATGTTAGGGCTCCAAAATTGAAATCTTCAACATAGTCCTCGTAGGTTCCATCTGGTTGCCTAATTATTTACTAAAAATGGTTATTTATAAAACTTTAGCTAAAAGTCGAATGAGATTCGATCTCCAGATATTCCAAGGTTTTCGGAAAATAGATGCCTATTCAAGTCAAAAGAGAAGGAATATACATATATGGATAGGAACTTGCATTAATATATATAAAGTAACTGACACTATATATATATATATATATATATATATATATATATATTCAGAATAAATAGTTTAAAAGAGAACAGATAAACCAATTGAGAAATATGTCAATTATTCAGTCTTAGTGGCCATGTATACTATAATACCCAAACAAATAGTGTTACCAAATGTTTCCACCCGGCAACAACACAAACAGAAAACCATGATCTCTGGAACAAGGCCTTATTTAGGGTAAACCAGTGATAAACTAACTGGGAAGGTACCACTAAAATATTTCCACCCAGTAGTCAAGGCCAACATAGTAAGAGAGTTTCCATAGGCCAAATCAATAATTTCATAATTTAAATCAGATGTTTATATCGAGAGATATACACATATTACAAATGATGCAATCATCAGTATCGGGTGTATAATGAGAATAAAAACAGTTTCAAAAAATATACATAGTTTGCATAATATCATATAATCAAAATGCGCAAGAAATGATATAGAGTGCTCGCCTAAAATAGATGTCAAAATTATAGATAATGAGTCTTCGATCGCACGTTAATCTAACAAATACGATAAAGGTTTAAGTAGACATTCTAAACAGGCTCCAGTCTATATATTGTATTTTAATAATAACTTGTTTTAAAGGATTACTAAAAACCATTTTCTCAACTTATAAAACTCATTGAACATAATAGAAGAATTCAATTCATAGTTCTTCCTAATCAGTCGGTTCCCAGTAGAGATGGAGGGTCACAGGGGAACCAGTTAAATACCTTCTCATCTAGACATAACATTTTTGGATTCATTCCTAGTAGAGCTAAAGGGTCACAGGGGAACCACATAAATACCATCTCATCTAGACAGAATTTCACCGGGCCTGACTTTGGAATTATTAAATGAGATTCCATAATAACGACTAATTACTTTCAAAAAGCGTAAGTATATTTTCAAACAAGTTTACATATTTTGAAAATAAAATCAATTTAGATTGTTTCAAAATTTTAAGTTTTTATTGGTGGAACCTTTAGTGTATATTACCAGCATAACTACTAAGTAAAGCTATAAAATACAAAATTAAAACTATAAAAAATCATTACAACATTTAAATAAAATCATACCTACGAAATGAATTCTTTCTTAAAAATTATAAAAGTTCTTCTTAAGATATTTCCCAAGATTTCTATCACTCTTTCTTACTATAATTCTCAAGGAATTGGTGTGAGTTATAAAGGTCCCCAAAGGCCTTATTTATAGGTTTCCAAAAGTATTACGGTGTTGACATGTGTCTAGGTGATCAAGATTTTACGGTGGCAAGTCATCGTTTAGGTGTCGCGTGCCGGGGTGGTCTTGCAGCCTTAACATCACCAAATGATGAAAAGTGTTTTAGATTTCTCTATAAAGATGACATGTGTAAGGTGGAGGTGACTAGCACGTGGTGGAAAGGTGATAAGGGTATAAGGGTCATTTTACACATGAAGGGTAATTTGGTAATTTCACACTATATATTTTCAATATTTCTTAGAGGTCCTTAAAAATATTTTATTTACAAAATGGCCCTTTTTATATTTTCATTTCAATGGCTATTGTTTCATAAAATTATATGTTCTACCCCAAAAGTTATTATTTACCTTAAGATATGTCATAAGACTTCGATTTGATCCAATTTACAGTTGATTATTCATATTTAAAAATGAGGTTTGTTATATTCATAGACAATAATACCGTATATCTAATAATACAACATTTATAAGATAACAAGTAACACAAGTGTGTAAGAAAAACTATATATATGAGAATATAAAAGTGGGGGTCATTACATCCTACCCTCCTTATAAAAAGTTTGGTCCCCAAACTTGGCTCGTATTAATTTACAAACAAGTATGGATATCTCTCCTTTATTTCATCTTTTTGCTCCCATGTTACTTCTTCAACTGAATGATTACACCATAATACTTTGACTAGTGGAATTACCATGGTTCGTAATATTTGATCTTTATGGTCCAAAATTTCTATCGGATGCTTAATGTATAATAAATCTTATCTAACTTGAAGAGGTTCGTGACTTAAGATATGTGTTGGATCTCAGACATATTTCTTTATCATTGATATGTGAAACACATTATGTACACTAGAGAGTTCAGGTGGTAAGGCTATTTTATACGCAACAGCACCTATCATTTCAAGGATTTCAAAAGGTCCTATGTATCTTGGGCCCAACTTCCCTTTCTTACCAAATCGTATTACTCCTTTTGTCAGAGATACTCGTAAGAACACATAATCTCCTCTTTGTAATGCTAACTATCGGTGTCGATTGTCAACATAACTCTTTTGACGACTTTGAACGATTCAAAGTCAATCTTGTATTAATTTCACCTTCTTTGTTGTGATCTGAATCAATTATGGTCCCGACAATTTTCTTTCCCCAATTTCTACCCAACATGTGGGGAATGACACCTTCTACCATAAAGTTCCTCATACGGAGCCATTTTAATACTTTCTTGATAACTATTATTATATGCAAATTCCACTAACGGTAAATGATCATCCCAATTCCCTTTCAAATCAAGTGCACACGCCCTAATAATATCCTCTAAGGTTTGAATAGTTATCTATGACTGTCCATCTATTTGAGGATGAAAAGAGTTACTGAAATTCAATTTTGTTCCCATGGATGCTTGTAGGTTTTTTCGAAATCGAGACACAAATCTAGGGTTATGGTCAGAAATAATTGAAATTAAGGTTCCATGAAGCCTAATAATTTCTCACACATACAACTTAGCTAACTTTTCTAAAAATGGGTAATCTTAATGGAAAGAAAATGAGAAGATTTAGTTAGACTATCAATAATTACCCAAATATAATCATTAACATTTGAACTCCTTGGTAAACATATCACAAAATCCATAGTGATATGTTCCCATTTCCACTCAGGGATAGGTAGGGGTTATAGTAATCCTAATGGTTTATGATGCTCAGCTTTTACTTGTTGCAAAACCAAGCACTGAGATACAAATTCCTCTATCTCCCTCTTCATGTTAATCCACTAAAACACTTATCGATGGTCTCCATACATCTTCGTATTTTCAGGATGAAAACTAAATCTCGAGTAATGACTTTCCTCCAAAATTTTCCTCTTTAGTTGGGCCTCATAATAGCACACACACTCTATTTCCAAACCTCAATATATCATCTCGTATCATAAATTTAATTCTCTTCCATTTGATAACTTATTCTCTAATCTTCTTCAGTTGTGGGTCATTTACTTATGCAATTTTGATCCTTTCCATCAACATGGGTTTTACTTATAAGTTTGGGATTATTCCTCCTTTGCTATAAATACGTACATCTATTTCCATACTTATCAAATCCCCTAACAAAGGTTCCTAATTTTTAATGAGACATGCTAAATTTATTGTAGACGTCCTACTTAAAGCATCAGTTACTACATTTTCTTTCCCTGGTTGATAATGAATAATTAAATCACAATCCTTCATTAATTCTGACTACCTCGTTTTTCTCATGTTCAATTCTTTTGGAGTAAATATATATTTCAAACTCTTATGATCGGTATAAATCTCAAAAGTCTCACCATATAAATAATGTCTCCAAATCTTAAGAGCAAAAATTACAGCTGCTAAATCTAGGTCATGGTTGGATAATTCTGCTCATATGGTTTTAAATGTCTTGAGGCATAAGCTGCTACTTTTCCATTTTGCAATAACACATATCCTAACTCATTTTTAGAAGCACCCCTATAAATCATCAATCCTCTCGTACCAGAAGGAATAGTCAAAATTGGAGCAGTCATTAATTGATTCTTAAGTTTTTAAAACTTTTCTCGGCTTCCTCAGGCCATTCATATTTTCACCTTCCTTTGTGTTAACATAGATAGAGGTTTGGCAATACTAGAAAATCCTTCAAAAAATCTTCGATAATGACCTTCTAATTCAAGGAAACTACGAATCTCACTCACATTAGTTGTTCTCGACCAATCTAGTATAGTCTGAATCTTTTGAGGGTTAACTGACACTCCCTCTATGGATATGACATGTCCTATAAAAGAAACACTAGGAAGCCGAAACTCACACTTCTTTAATTTTTCATATAATTTCTCTTTCCTAAGGATTTGTAATATTGCCTCTAAATTCTTCTCGTGTTCTTCAATACTCTTGGAATAAATGAGAATGGCATAAATGAAAACAACAACACATTGATCCAAATATTTCCTAAAGACTCTATTCGTCATATCCATAAAAGCAGCTGGTGCATTAGTTAGTCCAAATGGCATTACAAGAAATTCATAGTGACTATATCCAGTACGAAAAGAATATTTTTGAGATATCATCTTCCTTAATCTTCAATTGATGATAGCCTGACCTAAGGTCAATCTTAGAAAATATTTGTGCACCTTGCAGTTGGTTAAAAAAATCGTCTATGCGAGGTAAGGGGTATTTGTTCTTAATGGTCACCTTATTTAGTTCACGGTAATCTATACATAACCACATCGTCACATCCTTCTTTTTCATAAATAACACTGGAGCACGCCAAGGCGATATACTTTGTCTAATAAAACCTTTGTTTAAAAGGTCTTCTAATTGCACTTTTAATTCTCTTAATCCTAAAGGTGACATACGATATGGTCGTTTTGATATTGGTATAGTTCCAGGAATAATGTCAATGGTAAATTCCATTTCTCTATTAGGAGGTAGGCCTGGTAAATCATCTGGAAAAACATATGTAAATTTCTTAGCGATATGAATATCTTCTAAGCTAGGCCCTATCGTCTGGAAACTGGTAACAGTTGCAAGAAGTCTTTGTCATCCCTTCTTAAGAAAACTATAGGCTTACATTGCATAAATAATACACATTGGAGATATAATGCCAGTTCCTTTAAAACTAAATTTTAGTTGGTGAGGAATTTGGGAAGTAACACTCTTCTCGAAACAATCCACCGTAGAATGATATGAAGCTAACCAGTCCATCCCCAAAATGACTTCAAAATCTCTAATGTCTCAAACTATCAAATCAACAAATAGTTTATGACTATAAATGGCTATGGGGTAAGCCTTGTATACTAATTTACCCATCAATAACTCACCTGAAGGAGTAGAAACGTGTATGTTATGATTCAAAGGTTCAGAAAATTTATGAAAGAGATTTAACACATGTATAGATACGAATAAATGGGTAGAACCGGGGATCTATCAATGCTTTAAAAGGTTGTGCACATATAGAAAGTGTACCTGACACTACCGCATTAGAAGCTTGGGTATCAGAAAGTGCAAAAACTCTACCCTGTCTGCCTTGATTCTTATTTGCACTTGAAGGCTTTATCAGAACCCTTCCTGGGTTTGGGCAGTCTTTTATCTGATGTCCTTTCTGTCCACATCTACAACAAGCTCCAGAATCCTTAGAACAAGTTCGTCCTCCATGCATCTTTCCACATTACTGACATATCTGGTTATTATACTGTTTATTCTCACCAGATCCCCCAACATTAGACGTGCTCCTAAAAAAATTCTATTATTTGGGTTCTTTCCTTTTTATTCCCCAAACTTCTTCTTACCATCTCTAATTTCGATTGTACTCCTCACCATTCCTCTCTGCAATTATAGCCCTAGTCACTACGTCAATATATGATGTCAACTTCAGGATGGAAATTGGACTACGAATATTCAACCTTAAACCACATTCAATCTTCTTGGCTTTTGAAACATCAGTCACCACGATATGACGGGAAAAACGGGAAAACTCAATAAACTTTGCCTCGTATTGACCAACCGTCATATTCCCTTGCACAAGAATCATGAAGTTATCTGCTATTTCATCTTTCACCGTTTTAGGAAAATATTTCTCATCAAATATTAATAAGAAATAATTCCAACCTATATAAGTATTTCGTTCATCCTGTATTCTATTAGTCATTCTCCACCAATGTTCGGCTTCCCCTTCTAACATAAATGTTGCAAATGAAGCCCTTTGTTCATCGGTACACTAAAGAACATTGAGTATCTTTTCCAGCTGCATCACCTAACTTTTTCTACTTTGGTGGGGTTAGGAGTACCTTTAAAAGATGGAGGATTCAACTTGTTGAACTGATCAACATCACATATATTTAGTTAAAGTTTCCTTGGTACTCCATTATTCACCTGCTGCTCTATAATGTTTGCTAGAATTTCAATCACCTTGTATGCACCTTCCAGTCCTTCTATACTCGAATTACTAGTTCCCATAGATGATCTTCTCTTAGTCATTTTCTACAGTCATAGCCAAACGTAAGATCTACTATATTATATCAAGATTGAAAATTAAAAGACATATTATAAATAATTTAACACATATGGAGGGTTATCACATAAATGAGATATTTAATACTATCTCCTAAGGATGGAAACATGAAATCTATAAAGTTCGAAACCAATGTTCACTAGTCTACCGATTCCGAACCAAGGCTTTGATACACCTCTATAACGACCCCGACCCAAAATAGTAGTAGGGAACGGGTTTCTTGACATGCCACCAAGGTAACAAATATTTTCGACTTAAATTGTTTCCTTAAATAAATGCAACGAAAATACAATCACATGGTTATGAATCGTAAAATACTAAAAGTGGAGGAATTACATCGTCAGAGCTTTCTAAAGGAAACTTCATTTATTTTAAAAGTATCAACGAGTTACAACTTGAGACAAAATTTAAAGCCTATTTACTAGAGACACAAACATGCTCTATCATATAAAACAGACATTCTACTTAAAGTAACAAAAAGAGCTCCAAAACCTAAATCTTCAACATAGTCCTCTTACGTTCCATACACTTACTTAATTATTTCCTGAAAAATGGTCATTTAAAAAACATCATCTAAAAGCCGAATGAGGTTCAATCTCTAGATATTCCAATGTTTTCAGAAAATAGATACCTATTCAAGTGAAAAGAGAAGGCATATACATATACTGATAGGAACTTGCATTAATATATATAAAGTAACTGACAGTATATATAGTTTCAGAATAAATAGTTCAGAACAGGACAGATAAAACAATTGAGAAATATGTCAATTATTTAGTCTTAGCAGCCATGTATGCTCTAATACCCAGACAAATAGTGTTACCAAATGTTTTCGCCTGACAACAACACAGACAGAAAATCATGATCTCTGTACCAAGGCATTGTTTAGGTCACACCAGCGATAAACCATCTGGGAAGGTACCACCTAAATATTTCCACCCGGTAGTCAAGGCCAACATAGTAAGAGAGTTTCCATAGGCCAAATCAATAATTTCATAATTGAAAACAAATGTTTATATCAAGAGATATACACATATAACAAACGATGGAATCATTAGTATCTGATGTATTTTGAGAATAAAAATAGTTTCACAAAATATACATAGTTTGCATAATATCATATAATCAAAATGCGCAAGAAATGACATATAGTACTGGTCCAAAATAGAGGTCAAAATTATAGATAATGAGTCTTCGATCGCATGTTGCTTTTTTGGTTTCCTCGTTCATCCTATGTCTCTTTGTGAACTTATTTATTTTACTTGCTTTAATCACCTAGATTCATGTTTAGGATTAAACAAGATCAAATTGGGCTTAACTAAAATTGGTTCACATACTTGGTGCATATAAAATTTGGAAAATAGTTTTTCCAAGAGAAAGTTAGTTTTGACATTATTAAAACACATTCGAAAGAAAAAGGGGCCTACAAATTGGTATCAGAGCTAGAAATATTTTTTGATGTGTTAATCCCTAGTGTTTTTATGAATGAATTTCGGAAATTTTTAAAGTTTTGGAGCTCCTATTTTTTATGGAACAAATTATGCTTACTGAAAAATGTGAATGAGAAGTTCTTTAAAATAAATTGATGAGCGTTTATGGTTAGCGGTCGAAAACGGTTGGACACCACCGATCACACGAGAGGATGAGGCCATTACTTTAAAACCCATTAAGTCATGTACCGAAGCTGAACATAGACTTGTAATTTACAACTTTAAAGGTGTTCATGCTATTTCCTCAAATGTCACACCAGAAGAGTATAATATAATCATGACATGTGAAAATTTGATCGAGGCTTGGGATATTCTTACAATTACTCACAAAGGAACTAGCACTGTTAGGGCGTTTAAACTTCAAAACCTCCCTACACAGTTTGAGACGATCAAGATGTTAATGAGTGAGTCATTTGATGAGTTTCAGTTTGAGGTGATTAAGATGTTAAAGAGTGATTCATTTGATGAGTTTTATGCTAGGTTGTTCAATATTGTCAACTCGTCGTTAAAATTAAAAGAGAAAATTCCTGAAAATCGAGACATAAATAAAATCTTAAGGTCGTTCTCCAGTAGATTTGATGTAAAAAGTGGTCGTTTTGAACTTCTTGGGTATGCTTGAATCGAAGAAACTTAAAGAGATTGTACGTGACCTACAAACCTATGAACTCGATTTATTTACCTCCAAGAAATTTCCAACGAAAGAAAAGGTCAATTCTTTGAAATCCTGAAAGAAGGAGACTAAAGTTTTGGATGATGATTTCGGTTTTGATTTTGAGGATGTAGCCTTGTTGGAAAAGAAGTTCAAGAAATTTGTTAAGTTCCAAAATCAATTGAAAGATGTCAAATGACTTGAGAAATCCAAGAACAATAATGTCGATCCCGCCCCTAAGGATAAGAGTGAGGAAGTTAATAGGGATGAGTTGGATAGGTGTTTTAGGTGTGAGGGGTATGGTCACAAGATTACCGAGTGTCCCACTGGACATAAGAAGGAGGGAAAGAAACCGATAGCATATAATGACACCTTAAGTGATAGTGATCGGAAGAGGGAGAGAGTTCCCCCATTGAGTGAGACTTTATAGCGCTCATGGAATGTCATGTGAGAGATGATGATAAATCTTCCCATGAATATTCTCATGTGCATGACACTTTCGAGGCCGTTAAGTGTGAATCCCAAGAGAGAGTGAGGGTGAAGTTATGGAGGATGGGGAGATCTACGTAGGAGAGTTAAAAGTTACCTTTAGTGATTTATATGCGGAAGCAGTAAAGGTGAAAAAGGAAACTTGAAATTGCAAGCTAAGTTGACTGAGTGTGCCTAAGAGAATAATGATGCTTTGATTGAGTATCTTAGGTCATGGGAAAAGACTCTTAAGAAGAAAATATAATAAATTGAGAAAGAGAGAGATAGTCTTTATGGTTTAATGGAGGTTTTAAAGAAATAGGTTATGGGGTTTGAGGAGTCTAGGCATTTTCTTGAGTTTAAGATTAGTGAGTTAGAGGAGAGATCGAGAGACTCGATTAAGGTAAAGATTGATTTGGAGGCTAGATAAGAGAAGTTCGATAAGATGTTAGACACCGTCCAAATCAAGAAATATAGGTTTGGTATAGGTTATGATGATAGTGATGTTCTTATTCCCAAAGAAACTACCAATTGTGTGGGAGATCCCACTGGGAACGTTAGGCGACGTCGATATTTTAGTAATCATTCCCGCTATATTTATACTTGCATTCACTGCGGTAGGAAAGGTCACCTTAAACATTTTTTCTATGACCTTATGAATGCTTCTAGGAAGTTAAGGAATAAAGTCGTTTTGATTCCCAAATACCCCATTTGTTATTATAAACCTACTTGGGGTTAGGAAATCAGACTTATAGGATTTATGTATTAAACTTCATGGTTCTTATTTGGTTGAACTTGATTCTTCCCATGCTAAATCGAAAGTACGATTGTGTTGTCATGTTTATCATACGCTAGTCTTTGCATCATGATTTATATATTGTTAGTGTTATAACATGTGTATCTTTTGTATTATATTTTTCATTTATTTGAGTCTTATTTAAAAAAATATAAAAAGATTTTATTCTTGATAAAAAATTTCGAAAAATATAAAAAGATTTTTGGTTTTAAATATTTCGAGAAAAATATAAAAATGTTTTATTTTTGGGTAAAAAATATTTTTATAAAATATACAAAACGATTTTCATTGTATTTTTGTGTCGTGAGTCTTTCATGTTTGATATGGAATATTGGTGTGCTTGGACCCCCGTCATTTCATTATCCATGCGGTTAGGACATTTGGTTATAATTGTTGATGCGTTGAATGATCTTAACCATTATTTATTTGGGGTTGTTTCGAAGTTAATATACATTTGAATCCGACTTTGTATATATGCCATATCTACTCACATGCACGAGTTTACAGGGATGTTTGACATCTCATCCATATTTGTGTTTAATGATATGTTATTATCTCAATTTTGTCATCTAGTAAGTAGACTTAGGTGGAGGTGTGCATGTAAGAACCGTTTATCGTGAGAATTAATATTGCATAAATTGAAAAAATGATGATAGTTCACAGGAAAGGGCTACAAGATTACAATTAACTCATCGTGGAAGCAACTGTTTAAGAGTACCTAAGAAACAATTAAGGCAATAAAAAGAATTATATGCTAAAATAGGGCAAATAGGATTTTTCTAAGTTGAGAAAAATAGAAACCTCAAAAGATCTTTGAATATATATATATATATATATATATATATATATATATATATATATATGAGCTAGTTTGGTTGGAAAATTAAATGGGTTTGCACCATGAATCCTTACGTTGAAAATCGCATCATGACGCTATTATTTGTAGAATCATCAATATTTCGGATTTGTGAGTATGTTGATTGTTTAGTTCATTTATCTCAATATACTAATTGTCACATATGGCTGTGAGTCACAATAATAACGGGTGGCCAGCCCTATACTACATTAAATATGGTATCTCAGATGGCACAGTCTCAACATCAACTGACAATACTAAATAATGTAAGGCTAACTATCCAAAATTATTTAAAGTGGATGCCAAAAATTTAAAACTTTTATTTAACACCCAATAAAACCAACCATGTAACCAATAATACACAAAACAACATCTAACTATGATGAATGATGTATGCAAACTCCAATAATATAAAAGAGTACAATACTAGGTACAACAAAATCTCTACAAAGAAATACCCGGATATGATGTCGGGTCACAGACAATACAAAGATCTGAGAGGGAGAAAATATATGTGCTAACCTACAATACTTGGGTATAAACCCTATGTACAAACTAAGTCCTAATCTGGATGTATAATAGATAGAAATCGACTAAAACAAAGTGTCTCCACAGTCCACTACTGCTACAGCTCCACGAATACACTGGAAGGATAGACATCAATGGCGTCTATGCGGAGGAACACCTAAAATAATACAATATATATACATAGCAGGAGAAAATATAAACGGGTCAGAGCCCGAGTTGAAAACATTTTATAGCAAGTTCATTAAAATTCATAATAATTATAAATGCATTATTACATGATTAAGGTGGAATCGAACTCTCCATAATACTTTCCCTCACCTCTTAACTAAAGCGCGCAACTAAACGTATGCACGTGATCTCCAAATGGATGCCCAATTCTAATTAGGCAAAAGGATCTAACTAAAACCCAATTGAAATATTTAATTAAAATCATCTAACCTATCTCCCAATCTACACTTCTCTATGTTCTTTAAATCACATACTTTAACTTTAAGGTTATAATTCTCTTTATATTTGTTCATTTATTGAACATATAAAGCTGCACAATCATTCTAATAATCACATCATCGCAATACATCAACATTCTCTTTTACTAGAATTTCATATATTCTAGTTATGCCCTTATGTGGCATGTAAACATATATATAAAATTATATATGAGTTATTAGCATCAAGAGTTAAGGACAAAACTTCTCTCGATTCTCAATACAGCACTGCGTTTCATGCGTGGGACGTCTCACCAAGGCAAAATCCAAACAAGGAACCCCCCCGTTACACTACTCCTGACAGTACTGATCCTCGAGATTCACTATGCCCTTAATGCATGATGCATGTAACCCAAATTATTATTATTCCATTTTAATTAATATTCTCAATTCTCAATAGTACACGATGTTTCATGCATGGGACGTCTCGCCGAAGCGAAATCCAAACAAGGAACCCCCCCGTTACACTACTCCTGGCACTGTCGATTGTCGGGATAGGTGATATATATATAATTATGATCATTAAGGATGAACTTCTCCCCAATTTCCAATATTACACTGCGGTTTGTGCATGGGGCGTCTCTCCGATGCGAAATCCAAACAAGGAACCCCCGATACACTAGTCCTGGCAATGTTAGTCCTTGAGCTCCATTATGCCCTCGATACCCAAGAACAAGCACAATCAATAATATAATAACCATCCAACTGAGCTATAACTCGAGGACGCAGGCTCACATCCTATCATCTTCAAGTTGCCCATCCAAGTAGCAAATTGGGGCCACCTGGTGGGGTTCAATGGCACCCACCTCGTGATCAACTAACGCACACAATGTCCCAGGGAAGCGGTCATAGCTCCTAACCAGCAAGTGAGAATGACACATACCCATGACTTCTCACCCCCAAAATAATAAATGTCTATCACATAATAATCACCATGGACGACTATGACCTGGGGAATATCTACGCACTGCTCATCGAGCCAGGGTGCTCACCCTCAATGCACACAACTTCCCAATGATAGCAAGGAGGGGGTATGCTTAGCTATATATATATACCATCACATAAGGCATACATATCATCACATCTTATAAAGATATACCATCGTATAAGATATACTTACCACATCATTTTCATATTTATAATACTCTTAATACGCTCTTAGGCGCAATAGAATTGATGTCATTATTTAGAATATTTCCCTCTTGATATACTAATCGTCATTTCTCACACATTTTCCCCACTTAGTATACCCTATACTAATTCTCTCTTGAAGCTCACATGTCTCTTCTAATTATGAATTGTCGCTCAATTCTATTTAAGTTAAGGATATTCTTTATCCTAATGCGCCTCAATTAGCATTTCTCATTTGTGTGAGATATCTCCCAAATCAATTGTCGTTAAGGATATTTCTATATCCATATGAATATCAAGTAGCATTTATAATTATCCATCCATAATAGGGTTCAATTCATTTTATGAAACTTTAAAGTTATTCCATTTGGGATTTGCTCCTAAGATTCAATATCTCTAAATTATTCTCCTTCTTTCATAACAACTTAATAATTATCTCCAAATAGGATTTTCATCAATAGTGGGCTTCCCCACTTAGAATACACTAAAATCTCTAATCGGTATTCCTCAAATTAAGTCTATATGACTCCAATTATCTCTTGTAAGGGAAACTCTCTAAAAGTATCCAAAACATACTCTAAATAACTCCTATAGAGGTTCCCAATCGATAACCTCGAACAAAACGGAATGAAATCCTCCCTAGAAAAACATCCCTCAAAAAGTCCTATTTTCGAATCGATTCGGTCCAATTCCGAATCGATTCGGCCCTGCGAATTGATTCGGCCTCCAAGGCGAATCGATTCGGATCATCATACCTGGGATTCTGTCTCAGGATGAATCGATTCGGCTGGGGTCCCAATTGATTCGGTCACTCAGACCTGGGCACCTAAATATTTCTAAATCGATTCGGTAGGAGGCCGAATCGATTCGGCCCTTCAGAATTCTCGAAAATGGCTACTTTTTAGTAAGCCAAAAATCCCAAAATTCATTTTAATCATTTTCTCTTCATTTCTTTTCAACCCAATCACATATATATCATCTATAATCATCCTAGAACAGATGTAAACCAATTTATAACCTCAAATCTATTTCTACAAAACAAATATAAGGTTATACCCAAAAAATTAGGTTTTGATAAACTAAACCTAAAACCCAAAGATTAAATCCACAAATCATGAAATAAATGGAACACAACAATTATTTAGCAAGTTTAATCACTTGCCTCGAGTTCGTAGGGTCTGAATCCGCCTTGAGATCGTGTATTGACCGAAAAATCCTCTTTCTCTCTCTTTTCTCCTTCTTTCTCTTCTTCTCTCTTTCTTTCTTTATTTTTCTCTCTTTCTTTCTAGGGTTTTCCTCTTTCTCTTAAGTGAGAATGACTTCTCACGTGGCTTTTATGCCCTATCTCCCAAGATACACAACTTTAAATGATAATACACACTTTAAATGACTCGGTAACTTTAATTCGAGCCAAACGACTTAAAAAATATTTCGAAACCCAAATAGACCCCAAGTCCAGTCATTTCGACTATCTCGACCCTTCCGGAAACAATGGTACCCTCAGAATTGTCATCCGAACAACTTTCTAATGACTTCAAATTTTGACCTCAATTACCAATTTAATTAATCTCCGAATAAAATAATATTTATTTCTCCCAAAATAAATAAATCACCGTCTCCAAGACCTCGGGTTATTACAATGGCTAAAAATAAGTTTGATGACATTTACCTATCAATTAGAGCTTCTTGAACGTTTCAATGTGTCGGAGTTGTGAGTCATTTGTTGTAGTTCACACACATTCACTTCGTATCCTTGTTTGAGCACATTGATACTATGTTAGCATGACACTCACATTGTTTTACTTGTTTTTTTTATTTTGACTGTGTTTTGCTACTTTTTGGTATTTCTAATTGCTATTTTCATGAAATTATTTCACTGGGTAAAACTTCATCATTTTTAGAACTGGAATATCGAATGTTTGATGTCATTCAAATGACATCTGGACCTCGTTTGAGCAGCAAGTCCATGTATCGTGATGTTTTGATTTTTCGAGGTTCAAGTGACATTCAAAAAAGTGTCAAGTACTGTTCGGGAGAAGGGTCATGCATAGAATTTTTAAGGTCACTTGATGCTTAGTTCAAACGACATGCAAAGTTATTCAAATGGCATAGAATTGTCGTTCGAACGACTTGAGGGATTTTTTTAGAATTGTTCATGTTTCATACCTGCTTCGTTTTAATGATAATACCATACTGTTTTGGTATTTATTGGGTGTTTATATGAAGTTTCTTTTGATTATGAATGTTGAATTTCTCTATTGCATTCGTTTAGTCACATCATTCCTAGTTCTGATGATTTCTTTCATGTGACTTCTGTTTGCTAGCTACGATTTTGTACTTTGTGATTATGTTTAGCTGGAATTTCCATGTTTATCAATATATGCTTCATTGATTATTTCATTCTAGATATTTGATATTTGTTTATCTTTTTCACTTATTATCTATTCGCGACAAAAGGGGGGAGAATTTGTAAGGACATATTTTATAAGTTTGTTATCAATTTAGTATGGCGTATACTGCTACACCGTCGAAAAACATTCAAGCATCAAAGACGGATTCGAATATCAAGGTTCTTCATCAAAAAGACTACGCAAAGTTTACTTTGGTAAGGTTTTGTTTTAAATACCTTAACTTTCCACTTAGAGCTTTTGGGATATTTTTACAAATTATTTTCTAAGTGTTGGAGCAGAATTTTTCGTCAAAATTTGAAGTATTTTTTCTAAGTCCTGTAGTGTACCTCAGTTTTGACGCCAGGTCATTCAAACGAGATGTCATCTCGTTCGAGCGACATGTGCATCTCGCGCGAGATGTCGTTCAAACAACATATGTACTTCATTCGCGCGAGATAGCTATTTAGTTTGAGCGACTGAGGCGATACGTTTTTCTTTAAATACTCATTAAATGGTTTTTCTTTCATTAAGAAGTCCCAGCGTTTTGAATGACAGAAAACTGCGAAATTGCATAATCCTTTTGACTTCTTCTTTTAAGGTTTAATCCCTTTTTGTTTTTTCAATTCACAAAAATCCCATATGCTTTGGTGAATTATTTTGGTGTTCAAGAACACTACTTTGCTTTTGTTCAACCTCTGTGGAGAAGGCATTTCCATATTTTATTGATGGATACCAAGTGTAGTCATTCTGCATGTGGACGAGCCGAAGGCGACGAACCCACACCTGGAGGGTAATTGGCTGTCTCTCGTATCTTTGAAGGTTTGCTGAAGGCTCCGTGCATTACACACTTGTAGGCGATTATCAGGTTATATGTAAGTCAAAGGTCTTGTGAATTCTTCAAAGTGTTATTAAAGGTTTTACCCAAAATGTTTTTTTTTCCTGAATTGGTCGTCTTTATTTTTCATTCATGGTTTTAATGATTTATGAAATTTAGATGCATGTTTACGGGCAGAATTAATTTTGTTTAAAAATAGACTCTAATTAAATAAGGTTTACTTGGAAACTTGCAAATTAATTTAAATCGGTATCACACACCACATTTATTCATTTTCAAATTGGTATCAGAGCCGGTTACGCTAATTTATCTCGTATTCCTATTTTTAGCAAAATTATGTGATACAATTTTTTTTTTTGAAAAATCATGAAAAATCGCAATTTTTCCTATGGAGCACTTATATAATCAGATGCCTATTTTTTACGGGTCTAATTATGCCTATTGGAAAGATCGCATGAAATCTAGTTTAAAAGCCATTGACGAGCGTGTTTGGTTCCTTTATGAAAATGGGTCGACTCCTCCGATGGGCACCGTTGAAAATATCACCTCTTTAAAACCCGTGTCGGCCTGGATTGAAGATGATTTTAAAATGTCTACATTTAATTCACGTGATTTGAGTGCTATTTCTGGATCCGTCACTCCCGAGGAGTTCCGTCGAATTATGACGTGCACCACGTCTAAAGAGGCATGGGATATTTTGAAATTTATACATGAGGGTACAATAACGATCAAAGAATCAAAATTACAAAATTTGGCCTCCCAATTTTAGAATATCACCGTGTATGAGTCTGAATGATTTAATGATTTTTATGAACATTCGTCGGACATTATTAACACCAGTTTTAGCTTGGGTGAGGTGATTGATAACACACGTGTTGTTAAAAAGATTTTGAGATCACTCCCAAGATGCTTTATTCCTAAATTCACTGTTTTTAACTCTTTGGGAAATTTGAAATCACTTAAGTTGGAAGAACTTATAGGAGACCTTCAAACCTATGAGATAGACATGTTTCCACAAACCATTAAGGCTAAGGATAGAGGCGTTGATTTAAAGACTCGTTTTAAGAAAAAGAAAGAAAAAGTTTATGAGTCCGATTCTGAGGGTGAGTTTGACTTTGATGATGTGGCCATGCTTCTGAAATTTTTTAAAAATATTCTCAAAATGAATAAAGAAAATTCTTCCAATAAAAATAGATCTTTTGAGTCAAATAAAAAGAAAGTGGAGGCCAAAGATAGTGACAAAGAGGATAATATGAGGTGCTTTGAGTGTGAGGGCAAAGGGCACATGGCTAAAGGGTGTCCTACTAGGATAAGGAGAAAGGGCAAAGAGACTTCTATGCCCGCCACACTTAGTGATAGTGAGGGTGATGAGGGTGATGTGGGATATGAGTCCGATAAAGGTTTAGCACATGGGATGTGTGTAGGTTTTTGAGTCGTGTGAGCACACCCCCTTTATCCCACGTTGATAGAGGTCATGAGATCACCGGTGATGACTCGAGTGTTTCTATTGGAGATGAGAGCGAATTTGAGAGTGGACATGAAAGTGAGCTCCAAAAATCTTTTTGAGATTTGTACACCGAGACCTTGAAAACAAAGAAGTATAATATAGATTTAGGTCGTCGGGTTTTAGATTTGGAGGGAGAGAAGGAAGTTTTTAAATGGGAAAAGTGTGATTTGACTAACAAGGTGTTTAGTCTGATGACACGTGTATCCCAACTCGAGAGTGATCTCGAACATGACCGGTAGGTCAAAGTTCCTTTAGAGAACGCATCTAATAAGGCTGGAAAGATGGTTCTCAATGCCATTTTTGGTAAAGGTAATAAGTTAGGAATAAGTCATGACGGTGCTTCTACTTCCCAATGAGCACCCGAGTTGGTTCCCACTTTAGTGTTAGATTCTCGTGAGTCTCACCATTATTCACCTAGGCATCCTATTCCTATTAGGACAGTGCGTCCTAGAGTTTTTAAGAGAGGTGTTCCTAGGCCTATATATGTTTGTTCCTATTGTAAAAGGAGAGGACACCTTAGGGAATTTTGTTTTAAGTTGGGTTATGTGTCATGTTTTTCTACTAATCATGTTTCTTCCACACATGCACCCACACATGATAGTTTACATGCTCCTGGAGACTACATGAGAGAGTTTGCACATCTAGGTGAGCAAGTTAAGTTTTTAGTCAAAACTTCACAAAATTTGATGGAGGTTTTTCATAAGTTGGCACCACCTTTAGAAAACCCCTCTGCACCTAACGATTGAGGTTTGACTTATTTTCTAGCATAGGATGATTTTCATGATGAAATTATTTTCCTATTACTAGTATGTATCATTTTTGTATGTTTTATTTTTTTTGGAAAAATTTTGAAATATACAAAAAGATTTTATTTTTGATAAAATTTGTGAGAAAATCCAAAAAGATTTTTGTATTTTGTTTGCACCATTTATGGATTAACACTTAGGATGACAGAGTCAAAACATCATTCCATTTTTCATGTGACTGTTTGATAGTGTTTTGAGATAATAGGTCAATTCATCCATGTGATTATAATGTTTGGAGTCATTAAGATGTAATTGAGTGTTACTTCTTACATGTTTGACTCATGATTTCCTTTATTACACATGTGCACGAATTTGTTTGATTATTGTGCTTGTCTGATCTCATATTGGTTGGATGTTTTAACTTCAATCTTGTCCTTAAAATGAACCAAGCACAATAAAACAAGACAATAAAAAGTGTGAACCTTTGAACCATGTTTGTGAGTTTGTGTGCTTTATTTGAAAACGGTGAAGGGTTATGAAAGTTTATCATTTATCCTTTGCGATTAAGCTGTTTTTTAAGTTGGACCTAAAAAATTGAAGAATTTTATTATTCGGGGTCCAAAGAGGTTTAAAAGAGCCCGAAAAAATTTAAAGTCAATAAAAAAAAATTCATGCCAATTATGGGCCATTTTGGTTTTTGCACCAATTCTCCAATGTTTGAGAATTTAGATTACCTCAAAACGAAAATATGCACGAGGGTTTTTGGATGGAGAATTAAAACGGGTTTGAACATCCTTAAAAGTCATGAAAAAGCGCTACATAGTTTTAGACGTTATTGGTGTGGAAATCACTTTAACTTTAATTTGTTGATTTTCATAAGACGATGTCATCTAAATTCAACAATTTTTACACCTATGGATAATTTTGATGTTTATTCGTTAGGAGTACACGTATTCATCATGCACATATTATTGATTGAGTTTATTTACCTATCGAATGTGTTCACACCCATACATTCTATTTTCATGACTTGGTTGTTTGAGTTTAAATCCATGTTGTGATTTTTAGTATCTTATTTTTGTATGAAAATTTTGAAAAATTCAAAAAATAGTTTGTGAAGATTTTTTTGTAAGAGCACGTTTGCCATTGGATTGATGCCTTGTTTTGATGACAGCCCGATTTTTCTTGTTTGATTTTATTCTTCTCTTTTGTCTATTTTGGGACATAATAAAAAGGGGGAGAACGAATTATCCTATTATGGGGGAGTTTGGATGGAATTTAAAACGGGTTTTCACGTCCTTGAAAGTCTTGAAAAAGCGTTAAAAAGTTTTGGATGTTATTGGTGCGGAAATCACTTTGACTTTGATTTGTTGATTTGCATAAGACGATGTCATCTAAATTCAACAATTTTTTCACCTAAGGATATTTTTTATGTTCATTCGTTAGGAGTACACGTATGCATTGTGCACATATGATTGATTGAGTTGATTTACCTATCGAATGTGTTCACACCCATCCATTCAATTTTCATGATTTGGTTGTGATAGTATAAATTCATGGTGTGATTTTTGGTATCTTATTTTTGTATAAAAATTTTGAAAAATCCAAAAATAGTTCGTGGAGGTTTTTGGGATATACCTTGGCATGCGCGTAGTTTGACCCTTGTTTGCTATGCATTTTGTTGTGACACTCCATGTTTTTATTGTTTCTTTTTATCTGTCTATTTGGGGACATCATAAAAAGGGGGAGAAAGAATTATCATGTTATGGGAGAGTTTTTGCATTATGGAGGAGATTTGATTTATTAATGATTTATTCTTATATTATTTCAAACTCGATGCGTCACGATGGTTTTTGATTTATCTTATGTGTGTAGGTACAAAGATTGAAGATCATTATGTTGCACACCCTGATGATAAAAGCTTTGAGATTTGATGAAGACTTTTTGAAGAACAGTTTGAGATATTGCAAATTTATTCATGGGAGGGTAGATTTGTATAGGCAATTTGGTATTTGATAATTCAGATGTTTTTATGTATGTACTGGCATAGACATAGGGGGAGATTTGTAAGGACATATTTTATAAGTCCGTTATCAATTTAGTATGTCATATACCGCTACACCGTCGAAAAGCATTCAAGAACATTCAATCATCAAAGACGGATCCGAATATCAAGGTTCTTCATAAAAAATACTCTGCAATGTTTACATTGGTAAGGTTTTGTTTTAAATACCTTAACTTTCCATTTAGAGCTTTTGGCATATTTTTACAAAATATTCTCTAAGTGTTGGAGCGGACTTTTTCGTCAAAATTTGAGAATGAGTATTTTTCTAAGTCCTGTAGCGTACCTCGGTTTTGATGTCAGGTCGTTCAAACGAGATGTCATCTCATTCGAGCGACATGTGCATGTCACGTGATGTTGTTCAAACGACATACGTACTTCGTTCGCGCGAGATAGGTATTTCGTTCGAGCGACTGAGGCAACGCATTTTTCTATAAATACTCATTAAATGGCTTCATTTTCATTAGAAGTCATAGCATTTTGAAAGACAGAAAACTACGAAAGTGTAGAATCCTTGTGATTTTTTCTTTTAGGGTTTAATCCTTTTTTATTTTTTCAATTCACAAAATTCCCATATGCTTTGGTGAATTGTTTTGCTTTTGTTCAACCTATGTGGAGAACGCATCTCCATTTTTGATCGGTGGATACCGAGCGTAGTCATTCTGCGTGTGGACGAGCCGAAGATGACGAACCTACACCTGAAGGGTATTTCGTTGTCTCTCGTATCTTTGAAGGTTTACTGAAGGCACGGTGCATTACACACTTATGGGCAATTATCAGGTTGTATGTAAGTCAAAGGTCTTGGTAATTCTTCAAAGTGTTATAAAAGGTTTTACCCGAAAGATTTTTTTTTCGAAATCTGTCGTCTTTATTTTTCATGCATGGTTTGAATGATTTATGACATTTAGATGCATGTTTAGGGGCTGAATTAATTTCGTTTAAAAATAGACTCTAATTGAATAAGGTTTACTTGGAAACTTGCGAATTAATTTAAATCGGTATCACACACCACATTTATTCATTTTCAGAGATGTATATGATGTGGGGGGAGTTTATATTGTTTGATGAGCACATATTTTCTTGTTGCATTACAAATTGATATCATATGCTTACATGCTTATATATTGGTATTAATTATTTTGAACATATTTATACCCTGATTTCGAATTAGTATCAAAATAATTGTCTCACATGTTTAAGAAATGATTTATTTTACATATTGTTTTTACATCTTGGTATTTTTATATCATTTGTTCCTCCATGCTTCATTGGGTATTTGTCTATTTCATGTGTGTAGGTATTCTTCAGTGAATTAAGATTTCAAGACTACATCACATACAGACAACTCATGCTTGTCGGACCAACATTTACTAGTCTTGTCTTGTAATTTTTTATTTTGGATTTTATGAGATGGGATTTAGGAGTCTCTGTTTGGGATAGGCATTTTACTATTTGGGTTTTGTCCATGAATAGTTAATGGGGGATATTTTTAAGGCCGAAATTTCCAATTGAGTTCATTGTAAGTATTTGATGTATTCCCGGAACAAAACTTTAATTTTGAATCATGGATAGATTTTTTATTGTCATGATTCCCACACAGTCTATGACACAAACTTTATTAAAGATGTTGCGGCCAAGATTCAATGATTTATTATGCCGAGATTAAATTGGTGCACGTTTCATGTCTTGATTGCATTTCGATCTCTCAGGTATGAATGCATAATGGTTATGGGACTCGAAAAATGTTTTTAGGATGTTATTTTTATTAAAAAATAATTTTAACGGGATTTAACTTCGTTTATTCTTAGATAAGGATTTTTTAGAGTCGTATAGAACCCTCCCTTGTGTTTAGAAGGATCAAATGACACTTGCAGTCATTCGAGCGACATTTCAAGGTCATTCAAGCGAGATGAACATGTCGTTCGTGCAACATGGCCATTTCGTTTAAGCGACGTGATTATCTTGTTCAAATGAACCCGCCAAATCAAGTTCTCTATTTCAGGAGTGTTTCACTCCGAATTTCGTAACTGCATAACCAATATTTTAGAGAAAATAGTTTTGTTTTTCTGCACAAGTTTTCTAAGGGTTTCAAAAATAAAAAAGATCCTCACTGTTTAAAGATCCGAGCTCTAATTCACATATGTTATAGAGATCTTGGTTTGTACCATTGGTTTGTTCTTACATCACTGAAGAATTGGTCATTGGGTTTTGCGATAAAGGAACGAAGGAGTTCGTGTTCAACTTTGTAGACGTTGACAAGCTGTATCGGTGGACACCGAGTCATTCGTGGACGCGTGTGCTATGGACAAGAATTTTAAAGTCTAGTTTCTAACCCAACACCTATGTCTATTGAATTGACATGATCATAAGTTAAATAAATTCTAATAAAACTCCATAATGACTAAATAAAATCAAGGAAACATACTTTTCAAAATAGTTCTCAGGAAAGTGTTAGTGAGCCGAGTCAGCCTAAAATTTTGCAAAGCCGAAGTCTAAAGTTAGACTACTCCCACCACTTCTATGAACTAACAAAGCCCATTTTTGTGGCAAAATTCTCGAATATATGTGTTCATATCAATAATTATCAAGCATCGGCATTTGATTAACATATTTTTAACATATAAATATATCAATCCAACATAATAGATATCCGACATTAAGGACTAGGCTCCATAATTATCATAATGTTGTATACAGTATACCCGATATCCCATTTCCAAATGTTTTAAATATGTCTCATTCGTTGGAACTTCGTTGGCTTTGATCCCAAGTCTCCTTGTGTACGTAGGCGCTATACCGAGCCAAACTCATTAAGCCCAAACCTCAAATACATCTTTTGGTGTATTATTTCTTTGAAATGTCCCCTTCTCTAGTCCAAACCTACTTTCTCTATAACCACAAACCACCCCAAATGTGTTGTCATTTACTTGGTTTCTTAACCGTAAAACATTACGCCTTTTACATAACCCTTCCTCCACACCTCTAAACTATCCCAATGGACAATACCTTCCCACTAGTGATCATAATATAATATACCACTACCGATGATATCGATTATCCCCCTATCTAAGTCAAGTTCAATACTTTTACACACATCACATTTCAACATGTGCAACCGAACTACGTAGGCTTTGATCTCATGTCCACACGAGTATATGGGCACAATAATGAGTGCTTCTCGTGAGCACAAGCCCATAATATGTCTCTTGATATATTTTCCTACAAAATTTCACCCATCTCGTACCTTTATATATCTCCTTAAACCTCAAAATAGATAGAAAACTATCAAGTCGAGCTTTCTTGCACACTTATATACATAAAATTAATGTTCACCGATTACCCAAGCCGAGCTTCCTCGCATCCATATATGCATGAACCTAAATACAGAGTTCTACAAGAACTCTTTCATACCCATACTGATTTAACTAACATTCATACACCTTTCACTATTTATGTTCTCTTACCTAAGAACCTCTCTACATCTTATGGAATTCTCAAGCTAAGGTCTCTAAGCATGTTCTAAAATAAACTAAAAAGTAATCAAATAATATTAAGAATGATAATAACCATATATTTAAGTAAGCATCAACAACAAGTGGGGTGTCTAATACCTTCCTCGTTCGTAACATGATTCTCTAACTCTCACAATAAGAATCTCTAGATCAATCGCAGACCTAAACCTTTCTTAAGATTAGACCGAAAGGTCTAATCCGAACCTCTTTTTGTATAAAACAAACTGGAGACTCTAAACTGCTGACAAACCCTTAAGCTTGAAGCGTACTTAGGTTCAAGCCTAAAACAGGAGCATGCATTAAAACTAGATATGGACTCAAATAGCTTCTAGGAGAAAATGATCGAACCCACGCCAAACCGATTACCTGACCTCCGGAGGAGGGAGTGGAATGGGAGACAAGCACTCATGGCATCCATAGTTACACACAAAAACTCTCCCCATGCGCATCACCACTTGGGGCCCGCAATGCCATAGTGGCAAATTCACCTGGGATACATCAAGAGAACCAAACTATCAGTATGCTTAATAAGCCCCCTCATGAATACGTTACAAAAAATTTAGAAATGTTTCATTGCTTTAGTCTTAGATCCGCTTAAAACGTATACACAATTTAGCCATAGAATTATCCCCCACCCCTACCCCATGTACAACATTTTACATTTTCCCTAACATATAGGGGCACAGGAAGGACCTTGCGATAAAATAAACTTTAAAGTATTTAAAAATAAAAATTATTTATTTTTTAATCACGCATTGGATATTCTAAATTTCCATATTGTATAAACCATGTACCCTCAAGGCTAAAAGAAGTTAGTCAAAAGGCGAGTTGCCGATGAATATTCTCGCGCTTTTGGCTGACCCATTTGGTATATCGAGCAACTTCTCTCTCGATCCCAATGCATCTTTAATAGGGAACATTTGAAGTTTGTCCAGTACTGGGGTATATTGAATAGCCTTTCATAGCTATTCATTACTAGGGTAAAATGATTTCACGCGTACCTTAAATGTTGTTTAGTCCAAGAGGTATATCGTGATTCATGGAAATTAAAAGAAATCCACCAATCACCGAGTTGCATCACCTTTTGCATATGGAAAAACATGTAGGTACACACCCTATTGCACAAAAATAACAGATACTTATTGGCCCATCGTTTTGACCAAAAAATTAAAAATTAGCAGATGGTCAGAGGCTAGTCCAAAACCCCTCATATTCCAGATTAAATGTATTCCCTTGTTACAGAAGATAAAACAGTATGTATCTGCAAGTCATCGCCGAAACAAAATTCCCTAATGCTAGATTCCCATTCCCATATTTGATTTTGAGAAAATAATACACCACAATATATTACTTCTACGCTCCTTACACAAAAAATGAGAGCTCGCCCCTTTTTTCCTTAATCCAACATGAATTTGTTCAGCTCTTCCCTTAGAATATACTATAAAGTAAAAATATACAAAAAAACAAAATGCCATCCCATACGATTAAAAACATATAAAAGAATGGCATCCGAAAATTGTAAATATGTGAGTCCTTCTTCCCGCTATGTATTATCCTTCTGTCAGTCCTTTTGTCTACAAACATGTGAATGAAAGTTCCTCAACTTTTTCTGTAGTTACCATTGTCAAAAAAGAGACCACACTATACTTACACTAGAAACCCGAGTTTACACTACATGATGCCGTTTAGTTTAATCAACAATCTCCCCACCCATGACTATTAAGTTTACTCCACAATACGCTTTATGTCTACCAAAGAAGACCAAACTCCATCCGCAATGGATCATATCTTGAGAACATCATCGTCTGAAAGAATACCATGCAGTCCGAAAATAGGGCATTGAGTTAGGCATGTGCCCAACAAGGACCCACTTTCACAACTAGAATCAAAGAGAGAGGGATTCCTCCCTCCCTGAACACAAGTACACCTCATGTGGTTGCTATCTAAAAATGTTAACTATTCCTCGGGATCCTCTTGGGTCGAATTTATCACCGGCACTACCCCCTAACACCGGTGCCCCCCAATTCTAAGTACCATTTTCTCCGTATCGATACTTTGAGGCTTACAGTCTATATGCCAAGTATCAAAACACCATTTTCGAAGGCCCCCACGAGCTGAATCTGTAGCTCCTCCGTCAGCCGATGCGGTCATCCCTCCCCCCCCCCCCCCACCACTTTAGAAGAAGCATGTACAGTTTGGGAAGGGGTTTTGATTGATAAAAAATAAGGATCTACTTCAATCGATAAGCCCTTACGTACGACAATACATAACATAGAGATCATACTTAAAAAGGGTGGACAATTACATAGGTCCAATAACAACTGCATCTCCTCTAAAAGGATTAGTAAAATACAGACCATAGATCATCTTACTAACATTAAGAATATGGGTCCTTATCCTGAAGCTCGATAGCCATAAGAATTCAAGATGCTTATATTCAAAACATACAAAGGACTGGGCATTCCGTTCACCCATTTATCCAACTACCACCTACGGATAGAAGTCCAAGACGTTGGCCTTTGAGTTCTAGAGAGGATGTTCTCCTCTACTATGTCCGAGGAGCTGTTACCGGGTACATGGGCCTAAAACATGAAGGAACAACCAAAATAAGGGGTTATCTATGTCATTCTTTCCAAAAACAATATGAATATAATGAAGAACTAGGCATCACATGCAAGGATCTAAAACTACTGAAATAGGAAGAGGGAGAGGAAATTGACACTTTCATCACTAGTTAGAGATAGAAAGACGGTCATATGGTCAATTGCCCCTTCAAAATGAGGAAATAGGGATCATAATTAGGAACCTTCGAGAGGAGGTTTAAAATGAACTCAGACTCACCTAGATCTCAGTTTTCAATGCCCTCAACCACATAAGGTGTAAGAAAGAGAAAATATTGGCCGAAAAAGCTGTCATACCTAACGAGGAACCTCATCAAGCTAAAAATTATTTCTCTTCCCAAAAGAACTCACGGAGAGCTTCCTCATCACACCTCACTACTCTCATACTCAGTCCATAACCGGAGTCGTACCGGGTTCCCAACACTACCCAAACTATGGTATACACTAATGCACCCTTTTAACTAGGACTCCCTCTAAGGAACTATCAAACTATGACCGTCCTAAAGAATTTTGGTCTCGCTAAAGGCCCATAACCAACCTCTAGGACCCCCTTAATCCGATCTTCGCCACATTAAAATAGAATGTTTGTTTGAAAACCCTTAACCCTAGATTACCCTTTACCTTCCCAAATAAAAACCGACAGCCCGACTCTTATTGTGAGTTCCATCAAGGATCTGGCCACATTATAGATAATTTTTGGTACCTGAGATTATCTATCCAAGACTTCATCAAAGCCAAGAGCTTAATACCTAAAAAGCCAATTGTTACTAACAAACTCCTACCATATCATCCTAATCTCGAAGCCAACACCTTATCAGATGCTCCCACCCCAAACATCGACCCTTCTACCATAATAATCCCCATTCATTGGGAATCAATGATGAGGACACACTCCCAATCCTAAAAATTCACCCCATCGGCATGCCATCGGAAAATAGGGAGCTCCCCAAACTAAACTCTTTAAATTACGAGACGGTTTAATTAAATTCCAGACTACAATTCCTTCTAAATTTTAACAATAAAATTTTAACCAAAATTAAAATTAACTTTAAACAAATTGTTGAATATTTATTTAACCACAAATATAATTTAACCCGTCCTAAAATTTTCCAAATAATAAAATAATCAAATTTTCAATATAGGCCAAACTCAATTAACATTAATTTTACCAAATTAACCTTTTGAATTGAATTAAATAAAATTACAATTACCCAAACATGAATTAGCACCCAATTAAGTAAGAATGCATATTCAACCAAATTTTATCTTTTTAACCTAAGCATGGATTCTAGGTGAGTTAAACAAGATAAAATAAACAATCTCACTACACGACGATGTATGAGGAAAATCCAAATGGGAAAAACCTTGAAAGGCCCTTGCTTACAAGTCAACTAAGTATTGTAATTAAAAATACAAGACAACAGACTTACACAAGTGACTTGACTCCCTTGAAGCCTTTACACTCCATCTTATATCAAACTCCTCCTAGTCGACAACCACGAACTCCACCACACTCTCGGAATCCACTGATGGGTCTTTGGTCTCCATCAACTCGCACACAAATCCTATCTCCGTATGGGAACACCGCAACAAAAAAAAATTCTTCTCCTTTGTGGGTAGAGAATGAAAACACAAAATTCTCCTTTGTTAGGGTAGAGATGAAGCCGGTGCCAAATAAATTCTCCAAGAAAAATATATATATGAACGAACTTGAATTTAAACAAACATATGGGTGTCTGTGTTTTGGTAGAATTTAATCCATGAAATAAAAAAAAACTTAAACTTTTGAGGGAAACCTTTTTCTCTCAAAGTCTAGAGGAAAGTATGTCAAAAGGTTGTTTCCAAAAAGTTTCTCCCTCGCATAAAATCTGGTGAAAAGTAGTGGGTAAAAATGGATGGAAAACTGAATACTGCTCCAAACTGCCGACATGTTGTTCAAATGACTTCGTTTGAACGAGTATCTAATAAAATTCAGAGAATTAAAGTACAAAATCGTTAGATAACTCGTTTCATACATGTTCTAATGATTTCGTTTGAACGATTTTTTCCAACAAAAATTCAAAAAAAAGTATCAAAGTCATTCGAATTCTCGTCTGATGTTCGTTCGAACGACTTGGGATTCTCGTTCGATCAAGATCCCAGTTTTATTCAAACGACATTACAGAAAATCCATAATTTTTTTTAGCTCAAAATCTTATAAAAAGTTCTAAAATTGATTTTCTAAATATAAAATGTGCTTATGATAAAACTTTATAAAACTAACACCCCAAAAAAGTATTCCAAGCTCCTATATATATATATTAATGCCTTCATACCTTTAGGATACATTGGAATCCACATGTTGATGACGTGAAACTTGGCACTTGAAACCGGCAAGGATGAAACTATAAATTCTGGGTGCTACGTCTTCAACACTTCAAACACGTCCTAGGATTGATAGGTATAACATGAAGATCTATCATATGACTCAAATTGTTTTGTCCGGAATTAAACTAATACTACAAATTGACTCGATTGGAAATTTTCCCTTACAAATCTCCCCTTTTGTAGGGGACAAAACCAAACCAAAAATCTTAAGGGTTGTCAAGCACGTCTAGATACAACATCCCACCCAAAAAATAAAAATATCGACGCTTGACACGACTCTTAGAATCTTTGTCGCTTTAATTAATTCCACTAAAAGGCTTTAAGTAATGCCATTAAAAGGTATTTCCTGCCCACTTAAACAAACCATTAAGTGCATAGGGAATATGAAAGAATAAATGCAATAAATTTTCTCCCTTAATTAATTCTCCCCTTTTCTCTAACAATGATATACCTAGAAAGACTATGGCTCCCTCTAAGGTAAATCTCCCCAAACTAAAGGTTTAGATACCATTTCTCCCCCTTTTTTGTTCAGGAATAGACAAAGGTTAAAGAAGTATAAACTAACTTATTTCCCCTCCTGTTTAAAGCAAATACCATTTCTCCCCCTAAAGTTTACACAAGGGATATGAGTTAAGAAGAAATAAGTTAAACATGCAACGGTGCATAAATAGGAACAATAAAGCATATGAAAACAATAAAATGCAACCAATCCACAATAAAAACGATACCAACTATGGTGCAATAAAAAAAAGATACCACTTAAATGTATTGAACTAAGCATGGGATATCAAACCAAAAAATTTGTAACAATATAGATACCAATTTTGAATTCAACGCATTTATGGAATAGATAGCAAGGCAAAGACTTAAAACAACTAAAATACCATATATATATATATATATATATATATAAACCAAACAAATGACACAACACAAAATAAAATGAGCTTTCCACACTCTTATGCCATAAATGTGTCATATGGAAACGAAAGTGAAGGGTTGTGAACTAGAAACCAAATAATTAAGACCCAATCACTTAAACATGCTCACGAAGTTCTTATTTGATTACAAAACTTTATCAACTAAGATTTAACCTTATGTGACAAGATAAAGTGAACTCAATGAACAGAACTAGCACAATGCATACAAGGGTAGTATATTGATGATTCTACAAACCAATAGAGTCATGACAAGATAATGCGACTAGGATACAAAGTCATTGTGCAAATCCGTTGATAGTTCATCCAAACTCCCTGAAATATAATATTTTTTCTTTTCTTTTGAATGAAAATATCAATCTAAACGAACTAGGCCTTGGATATATTTTTCTTTTCATGCCATATTTTTCTATTAGGCCTTTGGATCACATATTTCTTTTAGGTCTATTAAAAATGGTGGCTTACTCACAAAGCATGATTGTTCCTTTCGTATCCTTTCACCGTGCACTTTCATATATCATTTTTTAACACATAACAATCTCACGTGCAGCGGTTATAATATGCAAAAAATCTGCTAAGTCACAAAATATGTAGATGACTAGATTGGAAGGAGAACATCTCACCAAGTTCAAATAAACATGTGAAGTTAAATATTCAAAATAGCTCGTGCATGTGTGTGGGAAGTCATATAAAAAATGAATCAATTAAGCAAGTAAAATTCAAGCTACTCCATGTAACCATGACAAAGAACACTTTAAGGATTGAAATTCCTAACCAAAAGTTCTAGCCACGTGTAAGCGAAATTATAGGATTCAACACAAGCATATGCTAAAAAAGGTGTGTAAAACTCAAATATATATATATACACACAAAAAATTATGTTTGAGTTTTTCAAATTTTTAACCAAACACCAAAAATAACTGAAAAGACAAACAAAAATCTTTTGGTATTTTTCATTAAACTTAAATAATTCACAAAAGAAAAATACAAATGATAAACATAAGCTTTTTTTATTTTTCAATAACACCAAACAAAATAAATAAAATGCAAAAGACAAACATGTCACAATTCTAACAAAGCATATATGATGAAGCATGGACTAGAAAATGACAAACAAGTACACAACTAGCACAAATATATAACATGTAGCACAAAAGCTAGTATATGCAAACAAAGATAACACATTCAACCTTTAGATTTAGCATGGGAGGTATCATCTGATAGAAAATGAGAATCTTGAATCATATCTTGTAAAGTTACCAATTCGGATCTCCTAACCCAAACAAGTGAAGAATGACAATCTAGGGATTGGGTGACCTTGGCTACCTCGATTACCTTACACTTGGATTTACTAGGACTTCTTTTAAGATCAAAACAAAATTTCCTAAGATGACCTTTTCGACCATAATGTGAACAAGTGGAAACTCAACGAAAAGTAGTACCTAAGGATTGACCCTTAAAATTGTTCTTAGAAGATTCTCCTAAAATTATGGTTTTGGATTTACTAGTTGAAGCATTTTGGGAAAATAAGCCAATACCACACATGTCGTTTTTAATTTGGATAGTTCCTAGCATTTTGTCTGATTTTTTGGACCAACAATCCAAACCAAATTTGACAGGACTTGAGTCTCTTAATTTTTCTTCCAACTCTAAAATTCTTGACTCAAGTAAACACTTTCTCTCTTCAAAACAAAGAAGCTCCTTCTTCATAGACTCCATTAAACTTCTAAGGCTATCTCTCTCATTTTCTACGTACTCAAGCTTCTCACGAAGAGCTTTCTCACGTGTCCTAAGGTTTTCAACTAAAGCACTCTCATTATTAACCTTTGCACATTCTCTCAAACTCGCTTCTAACTTAAAATTTTCCCTTTTATTTTAATTGATTCATCATATAGTTCACGAAAGGCAACTTGAAGCTCGCTCACATCAACATCTTCTTCATTTTAACTCTCTCTTTAATCCCCACTCTCACAACCATCAAAATTTTAGGATTCATAAATCATGGCCTCTTAAGTGTCATGTATTAAGATATCATCATTGAATGATTTCTCACTATCACTTACGTAAGTAATTATGAATGTAGTAAATTTGCACTCAATGGGGTAATCGGGTTCCTCTTCCTTATCATTATCATAACTAAGGGTGGCATTATATGAAATTAGTTGTCATGATGCTTAGATTCAGCACTAACAGATAATTAATGATGAGCTCAAACAGTAATAACCATGACAGCCATGGAGATATGTATGTATAAGTATATAAAAGGAGGTGAGTATAAGAGGAATAAGACAATGATATATAGTGGTTCAGCCAATTAGGCCTACATCCACCGTGAGTGTGTGATCCACTAAGTATGGGCACTAATGGCCTTGGATACAATGCACATAAGCTCACTTTATCTCTCTACTGTGTGTACAAGCAGATTTTCAGCTAGGGTTACAATTATCGATCCCTTTGTAGGGTTGTAGCTGGCAAGTATATATAGGTCTTGGGGGGTGTTGTGTACCCCCAAGTATGCATGGTGCATGTGAATGATGATCTTGCCAATCTCCTGTAGATGCCACCTGTGATTAATGATGACATAATATTCCCTCACGTGAGGGGGTGATATTGTAATAACGGTCTTCTACGTGCCATGTGAGCCTCACGTGTGCTATTCCATGCGTCTCCCAAACCACGTGCTGTGATGATGTCACCCTCGGCCTATGATATGAGGTCAAGGGAAAAGTTTCTTCTGGAAGTGAGTCTGGCCTAATTTAGGCCTCGTACTATCGTACCCTAGGAGGGTCGTCCAGACCATGATGAGGGGTCGACCTCTTGGAGGGTCGTCTGAGCCATGATGATGAGTGAGCCCCTTGAAGGGTCGTCTAGACCTAATGAGGGGTTGGCCCCTCGGAGGGTCATCTGAGCCATAATGATGGGTCGGACCCCTGAAGGGTCATCTGGGCATGATGAGGTATCAGCCCCTTGGAGGTTCGTCTGAGCCATGATGATGGGTCAGCCCCTTGAAGGGTCGTCTGGGCCTGATGAGGGGTCGGCCCCTTGAAGTATCGTCTGTGTCTGATGAGGGGTCGCCCCCTTGGAGGGTCGTTTGAGCCATGATGATGGGTCGGCCCCTTGAAGGGTCGTTTGGGCCTGATGAGGTGTCGGCCCCTTGGAGGGTCGTGAGGGGTCAGCCCCTTGGAGGATCATCTGAGCCATGATGATGGGTCGGCCCCTTGAAAGGTCGTCTGGGCAAGATGAGGGTTCGGCCCTTTGAAGGATCATTTGGGTCTGATAAGGGGTCGACCCCTTGGAGGGTCGTCTGAGCCATGATGATGGGTTGGCCCCTTGAAGGGTCGTCTGGTCCTGATGAGGGGTCGGCCCCTTGGAGGGTTGTCTGGGCCTGATGAGGGGTCGGCTCCTTGGAGGGTCGTCTGATATTGGTTGAGAGGTCATCCTGGACCCATCTAGGTGCACGTCACCCTCGACCTGGCCAAGGGTATATATGGTATATCAATCACCCCCAGCCCTTAGCCATCGATGTTGTTGAGATGGTTGAGGGATAATGTTGCCTTTGAGATGAGTGTACGGTCAGTTGGATGATGACACCTATCAAGCTCATGTGACACTTAGGCAGATATCCACTGTCGTTCCAGCTTCCTAGGCATGGCGGCTGCACACTTTGCTTGGGACTTTGTCCCATAATGATGCCCTCCTCGTGGGCTGTGTTCTGCCTTGGTTAATGGGCCCACTCATTACCAAGGTATTTAAATAATTTTTAAAATCATTTCCTTTCTTCTTCTTCTTCATGCCTTAAGTCTCTCTCTAGCTTCTCAACAGCTTCCATAGCCATTTCTACAACCTTTCTGTACCAAGCTTCATTCATCTGTTGCTTTCGTCTTCGGGTACTTTTCTTTGCCATAAATTCCATTTTTAATCTTCATTTTTATTTCATGCATTGGGGTTGATGCCCCCTTGCAGTGTTTCTAGGGCTTCCTTGTGTTTTTCGATCCCTTCTCCGGCAAGTCGAGTTCTTCCCTTTCTTGAATGTTCTTGATCAAAACCTTTTCCTTCTTTAGTTTTGATCCAAAATTCCAACTTAGTCAACTACCAAATTGTTTGTAATTGGCTTAGCCAAATTCTTCTAAGTGTATGGTCTCCCCCTTAATGCTTAGGAGGCTGTACGATTTAGGTGAGGAATTCCCATCCCTGAGAGAGAAGTTATTCGTAGAGATCAGACGAGTAGGGGAAGAGGAGGAGAGAAGATGAGGGGATGACCCTAATTGGGTATGACCCATTTTTACCATTCCATTAGCCACTATTGTACCATCTGAGTTCGGCAGGTCGTCTTATCGTCCGACCAAGAGTCATTTATACTAAGGAGAGATGGATGAGAGAGTATAATCACCAACAGGTGCTGGGCCTTTTGGGAGGAGAGATACGTCTGATATAAGCCCAAGCCGACAGGCCGAGGGGGTGGTCCCTTCCAAGTCTATTCTTGTGACAACTTTATCCCCTCATGCCTTCCAGATGGCCTTTCTTGGTGGAACTCCGACAGGTGATGAGGCTAAGGGAGAGGGGACTGAGGATAATGGTGAGGATTCAGACACTGACCCAGTTGACACCTCCCACACCTCAGCTTATGTTTCAACCATTAGGGATCGCGACCTCTTGTTGTGGAGGCATACATTTGGTGTGCCCCCCAACATAACTATGAAGGTTCCCACTGAGTCTGAGAAAGTCTTCGAGGGTGATGAGGTAGAGATCGCTGTATATGAACAGGTGTTAAAGGTCGGCGCTAGGTTCCCTCTGCACCCTGCCATAGTCAATATATTATCACCCCTCGGCGTTGCCCCCTCTCAACTTCCTCCTAACTCCTGGAGGACTATCCTCGGCTATGTCTCCTTATGGAAGAATACCTCCACTGACGAGCCTTCAGCCGATGTGTTCTTGGCTTGCTATAATATCACTTCCTCGTCCAAATAGCCTAGGTACTATCATCTGGGGGCGAGGAAGTCTGATAAAAAACTTCTCCATGTGGCATAAACCTCCAACCACGACTGGAAGAAGATATTTTTCTTCATATCCGTGGATTGGGAATTTTCTGTCGGGGCTCAACTTTGGACGACGATCCTAGGGTTCCAAGGAGATGGTCTAACCCCTCTATGAAGACTAGGTCAGACCCCAAACTTAGTCTGGATGAAAAGGACATAGTCGAGTATCTGAGAGAATGAGGGAAAGAGTGTGAACCTGCAAAGTTTGAAGATTTGATGACCCCTCGGTTCCTCAAAGAAGCTGGTCTGAGGGTCGGCCCCTTGATAGAGCTATGTGAGTTATTATTTTTGCTCAATCTTTGATTTTTTCCCAGTGCTTCATCTTTGCCTCTGTATTTTTTTGATGTGTCGTCTCCTTTTTAGGTCATCCTACAGGTATCTCTGACCATCTTTGGGAAATTACTGCCCCAAGCTTACTGTATGGTTTGGGCAAGAAGAAAGTCAAGGAGCCTCATCAGGCTCCGAGGAAGTCAAAGTTCGTGGGGTCGACACCTGTTGAACCATCTGCCGACAGCCACAAAAGAAAGGGTCCAGAAGTTCCTACTGACCCTTAATCGGATTCTAGGACGAGGGCGAGGGTGGAGGCGTCTGAGGGGACTGGCTCCTCGTCTATCATGGGGGCCTTTTGGTCCCAGAATTTAACATTCGTGAAGGCTGAGTCGTCTTCCCTTAGAGCCAATTTGAGGGCGGCCAAGGCTTCTATGTTCTCTGCCCCCTCGACCGCTGACTATGACTTCTTGTCAAAAATTCCCCCGGGAAAGGTGTATGACTATGGTCTGCACACTCTGGCCCAGGTATTTGTTCTTACTTCATTTCCGTAGTTGAATTTTTCACTAATTGTTTCCTCGACCCCTTAACAAGTGTCTTTTGATGTAAGGGTCTTGGATGAGCTAACAAAGCAGCATGATACTGATCAGAAGATGAGGGATGACCTCTTCAAGGCAAAGGAAGAAGCCTTGAATGCCCAGTTCAAGAGAGAGTTGGCCAAGGTAGTGAAGAAGGCTGGGGTCGATGCTGTGGAGGCCTACAAACTCTCAGACGAGTTTTAAGGCTTCGGTCTTGAATACTTGGAGAGGGGAATTAGGATGGCCTATCGGTGGGTCGTCCTTAAGTTCGCTGATGCAGTATCGTCTATCCGCCCCTCTCTTGAGGCAGTTCAACTGGATAATCCCCTTATTGCTGAAGCCTTAGCTCAAGTGGAATCTCAGGTGCATGTAAAAGGAACAGGCACATCTGAGGCTCGGCCTGTCTTGGTCATAGAAGAAACTCCCATAGATGTTGAGGCCTTGCCCTCTGATGCCGCTCAATAGGGTGGTTGTTTATAGCCAATACCCTCTTCATGTACCACATTTTTGTACCTTACTTTTGTTGAACAAACATTAAAATTTTTTAATATAATGCCTCGTTCTGTCTTCTATACTTGTCTCTTGTATGATTTTCCTTGTGATGTTTTTAAATTCCCAATCTCACTAACCCCTCCCTCGTCTTTCTTGAGGGTGAATGAGGGGTCGTCCCCACCATTGACCCTCATCATAGCTAAGGGTGGTTTCTCACCAACTTAATGGTTTTAAATTTCAAGTCCCCCCTCGTCTTTCTTGAGGGTGAATGAGTGGTCGTCGCAACCATTGACCCTCATCATAGCCGAGGGTAGTTTCCACCAACTTAATGATGTTTTAAATTTCACGTCCCCCCCTCGCCTTTCTTGAGGGTTAATGAGGGTTCATCCCCACCATTGACCCTCATCATAGACGAGGGTGCTTTTTCAGCAACTTAATGGTTTTAAATTTCAAGTCCCCCTCGTCTTTATTGAGGGTGAATGAGGGGTCGTCCCCACCATTTTCCCTCATTATAGCCGAGGGTGGTTTCCATCAACTTAATGATGTTTTAAATTTCAAGTCCCCCCTCGTCTTTCTTGAGGGTGAATGAGGGGTCGTCCCCACCATTTGCCCTCATCATAGCCGAGGTTGGTTTCCACCAAATTAATGATGTTTTAAATTTCAAGTCCCCCTTCGTATTTCTTGAGGGTGAATGAGGGGCCATCCCCACCATTGACCCTCATCATATCCGAGGGTGGTTTTTCACCAACTTAATGGTTTTAAATTTCAAGTCCCCCCTCTTCTTTCTTGAGGGTGAATCAGGGGTCAGCCCCACCATTTTCCCTCATCATAGCCAAGGGTGGTTTCCACCAACTTAATGATGTTTTAAATTTCAAGTCCCTCCTCGTCTTTCTTGAGGGTGAATGAGGGGTCGTCCCCACCATTTTCCCTCATCATAGCCGAGGGTGGTTTCTACCAACTTAATGATGTTTTAAATTTCAAGTCCTCCTCGTCTTTATTGAGGGTGAATGAGGAGTCGTCCCCATCATTTGCCCTCATCATAGCCGAGGGTGGTTTCTACCAACTTAATGATGTTTTGAATTTCCAGTCCCCCCTCGTCTTTCTTGAGGGTGAATGAGGGGTCATCCCCACCATTTACCCTCATCATAGCCAAGGGTGGTTTTCACCAACTTAATGATGTTTTAAATTTCAAGTCCCCCCTCGTCTTTCTTATGGGTAAATGAGGGGTCATACCCACCATTGACCCTCATCATAGCCGAGGGAAGTCCTAACGAGCATCACCCCAATCACACTGGAATTAATCAAACACAAAATGAGGGACCAATGTGGCATTCTCATTAGCATTCCAAGTGTTCTGTTGGAGCAACACATTCATTACAACTGTGGTTCGATAGGACTTTTACAAACTTATTGATAGTAGTTCTTCAAATGATCTACATTCTAAGGGTTGGAAAAGGGTTCCCCTTCTAGGTTTTCTAGTCTATAGGTTCCAGGGACAACTTCATCAATGTCCCAATATGGGCCATGCCAATTTGGGTGGAGCTTGTTGGGCTTCTGCCAACTCTTTTTGAGGACGAAGTCCCCCACTCCAATTGGCCTCTTCTTCACCCTCTGGTTGTAAAACCTTGCAGTCCTCTACTGGTAGGCGGCAATCCTTATCTCGATGTCTTCCCTCCTTTCCTCAATCGGGTCTAAGTCAAGTATCCTCTCTTCCATATTTCTCCGGGGGGTCATATATTTGGACCCTGTGAGTAGGAAACTAAATCTCGATGCGGATGATGGCTTCTGAGCCATAGGCTAGCATGAATGGGGTTTCTCCGGTAGAGGTCTTCGCCGTCATCCTGTATGTCCACAGTACAGCTTATAACTCCTCAACCCATCTTCCTTTTGCCTCCTTAAGTCTCTTCTTGATCCCGTCTAGGATTTTCCCATATGTAACTTTCATTTTCCCATTATCCTGAGGTCGACCCGGGGTAGAGAAGAATTTTTTGATACTCACCCTTTCACAGTACTTCTCTAGAGATGTATTCTTGAATTGAGTCCCATTATCTGAGATGAGGGTGTTGGGGAGACCATATCTACATATAATATTTTTCTAGATGAACTGGAAGGTCTTCTGATCGGTAATCGTGACCATCGACTCTGCCTCCACCCATTTAGAAAAATAGTCAATTGCCACGATAAGGAACCGATAGTTATTGATGGCCCTAGGCAAGGGGCCTACTAGGTCGATCCCCCATACTGCAAATGGCCATGGGGATGTAATGGAGGTAAGAGGCTAATGGGGCTGGTGAGGGATGGTGTCAAACCTTTGACATTTATCACTCTTTTTTACATATGTCGTGGCATCTTTCCCCAAGGTCGACCACCAGTACCCCTGGGTGACCACCCTCTTCGCTAAAGACCTGCTTCCAATGTGGCTTGAACATAACCCCTCGTGCACGTCTTGAAAAATGTGTGGGACTTCAGACGGGTGCACATGCCTAAGTAAGGGTAGAAAAAACCCCTTTTTGTACAAGGTGTCTCCGATGACAGTGAATTTCGTAGCTCTGTATCTCAACTTCTTCCTTTCTTGCCTTTCTTCTGGCATCTCCCCCTCTTTAATGTATCTGATCAGAGGGTCCATCCATGAATCTTCCTTAGAAATATTTAAGCAAGTGCCAAGTGTTCCCTCAGCATCTTCAATAGTTGGTCGAAGTAAAATTTCCACTGGGACTATCCTTCTAATATATGTCCTAGTTATCGAGGCCAGCCTTGCAAGTGCATCAGCTCGACCATTATCGAGCCTAGGTATCCTCTTCAATTTTACTCTCTGAAGCTCTTCAATAATGACTTCACTTTTTCAAGGTACTTGGACATCCGTTCGTCCTTGGCCTCGTAGGCTCCTAGTATCTAATTCACTCCTAGCCTTGAATCACTATGGACCAAAATTTGGCCGACACTAAGAGACTTAGCCAAAGAGAGTCCTTCTATCAAGACCTCATATTCGAAATTGTTGTTGGAGGCTTTAAAGTTTAACCTCAGGGTGTACTCAATGTCTATGCCACCGGGTGCTATACTATCAGTCAAGCTCCACTTCTGCTGTCATAGGAGGACCCATCGACGAAGAGGCTCCACACAGTCTCTTCTAAAAAATTTCCCTCGGTGAGGGACCCCTGTCTAAAGAGATATCTCCCCTCTTCATTTTTGACCACTTTTCCTCTAGCGGTGCTTGTCTCAGCCTTATCTGCGGATGTGTCGGTGAGTCTGCCTTATAGGGTATATGTCTTCCCGAGGCTCTCATCTTTAGCTTCATCATCTTCCTAAGTAAATTCAGCCACAAAATCTGCCAATGCTTGCCCCTTAATGGTCGTCCTAGGTTGATACATAATGTCAAACTCCTCCAACTCTATAGCCTCCCTGATTTTTCTGGCTTGTGTAAGACCTACCTAAGAGGAGAGTCAGTGAGGATGACCATTGTATGGGACTGGAAGTATGGATTCATCTTTCTTTATGCATGGATCAAAGCATAGGCTAACTTCTCCATCCTTGGGTATCTTTGCTCTGCCGCCTCGAGTGTCTTACTGTTGAAATACACAGGTTTCTGTACCCCGTCTTTGTCTTTGACGATTGTTGCGCTAATAGCTGACTCTGAGACAGCTAGGTACACATGTAGTTATTCGCCCTGTACTGGTCGTGACAATAATAAGGGAGACCCTAGGTATGACTTTAACTCTTTGAAAGACTCATCACACTCTTCACTCCATTCGAAGGCCTTTCTGAGAATTTTGAAGAACGGTAAACACTTGTCTGTGGCTCTAGACACGAACATATTCAAAGCAACCACTCGCCCCGTGAGCCTCTGAACGTCTTTAATGGTCTTGGGGGTCTTCATTTCTAGGAGCGCCTTTATTTTCTCAGGATTAGCCTCAATGCCTCTTTGATTCACGATGAACCCTAAGAATTTCCCTTCTCCAACCCTGAAAACACACTTGGCCGGGTTAAGCTTCATCCGGTACTTGTCCATCGTATTAAAGGTCCTCTCAAGGTTAACCACATGATCCTCTACCTTCAAACTCTTAGTCATCCTGTCATATACATAGACCTCCATAGACTTCCCAATTTGGGCTTCAAACATTTTATTTACAAGGCGTTGATACGTTGCCTTGCATTCTTCAGGCCAAAAGGTATGACCCTATAACAGTATGTCCCCTTATCGGTAATAAAAATAATTTTCTCTGAGTCTCCAAGGCTCATAAAGATCTGGTTGTAACCTGAGTAGGCATCCATGAAAGTCATTTGTTCATGGCCTGCGGTAGCGTCTACCATCTGATCAATGCGGGGGAGAGGGAAGTTATCTTTAGGACAATGCTTGTTGAGGTCGGTGAAATCTACACACATTCTCCACTTCCCGTTGGCTTTTGGGACAATGACTACGTTGGACAGCCATTCGGGGTAGATGACCTCTCTAATAGACGTGGCATCTTCTAGCTTCTTGACTTCGTCCCTTATGACCTCAAATTTTTCTCGAGAGAAAATTTTCCTATTCTGCTTTACCAGCTTTGCACCCTCTACCACGTTGAGCTTATGGCACATGATTTCGGGGTCCATCCCCGGCATATCTGCATGACTCCATGCAAAGACGCTGAAAATATGTTACTAAAGCCGTTAAATAAAGTTAAACTATTTAAGTGACTCCGAACAATTTTTTGAAGAAACTCTTTTCTTATAAACCAAAACTATTTGAACACAAGATGTGTTTAATAAAAGTATGTACGAGATCTATTCAAGATTTTATTAACAGGTTTAATAAAGCAGTTTAAAAACTTTAAACTCAGCACAACCAAGAATGAGATGAGGAGATGTAGAAAGATTAAGAATAAGATTTTTTACGTGGTAAAACGTCACCCAACTAAGGAAACATCCACGACTCCCTCTACGGAGTAAACTAAAAAAATCCACTAAAACAAATTTAACAGTTACAAACTATATAAAAAACATGCATACAACTCAGACCTATATAAGTTTAGGAATGTACCCTCTGGTGTCCTTATAACTTCTCTGTAGTTCTTATTGTTGATGTTGTCCTCCCAGTTTGATAACTTCCAATTTGTTCAAGTTCTTTACGTCGACTCTTGTTCTCAAGATCTTATTACCAACACTTTTCGTGTGGTAGGGTGAAAGTGTTTGTGGAGGTGCTTTCTAACACATGCATGCACACACACACACACTTATTATGTAGAACTAGTCCTAAGAAATTACATATAAGACTATATGCAGTGATTTTTCTTTTTCTCTCTTCTCACAAAACTTAACCTTTTTGACCTTTAAAACAATCCCAGAATCCACGGCTATCTTGCTCAGAAGACGTATCAAGATCTTAATCAATCTCGGGTTTTGAAAATATTTTTGAGATTGAAAATCACCAAGTACGATTCCAAACTAGGTCAAAGGCCTTGTTTCAAGAGAACTAGAAACATAAAACATTATTGTTGATTTCAAAGTTAAAAACATTTACAGAAAAGGAATCAACAATATATTTCTCAAGCTGAGAAATGAAATATGAAAATCTTAGTGTAATATAACATGAAGAACTCAAATCTGAAATTTCTATAAGGTAGAAAATTGATCTAAGAGACAATGTTTAAGTTAGACACAAGATCTAAAGAACGAAGAGGTTACAGCTACAAACCAACTTCACAAAACAACTCTCAAACACTCAAACACTCAAGGTTGTGTTTGGGATATACAGGAGTTTTAAAAGAGTTTTTGGTTTGAAGTGGTTTTGACGAATTAGGGTTAGCGTTAGGGTTTATAACTCTATCTCTCTCTTCTGGTTTCTCTTTTCTCTCTCTTTCTTCTCTTCTCTCTCTACTCTCTTTTTTCTCTCAAAAGGACGAAATGGCAAAAGTCTTAGAAAGCTGAGTACAGGGGTCCTTTTATAGGAGGCTGAGAAGATTCGAGAATAACGTTCAAAATTAAGGGTTCAGATTGAGTCAAGGTTCATTGACTTTGATCCAAGAGTTCACGATATGCAGTGATTAAAACTCACCTGATTGGTTCATCTAGGGTTCACAGGGATTATGAAGGGGCGCATGCAGATCGTTGATTACAAATGATCCAAGGGATGCAAACAGACGCTGGTTTACTCTCAGTAAAGAAACACACATTCCACCAATCAAAAGACAACAAATGTTGGCCAATTAGAAGAGGTAAAACGCGCGTCTAAAAATAATTTAAAAGACACCTTAAAGTCCCTGCAGCTTTCGTATTCTACCCAAGGAACTTTAAGCCAATACAACCGTCAATGTTAAATTGCAGATTTACCCCAAAAACTTTTAAAAACAAGTTTTAATTAATAAAAACTTATTTTAAAATGTTTATAAAATCCCAAAATATATTTAAAAAGCAATATTAGGGATTTAAACACACTTAACATATGTACGCACACTTATATGCAATATGAGATGTATATGATCCATTCTACTGTGTGTGAGTGTTGGTAATATGGTCTAGATCACTTCAATTAAGAAAGATAAAATAGCAATGCAAGCTTTGGGGTTCTTTGGATTCTAGGTTAGACACAATTTTATCATAATTTCCAAACTAGATGAACACTTATACAATAGAGACTCAAGTGAGTCAAGAGTTTAAGGTGCTTCAGACGCTCTATCTTCTCCTTAACAGCTTGATGAGGTCTTTCTTGATGTTTGGCTTCAAAGTCTTGCCGACTTGGACATTTTTTTCCAACTCATCCCCAATGAGGATGATGGATTCTACCTCTTTCGTTGCTTCTCATTTTTTTAGCTTTGTCTCGTCCCTAGGGTCGAGGGTATCAATATTGTAAGTGGTTATTGCCTTCTTGTGTGCCTCTCTTCCTTCGGCGGAGTTGAAATAGTATTCTCGTGCTATCGTCTGGTCTCCCTAAACTTCCCCTACCCCGTAAGGGGTCAGAAATTTAATCATTTGATGAACCATAGATGACATAGCTTCAAACCCTTTGAGGGCTACTCGCCCCAGTATAATGTTGTAGGCCTAGAAGATATGTTCATCCATCACAAAGAAGCTGACATTCTTGGTGAGACATCTCGACCACTCGTCCCCCATCCTGACATCGGCCTCATACACTCCAAGGGGATGAACCTTTTCCCCACTGAACCCAATCAATGGGTGAATGTATGGGACGAGTCTAGCATGACCCAAACCTAAGGCTTTGAATCATGGCTAAAACATCACATCTGCAGAGCTACCCCCATCTACTAAGATCCTTGGCACCTTGCATCTGTGCACTCTGGTAGTGATGACGAGAGGGTTATCATGTGGGGCTAAGAGTCCTTTGAAGTCCATTCTTGAGAACCCCACTATCAGAGTATCCATATCGACCTTCTTCCTCTTTTCTGACTTTGCCTCCAAAGAGGTTGAGTGTACAGCTTTCGTCACTGCCTTGGCTTCAGCTACGTGGGCCTTCCTATTTGCGACCTCTGACCCTCCTCCTTCTAGTCCCCTAGAGATCATTCCCACACCGAGAGAGATCATATTAAGTCTCTTGACAGGGCCGTGGTCATATCTTGGAGGGAGGTCAGGTTCGTCCTCATCATCAGAAGGGTCGTCCCCTCTTTCTGGAGGACCTTCTCTACATGCATCACCTCTCTTCTTTCTGGGGTCGTCCCCTTGTCCCCTCTTAAAGTCACTCTTATCAACGTACTTCCTTAGCTTCCCTTCTTTTAACATTTTTTCATTATCATCTTTCAGAGCAAAGAATTTGTCTGTCATATGGCCGTGGTCTTGATGAAATTCACACCACAGGTTTTTGTTCCTCTTTTGGGGGGCTACCCTCAACTTCTCAGGCCACTTTAGGGACCGGTCACTCTTTATCTCATTGAGAATATGTTCACAACTGACCGTTAGAGGGGTGTAATCAGCGAACTTATCGTCCATAGACCTCTTCTTCCCCTCTTTGTTGATCTTATGGTACTTACCCCCACTAGTGCCTCCTTTTTCATCTTCGTATTTTGCGGTCATCGCCTCTTCGGAGTTCATCACCTTTCTTGTTGTCGACAAAAATTCAGCCATCATCCTCTAAGGGTCTTCTACAATCTTCCATAGTCGCTTTCCCTTCTGGAGTCCTCCAATGAGAGCGGTCATGGCTATGCTCTCCTCATAGTCTTCAACCTATAACTTTTCTTTGTTGAGTTTGGCTATGTAGTCTCTTAGACTCTTGTTCTTCCCCTACTTAACATAGAGCTGGTGTGTGGTCTTCTTCTGTGGCCTCACCCCAAAGCAAACGTTGTGGATAAACCGGTCTGCTAACTACTTAAAGCTTTCAATGGAGTTTTTTAGAAGAGACATATACCAGACATGTGCAGCCCGAGTCAGAGTGCCATAAAAGGCACAACACCTCATCTCATCTGAGCTAGAGTATATGTCTGCCGCTGATTGATACATCTCAATATGATGGACAGGGTTTTTACTCCCGTCATACCTTGGGGTGACCACAGATGGCTTAAACTTTGATGGCGTTGGGAAGTTGACTATCTTCGCCACAAAGGGTGAGCCTATGGAGTATCCTCTCTGAAGAGGGTCTCGGCTCTTCAGAATATCACCGATCTTATCCTCTAGTCACTAGATCGAGTTATTCCAAGGCCTTGTAGGGTCGACTTGGCCGAGGTTATCCCATGCTGCCTCTTTGAGGTGGACAGAGGGTTCTGCTACGGCAGCCCTGTGTTTGCTGTTTACTTCCCCCTGACCGTCGTGCCGTCCTAGGGGTCGGCCCCCATAGGGTCAGCCATCTACTGCCTCCCTTCTGGATCTCACAGCACTCCTTGATCTGGAAAATTTTTCTCGTAGGTCATTTACTGGGCCCAGCCTCTCAAAGGCCGACCCCCTGCTCAAGTGATCAAAAGCAGAGCCTCTCGGGCGATCGTCACGATTTTGCCTCCCACACTTCCCTCTGCTCTCCTAGAGAGGTCGTACAATATTATTGGAGACCTCATACGGCTCCCAGCATTCTATGAGGGCCTCCTCTCCCTTCAAATCATAATACTTATCCACAACGCAAAAGTTTCCTTGCCTCCCCAGGTGTAGATGCCGGGGGTCAGCAATATCCCTCTTCCGCTGTGGGGGTGACAAGTCTTTGCGTGGTGCCTGGGGTGGTCCCCTGGCCTCATGCTGCCCTGGAGCCGCTACCGGAGTGATCATCTCAGGTGAGACCCCTAGTGGTCTTAGTATGTTCTGGATTAGAGCTGTGAACTGCTCCTGCATGATCCGCTGGCTTGCTACCAGAGACATCAAGGCTGTCGCCACATCAGCCATCTCAGACTGAGGTAGTGGCTGACTGGAACTGGGTCCTACTCCACTATCCGGTAGAGGAAGTGATGGTGGTGGCATCTACGGTGCCATGTGTTTGAGCTATGAAGAGCTGAACTGAAGAAAATACTGGTGAGATTGAGAACCTTAATGGGTCTTTTTCAGTGGTTAAACATCTCCACACAGGGGGAGAACTGGCTCACCACCAGAGTGCCCAGTAAGGTCAAGCTGTACAAAGGAAGATATGTCTTCTCGTTCCCACAGACGGTGCCAAACTGATTATGCTTAGATTCATCACCACCAGATAATTAATGATGAGCTCAAACAGTAATAACCATGGCAGCCATGGAGATATGTATGTATAAGTATATAGAAGGAGGTGAGTATAAGCGAAATAAGACAATGATGTATAATGGTTCAGCCAATTAGGCCTACATCCACTGTGAGTGTGTGATCCACTAAGTATGGGCACTAATGGCATTGGATACAATGCACATAAGCTCACTTACTCTCTCTATTTTGTGTACAAGTAGAGTTTCATCTAGGGTTACAATTATCGATCCCATTGTAGGGTTATAGGTGACAAGTATATATAGGTCTTGGGGGGTGTAGTGTACCCCCCAAGTATGCATGGTGCATGTGAATGATGATCTTGCCAATCTCCTGTTGACACCTTTAGATGCCACCTGTGATTAATGATGACATAATATTCCCTCACGTGTGGGGTGATATTATTATAACGGTCTTCCATCTGCCATGTGAGCCTCATGCACACTGTTCCACGCATCTCCCAAACCACGCGTTGTGATGATGTCACCCTCGGCTTATGATATGAGGCCGAGGGCAAAGTTCCTTCTGGCAGTGAGTCTGACCTAATTTAGGCTTCGTACTGTCGTAACCTTGGAGGGTCGTTCGGACCATGATGAGGGGTTGGCCCCTTGGAGGGTCATTTGAGCCATGATGATGGGTCGGCCCCTTAAAGGATCGTCTGGGCCTGATAAGGGGTCGGCCCCTCGGAGGGTCATCTGAGCCATGATGATGGGTCGGCCCCTTGAAGGGTCGTCTGGGCCTGATGAGGGTTTGGTCCCTTGGAGGGTCGTTTGATCCATGATGATGGTTCGGCCCTTTGAAGGTTCATCTGGGCCTGATGAGGGGTTGGCCGCTTGAAGGATCGTCTGGGTCTGATGAAGGGTCGGCCCCTTGGAGGGTCATTTGAGCCATGATGATAGGTTGGCCGGGTGAAGGGTCGTCTGGGACTTATGAGGGGTTGGCCGCTTGGAGGGTCGTGAGGGTTCGGCCCCTTGGAGGGTCGTCTGAGCCATGATGATGGGTCGAACCCTTGAAAGTTCGTCTGGGCCTGATGAGGGGTCGGACCCTTGAAGGATCGTCTGGGTATGATGAGGGGATGTCCCCTTGGAGGGTCGTCTGAGCCATGATGAGGGGTTGGCCCCTTAAAGAGTCGTCTGGGCCTGATGAGGGGTCGGCCCCTTGGAGGGTCATCTGATATTGGTTGAGAGGTCATCCTGGCCCCGTCCAGGTGCAGGGCGCCCTCGGCCTGGCTGAGGGTATATATGGGTATATCAGGTTGTTTGACTTATCTCCTTAGTTTTGTGCGACACTCTTGTGCCATTCGTCCATAACCCTCACAACCATAACACCTATTCTACTCATCCCTATTAAGATCTTCATTTTCAATTTTAAGGATTTTCTCAGCTTTGTTATGGTTAGACTTGTAAAATTTCTTTAAATAATTTTTAAGCTTATCTTTGTTAAACTTAAGAGATTTTGGAAACTTCTTGGAAAACATAGTCATATCCTCCGAGTCGATATCACTCTCATCATCTGAAACTTCCTTTTCCTCCTTTTAGACTTTCAATTCAATGCCCGTATCATTCTTCTTTTCATCTTTGGAAGGAAACATATCAAGTTCATAGGTTTGTAAATTACCAAAAATCTCTTCTAGTCTTGTAGAGTGCAAGGTGGGTAATAAATTCAACACGGTCACTTTAGGACTAAATCTTTCTAGTAAGGACCTCAAGATTTTTTTACAACACGATCGTCAAGTATCTTTTCTCCCAAATTAAACAATGAATTAATGATGTCAGAAAGTCTGGCATAAAACTCATCAAAGGTTTCACTCTCTAACATTCTAATGGTTTCAAATTGAGTGGTGAGGCTTTGGAGTTTTGAAGCCTTCACGACCCTAATACCTTTATGGGTGAGTTGTAAAATATCCCATGCTTCATTAGATGTTTCACACGTCATGATATGTTAAAAATTAATCCGGTGTGACCGCACTAAATAGAGCATTTAAACCACGATAATTAAAGTTCACTAATTTCAGTTCATTCTCAGTGCCTAAAAGCAATAACTTAGTGCTCCTCACTCTGATACCAATTTGAAAATGCGTAACCCCCCAAACTAAACTCTTTAAATTATGAGATGATTCAATTAAATTCCATACTACAATTCCATTTAAATTTTAACAATAAAATTATAAATTTTAATTTCATCAAAATTAAAATTAAATTTAAACAAATCCTTGAACATTTCTTTAACCACTAATATAATTTAACCCAAGTCCTAAAATTTTCCTAACAATAAAATATTCAATTTTTCAAAATAGGCCAAACTCAATTAACATTAATTTTACCAAATTAACCTTTTGACTTGAATTAAATAAAATTAGAATTATCCAAACATGAATTGGCACCAAATTAAGTAAGATTAAAAATTAAACCAAATTTTATCTTTTTAACCTAAGCATGGATTCTAGGCAAGTTAAACAAGATAAAATAAACAATATCACTACACGGTGATGTACGAGGAAACCCCAAATGGGAAAAACCTCGGATAACCCTTGCATACATGTCCACTAGGTATTGTAATTACAAATACAAGACAACAGACTTACGCAAATGACTTAACTCCCTTCAAGCCTTGACTCTACTTCTTGTATCAACCTCCGCCTAGTCGATAACGATGAACTCCACCGTAGTCTCGGAATCCACCGATAGGTCTTTAGACTCCGTCAACCCGCACATGAAGCCTATATCCGTATGGGAACACCGCAGCAAACAAAATTCATCTCCTTTGTGGGTAGAGAATGAAAAACCAAACTTCTCCTTTGTTGGGGTAGATATGAACCCGGTGCCAAACAAATTCTCCAAGAAAAATATATATATGAATGAACTTTGATTTACACAAACATATGGGTGTATGTGTTTTGGTAGAATTTAGTCCATGAAATCAAAAACACAAAACTTGAACTTTTGAGGGAAACCTTTTTTCTCTAAAATTCTAGAGAAAATTATGTCAAAAGTTGGTTTCAAAAAGTTTTTCCTGCACATAAAATCTGGTGTAAAGTAGTGGGTGAAAATTGAGGGAAAACTGAAAAATGCTTCAAATTTCTGACTAGTCGTTCGAACGACAATTTTCATTTGAACAACTTCGTTGGAACGAGTATCTAACAAAAATTCAAAGAATTAAAGTACAAAGTCATTGGATAACCAGTTTGAAGCTTGTTCGACGAATTTCGTTCGAATTATTTTATCCAACGAAAATTCAAAGAAAAAATGTACCAAAGTCATTAGAATTCTCGTCTGATGTTCCTTTGAACGACCTGGGATTCTCGTTCAAACGAGATCCCAGTTTCGTTCGAACGACATTAAAGAAAATCAAAAAATTCTTTTTAAGCCCAAAATCTTATAAAAAGTTCTAAAATTGATTTTCTGAAAATAAAATGTCGTTATGACAAAACTTTATGAAACTAACACACATAAAAAGTATTCCAAGCTCCTATATATATATATATATATATATATATATATATATATATATATATATATATATATATATATTTATTAATGCATTCATACCTTAATGAGATATTGGAATCCACATGTTGATGACGTGAAACTTGACACTTGAAACCGGTAAGGATGAAAGTATAAATTATGGCCGCTACGTCTTCAACACTTCAAACACGTCATAGGCTTGATGGGTACAACATGGACATATATCCTATGACTCAAATTGTGTTGTCTGAAAATAATCCAATACTAAAAATTAACTCGATTGAAAATTTTCCCTCACACCATCACCTGCCTTGAAGATCATTGTAGAGACTAAGCCCACTATCGACTATATGACCTTCTTCATAATGTCAATACACTTCCTCTAAACCAACCACTGCAATCCTAACTTCCTCCTAGTCACAGATTTTATTCTCTCAAAAGAGACAAGCCTTCTAACTCCCTTAGGGGAAGAAATAGATCACTCTTTCAAGTGGGAGGAGATATACGACAAAGTCTTCCAAGAAACTGAGCACATCATCATTAAATTAATATTCTAGTACGCTAGATGGGGCGAGCCAACCTCTGAGGTGCACTTATTTTACCTCATAGATTCAGGAAACGTTAGTAGCCCATTCAACCTTCATTTCAAATTCATTCACGAACAACTCTTCGGGAAACTATGATAGCGCTACATCTGCCAGTCGCCCGATTGGAGAACTGGTGGTTTGTACACCGTGATATCCTAGCCCCTAGTACAAATGAGCGATAGGGATCGATAGTTCAAGGATAATAACCATATGACATGGAAGTATCAATTCTATCACCAACTATTGTACTAAGAGGAAAAAAGGTGGAGAATCCACGTCACCCAAAAGGACACTGCCTGCGAAGCCAATCTATAGGCCAACCTCGGCCCAATCAAGTATTTTTTACATCCGATCCTCCCAAAATAAAGATAGAACATACTATGGGAGAACCAAAGGGTCATGGTCTCCCAGATACTATTCAAAGTTGAGTACGACAGAAAACATGGGATAACTACTCGAGTCCCTCCCTAAAGATCCGAGACACCGGACTTCCCCTTAGAATAATTCACATGATACAAACAGACACGGTGAGTAGTATTGACCCATTTTCAATGGTTGGTCTGAAGATTAGGCTAAAACCCACCATAAGAAACACCACCTTTGGAAAATAGAGACTACTACAAGACCTCCTGCCCCTGAGTCCAACAAGTCAACTACACCACCTTCTTGAGAAAGGCATTAATGACTGCTTTGACCACCTTTTCATCATCGAACACATCTACAAGGCCATGGGATGAGTTTGTACTCAATCCCCAAATCTAAGAAATTATGACACAATGGGACAAGTTCATGGGTAAAGTACTCAAACTCCACGAACAAAGGCCCACTTCCTTCAACCTGAGACTACAAGTTTAGGATGGGGTTTAAACCTATCGTCGAATATCTTGACCGACTTGAATAGCTTGGAGAATCGACATGTCATATGAAAAAATGAGGTAACACTATAGATAGTTTACAAATAAGTATCTCCTAAAAAATACCACCCTTCAGTTCTTTAACATCCAGGGCTAGCACAGGCACCCCAATGTCAACGTATACCAAAGTATTCGATCCATGGGATATGATGACTTACCCTTAAAAATACAAGATACCATTCATATTACTATATAGGTCAATCCTAGTCCTTCTGAAGTCATTCATCCTAGAGAAGACTCCATTGATCCTTATAGTGAGCCTCACATGCTCATCCTACAGCTAGCATTCGACCTCTTCACACTTGGGATTTCACCCTGGACCCACCACTACATCGATATAGGATGCATCTATGGGAATACATACATAGACGAATCCCACACAGTTAGCATAATCAAACTTTAAGATGAGATGACCTGCTGAGGTCGTCCCCCACCAGCAGGTCCTCTTTCTGAAATGCATTCATACATCACTAAAATGGAACTGGTCAACCCTGTTCCCCAAGACCATGTACATGAAAAGTTTGACAGTCTACAATATGTAGTGTTGGTAGTGGACCATGCCAGATTTTTTGATGGGATCTCACCATGGGGAATGGGATATGACTAATATCCATACTGTTACGAAGGCATCTTTTGCAAGAATGCCAATATCATGAAAAAATGAGCCCGAAATAGCAAGATGCTTCCTCTAACAATGAAGAGCTCCAAGAAACTGCCTTTGACAACAACATCTGGTAAAGATCATCCATTTTTGAAGAATCATCACCTAATACACCTTACTAGACAAATAGACAAGTCGCAGTCACGGTGGTACCCACCCACGTGAAGAACTCTATCATAGTCGTGCGCTGGATGTATAACTCCATGTCCTGTACCAAGAACACAACACACAAGAGCCCAAAACCATCCCCTACCCTTGATTGAACAAAGGCAATGGCCCTAAAGTTGGAACCTCCTTCCCCAACCCTATATCTCTGGTTGACCTCCTTCTCCATCTAGAGAACACTGAACAAGAAGCTCGAGTAGAACCCATACGCTCTCTAGCCAAAGAGGTTGACTTCCTCACCTAGTCAGGTAGACACTCCACCCCACGAACCAAGCTAACAAGGAGAAAGGAGAAAATTTCACCTAAGGTACTTGTCACCGCTCCTTCGTGGGAATATAACAAAATCTAGGAATAACTTCACTGGATATGAACTAACATCACCATCTGGGAGTTTTTAGCTATATCTCGAGAGCACTGAGCCGCCCTTGTTTATATGTTATCTCAATATTATATTCCCATAGACCTGACCCCGATTGAAAAATCGACTACCAACGGGTCCATCGCTACGCAACTGCACATCATCTTCTCTAGTGAGGACCTCCACATGTATGTTCGCAATCACGTATTCACTTTGCACATCATTACTGAGGACCGCAGATAGATTATGCCCATGGTACTGATTGACCATGGGTCCGCCATCAATATTTTCCCCAGTCACACCGCCATCGGTCTAGGATACACCACCTCAGAATTTTTACCATCTTCTATGACCGTCAAGCCTTATGATAACACCTGCTAAGATGTCTTGGGATCCATTGTTCTCTCCCTAGTCATGGGTCCCATCAAGTGTGATGTCTATTTTTAGTTACTCGATGTCTCGGCCAGTTTCGACCTCTTACTTGGGAGGACCCCATGGGGTATTACCCTCATCACTTCATATGAAATTAAGATTTTCATTCAATACGGAGGTCATCATAATCTAAGGAGATGAAGAATGGGATAAATTTCCAACAATAGCACTATTCCTCTCCTAGATACCCATCACGATAACATCGACATCTGCCTCAGCGAATTTTGAGTTGTACCACTCTCACACATGATAGAGGAGGAATATTTATTCACAGAATAACAACTTTGATCATTCACAAGATGGGATACATGCAAGGGTTGGGACTTGTAAATATTCAATAGGTGTCCTTTGAAGATGTCTTGAACACGAAGCATAAGGGAAACCCCGGTCTTGGGTATAACCCAAATAGTAAAATTCCAACTCGAGGTCCCCCCCCCCTCCAGGGTGGAATGGTCACTTCTGTCTCTAAGGAGAAGGATTCCCACATCATGGACTTCCCAATCCATGGTGGTATGAAGAAAAAAGATCTCTACAATCTAGAATGGAGATCCTTTATGAAAAAGGATTGTACATAGTTTATGGGAAAATCCATAAGGTCAGCGAGAATGAGCTCAATGTGTCGTAGGTTACAGCGGAAGACATAAACATCTACAAGACAAAATTGAATGGGGGTTACCCGCACTATTTCCTGATGAAGTTATCTTATTAGCCATATTGGGATCCTCAGAGTTAACCCCTAAAGAATTCTTCTATGGATGGTACACTACACCATCCACCCTAAGTGGCACTAATTAAAAAGATAGTTACTTAGCATCCCTAAACTCAACCTTTACCCATGGGTATAAGACTCGACAATCCCCAAACCCTGAAACACCGCCTTTGATCGAGCCTCGAAATACAACTGCTTAACTCTGGTGGGACTATTCGTGGAATGAGAAAAATACCTAGTGCTTACTGTGAACCCTGTTCAAGCCACTCGCCTATAGTGAACCCATGGTAGAACCAACAAAGAACCGCAATGCATACTCTGGGGAAACAATAATCTAGCCCCAAGAACACCACCTACCCTAGCATGCAGTTTTTTTCAAGGCCATAGAGAACCCTAAGAACATTACAAGAGTCACCTGCAGAATTCGACCCACCTTATCACCATCATCACGGGAGATACAGTACTTAATAACTAGACTTTCATCATATGCATCCCGACGCCGATCATTCGGAGGCCCTTTGAGTCTGCCTTATTATCAAAAGAGTAACTCATTTATCCCCTCTCCTAATGTATCCCTCTATAAAGCATACTTTTCTTGTATCATGAATGTGGTCCTTCATCCCCTTGATGGCATAATAAATAATGATTTTCAGTATTTGTGTGCATGTGATGATTATGAATCCAACGACAGATTAAAACTCACACATAATAATGATAACTCTACGAATCTAAAATACTTAAATACTTTTAGAAACTTGACCAAAGTCAAAATAGATGCATGTCTCCCAACGAGGATGACACAATAATTATAAACTTGGACACTCCCCAAACCCCCCAAACAATAGGGTCTTCATTAGATAAGAATGAACAAAAAGTGCTCACAAATCTCCTCACCAACTTCCTAGATATATTTGTTTAGTCTTCTTCCAAAATTCCTAATATTGACCCTACTATAGTCATGCATGAGATACCCACTTTCCCTGTTGTAAAACCCATAAATGAGAGTCACCGTAAGTTGATAAGAGAATGGTCCTTGAAAGTTAAGGATGAAGTAGAAAAACATCTCACTCTCGGGTTCATTTGAGTAGTAGAATATCATACTTCTTTACCTAATATCGTACTAGCACCTAAACTAAAGGTAATATCTGAATGTGCATAGATTACAGCAATCTCAATCGGGCTCCCCTAAGAATGATTTTCCTCCACCGCATATCGTCTTATCGGTAGACATAACAACTAGTGTTGCCCTCATGTCTTCATCGATGGCTTCACGGGTTACAATCACATAAAAATGGACTCAGATGACTAAGAAAAAACCAGGTCTATTACCCCTTGGGGGATGTATTGTTATATAGTGATGCCCTTAGGTCTCAAAAAATACCGATGCAACTTACCAAAAAGGGTCCACAACCATCCTACATTACCTCATATAGAAAAAAGTATAAGTATCCATGGATTACATGATCATCAAATACAAGTATCATGAGGGACATGTTTTGACACTTTGAAATTTCTTCCAAAGGCTATGCCTCTTCAAAATGAGGATAAATCGTTACAAATTTGTCTTCGAAATCACTAAGGAAAAGTACTAGGATTCATTATTAGTAAAAATGTAATCGAAGTATACCCCACTAAGGAAAAATCCATATGGAAAATGTCACCGCCCAAAACAAAGAAAGAACTCAAAGGATTCTTAAGCCAGGTATACTTCATAAGAAGGTTCATCAACTAACTTACCACCATATGCGAACCCATATTCAAAATACTCAGGAAAGACACTACGAAGGAGTGTAATGCTCAATGTTGTGAGGCATTCAATAAAATATGGACGTACCATAATCACCCACTGGTGCTAGTACCTCCCCAACCGGGGCTACCTATTCTTCACTACATGACTGTCGGATCCATATTTTCTAAACACGTGGAAAGTTCCTGGAAGGAATGTGTTACTTACTATACCAACAAGAAGATAATATCCTATGAGATCAAATACACCTCCTTGGAATAGTCTTATGTATCCCTAGTATGGATCACTCACAAATGACGACATTATTTGTTGTCTTTTTGCATACAACTCATTTCTAGTATGGATTCCATAAAATATATATTCGAGACACCTATTATTTACATCTGAATGGGAAAATGGCTACTGGTGTTGTCTGAGTTTTAAATCATGTACGTTACATAGAAATCCACCAAAGGATGGGCCATCTCTTCATCCTCATAGGATAACCCTTGTTAGGCAAAGAAGAATAAAGCGAGGCGGAATTCCTCGATGATAAACACTTCGCCTTTAATAATAGGGAAACTTGGGAACTCTATTATGATAAAGACAACAAAAAAGGGTCTATTGTGAGAGGGGAAACAAAAAAGGGGCTTCATCCTAAAAATTCACCTTGTATCCCCTGAATCACGATGACTTCCCATATCCATCAAACTCACCTATGAGTTTATCAAAAATATGGATGATTATGAGCCCTGCATCACGGGTCTTGAAATCACCTTAGAAATGGGGATCACCAACTTGAACGCCTATGAAGACTCAATCTGATCCATCACCTAAATCTTGAGGAAATGGAAAATCCGGAATGATAAGATACAACCTTACCATGTTTACTTATAAGAAATAGCTTCGCGATTCGAGCATCTCAAATTTGACTTCCTCCCTAGGGCTAAGAATAACTTTGCAGATGCACTTGCTACCCCATTCTCTATAATAAACATAATGTAAGGGACTACAGAAATTTCATTTATTGTAATTAGCCAAATCACCCCTTCTTACTTCTTTAACATCCATTCCATCAAAGAAATAATAGTATGTCTCGTAGAATGGTATTACGATATATGTAACTTTGTCAACAAGAACCACTACCCATCTAATGCTTCCCCAAATGACCAACTTACCCTATGATAATTAGCAACCTAATTATCATTTTTGTGGGATAACCTTAAAAGAGAGGATTCGATGGAATACACTTACGGTGTGTCATAGGGGATGAAACCCTCTAAATCAGGGACAAATCCATAACGGAGAATGTGGCCCGCACATGAGTGGGCACTCCCTCTTTAGAAAAATCCTCAGGCAGTCATACTGCGAAATACTATGCAAAAATATTGCATGGATTAAGTCCAAAGGTGCCTTAAATTTCAATTGTACTCCCCATGACAACATTTACCTCCCTGAAGGATCTACTGCATAACCTCACTATGACACTTCTATACCTGGGGAATAAACATCAAAGGGAAGGTAACCCCTAAGGACTCTATTGGGAATAAATTCATCCTAGTAACCATCGACTATTTCATACAATGGGTCAAAGTTGAATCTTCCATAGTGCTAAATGCTAAGAAGGTGGTCAAGTTCATACATCGAATCATCATTTACCTCTTCAGTATACCCCATGAGTTGTTATCAGACAACGCCTCTCACTTAGAGAAAGAGGTCTCAAACCTACTGCATGATATGAGATTCCTCGGCATAAGTCATACCCATATATTCCACAAACCAATGGAGTAGTTTAAGCCCCTAATAAAAATGTCAAAACCATCAACAACAAAATGATTGAAACTTACCACGATAAGTCGGACAAACTCCCCTATGCACTTAAGGGCTACCCCTTACTCATTGGTTTATGACATAGATATTCCTACCAATAGAAATAAAATTACCATCATTATGGATCATGCTCAAAATCCAAGTAGATAAAATCGACTAAGTCCAAGCTCGGTACAATGAACAAGCTCTCCTAGATGAGAGGAAGCTAAAAGTCTCATACCATAATTAGGTCCACCATTAGTGTATCGACTGGGCATTCAATAGGAGGGTGAAGAAGTAAAAAAATCCAAGAAGGAGACTAGTCATAAAAGAGAATGTCAAACCTGCCTAGAATCCCGAAGGGAAATTTGCACCTAATTAGGGAGGACCCTACCGAATCACAAAAATAAGCTCCCGCAGATCAACTACTTTAGTTGATCTCTATGGAGTCACGTTTTTGCAACCATTATGTCTTGGCCAATTTAATAAATTCATTCCTTACTCCTTACTCTGGTGAGAAGGAAAAGATCGATTTAAATGAAAAAGTAATCGATCGTAAAACAAAAGGAAGATTATGTAATCCATACACATTCATAACCCAACATAAAAAATTCGATTTGATCCACAAACATTTCATTTGTTATCAGTTAAAACACTTTTAGCCCCCAACTATTTCAACTAAAGAGCACTACATAGACCTGATTATATGCCACATTTTCATCACAAACATTCAAAATAGATACCCAGTTGTCTTCGAATTGTAGATATGTAGACAACCTAAGATATCACTTCGGGACCAGTCTAAGTACACACCAAAAATCTATTTTACGGGGAAACTCTATTTTAGGGATTGTATTATCTCCTTCAAAGAGTCACCACTATCTAAATAAACTAATCATCTAGTAATAAAATAGTTCTCTAAGTCATTTTAAGACTCAGTGGGGTCATCTTAATTTAATAAACAACACACAATGGCTGATGCTACGAAAGCGACGATCTAAAGAAGCCAAAAAGGGAAAATACACTACCCCTATACATTTTGTCCCAGAGAAGTGAACACCAAACACCATTCTCTAAAAATTACCTCACGTCCTAAGATGAATAATAAATAAATAGACTCAATATGGTCCCTACAGAACCCTATTTTGGTAAAGTATGACACTTCAATTCCACAGCTACACTAAAAGGCGTGTGCCACTTCATAATAAAAGTAGGAATCTGATTTCCTCACTTTTCGATGCCAGTTTCAACAAACAGCTCGCCACCAAGAACGCAATTGGTCTCGCTCTAAAAAGGAATGTCTCAAGTAGACGGGGTACTTTTATTCCCATATAAATATGCATCCATTATTATTATTATTATTATTATTATTATTATTATTATTATTATTATTATTATTATTATTATTATTATTATTATTATTATTATTATTATTATTATTATTATTATTATTATTATTATTATTATTACTCATTTTGTTATTTCTATGTATATAGGTGTGAGCCCATTTTTATAAATAGAGCTTGGGCTCATTTTCTCCATACGCACACCATTCATCTGTTGAATACATAAATGATGGAAATCAAAGAAAAACAAAATGCAGCATACAAAAAACAAACCATTATGTTATTTTATAAACACGATATAATAACATGAATCCCCATACAAGCCAAAAAAGTGTATTGAGGATTCCTCGTTTTCCTCCTAAAGGAACAAAACTATAAAATTACCAAAGGGATTTACCCTTAAAAAACATAAAAAAAAAGCCTTTTTGGGAGGTTACATCAAATCCCACCAAAAAGGCCCATGAAAAATATTATCCCACTAGACCAATCATACCCAAGGACTCTTCCTTAGACGACCACCTGCAAAACTCCAATCCAACACCCACGGACTAAGCATCATGTACCTTACACCTAACAAAGACACACCAACCAGATATACATGACTATATATACACTAGACGAGACCCATTGACATCGTCAAGTAGTCAGTGGAGGTATCCATCAAAACTTCATAATTTAGTTGCTATAGAGCCAAATCCTTTGAAGACTTGCGCGTTAGTATCTCCTGTAATTGGGTAGCATTGACTAAAACCTGCTGAAAGTTTATAAAATAAATTTTTAATGAACTATAGAAGCAAAGGATACACCAATATGTACAAAGAAATGAATTATTAATTATACTCATGTCATTTGCAAAAATGGTTGGGTCCGAGTTGGCGCCAGCATGCCGAACACATAACCGCATTGATGAATATGTACAACCTAGTCTTTGTTATAAAGGACCACGATAAACGATGGTGGCGATGTTGCAAGGATGCAATGATCTACCCGATTCATCAACAAAGGAAGAGGAGCAAATCTAAGAAAAAGTGAAGTGACAGCCTTCGCAATCCCTGGTAAGTCGATGCGGAAGAAAAATTCCTCGTCCCCACGAAGAGATTTGTCGATAACAACAACATAAATATGGCATTACGCATCCCACAACTAGCACCACTTCCCTATCCACAATAAAAACATTGAAAGTAATGTCATGGGAATAACGAATGTAAAAGAACAAGACAACAACGTCAGCTACAGGAGAAGCATGACTAAGAAAAAAGGAGTCACCAAAATAGAAATCCACAGTGCATTAAATATCTTTTGGGATCGGGACATGTCTAACCGATCATCCAATTGTCCCTCTCTCGATAACCAATCCAAAAAAAATAATGGTTAGCCGATCGGTCAAACTGCTTGGTTAGTTGATTGGTAAAACAACATGGTTAGTCGATCGATTATCACCCTCCTAACATTCCAAAAATCCCCATTTTACCACCATATTTTTTTTCCTATTACCCTGGTACCCCCCCACCCCACACACACACACAAAAAAACCTAAAGGAAATAGGCAAACCAATTTTCAGCCCTTCCAATTTTGAAGAAGAGTGGTTGTACGCAGACAATCTTAGTCGTTCATCTCTGTGGACAACCCGGTTTGCAATCAGTGTGTGGGTCATTTTTATCCCATCTATAAAAGTACCCTTAAGACCAAAAACCCACTAAAAACCCAAAATCCCCAAAACACAAAACTCTTGGGACCAACATATAAATTAGATAAGAGCCAAAAATGATTCAAACAAGGCTTTGGAGGTCCTTTAACCGATCGATTAAAGTCTCTAGAGAACTTCGACCGATCGGTCATCCCCCTAATTTGGTAATCGGCTCGAGATATTTGCAGATGCTTTTATGACCCTACATGTGGAACTCCACCTCCATCCACCCTATACTTGTCACAGTGTTTGAGTGATAGGTAAATACAAGGGATGACCGATCGTTAAACCCAACATTGATTCATTTTTCTAACTTTCTTCAATACCAAGCGCTAGAGATACTCGAGGTCATTATGAGAATTCCTAAAAGAAACTCAAACTTATGAAAAATTTCTTCCTTTGTTGTCTTAAACAAGTTTTGTACTTTAAAAAAGTTGCCTCCAAGAAAAATAGAGGCAAACCTCTCCATGCACTCTGCGAAAGTCGTCACTTCTAACCGATGTTATGCCCGACTAAACAAAGATTTGCTCACCTTGGGCAAATCAAGTGGGGACACTCCCCCAGGAAAAAATTATCTCACACTAAAAGGGTAAAAAAAAACTCTGCACAAATCTCAAGTCAATAGCCCTTATATATTGAGATAAACTTCCCATACCTATTTATCTCATTTACTCTGGCCTTTGTTCAAGGGACGGGTATACACTTTAAAGCGTCTATATTTTAAAGTATGTTTTTCAACCCATAACCTTTATCTATTGAATTGACATTCTCATACCTTAAATAAATCGTAATTGAATTCCACAACGATTAAATATAAACACGAAAACAGGCTTTTCAATAATATTCTGAAGGAAGTTTCAGTGAGTCAAGTCGGCTTGAAAATTTGCAAAGCCAAAGTCTAACATAGGACTAATCCTATCGCTTATTCGAATGAACAAGACCTTCTCTGCGATAACATCCCCGAATATGTATTTTCATATCAATACTTGCCAAGCATCGTTCTTTGATTAACATATTTTTGACATATAAATATACAAAGCAAACATAATGGAAAGGATACATTAAGGACTAGATTTCATAAATATCATAATGTTGTATATTGTATACTTGGTATCACATTGCCTACACCTATAAATATATCCCATTTGTTAAAACTACGTTGCGTTTTATCACAAGTCGCCATGGCTACTTAGGTGCTATACCTAACCAAAATCTTGAAGCCCAAGCCATATACGTCTCTTAGCATATTATTTCCTAGCTATGCTTTAATCTCTTGTCTAAACCCCCTTTATCCATCACGCTAAACCACCAACAAGATGTGGTGTTTTAGTAAGTTTCTTAACCATAAAACATTACATCTTTTATACAACCCTCCCTATACATATCCAAACTAGCCCGAAGGACAATACCTTCCCGCTAGTGATCACCCGATGATCATACTATAATCTTCCACTACAAATGATCTTTGGTCCCACTCCCATTCTGAACCTTTACGAAGCTACCCTCTATCATATAGATCTCTTTTCACCCTTTTCAAACGAAGTACTACATTTTCACACACATTACATTTGAATATATGTACAATCAAAACATACATGTTTTGATCTCATGGCAACAAGAGTATATAGACACAATACCAAGTCCTTCTAGTGAGCACAAGCCATGACAATATGTCTCTTAATATATGGCTCTACCGAGATGCACCCATGTCTTACCTTTCTATCCCCCCTCAAACCTCAAACGAGATATCAAAATATCTCAAGTCGCTCTTTCTCACACATTTACATACATGACCCAAACGACCATCCATTACCCAATCTGAGCTTCCTCGCACCCATATATGCATACAAACTACTATACGTTAACCCAAATAAGGAGTCCTAGACAAGTATTCTTATGTACCCATACCAGTTTAAGTCACGTTCATACACCTCTCACTAATATTGTTCTCATACTTGGGCACTTATCTACGTTTTAAGGGATTCTCAAACTAATATTGCTAAGTTTGTTCTAAAATAAACTAAAAAGTAATCAAATTATGTTAAGAGAGATAATAAGCATATAATTAAACCTGAATAAAGAATACATGGGATGCCTAATTCCTTCCCAACTCGTAAACTGATTTTTGAACCCACACAACAAGAATCTCTGGTTCAACCGCAAACCTAAAAATGACTTAGGATTAGCCCAAAATGGCTAACCCGAACTTTTGTTTGCTTTTCTATAAAACAAACTGGCGAATGTGAACAACTAACCAACCCCTTTAGCACAAAACACACTTAGGCTCGGACCTAAACAAGGGACGTGCACCGAAATTAGATATTGCATCAAATAGCTTCTAGGGGAAAATCATCGAACAAACATCAAACCTATAACTCGACCTTGGGTGTAGGCAGCGGAATGGGAGATAAGTACTCCCAGCATCCATCATTACACACAACAACTCTCCCCCGAGTACATCATCGCTCGGGGCCCACAACGCCATAATTACTTATATTCTCTTTATTTTACATGTATTATATTTGAATGTTTGCAGTGATATACTCACGACTTATCCATCATATAACTATTCAAATACCTAAATGAAGATGTATATTCTTTTTTTAATGCAACTCATGGACAAGTCAGTGGATAATAAAGAGCCACATATATCGCATATTCAATTTTACTTGTATGATGTTTATACCCGGGCGAGCTTCTATATATTGTTATTAGATGTTAAATTTAAGTTTAATCATATTTTATATTATCAAAGGTTTTTATAATGTTAATAAATAAAGGAAACTCTTTCGATTTTTTTTTTAAATATTAAGACTTAAAATATTGCTCTATTCACATTAAACCTTTGGTTTATTCTTAGCAATTTAGTTATGCTTGTGTGTGATAGGGAAGGGAGCTTTGGGGGGAGGGGGGCGGGTTAAAGTGATTCTCGTGTGCTCATATGATCTAAGTTAAATGGGGATGGGGTAAATATTGCATTACCATTTGGGCACAGTTCAAAACTGTGACAAAAGTATCACAAATATTTTATTTCAAATAAATAATAATGGGCAATAATGGGCATGTGGTAAAATATTATAAGGACACGTGGCAAACTCTTGTAAGGAAACGTAGTCACTTTAAATATTAACACGTGGATGGTAAATATTATGACACTTGGCACAAATTGGAGCATTTCAATGGTGTACTATAAGTGTGCTACAATTGTTAAGAGGGAGATACAAAGCCTCTCCTTTGGCACGGTTTAAGAACCGTACCAAATTTTTTGGCATGCACTAAATTTGCACAATTTAAAATTATGCCTCCTGTGTTGTTTTCCTGTCATGATAGTAAAAAAACTTGTTAGAATATGAAGTTAAATGTCATTCTACCGGTCGTTTTACCTCCCCAGTTCTTTCAGTGAGAAAGAAGAACCACACGTGGAAGATGTGTGCAGACTATAGAGAGTTGAACCGACTCACTATTAACGAAAAAAATTCCATTCCTATCATTGAGGAGTTATTAGATGAATTCGGATTTGAGGTCAGGCTACCACCAAATTAGGGTACATGAACCAGATATTCCTATAACTTCTTTTAGGACTCATGAAGGACACTAATGATCTTTGACCTTACCAATGCACCTTCTTAATTCCAATTCTTAACAAATACTATTTTGAAACCCTATTTAATACAATTCATCTTAGTCTTATTTGATGATATCCTTGTTCAGAGTCTTAACGTAGAAATACACTAAAAACACCTAAAATTAACCCTAGAACTAGTGAGACACCATCAACTCAATGCTAAAATGAGTAAATATTCATTTGGTCAAAAACAACTTTACTGCCTTGGTCATATTATTTCTCAAAAAGGTGTGGCATCTAACCGACACAAGGTGGAAACTATGTTGGATAGACTTGTTCCTAAAAATGTCAAGACCTTCAAGGAATTCTTCGGACTTATTAGTTATTTTTGAAGGATCGTGAGGAACTTTGGTATCATTTGTAGATCTATCACAAAAATGTTAATTAAATACCAATTTAAATGGTCAGACGGTGCCTTAAATGCATTCAGCATTCTTAAAAATGTTATGGCTACTACTCATATTTTGAATTTTCCAAATTTCATGAAGGAGTTTGTACTTGAAACAGATGCTTGGAATGAAGGCATTAGGGTAGTATTGATGCCAATGGTCAAACCTATAACTTTTCTTAGTAAACAACTACCTCTAGAAAAATGGGTTAATCTACATATGAAAAGCAAATTTGGGTTATTATTTATGCTCTGCAAAATTGGAGTTAACATGTGTTTGAGAATCATTTTACCATCAAACAAAACATCAAAGCCTAAAGTACTTAATAGATCAAATAATGTCCTATATGTTATAACAAAAATGACTTACTAAAATCCTAGGACTTGAATACACCATTTCTTATGAAAGGAGTGCACAATAGAGTAGTAGCTGCCTTATCTAGATGAAAATAAAACTAGATCTTCTTATAAACGCTCTCACAAGTGTAGTCTAGTTGTTTCGAATACATTGATGCTAGTTTGCTAGGTGATGAGTTAGCACGATAACTGATTATCAATATATTCATTTCTCGTGAAGATATAATGGGCTACTCTTCTAAGGTAGGCTTTACATTGGCTGCCAAGGAATTTGAGATAGAGGATTATTCATGAATTGCACCGTTTAGGCTCTGGTGGGCATTCAGTTGCAAGGGTAACCACTAAAAGAATTGAAAATTTATTTTATTGTCCCTCTCTCCAGCAAGATGTGAAGAAAACCACTCCCTAATGTGATGTCTACTAAAGGAACAAGAGTGAGCATGTCCCCTACCCCGATCTTATACAACCTATTCCCATTCCCACTCAACCATTGACTTAAATTTCAGTAGATTTTATTTAAGGACTTCCAAAATTATACTACAAATATTATATCCTTATTATAGTTAGCAGGCTCACCAAATAATCTCACTTCATCACGTTAACTGAAATTTTCACAGTTACTCACATTTCCCAACTATTCTTTGATCACATTCATAATGTGTATGGTCTGGCATGTACCATTGTCTCAGATAGAGACCTCATCTTCCTTAGTTCTTTCTTAACGCATCTTCTCAAACTAATTGATACCCAACTATACAACTCCTCATCCTATCATCCTCAATGAAATGGAAAAACTACCAAAATTAACCATTCCATTGAAACATATCTCAAATGTATATGCATTGATAAACCTAAATAGCGTTCTAAATGCATATCCCTAAAAGAATGGTGGTATTACACCAGCTACCATACTTCCTTCCAAACTACCACCTTTAAAGCCTTGAACGACTACAAACTCCCATAAATTTTTGTCCCACAGATTCCTCACACATCTCACTCTAACATTAACCAATTTTTGAGTGAAATGAAAATCATGATGAAAACACTAAAAGATCATCTACAACGGGATCAAAATCAGATAAAGGTTTACATAGATAAGAATGAAACTGAAAGAAATATTGAAATAGGTGAGCTAGTTTATCTTTATTTTCATCCACATATGCAGACCTCCTTATCTCTGATACCCAACCTAAAGTTGTCAACTAGATTTTATGGTCCTTGTAAAATCTTATAGAAAATAGGTACATTGGACTATAAACTAGAATTACCACCCAAATCTACCATATATCCCACCTTTCATTTGCAATATTGAAAAAGCGAGTGGGTGATAATGTCGTCCATGTGCAACAGTTACCCGTTATTAATGACTAGGGACAATTTTTGGTTGAACCGATTACCATTATGTATTTCTATTTAATCTATTATAATAATAGTTCAGTACCATAGCTCTTGATTTAGTGGTTTTGCACATCTCCTAGTGATGCAACGTGGGAGGATGTAAATCATATTTCACGTTGATTTCCTTAATTTGATCCTTAAGGTCTAGGGTTCAAAAAGGGAGATCCAATGTAAGGCTTGGGTGTTGGAAGATCGTTGGACATTGATTACGGTCCAAAATGTTATCATTTAAATAATCCAAGTGTTATCTCAGCATATAATGTCGTTTCATTTAATCAACTAGTTCAGCAATACAACACAAAGTATCATTTTGATTTAACCAATCAACATAGTTTTTACAACATTTTCAGCTAGATTTGTAGTAAATCGTTATCTTAGGCTTCCTTATTTAATTTTTTGGTAGCAAAAACTTATGAGAAAAGAAGAAAATTCTTCACTGAGATGAGAAATCAAGACAAAAGGATCGCATTACAGTTTCTTGCAAAAACACGTGAAAATGAATTAAGGAAATAGAAATATCATGAAATGAAGAGAAAACAAGATAAATCTAGGGAATTACCATCCGTCGAAGGGAATGGATTTTCTGGAAATAAAGATATTTTCGGAGGTGGGAAAGTCGGGATTTGGTTTGCTATAAAAAAATCCCTTGATTTATGGTTGGAAATAGGCACTTGGTTTAATGAGGAGTTGTACCCTTTTGGATTGGTTTGTAGAGGATTTGGGTGGGTTTTTCTCTTTCCCACGTCGACCATGCCACGTTGGTGGGTTCGGGAATCTAATATCTAATATAAAAAATAGTGTCTCTACTCTTAATTTTACCATGTGGCTCTTGTAATTATACCTTCATTACTTTACCTAACTCTCAACCTCAAAAGTATGTCTCTATTAATTTCACCATAATTCAAAAACTTTTCCCCCACCATTATTTATGTCTCCCTTAGTTGCACCTAATTAATTCACCTCACCTAGTGTTCAATCGTCAATATCATTTGCCTCATCCCATGTCTATGAACTCCTCATCTCCCATGTCTAATAGATCTTCCATATTCTATTATTTTAACCTCCTCCTCCTTCATTAAGACATCCATTAATATTCTTGACTCCAACTAACCCTATTATGACTTCTCAAATCCTTTATAAATAAACCTTTAAGCTTTGTCAACATATTAATCTCATGTTAAAGAATGGGAAAAGTAAGAGGAAGTGACGGGTATATCAATAGAGATAAACCTAGAATAGAGATGTGTTAGGGTGGAGGGTTGTAATGGGTTCGTACTAGTGAGTGGACCATTTAGATAGGTATTTGAGCATATAAAAATAATACGTTATTGATATAAGTGTTTAACCTCAAAATTTTGGGTCTTGCTTTCCGTGAACTTTAAAAATTTTGTAAATATATTTAAATATGTATGTGTCTTTTATAGGTTTATGCTAATATTTTAACATTTGTGTGTCTCTTCAAACTTTCTTTCCTCTTTTATCCCAAGTTAAACACGTTATCCTCCTTAATTTTGGAGATTGGTTAAAGTTCTTTTGTTTTATAGAAGGCGGTTTGTATTCTTTACTTTTGAATTGGATTCTTGCTTAACATTTGTCTTATGGTCTTGTTCCTTAAATTGAGTGGGTATGATTTAATGTTTACATTCTATTAAAAAATATTATACTCAATACTAATTTGTATATTACTATGTCACCTCCTACGACATGTAAGTCATATGTTTGTATAAACTCTTAACTGAAATTTTATATTTGTATAAATTTGAAGATTCAATAATAAATGTGCAAATCATTATTAAAAATTCAACTTTCACAGAGGATATTAGATTTAATTATAATCTTTAAGCATGTATAAGTTACAATTACTTCTAGGGCCATGGTTAAAAACATAAAAAAAATTTAACATGGACAATTTACGTTGAGTACTGATCAAACAAACAAATAATTTTTTTTATTGTAGCATTATTTCATGAATTACACCTCTGTTTTGCGTTAAATTTTTTAGATTTCCAGATAATGTTCTAAACACGAGCTATATCAATTACAAAACATTTGAATTATTATTATGGTATTTTACATTATATTTGACAACTTCTTATATTCAATCATGTTAAAGAACTTGAATTTTTTTAAATGTGGTTTATCAAACTTTTGTAATACATTTTTCTATTTAAATGTAATGTGATTGACTTAAATATGTTTGTAAGTCTATGAAATTCCAATTGAATTATAGGCCTAACTATAATTTTTTGGATGTTCATTAATAAGATTGAAAATCCTAAAGTTCATACATATTATTACATTTTATATATCTTATTAAATATAATTATCATTCTATGGATCATTTCTTATTGTATTGTCACTTTGTCTCAAATTATTATATGTACAGTTTCCATTGTTAGAGAGAGGCATTTATTGTGTTGGTTTAATCCCTTTGTATAGGTTACAAACAGAGGCCTTTCTTAGATGAATGGATATGAGATTAAATGGGTTTATTATTTGTCATGTGAAGTTCGATTTTAAGTTTTGGTAATTTTTAAAATGTTATTGTGGATATGCCCACACTATTATCTATTAAACCATGTCTTGGTCTGAGATCTAAGCTATAGACTTTTCTTAACATTATTATTTTCCTGTTAAAATTTTGTATAATTACTTTTCTACCCATTTGTTTTACTTCTCTGTGACAATGTCGTATTCATTTTCACTATACACTATAAATTAGTTTTAAACCCGTGCGTTGCACAGGCGGTTAATAAATCTTATATCATAAATAGTTAAACAACTTAAATTTTTATTATTAAACCTATAAAATTGTAAATTAACAAATAAAAAATTATAATTGAAAAATATATATGTGTCCCTTTGTCAAATTTAGAAATATTACAAAGCGAAATGAAACTTTTTAACCCCATTTTCTCTTATTACCCTTTTTAGTGCGTTCATTAAAATAAAATAAATAAATAACGATTGCTTAAATTTGTAAGATAAGTTTATTCTTTTGGAAAATTATGTTCCAAGTTGAAAAAAATCCCTAATTAGTATTAGTTTAGACTTATAACACATAATTAACATAAGGTATAATATAATTGATAATTATGAACTACATATCTAGCACTTAAGTTTATCATACTAAATATTCAGTAGATTAAATAAATGAAATAACAAAGGGAGTCTTATTAAACATTCTATATGTAGACTCATTAACACAAATGCCCATTTCATTTATACACTTGGAGTACATGTGTATAAATATCCAACATAGTATGCATAGAGAAATAACATGTTTAGTGATAATGCTGAGGACAATGTCAAGGGATTTTTTAAGGAAACAAAACAAATCTAAAGTTACTATCATTGTACAACTCCATAATCTGAACTTTCTGCTACAAATTTTGAAATATCCTATATTTCTTACATGCTAAACTAATGTTCTTAAAATCACTTCTAGACACATTTGAGAGTCCTACTACACGAAGCTTAAACATAGATCTAATGGTGGATGTTCCACATCTGTACAAAAAGTGGTATAACCAAAAACTGAGATAGATTTTATTCTCCCCACAATGAGAAAACATAAGAAGATACGAATTACAAAATACAACCACATCATAAAAAATTGAAATAGATTTTATTGATACATCAAAGTTAACCCATATCCATAAATGAAATGTGGAGATGGAGAGTTTTTTTATTGAACTGAATAAAATTAACATGCGAGTGAATCTTAATCTCATACATAACTTTGAATCGGCTTGAAATATGTCCAACTAAATTTGGGTCGTCAACCAGAACCCACATGAACCCATATGGAATGGCATAGCACCGCACCGCATGATTCTTTGATGATACAATTGAATTCTTAGAGTCCATATGAACCGCTGGATTAATCCAATGATAAAGAGTAAGTAAAAAATAGATAACTTTATCAAATACGTTCAAATAATAACTAAAACTATGTTTTAAAAATACATCCCCTCAATAATATACGCTAACCAATTGAAATTAAATTTATTGATCCGTATAAATGCCACATAAAATTGAACCCAATTTTTACATGAAGATATCTTGTTTTTGTTTTTGGTTTAGTATAACTCTAACCACGGTTTGAAAATTCAAATTACATTTGTTGTAAAAGAGTTTCAACACACTACACCAAAAGCCTACATAAATTCTGGTCAAACAAAACTAAAACAACAACAAAAGGTTGTGCATTTTTGTAGAAATCCCTAAACTGGAATAGATAAATTAATATATATATATATATGTGTGTGTGTGTGTGTGTGTGTGTGTGTGTGTGTGTGTGTGTTGTCAATTCAGATGAGGGGATTATTCTTACACTCGGATAGGACCCCCAATTGAATAGATTTCTTTTATCTGGCCCATGTCTTCTGTTTTAGCCTTCCCGACTTTAGAAGTTTGCTCTAGGCACCTAAGAGGTCAAGCCACACAAAATATGTACATGACCAGTTGAAGTCAATTATTGAGATTTGATGGCTTGATCATCAATTTTACAGAGCTTTTCGTGGGTTTTTTCATGTGTTAGCTTCACTTGTTTAACAACTCCTTGGAACCCTAAAGTCACCAAAAAAATTCCTCGCTCACAAGAGCTACATCTCGCCTCACCAACATTTTTTACAAATTTTACTTGAGATGGAGATGATTCAACTCTCTTGTTGTTGTGCTTCCTTGCATACCTCTAATTCCTAAAAAAATGTGCCCCACCCCTTTGGTGGAAGTGTGATGGTGCTTTATGAGCTTTTCGATGTAGTTTTTGTGAGGCTTTTGGGACTGGATTTGAGGTGTCTGATTCTTTAAGTTAGACAGATCTTGTCAAATTGTTGAGGAGACTTATGGAGTTTTGTAATGGAAAGAACGAAATATATTAATTAATTTCTGCAAGGCACGTTCTTGGAACGCTTTCTTTTAGGCAAAATTTCTTCCAATCCGGTTGAGATAGAATCGCGAGAACACTGTGAGTTTTATAGAATCTGCCTTCAGGATATAATGCAGTGTATGAACAGTTGTTTGATTCAAATTATGTACTATTTGATCAAACCGAGAACACTCTGAATTCATAACTTGATAATGCCAAAATATAGAGGACGGAGAGAGGAGAAATTAGTAATTTTCAGTGTTCAAAACAGAGGCCTGGAACTCTTTTTATAACCATTTCTGTGACTATTCTTCAACAGTCACAGCTCTTCATGTAGCAACTCAGCAACCATTGGAACGTGCCTGTTTGGAATAGCTACAATCTAACGATTCTGTTTAGGAACCCCCTATCGTAAGCTAATGGACATCTCCTACATGAAATGTTACGAGTTCATCTAACGGTTCAGATCAAGTTGTTTTGGATTTTAAACCCTTTGATCGGATCGTTTAATCGCAATCGTTGATCTGTTTTACCTCGTCAAAAATTTAGGCTCCCACACTCCAAGCGACGATGCGCACGTGCGAAGTGCCAAGTGCGCGTCAAAGCGCGCAAAGCGCCCTAAGTCACCTAATCGCACTTTTTTGCGCCGCGTGTCGGGCTTACACGTGTCACGTGTCGCGATTGGTGGTGCTTAAGCACCACCGCGATGCGTAGGATCATAGCCTCTTATTTGACTTGTCAATTAAGAATCGTAGTTGTCCTTTGGTTGATATACCACTACTTTTTGTAGTATTCTTCCAATGTGGGACAATAAGGAATTTTGAGCACTCCTATATGTTTCACACCCATTTGCTCATGTTTCTACCTTCTAAAATAAAACACCAATAATATAATAAAATATTAACAACTAAAAATAAAACATCAATAATATAATTGAAATATTATTTATGTTGGAATTTATCCAACATTCCCCCACCAATTTCAATATACACAAGATCAAAACAAAGAGACAATAAATAACTTTTGGCACTATCGCTAAACTCTAGTACATAAATGAGAAGTGTCTTTCGGACTTGAACTTCCATATAGTGTAAATAATTCAAAGCTTCATCAAGGTGCCGTGGTGAACGTATCTTGAACCAAGGACCTTTTAAGATTATCCAGAACTATCACACATACCGATTTATGAGTTTATAAGTGTTCTTCTAGCATGAACTTTTATGGCCTTGTGATAATCCTGATTTCATGAGCGCTTTAGGATCGGTCTTGATTCCATAGAAAGCGGCCACACTTTCGACACTCGTATAGGTAAATCAACTGTAGTGATTCTGCAAGTCACACTTAAATTATTTATTAAGAAGTAACCTTCATCCTCTAGCATGAAGAAAACCAATATAGGAATGAAACTTTTATATAAAATTCCTAGTGTTCCATAACTATAATTTAACTTGTTTGTACCACATTGAGCTCTATCTATATTTTCAAGATATGAGTTAGGTTCTCATTAAATATAGTTGCATTATTTAATAGACCTTAGTTCCCATTCCTTTTGAGGTTATATATATCATCTCCCTAACAAGACCTTTAGTCAGAGGATCTGTTAAATTCTTGTTCGTTTTAACATAGTCGACTGTAATTACTCCTTCCTTGAGTAATTTTCTTATAATTTGATGCCTTAGACTAATTTGCCTAGATTTTCCTTTGTAAGTTTTGTTCGAAACTTTATAAATTGTGGCTTGGTTATCACAACTTATCATAATAGAAGGTGATGGTTTTTTCCATAAAGTAATATCATATAACACATTTTTAATCCATTCTGCTTCTTTACATGCATCTGATAGGGCTATAAATTCAGATTTCGTTATTCAATCTTAAACATATATTTGTTTCTTGGATCCCCAAGAGATAGTTGCTCTTCTTAGCCTAAAAATCCAACCAGTAGTTGACTTGGATTTTGATTCAAGATTATTCCAACTTGAATCACTATATCCTTCTAAAATAGATGGATATCCTACATAATGTAAGCCATAGTCCAAAGTCATCTTCGGGTATCTAAGTATCCTAGAAATCACATTCCAATGCTCTTGTCCTAGATTACATGTAAATCTACACAAGACACTCACTGCATAAGCAATGTCTGGTCTAGTGCAATGCATGGCATACATTAGACTCCCAATAATACTAGCATATTTAAGTTTGTCCATAGCACTCCCATTTTTCATTAATTTGATACTAGGATCCACTGGTGTAGCAGCTGGCTTAAGTTTAAAATGATTATATCTTTTAAGAACTCTTTCTATATAATGAGATTGAGATAACGCTAAAGAATTATCTTTTCTCACAATTTTGATTCCTAAAATCACATCAGCTTCTCCAAGATCTTTCATATCAAATTTTGATGAAAGAAACCTTTTGGTTTCTTCAACATATTTAAGATTAGACCCAAATATTAGCATGTCATCCACATATAAGCAAATAATAACACCAACACCATTTTCAAATTTACTATATATACATTTGTCGGCATCATTAAATTTATATCCGTGGGATATAACAATATTGTTAAACTTCTCATGACATTTCATATGATCTTGTTTAAGGCCATAAAGAGATTTAACGAGTTAACACACTTTCTTTTCTTGGCCAGGCAAAACAAACCCTTCGGGTTGTTCCATGTAAATCTCTTCTTCTAAATCACCATTTAAAAAGCAGTTTTAACATCCAATTGATGAACAACTAAATTATGAATAGAACCAAGAGAAATTAATATCCTAATGGACGTGATTCGAGCGACAAGAGCATATGTATCAAAGTAATCAATTCCATGTTTTTACTTTTTGCCTTTAGCAACTAGTCTTGCCTTAAATTTATTTATAGAACCATCCAGATTTAATTTTCTTTTAAATATCCATTTTCATCCAATAGGTTTAGCCACGGGGGGAATATCGGAAATAACCCAAGTTTGATTTGACAAAATTGAGTTCATTTCATCATTTATTGCTTCTTTCTAAAAGACAGCATCCCTAGATGTTACCAAATCATGAAATTTTGTCGGTTCATCTTTGTAACAACCCGCCCTTTTGGAGACAATTAAATTCCATAAATAAATATAAATTGGCAATTTGGGGAATTTCCCTAAATAGTGATTTTGGGGATTCTCGAGGATTTAATGGTTTTCGATGGAAGTTGCAATTATTTTTGGGACTTTATAGGTCGAAATATTTTAATTATATGTCGCCGTTGAGTAAAGCGACACGAGGTAAGATTTTTAATTGGAAAACCCGCATTTATTTATTTTGGGTTGGAATAGTGATTTGCGGTCAAGTACCTCGGATGGGAATTTCGACTGCGCCGTGAGTCTCGGAATGTCCGAGATAGTCGAAAAAGAGTGTCCGATTTTCGAAAATGAGTTTCGGGTAATTTTAGAGGTAAAAGTAACTCGTAATTGGGTAAACCAGTCGTTTTTGGGTTTTAAGGGTTAAAAACCCTTTTCTTCCTATTTAAAGAGGGAGAAGGGAAGAGAATAGAGAGAAAAGAGAAAGAAAGGAAAGAAGAGGGAGAGGAGGAGAGAAATGGAGATCTCGGGCAAACTCCGCCGGATTCGACTCGGGGTCGTCGGATTTTATCCACGAGGCAAGTGTTTACTTGCTTTATTTATCTTTTTGCATAAATATCTCATACAGTAGTTTGGTATAAACAAACCCTAATGGTTTTGGGGTGGGTTATCGTGGATAAAACCGGTTTTTGGGAGTTAAAACAATTAAACCCCAAATAATATTTCAATTGTGGAACTTAGGTTTTAATCTAAATTAATTGGTGATTTGGGGTTCTAGGATGTTTAGAACCCTTAATATATGTGTATTTGTAGTTGGTTGAGGTTGTAGGACGTTGGGTGAGGTGACAAAAGCTTGGGAGAAGCTTTAATGGCCGAAACCTTCTTGAAGAAGGTGATGAATAGTAAACCCGTCACCTTAGGGGGCCTTTTTGGCCAGGAAAAGAATTGATTTAGCTTTTATCCAAAACACGAAAGTTGTAGATATTTTTTATACGGTCGCGTGGGAGCCGACCGCGTATTTTTCTGAATTTTCTACGATTTGATATGATTTTTACAAGATGACAGCTCCGGGTTCAAATCATCAACTCGGAAATCAAATCGGGAATTGGAAAATTACGGCTAGGATTAATTGCGTAGATGTTTGGGATAATTTTTGGGGTAGTTTAGAAACCCCGAAAATGAATTTGGGTTTTTGGATAAAAGGATTTGAGGAAAAATAATTTGGGAGACCTGGTGTGACCGGTCGACCGCGCCCCTAAGGTCGGTCGACCGCGTCAAGGAGAAAGGGCTTACTGCTTTGTTTCGTAGGCCTATTTGCCACCCGCGGTCGACCGGGGGTCTAGGACCGGTCGACCGGTGCCCTGATTTCAGCCCAAGATTTTAGAGATTAGGATTATTTCTCCTTTTTGAGTTTAATGTTTAAGGCCCTTCCAAATTAGAAATTTTGGAGGGTTATATCCTAAAGGACTTGAGGAATTGGGAATTTATATATGTGTATATTCACTTAGAGTGAATTGGTATAATTGAAGATATCCAAATGAATCCGTAGATGGGATTTAAGTATGTATTATTTATTAAAGAAAGAAAATACTTTGGGTTTAGTATCATGCTTATATGAATGCATGATTATGATTCCTGGAGGGAATCTTTGGGATTATTGGTCATCGCTAGATGATATAGGCCATTATGGCCGTTTATATATTCTAGGAGGACTATATGGTATGTATTTATACTATGTGAATAAAGTATATATATATATATGATATGATGGAAATGATTTTGAAAATATAAAAATGAATATTTTAAAAATGGAAAGATAAATGATTTTCATAATTGATAAATTATGGTTACACACCTCCCTAAATCGCTATCATAAGGGAAGTTGCGCGTGTTGTGGTGAAGCCTTCCTGGCTGTTGAGCAGGTTGGATATAGTCCCTAGGCCATATGGGCATTTGTATTACTGCGCTGATTAGGGGATTCCGGGTGTGGTCCTGACTTTCCCGCGGGCAATATGGCCGCTTCCCGACGTTGGTAGGTTCCCAAGTTGTCTTGTATAGATAGGCCCTGGAAGATGATAGCCATTTAGGGGCGCGTCCAGTGGGGAAACCCGGAGGGGAGGTCTTAGATTTATTGAAGAAATTCATGATAATGGATTGGCTTCAATTTACATTTCCTGAGTATAAAAAGGGAAATGGGATAAAGGTTTGGCTTCGGTAACACTCCCGGATGGAAGAAGGGATGTGGAATCATGTTTTGATTAAAGCATTTTCATGATAATGGAAATGGCTTTGGGTACATTTCCTGAGTATAAAAAGGGAAATGGGATGATATAAAGGAAAAGCATTTTTATGATAATAAAACTGGCTTTTAAAAGTATAATATTTGTTAAAGCAATTCATGATAATGAATTGGCTTTTATATTTACATTTCCTGAGTATAAAAAGGGAAATGGGAAGTTCTGAGAGAAAAAGAATAGTATTAATAAATACTTGTATATAAATCCTCAGTCTGGGAGATAGATCCGGATGTATATTGTAATATGAATATGTATATATGGATAAATCGAGTGCCGAGGGTCTAATGGATCCCGACGATCAACCTTGCCGTATAGTAGTGTATCGGGGGGGTTCCTTGTTTGGATTTCCCTTTGCGAGACACCCCACGCACGAATATGGCATTGTGTTGAGACTGGGGAGAAGTTTAATCCTTAGTGCTCTAATATTATAAATGTTTATGGTATATATATAGTTATATATATCTTTCTGTACTGAGGGACTGATGGATCTCGACGATCGATCGTGCCGCATAGTAGTGTATCGGGGGGGTTCCTTGTTTGGATTTCGCTTTGCGAGACACCCCACGCACGAACTTGGCATAGCGTTGAGACTGGGGTGAAGTTTAGCCCTTAGTACATTGCTTGGACTATCTAGGATTGGTAGCGGGTTTGGGATAGACTAGTTTAGCAGGATAGCTTGACTAGGATGTTTAGAGGGATGTGCTAGGAGTGCACTATTAGCGGAGAGTTGAGGGGTATCTCATGGGAGTGAGATACCAAACTTAAATATGAGATAAAACCTTTTTCAAAATAATAAGGCATTTATGCACTTGCAAAATATTTTCAAAAACTCGGGCTCTGACCCGTTTATCTACTTTTCCTTTCTTGCTATATTATATATATACATAGGTGTCCAGACACAGGGATGCCTGGATGAAAATTCTTTCGAGTCAAACGTCAGCTGCAGCAGCTGTGGATGCGTGCAGGTTTTTGATAGCCGCTTCCATCGTTGTACTTTAGATAGGAGGTATTGTATAAACATTCGAGCCAATGGCTCAATTGCATTTATTTATTCTTTCAGTACAGCATTCGATATGGTTGTATATTTTGACCGAGTGTTCGGTTATTTGATTTCATTTCAGTTTCATTTCCGCAAAACTGTGTGGATGTTTTATTTATTGTTGTTAAAAAGAGTAGTAAAGTTAAAATTTTGACACCGGCCTAATAGGTTATTAGTAATTAAATGGATTTTTGACAGTGATGCTAAGAATGATCCATATGAGACTCCTGTTTTAATTTAATATTGGAGTGATCGCCCGGTATCTTATTAGGCGGGTTGTCACAGATGGTATCAGAGCATCAGGTTCTAGTGTCCTTAGGAATCTGTGCGGACGTACTACGCTTTCAGCGTTGCTCTCGATTTTATAAAGAGCCTCAGGATTAGGATTGTTGATTTCTCTTATGAGATTTCGTTCTCCTACCATATTAGAAGATTATAGAAATCTTTTGCGCGGTCGTTTGAGAATCATGTGCGGAGCTTGGATGGTAGCAGGAGATGAGACTTGGCTGGAGCAGCTGGTAGAAGTTGGAGACGAGGGCCTTAGTAGAGGTCACTCTCCTTAGGGTAATTGTTAAGGATTTTGGTGGCAACTACTAAAGAATGGTAGTTAGGAGTACCACAGTACCGCTGAAGTTGAGAGTGGTACTAAAGTTAAATTCCTCATTGAAGTTGAGGGTCTAAAAGGGATCTTACGGATAGTCTTTTCCGATAGGAATAAGGACAAGGTTAGGGTGCCCAGATGGGGCCTAGAGTTAAGAAATTCTAGTATGAGGTGTGGTTAGATGAAGTTGTGGAGTTCGTTAGCCCTATACTCGTGTGTGTAATTTGAGTTATGGCGGTCACGATAACATAATATCATGTGTGTTTATATGTTTTTCCGCAATAGAGGAATTTTATTTTCCTTCATTCGCCATAGAGGCGGGTGTTGATATATTGTGTGTATATATGTATATATATATATATATATATATATATATATATATATTTGGGTTGTGATACCCGTTTTATATGTCTATACGAGTATGGTATTATGGTGAGTATATTATGTTATTGGTATTTTCGAAACGATAGCAGGCTAATGATAGCAAGTCTATCGTGTCCATGGTTCCTGAAGGGAACAGGTTGTTATTTTGGTGTCTCACCTTGATAAAGGTTGAGTTCACCTTTATTGTTATGGAATGATGGAACCTCAATGATCAGAGGCTTCCTTATTTTGGTTGGTATATGTGGCAACCTTATAGATATAATTTAAAGCCCATAGGATTATTGTTGAGTTGTAAGGTTTAGCTCAGTGCCGGTTCGTGCAAGGACATAGAAATAGTGCGAGCGCTGGGTGGTGTGACTCTTAGTTAGAGATAGGAGTTCAGACCACCTTTTGTGGTTAGGGATAGGATTATCCCGATTGCATGTCTGAAATAACGGGACTCCGTGACCGACGAAGTCAAGGGTTAATGTGTGGAGGGGTTCCTTGTTTGGATTTCGCTTTGCGAGACACTCCACACATGACTCTTAGCGGCGTCGTGCGTGGATAGCTGTTATTGGATGCAAGGATGTGGGTTAGTCTTATAGTGTGGATGAACCACTATAGACTACGAGCCCTGTGATGATGGTATGTTTATGGAAATATTGTGCTATGGAAAAGCACGAAATTGGTCCTCTCACCACAAGTAGTTGGGTGGAGTGGGACTTAGAGAATTTGATTTGAGGATGATATCCCTGCCTTAATAAGAAGGCAAATTTGGAGAAATTGGGTTGAGGAATATAACCAACCTTAATGAAAAGGCAAATTTTGAGAAGATACATTTTGGGTATTATGTTTGTGACACTTTCTACAGAAAGTGGGCACTTCGATTGGTTAGGTTTCCTTCCGTATGGGCGGAAGGATAAGATAGTAGGAATGCATTCGTAGTTTAGCGTAGGAAGTATTTACGGCGTCCCGCTGGTGTGCCTTAGGTCGTTATATCTCGATGACCGACTATGCAAGGGAGTAGTGTAACGGGAGGGTTCCTTGTTTGGATTTCCCCTTGGCGAGACGTCCCACGCATGAAACCAAGCAATTGTCGGGAGTTGAGAGAGGCCTTGGGCACTAGGGACATATTTAGGATTCTCGTTTCGCTTAGGTAGGGTAACGCATAGATTGTAGCATTTGTAGGATGTAGGTTCGATAGATTTAGTGGCGTCGAGGTTAGGAGGAATGGAATTTCGCGGGTTGGAAGGACCCATAGGTGAGTATTACACTGAGGAAAGGAGACCCTTATTGGGAGAGAGTGTTACGTGTCAGACGTTCACTACGGATGTGCAGATGTGCACAAGTTAGAAAGGTGTATGGGCACCTTGGTAAGATAGTCTTATATACCGCCTGAAATAGAATGGGCGTAGTATATAAGGCTGAAATTCATGCTGATAGGCATTATGGATGATGGGTATTATGTGACGTATAAAAGTAACTTTACGATCGTGGTAGTCGTATTGTAAATGGTTGGGAACCATCGGGTTAGTATCCTTCCCTTGGGGTTTTAGGATTCGTAGTTATCCTAGTTGGATGGTGTAGGTTATATCTGAATTTCGAGGACGAAATTCCGTTGTAAGGGGGGGAGTATGTAACAACCCGCCCTTTTAGAGAAAATTAAATTCCATAAATAAATATAAATTGGCAATTTGGGTAATTTCCCTAAATAGTGATTTTGGGGATTCTCGAGGATTTAATGGTTTTCGATGGAAGTTGCAATTATTTTTGGAACTTATAGGTCGAAATATTTTAATTATATGTCGACGTCGAGGTAAAAATTTTAATTGGAAAACCCGCATTTATTTATTTTGGGTTGGAATAGTGATTTGCGGTCAAGTACCTCGGATGGAAATTTCGACTGCGCCGTGAGTCTCGGAATGTCCGAGATAGTCGGAAAAGAGTGTCCGATTTTCGAAAATGAGTCTCGGGTAATTTTAGAGGTAAAAGTAACTCGTAATTGGGTAAACGAGTCGTTTTTGGGTTTTAAGGGTTAAAAACCCTTTTCTTCCTATTTAAAGAGGGAGAAGGGAAGAGAATAGAGAGAAAATAGAAAGAAAGGAAAGAAGAGGGAGAGGAGGAGAGAAATGGAGATCTCGGGCAAACTCCGCCGGATTCGACTCGGGGTCGTCGGATTTTATCCACGAGGCAAGTGTTTACTTGCTTTATTTATCTTTTTGCATAAATATCTCATACCGTAGTTTGGTATAAACAAACCCTAATGGTTTTGGGGTGGGTTATCGTGGATAAAACGGGTTTTTGGGAGTTAAAACAATTAAACTCCAAATAATATTTCAATTGTGGAACTTAGGTTTTAATCTAAATTAATTGGTGGTTTTGGGTTCTAGGATGTTTAGAACCCTTAATATATGTGTATTTGTAGTTGGTTGAGGTTGTAGGACGTTGGGTGAGGTGACAAAAGCTTGGGAGAAGCTTTAATGGCCGAAACCTTCTTGAAGAAGGTGATGAATAGTAAACCCGTCACCTTAGGAAGCCTTTTTGGCCAGGAAAAGAATTGATTTAGCTTTCGGCCAAAACACAAAGTTGTAGATCTTTCGATACGGTCGCGTGGGCGCCGACCGCATATTTTTCTGAATTTTCTACGATTTGATATGATTTTTATAAGATGACAACTCCGGGTTGAAATCATCAACTCGGAAATCAAATCGGGAATTGGAAAATTACGGCTAGGATTAATTGCGTAGATGTTTGGGATAATTTTTTGGGGTAGTTTAGAAACCCCAAAAATGAATTTGGGTTGTTGGATAAAAGAATTTGAGGAAAAATAATTTGGGAGACCTGGTGTGACCGGTCGATTGCGCCCCTAAGGCCGGTCGACCGCGTCAAGGAGAAAGGGCTTACTGCTTTGTTTCGTAGGCTTATTTGCCACCCGCGGTCGACCGGGGGTCTAGGACCGGTCGACCGGTGCCCTGTTTTAAGCCCAAGATTTTGGAGATTAGGATTATTTCTCCTTTTTGAGTTTAATGTTTAAGGCCATTCCAAATTAGAAATTATGGAGGGTTATATCCTAAAGAACTTGAGGAATTGGGAATTTATATATGTGTATATTCACTTAGAGTGAATTGGTATAATTGGAGATATCCAAATGAATCCGTAGATGGGATTTAAGTATGTATTATTTATTAAAGAAAGAAAATACTTTGGGTTTAGTATCATGCTTATATGAATGCATGATTATGATTCCTGGAGGGAATCTTTGGGATTATTGGTCATCGCTAGATGATATAGGCCATTATGGCCGTTTATATATTCTAGGAGGACTATATGGTATGTATTTATACTATGTGAATAAAGTATATATATATATATATATATGATATGATGGAAATGATTTTGAAAATATAAAAATGAATATTTTCAAAATGGAAAGATAAATGATTTTCATAATTGATAAATTATGGTTACACACCTCCCTAAATCGCTATCATAAGGGAAGTTACGCGCGTTGTGGTGAAGCCTTCCTGGCTGTTGAGCAGGTTGGATATAGTCCCTAGGCCATATGGGCATTTGTATTACTGCGCTGGTTAGGGGATTCCGGGTGTGGTCCTGACTTTCCCGCAGGCAATATGGCCGCTTCCCAACGTTGGTAGGTTCCCAGGTTGTCTTGTATAGATAGGCCCTGGAAGATGATAGCCATTTAGGGGCGCGTCCAGTGGGGAAACCCGGAGGGGAGGTCTTAGATTTATTGAAGAAATTCATGATAATGGATTGGCTTCAATTTACATTTCCTGAGTATAAAAAGGGAAATGGGATAAAGGTTTGGATTCGGTAACACTCCCGGATGGAAGAAGGGATGTGGAAGCATGTTTTGATCGAAGCATTTTCATGATAATGGAAATGGCTTTGGGTACATTTCCTGAGTATAAAAAGGGAAATGGGATGATATAAAGGAAAAGCATTTTTATGATAATAAAACTGGCTTTTAAAAGTATAAGATTTGTTAAAGCAATTCATGATAATGAATTGGCTTTTATATTTACATTTCCTGAGTATAAAAAGGGAAATGGGAAGTTTTGAGAAAAAGAATAGTATTAATAAATACTTGTATATAAATCCTCAGTCCGGGAGATAGATCCGGATGTATATTGTAATATGAATATGTATATATGGATAAATCGAGTGTCGAGGGTCTAATGGATCCCGACGATGGACCTTGCCGCATAGTAGTGTATCGGTGGGGTTCCTTGTTTGGATTTCGCTTTGCGAGACACCCCACGCACGAATATGGCATTGTGTTGAGACTGGGGAGAAGTTTAATCCTTAGTGCTCTAATATTATAAATGTTTATGGTATATATATAGTTATATATATCTTTCTATACTGAGGGACTGATGGATCTCGACGATCGACCGTGCCGCATAGTAGTGTATCGGGGGGTTCCTTGTTTGGATTTCTCTTTTCGAGACACCCCACGCACGAACATGGCATAGCGTTGAGACTGGGGTGAAGTTTAGCCCTTAGTACATTGCTTGGACTATCTAGGATTGATAGCGGGTTTGGGATAGACTAGTTTAGCAGGATAGCTTGACTAGGATGTTTAGAGGGATGCGCTAGGAGTGCACTATTAGCGGAGAGGTGAGGGGTATCTCATGGGAGTGCGATACCAAACTTAAATATGAGATAAAACCTTTTTCAAAATAATAAGGCATTTATGCACTTGCAAAATATTTTCAAAAACTCGGGCTCTGACCCGTTTATCTACTTTTCCTTTCTTGCTATATTATATATATACATAGGTGTTCAGACACAGGGACGCCTGGATGAAAATTCTTTCGAGTCAGACGTCAGCTGCAGTAGCTGTGGATGCGTGCAGGTTTTTGATAGCCGCTTCCATCGTTGTACTCTAGATAGGAGGTACTATATAAACATTCGAGCCAATGGCTCAATTGCATTTATTTATTCTTTCAGTACTGCATTCGATATGGTTGTATATTTTGACCGAGTGTTCGGTTATTTGATTTCATTTCAGTTTTATTTTCGCAAAACTGTGTGGATGTTTTATTTATTGTTGTTAAAAAGAGTAGTAAAGTTAAAATTTTGACACCGGCCTAATAGGTTATTAGTAATTAAATGGATTTTCGAAAGTGATGCTAAGAATGATCCATATGAGACTCCTGTTTTAATTTAATATTGGAGTGATCGCCCGGTATCTTATTAGGCGGGTTGTCACAATCTTCTACATTAATAACAAATTTACTTTTGTTCTTAGTCTCATTTAAATCCCCTTCAACTAAATAAATAAGAAAGTCAGGCCCAAATGTTTTTTCAGTTCTTTGTCTTTTACTCCTTCGTGGTTCAATGTCATCCATTGTTTCCGAAGAAGATATAGGTTGTGAATTTTCTTCTAAAGTTGAGGAGTCAACAGTCGGATTATTATTTTCTAAACCTTGATTCAAAGTACTAAACTTTGTTAGATGTTTAAAGAATTGCACATCTACCGACTCAATGATCTCTTGAGTTTCAAGATTTAAAAATCTATAAGTCATACTGCTACTAGAATATCCAATAAAAACACATTTGTAAGTCCTATTTCCTAGGTTAGGTCTTTTAGGTTCGAGTTTTCTTACATAAGCAAGACATCCCCAAACTTTAAGACGTCTAAGATTAGGCTTACGATTAAACCATAATACGTATGGTGTAATATCCTTATTTTTCAATGGAACTCTATTTAAAATATAACTTGCGAATAAAATCGCTTCTCCCCACATCGACAAAGGTAAACCAGAACTGATTAACATTGAATTTATCATTTCAACTAAAGTCCTATTTTTCCTTTCCGTCGTTCCATTTTGTTGTGGTGTATAAGGCACCGTAACTTGATTAATTATCCCATGAGTATTAGAAAATTATATAAACCCACTCGGGTAATATTCACCACCCATATTGGATCGTAGGACTTTATTTTTCCTATTTTGTTAAGTTTCAACTTCTGCTTTAAAAATTAGAAATTTCTCCCAATCCGATTTAGACAGAACCGCAAGTACACTATGGGTTTTATAGAATCTGCCTTCAGGATATAATGCAGTGTATGAACAGTTATTTGATTCAAACTATGTATTGTTTGATCAAACCGAGAACACTCTGAATTTGTAACTTGATAATGCCAAAATATAGAGGACGGAGAGAGGATAAATTAGCAATTTTCGGTGTCCAAAACAGAGGCCTGGGACTCTTTTTATAGACATTTCTGTGACTGTTCTTCAATAGTTACAACTCTTCATGTAGCGACTCAGTAACTGTTGGATCGTGCCTGTTTGGAATAGCTTCAATCTAACGGTTATGATTAGGCGTCCCCCATCGTAAGCGAATGGACATTTCCTACACAAAATGCTACGAGTTCATCTAACGGTTCAGATCAAGTCGTTTTGAATTTTAAACCCTTTGATCGGATCGTTTAATCACAACCGTTGATCTGTTTTACCTCGTAAAAACTTTAGGCTCCCACTCTCCAAGCGACGATGTGCACGTGTGAAGTGCCAAGTGCGCGTCGAAGCACACAATGCGCCCTAAGTCTCCCAATCGCACTTTCGAGCACCGTGTGTCGCGTGTCGCGATTGGTGGTGCTTAAGCACCACCGCGATGCGTAGGATCTTAGCCTCTTATTTGACTTGTCAACTAAGAATCTTTGTTGTCCTTTAGTTTATATACCACTACTTTTTGTAGTATTCTTCCAATGTGGGACTATAAGGAATTTTGAGCACTTCCATATCTTTCACACCCATTTGCTCATGTTTCTACCTTCTAAAATAAAACCCAAAGTATGTTTAAAAATAAAACACCAATAATATAATAAAATATTAAGAATAAAAATTAAACATCAATAATATAATTAAAATATTATTTATATTGGAATTTTTCCAAGAGAGACGAATCTGGAGATTCTGAGTTAAATGGGCTTGTGTGTGGAATATAAAAGGTTGGGTAGGTGAAAAGTCAAAGAAGTTATCTTTTGGTTCTCTTGGGGGGATGAAATGATGGTTGAAGAAAATGAAAAGAATAAATGTGTATTACCACGTTAATAGGCTATTTGATGAGTAGCATTAAATTCCTGCTAAGCATTTTAGAGTACATAAAAAATGTATGTGTTATTCGAATTATATGCTTTTTTATTCATGGCTATATTATAAATTTTCTAAATTTGTTAATATCATGTCAAATGAAGGTAGTGCATTCTCATTTTTTAAAGAAAATATAATATCTAATGCTTTTTTAATACAATTATGCCTATATTTTATGAAAATTCACGTATCGCGCGGGATTAAGACCTACTTGAGTATAATTTCATGGTCCCTCTAGAGTTAATGATGTAAATGAGAATACGCTGAGTCAAGGTTATGACATTTTTTATAGAAAGTAATTTGATTCATGTTTGAAACCAATGTGTGTTCGTTGTGTTATGATTTTTTATAATGTATTTTGAATTGGCATGTTGTGTACATTTTTTATTATCTCCATTTGTTTTATATTGTCTATAATTCTAAAAAGACTAATGTTAAGAGTTGTAGATATTTAGTTCCAAGAATGTTTCATTCCTTTTTCTTTAGATGAAATATTTTTTTCTAAACAAACTTTGGTAAGAAGATCTTAGTTTGGGGTCCAACTTTAGTAACACATTTATTCTTGAATGTGGATGAGTAAAATTTGAGTGAACTCAATTTGGTTATAAATATTAGTCAATTTGTGATTTGATGATGTGTTATGTTTTGTGTGATTTTTTTACATATTTTGTCTTCTCCAGGGTGGATGTTGTGACACCCCGCCTAATAAAATACCGGGTGATAAATTCTATACCAGATTAAAACAGGAATCTCATATGGTTCATTCTTAGCATCACAGTCGAAAACCAATTTAATTAATAATAACTTATTAAGCTGGCGTCAAAATTTTATTTAACTAATATTTTTAATCAAACCAACCAAGTAAAACAATCACACAGTTTATATACCACAACTGAAACAAAATAAGGTAACCTAACTCTCGGTACAACATAATACAACCAAATCGAATTGTCGCAAACTAATAAATGAATACAGTTGGGCTATGAGCCAGAATGTTTCTACAGTACCTCCAATCTAGATCACAAGGATAGAGACGTCTAAAATAATCCTGCATGCATCCACAACTGCTGCAGCATCATCTGACTCGAAAGAATCATTATCCAGGCATCCCTGTGATTGTACACCTAATATATATACATATATAACAAAAAAGAGGGAAATATAGAGAAACGGGTCAGACCCCGGGTTTTGAAAATATTTAGCAAGTGCATCAAATGCTATATTTTTAAAATATGAAATCTCTCATATTTAAACTGGTATCGCACTCCCATGAGATACACATCACCACTCCTCTAATAGTGCACACCTATCGCATACATTTTAAACAACCAAGTTATGCTACCCTGCCTAACTAATCTCTTTCACACATCCTCTAAGTCCTCATAACTATCACCTACCCTGCATGATATATTATAGGTTATACCGTAAGCTATCACCTAAGCTTTAGTTGGTATGATCATCAATGTGATATATATATATATATATATATATATATAGTTCTCATATATCTATATAATAAAGTAGAAAACTTATGTATGTCATAAGCTTGGTTGATGATCTCATCTATATTAATTTTTCCTACACTACCTCTTTTACCCTGAATTATTTGATTTCACCCTCTTTTTCTTCTCACAAATTAAGTCCCCCTTCTTTCACTTTAATTCAAACACAAGGCTATTATGGTAAACACACAAAGGATTGTGATTAAAGATTCCTCTTTTCCTTTTTACCCCTTTATTACTTGGTTTTCCCTCTTTTTTTATCACCTGAGTTCCTTTCCCCACTTACTCAAAATTCAAAAGAATGGATAAAATGGTAAAAACCACGCTTTGAACATCTTTTAGTCTGACCATAGTAGACTTCCCTCGATCGATCACGACATAACACGTATCTCTCTCTTCATCCCTTCAACCCCTGTTTTTACGAATCTTTAGCAGGTAATTTTCATTTGGAATTTTTTAGGGTTTGAAATCCTTTTCATTTTCATCATTTATCAATGGGTTACTGAATATTTTATCAAAGTTTTATGGGTTTACATGTGAATGGGTTTACTCTATTTACATTTGCGTTGTTTCATGGGTTTACATTATATTTGGATTTCGTGTTCATGTTTTAATAGGTAGATTTGAATGAGTTTACATTTGAATGTGTTTTTTCGGTTTACAATCTATTAGTAAGACAAATATAGCATTGTTTGAATTTATTTACATGTGCGTGGTTTGTTACTAATAACATACCACATTCATGGTTTGTCATGTGTGATTTGTGTACATATGTTTGGTTTTATGTATAGATTTAGCGCTTTGTAATATAGGCCTTTGTAATTTAGGGCTTTGTAATATAGGGATTTGTAATTTAGGGCTTTGTACCTTATGTTTTTGGATCTACTTGTTTTTTGTGTTTGGTTGTCTATTTATAGATTTTATTTTGTGTCTATTTATAGATTTTAGGTATACTCCTTTTCATTTTTATTATGTGTCTATTTGTAGATTTTATTGTGTTTTGTGTTTTGATTTGATAGATTTTAAGGGATTTGAGGTATTTGTTTTGTCATATTTTACGGTATTTGAGGTATTTGTCCTTAAATTTAACTAGATCTGAGGTACGTTCGTGTTCTTGAACAACTTGGTACAACTGACATGTTTTAAATATAGTCATATTTTTTCCAATTCTGATATCCAATTCTAAATATAGTCATATTTTTTCTCGAGGATTATTTTTTGGATTATACTTCTCATGATAATGAGCTTTGAAGGATTAGCCCTAATATTTTTTTCATGTTTGACAGTTATGTCCCGTTTGCCTTACTAACCCAAAGGATATGGCCTTCGGTTGTGGGTATCACGTAAAATTTTTCACAAAAATCCTTGGAAATTGAAGAAATGTAATTTTTGGGGGTGGTAGTGGCATTTACATTTCCTTTCTTCTCCTTTTTTTGTATGTGGATAAGACCTTAAACTATGCTTGACTTGTCGGAGTCCAATCCAAACTAGATTAAAGCTCTATTAAGCAATATACCCCTTCCTTGGTATTTCTCTTAGCTTTGTTTTTGGAAGAAGGGTCGTTGCCGCCACCAATCTTTATACTTTTTTTCTTCAAATTCTTTTTATCTAAGCATTATTTGGAAAATTCGGGTGTGAAATCTTTGGATGTCACATGTGTTTATGGGTTGCTAAAATCTTAAGATATTGCAGATTTTCTAGATTTTGATTAAATTTGTAGTTCATATGTTACTATGTATGCTTTTTTGTATACTTGATGTAGTTGTATATATTTTTGGGGTTCTTAATTGATTAGTGAAGCATGTTTGTCCCATTGGTTTTCTACGAAGTGTGTTCAAACCAGATATAGGCATAATGGCGATGAGAATCTTGAATTTGAAAAATGTGTTATGTAAATTTATGATTCAGTTGTTGTGTGGATCAAACTACTAGAATGGTTAAACTCACGAGAAGTATGAGAATAAAGTAACATTTTATTGCACTTTGGGTCTAATTTCTTGGTGGAAAAAGCATCTTCTAATTTTATTCATAAATCTTATTTATGTATTTAACTTATTCACAAATTGACATTAAGGGGAACCCCGGTTTATGTCCTATAATAAACTACCTTTAATTTTTTCCCATGGCATGGTATCAACTTTTCCTTGATGCTTCTACATCAGGTTATTCTTAGAATTTTTTTTCCTTCACCATTTCATGTGTATAGACAACATACTAAAAAATATTTTGAGCTCACTATAAGTTGAGTACATTCATTTATTGGAATGTCCATTGGTCCATTTGGTAACAATTCCTTTATTGTTTTAGGTTTCAAATCAAAATGATTTGGAGAGCTAAGAACATGTTTCCAATTTATTGATGATATCCCTTATTTTATTTGGGTTTTTATTTTAGATTATGTTAAATTGGGGGTTGATATGGTCCTATCAATGGGGTACTCTTTTAAAAAAATTATCGTCGTGCCTTCGGGATATGTTTCGAAGCCACGTCACTTCAGAAATATATAAATATGTTCTTAAAACCTTGCAGCTGTAGTATCATGCACACCTGGGAAAAATAATTTGGAGTAGAAAATGTTTTGATGCAGATCTATAGTGGGTTCGAGAAAGATCCACCGTCCCTCTACCTCTGGATCATTTTCACCTCAAGCAGCTAGCAAAACTGATGGAGAGGGACACGGTGACCTTTACCTTTTTCCTTCATAATAGAATTGTTCTTTAATTGGTGCAATACTCTCCCATCATTGTTCATTAAGCAGTTATATATTTGGACATAAGTTTCAGAACAAAACGAAGTAGAGGCAGATGGCAGGGTCTATAATTAATACTCATGCCCCATCACGGTCCATTGTCTACTCCCCAGGAGGGATCATAACCAACATTGGGTTGTCATTAAACCCATAGTGAGGAATCCTGCGATGAAGCTCACGACCCTTCCTGACAAAGGGGACATGTATGGTAGAATATATGGGTGGAAAAATCAAAATCTTACTCGCACTACTCACGCTACACCTCATCCTTCATTATGCTTCCACAACATCCACATGATCTGGTAAGTGCCTTGCACCTCCCGTCTAGGTTGAACTTTTGGCGATGGTTGTAATTCTAGGATATGAAAACCAAGGTGCAAAGCAGTTCCCGCCAAAAAAGGAATTACCAATAAGGTATAGACAAGGCTCCATTAGAGTTGCGGAGGGTAATCATCTTTCGACTCTCTTCGGTATCCCCCTCTAAGCCTATATACTCCCTCACAAAGCTCTGTGGTACATGCATAATTCCCTTAGTGACATAAGATGAAGTCATAACAACCCTTGAAATTAGGATACTTGGAGATCAATATGTTTTGTACTTTCAAAGTTATATCATTCTGCTTATCAGTTAAGAAATTTTATGCCTCATCTAAGAAATTTCCTTTTAAGAAATTTCATCTAAGTTCAAATTTTAAAGTATATACCTTGAATATACTATGTTATTTTATTCAGTAGACAGAGGAACAATTCCTTTATTCAATTTAGTGGGCTTTCAAGATAAAAGATTTCACTTCATTCGCATAGTGGAAGCAAACAATTCGGTCTTGCGTGCAATTAGGATAGAGAAATATATATATGAAAGATAAAGAGAGAGAGAGAACCTCCACGAGAATTTGGAAAGAGAGAAAAATCAATCAAAATAATACCACTCTACAAACTAAAGAATTGGTGTTTAATTAGAAGTTCATAGAAGGGACATTGAAAGACCAAGTAATCATCTCAGTGCATTTATAATAAATGCAATATTTAGACACGACGTATCCGGGATTTCATACACAAACTTAACTTAGTAAATGAAGATATAGATGTATTGAGGTAATAATAGGATTACTCTATGAAAATAAATTGTCGTAATAAAAGAAAAATATATATTATTCAGTCTTAACAATTGCAATAGCCACTGAGATCACAGCAATAGATAAAGGGTCCAAATAATGGCTGCTTTATGCCCTTATCATGATTTGGATCCCTACACAAACATGGCATCAATCAACCACTTGATATTTGACATATTGTATGACGTATAGCACAAAGATAAGATCTAAAGGTCTTCACTCATATTGAACATTACCAAGAATTTGAAATTTTTTTAGAAAAAAACATATAGGTGATATACTCATTGGTTCATATTTTCAATTTTGGAGTTTTTAGTGGTATTGAATGGAATAGAAAACATATGTGGGTTTAGTTATCGATTTGGTGCATCTTTGTTGATGAAAACCTAACTTGGTTTGTTAATTAATCATTGTTCAATTAATATTTGAGTTAATCCACGGAATCTTAATTGTAATGTTAATTAGTTGCTTTTATTGAGGTCGATATGTTGTATTGTGTAGGTCATCGAAGCTGAAGGCATCCTACTCATCGATCTCTCAGCTTCAAACTCTAAGTGAAAATCTTTTTTTTTTCCAAGTGATCAACCACGGGGTACCATTAGCGGTGAGGTCCTTCTCTGGACAACTAAAAGAAGTGTATACATATAGTTTTATTTGTATCTTTTAGAGTTTTAATTGGCATATACTCGACATATAGTACTTTCATTTAGTTTGAATAGTAGTATGTGTTAACTCATACTGGGTTCCAAGTGCCAGGTCTAGAATTAAAATTTTTAGTTGCTGGAGCTATAGCACTGAAGGGAATTGGAGGTCATCTGTTTATCTTTGACAGCTCTTATGGAGCTATTCTCTTGCTTATCCATCGGGAAATTGCCACTCCCATCCTATACAACTTCTAAAATTATGATCTTGACAAGAAAGAATCCGCTCAACTTTTTGTAAAGTTTACACAGAGTTTGGCATTGTTTGGGGCACTTCTCTTTTTCATTGGAATGAGGAATTTGATACCAAGTAGATCAATCAAGAAGAAGACTCCCAAAACAAAGATATTTTAAGAAAGAATTCTATGGGTTTGTGTTTGAATTGAGGTGATGACTTCAAATTTGTTGTTCTCTTATCATTTTGGCTGGACCTTTTTTGCTTTTAAATTATCGGGCATGATATGTTCCCTTACTAATATTTATGGAAATTTTGATTGTGAGTTTCAAAGAGAGCATGAGAATTGGTGTAGGTGATGGTAAGGTAGATACATAGTTTCCTTTGAATTTCCTTTTTCTTGGAAATAGTTTAAATTTCAGGGTGTCTGGGGTCATCTTATGTTGAAACTTGAATCAATAATATTATTTTTGGGAAAAAAACAGTAGTTAAAACTCGATATAGTTTTCTAGACATATAGTGTTGTTTTCGGCATTATGTCACTATGTATAAAAAATATCTTATAAAGTATGTGCACCTATGTTCATTTTGGGACAACACGACACATTTTTTTTTACACAAACACACCATGACATGACTTTGTATAATTTTTTATTTAACATGAACATTACCCATTTAGAATGTGAAGTGGCACGTGGTGTGCGTATACCATTCATGTTTTGTTGGGAACGAAATTTTTACTGTTTTATAATTACTTACTTTGGAAATTTTATCATTTTATGATTGCGTACTTTGGAAAATTTTCATCGTGCCTTCAGGTACGGGCATATATTAGCGTCATGTCAGCGACACGATGTATTTTATAAATACTTAGTGGGTAAGGTATCACATTCCAAATAACCATAAACTATGTATTTTATTAAAATGTCTCTCTTTTGGGAACTCTCTAGCGTCATGTCAGCGACAAGATGTATTTGTTATATAATTAATAATTAGTGTGGTTTATATAATATTTGACTAGCTATTTTAGTTGACTAACTATATTTTTTATCATGTCGCATTCTGAAAATTACGGACAATCATTACAGTGGAACACATGGGACAACCTAATTGATATATATGTGATTTTTTTAAAGAAGTTTATTTCTTTGAAGTATTTGTTTGATTAATTTGAACTTTTTGAATATTGTGCGATTGGTTGTTACACCTTAAACAAGGTGGATAGTCCAATAAACAAAGGAGATCATGTCCATTTTTTTTAAAATTGACACTTTGTTAATTTGAGGCATAATGTAAATTTGATTGATGAATATTATGTAGTTCATTTTATATGTGACGATTATCAGCGTGCCTTCAGGCACGGGCATACATTGGTTGATGTTTTGATTTGGCAATTGATTGTTCATCCTTAAATACATATAGAAACTTTGGTTAAATTTTATTTATTTATTGATACATTGGTTGATGTTTATATGAGGTCCAAAATATAAAACATTTATACATTTATGTTGTAAAAAATGTTTTACTTAAATTTACCCGATTCTATACATTGGAAATTTACACTTCTAACATATAAAACATTTATTATTTATATTATACACGACTCTATGCTTTTCAAAATTATCAGCGCGCCTTCAGGCACGGCCATACCCTAGTGTGTATATATATATACTGTTCATTTCCCGAAACTTTCACAAGTTTAAAATACCATTTTCACTTTAGTATATAAAATTTTGTATAAATATATAACTCTCATTTAATATACGATTCACATTTGTATTAATCCGGATATAAATCTCCCAAAAGAAGAATAAACTCTTACTCATTTTACACTTTACACAAGCCTTAGTTATATGATATCTCATCTTCATATACGAGCAATATACTATACACAACAAGTATATTTATATCTATATTACAATCATAAGTATAATAACCATCCCACCAATCTATAACTCGAGGATGTAGTCTCAAAGTGCCATCTTCATCCGGGTATGCTCAACTTAACTCTGGTACCAAGTCAGACTCACTCATGATCATGGTAGAAATACTAAATGGTGGACGCGGTCATATTCCCTCCTGAAAGTGGAATCATTATCTCACCCATATGAGGGACGATATGACCTGGGGATATACTCTCTCTGCTCCGCAAATAAGGGGATTCACCCACATCGCGCAACCTCCCTGGATAGCACTAGAGATATTTGTATACATAAATATATAGTTTGCATACCAATATATTTATTATCAAAACATATTTATAAACTGTAACAACACTCGTATATATAATATATATCACTTCTCAATATGCCCTGGATATAATTGCCAAACTCTTATAGCTATGGCCAAAATATCCCGAATGTTCCAATTCGTAATAGTATATAAATATTTACACACTTAAAATACTAAAACAATAAGCATCCTTTTGCTTAAGATTTTCTTACCTTAATCACTTTTAAGGATTTATATATAATCCTGAATATAACAATTCGTAATACTTAAATAAGTATATAAGCTACTTATCGTAATTCCATAGGTATCGCATCACCTATAATAATAATCGTCAATAGACATACCGAATAGCCGCCCGATCCTCTTTAGCCCTTATCCTAAATTCCATCCTAATCGCATCATAGGATTTACTCAAATGCAATCAACTCATATTTATTCTAATCTCATAAATATATCTATACACACTAATCGAAGACCTCTCTCGAATGTTATGCATCCAAACCATTCATTAGGTCAACACCCTGGATTGCACCCTTACCTAATCTAAGGTTACCTCTTTCATCCCAAGGTTTACTCACCATAAATTCCATTATCTAGGAGTCCTAATATCACGTTTAAAATCCCCTATAATAATCTCCAATTTCTAATTTAATTTCCCCCTAAACTTAAGGAAGAAAACTTTCAAAATCTTCCAGGGCCGAATCGATTCGCCTTGACCCCAAATCAATTCGTACCGACCGAATCGATTCGAAAATGTTCTACTTTCTTACTGTGTAAGACCGAATTGATTAGGCTTGTCCAAATAGATTCGCCTTGCGAATATCCGAAATCTGCTAGAGGTTATCATCTTCTCCGAAACCCAAAAATCATCCCAACCTCCATTTGCGTGGTTTGTAATCCCAACCAACAACAATATAATCATCCAATCACTGATTTATAACTAACACATCAACTATATTATGGGATAAAACGATTTCTCTTGGATTTAAACCCTAAAATAGTTTAATCTCTCATTTATCATTTATTCCCATTTCTAACCATTTATGCATACCATTAACATGGGTTTAACACTAGAAGTCATCAAGAGTTAACAATACATCAATTTGTAAACTCAAAATCAATTTTCCCAAATTTATTTCAAAGGTTTTAACCCAAAATTATCTATTTTACCAACTAAAATATGAGATACACACTCTTAATTGAATAAAGCAAGTAAAAACTTGCGTCGTGGATAAATTCCGACGACCTCGAGTCGAATCCTGTGGAGTTTGGGCCGAACATCCCCTTTCTCTTCTCCCTTTTCATTCTTCCTCACTTTCCTTCTTCTTTTCTCACTTTTATTTCCTCTCTCTCTCTCTCTCTCTCTCTCTCTCTCTCTCTCTCTCTCTCTCTCGTGTCTTATAAAAGAGAAATAAGGGTTATCCCTTATAAAACCCAATTTGGACTCGTAGACTCAATTGCTAGTCCCTACTAGTCCAAAAGTCCCCGGAACCTAAATACTACCCCCGGATACTCTATTATGACAATCTCGACCATTCTGAAACCAACCATGCACTCGAAATCTCCATCTGAGTCACTTAACTAAAATTTACTAATGAGACTCGACATTTCTCAACACACATTTTCTACAACGTAAACTATCACTCGTCACTTAACCGAACTGCAACATGATATAAAAATATTCCAACTCATTTACTTAGTCCCCAAAGTAGATGTAACACATCGAAATTAATCTAACACTTAATAAATCCTAAAACTATTATTCACCATAATTTAAATATCTATAAAATAATAGGGTATTACATACTTCCCCCTTACAACGAAATTTCATCCCCGAAATTCGGATACAACATGTAGCCAGAAGTCGAATAGTACTAACACAATGGTACCCTACTATATACTCATTCGCGGTACCCACCTATCTCAAGGCTTATACTCTAGCGCACTAGCTTAATAACAAGCCTGACTAAATCTCTACATGCTAACACACTACATCGGTCGTAAGGTTAACTCTAACAACAACAAATCGCATATAGTGCTTCTATAGCGACATATAAAGAAAATAAGCCTATAATCACTGCTCTAACGTATCGATCCCATCGAAAAATCGCTACTCTAAGCGTCCGTTTGTCTACATCATGACATCGAATTTCCCTCAAAAAGGAAAACTACACTAGCGCTTGACTACTCCCGCAACCTTATATCCTATCTCAAGTGTGCTAATTCTTATTGCGCCTATATAATTGGATTATTGCATACCTCATACGACTTTCCATCCAACACATTCCAATTCCATTTATAACTGCCCCAAAGCATACTCTTCAGCTTTATATACTATGTCCCCCTCTATTTCGGACAATATATAAAATCAACTTATCAAGGTGCGCATACACCCTATAACCCGTACATATCAGCAGAACTATTGCAAACGTCACACACGTAACACTCTCTCTAAAAATGGGCCTCTCTTTCTTCTCAGTCTAGTTCTAGCACTTGGGTACTCTCAACCCAAATTAGTCGAGATTCAATTCTTCCTATACATGGAAATTTAATCCTTATCAAGGTTAACCCACCAATCTTCTCATGGTTAACTAACTAAAATTTCCCTATATCAGCGCCACTCTCCCCACTGGCCTTACTTTCTGGTAACCCTAATATTAATCTGTTTTCCTGCACATGTAAATGATTACTATACTAAATATATCCCTAGAGGCTAAGACCTTTCCCAAATCCCGACATTAGCTCGATTTCGTGCGTGGTACGTCTCGAAAAGAGAAATCCAAACAAGGAACCCACCCGTTACACTACTACCTCGCATCGTCGGTCATCAAGATATAACGGCCTAAGGCACATAATCGGGACTTCCAAAATCCTATCTCGCAAGCATATTAACGCACTTCTACTTCTATGTCCTTCCATTTCGGCAAAATGGAAAGTCTACACTACAAGAAAAATACTTTTTTATGACACTCGAAAAAATAATTTAAAGACATTTATTACAAAAATGTCATTTAAAGGTTAATAATATAATTAATGTGACCTTTCTAATATAAAGTGTCATTTTATATATATTAGCATTATTTTTTATGACAGTTTAAATATAAAAGTCATATTTGATTATAGATATTACGACATTTTTGAGTTTCTAACCTAAATACAGATTATGACCCTTTTTTCGCTTCCAAAATTTAGAAGCGAGGATTTCCCCCTAAATTTTTTTTGCTCTTTTACCTTCTCCCACAAAACATCATGTTTTACCCGCTCACGTCACTCCTATCCATTCCCTCTCAAGATGCTCTCCCTATCCCTCACGCTATCCATTCTCTGGTATGTTTTCTCTCTCTGTTTTCTCACGTACTGGTGACTTCCGATTGTGAGTTTCGTTTATAATTTCTGGTATGTTTCCTGGTTTGTTTCATGAAAGGAAAGTTATAAAGCTTTACAATTCTCTGTTTCATTTCACATGTGACTTGCGATTAGGGCATACATAAATCTTGGGGATAATGCGATGCAAATAATATGTATTGGGTGTGATTTGAGATTTCAGGGGTTTGGGGTTTTAGGGTTTCTATATTGTGATAATTATTTATGATAATTATTGTATGTATTGTGATATTGAACAGTAAGTGGTTTCTGTTCTAGCTTTAATTGTGTTTATGATGATGTGAAATTGAGTCTTTTTTTGATGAAAGTTGGTAAGTCTATATGCTAAGTGGTTGTTATATATAGATTACACTGTATTTTTTTAATAGTAATGATTATGTTTTATGAGTTGATGAATTATAAACCCCTAATCAAATTTCTTCTACCATTTCTTAGACATGAATTTTTTACTTGTCATTGTATTTTTTTCCTTGTCTCGATGACTTTGTTATTGTGGATGTTGTCAACACACATTATTTTGAATGAAATGTGGTTATATTGTATGTCATGGAGAAATTTGATCATAGTAATTAATGTGGATGAATATTATTAAAAAAATCATTTACAATATATTATTTTTATGATGATTTCAGTCTAGAATTATGATCTATACCCCCACCCCCACCCCCCAACCTACCACCACCACTCAAGCAACCTCATTTTAGTTGGAATCCTGCCTCTCCTATCTTATCGGGCTCCCGATTGCCGAAATTCACTAGTATAGTCTCATTTTTTGGTTAAAATTGGGCGTTAGGGATCAAACTAGAGTATAAATTGTATATTCTTCATTCATGTGTATTTATGTTATGTAATTGAGGCTTTGATTTTTTTGAAGTTAAGGCTTTGTTAAGTTGTTGTACTATGTATATGGTGACTTTGAAACCTCTTCTTTCAAAAGTGGTTGAAAGATTAGTATTTTCTCATGATGTTTAATTTGTTAGGTATGATTTATCTTTTTCTCAAGCTCTATTCATTAATTCGATGTGCCATCTGTTGATGTAAAAAATTAGATTATATCTAATTATTTAATCACAGATAAAATAAATAAAACAAAGAAATTTTAAAGTGGTTCATCCTTATAAGAATGTCCTACGTCCACTGTTTGTGTTATTGATGACTGTTTGGGAATTCTCGATTACAAGTTTTATCAAGAAATTCTGGTCCCCTTACAATGAGGATTATACAACGTATTTATAGCCCTAAGGCTGTAATGTGAAAGGGTAATACATTAAATGTCCCTTAAGCGTATACATCTGTATGATAATAATAAGCATTTAATGCACAGTCAAACTGTTGGTTATCCTGTTATTAATGCTTAGATCGAGGTGCAGATCGGACCGCCTAAGTTGCTCGGCACTCAAAAGTTCCTCGTAGAGTTCTTGTTGGTCGTAGCGTCTGAGTTGCTCGGGGAAACAGTGCTCCTCGTTGCAGTATGGTTCCTCGGAGTCAAGGTGTTGTTCGAAAGTGTTTTTTGTTGCCACGCAGATTGCCATGTGTCTTCACTCAAATGAGCCATGTCAGCAGACTAAATTTGGTATCAACAGAAGCCCCCAATGTTTCATAGTTCAAAATTTGAGGAGTGTGGAACATTCTTTCTCGAAATATGGTGGTTTTAAATGGTCATCCTGAAATTTAGGAGTCTTTTCTTTTGTATTTATTTCTCCTTTCAAATTCGTAGAATCGGTCTTTTTTGAATTTTTCTACCCGCTTCGATTCCCGCGCCCTTTTTGTCTTTTTAGCCGTCGGTAACGTAACCGTCTCTTTTTGTAATCATTACTTTTACCTTTTCCCAAGGAAGAGTATTTAAATGTTGTAGAAAATCCCATCGTCTTCTACTTTTTCAAATTTGTCTCTTTGAGTTTTCCATTGTCTCTCTCTCCTGTGCGTTCAGCTCTTTCATCATTTGTCGTCAACAGACTCATCTCTTTCCTGTAAGATTTTCTTCTTTCTCTCTGATTTCATTCTTTCATCATGGTTTATCCTGTAGAGTCGATTGATAAATTTCGCTCGGATTTCTCTATTCCCTCATGGGTTATTTTGGAAGAGCTTTATGAGCCTTCAGACTATTTTCGTTTGGGTGAGGGACATTGGTTCTCCAGTCTCTTTATCGCTGAGTGCGGCTTTTCTTTTCCCCCAAACCCTCTATGTCTAGAATTCTGTCAATACTTTGACGTAGTTCCGGCAAGAATAGCCCCCAATACATGGAGAATAGTTAACGTTGTTTATAGATTAAATCAAATTCATGGAACTAGTATAGGAATTCCTGAAATTATGTTTTGTTATAGATGGGTTGTGGGCGATAATACTTTTTATTTAAAAACTAGGTTTTTAAATAGAGCTTTAGTGGTCAATCTTGCTTCTGTAAGTCCTATAGTCTTAAATTTTCATTCTTTCCTTTTTGTATCTGCGTAATGACTTGCTTTATTTTTCTTTTCATAGTTGGTGAGCTGTTTTAATACAATTCTGAAGAAAGATGAAGCTATTAAAGCTTCAAGCTCCTCGTCTGGTGTAGAGGAAGCTTTGATGGGTCTGGCGCAGTCTCTGAAAGATTCTCGTCAGAAATATAATGATGATAAGGCGATTTAGGAGAAGAGGCTTACTTCGACCGAGCAGGAGAAGGCTCAGGTTATTGAGGTCTCCAAGGGGTTGGAGAAAAAAATAAATGATTTGGAGGAGAAAAATAAAGAGCTTTAAGGGAAGCTTAAAAATGTTGGGGAGCTTGAAAATAAGCTCAAGACTACTGAGGAGGAGTTGGGTCAACTTCGGGAAGTAAGTCGTCAGAAGGAGGAAGTTGAGCATAAATTGAAAGCTGCTGATGACCTTCTTTCCGAGAAGCTTTCCTCGGAGAAGACAAAAAGGAAATTGGCTGTTAAAAAATCCTTCAGCGCCGGCTAGGATAAATGGTGGAATAAAGGTTTGGCTGCCATGATGTCGCAAGTGGAATATGGAAGCCTCAAATACTTTAGAGATGGATGGGTCGCTGCTCTGCAAGAGATTAGAGTTGATGAAAATTTTGAATTATTTCAGCGACACATCCCTGGCCCCCTCCAACTCCTGAAGACGAAGAAGAGGACGAAGCTTCCTTTGAAGAGTCTTCCATGGTGATGGGAGATCAAGTCTCTCATCCCCCAGCTATTCAGCCCACTAACGAGGAACTTTAGCAACTCGTTACTTCCTTCGAGCAACTGCCAGCACTTCCCGAGCAACCCTTTGTTCCCTCTGAGCAACCTACCTACTCGCCCCAGCCTCCCGAGAAAGTTTTGGGAGATAAGGAAAAGGTGTAGAGTTGTTCGGGTTTCTCTCTATATTTTATTTTTCCTTGTAAAATGTAACTCTGAACTTTGTACTTCTCCTTTATAATGTAATAAAATTTGAAGTTTCGCCTATTCATACTGTTGTTTCTCTTCTTCATGCCCTGTTTGAACTCTTATTGATTATTGCTTTTTCTTTCTTTACTAGTTTCTGGCCAGGATGGAATTATTGGCTGCTCATGATACAAAACTGTTAAGGCAATGTAATGAGTATTTCAAAGCTGGTCATACAGACATGAGTGTTGCTCAAATCATTGACATTCTCGGTCAAGATGCTTCAGAGCAAGAAATTGAAGCCTATCAATATTTGAAGTGCCTGCTCGACCGTGCAGTGGCTAACAATGTAGCATACTATGATATGATTGAGGATCTCCAATGAACTCTTGAAGAACTTCAGCAACAATATAAAGAATCTACTGCCCTTTTGCACGAGGGGTACGAGAAAAAGTATCAGCAAATCATTACCGACAAGGGATACGATAAACGATTTGTTGCTTATGATGTGAGGGAGAGAACTTTGAAGGCTGAGGTAGAAGAGCACAGACAGATAGCTGAGTTGTTAGAGCAAGAAAATAATAACCTGCAAAGAGAGTTGTCTCAGTTGAAGTCTGCAGCTTCCACCTCAAACGCCTTGATCCCTGTGACCGACGAGGGAGTCTCTTTCTTGGAGGTCGAAAACGCCAACCTGAGGGACGAATTAGAGACCTTGAAGAGAGTTGGCCCTTCTACATCTTCTCAGGGACGAGCAAGAGCTCCTCGAGGACGAGCAAGAGCTACTCAGATTTCTGTCGAGGAACAGATAACTCAAGCTGCTCTAGAGAACCAGGCCTTCCAACTGATGGCAAAGAACCAGGCATTGGTTGAGATGTCCAAGAAGATCAGGAGTCTGGATGAGAAGATTTCTGCGCAGAAATCTATCTTGGAGAATAAAGAACTCTTTATAAAAAATCTCCACGAGCAACTGGAAATATTGACATATCAATTCCACAAACAGCCCAGAGAATTCTGGATGGCTGGCTACAACGAGGCTCTCTACCATTTGGATGATCGTATCCAAAATGCAAATAATGAGGGTTAAAAACAGGGATGGTTGAATGCCTTAGGTATCCTGCAACTGGAACAGGGTCATTACCTATGGGATTACCATAATCCTGGGCTGCTCGACTTGCCAGTGCCACCATTCAAGCTTGATATGAGTTGGATCCCTGCTCGGGCCATCCCTCGGTGTTTGATTTCTAAATACCTTGGCGATTACAATCTCCATTCCAATGTTGAGATATCTCATCCCGAGCACCTACTAGATCGACCATCTGTGATGAATATCAGGATGCTAAAAGATCTTAACTTCATAAATTCCCCTCATGCTTTAAATGATCCACCTGCTGGCGAGGGACCTATTTCAAAAGCAGAGGGGAAGAAACCAATAGAATAGGAATCTTGATGTAATAAATTTGTATTTCATTCTTGATGTATTTTGTTCTACATTCAATGAAATAATTTTATTTAAAAATCTTGATTGCCATTGTCTTGTAATTATAAAATACTTTTCATCTGTGCATGTATATCTGTTAAAAAGATAACAACATTGTGCTATTTGTCGATCAACTTAGTAGTAAAAAGTTACGAGTATAAAAAATGTTGCTCGATCACTTTCTCGTATTCATAAAATGTTTCCGACCAACCATGGTCGGTAAATTTTCCTTTTCGACCAACTACAGTTAGTGGGTTTTTATTCCCGACCAACCATAGTTAGTGGATTTTTTTTCTTAACGAGCAACTTTGACACTTTTTGGAATAATTTTACCTCCCGACCAACTTTACTTGGCGTTTTCGAGAATATATTTATTTCCTAACCAACCTTAGTTGGCATTTTTAGGAATAGTTTTACTTCCCTACCAACCTTAGTTGGCATTTTCGAGAATATATTTACTTCCTAACCAACCTTAGTTGGCATTTTTCGGAATGCATTTACTTCCTAACCAACATAAGTTGGCATTTTTAGGTATACATTTACTTCCTAACCAACATAAGTTGGCATTTTTAGGAATACATTTCCTTTCTAACCAACATAAGTTGGCATTTTTAGGAATACATTTACTTCCCGACCAACCTTAGTTGGCATTTTCGGGAATAGATTTGAGTAGTCCGAGTTTTGCTGAGTAGTGTGTAGCACTAGTATTCCGCAAAAAAAATCCAATAAAAGGAAAGAACTGGGCAGAACATTGTCGCTTTATTCATACTGATTAAATTGCATTACATCAGAGTGTACATTACTGATAATATTTGCGCAGGTGTTCTGCATTCCATGCATTCTTAAACTCCTCCCCCTCTAAAGTTTCTATTCAGTATGTCCCTAGTCGAACAACTTCTTTAACTCGGTAGGGTCCATGCCAGTTTGCTTCCAGTTTGTTGTGATTTTGAATCACCTTCTTTACATAGTCTCCTTCTTTCAAGTTATACTTCTTCACTCTTTTGTTGTAAAACAAAGATGTTCGCTGCTGGTAAGCAGCATTTCTAATGGTTGCTTCTTCCCTAACCTCCTCGAGCATGTCCAAGTCTAACCTTCTCATTAAATCGCTGATAGGGGAATTGAAATTCAGTATTCTGTGTGTTGGGAGACCCAATTCGGCAGGCATAACAGCTTCACTTCCAAATGCTAGCATATATGAAGATTCCCCTATTGCTACTCGGGGAGTAGTTCGATAAGCCCATAGTACTGATTGTAGCTCGTTGATCCAGTTTACTTTCGCGTCATCTAGTCTTTTATTCAAGCCATTCAGTAGCGTTCTGTTTGTCACTTCAGTTTGTCCATTGCTTTGAGGATGGCCAGGTGCCGAGTGGATCTTCAAAATATTTGACTGATGATAATAGGCAGCGAACTACTCGTTATCAAATTGTGTTCCATGGTCTGTGATGAAAGCATGAGGAAGACCATATCGACAAATGATGTTCTTCCAAATAAATTGGTACACCTTGTCGTACGTCATATCAATGAGAGGCTCAGCCTCAATCCATTTAGTAAAATAATCCACAGCGACCACGAGATACTTAAATCTTCCCATGGTCGTCGGCAGTGGCCCGACCAAATCCATTCCCCATATGGCAAATGGCGAAGGGGAGGTAATGGGTGTCAGTAATTCTTGGGGAGTTCTTCGGATGGAGGAGAAGCGCTGACACTTGTCACATTTCTTAGCATAGGCTATACAATCAGCTCTCATCATTGGCTAGTAGTATCCTTGCGTCATCACCCTTTGCAAAAGAGTTCGACCTGCTACATGAGCTCCACAGGACCCTTCATGGACCTCTTCAATTAAATCTTTCACCTCGGTGGGATGCACACATCTCTGCAAACCTGCTATAATTCCTCGTCTGTATAGAATACCGTTAGTCAGTACATAATGAGCAGCCTTAAACTTCAGTTTCTTGGCTGCAAGTTTTTCAGTTGGTAATTCCCCTTTTTCAATATATGCCCTGATGGGATCTATCCATGATGATCCTAAATCGAGGGTAATAAAGTTCATCGTCAGATCTTCATCTATACTCCGACCAGATAAAACTTCAATTGGGATTGTTCTTCGTAGCTCGGTACGAGTAGCTGATGCTAATCGAGGTAAGGCGTCTGCTCTCGTATTATCCATTCTTGGTATTCTGACCAGCTGAATAGCAGCAAATTCCGACACCAGTTCCTTTGCCTTTGCATGATATCTGATCATTAGCTCTCCTTTGGCTGCATATACTCCCATCATTTGATTTATGACCAGTTACGAATCACTGAAGACAATAACTTGTTCCGCCCCCATGGTTTTTGCCAAACTAAGACCTGCAATCATGGCTTCATATTCAGCCTCATTATTCGAAGCTTTGAATTGGAAACTTAGGGCGTATTCCATGTCTACCTCGTCCGGACTTCTCAAAACTATCCCTGTGCCACATCCTGTAGTGAAAGATGAACCATCCACATATAGACTCCATATAGGTAACTCGTCTTCAAATTTCCGATCTGACAGAGTTCCTTGGTGGAAAATTTGTTGCTTCCTTTCACTATCTCCTGATTTTTCTTGTTGTTCGTCGATCATCTTTTCTTTCCCTTTTACCAACCTAAGCTGGTCTGGGCTTGAATTTGATGATCCTGTAACATCCACAGGTTGATCGGTGAGCAACTTTTGCTCCTTGGGGGTATCAGGATAGGTGAATTCTGCTATAAAATCTACTATCGCTTGCCCTTTTAGCGATGATCTGGGTTCATAAACTATATCATATTCACCAAGTTCTATTACCCAGCACATCAATCTTCCTGATTTCTCTGGTTTATGAAGGGCTTGCCTCAATGGCATATCAGTATATACTACTATAGTATGAGCCTGGAAGTATGGCTTCCTTCTTTTACTTGCCTCGATCAATGCTAGTGACAATTTTTCCAGCTTTGGATATCTGATCTCTGCTCCTCGGAAGGCCTTACTTGTGTAGTAGATCGGTTTTTGTACTCCATTCTCCATTCTTATCAATGCTGAACTAACTGCATTCTCGGACACTGCCAGATACAAATATAATTTTTATCCCATCACTGGCCTGGATAACAGTGGAGGTGCTCCCAAATATTTTTTCAAGTCTTGAAAAGCCTTCTCACATTCATCATTCCACTCAAAAGTCTTTCAGAGTGTCTTGAAGAATGGGAGACATCGATCAGTTGCTCGCGATACAAATTTGTTGAGTGCTGCTACTCGTCCTGTAAGACTTTGCACCTCTTTCTTCGTCGTTAGGGATCGCAGCCCTAACAGAGCTTTGATCTTTTCAGGGTTAGCTTCAATGCCTCGCTGATTGACAATGTACCCGAGAAACATGCCTTCTCGTACTCCAAATATGCACTTGGTCGGGTTCAACTTCATTTTGTATTTATCCAACTGATCAAAGGTTTGGCCTAAGTCAAGTAGATGATCGGCAGCTTTCTTGCTCTTTATCAGCATATCGTTAACATAGACTTCCATATTAAAACTGATTTGTTCTGTAAACACTTTGTTCATCAGTCGCTGATATGTTGCACCGGCATTTTTCAAACCAAAAGGCATAACATTATAACAATAAGTTCCCCTAGGGGTAATGAAAGAAGTACTCTCCCTGTCTTCAGGTTTCATTTTAATCTGATTGTAACCAGAATAAGCATCCATGAAGCTCAGCAGCTCGTGTCCCGAGGTAGCATCCACTAGTTGATCAATTCGGGGCAGCGAAAAGTGGTCCTTTGGGCATGCTTTATTGAGGTCGGTGAAGTCTACACACATCCTCCACTTGTTGTTCTTATTTTTCACCATCACCACATTTGCTAACCAGTATGGATGTTTAACATCTTCAATAAAACAATATTTCTGGAGCTTCTCGACTTCCTCCTATATAGCTTGATTCTTCTCAGGACTGAATACTCTTCTTCTCTGCTTCACAGGCTTGATCTCCTTATTCACATTGAGTTCGTGACATAAGAAATTTGGGTCTATCCCGGGCATATCCTCATGACTCCACGCAAAAGTTTGCTTTCTGCTTCTTAGGAAAGTTATCAATTCTTGTTTTAGTGAGGCTTCCAACGAAGAACCTACTTGAGTAGTTCGTTCAGGGTGCTCATCGTCCAGAATGATGTTTTCAGTATCTTCCACCACTTGACCCTTCACGAGTTACGACTCATCTCTAGGATCTAATGCTTTAATTTCTTCACCTTCATCCACTTGATAGGTAGTAGTCTTTTTCCTTGATTCCTCCAGTTCCTCTTGCTCGACGGATGAATAATAGCATTCCTGAGCTACTTTCTGATCACCTTTCACAACTCCCACTCCAAAATTTGTTGGAAATTTTTTGCATTGATGTACCGTAGATGGTATAGCCTCGAACTTCTTCAATCCTACTCTTCCCATGATGATATTATATGATGATTGAACATTCTTATCCATCAAGAAGAATAGTATTCTTTCTATTCGACAAGCAGGCCACGTACCAATGAATATATCCAATTTGATCGTCCCAAGTGGAAATACTTTATCGCCAGCAAAACCGAGGAGGGGTCTATGATAAGGCTCCACTTGAGATAACTTTAGATTTAAACTGTTGAAGGACAAGTAGAACATGATGTCTGCCGAGCTACCATTGTCTACCAGTACTCTTGAAATCATTACCTCCTTCATCTGCATTTTGATCACCAATGGGTCATCATGAGGATATAGAACACCTGTGAGGTCGTTCTTTAAGAAACCAATGACCAATTTCTCTTTGTTTACCTTTCTCGGGCGATCCTCCTCAGCTAGATTTATTCGTTGAATGTATGAGCAGGCTTGAGCCTCACAGAGGTAAGCTTTTCTCTCTGTAGTAAGGTCTCCCCCTCCTGCATCTCCACCTGTAATAACATTACAGTCAAATAACCTAAAGCGTATTGAAAATACCTCTCGTTCTGGCTGCCTTGGTCTCCTGGGAAGATCGGGGTCGTCTTCTGGATCAACTTCATGGTCCCTTTTCTTGTTCTCCTCTACACGACGAGGAGATCTAGACATGTCTCTTGTTCGGTCGTTGTTCCTTCTTTCATTTCCATGATCAACATACTTTGCCAGTTTTCCTCGTCTGATGAGTGTTTCAATATCATTTTGAAGAGATATGCAATTTTTGGTCATATGGCCATGATCTTTATGAAACTCGCAATATTTTGCCTTATTCCTCCTGTCAGGGTCTGCCTTCATTTTCTCTGGCCAGTTTAATTCCTCGTTGTTCTTGATTTCTTCTAGAACATGGTTGATGTCTTTCTTCAAAGGAGTATAATTATCAAATTTCTTCATTACTTCCCATGACGACCTTGTTTTTGAGTGTTTATCACTACCATTGTCCTTATGCTCTTTCTTCTTAGCTTTATCACCTTCCACCTTGGTTTCTTTGGCATCCATATTCTTCTTCACAGCCATAGCCTCCTCGGCATTCATAATCTTGGTCGCTTTTCCCATCAGATCTGACATGGTTCTAGGTGGATCTTTGGCCAAAGTGTAGTACAACTTGTTGGGCAGTAGTCCACTCATCAAGGCAGTAATCGCTGTCTTTTCCTCATAATCAATGACTCCCAGTTTCTCGTTATTAAAACGAGTTATATAATCTCTGGTACTTTCACCAGCTTTTTGTCTAACACTTAACAAATGCGATACTCGTTTAACTGGCTTTGCCCCAAACTAGAAATTCCCAATGAATAACTCGGCCAGTTGAAGAAAAGTTGAGATCTTACCCCGAGGAAGATTATTACACCACATTTGAGCAGATCCGGTAAGAGTTCCCGAAAATGCTCTGCATCTCATCTCATCTGGAACAGCATAAATGTCGGCTGCAGCTTGGTATTGTTCTATATGAAGTACAGGGTCGGTCTTTCCATCATATTTTGGGGTCATAACAAGTGATTTGAACTTTGATGGTGTTGGAAAATCTACAATGGCCTGGACAAAAGGTGTTCCTTGAACAAAAGTTCGTTGTAGAGGGTTCTTGGCTTTAGCCATTTCCCCTAATCTATCCTCCAGCCTCTGAATAGAGCCTTTCCATGCATCATTTCCTTCCTCGGGCCTGTTGGTTCGAGCAACTAATCGCTTTGATGTGGCTTCCTGGGATCTATCTTAACGAGCAGCTGGTCGCGATTGGGCAGATCCTTCCTTTAAATCTGATGGTCGTCAAAAACTCCTCGATGCGGCTCTAGGAGGACTTTTGCTCCTCCTAGGGCCTAATCAATCAAAAGGAGATACTCTGCTTAATCTCTCTAGCGCACTAGTCCTTTCTGGAGAGAGAGTGATACGTTGTTCAGTATCTGTGGCTCGCACTGACGAAGTTCGTCCAGGTTGATAACAAAAATCTTTAGATTCCTCAGTACGATATGAATCGGTACGCCTAGTACGCGAAGAAGGTAAACGGGTATTTCTTTGAATACTTCGCGATCCTGAATGGGTTGGTGCACCGCCATGTATGGTTTGTATGAGTTGTCGCATAGTTTCTTGCATGACGGTCTGGCCCTGGGCCAGATTTGTCATTATTCCAGCCAGATCTGGAATATTAGGCGGAGCAGATGGATTTGGAGGGCTTCCAGCATTTTGATTGCTGGGTTCTGGAATATCAGCCATTTGTGATGAATTGTTTTCGATGAAAAACGATATTACCAGTCGTTTTCCACAGACGGCGCAAATCTGTTGATGTAAAAAATTAGATTATATCTAATTATTTAATAACAGATAAAATAAATAAGATAAAGAAATTTTAAAGTGGTTCAGCCTTATAAGAATGGCCTACGTCCACTGTTTCTGTTATTGATGACTGTTTGGGAATTCTCGATTACAAGTTTTATCAAGAAATTTCGGTCCCCTTACAATGAGGATTATACAACGTATTTATAGCCCTAAGGCTGTAATGTGAAGGGTAATATATTAAATGCCCCTTAAGTGTATACATCTATTTGATAATAATAAGCATTTAATGCACAGTCAAACTATTGGTTATCCTACTATTAATGCTTGGTTCGAGGTGCAGCTCAGACCGCCTAAGTTGCTCGATACTCAAAAGTTCCTCGTAGAGTTCTTGTTGGTCGTAGCGTCTGAGTTGCTCGGGGAAACAGTGCTCCTCGTCGCAGTATGGTTCCTCGGAGTCAAGGTGTTGTTCGAAAGTGTTTGTTGTTGCCACGCAGATTGCCATGTGTCTTCACTCAAATGAGCCATGTCAACAGACTAAATTTGGTATCAACACCATCCATAATGATATTCGATAATTTTTTGTTCTTTAAAAATCGAATTGTATTTGGATGATGAAATTGAAAAGATGATATAGAGCCACATTTCAGCGTAACCTAAGATTTGCATATTGCTATCATTAGTATTGTTGAATTTAATTCATGAACATTGATTTGGGTCATAAATTGTTCATTACTCTCGTTATTCTCATTACTATTTTCTCTTCTCCTGAACATTTATTTTCACATTACCCTCTTATTTGAATAGGACATAACTGGCTTGCTATTCCTTTTCTTTCAATCGACACTTATTACTCTAAGATCTTCGATATGGGATGGATGCTTACCAGCATTTCCAGTTTAGGTGTACCAGGTATCTTCTAACCTACATTTTAAATTTGAATTATGTTGATTATTTTTATAGGTTAATGTTGGTCTTATGCGTTTTTAGGCCTGGATGTTATTTTTCTGCACGGGTTTGACTATGTGATATAATATTTTACGAGTAAATGAAAGTGATATTCGTCCATGGTAATTTCATGTGATCTTCCATTCCATTTTATTTTTGTGGAGATTTTAATATTAGGGAATTATTTTAAAGTTGTTAGGGTTCAGGTTACAACAATTGTTGAAGCTCTTATTGTTGTTGTCACTAAAGCTTTTAGGGTAATTGAGAAGGATATTGCTTTAACTTTGGGAAAAGATGGTTGTACGGTTGCTCCCTTTTACTTGTTCTCAATTACATTGTCTAGTTGGTTTATACTCTAATTTAGAGTAGTGTTATGTAAGTGGAATTCTATTTTAGGTTTTTAAGCATACCAAATTAAGACACCAATTTCCATGGGTGAAAACAACCATTTTTATTATGCGCCAAATGTGGTTTTACATTTTTATCAACTCTTAAATTTTCAAGGATGTCCATATGCATGTATGGGAAGTGTATATCTTACTAGTTATTTTTTCATATATTCTATATATCGACTTAATCATTGTGGATTTTACTCTCCTTTTAAAGGTCTTAGTGAATTATGTGAGATCATCAAAGGAGGCTAAAGAAGTTTCCAAAGAGGTATGCAATGATTTTTAAATTTTCTTAAAAACAACTTTTTAAGATTGTACAATTTAATATGAAGTTTGTGGGTAGGTAATGTTTTGATCTTGATGATTAATTTTCTCACCATTGTCCACGTATCATGGTCAATTTAAATGTTTAATCTTTTCTTTTTCTTTTTGGATAGAATTATCAGATTATGGATGATGCTTTTTATCAAATTTAAAGCCTTCAGAATTTCTGTTTAAAAGGTTTTCATAATCTCGTTTGTGTTTACGGGGAGATAGAGGCATAACGAACAACATTATTAATTAATTGATGTACTAAGTACATTAAACAAATGGGTTTCATTTTTTGAATGACATCTAGATGAAATGGGAGACCAATGTCTCACTAGTTCAGTCCCCCGCCTTTTTCTACAATACCATTTGTATTCTCTCACAGAAAGTATGTGATTTCCACTACTGTCTTCACCCCTTAAACTCTAATTTGTTTGGTTTTGATGGCCAAGTGATTGTTGATTCTAAACAAACAAAACGAACATATCCTATCCATAATTTCGTTTCAACTTCCATAACGCCTCGTCTTTGGATCTGAATTCTTCCTTTACTTTATCAAGTAATAATTTCAACTTTTGAATCTCACCCGTGTCATCGCTCTTCTTCGTAGGACTCAACTCAACCCCTTGGACCCAAGTTGAGAAATTTAAGGAGATTAAATTCTCACCCAAGTCCTACTTCGAAGGACTAATTTGCAAAAACATTAAATTTTGGAATCACCTCCTAAACAATCTTGAAGTAAATGTGTGAGCTTTGAATTTCTATATGGTATGTGGTTTTTTTTATGGCTAAAAGAGATATGACATCCTCGAGAGTTGAAAGTGATCTATTAATATTTTGAGCTTCCTTAATACATTCACCCTTGTGCATCAGTTTTTTCTAGCGCTGGATGCCAAATCCACAAGCCAAAGCATACCCAGTTGAAACCTCCTCTCTATTTAGTAGTCGACACCTACAAAACACCCTGATGTTCCCTTTTGCTTCATGAATTTGGTTGTATAACTTCTTTCTCTGCGCCTCCTTCTTACCACACATCAACTTAAGATTATCATACTATGCTTGGTGTGACTAATCGAATATTTGAATACTTAGTTGTTGACTCGTAGTATGTTATCTGACTATTTAACTGTTGACATAACATGTTATCTGAATTTGTATCTGTTTTGGCCTAAATATTCATACAAAATTCTTATATTAATTTTCCCCCAATGTATAGATCTTTATTGCCTAACTATTTTGGTTGTAGTTTAGATAACCATACATACATAAATTTGTTATTATTATTGGTCTAAATATTTGAATATATGCTTCATGAATTTGGTTGTATAACTTCTTTCTCTGTGCCTACTTCTTACCGTACATCAACTTAAGATTATCATAATGTGCTTGGTGTGACTAATCGAATATTTGAATACTTAGATGTTGACTCCTAGTATGTTATCTGACTATTTAACTGTTGAGATAACATGCTATCTGAATTTTTATCTATTTTGATCTAAATATTCATATAACATGCTTTCATTCATTTACCCACAATGTATGGACCTTTATTGCCTAACTATTTTGGTTGTAGTTTACATAACCATCCATATATAAATATGCTTTTATTATTTGTCTAAATATTTCAATATATATCCATGTTTTATATATATCCATATATTTACCTTGTTTGTTAATTAATGGATGGACTTGTTTTCTATTTTTTCCTATTTGTATGTTCCCATGGAAGAGTCTTGTCGACATAAACATCGAAAGGTTGCTTCAAAAGAGTATTGAGACTTCCTCAGCACACTTTTAATAACTCGACATTTTAGGAGACGTTTTTAACCAATAAAAAATGAGACGTGTTACCAAAATATGGTATGATTACTAGTTGATAGCCCCACGCAATGCGTGGGTGATTTGTAGTTCTTTTTATGTAGTTTATTATATATGGATCATAATTTGAAATTGTAACACGAACCCAAGAAATAAGTAAAATCATTAAGTAGTTCAAAATTGAAGTTTGAAACCAGCGTATAAATGATATTACTCTTTAGATAATTGGGATGCATATAACTCAAATCACTCATTGAACCTGTAAGGAAGAGAGATCTCATTGATATTGAATCGTAGGGGAAAAGGCAAATTGACATTGATATAGTAATATTAAAATTGATAGCCTGCGGTTTAACAGAAGATAGTTCCTCAATCAAAGATGGATGGTTACCCCAGCTTCATGTAGTTGACATTAAGTAATTGAGAGTCTTATGACATATATTTATTGACTTGAGTGCTATTTTGAAATTTTAAATTGAGAAAACTGATATCAAAGAAAATTCTCTCAGTTTTTGTTGTTTAAATAATGCAGATAAAGCTCTATCCTCCATATACTAAGTGGGAAATAAACGCGATAAAAAATAAAATATGAATAATTTGACCAGAAACAACAAAATCCAATCAAATATGAAGCAAGATTACAAGGGGCGAAGACTAGTTGTCATACTTAGGAAAAACTAGCAACAAAGCCTGAACAAATAATTACAAATTACAATCACCCCCACTTCACTAAATTCACATGAAAAGGTGTTTTTTTCTAGGTTGCTCATGTTGCAGCCAATGCACACAAGAATTTAACAAAAGTGGACTTTTATTCTTTGATTTTTAAAAATAATGAAGCAATGTTTCACTCGAGGGGAGGTTGTTGAGGTTTCTCATGTTAATTTGATTTGTAATTGAACAATTAATCGAAAAAATCTAGTCTCATTTTGACTTAGGTGCATTCCTAATTGTTGTATTTAAACTAAGGTGCATTTTTAACTGCCATAGGTGACTGATTTGTTGTAGTGACTCATGACATATTCATCAGCAATTAATTCTTTCATTTTCAGAATTTCCTTTTATTTTATAGAAGAAACTATTTTATTTAGTTTACCTGCTCTGTTTTAGAATGAAAGGTGGTTTAGTTATTGGTAGGGCTGTAAACGGATATTCGAAAATCCGCATCCGTCCGATATCCGAATCCGAATTTGTGGATATTTATCCGAAAATATGGAAACGGATACGAATACGGATACTCTATAAAAATATCCGAGAAAACGGATACGGATACGGATAGTACTAGTATCCGACATGGATAATTCGTATCCGATGCGGAGTATCCATTTTATCGGATGTCCGTTTTACCGGATATTCGTATCCGTCAAACATATGCTTAAAATATTACTAATAATATTAGTATTAGTATTACTAGTAAATAAATATTATAGAAAACCTTAATCGTTTATTTCCCCCCCCCCCCCCAAAAAAAAAAATAAACATATACTCCACTCCAAATAAAAACACCCTAAAGTTATTATTTTATTGGGTATATTATAAAATGTCATGTATTATTATTTTATTGGGTATATTATCATAGAGTTATACTAAAGTTATAATACACCCTATCACACACAACATACACTGACTAAAGAACATATACTCCACTAAAAAAACTAACTTCATTTCATTTCTCTTTCGTACAAAACAAGAGAAAAGAAATTCTCGTGTGGTTGTTCGTTAGTTTTCTTAATTATAAATAAATGTAAGAGAGAAACAGAAAAGAATATAAGAGAGAAACATAATAGAATGTAAGAGAGAAATAGAAAAGTAAAGAGATGGTTTTGATTGTGATGAGAACTGAAGTTAGCAACATGTATATTATATACAAAATAAAAATGTGTACTTATTAAAATAAAAATATCAGTATATTTTGAAGACAAAAGGTCCATGAGGTTATCATTCTCAATAAATTTGATTAATCTACAAGGTGCATATTTATATCTACTGTCATGGAATGCGACTGTTATTTTTTTTTGGCTGGCTTTAAACTTATATGGTTGTAAACTATGGATGACTTTAAGCCATATTATCATTGTTGATACCAAAATTAGTATCCTGATATGGACGAATAATAAGAAGACACGTGTCTATCTACGTGGCACAATAGCAACGAGGAAGTTCATTTCCCCGACTAAGTCATGTTCGCTCCGAGCAACAAGGATACCCCGAGGAACTACAACACTCCGAGGAACTACAGCGCTCCAAGGAACTCCTGAACGACGAGCAACTAAGGCGGTTCGAGCTGCATCTCGACCACAGCATTGATTGCCAGATAACCAACAGTTCAAACTGTTCATTGACTGCTTATCATCTTGACGCACACGCTTGAAGAGCATTAAATGAGTTACCCTTTCATATGTATATCATTTAATGTATCACCCTTTCAGATGATAGCCTCAAGGCCCTTTCATATGTATATAATTTAATGTACCACCCTTTCATATGTAAGCCTCAGGGCTATAAATACATTGTATCTCCCTCATTCAAAGGGACCGGAATTTCTTGAAAGAACTTGTAATCAAGAATTCCCAGATACTCAGCAATAACATAACAGTGGACGTAGGCCATTCTTATAAGGCTGAACCACTTTAAAAATCTTTGTCTTATTTCATTATCTGTGATTGAATAATTAGAGTGATCTAATTTTTTACATCAACAGATTGGCGCCGTCTATGGGAAACGACTGTTGTTGTCATTTTTCACCAAAAATCATTCATCATCAATGGCTGAAATTCCTGAATCCAGCAACAAAAACTTCGGGACACCTCCAAATCCATCCGCACCACCAACTATTCCAGATCTGACTGGAATAATGACAAATCTGGCTCAAGGCCAGACCGCCATGCAAGATACGATGCGGTAACTCATCCAAACCCTTCATGGCGGAGCACCAGTTCATTACGGATCACGAAACATCCAAAGAAATACCCGTTCGCTTTCTTCACGAACTAGGCGTGTTAATGAGGAATCTGAAGATTTTTCTTATCAACCTGGACGAACTTCGTCAATACGAGCCACGGATACTGAACATCGCGTCACCCTCTCCTCGGAAAGGGCCAGCGCGGTGGAAAGATTAAGTAGGGCCTCTCCTTTTGATCGATTGGTCCCTAGGAGGAATAAAAATCCTCTCAATGCAGCGTCGAGGAGCTTTCGACGACCACCAGATGTAAGGGAAGAATCTGCCCAGTCGCGACCAGCTACTCGTCGAGATAAATCCCAGGAAGCCACTTCAACCCTATCAGTTGCTCGAACCAATAGACCCGAGGAAGAGAATGATGCTTGGAAAGGTTCCATTCAGCGATTGGAGGATAGATTGGGAGAAATGGCTAAAGCCAAGAACCCCCTACAACGAACCTTTATTCAAGGAACACCTTTTGTCCAGGATATTGTTGATTTTCCAACTCCGTCAAAGTTTAAAGCTCCTGTGGTGACCCCCAAATACGATGAAAAGACAGATCCTGTTCTTCACATAGAGCAATATCAAGCTTCTGCCGACATCTATGCTATCCCCGACGAGATGAGATGCAGAGCATTCTCAGGAACTCTTACTGGATCTGCTCAGATGTGGTAAAACAATCTTCCTCGGGGTAAGATTTCAACTTTCTTTCAGTTGGCCGAGTTGTTCATTGGCAATTTCTATTTTGGAGCAAAGCCAGTAAAACGAATAGCACACTTGTTAAGTGTTAGACAAAAACCTGGTAAGAATACTAGAGATTACATAACTCGTTTCAATAACGAGAAACTGGAAGTCATAGATTATGAAGAAAAGACAGCAATCACCGCCTTGATGAGTGGGTTGTTGCCTAACAAGTTGTACTACACTTTGGCCAAAGACCCTCCTCGAACCATGTCAGACCTAATGAGAAAAGCGTCCAAGATTATGAATGCCGAGGAGGCCATGTCTGCGAAGAAGAATATGGACACCAAAGAAACCAAAGTGGAAGATGATAAAGCGAAGAAGAAAGGTATCCAGCCCCGAGAAGAATCAAGCTATACAAGAGGAAATGAAGACCGAGCAAGAGAGAGATCTAGATCTCCTCGTCGGGCAGAAGAAAAACAATAAATGAAGAATGTGTGTTGATTTCACCGATCTCAACAAGGCAGAGGATGCTACTTCGGGACACGAGCTGATCATGGATACTTACTCTGGCTACAACCAGATCAAAATGAAACCTGAAGACAGGGAACGACATACCACCAGCTGATGAACAAGGTTTTTGCTGAACAAATCAGTGGCAGTATGGAAGTCTATGTCGATGATATGCTGACAAAAAGCAAGAAAGCTGTTGATCATCTAGTTGACTTAGATCAGACCTTTGATCAACTGGATAAATTATCAAATGAAACTCAATCCGACGAAGTGCACATTTGGAGTACGAGAAGGAATGTTCCTCGGGTACATCATCAACCAGGGAAACGTTGAAGAAAATCCAGACAAGATCAAAGCCCCTTTAGGGTTGCGATCTCCAACGACGAAGGAAGAGGTGCAGAGATTAGATACCCAAAGCTGGAAAAATTGGCAGTGGCATTAATTAAAGCAAGTAGAAGAATGAGGCTATGTTTCCAGTCCCATACCATGCATACCGACATGCCATTAAGACAAGCTATAGCAGAGTTTACTGATCTTAATACTCCCGAGAAACAAAAGTTGCTCGCTGATCAACCTGTGGATGTTACAGGATCAACAAACCCATACTCCTTTGGTTAGGAGGCGTACACTAGCGTGATCAAATTCGGTTGGTAAAATAACTAGTGGACAGATAGTTCGAAAGAACCAGATAGTTCGAAAGAACCCCATACTCCTTTGGTTAGGAGGCGTACACTAGCGTGATCAACTCCGGTTGGTAAAATAACTAGTGGACAGATAGTTCGAAAGAACCTGATAGTTCGAAAGAACCCCATACTCCTTTGGTTAGGAGGCGTACACTAGCGTGATTAACTCCGGTTGGTAAAATAACTAGTGGACAGATAGTTCGAAAGAACCAGATAGTTCGAAATAACCCCATACTCCTTTGGTTAGGAGGCGTACACTAGCGTGATCAACTCCGGTTGGTAAAATAACTAGTGGGCACGATAGTTCGAAAGAACCAGATAGTTCGAAAGAATCAGATAGTTCGAAAGAACCCGATAGTTCAAACCCACGACCAACTCCGGTTGGTAAAAGGGCAAGAACAACATTATTAAAAATGTCAAATGCCAATCTCGGTTGGTTTGAAAACAAAATATGCTCTCACATGCCAACTCATGTTGGTCGGGAGGTAAGAAAAATACAAAAAGTTCCTCGAAGAACAAAATATTCCAAACTGAACCAAGTATAGTTGGTCGGGGATAAAAACCCACTAACTGTAGTTGGTCGACGAGGAGAATTTATCGACCTTGGTTGGTCGGACACATTTTAAAGACAAAAAATTACCAAGTATAGTTGGTCGGGGATAAAAACCCACTAACTGTAATTGGTCGACAAGCATAATTTAACAACCTTGGTTGGTTGGAAAAATTTTAAAAATTTTTATACTCATTACTTTAGTTCCTCGCCAGCAGGAGGATCATCCAAAGCATAAGGGGAGTCTTATGAAGTTAAAATCTTTCACCAATCTGATGTTCATCACAGATGGTCTATCCGAGCAGCTCTTTCTCGTCCCCGAGAACCTCTTGCTCGTCCACGAGCAGAGGTAGAAGTCAAAATCAGCATCTACAGCACTGCGAGCTCTACTACTACTGTCTCGACTAACATTGAAGAAGAAGTTGTATGAAAATGTTTTGAAGTCCACCACTAGCTCACAGGAGGCAGTAGGTCGGCTAGCAAACCATTCAACATACTTGAAGATTATGACAAGCTACAAGCTGCATCATATGTCGTCCAGAAGATAATGCACTTTATGTTGAACAAATCAAGAATTTCACGAGCGCCGAGCAACACTGCAAAATAAAATACTCCATCCTTTCAAGTAAACCATCAAGCATGAAGCATTGGGGGCTTCTGTTGATACCAAAATTAGTATCCTGATATGGACGAATAATAAGAAGACACGTGTCTATCTACATGGCACAATAGCAACGAGGAAGTTCATTTCCCCGACTAAGTCATGTTCGCTCCGAGCAACAAGGATACCCCGAGGAACTATAACACTCCGAGGAACTACAGCGCTCCGAGGAACTCCTGAACGATGAGCAACTAAGGCGGTTCGAGCTGCATCTCGACCACAGCATTGATTGCCAGATAACCAATAGTTCAAACTGTTCATTGACTGCTTATCATCTTGACGCACACGCTTGAAGAGCATTAAATGAGTTACCCTTTCATATGTATATCATTTAATGTATCACCCTTTCAGACGATAGCCTCAAGGCCCTTTCATATGTATATCATTTAATGTACCACCCTTTCATATGTAAGCCTCAGGGCTATAAATACATTGTATCTCCCTCATTCAAAGGGACCGAAATTTCTTGAAAGAACATGTAATCAAGAATTCCCAGATACTCAGCAATAACATAACAGTGGACCTAGGCCATTCTTATAAGGCTGAACCACTTTAAAAATCTTTGTCTTATTTATTTATCTGTGATTAAATAATTAGAGCGATCTAGTTTTTTACATCAACAATCATTATGAAATGATATTATTATTATTATGGAATCCATAATTGTTGATATTAGGAGGCAGTAATTTTGTTATATATTTATTTTGATTGGATTAGATTTCATTGGATTGAATATTTTAATTGTTATTTTTTGCGATGGCTAAATAATGTAAACGGATATGGATATTATCCGAATCCGAGGTATCCGAGCGGATACGAATATGGATAGTTGTTTTAACTATCCCGACGGATACGGATAGTACATTCAGATAGCGGATACGGATATGAAAAACATGGTATCCGATCCGTATCCGTCCGTTTACCACCCCTAGTTATTAGGTTTTGGAACCTATATATCGGAAGCTCTTCTCAAGGAGTTTGAAGAAATAATGTTTGACTCTTTATTGTAAATGCAATGTACATTTGGAGATGAGGCACGATGAAATTTTAGAATTTAAAAAATATATTCTTGAAGCTAATTAGATTTTCATCTAACACAACACATAGCCGTGTAATCATAGTTCAGGTTGTATGTGCTGGATGGACTTCACACCTAGAGGTAGTGACAATAAAACTTTAACGAGGTGTTTTTCATCAACAAAAGGGTTGAATGAAAAGCTAAATCCAAGTTAAGGTGTGTGAAACTCTCTTCTAACCAAGAGGAAGTTCAATATCATACAGTTGATGTATAGTTATACCCTACGCTGGTAATCTAGATTCAATGGACTTAAAGTCGACAAAAGCTTCTCCATTTCTTAATGAGACTTCTCCCATTAACAAGTCTAATTTAGGTATATATTATAGTCTATTGCCTTACTCGCAATCGGGAGCGCTATTCTCATCTAGATTGCTAGATTTTCCAAGAAAGAAGCCAGGGGTACTTGATGATGTTCGTTCCAATGGTTGGCTTGATGCCATGAAATCTTCTTCAACCTCCTATCCAGAAGATGGTATATAATTTTAGTTTTGAGGTCCTTTTGAATGATAGTGATGTTCCTCATCGCCCTTGGATGGTATGTTTAATGTTTCTTTACTCTCAAAAAGTAGCTAGATACATTAAAAGTACGTGTCATGTCCACATGGTACTGTGCAACCAATGGAGGTTTTAGGATTTTAAGAATGTATTATCTAAGTATAGTACAATAGTGTTAGATTACTACATGTTGAATTATAGTTATTTTATTTGAATCTTTATTTTCACTCTTTATTTATTTATTTATTATTTGTTGCATTTCGAGTTTTTCTTTAATGGATTTCTTTTATAGTTGGAAGTCCATTTTTGTTAGCACTATGATTATAATGCTACTTTTGGGTATTGTAGTTTATTCAGTTAGTATAAAAGATATAAGAAGGTATTTTTTTATGTTCACTTCATCTTAACTTAAGTTCACATTTTCACACAGTGGTTTAGTATAATGGAGTATTATTCTAACCTTTCTATGGTAATATTGTTGCCACTCTGTATAGTCAATGCCATTTATCAACTGAATGCACGAATATACAATTAAAGAAATTACATGTGTGGTATAATCCGTGAATTTCCTGGGCCCTAAATTTTGATCATTTAACAATTATTAAATTGGAGCTGAAAAGACATTTACTAGAATGTGTAAGTATCGACTAAAAAGTTAGGCAAATTAAGATTGAAATGAAGATCTCAGTTTAGTTTTACATTACAGTAGGTATATTTTGGACTGTTGTTTAAAATTAATAATAGCTTTATCGCTTCATCTTTGTGTTAGTAAATCTTCACAAAGATAATACTAGCATAATTAACCATATGTGTAAGATGAATCCTTTTCCTTTCTGCAGCACCCTCTATCGGCCAAGAATATCCTATAGTTATGAAGCTGAATTGAGTCCCGAAATTGAGAGTATCTCATTCAAGATTTCCAATGTTCAACAACACCTGTCTCACTAAATTTTGAGATGCAACTGAGTCTTATTTCTTGCCCCTAGGAACCCTTCATTAAATGGGTCTCATATTTATCTTAATTGCTAACAAAATATACATATGGACAACTCTTAATCAAGAAAAGGATCCATATCAGTGAAAAAAATAGGCATATTATCTATGTCTCAAGTCCTTACAGGTGTAAAATGTTATATGTATTTATGTATCTGTATATATGAAGATATTGTTTGAAAATGTAGGTGTTGACAAATTGCTTGTGTTTCTATCTGCAAAGGCCGGAATCAAATGAAGATAGTTACTAAGGGAAGTGATTACATAATGGAACACAATTTTGACTTTAATTCCCTTTGATATCCTTATATAAGATTTATTTTTATGTAGTATAGGGTCATGCTGTACACCGACGTCTAACGCTAGTTTGTTTTATGAAAACTCCTATAGCAATATTATACATAAATGTCTATGCTTTTACAGGGAACTTTGTGCATGGATGATTGTGCTTGTGTAGAGGAATACAAGGTAGACATTAAGAGGATAATGTGAGAGCATGTGGTGAGTACACAACTATGAATAACCTGAGAGGATGGCAAAAGAACTCAATACTCATAAGTGAAATGTTCCTTCAACATAGTCACTATAAAGGTACATCACATTGCTCTTCACCATATTTCCATTCGAGTCCCCCTTGTGTCCCCACATCACGTTTAGATAAATATCAATTCTGATTGAAAATAAGAATTGAAATTTTAAGAGCATTACACTAAACATTCATAGGCCTTTCAACATTTAGATTAATATCAATTATGATTCAAAAAAAGAAGTTTTATTCATTTACAAATCAAATAAGTTATAATAAGAAGTGGACAAACGGGACATAATATGAAAATGGGAAAACATAAATAATGAAGAAAATAGATGTCAGTAATCTTCTTTAATTTATGGCAGCTTATCTAAAAATAATCAGCAAAATTGTATTGATATGTTCTGAAGATATAATATTCAAAACCTTATCGATAATTGTAATATAAATTCTGACAAGTGTGCCAAGGAGAACCCAATCATGAGCAGTCTCAATTAAACCTCTCAATCATCTATAAATATCATGCCAGTGATTTTCCTTAATAATGTACAGTTAGAAATACATAACTTGGCTTGCTTGAGGAAAGCTTTGAAGCATAGGGTTTATGAAATGGACATCGACTCTCGCTTAGGGAAAACTTAGGTTACCCACTTCATCCTTAATTTTTAATACTCCATATTTTTCATTGCTCAACTTCTTTGCCGTTTTCTTTTCGAAAATGACTTCAATTAAAATTTGACTACACTTTCAACTATATCATTCGTTTGCAATTTCTCTATATAGAAACTACTGAGGAAAACATTGTGTAGCTCAAGTATGATCCAAAATATGTTTGGGGCTATATCAAGGTTCATATTGAACAGGGGCCTGTGCTAGAAGTGGCAGGTCTTCCTTTGTATATGTACCTTTTTCTTAACATAACAAGCAAGTTTAGGCCTTTTGAATACAAAACCCCGCCCCTCCCCCTTCTCTCTATATATTTTGATAATAGATTTATGGCCGGTTCTGCAAAAAGGGATTTGTTTTCGAATAACCTTGGAAGGGAAGAAGATGTCGGTGCATCTTTCTTACTAGAACAAAAATAGGACTGGTGGCATGCGGGGTTTCATTTGATAATGGCCATAGTGGGTCCCACCATACTCACGCTGCCTTATGTGTTCAAGGGATTGGGTTGGGGATTTAAGTTGCTCTATTTAACAGTAATGGGGTGTCACCTTTTACTCGTATTATCTTAATTCCCTAGTGCTCGGGCACTATGAGAAGGCCGGTCGCCGCCACATTCAATTTTGGGAACTAGCTGCTGATTTGCTTGGGTCTGGGAGGATGTTCTATTTTCTAATATTTATTCAAACAGCCATCAACATTGTAATTTTGATTGGAGCTATTTTTCTTACAAGAGAATGCCTCCAGATCATGTATTCAGAACTTTATCCCAACGGGTCATTGGAATTGTATGACTTCATAGCTATGGTAACGGGAGTCATGATAGTTCTCTTGTAGTTGCCAACCTTTCACTGCCTTAGGCATATCAACCTCGGCATACTTCTACTCTTCGTTTTCTACCTTTCCATGTCGTTGGTGCTTGTATTCATGTAGGTACCTTGGAAAATGCTCCTCCAATGGACTATTCCTTAGAATTTTCAGAAGCATCAAGGATTTTTAGTGCCTTCACTTACGTTTCCATAATAGCTGCTATTTTTGGGAATGGTATATTGCTAGAGATACAGGCTCCTCTGGCTCCTCCTCTCACTAGGAAGATGTTTAAGGGCCTTGTGATGTGTTACTCTATGATTTTCATTACTTTCTACTTTGCTGCAGAGTCCGGATACAGGGTGTTTGGTTATAAATCTAGCTCAAACATTCTTAAGAGCCTAATTCCAGACGAGGGGCCTGATTTGGCTCCAATATGGGTTTTAGGCCTCGTGATTGTCTTTATTCTCCTTCAACTCTTTGCTATTGGTTTGGTATATCCTTAATTGGCTTGCGAAATTATGGAAAATAAATAGGCTAACATGAAATAAGGGATATTCTCCAAGAAAAACCTAATCTTGAGGATAATTCTTCCCTCACTGTACATGATATTTTACGTCTTCTTTGCAACAATGTTACCATTCTTCAGAGACATCAATACGGTAGTTGGATATTTTGTTTTAATTTCTCTAGATTTCATACTCCCACTGCTTATCTACAACATGATTTACAAGCCCTCAAAATCTTCCTCCGTCTACTGGATTAACATGTCTATTATGATAGTGTTTACAAGGGCAGGGCTTTTGGGCACCTTCTCTTGTAAGGAAGTTGGTTCATGATGCCGACAAGTTCAAAACCTTCAGTAGTGATGTTGTCGATTAGTTTTACATGTGTTTGGATATTGGATTAAAATGTGCAGGGGTTGATACCCAAAGCTGCACAGGGATAACACAGCATCTCTGCGATGATATACTTGATAAGGTTCATATGGGTCCTAATAAGTAAATCTGAAATTTCACAATAAAAAAGGCCTTTTGAATACCTGAGGCTTACTATTTTAGGTGTCATTGGTGCCCCATTGAAGGTTGATGATACATAAGTAATAAGTCTCCTATTGTCAACATAAATAATTCCTATGCCTACGAACAATAGAGATGGGAAGTGAATTGTCAAAAACAGTTGCCGCATTTATAGTTCAGAAATTTTGATTATGTTTTTGAATTTTGTAGAAGTATGATGAAGAGAGAGCCTTGTGTTGTGTAATTTGAAATCAAGTTATTCTACGAGTTTGATAATTGAAGATAGTGTTTCTCATGAGCTCAAGCTTAAGGTGATCATAATTTCTTCATTTTATGTTGATATGTGTTGTCTTATATTTTTCTGAATCTGAGTTTAAATTAAATCGTAATGAAACTGAAGCTAAATTTCACACTTCTATTATGTTTGATTTAAATTTATAGTTCAGTTATGTGTTTGTGCTTGTGTTAAATTGTTGATGAAGCTGAATTTTATTGAATTTACATGTTTATGACTGATCAAGGGTTTTGAAAAAAGAATAAGAAGGCGAAAACAATGCCTTCATCACAACAAGTGATAAAAATAATGTTGGCTAATACAATCCATGGTTAGTAAGATTCAACTAGCCGTTTCATTTCACATTTATCAGTGGCCTCCCAATCTCTTTAAAAAGTTGAGGTAAAAGATCAAAATCTTCATTTGGTTTGGGTTTACAAAATTTTGAAATTTGGTCATTATGTCTTGGGCAACTTTATGTCTTGCTTGTGATGATAGAGGAATTAATTTGATAAGTCCCTTGATGGAAAATATCTAATACTGGTGAATTTTTCCCTGAGCGTATCCATTATGTTTATCGACCCCGAGAGTATCTATGATGTTTTCTGACCATATGGTGATAATTATGATATTAATATTTGTTTAACTGTTCCATCTATATTCAACTGTAGTAATTCAGAAGTGCTGATCCACCATGTCTTTGATATAAGGTTCTTCATACCTGTGAAATTATAAAAGTTGAGTACACGATTGTGACACCCCGACTAATTAAGTACCGGGTAGCTACTCCTTTAATCAAATTAATACAAAATGTCAAGTTGGTTCAGTTCATGGCATCACGGTCGAAAAACATTTTAACAATTACTAGCCACCTAATATTTAAAAAGTGAGTCGTCTAATTTTAATTCAATCCAATTAACATGCAAAAAGTTAGATTATGAAATGCTAACATAACCACCACAACATAGTCACAAAAGAATAACCATGGAATAATAATGAATCTGGAGGAATACTCCTCACAACAATCCGAATACTAAATAAACAAATACAAAGTTTGAATCATTAATTAATTACAACCCAAAGTCTGAAATAAAACTGAATAAGTAAGATATCTCTGAAAGGAAAGGGGCGACATGCCCTACAGATGAGTAATTCTGAAGTAGAATCAAGATAGAAAGTGGAGGCGTCTACTATCGAGGTCCTGTAACTTCTATAGCAGCTACAGCACGTCACTGGAATGGAACTCCTATGCTTGGTGTCCTTGTGGCTGGGAACCTAAAAGGTTTTTACAAGAAAATAGATTTGAAAGAAAACGGGTCAGAGCCCTATTGTGAAAACAGTTTAAAATATAGCAAGTGTTTAATACCATTAAACAGTGAATATAACGTACATGATAGTGTGTGCACTCACATGAGTTCCTCACCTCTCAACTAATTGTGCACTCCTATCGTACTCGTACGCATTCTAGTTATTCCCATATATAACTAGTCCAATGTACAATCTAACATTACTATGATTTTCACGATTCAATTCCCGACATCTTATTATACACAGAATATATTACGTTATATTTCTCGGAATTAGTTAATATAATTACTAAGACTTTTCCCATCATTATCCCTACTAAAGATGTTACGATCATTCACACTTACAATTAAAAATGATAGTTCGTTTAAAATAACAGTATATTAATCTCATCAAAAATATACAATACTGGCACCCCGAGACTAAGCTTCGGTGAACGCATACTCTGTTATCGAATCCCGGTACATCACGTACGTAAGGACCACGTATTTCGAATCTCTCAGGAATCGTTTTAATAAACAATAATCACACATAATGGAGGCGAACATATATCACATCAAATGGGTCATGCACATACCTACGCTCCCATGATCAGCAGACTTATTAACTTCTCAATAATCCCTTCTCTGACCTATGTCCTCGAGTTACCAATCTAAATCCCCCCCGCAGGCACACAAAGATTAGATGGCCCTAATCGAACGCCGACCTCCTGTGATAGCAAGTATGGTAGGTATGTTATACACAAATAACTACATATACCAAGCATTCACACGTCTTATGTATCTCAATATTATTATAGGTATATCTTACATTTCTATACCGTCATTAGATGTTGCACAATTACAAATCCCTGAATAGATTACATAAAAAGTTATAAACCCTTCTCACATCGGAAATCTTAGTTACTCGTCTCCTACCCCATAAATGTCATCCAGTTTACTTAAATTCTAAGATTTTATCCTCAACGTACCTCAAATATCACAAGTATCTCCATTAGTCAACAAGGTAAGGTTAACACTCAATTATATAAGTCTACTGGAAGTTTTAAAATAAAATCAGGCCTAAAAAGCCATTCTGTCAACTCGTTAAAAATCTCGTTCGAACAAGGTCGTTCGAACGAGTGTCGTTCGAACGAAAGTCTTCGAATGAACTACCAACTCGTTAGAAGGGAGATTGTCAACTCGTTAGAAGCTCGTTCGAACGAGGTCGTTCGAACGAGGTCGTTCGAACGACCTGGGGAGGTCTTCTAACAAGATGGCAGACTACGCCCAGAAACTTCCCAACTCGTTTTTCTTCAATTCCTCTTTTCAAAAATCCATTCTAAGTTCATCCCAATTGAGTTCTAATGTTAATAAACTAATCTAAGTCCTCCTAGGTTTCTTCCTAACATATTATTGGGGTCAAATCCTCTTAAACAACATGCAGTTAACATCAATTCCTCATTTTCATCCCAAACCCTAAGAACATGAACCCAAAATCTTATTGTGCCTAATTACTCATCATAAATACATTTTTAAATCACCATAGTTAAGATTTTGAAAACCCAATTCATCCATAATCATTCTACATGCGATGCCTAACACAACATTAGAGTTTTTATAACAATTTCATTAGGATTTCCTCAAAATTCCAAGGCAAAATGGTTTCTACACTAAACATGGAAGAAGTATTCAATGCACTTAATAATATCAAATCACTTTCCTTAAATCCGACGTTCTGATTCATTGTTGATGATCAAGGTTGGCTCTCTCTTCTTTTCGGACACAAATCCCTTTCAAAATGATGGTGTGGAGATGGTTTTGCTTTGATCTTCCTTTTTCCCTCTTTCTAACTTCTCCCAAAAACTTCCGTAGCCCACTCTCTCACTTTTGGCTGATAATGGACTTAGTGGCTCTTTTAAAAATATCTAAATTAACGCTAAAATTCGTGGGTTTTAATTCCTTAATTTTTAAAATTACTAAAATACCCTTCTAGGTTGTCGGTTTGGCCTAAAAATGCCCCGGGACCCAAACTAAACCCCCGGCTACTGTTTTCTGACTATTTCGACCCTTCCGGACACGTTGGCGAACTCAAAATGCCCATTCGATTGATCAAAATATAATTCACTTTTTAATTTAAATAATATCATTCCTGACGCGACTGACACACGCGTCCCAACTAAATTTCCAAATTGTCGTATTTCTGCCTCGCGAAAATTTTAATATTTTCAATACTCATATATTACTATATATATACTCAGAAATATTCAATTTTAACATCGTAATCAAACACCAACTCACATCTCGTTAGTATTTATATCCGGAATAATTTCCAATTAATTCTCATTTAATTCAATTAATCCCTTAAATAAAATTAATAAAATTACGGGGTATTACAATGATATATTCCTGGGATGGAACTGAGACTACACCAGTTTCTATTCAAATGAAGTGAGGGTTAGTTCATATGCGTTTTTATTGTTTTTAGAGGGAGAATTTCATATTGAATAGGATTAAAGCTGTTTTATTTTGCCAGGGCACAAAAGAAAGTCGAGCATGAATAAGTTTTGCATTCGCGGTTTGAGGACCGAAGAAAGGAGGAAATCTTAAAATAACGGGTACTATAATTACCCACTTTCCTCGTCATAGATTTTTAAATTTTACTTATATTTCATTTTCCTTATTTAAGTAAATGATGATTCATTATTTAACTTTGAGTGTAGGCCTCAAACATATATGTGAAGAACATTTTTGATGATGTTACTGACCACGCTATTTCGTCGTCACTGGGGTAGGTGATTTCTGGAACACTCATCAACGCTGTTTCGTTGTCAATGGGGTTGGTGATTGATGTGGATGAGGAAGAGCTCATTGACTGAGCAGTGGTGCAGAGCGACAGAGGACTATACTAACCCAAGTCCCAATCTCTGTCTATAAAAGCGGGGGTGTGGTAGGTGTAGTAGGTCGGTAGTTGGATCTTTTGAGGTGTAGACACAATTTTGAGAAAGCCAAAGGAAGACCGACACATTTATTCGTGATTTTTGGATGTACATTTTTTGGCGACATTTTTTCTTAAAGACGTTCATAGAGGGTATATCTAGCTATGATACATGTATTAGGTCATTATTTTTTTTGTTTAATTAATGTAGATGGTGGGTATATCTATTTGTGTTCCACTATTTTTTTATATGGACAAATGACTTGGTTTGGTGCATTTTAGGAGTAGGTGACTTCAAATGCAAAAAAATTCAAGACTGTTTTTATGTTATTGTAAATTTTGATTTGTATTTAGATTTTTTTGTAAATTGTGACATTAATATTGGTTATCATTTTTTTTATTATATGTTTAATTTATGACAGTTTATATTAAACTCTCATGTGATGAAATTTTTTATGAACTTTTTAAAAATTTGAAAAATGTTTATCATAACGCTGTTTAAATCAAATATGACATCTTATAGAGTATATTATGACCCTTTTTTGTAGCAGATGTGACAGTTTTGAAAAAAAAGTCATATATAACCGTTACCTAATATGACACTTTTTATGAATATCAATTATGACACCCAAACTTATGACTCTTTTTATTGAAAAATAAAGCGTCATAAATTGTGTTTTATGACACTTAAAAAATGTCATAATTTTTTTTTCTTGTAGTGCTAACTAATCGGGGTGCCTATACTCTACACAAGTGTTACGATCATCATACACAAACATGTTACCTCATAATTTACCTCCTATCCACGACATGGCTATAAGCCTCAAATCAATTCCGTTAACCTTACCTCACCCATTTACTTACGGCGTGAGAAACATTTCAGTGCATTTCCATGGCACTTCCGTCTACATTATCCCCTAATCATCACATGACTCTCAGCTAATACATCATCAAAACCAACATCCTAGTATTCAATAACATCTCTCCACTTCCAACGTCGTTAAGGTTCATGCGTGGAGTGTCTCGCAAGTAAATCCAAACAAAGAACCCCTCTGATACATTACCACTTAACTTTGTCGGTCATGGAGGTCTATTAGCTTAACATATGCAAGAGGAATATTCCTATCCCATCCACCAACAAAATATGGTCAGAAATCCTACCTCTATCAAGGAGTCATACCACAAGCGCTTGTACTAACACTAAGTCCTTTGCGCGAACAACAATGAGCTTAAACTCACAGCTTAACTATAAATACTGCATACCTTAAATCATATCTATAAGGTCCCCATGCACTAAAATAACGATAATGAGATATCTACTCATCGAAGTTCGATCTAAACATATACTAAAGGAGAGCTCAACCTGTATCCAGGTGAGATATCGAAAAATAACCAGTTCCACCCTGGAATCGCGGATACGATAACCTAGTAATAACTATCCTACTATCGCTCCGACCATCCAAGAACACATTATACACAAAATAATATTATACTCATATAATGCACACAAAACAAGCAGTGAAAACCAAATATAATCTCAAAATACCAACACCCACTTCCACAGCGAATGAAGAAAAATGGAGCCCCGCTATCGCAAAAAAACATATAGATATACCCTCTATAATATTACCGATACTACCAATTAACTTGAATCACACACACGAATCTAGGGCTAACAAAATACTATGACTCAATCTTGCCACACAAAATATACCTCTTTCATCCGAGGTGAAACTCATAATAATAACTTTTCCAATCACCCTGGCTGCTCTAAATGGTTCCCATACATAGTACACTTGCCATAATCGGACTAGAAACTACGTTAATCCATGCCCCATCTAGGCACCCTACTCTTGTCCTTTAACTCATACCAAGTAAGATCAAAGTGTGTGGTTGTACTCTCCACATCACTATATTCCCCATCTCTGGCCTCCCTGGCCATGTTAAGGTTATCAGTATCATGGACTCTATAGCCTCAATCCTGACAATCACCCTCATAGTTCCCTTAGCTCCTCTAACTAAAAGGAAACACGCTACCGTCCTCAACGGCCCTGTTTTAATGAATCCCCTGGCAGATTTCCACCTGTGGGGTCTCATGAACACAAATAATTCCAGTCTTTACCTTTGAAATTAATTCTTCGACTCATCCAGCTCCTCTCTTATGGAAGCGTTAACATTCCCACTATAAGAGGTACGAGACTAGCATCACATACATAAGGAATCCGAGTAAAATATTTATAAGTGTTAGAAACATTTACCGGTGATCATATCGATCCATATAACTCTTCATTGTACCTACCTTATCAGGTACAAAGTTCACTTATCCATATAACTCTCTGTTCATATCGGCCCCTGACCGATCCTCGTGTGAGAAATTCAGAAACTGCATTCTCTTCATTTTTGGTAGTTTAAAGGAATTCGCGATTTAAGCCATCCATAATATTCCTTTATGAGAAAAACATTATGCTCCCCCAAATATGGTGACCACCATTCCTACCATTCCATCAGTGCTCTAACGAGTGAACAACTATTTACTCAAATTTTCACATCTGGGCATTTTTATACCCTGCTCTAAGACAAAGTTTCTGAGCCTTCTACTTCTCTTGGATAACACTACACTTTCTTCGCATAACTTATCTCAACATATGGTCCTTATCAAAGACCCTCCGGACTACTTCCTGATTTAACTTCATTGGGTAAGTCAAGTTTAGAACCACTCTCTACTATAGCGATACATGGATAAATATAACTACCACACACTAGTAATTGTTGCAGCAATACATGTTAATGCCATAAATGGAGTGACCTCTATTGTGGTCCTCGTCCCCAACTTCAACTAACAGCTCCAACTAAACCCCGCCTGCTACTGCCCTCGTAACGGCCTTCCCTGGTCGCCCTTCATCGATCAGCATATGAATCTCATACGAGCATGCAAAATATGTTCTATAATCTTACATAATTTCAGGAGAACGAAATATCACAATAGGATTCAACAATCCTAATGACAAGGCTCTATATAAAATTGAAAACAATGCTAAAAGCGTAGTACGTCCGCACAGATTCTTAATGACATTAGAACCTAATGCTCTGATACCATCTGTGACACCCCGCCGAATAAAATATCGGGTGATCAATCCTATACTAGATAAAATAGGAATCTCATATTGTTCATTCTTACCATCAATGTCAAAAACCAATTTAATTACTAATAACTTATTAGGCTGGTGTCAAAATTTTATTTAACTAATCTTTTTAATAAAACCAACCAAGTAAAACAATCACACGATTTATATACCACAGCTGAAATGAAATAAGGTAATCGAACTCTTGGTACAACATAATACAACCAAATTAAATTGTCGTAAACTGAAACACAATAAAATAATAAATGAATATAGTTGGGCTATGAGCCAGAGTATTTCTACAGTACCTCCTATCTAGATCACAAGGATAGAGGCGTTTAAAATAATCCTTCTTACATTCACGGCTGCTGCAGCATCGTATGACTCGAAAGAATCATTATCCAAGTGTCCCTGTGTGTGGACACCTAATATATATACATATATAGCGGGAGAGATGGAAAAATAGAGAAACGGGTCAGAGCCTGGTTCTTGAAAATATTTAGCAAGTGCATCAAATGCTATATTTTTAAAATATGAAATCTCTTATATTTAAACTGGTATCGCACTCCCATGATATACACCTTACCCCTCCTCTAATAGTGCACACCTATCGCATACACTTTAAACAACACAGTTAAGCTACCATGCCTAACTAATCTCTTTCACTCATCCTCTAAGTCCTCATAACTATCACCTACCCTACGTGATATAATATAGCTTATACCATAATCTATCACCTAAGCTTATATATATATATCTATATACAACTCTCATTTAATATGCAATTCACATTTGTATTAATCCGGATATAAATCTCCTGGAAGAAGAATAAACTCTTATTCATTTTACACTATAAACAAGTCTAAGTTATATGATATCTCATCTTCATATATGAGAAATATACTATCCACAACAAGTATATTTATACATATATTACAATCATAAGTATAATAACCATCCCACCAAGCTATAACTCAAGGATGCATTCTCAAAGTTCCATCACCATCCAAGTATGCTCAACTTAACCCCGGTACCAAGTCAGACTCACTCATGATCATGGTAGAAATAATAAATGGTGGAGGCGGTCGTATTCCCTCCTAAAAGTGGAATCATTATCGCACCCATATGAGGGATGATATGACCTGGGGATATACTCTCCTTGTTCCGGAATCCAGGGGATTCACATCGCGCAACCTCCCTGGATATCGCTAGAGATATATGTATACATAAATATATCGTTTGCATACCAATATATTTATTATTAAATCATATATATATAATGTAACAACACCTGTATATATAATATATATCACTTCTCAATATGCCCTCGCTATAATTTTTGAATTCTTATAGCGATGGCCAAAATATCCCGAATGTTCCCATTCGTAATAGTATATAAATATTTACACACTTAAAATACTAAACCTATAAGCATTCTTTTACTTAAGATTTACTTAACTTAATCTCTTTTAAGGATTTATATATAATCCCGAATATAGCAATTCGTAATACTTAAATAAGTATATAAGTTACTTATCTTAATTCCATAGGTATCGCATCACCTATAATAATAGTCGACAATAGACGTACCGGATAGCCGCTGGATCCGCTTTAGCCCATATCCTAAATTCCATCCTAATCACATCCTAGGATTTACTCAAATGAAATCGGCTCATATTTATTCTAACTGCATAAATATATCTATACACACTTGCCGAAGACCTCTCTCGAATGTTACGCATCCTAACCATTCATTAGGTCCACACCCCGGATTGTACCCTTAACTAATCCAAGGTTACCTCTTTCATCCCAAGGTTTACTCAACCTAAATTCCATTATCTAGGAGTCCTAATATCACGTCTTGAATTCCCTACAATAACCTCCAATTTCTAATTTAATTCCCCCTAAACTTAAGGAAGAAATCTTTCAAAAATCTGACAAGGCCAAATCGATTCTCCTTGACCTCGAATCGATTCATCCTGACCAAATAGATTCGAAAATGTTATACTTTCTTACTATGTAATACCGAATTGATTCGGCTTGTCCGAATCGAATCGCCTGGCGGAAATCCTAAATCTGCTATGGGTTATCATCTTCTCCAAAACCCAAAAATCATCCCAACCTCCATTTTCGTAGTTTCTAATCCCAACCAACAACAATATAATCATCCAATCACTGATTTATAACTAACACATCAACTATTTTATGGGATAGAACGATTTCTCTTGGATTTAAACCCTAAAACCGTTTAAACTCTCATTTATCATTTCTTCCCATTTCAAACCATTTATACACACCATTAACATGGGTTTAACACTAGAAGTTATCAAGAATTAACAATACATCAATTTGTAACCTCCAAATTAATTTTCCCAAATTTATTTCAAAGGTTTCAACCCAAAAATATCTATTTTACCAATTACAATATGAGATACACACACTCAATTGAATAAAGCAAGTAAACACTTGCCTCGTGGATAAAATCCGATAACCTCAAGTCGAATCCCGTGGAGTTTGGGCCAAAATCTCGTTTCTTTTCTCCCTTTTCCTTCTTGCTTTCTTTCCTTCTTTTTCTCTCTCTTTTCATTCCTCTCTCTCTCTCTCTCTCTCTCTCTCTCTCTCTCTCTCTCTTGTTCCTTATAAGAGAGAAATAAGGGTTATCCCTTATAAAACCCAATTTTGACTCGTATACTCAATTGTGAGTCCCTACTAGTCCAAAAGTCCCCGGAACCTAAACACTACCTCTAGATACTCTATACTGACTATCTCGGCCATTCCGAAACCAACCGTGCATTCGAAATCACCATCTGAGTCACTTAACTAAAATTCACTAATCAGACTCGACATATCTCAACACGTGTTTTCTACAACGTAAACTATCACTCGTCACTTAACCCAATTGTTACGTGATATGAAAATATTTCGACTCATTTACTTAGTCCCAAAAGTCGAGGTAACACATCAAAATTAATCTAACACTTAATAAATCCCAAACTACTATTCACCATAATTCCTCTAATTACCAAATTACGCCCACTTATGTAATTTAAATATCTATAAAAGTACGGGGTATTACAGATGCATGATGTACTTCTCTGACAACTATTGATACTTCGACGTTGTCTTGGGCTACTATCGATATTTTCTTCTAAGAAGAATCTATATGTCTTGGACTACTATTAATTTTCTCTTTGAATTAACGACATACTTTATTTTTTTTATTATGTTCAATATTGAGTTAATATTTTTACTAACAACAAATAAAAGACTAAACATCGTGAGTTGTAGTTAAGTTCAATTTATTTGTATGTTTCTCAAATTTTACTTAGATATGAGTTACTTTCATTTTTTATTTTTATTTTTATTTAACATGAATCTGAAGTACTTGTTTATTTGAGTTGCACTTTTTAGTCAATAGTGAGACAATCATGTTAATGACTTAAAGGCTACTTAAACACTAATATTTTTTATTAGTTATTTATATGCCTATGATTGCATTATTTATAAGAACTAGTGTTAAACCCACGCGATGTGCGGACGACTAAAATTATTTTACATAAAAAATTAGATACTATTATTTTAAAAAAGTTTAATGCATGGATTTCTAAAAAAATAATGTTTATTTGAATTTTTTTATAAATGATAGGTGCTTTTGGGTCATAATCGGTGTAACATTGAATAAGATCCTTGATAATCTATAATATAATAAAATAAATATTAAATTCATAAATCAAATGTTTAATGCATATATTATAATAAAATAAATATTAAATCTTACTCAGTTATATTTGTGCATTGCGTAAGCAAAGCTCAAAAAACAAATCATATAAAAAAAACATCCACATATATTCTCCTTCTTTTCGTAGAGAACGAATTGGTGGGTAAGAGAATAGACAGTAAAATTACACATATTAGTAACAAACCAACATAAGTTAATGGTAGGATATACATGAAGAAATTAACAAGTTATGAAGTATGCTAAAACTCTGTATACATAGACTTAAGCACAAAAACCCAAATACAATACAAAAATGACTCACATATGAGGTCGAACCAAAAGAATTATAAATGGATTTTTTTACAGCAGAATAGTGGGAAATCAATTGGCATACATTTAAAATTTGAAACATTTGCAATGGATAAATAAATCAGCCAATGTTTCGACTTGAGATGAGAGGACAAAGGGTTTGGTGGAGTTAAGACTGCTATGGGCATTGTAAATAGGTTTGTGGAGCAGCCTGACCTGATGCATCCACTTACATTGATTACCATCAAACAACCACTATTAGTCCTGAACTCACTCACCCATAATTTTCCCACCACCCTCACCTGCTACTTTTATCACGCCTCACTCTCACCCAAGTTTCATTAAAAAGAGACTTGTTACACAATATTTTAAAATGAACACAAATATGATGATAATGGTCCTGAGATAAAAATAGAAGAATACCCTTATTTCGGTAAAAGTCAAAGTTTTGCTATACATTGAAATTTAGTAATAAGGAATAAATAGTAAAATATGTTCAAATGTGTAACAAAGGTGGCAAGGTAGTATTTACCTTGAGTTTTGACCTTCAGGTCGAGTATAATTATTAAAGTAAACTAGAAGGCACATGTATGCATGTAAGGGACGGTGATATATGTCTGGTGTTTTTGATAAAAATGGCGGTTGCTCTGTAAGTAAACGGGATTGATGTGAAGTGAAAGAGTTTTCAGAAAGGAGTAAGGGAAACAAAAGGAGGGAGGGGAACCCTATGGTGCACTACACCAAAATAGGTGAATGGTCACGACCAAAATCCCTGACCAAGACTGTAGATCATGGATTTGGGTTGTGACCATTTTGGGAGCGACTAATTTCGGGGGTTGCGGCCCAAGTTCGTGACAAATAGGATGGTCATGACCCCGAGGGGTCACGACAGATGGTCGGGAACTTGGGTCGTAACCCACACCACAAAGGGGAAAAAATGGTCACGGCCAAAGTTCGTGACCCACAACCATGACGAAAATTGGTCGCGGCAAAAGTTTGCGACCCACATTGCGGAGAAGAAATGGTCGCCGCCAAAGTCCGTGACCCCCAATCGTGATGAAAAATGGTTGCAGCCAAAGTATGTGACCCATAAAATGACCAATTTTTCCATTTTTTTCATCGCGGTGTGGGTCACGGACTTTGGTCGCGACTATTTTTATGAACGACGGAAAAAATAAAAATGGTCATGGACAAATTCCATGACCATATTTCACTATAATAATAAAAAAATGGGGTTTTGGGGGGGTCATATCCTAAAATGAGGGTCCCGTGACTTCGTGGTCAGGTGCTACGTGTTACGTTGGACATGCACAAGGTATTATAAATATTTATTATTGACAAAACAATCAAATTATTCACAAATTGCAAATTGATAACTTTGTTGATAAACTAATGTACATGAAAACTTCAAAGTATTATAAGTCGAAATGGTTCACATACCAAAAAAAATACGGCAGAGTTTCCTTTGTTCTCTGGACATTCTAAACCCTGTTAATATAAAACCTTCTTAATATAAAGCAACACGGCCATAAAATTTAACAATCAAATTAAAAAAAACAGCATAACCATAACACATAAAAACATTATCATGAATGTCAACAAGATTATATAAACAATCTTCCTGTTGTAAACCATTGCATTCCTCATGTGTTCCATGTGGATAAAAGCATACGATACAATGTTATCCTGTAAAAAATAGGATACAAAAAATAAATGATATCAGTAAACAAGTAGTTTTAAAAAAATGTATTCAAGCTGAAAAATTACATATATGAGTTATAATTATCATCATATTAGTGCCAATGAGTTACATTAGTCCCATGTGATGTGTTGGTCCCTTTCACGGGGTGAATTTGGGGTTGTTTCGGGGTTTTGCCTTCTAATTGCATGTTTTTAAACCTAAGTCTATATATCTTCAAATTATCATCATATTCTCAAATTAGCAGTCCTGTGACCACGTGGTTGATTCCAATGAGTTACATTGGTCCCATGCAAGCTGTCGGGGTCTCTCACGGGGTGGTTTGGGGGCTATATTGGAGTTTTTCCTTCTAACAACGAGTTTTTAATCCTAAGTCTAGATGTTTTCAAATTATCATCGTATTCTCAAATCGGGAGTCCTGTGACCGTGTGGTTAGTTACTATGATTTACAATGTTCCCGTGCGAGGTGTCGGTGCCTCTCATGGGGAACTTCAAGGGCTATTTCGAGATTTCGCCCCAAATACCAGGCTTTTAAGCCTAAATCTAGATATTTTCAAATTATCATCTTACTCTCAAACCGGGATTCCCATGACCGTACGATCGGTTCCTATGAGTTACATTGGTCCCATGCGAGATGTCGGTGCCTCTCACGGAGCCATTCGGGGGCTGTTTCAGGATTTTGCCCTCTAACGCCAAGCTTTTAAACCTAAGTCTAGATTTTTTCAAATTGTCATCAAATTCTCAAACAGTAATCATGTGACCATCCTGCTAGTTCCTACGAGTTACATTTGACTCGTACGAGGTGTCGATGCCACTCACGGGACCGTTCGGTGGTTGTTTAGAGATTTCACAATCTAACGCCATGTTTTTAAGCTTATGTCTAGATAATTTCAAAGTATCATCATAATCTCAAATCGGGAGTCCCGTGACCATGAAGTCAGTTCCTACGAGTTACATTATCGTGCGTGCAAGGTGTCAATGTCTCTCACAGGGCTGTTCAGGGACTGTTTTGGGATTTCGCCCTCTAACGCCATGTTTTTAAGCCTAAGTCTAGATATTTTCAAATTATCATCATATTATCAAACTAGGAGTCACATGATCATGGTGTCAGTTTCCACTAGTTACATTGGTCCCGTGTTAGGTGTTGGTGCCTCGCATGAGGCGGTTCGGTGGCTGTTTTTGGATTTCGCTCTCTAACGCCATGTTTTTAAGCCTAAGTCTAGATTTTTTCAAATTTTCAATGTATCTTCAAATCAGGAGTCCCATGACCATGCGGTCAGTTCCTACAAGTTACATTGGTCCCGTGCGAGGTGTCGGTGGCTCTCATGGGGCCATTCAGTGGCTGTTTCAGAATTTTGCCCTCTAACGGCATGTTTTTAAGACTAGATCTAGATATTTTCAATTACTCATTGTATTCTCAAACCGAAAGTCTCCTGACCATGCAATCAGTTCCTACTAGTTACATTGGTCCCGTGCGAAGTGTCGGTGCCTCTCACGGGGCGGTTTGAGGGCTGTTTTGGGATTTCACCCTTTAACGCCATGTTTTTAAGCCTAAGTCTAGATTTTTTCAAATTTTCATCGTATTCTCATATTGGGAGTCCCGTGACCGTGCGGTCAGTTGCTACAAGTTACATTAGTACCATGCGAGGTGTCGGTGGCTCTCACGGGGCCGTTTAGTGGTTGTTTTGAAATTTTGCCCTTTAATGCCATGTTTTTAAGCCTAGGTCTAGATATTTTCAAATACTCATCATATTCTGAAATCGGGAGTCTGTTGACCATGCGATCAGTTCCTATTAGTTACATTGGTCCCGTGCGAGGCGTTGGTGCCTCTCACGGGGCAGTTGAGTGGCTGTTTCGTGATTTCGCGCTCTAACGCCGTGTTTTTTAAGCCTAAGTATCGATATTTTCAAATTATTATCGTATTCTCAAATCGGGAGTCCCGTGATCATGCGGTCAGTTCCTACAAGTTACATTGGACTTCTACGAGGTGTCGGTGACTGTTACGGGGCCATTTGGGGGCTATTTCATGATTTCTCCCTCAAACGCCATGTTTTTAAGCCTAAGTCTAGATATTTTCAAATTATCATCGTATTCTCAAATCGGGAGTCTCTTAACTGTGCGGTCAGTTCCTACTTGTCGGTGCTTCTTACGGGGTAGTTCGGGGGCTATTTCGAGATTTTATCCTCTAATACCATGTTTTAAGGCCTAAGTCTTGATATTTCTAAATTATCATCATATTCTTAAACTGAAAGTCCTGTGATGGTGCGGTGAGTTCCTACGAATTACATTGGTCTTGTGCGAGGTGTCGGTGAGTCTTACGGGGCCGTTCGGGGGCTGTTTCGGGAATTCGCCCTCAAATGCCATGTCTTGAAGCCTAACTCTAGATATTTTCAATTTTTTTTTGTATTCTCAAACCGGGAGTCTCGTGACTGTGCGATCAATTCCTACGAGTTACATTGGTCCTGTGCCACGTGTCGGTACCTCTTAAAGGATGGTTTAGGTGATTTTTGGAGATTTTTCCCTCTAACATCCTGTTTTTAATCCTAAATCAATATATTTTCAATTTATCATCATATTCTCAAACTGTGAGTCTCGTGACCGTGCGATCAGTTCCTACGAGTTACATTGGTCCCGTATGAGGTGTCGGTGCCTCTCACGGGGCGATTCGGGGGCTGTTTCGAGATTTCACCCTCTAACGCTCTGTTCTTAAGCGTAAGTCTAAATATTTTCAAATTATCATTGTATTCTCAAACGAGGAGTCACGTGGCCATGGAGCGAGTTATAACTAGTTACATTGGTCCCGTACGAGGTGTTGGTGCCACTAACGAGGCAGTTCGGGGGTTGTTTCAGGATTTCACCCTCTAACGCCATGTTTTGAAGCCTAAGTCCATATTTTTTCAAATTATCATCGTATTCTCTAACCGGGAGTCCCGTGACCATGCCGTTAGTTTCTATAAGTTACATTGGTCTCTTGCAAGGTGTCGATGACTCTCATAGGGCTGTTTGGTTGTTGTTTTAGGATTTTTTCCTCTAACACCTTGTTTTTAAGCCAAGGTCTAGTTATTTTCAAATAATTATCATATTCTCAAATCGAGAATATCGTGACCGTGCGAACAGTTCCTACTAGTTACATTGGTCCCATGCGAGGGTCGGCGCCTCTCACGGGGCCGTTCGGGGGATGTTTTAGGATTTCGCCCTCAAACACCATGCTTTTAAGCCTAAATCTAGATATTTTTAAATTATCATCATATTCTCAAACTGGTATTCCCGTGACCATGCGATCGGTTCCTATGAGTTACATTGGTCCGGTGCGAGATGTCGATGCCTCTCACGGGGCCATTTGAGGGCTATTTCAAGATTTCACCCTCTAACGCCATGCTTTTAAGCCTAAGTCTAGATATTTTTAAATTATCATCGTATTCTCGAACCGGGAATCCTTTGATTGTGCGATTAGTTCCTACGAGTTACATTGGACTCATGCGTGGTGTCCGTGCCTCTCACAGTGCCGTTCGGGGGCTATTTCGGGATTTCACCTGGTAACGCCACATTTTTAAGCCTAAGTCTAAATATTTTCAAAGTATCATCATATTCTCAAACTGGGAGTCCTGTATCCATGCGGTCAGTTCCTACGAGTTACATTGGTGCCATGTGAGGTGTCGGTGTCTCTCACGGGGCGATTTATGAGCTATTTTGGGATTTCGCCCTCTAGAGCCATGTTTTTAAGCCTAATTCTAGATGTTTTCAAATTTTCAACGTATTCTAAAATCAGGAGTCTTGTGATCATGGGTCCAGTTCCTACGAGTTAAATTGGTCATGTGTGAGGTATCGGCGCCTCTCACGAGGCTGTTCCGAAATTTCGCTCTCTAATGCCATGTTTCTAAACCTAAGTCTAGAAATTTTTAAATTATCATCGTATTCTCAAACCAAAAGTCCCGTGATCGTGTTGTTAGTTCCTACGAGTTACATTGGTCCCATACGAGATGTCGGTGCCTCTCACGAGGACGTCCACGAGGTTGTTTCACGATTTCATCCTCTAACACCATGCTTTTAAGCCTAAGTCTATACAGTTTCAAATTATCATGGTATTTTCAAACCAGGAGTCATGTGATTATGCGGTTAATTCCTATAACTTACATTGGTCCCGTACGATGTGTCGGTGCCTCTCATAGGGCCATTCGGGGTCTATTTCATGATTTCGTCGTCTAGATATTTTAAAATTATTATCGTATTCTCAAATCGAGAGTCCCGTGACTATGCGGTCAGTTCCTATGAGTTACGTTGGTCCCGTGCGAGGTGTCGGTGCCTCTTATGGGGCTGTTTGGGGGTTGTTTTAGGATTTCGCCCTCTAATGCTATGTTTTTAAGCCTAAGTCTAGATATTCTCAAATTATCACTGTACGCCCAAACCGGAGCCCCGTGACTGTGCAGTGAGCTCCTACGAGTTACATTGATCCTGTATGAGGTGTTGATGCCTCTCACGGGGTCTTTCCTGGATATTTTGGGATTTCACCCTCTAATGCCATGTTTTTAAGCCTAAGTATAGATTTTTTCAATTTATCGTCATATTCTCAAATCGGGAGTCCCGTGACCATGCGACCGGTTGGGGGATATTTCAGGATTTTCCACTCTAACTCCATGAAAGAAGAAATATTAAAAGTTAGAGGTAGTGCATCTAATTACACCTCAATTTTGTTTATATCTTACATGAAAAAAGTGTCAAACGGAACTCATCATTTAACATTGTTATAATCATAACAATTTAATATATGCATAAAAGAGTGACAAACTGCGGTTTAATACCTTAGAAGCAAGGGCACATGCTTGCACGAACACTATTCTTGTCGCTGATCACTCCATATCCTTTACACAATGGATCTAAAAGAAATATACAAATACTATTTAGAGAATGATTCAGACAAAAAAAGGCCCACATTTAGAAAGAATAGTAACATATTTATGAAAATTTCATATTATACTTTAAAAATCACATACCCTAAACCATTAGCTAAAAGACATATTATATTGTCAAATACACAACACGGAATTTAAGAAACAACCTGTGACAATCTTAAATCTACCTTTTCCTCTCTGACTCATCCATTTCTTAATTGTCTTAGACCTTTTAACCATAAACATAAAAATAGGTAGAAAGCCTTCACACAGTACTGAACCTTCACACAAAACCATTAAATCATGACCCAGTACCTATAAACAACCACCAATACCATTAAATTGTCACCATTGTCATTACATAAGATAATATGAATACTCAATCTTCTAATGAACCACCCACAATTAACATAAAACCATCTCAACATAGGTACGATGTCTATCACATAACATAACATAAGGAACGACTCAATTTATTTAAATAAAGAACAATTCCAAATTCAATAAGGCCAAATGTTCAAATAAAATCTGCAAGAAACATTTAAATCTTACATGTTCATTTGAATCACTTTAACATTGTAATAGTATAATATTCCCTCAAAAAAGACTAAAAAATTCACCAACACTCCATATTCACTCGATGAATGTAAATATTTGTTAACTCAAAAAATTACATACAATTGTAATTTTTCCTTCTTTATTTTTCAACATTGGGATACCATTGAAACTATAGATGACCACTAAACTCCCAAAACGTAATAATTTTAATCAAAAATAAAAATACCTACTGATGAGATGCGAAACACAAACAACTACAAGTGCGTTTGACCCCTTTTTGTAGCTTATTTTTCATTCATTCTTTAAAACATTTTCTTCTTAATTCCAGTACAACGATCAAACCCATCCCAAATTCTCCCTAATTTGATACCATAATGGTTCAGTTCATCCTCTCATCCCCTTTTTATCCAACTATGACTTGTAATTTTGAGCCAATTGTGACATCAAAAGGTAGTTAGAAGTAATGAAGTTTCCCAAAAAAAAATTGCACTGATGTTTCCCAAGAAGATATCAGTAGTGAAATTTCCTAAGAAAAGAATCAATAGCATGATAAATTTAAAAGGCCAATTATAACATATTTATACAAACAGACTTATAATAAGCGTACTTATACAAACAGAGTTATACAACAATAATAAGACCTATTGATCTGAGATATCCATATTTATACATAACAACAAAGTGAATTTTTTAGTCTGATATATTCCTATGTATAATATGGACCCTACAAATAACACATTCATAAACTTCAAATGTATATAGCAGCTAATATTTGGGTCAATTAAATTTCAAACCATACACTTTTCAAACAAATCACTTTATACATCAGCTATAGCACCTAATATAGTAGCTACTGTTATAACACATCAGTATGTATAGCAACTACTACTATAAAAGCTAATTCATTTTCATACTCGTCAATAAATAACAACTGGAAATAAATAGAAAAAATGCAAGTTATACCGCCATTGGAATATAATTAACAAAATTACCAATTTATGAAAATGAAATGGATGTTAGAAAACAAAACACAAATAATTTCTTGATCTGATTTCAGGTCAAACAAAATTCTCATATTTCATCTGGTGTGTATGGTTATGACAACTGTTCTCTAGCAGTAGTTACAATGGCTCAAAATTCATCACGCAAGAGGGACTCAAATGGACCGACACCCATATTAGTGCCATTGGTATTGAATTTGACAACCCCTCCACTTGGAAAACACCAAGAAATTATTCATTTCTCATTTTAAGAGAATAATCATCACGTCAGTTGAAGGCATGACCAATGCCTTGGACATCTATCAATTGCAAATTACTACAACATTCATTGGCATTTTAGTTTTTTATGGCAAGTGTATGTTAAGGGCACTTATAAAATAACATAGAGATGAAAAAAAAAACATATATGATACACATAATAAATAATACCCCCTAACATAAACAATATTACAACTGATTTAAACAAAACAAAAGATTCGATATAGAAGAACTCAAGAGCTTTGATACACCTCCAATTGTTACTATTAAAGATCCCAAGTTTCCACTCCATAATTGTGAACCCCACTTTTTGAGAATTGATCCTTCATGTATATAATTCTTTAAATAACCCAGGTAGTGGAGCATATATGCATTGGATATACCAAGACTAGACACCAATCACAACATCAAACAGTGAGACAAATTATGAGGCAATGGTGGAAGGACTTAGAAATATAAATTGATTCACAACTTATAAATAAATATGATTTATAATAGATATGAAAACTACTTATAGTATAAAATAAATTGCAATAAAACTTATACCCTGAGTGTAGGAACAATCATTTAACTAAATGTAGAATCAAACAACTCAAACAAAATTAACTAAATGTACAATCATATAGGGGTATATAATACACCATAAATTGACACCAATGCGCAATGTTACTCACTATAAAAACTCAAAATACATGAACTTCATTATCCATTTCCTTTAACTTCTTCATATCTACAAAAAAATAAAGATCATACAATATGCAAACCTTACAAATAAAAATCAAATTAGAAAACCATATATGTAAAACAACCCATACCCAATATTTTAAAAACTCATTTTAAAATCATCATAACCCTATAGTGGAGATACCTGATCATCATAACCCATATTAAGTATTCCACAAAATCTTCTGCGAAATAGCTGCACAAATCTGAAAATAAAGAATTCGAATCAATATATTATGAACGAATCTAATCTACCCCACAAACAACCCAATAGCAGATAGACAATAAAGAAAAAAATTGATTCAAAAAGACAATAAAGAAAAAAATGATTCAAAGAACAAAATGAAGCCAGTGAAATAAGACATGTGTTATGCCAAATGAAATGCCATGTAAGAGACCGACACACGTAATGGTTTGTTCTCACAACACACACATGTAAAGGGTTATATAAAACAAACTGTAAAACCTAGATAATGAATAAAGCGAGACATAGAGGGGTCGTTTAGCTGTGAAAATTGTTTTCCATTTTCCATTGCCACTTTATACTCTATATATTTGCCAATGGGCCGTTAAGTTGAAAGGAGGGAGTGGAAAACTATTTTTTAACTTAAGAAATTTTAGAAAACATGTATTTTATGATTTCCAGATTAGCTTAAATTGTAAAACAATTTTTAATGAATTTTCATTCTTATTCCCATTTAGAGGGAATACTTTGTCAAATTATAACACAAAATATGGAAAATGAAAATAAAAAACTATTTTCCAGAACTAAATGGCCCCAGAAGTTTGTAAGGATATTTTTCTCAAGTCCGATATATTACATTTATGTATGTCGTATGCCGCTACATTTGGCACGTACCTTCACGATATCACATGAAGACTTCTATCCAAATTCTAGGAATCAAGCATTCAACGTCTCCATCAAATGTCCCACATATGCCTAATTGACATCACGTTCCGTGATTTTATGGATTTTATGCAAGTGGTTCGCTAGAGAAGTCAAAACAATGAAAGAAAGACAAGATAGCAATGTTCAAGGGAATTTTGGTAATTTTACAACCATATTCTGGAGGTTTAGTCAACTAGAAATTTGAAGAGCTCGAGGCCACGAAGATACTGGAAGAAACAACACCCCAATCTGAGTTACGGTGAAGGAGCTATGACCTTTTGAATATCGAGAAAATTCCATAGAAGAATGCTAATTTTTTTAAACCCCAAACCAGTGAGGTACCGCAAACCGCATAGTGAACCGGTTCGGGGTACATGCGAACCAGTTCGGGGTACACGCCCAACAAATGTCCCACCGACTCAAAACTCTTTTGGTTTTCCTATAAAAGCCAACTTCGGGGGGGTTATTTTTCAAGACTTGGAGAGATTTTTTTAGAGTTCTATTAGCTCAAGTCTTCATATTTTTTAGTCCGAAAAAACTCATGTTTTGATTCACACATCATTACCATATTTTTGTGAATCCCTTTGGAACCCAAGAACACTACTTTACTTTTGTTCATTTTTATGGGGTTATCTTTGCAACCGAGGGCTGCGTGTTATTGCTGAGGGAGTCTCTCCGAAGTTTTATGGCCGTATGCCATTGAGGAGTGTTGAGGTTCTTCCTTTCCTGATTAGATTGCAGTCCATGTGGGTTCGCTGCGTGTGGATTCATTGCTAACGACACCGACCGATGCCTGCGGGTATTCGTGTGTCATTGTATTTCATTGTATTTCGTGTAAGTTGCGATTTACTAATTATAGTGAAATAAAAATTTTGCCCTTCAGGGATTTTTCCTGAGTATTTGTGTGTCAGCATCTATGTTTTTTTTTGCAAGCTATATCTTATTTATAGTTTAACACACACACACATGTAGTTGCATGTTTAGGGGCTGGATTAATTTGGTTTAAAAATAGACTATAATTAAGTAATTGTACCAAATTGGATATTTGCAAATTTAATCAATTATCACACAAAGTCATATTTTAAAAATTGGTATCAGAGCGGGTTACGCTAATTTATCGTGTATTCCTATTTTTCGCAAAATTGTGTGATATTGATTTTTTTTGAAAAATTAGTTTTGTGAAAAATCACATTTTTTCCAATGGAATGTTCATTTAATAATGTGCCTATTTTTTATGAAAATAATTATGCCTATTGGGAATCTCGCATGAAATCTAGTTTAAAAGCCATTGACGAGCGTGTTTGGTTGCTTTGCGAAAATGGATGGAATCCTCCTGCGGTCACCATTGATAATATCACCTCTTTAAAACCTGTGTCTGCTTGGACTGAAGATGATTTTAAAATGTCTAACTTTAATTCACGTGGTTTGAGTGCTATTTATGGAGCCGTCACTCCCGACGAGTTCCGTCGAATTATGACGTGCACCATGTCTAAAGAGGCATTGGATGTTTTGAAATTGACACATGAGGGTACGAACGTGGTTAAAGAATCAAAATTACAAAATTTGGCCACCCAATTTGAGACTATCACCATGTCTGAGTCTGAATGCTTTGATAATTTTTATACACGTTTATAGGACATTGTTAACACCAGTTTAAATTTGGGTGAGGTGATTGATAACACGCATGTCGTTAAAATGATTTTGAGATCTCTTCCAAGACGCTTTATTCCTAAAGTTACTGTAAACTCTTTGGGAAATTTGAAATCACTTAAGTTGGAAGAACTTGTAGGAGATCTTCAAACCTATGAGATTTACATGTTTCCCAAAACCATTAAGGCTAAGGATAATGGTGTTGCTTTAAAGACTTATTTTAATAAAAAGAAAGAAAAAGTTTGTGAGTTCGATTCTGAGGGAGACTTTGATGATTTGGCCTTACTTGCGAAAAATTTCAAAAAGTTTCTCAAAATTTCTAAAGAAAATTATTCCAATAAAAAGAGATTTTTTTAGAAAAATAAAAAGAAAGGAAAGGACAAAGAAATCGGTGAGAGGGAAAAAGAGAATGACTCAGATGAGGAGTGTGAGGAAGAGTTTGAGAACGTGACTTGTTTTGAATGCGGAGGTAAGGAGCATAAGTCGTTTGAGTGTCCTACGTGGCTTAGAAAGAAAGGAAAGAAAGTAGCCATGCTCGCCACACTTAGTGATAGTAGTGAAGGTGAGGGTGATGAGACTAGTGGTGAGAAGTTTGTAGCTTTTTTGAGTCATGTGAGCACACCCACTTTGTACCACAATAATGCACATGAATGCGATAATGATGATTTAAGCGCTTTAAGTGAGGGAGAAAGCGAGAGTGAAAATGGAGATAAAAGTGAGCTCCAAAAAGCGTTTAGAGATTTGTACACCGAGACCTTGAAAACAAAGAAGTATAATAGAGATTTAGGTCGCCGGGTTTTAGATTTGGAGAGAGAAGGAGGTTTTAAGAAAGGATAAGTGTGATTTGACCAACACGTTGTCTAGTCTGACGACATGTGTATCCCAAATCGAGAGTGATCTCGAACGTGCCAGGGAGGTCAAAGTTAATTTTGAGAACGCACCTAAGATGGTTGAAAAGGTGGTTCTTAAGGGTAAAGGTGAGAAGTTAGGAATAAGTCATGACGGTGCTTCTACTTCCCAATTAGAACCCGAGCCGGTTCCCACTTTAGTGTTAGATTCACGTGAGGGTCACCTTAACCCACCTAGGCGTCCCATTCCTATTAGGAGAGTGCATCCTAGATTTTTTGAGGAAGGTGTTCCTAGGCCTATATATGTTTATTCCCATTGCAAAAGAAGATGACACCTTAGGGAATTTTTCTTTATGTTGGGTTATGTGTCAAGTTTTGATACTACACGTATTTTTGCCACACATGCACCCACACATGATACTTTACATGCTCCTGGAGACTACATGAGAGAGTTTGCACATTTAGGTGAGCAAGTTAAGTTTTTAGTCAAAACTTTACAAAGTTTAATGGAGGTTTTTCATAAGTTGGCACCACCTTTGGAAAACCCCTCTGCACCTAACGATTGAGGTTTGACTTGTTTACTAGCATAGGATCTTTTTCATGATGACATTATTTGCCTATTACTAGTATGTATCATTTTTGTATGTTTTATTTTTTTTGGAAAATTTTTTAAATATACAAAAAGATTTTATTTTTGATAAAATTTGTGAGAAAATACAAAAAGATTTTTGTATTTTATTTACACCATTTATGGATTGACACTTAGGATGATCGAGTCACAACATCATTCCATTTTTCATGTGACTATTTGATAGTGTTTTGAGATAATGGGTCAATTCATCCATGTGCTTTATAATGTCTGGAGTCATTAAGATGTAATTAAGTGTTACTTCCTACATGTTTAACTCACGATTTCCTTTATTGCACATGTGCACGGATTTGTTTGATTATTGTGCTTGTCTGAACTCATGCTGGTTGGGTGTTTTAACTTCAATCCTGTCCTTAAAATGAACCAAGCACGATAAAACAAGACAATAAAAAGTGTGCACCTTTGAACCATGTTTGTGTGCTTTATTTGAAAACGGTGAAGGGTTGCGAAAGTTTATCATTTATCCTTTGCGATTAAGCCGTTATTTAAGTTGGACCTAAAAAATTGAGGAATTTTATTATCTGGGGTCCAAAGAGGTTTAAAAGCGCCCGAAAAAATTTAAAGGCAATAAAAAGAAATTCATGCCAATTATGGGCCATTTAGGTTTTTGCACCAATTCTCCAATGTTTGAGAATTTAGATTACCTCAAAACGAAAATATGCATGAGGGTTTTTGGATGGAGAATTAAAACGGGTTTGAACATCCTTAAAAGTCTTGAAAAAGCGCTATATAGTTTTCGACGTTATTGGTGTGGAAATCACTTTGACTTTGATTTGTTGATTTGCATAAGACGATGTTATCTGAATTCAACAATTTTTACACCTACGGATACTTTTGATGTTCATTCGTTAGGAGTACATGTATTCATCATGCACATATGATTGATTGAGTTTATTTACCTATCGAATGTGTTCACACCCATACATTCTATTTTCATGACTTGTTTGTTTGAGTTTAAATCCATGTTGTGATTTTTAGTATCTTATTTTTGTATGAAAATTTTGAAAAATTCAAAAAATGGTTTGTGAAGATTTTTTTGTATCTCTTTGTAAGAGCACGCTTGACATTGGATTGATGCCTTATTTTGATGACCCCCCGATTTTTCTTGTTTGATTTTATTCTTATGTTTTGTCTATTTGGGTACATAATAAAAAGGGGGAGAACGAATTATCCTATTATGGGGGAGTTTGAATTATCTATGTTTATCTCATTTCAAACTCAATACATCACATGGTATTTGCTTTATCTCATGTGTGTAGGTACTACATTGATGATCATATGTTGCACACCCCAATGTGACAACATTTGAGATTTTAAAGATTTGAAAAACAAACAATGAAGACTTACTCATTTGTATCTTTCCATTTTTAGGTTCATGGGAGGGTAGATTTTTATAGGTCAATTAAATGATAATAATTCGGATTTTTTATTTTGTACCGTCATAGACATAAGGGGAGATTTGTAAGGACATTTTTCTCAAGTTCGATATGTTACATTTGTGTATGTCATATGCCGCTACATTTGGCACGTCATTCACGATATCACATTATGAATTATATCCTAATTATAGGAATCAAGAATTCAACATCTCCATAAAATGTCGCACATCTGCCACATCGACTTCATGTTCCACGATTTTATGGATTTTATGCAAGTGGTTCGCTAGAAAGTCAAAACAATGAAAGGAAGACAAGATAGGAGTGATCAAGGGAATTTTGATAATTTTACAGCCATAGTCCGGAGGTTTGTTCAACTAGAAATTTGAATAGCTCGACTCCACGAAGATACTGGAAGAAATGACACCCCAATCCGAGCTACAGTGAAGGAGTTATGACCTTTTGAAGATGGAGAAAATTCCATAGAAGAATGCTAATTTTTTAAAACCCCAAACCAGTGAGGTACCGCAAACTGCATAGTGAATCGGTTTGGGGGGGAACTGATTTGGGGTACATGCGAACCGATTCAGGGTACACGCACAACAAAAGTCCCACTGACTCAAAACTCTTTTGGTTTCCCTATAAAATCCAACTTCGGGGGAGTTATTTTTTAAGACTTGGAGAGACGTTTTTTAGATTTCTATTATCTCAAGTCTTCATATTTTTAAGTCCCAAAAAACTCATGTTTTGATTCACACATCATTCCCATATTTTTGTGAATCCTTTTAGAACCCAATAACATTACTTTCCTTTTGTTCATCTTTGTGGAGAGATCTCTGCAACCGAGGGCTGCGTGTTATTGCTGAGGGAGTCTCTACGAAGTTTTATGGTTGTGTGCCATTTAGGAGTGTTGCGGTTCTTCCTTTACTGATTGGATTGCAGTCCATGTGGGTTCGCTGTGTGTGAATTCATTGTTGATGACACCGACCAACGCCTACGGGTATTCGTGTGTCACTGTATTTCATTGTAATCTGTGTAAGTTTTGATTTACTTATTATAATTAAATAAAAGGTTTTTCCCTTCGGGGATTTTTCCTGAGTATTTGTGTGTCAGCATCTATTTTTTTTATCGCAAGCTATATCTTATTTATGGTTTGACACATGCACATATGTAGTTGCATGTTTAAGGGATGAATTAATTTGGTTTAAAAATAGACTCTAATTAAATAAGTGTGCCAAATTGGATATTTGCGAATTTAATCAATTATCAAGTTCTGTATCAAAAGTCATACAAAAGAGGAATAATTAAGTCCACATAAACATTATTAAGCAGAATTAGAACGTACCTTTTGAAGGATAAAGTCCAAGATCTTAGTTTTTTTTAATCTTAATTACTTTGTAATAGAGACAACATTAGTAAAAAACAATAGGGGAATAATGAAATAAACAAATACCTGTGAAAGAGCATAGGAATATAATACATGTAAAAGAAAGCATAACTGTCCACTCCAACAATCTTGTTAATTCCTCAATGAAATATTCCCTATACAATAGAATAATTATGCATAATCCAAACAATATCTAAACAAAATGGTTGTAAAATCGTAAAAATACCAAGGGTTTCTCATTTGTTCTCACGATTTTTCAATTTAGCATAATCGTCATATTCTCATATCAAATCCCAGATGGTCAGGGACTTAGGTCGTGACCAACTGGGCGTGACCATTCATAAGATTTGTTGTAGTGGTGAGGCTTCGGCTTAGACACAAAACCACAGCCCATGAAAGAAACGATTGCGATATTTATGACAGACAGTGAAAGCCCATAAACATAAATAGGATACACTTAACTCCAGGATGTAAAAGTAAATAAATTGAAATATGTGGAAGTGGTAAATTCTGAGAAAAGACAAAGTTAAATAACTTTATATGGACATGATAATTTAGATTTAAACGATATATAAAGGAATTACGGGTAGTCGTAAAACTGATATAAGTGATAAAACCATGATATAACGAATTAAAGAATATAAGTATTTAACACTGTAATGTGTTGGTGATGTTAAAGGCAAAAGTTAAGCACACAACAAAGACCGTGATTGGGCGTTGAAATAACCTATAGTGATTACAAGCTCGAGTTTACATATAAGTTTAAAAAGGTATTTTCAAACACCAGGTGCATGTGTTAAATATGTTATTTTTAGATAATGCCAAGGATATGGCGGTTTGTTTTGAAATTTAGGCATTTTAAAGGAAATTGGATTAACGTAGAGGAAGAATAGATGAATAAGGTTTCTCGTATATTACTCATATAGTTTAATGAATTATATAATTATTTTTGTAATGAAACAATAAGGCGTAGAACATAAAGGGCAAAGACTTTTAACTTAAACTAAAAGAATTTTTTTGGATAAAATATGGTTAATGCATACACTATTTAGTTATTGCATGTACGGTCAAGTTAATGTATGATTTTTCATCTATTCTTTCTGTCATTCATTTATATATTGCATTGTTATTGGAACCCCCATTAGGCATTAGCTCACCTCGTTTGCTTTATTACGACTGGTTAACAGAGATTTTGTTGTTTTAGAGTTCATATAAGTGATTCTCACTATTTACGTCAGTAGATTTGATTACATGAACCCTATAATGTTTCCTGTTGGGTTCCGCATACATTATTACATTTATATGCTTGGAAAATTGAATTTCTTGCTTATTCGGTTGATATAACTAATTAAAATGGACTAGAAACATTATTTAGGTTATTTCACATCACTAACGAAATCGGGTTGACCCACGGGTGACCCTGAAATCTGAGTTGAGGCGTTACAAACTTTCGCCTCCTTAATTACTTATTTAATTGAAATCAATCCCTTTATTCTGAGTTCTTCACTCACCATTCCAAAAACAACAATATGGCACACTTTAAAACCATGCCAAATTCTGACATGGTTTAATGACAATCTGACACAGTTTAAAACTATGCCAAATTTTGGCACTATTTAAAAGTGTACCAAAATTGAGTACACCTAACTAAAATATAAATAACCTAAAAAATAATCTCCCTCCACTTTTTTCATCTCTCACACTCTCTCCTCTTTCATTATCAATCTTTCGATTTCTCTCTCGTACTCCTATGCAAGATTTATCCATGTGGAGAAGTGCAAGGGGAAGATTATAGGGTTTTTCATCAATGGAGATTAGGAAAGGTATTTTACTCTCTCTCTCTCTTTGACCTCTTCTTGCGACCAAACCGATGTTGTAGGAAAGGTATTTTACTTTTGAGTTTTGATTTAACATTAGGGTTTTGATTTAACATTCACATATTTTCTCATATCTCTCACATTTTGCTCCACGTCCATTGTCATAAGCAACCTTCACAAAAATGTGAGAGAACTAAGTTGTTGGGTGTTTATTTCTGGCCAGGTAATTTATAAGTTTTGGGATTCTAAAATTTAGGGGGTTAAGTGTTTGATGAATAATGTTACTGATTAATCTCATTACATTTGATTTTTGAGGTGCTCCTGTGACTGTTAATTCTCACTCTTTGAAACCCTGTCCAGGTTTCGAAATCATGTTCAAATCTGGATTTTCAAAATAATATTTTAATATTTGGTGGGTTAAAAAGATGGTCAAATGTTGTTTTATCTTTTTATATATTTATTAAAAAATAATTTTTTTAATCCTATTAGAATCATTATTGTTCAGGTACTAGAGCAATGTGGACATAAGGCAATATTTTATATCCAGTGCATTTTATGTTTTATGGTCATACATGATTATATTGTTGTTCATTTGGCTTGGATTTTGCATTGTTTTCAAAATATGGGGTATTGATTTTGATTCAATTTAGTCAAAGATATTATATCGCAATGTCCTTATTAATTTTATTCTCTGAGTATTTGAAGATCATGTTGGTAACTGCAGACTTGATTGTGTGTGTGCTACAAAGGTTTAACACATTTTTTTAATTATTTTGATAATGCAAGGATTTTCCTATTTGAATTTTTGTTATGGATGTTAAATGACAAGTATGTTCATAACATGTCATATAAATTGTGTATTTTCATAAGGCTTTCGGCCAACTCGCAAAGATTAGTTGTTTTTTATGGTTTGGAAGGTTGGTTGTGTATATATTTGGGTGTAAATTAACGTAATTTATTTTCTTAATTTAATTTTTAGGCATAGAATTACGTCCAATAACCACCACTTACATCCTCCAATCATCACAAGGTAGGCATAAAAGGTGTCCTATGTACAAGTAAATTGCAAATAAGAGTTGTACTCTAAACACAATAGATCTAATCAATGTTCAGTATTCATGAAAAAGTGTGAGTTTTCTGGGGTGTATGAACATAGTTAAATTATGATTCTTTTGGATTTTTGGTTGTTGGAATACGCTTTGGTCATTTATGGTGGGTGTGGCGAATTAATTTATATCCTCTGTTTTAATGTCGCAAGAATAATTAATTTGCCTTTAACCATGTGTATATGACGCTATCGAAAATGATTCACAAGTAATCGTTCTAACGTTTTGATGTTTTTAAGCTTACAAAGGTTACAAGTCATGCGAGTTAAACCAATATTATTGGATTTCACGAGTTGCAACTCAATTGTGATATTTGAAGTCACTATTCGTATGTTAATGCCACTATCCGTATGCTAATGTCACTACAAGGGACCTAAAAGTATTTTGAATTTTTATTTTCAGTGAATGAAAATTTCCATAATGTCATGTTAAACTTTATTGTCATTTCATTCATTTATTTTTCTCGTTATTCTTTAAAAAATAAACACTTTAATATCTCTGTACAAAGGTCAACAATAATACTACCTCCATGGCTCCAATATTGGGAGTTTTGCTTTAAATTTAGTTCAATAATGGAAGCTAGCATAACTATTTAGACTTTTATGTATTTAGTGATTGTATAAATCAATGAACATTTTCCTTTTGTATTTCATTTTCTATACTTTGTGTATGCATATACAAGAGAAGAGACTAAAGTGTTAGACCAAAAAAATTTAAAAGTTGGCCTTCTAATAGAGTTCTTTATTTTGAGTAGTTTGTTTGTTAAAGCTCTATCATGCCATTTAAACTGGTAATGATTTTTAGTTCTTGGTTTTGAGTAGTTAATTTTCTCAAATTTAATATATGTTGGTTGTGTATATTAAGATACAAACCCGTGTAAGCATCTGATATAATGATTACTCTAACTGAATTTTGTGTGTGATTTTTATGACTCTCACCATCTGTCACCACCAAGCGCCACCTCTATTCCATAAACCTTCGTCATTATGCAACAAAGAACACTCACAATCAAAAACCTCCAAAATTAGTATGGAAGTATACCATTTTTTAAACTAGGTATCTTCTACTCGCTATGTTAATTTTGTTTTAAACATGTGAGGAATATGAATATTGTGTTCATTATGTTGCAAAGGCAATTGTCTAACAACACTTCGATGAAGCAATAGATAGTAGACAAGTTTATATGCTTTATATTGCCACCGTTGCATGTTGATTCCGAGGCATTAATTTTCAATTGCAGAGAATGAAACCCCTATACATTTCCTAGAGCTTCCTGTTTTAGTTAGGGATGAGTCCAAATTAAAAGAATTTAAACCAAATCATGCTATGTCTTTCAATAAGGTCATCCTATAATGCCTTTCAATGCAGTCAGTGTTAAAATATTTTCCCATTAACTTTTATTTTATAATCATTCAGAAAGGATATTGCCTATAATTTTTCTAATTTAAGTTAAGAGAGTGGGCTACACTTCATATTACTAATGAGAGGTCTAACAATGTCTCTTACAAAAAACTGGATAAATAGTGGTCTACACTAGAGGCTACATGTGGTATGGTTGTGAATAATTTCAGTTACGAACTGGAGTTATCTATTGGCATCTCATCTGTCCTGCCATCTATCTAGTTTTAAAAAAAATTGATTTTAGTCTTTGTCAAATTAAAACCATTTGTATATCTTCTAAACTCTTTGTATAAGAATCCAGATGTGCTGGGGACCTTGATTAATTGTATAAATTTGTTAAAACCCCTATGGATTGGAAACCTTCATATGTAGTAAGGGACTTTCTATAAGTCCTTGGATAGGTTGTTATATTGTCTCTTTATATCCAAAACAATATGTAGTGCTATTTCAATTATTTAGCCTTTGCGTATCTCCTTTATAGCTTCATACTCCTATTGTATTTGCAGCTATCAAGAATCATCATCATATCCTAGTAAATATTCTTCATATGAAAGTAATCTTCACGTGAATCCATAATTCCTTTTATATAGATTTTCTTTATCTCAATATCAGAATATTTATGGGTTACCTTCCAAAGATTAGAAGAAGAAAAGATCATGAGCCTGATTTGTGACTCACCACACACAAAATTATATTGCACAAAGAATATGCTAATTATGAATTGAACAAATATGGTTGTAATTAATTGTTATTGAATTTCCATGGACATTAAATATCTTATTATCAAACAAACCAAAAAATACAACAAATTTAATAACACGGTGGGGGTAAATCTCTCTAAACCACTCAAATAAAGTACAACATAAATCTCTTCTTCCGGAGAGGAGCCTTAACACCATCAAATCATCTATTCTCCAAATAAAAGATGATTCTTCTTGAAAATCCCTAAGTTAAATAAAGAGAAGAAGTTAAAATTTTTGAGGTCCCACTGATTTTTACTGCAGTTCACCTTCACAACAACATATCTAACATAGACATACGTTCTAAATGTCCATTGAAAATCTTCATCATTCATGTAATTTTTCTTATTCTTAAAAGAACAATAAATCTCAAAAACATTTTGTTATCATTATTTTGTAATGGAGAGGCATTTTGAAGTTGTATGTATTTGTATACAAAATATAGCTAAGGGTAAAATTGTGAAAAGTTGGATCTTCGAAAGTTGTTTGTAGATCTTGATTTATTTATATGAATGCACCTTCACCCTAGAAAGTGAAGTTATGTTTATTTTCTAGTGTTCTTATTTTGCATATTGGAGATTCCAAGGTTCACAAGAGACTGGTGTTTTTTCTTCATTCCAAGTGTATGTGCTCAAGGGAGATCTAATGAGTAATGTTTTCAGTATGTAATTATGTTTTCTTCCATTATGATCATTCCATACCTTATTCTAAATTTTTAGTGTGCTTTTGTTTGTAATAATTTTTAGTTCCACATCATAAGCATTTGCATTCAGGGCTTTATATCAATCCAATTCCTTATATAATAGGGATAAAATACACTTTAAAAGGCCAATTACACATATGCATCGTAGTTTAAGGGAATAGTGAAACTTATAGGCATTTAACTTATTAAAAAAATCCAAGCCCGAATTAAATCTTTTATTGGTCCCATTCTCTGCCACCAAGCCTAAGTAATAAATAACTCATGGAGCTTATAATATCAGATGTTGTTTACATCTGATATTATGACGACTCCAATAAAACCCTTGTGTACATGACTCTAATTGAAGGTTTAGTTATTGTGAATGATGTGTTCTTAATTTTTCTTTTTTATTTACTTCCTTGGTAATTCATCCACGAAACAAAGATTTATGTGCATGATACTGTTTATTCTTTGCCATTTTTATGTGGAACCGGAGAGAGTGTCATATGCTTGGTGTTTTGCATAGGTATACCTGGGTTGAAATAGCAAGAAATAAGGTTTAAATATTCTTCCCTCCTCTTACATACATATTCTACCTGGCTCTTCCCTAATGCCTCGTTAATCAAATTTCCCTGTTGCTCTTCCCTGCCTCATTAATGTATCTAGAATTTCCCTACTGCTGCCTCGTTAATGTAGCATTTTGTATGAGGTATTCAAATTTAAGTTTTAGTTATTAGTTAAACACTCTTTTAGGTTTGTTCTAATTTTAAGTTAGAATGTTGAGTAGACAATAATTTTATGTAGACAGTAATTTTAAGTACTAATTTATGTTTTAGTTGTCGGTGTACATTGGCTACTGAATTTGATGTTGAGGTAAGTAGATAGAATGTGTGAATTTCGGCAACCAAGATTTGTTTCAGTTAATTCTAAATCACTAATATATCAGGTAATTACTTTATCAATTTTTGAACTTTCATTTGCATTCTTGTGTAAATCTTATTTGACATTTTATATAAGTCTCCCATATTAAATTATTTTCATTTCTTTTGAAATTCTACGTTTTCTATGCCCAGTATAATATATCTTTAACAGTTATAGTTCCAATTGAAGATAGAGACTTCTATCCTCCCACTAGTTGTGATCAATATGCATATTATCAGCTAGTAGGGAAAGTAGTCCAGAAGAGTATTCAAATGTAGTTGTAACAAGTTAAGCTACGGAATATGTTATGGAGAGAGGCACTACCTGGTCGTCGTTGTGCAAGTACCTGGTCATTTTTGTGTAAGTTGTATGAGAATATTGGTGTTTTTGCTTTTGGGGTTCTATTACTAGAGTGTATAACATGTCGATGTGAAGTTAATTCATGTCGAGAAAGCCACGTGAAGTTGATGCAAAAGCGTTTTATTTGCATAGAGCTCATGGTGTTTTGGATCAACAGATCTCTATGATCCACATTTGGATTTGCTTTTTATTACCTCGTGCTCCTTATAAGTATCTATTTTATTTGCATTTCAAAAAATCCCCACTTTTCCTTTTTTGATTATCCTTGGCTTGGGTATCATTGGTTTAATACTCAACCGAAGACTTTTTTTCCTGTAGCCATCTCTATAAGGCTTTAGGTTCTTTCATTATTTTCATTTTAGGTATTTTTTATCCACTTGTTCTTCTTTATGTTTTAATAAATTTGGCTCTCTGAGTTTTCTATAAATACAGTCTTCATTTGTGAATTTGTAGAAGATTTAATTAGCTAGAGTTTCTCATTAATTCTTTGTTACTCGATATGTAGAATAATTAATTTTTTTGTAATATTATTTATAATTATTTTGTTTACAAACTGTGCCAAAAGTGTGCTAGAAATATCAAATTTTGGCACGGTTTAAAAGTATGCCAAATTAAAGTGAACCTATTTGGTAAAATCTGACACACTTTTAAACCGTTCCAGAAAAAAAATGTCAGTTTGGAACACACGATTCTGGCACAGTTCAAAATCGTGCTAGATTTGATTTGCCACAATTTTAAGCCATGTTAAATTGTTGTTTTTGTTATACTGACTTAGTAGTTTCTAAACATCCTTACTATCATAAATATCGCGGTTATATAATCATTAAACCACACAAAAATGTCGTCAGTGACAAATTCTTCCCACCTACTATTCTTGATTAATACTAATCATGTAATTACCATGCAAACACCAAGCAAGCCATACAAGCACCATGCATTAACTTAAAGTACATATTTAGTCCTCATATTGCCCATGCAAATCCATGTACCCACTTTATTTATATAAATTATCTATGCATAGCCCATGCACACATATAAATACTTAATTAAAAGTCCGGGGTATTGCATATTGTGTATAATAGTATCAATATTATTTTCGAATGAACAAAATAAGTTGGAGCAAGTAGCCTAATGGTAAGTTTATAGGTGTGTACGCTTGATGTCATGGGTTCAATCCCTATGAGTCACACTTATTATTAAGGTTAAAAGATTGGGTCTTGGGCCTTGGGTCCTCAGTCTCTTGGGGATTTCAAATATGCCTTAAAATTCTAATTTTTTCAAATCCATTTTAATTTTTTAATTAACCCGTTTTAAATTTTTGACTCAGTCTTTTAGTCCAACTCCACTACCCGTTAGTGGAGATAAAAGTGGGTTAATGGGGGTAAAACGTTTTTGCTAAAAATCCATATTTATCTGACCTCTCCATTCTGCAAAAACCATCTCAAAAAACTTCTTTCTCTCTATCTCCCATTACAGAAAGGAAAAATCTATTATCTCTCTATTACATTATTTTTATTTAATTGTTTTCGGTACTGGAGTATACTGAGAGTTCAAGATTCTGCATAGTTACGGGTGACAGAATCTGATCATTGAATATCGGGAGGTGTTTGTTCAAGAGGTTGACTGTATCAATATTAGCGGGAAATTTCACCTTTAGGACTTTGTGTCAAACACAAACCTCAATCGATAAGTTTTTCTAATTTTATCTATTTCAAATTTGGGGTTTCTAGTTTATTCTGCATATATTATTTCCAATAATCTAGAGGTCAAATCTTCTATTGTTCTACAATCTGCTATGGAAAATCCTAATGCAAAATACTCTAAAAAAAACTGAACCGTTTGATGGAAAAAAATTTACAATATGGAAAACGACACTGCAATTTTACCTGCAAACTCTTATGGTGGTTGACTTAATTGCATCTGATAGACCTTCTGCACCTGAAGAAGTAATTGTTTGCAAACAAAGGGATTATATGTGTACGAATTATATTATGAATTGTCTCTGCCTTGAATTATATGATGTTTATTAGTCATGTTCTACTGCTAAAGAATTATGGAACAGTCTAGATAAGAAATATGCCACTGAAGATGTTGGGTCTAAACAAATTGTGGTTGAAAAATTTTTCCATTTTAAAATGGAAGATAATAATTCTGTTGTGTCACAACTTTAATAACTACAAATTATTATTCATGAAATTCTAGCCGAGGGTTATAACATATGTGAGGTATTTCAAGTGTCGTCCATAATTAAAAAGCTGCCACCTTCTTAGAATGATTACAAAAATGGTCTTAAACATAAGAAAAAGGATATGACATTAGAAGATTTGATAGTTTGTTTGAGAATTGAGGAAGACAATAGGAATACAGAACCTAAGGAGAAAAATTCTGAATTGAGTTCTAAGGCTAATTTGGTCGAGGGGAAATCAAATGGAAACTAAAAACAGAACCAGTCTAAGCCTAACCATTCAAACCAGAAACATGGGCACCTTAAACCAAACTAGAATTCGAGGTCCAACCATAAATTCAAACCGAATGATAAGAATAAAAATTCTAAACCTCAGTTTAAATCTAAACCTGCATGTCAATGCTATGTGTATGGAAAACCAGACCATTACGCTAAAGATTGCAAGTTTAGGAAGAGTCGGAATGTGAAGCCTCAAGAAAATGTAACTGAGGAGGGTAACTATTCTGTTGTGGTGAATGATGCAAACATTGTGAGTAGCATGACAGACTGGTAGCTTGATTCTGTCTCTACCAAACATATTTTCGACACGAGAGGTTCCTTTACTACCTTCACTGCTGTGGGTGAGGATGAACGTATGTACATGGAAAACTCCTCTTCGTCTAAAGTTGAGGGAAAGGGGACTGTAGTTTTAAACTTCACTTCAGGATATGTTCTTACCTTAAAAGATGTTTTGTATGTCCCTGAGGTTAGGAAGAATATGGTGTCCGATTTTGTCTTAGTTAAGAAGGGTTTTAAAATTGTTTTAGAGAGTGATAAGGTAGTTGTGACTAAGGGAGGTGCTTTTTTGGGGAAATGCTATGTTCATGAGGGTCTTTTCAAACTAAATGTAACCATGACTGATAATAATAAAACATCTATTTCTTCTGCTTATTTGATTCACTCTTGTGATATGTGGCATTTTAGACTTGGTCGTGTAAATAAGGCATGTATTAAAAAAATTAATATTTTGGGGAAACATAACAAAATTTGATATTTCTACCAACTCTAAATGTGAAATATGTGTTGAATCAAAATATGCTAAAAACCCTTTTCCGAGTGTCAAAAGAAGTTCAATTGTTTTAAGTTTAATACACTCTAATCGTTATGATTTAAAAAGTTATGTGACACATGGTGGAAATAAATACTTTGTTACTTTTATTGATGATTACACTCGTTACTGTTATATTTATCTCCTTACGAGTAAATATGAAAGTTTCTCAAAATTTATTTCTTTTAAATTAGAAGTTGAAAAACAATTGGAAAAATCCATTAAAACATTAAGACATGATAGTGGAATAATTCATCAAGTTACTCCTCCTTATTCACCCCAATCTAATGGTGTGGCTGAAAGAAAAAACATAACTCTTAAGGATATGGTAAATTCTATGTTAAGATCTTCGAAATTACCTTATAATATGTGGGGTAAGGCACTTCTTACTGCTTGTTATAATCTTAATAAAATACCTTTTAAGAAAAATGATAAAACTCCCTATGAAATGTAGAAAAATAGAAAACCTTCTTATAAACACCTTAAAGTGTGGGGTGTCTTTCTAAGGTTTGAATACCAGTACCTAAAAGAACTACAGTTGATTCTGTTTTTATTGGTTATACTAAAAATAGTAATGCATATAGGATTATTGCAATTGTTTCTAAAAATCAATATATGGATAAAAACTCTATTTTTGAGTCAAGAGATGCTGAATTTTATGAAGATAAATTTCCTTTTAAAGTGAGAAGTGAGGGAACTAGTAGTTCTGTTCCAGTGAGTCCTAGTGTTAGAAATAAATCTTCGGATTCAGAAGAAATTGAAATTAGAAAAAGTAAAAGACCTAGGTGTAACACCCCGTATTTTTGTGCTTTTAATATTTAATTAATTCGAGGATTTTAAATTACTTGTGGGTTGTAATTTTTAATTGAATTAATTATGGCAATATATGTTTAAATATTAATCGGGGAGTGAATGGTCAATATTTAGGTAAATTTATTTACTAAGTGAATAGTAATAATTTAATTGCGTCATTTCGGGTAGTAATGACGGGGTATGCGATTATCTTAGCCGGGAGTCGGTATAGACTAAATTGGGGGTGAGGTAAGGATTTTATAAATTAATTCGGATGGCGATTCTGAGTGCGCGGTTGAGTCCGGATGGGTCGAGATAGTCAGAAAAGAGTACCCGGGGGTAGCATTTGGGTCTCGGGATATTTTTGGGCATAGCCGGGCCCGCACGGGATGATTTGGGCTTTTTTAATTTAGCCCATTAGGCTAAAAACGGGATTTGTGTTTTTAAACCTAAACCTAAGAAAAGGAAAAAGGAGCAGCCACCATTATTCTTACCTAGGGTTTGAGAGGAAGATTGGGGGAAAACAATCAAGAACAAATTGGGAGCTTTTGGAGCCAAATTGAGGGACTCCGCCAACGGAATCAGACACTACGAACACTTTCAGGCAAGTGGTTAACTGTTTTGATTCTTAAAGCATGATAATCAATTTATATTATAGTGATGTGGGGATGAAAATCTGTTTTTGGGTGTAAATCCGTTTTTGGGTATAAATGGGTATAATAATGGAGTTTTATTTTTGGAACGATTGAATGAGATTCAAAGTAAGAAATTGTTGGGTTATATAATTCTGAATATGATTATAAGGTTTGAATGTGAAAATCCGGAATATAAAAAGGTGAGATGTGAATCTGAAATTGGGAGTTTAACCTAGAAATTTATGTTCTTGAGTGGATCACGATTTGTAGGATTAATGATGTAAAAAGGTTTAGATAACGTTTATAGTTCATGAGAAATGCTATAAGACGATTAACAGGGTGATTTGAGGCTGGATTTTGAGGAAAGAAACCTTGGGATTTCATTAATGGAGGAAACGGCTCGGTGGAGGGGACAAACACCTGTTCGATCGATCGATCGACGGGTGGGGGTCGATCGATCGACCCTACAGTTATTTTGACAGTTTGCTTTATGGATTTTCATGGGTTAAGATTTTAGTTGTAGATTTTCCCCTAGCATAATTAAGAGAGAAAGATTTATTTATGGAAAGAAATTCTTAACAATTATAAGGGAATATAATTGGAGGTAGTGGGGGAATTATATGCAACACTTTGCAAATGAATTTTGGCGAATAAATTCTGAGAATATAAGATAACGAAATCGGTGAATAAGTTCGGGTATAGTAGTAGGGTAACGCTACTCATTTAAATTAATTAATTTGGAGTCGGGGACTAGACTCGGGTGATATTTAAAAATGGACCAAGTGAGTGAGTCCGAGTGTGCTAGCAATTATAGGTAAATATAATTGGGGAAAATGATGGAAATAAATGTGCGACACATTGTGGGCGAAAAATGTGGAAAAGAAATTATGAAATGTAAAAATGGACCAAGTGAGTGAGTCCGGGTGTGTTGGTGATGTGACACTAAAGTATTAAATTAATTATTGAGAGAGTGTAATTAATTTGGAGTCGGAACATAGACTTGGAAAAATATCAAGTTACGGGCCAAGTAAGCGAGTTCGGAGACAATGGTTGAGTGACACCAAGTTATTGAATTAATAAAGGTGTTAATTAATTCAATTTGGGTCGGATCGTAGACTCGGTTATGATTAAATTAATGGGTGGGATAATTAGTTTAATCGGGATCGGATTGTAGACTAGTGAAGGGTACTTATTAATTAATGTGATAATTAATTAAATTAGAGTCGGACCATAGGCTTGGGATTATGATAATCTAATAAGTGAGACAACTTATTTGGTTGAGTCGGGCGAGAGACTCAGGACATTATAGGCTAGTGTTACAGGTTATGAGTGCACGGAGGAGCCGGAGTTTATGTTATATATATATACGGTGTAGTGATAGTATATATATATATGTGTATATATTGTCTGTGCTATTATGTATCTATGAGTAGATATTTATTTTAGTATACTCTAGTGCCATAGGGGGAGGTTACGCGCAGTGGATGAATCCCCTAGCTTGAGGAGTAGGGCGAGTAGATTCCCAGGTCATAGCGTCCGTTACAGGGGTGAGGGGCATCTCACTTTCCGGGAAGGAATATGACCGCCTCCGATCGTATATCAAACCAAGTTAGTGAGAGACTCTAACTTGGATAACTAGGTTATGTGAGCACACCTAGTGAGATGGCACTTTAGAGAAAATCATCCGGTGAGGACATTCTCGGAAGGATGAGTACACGTGTGATATGTGTGGTTATTGGTAAAGGTACGTATAATGTAGTAGTGAATATTATACGTAGATGATAATACAATGTGTAATGTATTTACTTTATATAACTTGGGTTATAGTTATATGCTGTTAATTAATGAGAAATTAATTAAGTTAATCATTTATGGGTAATACAGTGCGTGCTGTATTTAATTTATATAACTTATGTTACGGTTATATGCTTTTAAGTAAGAAGGAATTAAATAAGTTAATTAGTGAGATAACTTATATTTCAAGAATCATTATACTCGGGTTAGAGTAGTATAGCAAGGGAAAGTTATACCAGGACTAGTTGGACGGGTAGTACAACTAGGTGGGGTAAGGTAACCGGTAGGTGTGCACAATAGTGGAGGGGTGAGAATGTCCACAAGGGAGTGCGACACTAACTTAAATATGAAGCGCATTCATGCATTTTAAATTACTGCAGTTAATTCACTTGCTAAGTATTTTCAAAATGTTTTGGGTTCTAACCCTTGCTATAAAACTATTTTCAAAACCTTTTAGGTGTCCAGCCACAGGGACGCCAGGATTGATATTCTATTCCAGGGACACGGAGCTGCGGCATATGTGGATGCTAGCAGGAGTTTGGATTAGACGCATCATTTATTCATTTCTAGAGTAGGAATCTTGTATCAGTTCCAGTTTCATTTAGGGCTTGTCGCCCAGACGTCTCAGTACAGTTTTCAGGTGTTGATTATTTGTATTTCAGATTATTTCTTGGTGGCCGGTGTTTTATTCAGCATGTTGTGTATTTATGATTTCAGTTTACTTTCATTTCGTTGTGTGAATGGTTTATATTTATTCCGCATGTATAGTTTTGGTTTAATTAAAAAGTTAAAAATTGGCACCAGTTTTTGAAATACTAGGTGATTAGTAAGTTTTAAAAAGTTTTCGACAGTGATGCTAAGGATGATCCAACTGGGATTCCTGTTTTAATTTGGTATAGGACTGATCACCCGGTATTTTATTAGGCGGGGTGTCACAGATGGTATCAGAGCATCAGGTTCTAGTGTCCTTAGGATCTGTGCGGCTTTTCACATTTCAGCTTAGCAGTCTTTGATATAGAGCCCTATCATAGGATTGTTGTATTCTCATACGTATGCGCATATACGTTCTTCTGCGAAATTTATATTTGAGAGTGAACTCATAAAATTCGGTTCTCATTCCAGATGACGCCCAGGAGGGAGAGAGAGCAGTTAGGGCAGCAGGGGGAGATGAGACGGGGGAGGCTCGTTAGGAGCAATAGCTACCACAGCAATGGCCATAGATGATTTTGACAGCATAGATCACCGAAATAGTGGCACAGGCAGTTGGAGCAACGGTGGTCACAACGGCAAGGTGCTTTCCACGGAATCAGCCACAAGAGTTAGTGGCGTCGGATGTTCAGACTCACACAAGGTCGTCGGAGTGGAAACAATAAAGAGAGGTTATTTTAGCGGGAAACCACCAGAGTTGCGGGGGGGTTCAAGTGTAGTACTAGCGTGTCAAGGAAGAGAAGTATCCAGCGTCACCTACGCATGGGAGATTGCGATGGGGTGCGGAAGTAAAGGCTAACCGCTTTTAGTTAGTGGGAGTGGTGCTATAGTGGTGGGAGTAAATCACCACAGTTGAGGAAAGGGACACACTAGCTACTGCCGAGTTTTGGGTACGGTTCGACTGCAAGTATTTTTCCTTCAGCGGTTGAGACCGAAAGGAGGAGAAGATTGTGTGAGGTGACTCAAAGCGAGACCGTTTAGGGGCCGATTATGAGGAAGATTTCACTCGTTGGCAAAATTTTGTACCAGATGGGGTAAGTAAGGAAAAGAGAAAGAAAGCAAGGTTTATGTATGGGTTAGTTTGGAGAATCAGACAACATTTAATTGAAAATTTCGCATTAGTTGAAAATACTTATGTCATTAACGCAACACTCCGGCACTGTCGGGAATATCGCTTCCACGCAAAAGGAAGCGGGAGGGGGTGAGGATTAGCCAGTCGGGTGAGGCAGAAAGGAACAATACCAGTGGGGTATCCCAGCAGCAGACTGGGGGAGATCAGGGGCAGGATTTTCGACAGAGAAATCATACCAAACGATCTAGAACTGGAGGCTATCGGCGGGATGACCAGAAAGGAAGGGATCAGTGGTAGGGTGAAATTTTCAGGAGGTGTTTCGTTGGTAGGGAAGCGGGACACATGAAGAGGGAGTGCTCTCAGCGATACAAGGGTCAACTACAGGATGAGGTCCTGAATGTACAGCCACTATAACAAGTCATGGGTACGTTCGGGCAGGGGGAAGCTGCTCCTGAACCCGAGGATCAGCCATTGCAACTGGAGTATGGAGGTAATTATATTTTATCCTATGGGCATGGGGTATGTTTTGAGTGACAAGGAGGGTGTCACAAGATAAGACTTATTCTCCACTAGAGTTCGCAGATGAGTCGAATTTAGTGGGTGCGTTGGCGGTAGCAGCCGTAGTATGTGGATAAACTTTCCGTGGGGTGGCGGAGTTTTAGTGTTCTTCACGAGAGAGTGAAGTGTAAACTGAGTGAAAGTTTGAATTATGAGAGGGATTTATACGATTGATAAATATGGGATTAGGGTGGATTATTATTACCAAATATCGACGGGATAGCGATGGATCGGAACTATTGTGGATAGTGGGGTAAAGTTTTAGTGTTCGCAACACCAGGGTATGATTGGTACTAGGTATCAACTGAGAGGGCGTCTAACATATATATGGGTATATATATGTTCTTTTGCGTGGGGCGAGGGACACATAGGGAGGTTTTCAGTTCTCACATTTTATCCCAGGGAGTGGGGGGTATTTATTGAAGTGAATCAGGGTGGTTAGATTTACGTTCGGACAGGGAGAGATAGCTCGGGGTTGATTTTGCGCAAGGAATTGTGATTGTAGGGCGCGGTATCTTACATTGTCTTGGTAGCCTAAGTGTAGGCATATATACTTTACGTTTGAGAGACAAGTATTTGGGGTTGTAAGGAACTTATAGTTAAACGCACTAATGAGTGATAACTAGAGGACTCTATGGTTAAGTGTACTAATGGGTGATAACCCGGGGGTACAAGAATATTCTTAATAGGCACATTAAGGGGTGCTAACCTAGGGATGCGGGATTCTCCTAGTAGGTGCACAATTGGGCCTTAGCCTGGGGGCGCAGGATTGGTATATATGTATAGGGATGATGTGACTATATAAATATATACATAAATGAACTTGTGAATATTTCTACTGTGTGAGATTTGTAGACTTGGTAATAATAATATAAATTATTACATTGTGCCCTATAGCATAACCCTCAGGGTGGGAAATGGTTGGTCGTTAGTACATGGGGTGGGTACCTCGGCCACTATATATATATATATATATACGTATGGGATATGACTACGGTTGGAAGTTATCTTACGGGTTACGACTAGCATAGTCGAGAAAATTTTTAGTGCGGTAGAGTACGGGTATAGGGCGTATGGGCGCCCTGGACAATAAAATGCATATTTGGGTAACGTATAAAGAAAAGCGGGAGAGATATCGCTAGTTTATAAGGGTATGACTAGTGAGTAAAATGAAAATATTGGAACACTAGGCTTATCTTAAATTTCGAGGACGAAATTCCTTTGTAAGGGGGGAAGTATGTAACACCCCGTATTTTTGTGCTTTTAATATTTAATTAATTCGAGGATTTTAAATTACTTGTGGGTTGTAATTTTTAATTGAATTAATTATGGCAATATATGTTTAAATATTAATTGGGGAGTGAATGGTCAATATTTAGGTAAATTTATTTACTAAGTGAATAGTAATAATTTAATTGCGTCATTTCGGGTAGTAATGACGGGGTATGCGATTATCTTAGCCGGGAGTCGGTATAGACTAAATTGGGGGTGAGGTAAGGATTTTATAAATTAATTCGGATGGCGATTCTGAGTGCGCGGTTGAGTCCGGATGGGTCGAGATAGTCAGAAAAGAGTACCCGGGGGTAGCATTTGGGTCTCGGGATATTTTTGGGCATAGCCGGGCCCGCACGGGATGATTTGGGCTTTTTTAATTTAGCCCATTAGGCTAAAAACGGGATTTGTGTTTTTAAACCTAAACCTAAGAAAAGGAAAAAGGAGCAGCCACCATTATTCTTACCTAGGGTTTGAGAGGAAGATTGGGGGAAAACAATCAAGAACAAATTGGGAGCTTTTGGAGCCAAATTGAGGGACTCCGCCAACGGAATCAGACACTACGAACACTTTCAGGCAAGTGGTTAACTGTTTTGATTCTTAAAGCATGATAATCAATTTATATTATAGTGATGTGGGGATGAAAATCTGTTTTTGGGTGTAAATCCGTTTTTGGGTATAAATGGGTATAATAATGGAGTTTTATTTTTGGAACGATTGAATGAGATTCAAAGTAAGAAATTGTTGGGTTATATAATTCTGAATATGATTATAAGGTTTGAATGTGAAAATCCGGAATATAAAAAGGTGAGATGTGAATCTGAAATTGGGAGTTTAACCTAGAAATTTATGTTCTTGAGTGGATCACGATTTGTAGGATTAATGATGTAAAAAGGTTTAGATAACGTTTATAGTTCATGAGAAATGCTATAAGACGATTAACAGGGTGATTTGAGGCTGGATTTTGAGGAAAGAAACCTTGGGATTTCATTAATGGAGGAAACGGCTCGGTGGAGGGGACAAACACCTGTTCGATCGATCGATCGACGGGTGGGGGTCGATCGATCGACCCTACAGTTATTTTGACAGTTTGCTTTATGGATTTTCATGGGTTAAGATTTTAGTTGTAGATTTTCCCCTAGCATAATTAAGAGAGAAAGATTTATTTATGGAAAGAAATTCTTAACAATTATAAGGGAATATAATTGGAGGTAGTGGGGGAATTATATGCAACACTTTGCAAATGAATTTTGGCGAATAAATTCTGAGAATATAAGATAACGAAATCGGTGAATAAGTTCGGGTATAGTAGTAGGGTAACGCTACTCATTTAAATTAATTAATTTGGAGTCGGGGACTAGACTCGGGTGATATTTAAAAATGGACCAAGTGAGTGAGTCCGAGTGTGCTAGCAATTATAGGTAAATATAATTGGGGAAAATGATGGAAATAAATGTGCGACACATTGTGGGCGAAAAATGTGGAAAAGAAATTATGAAATGTAAAAATGGACCAAGTGAGTGAGTCCGGGTGTGTTGGTGATGTGACACTAAAGTATTAAATTAATTATTGAGAGAGTGTAATTAATTTGGAGTCGGAACATAGACTTGGAAAAATATCAAGTTACGGGCCAAGTAAGCGAGTTCGGAGACAATGGTTGAGTGACACCAAGTTATTGAATTAATAAAGGTGTTAATTAATTCAATTTGGGTCGGATCGTAGACTCGGTTATGATTAAATTAATGGGTGGGATAATTAGTTTAATCGGGATCGGATTGTAGACTAGTGAAGGGTACTTATTAATTAATGTGATAATTAATTAAATTAGAGTCGGACCATAGGCTTGGGATTATGATAATCTAATAAGTGAGACAACTTATTTGGTTGAGTCGGGCGAGAGACTCAGGACATTATAGGCTAGTGTTACAGGTTATGAGTGCACGGAGGAGCCGGAGTTTATGTTATATATATATACGGTGTAGTGATAGTATATATATATATGTGTATATATTGTCTGTGCTATTATGTATCTATGAGTAGATATTTATTTTAGTATACTCTAGTGCCATAGGGGGAGGTTACGCGCAGTGGATGAATCCCCTAGCTTGAGGAGTAGGGCGAGTAGATTCCCAGGTCATAGCGTCCGTTACAGGGGTGAGGGGCATCTCACTTTCCGGGAAGGAATATGACCGCCTCCGATCGTATATCAAACCAAGTTAGTGAGAGACTCTAACTTGGATAACTAGGTTATGTGAGCACACCTAGTGAGATGGCACTTTAGAGAAAATCATTCGGTGAGGACATTCTCGGAAGGATGAGTACACGTGTGATATGTGTGGTTATTGGTAAAGGTACGTATAATGTAGTAGTGAATATTATACGTAGATGATAATACAGTGTGTGATGTATTTACTTTATATAACTTGGGTTATAGTTATATGCTGTTAATTAATGAGAAATTAATTAAGTTAATCATTTATGGGTAATACAGTGCGTGTTGTATTTAATTTATATAACTTATGTTACGGTTATATGCTTTTAAGTAAGAAGGAATTAAATAAGTTAATTAGTGAGATAACTTATATTTCAAGAATCATTATACTCGGGTTAGAGTAGTATGGCAAGGGAAAGTTATACCAGGACTAGTTGGACGGGTAGTACAACTAGGTGGGGTAAGGTAACCGGTAGGTGTGCACAATAGTGGAGGGGTGAGAATGTCCACAAGGGAGTGCGACACTAACTTAAATATGAAGCGCGTTCATGCATTTTAAATTACTGCAGTTAATTCACTTGCTAAGTATTTTCAAAATGTTTTGGGTTCTAACCCTTGCTATAAAACTATTTTCAAAACCTTTTAGGTGTCCAGCCACAGGGACGCCATGATTGATATTCTATTCCAGGGACACGGAGCTGCGGCATATGTGGATGCTAGCAGGAGTTTGGATTAGACGCATCATTTATTCATTTCTAGAGTAGGAATCTTGTATCAGTTCCAGTTTCATTTAGGGCTTGTCGCCCAGACGTCTCAGTACAGTTTTCAGGTGTTGATTATTTGTATTTCAGATTATTTCTTGGTGGCCGGTGTTTTATTCGGCATGTTGTGTATTTATGATTTCAGTTTACTTTCATTTCGTTGTGTGAATGGTTTATATTTATTCCGCATGTATAGTTTTGGTTTAATTAAAAAGTTAAAAATTGGCACCAGTTTTTGAAATACTAGGTGATTAGTAAGTTTTAAAAAGTTTTCGACAGTGATGCTAAGGATGATCCAACTGGGATTCCTGTTTTAATTTGGTATAGGACTGATCACCCGGTATTTTATTAGGCGGGGTGTCACACTAGGATAGCAACTTCTTTTGGTCCTGAATTTTTAACGTACTTAATGGAAAATGACCCCGACACCTTTAGTGAGGATATGTCCTCACCCAATTCTATTTTTTGAAAGAAATTGTAAATAGTGAATATGATTCTATTATTTCTAACAACACTTGGGAGTTAGTTGACTTGAATAAAGGATGTAAAACTATTGGATGAAAATGGATTTTTAAAAAGAAATTAAAAGCTGATGGTTCTACTGATAAATTTAAGGCAAGATTGGTAGCCAAAGGCTATACGCAAAAGGAAGGAATTGATTTCTTTGACACTCACTCTCCCGTTACCAGAATTACATCTATTAGGCTATTAATTGCTATTTCTTCATTACATAATCTGATACTTCATCAAATGGATGTTAAAATGGATGTTTTAAATGAAGATCTTGAAGAAGAATTTTATATGGATCAACCCGAGGGGTTTGTAGTCCAAGGCCTAGATAACAAACTGTGTAGACTTAAAAAAACTTTATATGGACTAAAACAAGATCCTAAACAATGGCGTGAAAAATTTGATCAAGTAATGATCTCTAATGACTTTAACATTAATGAAGCAAATAAATGTATTTATAGCAGATTCAAGGATAATTCTAGTGTGATTATTTGCTTATATGTGGATGATATACTTATTTTTGGAACTGATATGGATGTAGTTAATAAAACAAATTTTTTTCTTAATAAGAAATTTGATATGAAAGATTTGGGTGTTGCTGATGTTATACTTGGAATTAAAATCATCAAAAATTCCAAGGGAATGTTTTTAACCCAATCTCATTATGTAGAGAAAGTTCTTAGAAAATTTGAACAATTTAATTATATTCCTGCTAAAACACCTTATGACCCTAGTTGTCACTTAAGGAAACATTCAGGTCCTGGTGTATCATCATTAGAATATTCTAGAGTTATTGGTAGTCTAATGCTTCTTATGAACTGCAATAGACCTGATATTGCATATGTCGTGAGTAGACTTAGCAGATATACTTATAATCCTAACAATGAACATTGGGATGCTTTGATTAGAGTTTTGAGATATCTAAAATACACAATAAATTATGGTATTCATTGTGTTAGATATCCTGTTGTAATTGAAGGCTTTTGTGATGCTAATTAGATTTCTAATAATGATGAATGTAAGTCTATGAGCGGATATGTTTTTGCCTTGACAGGAGGCGCTATATCTTAGAAATCTACTAAGACAACGTGCATAGCTAGATCCACCATGGAGTTTGAGTTCATAACGTTGGATAAAGCAAGCAAAGAGGATGAATGGTTAAGTAATTTCATATTAAACATTCACTTGTGGCCAAAACTGGTTCCAGCTTTATCCATTCACTGTGATAGTCAAGCAGCGATCACAAGAGCACATAGTAACTCCTACAATGGAAAGTCTAGACATATCGGGAAAAGCCACAACGTAGTGGGACAGCTATTGAAAGATGAAGTTATAGAAATCGACTATGTCAAGTCAAAGGAAAACCTAACAGATTCATTGACTAAACGGTTATCTAGAGAGCTAGTTTATCAAACATCGAGGGGAATGGGCCTAAAGACTATTCATATTTAAATAACCTATTAATGGAAACCTAACCCATATGACAGGAGATCCCAAGATCTGGGTTCAATGGGATAACAAAGTTATACGAGTGATTTGTGGGGGTACTAACTTAAGTTTTACTTAAAGCCCATTCCTTTGATGTAGTACCACTGTATCGATGGAGGATGAGATTTAATCTCTTAATGCTTCTATAGTTGTTATTCAGTGGGGTGTGAGATACTACAACAAAATAGTAAATCAGTAACACTACAGTAAGGTTATAAAAATAAATAGTAACACTACTTTAGTGTTAGAAAAAAGGTATGGGGAAGCAAATTACTAACACTTGTTTAATGTTACTAAATTATGTGTTACTAACACATCCCTACCGTTACTAAAGTGTTACAAATTTATTCAAATCCTAACAGACTTTTACCATTACCAACCTCCATAACACATTTGTATCAAAAAAATATGTAACATTTAGTAACAGTATAAGTCCGTTAGTAATTTTAAAGAATAATTTAAAAAAATAATATTTTTAATTGAGATATTATTACCATATAAATTACTCACAAGTACCTATACAAATGCTTCAATTTTACACTAGAATTGTACAGAAAAAGCTTTTCCCATAAATAAAATCATGTATTAATGTCAGTAGTGACATCCATTTAGACAAACATATAGAAAGATATGTCTATATGGTTTTACAAATAACAAAAACTACAACACACTGTGTCTAAAAAATATGGAACTACAATACTAACTTTGATACAATAGCAAATCATTTTCTTGACACCAATGGTGAAAGAAAGCAAAGCGTGCTCATGAGTTTGAGCATCCTTATAAATACCAGTGTCAAAACCTCCGGTGGTAGAGTCAATAATGAGGACAGCACAGTCGACGTGTGAGGTACCAATAACTAAGTTCTTGATAAAGTCACGGGGTCCAGGGGCATCAATGACTGCAATAGTACTTAGTGGTATCGAATTTCCATAATGCAATATCAATGGTAATACCTCATTCTCGAACATCTCGATGACACGCATGTCAATACTTCCAACCTTATAGATCAAGTGACCAGTGGTGGTTGATTTTCCGAAGTCGACATGGCCAATGACACCGATGCTGATGTGAAACTTTTCTTTACCCATTCTTCGACTTGAAATAAAAACCTAAGATAAGAAAAACTAATGATTATCAAGAATCTCAACAATACTTAAAAATTTCCTCGAGAGTCTAACACAATCTAATATATGCTAGAATGGAATAAAACCTCAAAATAATATCAATGGAAGTTACGTAATTCTACCCATTATTCGAGTAGGGAATTCCACACTGGAAACATAGGAAACTCTGGTGGTTATTCTCTCATTGACCTCTACTTTTTTTATCTACCCTAAAAACAAATAAATTAGCCACAAACCTTTTCATTTGGGTGTACATGCACATAGGACATACCCTATGGATATAGTACACTGACATGACTATGTGGTAATGAAACTAATCAATATTATTTATTAAAAATACATGTATAAACAACCAACTACCACAATATTTATGAAAGAATCACCAAGGTTGGATCCAAAACTTTAATGCTCGACCCTTATATTCACTGTAACGTAGTACACGCATATCATAAATCCAAATTGGTAGTAAGACATTGCCAGACCAAAATATACTTCCAAGAGAAATTTCATCTCCGCATTGTTAGTCTTATTCAAAAGCTCCCTCAGCTGCCCAACCTGCATTTACGTATAATTATCACAATTGAGCAGAAACATGGTAGAAAAGCAAAAGTAAACCAAAAGAACTCAGCCACAAAAAGTAAAATAGCATATGAAGATTGAGATCATTACATAAATTACATTCTTCAATATAGGGAGTGAAGATATAAATAATATCAGGAATAAAAAACAAATAGGCAAACAAATGTAAAACAGATATCTTAGGTCAATTATTAGAGAATGACACGCCTTAATAGTTGAAAACAATGAACAAGCATAAACGTGACTAATTTGTACATGAATGGCAGACATTTTGTGATAACTCCAGAATGTGTATTGCTCATAGTCAAAATAAATGGCAGACATTTGAATAATTTGCTTAATAGAAAATAACTTTCACCAAATTGTAAGTTCTGCGTTGAAAAATCATATTCGTTGAAAGGAAGAGGTAAAACTAATGAATGCATTAACACCAAATCTTCTCCGAACTTGGCTTTCATGTCAAGTGGCCCCCTTAAAACCTTTGTTCAAATACCATTGATAAACATTGTGTTAAGTCCTGAAAACTTCAAACAAAAACATTCAGAGTGTATCACTACCAGACCATATCGGAGTTAATCTTGATCGAATTAAAAACTATAAAATTATATGAACCGACAAGTATGAGCGATGCAATTACCTGAGTGGTATTGTATATTAGAAGTATCAGGGGAGCATAAAACAGGTGAAGGAGTGATAGCAAAGTTGTCGCAGTAATAAGGCATATTTTTTCCTTTGAACAATGAGCAATTGCCTTGCTCAGTGGCCTCAGCTCCAGATATGTCCCAGATGACTTGTTTTCCTGCCCATTCCTAACTTAGCTTCCATCCTGGGTGGTCTACATGCCTGAACAACTCGTAATTGAACATTGATACCCACACCTAGGGAATAAAATGGATACAAATTAGAGTTTGGCATTGGATTTAGAAACATTCTAGGTGTATTTTAAAGTAATTATGGAAATTATTTTATTTGAAAAGATTTTTCATTTATTTCCTAGCAACCTTATTACTATCAAATATGACTGTCCCACTATGAATACAATAATAGGCATGGAGCCAAACAAAACATAAACGTGACTTTCAAAATACTGTCACATTTATCCATGTTGTGATAAATATCCATTTTATGATCGAATATTTTCATTATGAATATAAAAGCAGTTTGTATGGCTGGACAAAAGTTAGTAATGTTTGGTTTTTTTAGTTTTGTACCAAACAGGTGGGTTAAAAAATAGTCACGTGCACGAACAAAGTTTTAGTGAATCTTATAAACAGATGATTCCCGATTCCAAACCATATCGAACGATTGAAACTCGAATCGGACGATTCTTTGAGCCTTTACGATTCTTTGTAGTATATGTCTATGTCCACAATATAATAGACTTTGATTACTTAATTAGTATATGAACCTGAGCATTTTCACGCTATTTTCTTTATCCTTTTTTACTTTTGCAGCGTAGTCGTGGATCCTACCAGTCTGAGTGATGGTTTAAAGTATATTGAAGTCTATGGGATAGACTGCAAAGCGTCGTGGTGTGGTCCTCTTTTTCTAATTTCAGTATCTATAACAAAGCCAAAAGCTGTGCAAAATCGACCTCCACTAGTTTCATTTTTCGAGCTTTCTTTTCTGCAAGGTAATTAGCGTGGTGCTGATGATAAGTGGAGATTATCTTAATTTATTAACCAAGAAGTCTGAATTTGAACCTTTATCTATCCTTACACCGGAGCATGTAGTAATAGTTACTTTGCATTTGAGCTTGGTTTTATCCAATGTGCCTTTATAAAATTACTTCTGGTTTTGGTTCTGTTTATTCACAGATGTACAAATACACATCTTCAATTTATATCCTTATATTTTAAATTGGTATTTAAAATCTCCATTTTGATTATTACGATTTTTTTTACTATTACCTATGTATTCAATATTGTTATTCATTTTACTTGTTTATAGGACTTTCTTATCGTATATTATAATTTTCTTTTTGAGCTCATCAATTGGGTAGTATTTTGTTGCAGGGGTTTATATGAAAAATGGTTACCTTATGGGTTCTTGTAATGGAGGACTCAACCAAATGGGAGCAACAGTAAATTCTAGCTGATTTTATTTATTTTCCATTTTATCATCAATATTTTTCCATGAATTTTGCTCTTTTTTTTACTTTGGATTTCATCCTCTTTGTTCTTGGTGTGTTCATTTGCTTCTATCATTCACTTCATTATTGTGATAATATGTGACATGGTTGCTATTGTAAGATATCTTAATGTCACTCTTATTGTCCAAGAACTGCATAAAACTACCTTTGGGGAAAATCCTCGTGTTAGATTTTCTATGGTCCCGCGAGTTTCATGAGTTTAAATCTTTCGTTCACGTCATGCTTCCATTACCTCAACAATTCACACCGACTAGGTAATAATATATAGTTCATACATATAATTACTTATATATATTGTGAGATTTTCAGGTGGAAAAACCTCTTTTTTAAAGTTAAATTTTCAATAGTGATGGTGAAAATTTGCTATGGTGGTGGTAAAAATTTGTTATGGCGGTGGTCATAATTTTCTGTTAGTTAGTTTAAAGTATTCTTAGAATCAATTTTAATGTTTAAAATAGGTTGGCTACCTGTGGTTTTCATGAACAATCAAACGTGATGCTCCTAATTTTTAAAAAAATAATAGTAGTTAGATATTGTGATGAGAATATACTATATTGATTCATTTCGCATTGTATTATTGATGAGTGAGATATTTAATTTGACATAATTGACATTAATTTTTTCTACAGGTGGCAGTTTTTGTAGAACATATAATGATGATCAGTGATTTTGGCAGTTGTACGCTTTAAGATTGCGAGATTACTTTGATAAAAACATTTCGGATTTTGGAGTATAAGAAATTAATGTATTTTTGTTATCAAGTCGAATATTTGAACTTAGTATTATCATTTTTGTTTTGATGAATATAAAATGGTGAGTTTTGAGATGAATATGTTTTCATCTCAAAAAACTCTCTTGAGACGGCTATGGCGTCACAAAAATTATTTATAATCCCTTATCAAAACGACCCCCCTCAGCCATCCCAAATAGCATCCCAAAAAGTATTTGAGACGAATAAACCATCTTTTGGGACTGTTAGGCCACCTCTCAAAAGTTACTTTTTTTTGTAGTGTAGGATTATATTTACAATTAACACAAGGGTCACAAATCAAGTTAAGAATTGTATCTTGGGATTACATGTCCATAAATGGTATTTGAATCCCCATTAAATATTCACATAATGAATAAGATAACCCCCACCCCTCAAATTTAGGCCTTGTTGATACCAAATTTAATCTACTGACATGGACCAATCATATAAATACACGTGTCAACTTATATGGTAAATATGGAGACTTTCGACGAGCAGTATACTTAGCGTGCTGAGCAACTTAAATGGTCCGAGCTACTCAAAAGGTTCGAGCAACTTAAGTGGTCCGAGCAACTTAAGAAGTCCGAGCAACTCAAGCACGCGTGGCGTACACCTCACGAAAACCAAAAGACAACTATGCATTAAATGCGTATTATTATTGTACAGATGTATATGGCTTCTAGATAACAGTGCATTATCCTTTCATATGTACAGCCTCAAGGCTATAAATACATTGTAATCTACTCATGAAAGGGGGACTCGAAATTTCTTGGTAAATCTTATTATCAAGATTCAGGGCAAACAGTCAGTAATACAAAATAGTGGACGTAGGCCATTTTCACAAGGCTGAACCACTTTAAAAATCCTTTTGTCTTATTTCATGTTGATCTGTGATTGATTAATTACATATAATCTAGTTTTTTACATCAACAGATTGGCGTCGTCTGTGGGAAACGATTACAACTAGCATTTTTCACCAATAAACTCATCACTTATGGCTGATCTGAAATCCAGTAATCGAAACACTGGGGTTCCTCTAAACCCCTCTACTCCACCAAATATTCAAGATCTGGCTGGCTTAATGGCCAATTTATCCCAAGGGCAAATGACCATGCAGGAAACTATGCGTCAACTTATACAAACTGTTCAAGGTGGAGTACCAGCTCACTCAGGACAATGAAATACCTAGAGGAGCACCCATATGCCGTCTTCAAGAACTAGGCAAACACTATTCCCAGAAAGTCTCTCAATCTAGACATACTGACTCTTATCGTACTAAAAGATCTGATGATCCTTCGTATCAGCCTGGTCGGACCTCATCGGTACGAGCTATAAATTCTCAACGGAACATCTCTCTAACTCTAGAGAGAACTAGTGCTCTGGAAAGGTTGAGTAGAGTCTCTCCTTTTGATCCTTTGGGCCCTAGATGACCCATTGGTCATCGATTTCTCTAAGAACGACTTGGCAGGTGTACTATATCCTCATGATGACCCATTGGTGATCAAGATGAGAATGAAGGAAGTGGTGATTTCACGTGTACTGGTGGACAATGGTAGCTCGGCAGACATTATGTTCTACCCATGCTTTGACAGTTTAAATTTGAAGTTAGCCCAGTTGGATCCATATCATAGGCCCCTCCTCGGTTTTACTGGAGAAAAGGTTTTTCCACTTGGGACGATCAAGTTGGATATGCTTATTGGTACATGGCCTGCATGCCGAACAGAAAAAGTACACTTTTTTGTAATGGATAAAAATGTCCAATCATCTTGCAACATCATCATGGAAAGGGTAGGTTTGAAGAAGTTCGAGGCAGTACCTTCTACTGTACATTAATGCTTAAAATTCCCAACTAATTTTGGAGTGGGAGTTGTGAAAGGCGATCAGAAAGTAGCTCGGGAATACTACTATTCATCTACCGAACAGGAGAAACAAGAAGAATCTAGGAAGAAGACCACTACGTATCAAGTGGATGAAATCGAAGATGCGGAGATTGAAACATTAGACCCTAGAGATGAGTCTCAGCTCGTAAAGGGTCAGGTCGTGGAAGCTACCAAAAACATCATTCTGGACGACGAACACCCAGATCAAACAACCCAAATTGGGACATCATTGGATGCATCACTAAAATAGGAACTGGTAGCATTCTTAAGATAAAGAAAGCAAGCTTTTTCTTGGAGCCACGAAGACATGCCTGGGATAAATCCGAGTTTCTTGTGTCACGAGATCAACGTGAATAAAGAAATTAAGCCAGTGAAGCAACGAAGAATACAGGAAGAAGTGGAAAAACTTCAGAAAGCCTTTTTTATTGAGGATGTCAAATATCCTGATTGGCTAGCAAATGTGGTAATGGTAAAGAAGAAGAACAACAAATGGAGGATGTGTGTAGACTTCACTGATCTTACTAAAGCCTGCCCGAAGGATCATTTTCCTTTGCCCCGAATCGATCAGCATGTGGATACTACCTCGGGGCATGAATTGTTGAGTTTCATGGATGCTTACTCTGGTTACAACCACATCAAAATGAAGCCTGAGGACAGGGAAAGTAGTTCTTTTATCACCCCAAGAGGAACTTATTGCTATAATATTATGCCTTTTGGACTCAAAAATGCAGGTGTAACATATCAGCGGCTGATGAATAAGGTTTTTACATAACAAATCGATCATAACATGGAGGTAAATGTTGATGATATGTTGACGAAAAGTAAGAAAGGTGCAGATGATTTAATTGACCTGGGTCAGACTTTTGATGAACTGGAGAAATATCAAATGAAGTTGAACCCCACTAAATGAATATTTGGAGTACGAGAAGGTATGTTTCTCGGATACATTGTGAATCAATGAGGTATTGAGGTGAATCCTGAAAAGATCAAAGCCTTATTGAAGCTAAGGTCTCCAGCTATGAAGAAGGAGGTGCAAAGCCTCACAGGGAGAGTGGCATCACTTAATAGATTTATGTCACAAGCAACAGATAGATGCCTCCCTTTCTTCAAAACACTTCGAAAAACTTTCGAATGGAATGATGAATGCGAGAAGGCCTTTCAAGAATTGAAGAAATATCTAGGGACACCTCCGTTGTTATCTAGACCAGTGATGGGAGAAACATTATACTTGTATCTGGCAGTTTCAGAGAACACAGTTAGCTCGGCATTGATAAGAATGGAGAATGGAATACAGAAACCAGTCTACTACACCAGCAAGGCCTTCGGAGGAGAGATCAGATATCCAAGAATGGAGAAGTTAGCACTGTCACTAATTGAAGCGAGTCGAAGGATGAGGCTATACTTTCACTATAGTGGTGTATACTGATATGCCATTAAGACGGGCTCTGCATAAACAAGATAAATGAGGAAGATTGATGTACTGGGCAGTAGATCTCGGTGAATATGATATAGTGTATGAGCCAAGGTCATCACTGAAGGGGCAGGCAGTAGCGAATTTTCTAGCAGAGTTCACTCACTCTGACACATCCGAAGAGCATGAGTTTAATACAGACCAACCCGTGGATGTTAAGGAGTCATCGAAGATAACATCCGACCAACTTCCGGTAGCGAACGAACAGGATGAGATGATAAACGATGAACGAGAAGTGTTAGAGGAAGACAAAAGGAAGCATCATATATTCCATCGAGGAACTCTATCAGATCAAGAGTTTGATACTGAGGAACCTATATGGAACCTATATGTGGATGGCTCTTCGTGTACCACAGGCAGTGGGGCAGGAATTATTTTAAACAGTCCTGATGAGATTGATATCGAATATGCTCTACATTTTTAGTTTCAAGCCTACAATAATGAAGCTGAATATGAGGCTATGATCGTAGGTCTAAGTTTAGCAAAAACCATGAAGGCAGAGCAGGTCGTGGTATTTAGTGATTCGCAGCTAATCGTAAATTAATTTCTTAGATTGTACGCGGTAAAGGGAGAGATAATGGTGAAGTATCATGTAAAAGCTATGGAGGTGGTCTCAACCTTCTTCGCTGTTCAATTGATCAGAATACCGAGATTGGAGAATGCAAGAGCTGACGCCCTAACTCGGTTGGCATCAGCAACACACACCGAGCTACGAAGAATAATCCTAATTGAAATCTTGGTTGGTCGGAGCATAGACGAAGATTTGACAATGAACTTCATTACTCTTAATTTGGGACTATCTTGGATGGACCCCATCAGGGCCTATATCGAAGAAGGGATTTTACCAACTGATAAACTCGTAGCCAAGAAATTGAAATTTAAAGCTGCTCATTATGTATTGACAAGTGGTACTTTGTATAGAAGAGGCGTTATAGCAAAACTACAGAGATGTGTCCATCCTTCCGAAGTGAAGGATTTGATTAAAGAGATTCATGAAGGGTCTTGCGGAGCCCATATAGCAGGTCGGACGCTTTTATGGAGAATAACCACACAAGGGTATTATTGGCCAATGATGAGAACCGACTGTGCAGCTTATGCTAAGAAATGTAATAAATGCCAATGTTTTTCTTCCATCCAAAGAACTCCCCAAGCACTATTAACACCCATTACATCCCCTTAGCCATTTGTAATGTGGGGGATAGACTTGGTAGGACCACTTCCAATGATCAAGGGAAGATTCAAATACCTTGTGGTTGTTGTGGATTACTTTACCAAATGGGTAGAAGCTGAACCTCTTATTGATATGACATATGAAAAAGTTTATCAGTTTATTTGGAAGAGCATCATTTGTAGATATGGACCTCCACACGCATTCATTACTAACCATGGAACACAATTTGATAACGAGGACTTCGCTGCTTATTGTCATCAATCCAATGCACTAAAGATTCACTCCACGCCAGGCCATCCCCAGAGCAATGGGCAAACTGAAGTAACAAACAAAACACTACTGAATGATTTGAAGAAACGGCTGGATGAGGCGAAGGGAAATTGGATTAACGAGCTACACTTTGTGTTGTGGGCTTATCGCACTACACCATGAACAGCAACTGGAGAGTCTCCATACATGTTGACATTTGGTAGTGAAGCAGTCATACCTATTGAATTAGTCCTACCCACACATATGGTGCTTAATTTCAATTCTCCTGTGAGTGAACTGATGAGGCGATTAGACTTAGATATGCTCAAAGAAGTTAGAGAGGAAGCAGTAATCAGGAATGCAACATATCAACAACGAACAGCTCTGTTCTATAACAAAAGGGTGAAGGAGTGTGATTTGAAAGAAGGGGATTATGCATTAAAAAAAGTGATCCAAAAACATAATAAAATGGAGGCCAACTGGCATGGACCTTACAGAGTAACCAGAGTTGTTCGTCCAGGGACATACAAAATTGACACTTTGGAGGGACAAGAATTCAAAAACGCATGGAATGTCAAGCATCTGCGCAAGTACTATCAGTACTTAAAATTCCTATGTAATACAGTTTCTTTAATATGAATAAAGTGATGTTTCGACCACATTTCTTTCTTTGTTGAAATTTTTCGGAATACTAGTGCTACACAATACAAACACCCAAGTCCAGAGCAGCAATATCACCAACTCCGGTTGGTCAGTATAGCAATACGACCAACTCCGGTTGGTCGGCAAAGTAATACCACCAACTCCGGTTGGTCGGCATTTTAAAACCACCAACTCCGTTGGTCGGTGACTCAATACTACCAACTCCGGTTGGTTGGTACCAAACTAGGCAAGAAGCCGAACTACCTCCTGGGGGGGTCTACTGTCTAGTCAACAAGGTAATATTAATGAGATTACTACAACTAAGTAGGAACATGGGATGAAAATTATTCCATTGCTTAGGCACAAAGAGTGACAAGTCACTATAACCACCAACTCCAATTGGTCGGAAATTCAATAGTCACCAACTCCGATTGGTCGATAATTCAATAACCACCAACTCCGGTTGGTCGGTAATTCAATAACCACCAACTCCGATTGGTCTGCAATTCGATAACCACCAACTCCGGTTGGTCGACAATTCAATAACCACCAACTCCGGTTGATCGGTAATTCAATAGCCACCAACTCCGATTGGTCGGCAATTCAATAACCAAGCAGGACACTTAGTCCTTTTACAGATATATATACATATTCATTAGTGAATAAAAGAGATATTTTACAAAATATTTTCAAGCCAATGAAATAGAAAAAGACTAAAAATTTCTTCATTAAAACCAAAACAGATTACATGTGATATGAAGTTTGATTCATTAACATATCCTATTCTATGGGTTTCTTTCCCTCTGCTTTGGACATATGGTCTACCCCAGCTGGAGGATCATCTAAGGCATAAGGGGAATTTATAAAGTTTAGATCTCGCAGCATTCTTACATTCATTACGAATGGACTATCAAGCAGGTGCTCAGGACGAGATATTTCAAAGTTTGAGTGAAGACTGTAATCATCAAGATACTTAGAAATTAAAACATGAGGAAAGGCTCGGGCTGGAATCCAACCAAGGTTAAGCTTGAAAGGAGGCATAGGTAAATCAAAAACTCCAGGATCATAGTAATCCCACAAGAAATGACCTTGCTCCAATTTTAGAACACATAGAGCATTCAACCACCCCTGCTTATACCTTTCGTTGTTCGATTGTTCCAAACGAGCATCAGTGTGACAAAGTGCTTCATTATATCATGCCATCCAAAATTCCCTGGGTTGCTTGTGGAATTGATAAGTTAACCTCTCAAGTTGCTCGTTGAGTTTCTTCACTAGAATTTCTTTGCTTTCCAGAGAAGAACTTCGATTAAAGAGTTGTTCGATGAGATTCAGAATCTTCTTAGACATTTCGGCCAAGGCTTGGTTCTTCGCCATCAATTAAACGGCTTGATTCTCTAAAGCCGATTGAGTTCTCATTTCCTCAATGGTGATCTGAGCAGCCGTTGCTTGTCCTCGAGAAGAAGATCTTTCTCTACCACGAGCAGGTGCAGATGATCCTGCTCACTTCAAAGTTTCCAATTCAGCAATGTTCTTCTACTCCAACAGCTTGGCGATGTGTCTATGATCTTCAATTTCAAGATTCAGAACACTCTCCTTTTTCCCATGAGCAGAAATGAACTTGTCATATCCTTTATCAGCGCTCAATTGATGATACTTTTCCTCATAAATCTGATGCAAAAGTATAGTAGATTCTTTATATTGATGTTGAAGTTCTTCAATCATCTCGTAGTAGGACACATTATTGGCTACAACATGATCAAGTAAGCATTTCAAGTATTGGTAAGCTTCAATTGCTCGGTCCTAAGCACCTGATCCGAGGATGTTAGTTATCTGGGCCTCATTAAGGTCTGCATGACCATCTTTGAAGTAGTCATTGCATTTCTTCATCAACTCTCTGTCATTAGCTGATAAGAGTTCCATCCTGGCTACAAACTAGCAAAGAGAAGATGAAAAACAAAATTAACAATGGAATAAAAAAAGTGCAAATGAAAGAGAAATTCAAGACGAACAACAGAGCAAGTAAGAGACGAACAACTAAAGTTCAAATTTTATTTATCATAATAAAGAAAAACATAGTTCAAGTTTACATTCAAGAAAACAACAAAACAAAATACCCGAGAAACTCTACACCTTATCCTTATTTCTTAAGACATTCTCGGACTGTTTGGATGAAGAAGTTAGTTGCTCGGAGATCAATGGAAGGTGTGATGGCTTGATTAACTTGCTCGAAAGGTTGAACAACAGTAACATGGATTTTCTCTCCTATCATTGAAGACTCATCTGATGCAGCCTCATCTTGTTCTTCTTCTCCAGGAGAGGGAGGAGGGCCATGAGTATATTGCTGAAACAACTCAAAATTCTTAGCAACCTTCAACTCCTTCAAGGCTGATACCCATCCATCCCTAAAATATTTGACACTGGCATACTCCATTTGGGAGGTCATGAAAGCCAGGCCTTTATTCCAACCTTTATCCCAACCAGCGCTGAAAGATTTTTTAACAGCAACCTTCCTTTTTGCTCTCTCCAAGGATATCATTTCCTCAAGAAGCTCTTCAGCAGACTTTAGTTTTTCTTCTGCCTCTATTTTCTGTTGCTCAATATCTCGAAGCTTGGCAACAGTCTCCTCAGCAGATTTAAGCTTGACCTCAAGCTCCTTGTTATTCTATGTTGTTTCCTTTAATTTATTCTCCAGTTCTTTGGAAGAACTCGCAGCTTGATCTCTTTCAAGCTCAACAGACTTGAATTGTTTCTCCTAGGCTTTTTTATCTTCCTCGTACTTCTGACGAGATTCAGTTAAAGACTGGGTTAGTCCAGCAAAAGCCTCTTCTACCCCATCCGAGGAGCTGAAAGCCCTGATGGCTTCATCTTTCTTCAAAATAGTATTGAAGCAAGTCACAAGCTGAAACAAGGAAGAATTTTGAGTCAATATATGAATATAATATCAGAAAATAAAGGAGTCATACTAACGATACTTACTGAACTACGGTGTTGAGCAGCCAATGTAGTAAGTTTCTCACGAGAGAAAGTGTCTTAAACACCTTGGGTTTCTGGACCAATCCAAGATTTTATTAAACCCATAGCAGAGATCGGAGCAATAAGAGCTGGAATACTAACTTCAACATTTGAAGGTTGAGAGATAGGTTTAATAGGCCTCTCAGAAGAACTTCTTTTTAATCTCCTCATAGGAGCAGGAGCTGACTCTTTTGGTGGAATGACAACAGTCTCACTTAAAGGTGAAATGACAACAATCTTACTCGGAGGCACAGGGGGCTTCTTGCCAGCCTCCTTGGCAACAATAGAATGGGGTACATCAGTATTCTTTGTCCCTTTATCTAGGATAGCTTGTTTATTCTTCTTTGCCTCATCAGTGGAAAAGGTAGACTTGTCAAAAAAGGCAGGAGCTTTCCTCTTCTTCATGATATCAATAATAGGAACCCTCAAGTCAGAAGAAGAACCTTCCACACTGGTTTCAAAAACTGGAACCTGATCGAGGTTAACCACCACCGGACGAGCAATGAAAGATGAGCTGGAAGTTCTATATCACAGCAAATAAGAGGCAGACCTAATTTCAATACCTCGTATTTTCATGGCTTTTAAATTTAAGGATTTATTAAATTTAATTGAGATAAATTAATTTAATTTTAATCCGAAATGTTGTTTTAAATATTTACTAGCGTGACAAGAGTTAGTAATTATTGAGAATATATTATTTTTTTGCATATTACTGGATGAGTATAGTAATATATGATATTTATTTTTATAATATTGTCACGTGTGAATAAAATGACAATTGTGGAAATTTAAGTCGGGACGCACCTGTGTCGTGTCGGGACTAAATGTGGATTAATAAAAGTGAATATTTTATAGGTTGTTCGTATGGTCGTTTTGAGTGCACCAACGCGTCCGAAAGGGTCGAGATAGTCAGAAAAGTGTACCCGATGGCTTAGTTTGGGTCTCGGGGCGTTTTTAGGCCTAATTAGTACCTCGGGAGGGTACTTTAGTCATTTTGTATTTTTGGGTAATTAAACCCATGAAAATTAAAGGGGTTATATCAGATGTTTAGGTTATCTCCTAGGGTTAGATAACTCAAAACACTAGAACGGCCATTGGAGAGGAGAGGAGAGGAGAGAGCTCTCAAGGCATTCCAAGGCTCAAAACTCAACCGTTTGCACCGCCGCCACCGCCAACGCGTAGATCGCGAGACGGGGAACGCAACCACACCAAATTCAACACCAAACCAGATTTCTGAAAATTCCAGGCAAGTGTTTATCTTGCTTATTTCGTTGATGCATCATCCATATTAGTTTAGGATTTATTAGGGTGAGATTTATGGAAGAAAAACCCAAATTGAGATGGGAAATTTTCATGTAGTGATGATTTATATGATATTCTGGAAACCCTTTGTCATGTAAAGGATTAAGAGTTTGATTAAGAAAATAGTTCTAATCAGATACAAACACTAAAAAAAATTATTTCGGACGATTGGACCGTTGGAATTGGATGACATTTTACAGAGAATTAGCTGAAGACGAGAGGAAGCTACAGAAAAAAAATTCAGCTCGAACGGACCGTTCAATATTTTTTAATATTTTTTTTACTAGACAGTTTTATGTTTTGAGGACTCTTAGAGATAAAAAAAAAATTAGTCCGGGCGATCAGACCGTTGGAATTGGATGAAATTTTACAGAGAATTATCTGAAGATGAGAGGAAGCTACAGAAAAAAATTCAGCTCGATCGGATCGTTCAATATTTTTTAATATTTTTTTTACTAGACAGTTTTATGTTTTGAGGACTCTTAGAGATAAAAAAAAATCAATTAAAACTCCATTTTAATTCTGATTTCGAAACCGTTTGAAATTCTCATCTTTGAAAATAAAATTCAAAACCCTTTAATGTAAGGCGAAATCTATATTTTTGGAATATTTTGCATAAGGGATAATGTAAGTATATATTAAGGGGAGAGACACGTAAGAGAGAGTTACGTTGGAACATAAATAGATATCTACTGAATTGTACATTTGGAAGAATAGAGTCCATGAGGGTTACGTAGTAAGTTGGAAAAACCCTTCGAATTAAAGTTAGAAAAGAACCATTATACTTGATAAATAATAATGGGAAAATAAGGATAAATGTTGTGAATGTGGGTTATTGGATAAACCTAAATTGATATAATAAAAGTGGTATATTTATATGATTGTGTATGCATATATTATATACTTGTGAAAATCATGCCCGCGCTACTTGCTATCCCTGAGGTTTCCGCGCTGGGACGATCTTATCTCGTGTGCCTTATGGGGGATATTGACTCGTACCCTAGAAGATAGAAATCCTAGGTACAGGCTATCGAATCGGTAGTCACGGTCCTAAGAGACGTGAGGGCATGTACTGACCTCTTGGACTTGGAAACTATGCTTCGCCTCAATATTGTTTGTGTATGTATTTATACAGTTCGAGAGTGATTCCAAACTTGTATTCCCTTTAGTACGATTGATACGGGGATTGGATAGCAGAGTATGCCCGCACCATAGTTTTTATGTGGGGTGCTGTTATGATATATATATTATACGAGTAGTTAATATATATATGAAATTCTGAAATCTGGAACTGCCTACTGTGATTTGATATGTAGGACATGGTTGTTGACTCAAATTATAAATAATTGTCTTGAGAGAAGGTATAATATGACACTGGAAAACTTTATTGATTAATAAAGTTAAAAGGAGAACCTTGGTTACAAATTGAAATCTTACGTTTTAAATACTTATGTTGTTCAGTTGTAAATCCTGCGAATAACCTAAGATAAGTTAAATCATTGGGGAAAGATAGTGTGGTATATGACGAGATAGACCATTGGGAAGGTTAGTGCGATAGGTGTGCACATTAGAAGAGAGGTGAGAATTTCTCAAGAGAGTGTCGCACTAATATGTTGTTGCATTGGCCTGTATCAATTTAAATACTTGCTAAACGAATTTTTAAATCATATACACTATCGGGCTCTGACCCGTTTCTATTTTCTTTTCTCTGTTGTATATATATGTATGTATTACAGGTGCCCAGCCACAGGGGCGTCTTGCTTAGGATCCTTTGGAAGGAACGTGCTGCAGCTTAGGTGGGAGTTGCAGGCCTGTTGTTTAGACGACTTCATCCATTTGATTCTACTCCTAGTTCAGTTTTATCCAGCAGGGGCATGTGTCGCCCTCTTTATATTAATTAGTTGGTATAGTCAGAGATTAAAATTTTTACTTTCAGTACCTTTATTTCGAAATTTATTACTGTCAGGATGTTTTTCTTTAGTGTTGTAAATGTTGGGATTTATTATTGATGATTAAATTCGTGTATGTTCAATTCTATTTTTATTCTTAATGGGTTACTCTTTAGATGTTAATGGTTTAAGGTTTTATAACCGGATTTAATAAAATGAGAATAAGGTTTTAAATGGTTTTGATACTTAGCTTAATTATTTAGGGTGTTTAAATTGGAAAAGTATTTTTACGACAGTGATGCTAAGAATGAACCAACTGTTCACCTTGATTTTAATTTAATAAAGGAGTGATCGTCCGGTATTTAATTAGGCGGGGTGTTACACTAATATGCTCCCCAGCAACAGATTGATGCAAACCCCAGATACGTTTTAAGTCTTTTATGTTAACGTCAATCTCCTTTCGGGGCTTCCTTTTACTGTCAACTATAACAAATAAAATTAATGTCAGTGATGCATTTTATCAAACACAAAGAAAACATGATTTCAAAAAATAAAAATAAAAACAACCTATCCCATTGCCATAAAGTGGACACTTGGGACCTTGGTACACATCATGTCCCTCAAGTGGGGGGTGTTGCTAATTTTTCATCACTACCCCGTGATCAAAATAATCTTTATTGGTATTGGGAAGATTGATAACTAAAGCTCTATTCAAAAATCTAGTTTTTAAATAAAAAGTACTGTCACTGGTGACCCATCTGTAGCAATACATAATTTCTAGAATCCCTAAACGAGTTCCATGAAGTTGATTCAATCTATGTACGCTATTAACTACCCTCCATATATTTGGAGCTACTCTTGCAGGTACAATATCGAAATATTGGCAAAACTCCAAACACAGGGGATTGGGCGAGAAAGAAAAGCCACACTAGGCTACAAAAAGACTTGGGAACCAGTGTCCCTCAGCCAAAGAAAATAAATCAGAAGGACCAGAAAGTTCTTCCAAAATAACCCATGAAGGGATTGAAAACTCAGATCGAAATTTATCCAATGATTCAACAAGATAAATCATGGTGAATAAAATAAACAGAGAAGAGGAAAGAAAATCTTACAGAAGAGAGAGAAATCAGTTGATAATGAAGGATGAAAGGAACAAAGGCACAAGAGAGAGAGAGAACGCAAGAGTTCAGAGATACAGATTTGAAAAGTAGAAGACGACTGGATTTCTATCGCGTTTAAATACTTTACCTTGGGAATGGAGAAAAATAATGATTACCATGAAAGACGCTTGCATTTTCGACAGCTAAAAGAGAAAAAGGGTACAAATATCGAAGTGATCGTGGAAATTCAAAATAGTTATGAAGCTTGATACTATTCACTGAATAAGAATTAAAATATTCTCCTAAAATTATGAAAGCCAGTAATCCGAGCAGTTTTCTAGCCAAAATGTCCCACACTCCTCCTCAACCTTGAACTGTGAAACATTTGGGGCTTTTATTGATACCAAATTTAATCTGCTGACATGGACCAATCATATAAATACACGTGTAAACTTATATGGTAAATATGGAGACTTTCGACGAGTAGTATACTTAGCGTACCGAGCAACTTAAATGGTCCGAGCTACTCAAAAGGTCCGAGCAACTTAAGCTGTCTAAGCAACTTAAGCGGTCCGAGAAACTCAAGCACGCATGGCGTACACTTCGAGAAAACCAAAAGACAACTATGTATTAAATGCGTATTATTATTGTACAGATGTATATGGCTGCTAGATAACATCGCATTATCCTTTCATATGTACAGCCTTAAGGCTATAAATACATTGTAATCTCCTCATGAAAGGGGGACTCAGAATTTCTTGGTAAATCTTATTATCAAGATTCAAGGCAAACAATCAACAATACAAAACAGTGGACGTAGGCCATTTTCACAAGGCCGAATCACTTTAAAAATCCATTTGTCTTATTTCATTTTTGTCTGTGATTGATTAATTAGATATAATCTAGTTTTTTATCAACAAACCTCAAACCCCTTCCCCTTAAATCTTCATACAATAGCAAACCCTTCAAATTTAGGCCATTATAAAAAACATAAACCCTAACTCAAGATGAACCACATTTTTCAACAAATTAAAAACCCTAGCTTTGCACAAAAACCTAAAGTGTTTATTTTGAGTCATCCGATGAATTGTTAAAAATACACACAAGCATATACATATATATATATATATATATATATATAATATTGCATACATATTACATACAAACATTTAGATATCATCAATTGAAAGGAAATCAACGGACAAAGAATGATAAAAGAGGCAAAAGAAACTAACTCGGAGATGAAGATTCAGATGTTCTGAATGCTAAGAGAGTTGCATATCTCAAATCTCAAATTAGCTGTAGCGCGAATCGCAAATCTCAGATCACAAATCGCAAAAATGGCTTTCCAACATAAAGTTAAGTTAACTCTCAAAATCTTAGTGAAAAAATAAAACCTGACAAACGTAACCAACAAATAGTCTATTATATACAACCATACATACACATTTATTCACAACATATTATAAAAATTCAAGCAAAAATCTAGGATTTGAAGGGTTTTAGCATACCTAAATTTAGACAAGGTTAGCAAAAATTTCTCACAAAAGAATCCAAAGAAAAGTATACTAATATCTGATTTATTACATAGCAGCAAATAAAATTATAATAAAAACCTCTTGAGTAAAAAAATCGCAGATCTCCAGAAGAAATCGCATCATGCAGAAGAAATCACAGGATCACTCGTATTTTGGAGAGATGAAATCGCAGAATCGCATGAAATCACAAGTCTTTAGGGTTTTTACTGTGTGATACCACTAATTTATATAATTAGTGGTATGATAATTTTTAATGGAGCCAAATTCAAGTGGAGATCAATAATGAGTTTAAAAATATATTCAAGCTTGGACGTTCGTTTGTTTCACGAGCTAATCTTCGAATAGTTTTCACCTGAGTAAACACAAAATGAGCTCGAGTTGTTTGAATCGTTTTAAAGTCTTAGTTACCCAATTTTATAGTTCAAACACCCACATAAACCTTAATATTACCATCAGAAAAGGGGCGGGGGAAAAAACTTAACATTCATATATCGCTAATATGAATTGTAACTCAGTTCGGACAAATAGATCTAAAATCGAAATAAAAAAATCCTACATATAAACACACGCACGCCCTTCTTCTGTATATCTGAACTAACCAACACCACAAATTTTGCTCAACAAAGTAAATAAACAAAAATTGCAAACCCTACTATCGTTGCCAAACTATGCCCTGTACCACCAATCCCTTACCTTAGCATAGAAACCCTAAGGGTGAGTTTTAATTGAAAAATTTTCAGTGTGTGTTTCTATTTCGTGAAATTCTAATTTTTTTTTTCCAAGTCTTACAATAAATTACACGAAATAGAGTAATTAGTAAGGTACCGAAGAGAAAGAGGGAGATAATTTGACGTGCAGATGAAATCGCATAAGCACTTGTCTTGTGAAGAGATGAGATCGCCGTGAAGAAATTACAAGTATTTAGGGTTTTATTGTGTGATATCCGGAAGAGATTTTGAAGAAATCGTAAGAAATCAAAAATCAAAGCATATCCGGAAGAGATTTGGAGAGATGTGGAAAATAGAAGCTGCATGTCTCCAAAGAAATCATTTGTGACTTTTCATTGGGAGGGAAGTCTCCCACTCTTATTTTGCTAGAGGTGTATTATTAAAAAAAACTCAGTCCATTATTTGACATGATAAAGTGTATTAGTAACACACATCTGGATTTAGCAACGGTAAATTACTATTAGTAATCATAACAATATAATAGTGTTAGTAATTAATAAATTTGTATGTTACTAAATCAATATTTTGGTTTAGTGACAGTACACTCTTGATATAAGCACCTATATGAGTGTGGGAGTGGGGTCGCTTTCTATGAGAATTTAGGTTGATTCTCTAGAGCACTCAAGAAACCTGGGCATGCTCAAGGCTGAAACGAGCATAACCATTGGAACTCGATGATGATTTTTGGGAGTCACGTGTGTGTTTTATTGACTCAAGTTTATAACAGCGGTAAAATAGTTCAAGACATTAGTTCACTATCAACTGGTAAACTCAATAGATCAACACAAAGCAAAGGTTCAAGTAGAATGACAGCTTCGCCTTTTACGTCACTCCTTATGATACTCCAAAGCGTCTTTTTATATTTATTTATTTATTTATTTCATGTGAGGGATTGTTGGATATAATAGTATAAATATTATTTTTGAATGAACTAAATAAATTGGAGTATGTATCCTAGTGGTAAGTTTATGGGTGTGTGTGCTTGAGGTCATGGGTTCAATTCCTAGGACGCACACTAATTATTAAGGGTCAAATATTGAGCCTTGGACCTTGGGGCCTCGGGCTCTTGGGGATTTCTAATATGCCTTAAAATTCTAATTTTTTCATATTCGTTTCAATTTTTTAATTAACCCGTTTTAAATTTTTATCTCGGTCTTTTAGTCTAACTCCAGTACCCGTTAGTGGAGATAAAAGTGGGTTAATGGGGCTAAAACGTTTTTGCTAAAAATTCCTATTTATCTGACCTCTCCATTCTACAAAAACCATCTCAAAAAAACGTCTTTCTCTCTATCTCCCATTACAGAAAGGAAAAAATTATTATCTCTCTATTACATTATTTTTATTTAATTATTTTTGGTGCTAGAGTATCTTGAGAGTTCAAGATTCTGCATAGTTGCTGGTAACGAAATCTAATCGTTGAAATCTGGGTGGTGTTTGTTCAAGACACTCACAGCATCAATATCAGCGTGCAATTTCATCTTTAGGACTTTGTGTCAAAGACAAACATCGATCGATAAGTTTTTTCAATTTTATCTATTTCGAATTTGGATTTTCTAGTTTATTCTGCATATATTATTTCCAACATTGCAGTGGTGGTTATGTGTTTGTATGAGGTTAGAATTGGGGTGATCTAACATTAGATTTGGAGGTTGAAAACCATGGTTCGTTAACCATCAATCGTCGGCAGGAGGGGACGAAAATGATTTTGGGACCTCAACACAATTTTGATACCATGTGAATCTAGACATATATTGAGATAAAAGATGTCTTGTATTGATGTGTTGTGAGACGTATGTATAAATATGATAAGCTCAGTTTCCACAAAAACTTGTGACCAAGATACAATATACAACTAAGGGTCCGTTTGATAGCACAAAAATTTTAAGGCAAATTCCCAAAAGATGGAAAATTTTGGTCTTTTTCAGCTTTTAGGCTGTTTGGTAGCCGTAATTTGCCTTGGAATTTATTTTCTATGTACAACACCCCTTAAGCACAATTTGTCATCCTAGGGTGGAATTCAATTCTTGGGGGGGGGGGGGGGGGGAGGGCAGGTTTATGTTTGCTACCTTTGGGTGGCAAATCACTTAAAATCATTTTTTTTATAACTCTCTATATATATTTCGTATATTTTAATATATATTCGTATATTTTGTATATTTTAGCACATATATGTATATTGTGTAGATTTCGTATATTTATATATATTTCATATATTTATATATTTCGTACATTTATATAATTTATATTATTCATATATTTTAATATATATTTATATTTAATAAACTTTGTATATTTCATATATTCCTTATATTTATATATTTCGTACATTTAATATATTCGGTATACTCATATATTACGTATGATTAATATATTTCATATATTTCGTATAGTTTTTTAAAAATAATTCATTTGTTTCATATATATATATATATATATATACTGAATATGTATTATTCACAGAATATACACGCACACACACACACACACACACATGTATATTATAGATATACTGAATATATATTATTTACAGAATATATACATATATGTGGAATATATATTTACATATATACAGAATATAATATTTTGTATATATGTAAATATATATTCTATATATATGTATATATTCTGTAAATAATATATATTTAGTATATTCAGTATATAGTATAATATATATTCATATATTACGTAAATAATATATTATATTTTCATAGATTTTGTACATTTAATAGATTTTGTACATTTAATAATATAAAAATTATTATTATTATTATACATACTAAATATATATTATTATATATTATATTTTCATAGATTTTGTACATTTAATAATATAAAAATTATTATTATTATACATACTAAATATATATTATTATATATTATATACATTTAATAATATAAAAATTATTATGAATATATGTACAAATATATGAATATATATTATATTATTTCCGAAATGTATATATTCCGCAAATAATATAATATATATTCATATATTCATATATTAAATATACAAAATATATGAATATATATTATATTATTTGCGAAATATATATATTCCGTAAATTATTATATATATTCAGATATTTTGTATATTTTTTCGGTATATTTTTTCGGTGAAATATATATATTCCGTAAATTATTATATATATTCATATATTTTGTATATTTTCGAAAATTATAATATATATTCATATATTTTGTATATTTAATGATATATATTTAGTGTGTATATATATTCCCTTAACAAATTTTTCACATTTATATCTATTTTTCAGCTTTTGCGCTTGATAGAAAATGTGAAAAATTGATGATTTTTCAACTTGTATCAAACAGACACAAGTTGAAAAATATTCATTTGTCTCGGAATTATTTTTCCTGGAATCAAATGTTCTGGAATCATTTGTATTTTTTCAATTTTCCATCAAACGGACCATAATATATAACTTGAGACCAAGATACAATATATGGTGATGATACAGAGATCCAATTCGTAGATATATTTTTTAAACTCAGTGACATATCAAATACACATTGAATAAATTTTTACATCACATCAGATTCATTACAAAATACACTCAATTTATAAATGACACATCACTAAATTTAAAAAAATGTATCTATGAACGGAATCCCGTATCTTCCGGTATCTTTACTCTACAATATATAACCACGTTAAAAAATCATAATTGTGCCGATCCTCAAGCTGATGGACTTCAATGCAATGTTCCATTATCTCCTCTGTACTGTTCTCTTGTTCTTTAGTACTCTTATCTTGTCTTTTAGCATCCATGTAGACATACGTAGAAACGTGCCCGTAGACAACAAATAGGTTACCAATGCTAAGCAGAGCTAAAATTCCGTAATATTTATCCAGATGGCTATGATTTATGGTATCACCAAACCAGTAACTAAATGTTAAAACGAAGAAAATACTAATGAACTTTCCAATTCCCAATACAAACTCATTAAACGATGGCCCATAGCTCCTCATGGATTTTGCTACCTGATAAGAGTAAAAATCCACAAACCCATCTTCTGTGAGACCCTCCATAACGCCCAACAGAATAAACTGGGGAGTTAACCAAAATATACTCATGTTAATAGTTGCCTCTGCATCGTCAAGAAACCCGTTTTCAGTCACTTTTTTTAACCTTTGAATCTCTACTAGACGAGCAATAACGCAGCACAAGCAAGAACACCCAATTCCAATTCCAATTCTCACTTTCATACCAAACAACTCTTTGTTTTCAAACCATTTGGAAACTAGTAAATCCCACAGTTGTGATATTGCGTTCTTTGAGAATCTCTGGATAAAATATAGAGTAACTATTGGGACCTCTAACTTACCACTGCCAATGCGAAAATCCAAGTTGCTGGCTTGCTCGATAAAAAAAGTGCTACCCGTTGCTTGTACAAGACAATATATGAAATAGGTTGCCGACATCGGTAGCATTTCAAGTAGACGTTTTACTTCTATCACCTGTGTAGCTGTGCAATGTTCACCTTTTCCCTCTTCTCCCCTCACAATCAATGCAGCTTTGTCTAGCCACCTGTCGCACAGGCAGACATGTTATTTTGGAAAATTAACTTTGAATTTTAAGTAAGAGACACACTATGTATACCCATTTTTCGAAAGATTAAATAAAGCTAAATTATTTTTTATATATATATTAATTATATTATTATTTAACATAAATTTTTTAACAGGAAAGCAAGAGGAAGGGGATGATATTGCGACGAAAGGAAGAGGAAGGGCTAGATGAAGATTTTTTTGTTAAATTAATAATGTAATTGGTTTAAATATCTACAAAATAATGTCATATGAATATTTGATTAATTATGAGGTTTAAATAATAGATTGTACATTTTTAGGACTTAAAATAATATTGATTTTAAATATTTACCACAAGAGCTTCCAAATTCACGTAAGACATACATTATAGATTTCAATAAAAATAAATCTATTCCATCTCATATATTAATATAGAATCAGCTTCAAATCAATTATTTAAGAGATGTAGGTCATTACATTTAAATCACTGATAAATATTGGAAATCTCATACGTCACACAATCATAAACAACCACGTAAATTTACTAGAATAGATGTTGTGGTACAACCTATGAAATCACAAATTCACTATTCTTGTAACTACATAATGCAAAAAAATCTGCTTAAAAATCCTCAATAATCCTCCACCAAACATTTTTTGTGAATGGATAAATAATGAATTGAAACGTTATTAGAATAATTGTAATAACAATTTGGGTGAACTCGTTAAAAGAGCACCCGTTGTAGAAAGGGTCTCTCTCTCTCTCTCTCTCTCTCTCTCTCTCTCTCTCTCTCTCTATATATATATATATATATATATATATATATATATATATAATGCTCTTGTGCGGATTAATCCGCATTTTAAGAATGTGGACCGGACATGTGTCATCTAACGGTGCGCCTAGAAATTATCGCTTAAATTATAGGCACACTCTTTCTCTTTTCTGGAGTCACTGCCAAGGTCTTAAAATGCGGACTAATCCGCACAAGAGCAGGACTATATATATATGGATTTTCTTCTATGTAGATAAGTTTTTTTTTGTTTAAAACACAATAAAAATCCTTTTAGTGACGTCTTTATATGTAGCCCATACCTAATTTTTCATTAATGTATACATGAATGTTGTAATGTATATGAAAATTTTTGGTAATTTACCCAATGAATTTGACAATATATATACATGAATTTTTACAAGTATAAAGTTTGGGTAAGAAATCCTTGTATTGAAATGATATCTGAGTGAACTATTGACAAACATCCTATGGATGAGAACCTAAATTGAGAAGCTCCATAAGTATTATTACAGCAGCTGTTAATTATTACATTTGTTAGGCTTTCTTCAGACTAGTACCTTTTTTATCTAAATGATTAAATCTCTCTACTAAAGATAACAAAATTTCTAAGCCGACTCATGATTGGAACTTAAAATTGGAATTTGCGTTGACATGATGTGTCGTTATTGGTTATTCCTTATGTATGTAGCTCCGCGTCAACGACAATAATTAATTGCGATACGCCATTTTAACGAGTTGTGATTTTGGATTTCAATTTTGAGTCGCTGCAGAAGCGCTCCTAACGATAATAATAATAATAATAATAATAATAATAATAATAAGAGCAAAAAGGTAGCTGAGAAAAATTAAATTATCATGAGAGAGAGAGAGAGAGAGAGAGAGGTACCTGGAGCATAGAGTGTCATGTCCAGTAGGTAGTTTTTCAGTGTGAACATTCTCATAATAATCACTAGGATTGTTGTAAGAAAGACCCCTTTTGAGTATGGCCTCTTTGAATACAATGAATATGGTGGGAAGAGGGCTTGGAGATGTTTTTTCATGGTGGTAGAAAGGAAACCCGGATATAAAGAACAATAAACCAACCCCCATCACAACTGTTGAAACTCTAAACACGGGCACCCATGAAGAAGATGTCTGATACACCACAGCACCGACAACAGCTCCCGAAGTATACATAAAGAACCACCAAATATTTGTACGATTCTCCACACGCTTCTCTTTGTTGTCTTCACAATCATCACAGTTATTTCCTGGCTCCTCATGATTGTTCAAGTTCCTCAATTGATCAGTAAGGAATGCTTTTAAATGGGCCTCTCTTCCTGCTATACCGATTGCTATTAGCATCGCGGCCACCAAGTATATCCCAACATTATGACCCGGATTTAAAATCCATAACAACAGTAACCCCTGTAACAAGGAAATAGATTTCTTTCAGGATATTAACATATAGAATTTAAAGCTTATAAAAGGAAAGGATAATGCAAATTGTAATAGGAGATGCTCTCATGCACCGAATTTATTCACAAATGGAGGGTACATAATTACAAAAAGAAAAATGAGACACTAATGGCTTTAGAATAAAACTACATGAAAGGCAAATATACAAATTGATAAGTAAATTTGACCAAATTGAAATGTGAATTTTACCATTCTCAAGAGGGGGTAAAGCCACAATGGTGAAAGCTGACTAGTCAAACTGACCATGTTCCTCTCTAATGTTAATCATGTAAAACTCTCTTCAACAAACTTAACAAGTAAACTGATCATGTTTCGATCTCTTAATCATTAAACGTATAATATGGTGAGAGTCCATTAATTTCGGTTCTTACATGAGCATTTGATAGGTTAAAATTTGATGAATACATGTTGATCGGTCGCTCACTTAATAATCGGATATATCTGAAATTTTGCCAATCCAATTTTCCAACGTTTTTCATTATTCTGAAATTAAGCTATAAGAACTGATAAAAAAAATAATCATATGAACATTTTGTAATATAAGTTTTCTGGTTTTTCCCAAAAATTCCCAGCAACTTTACCAAAAATTTTGAATTATTAAAAAGTTGTGAGTTCCCCCGGAAAAAAAGTACGTGAATTATTGTTGTTATAATTAGCACTTACAATAGCAAAAGGAATTGTAGACAAGGAGATGACTTTGAAACGGCCTAGGTACGTATCTGCCATGTGAGCAAAGATGATCACTAGAACTGACGACAAGCCTTCTGTTGCACTCACAATTATCACCGACTTCTCAAGGTTAGCACTATCCCAATTATCTGTGAGGTATAATATCAAGAAGGCCACCACTGCGTATTCTACTAAGCTGTGGCCAAAAATCATACCTAAAATTTTGGAATTAAGAGAAGATAACAAATTTTATTAGCAAGCCACCAACTAGATCAGGTCTGTGGAGATCAATGTTACATAGATAATAATAATAATAATAATAATAATAATAATAATAATAATAATAATAATAATAATAATAATAATAATAATAATAATAATAATAAATGTGCCAAAAGATTACCAGAGATGAAAAAGTTAGCCTTGCAAAATAAATTATTTTCTCTGAGCTTTGAGAGCCACCTAGATGTCGAATCCATTAGCTTTATAAAGTGGATTTGTTTTGGAAGTGAACGGTTGTTTTTTGTTATGAACCTCTAGGCAAATATCACAAGAATAAAATGAAATCCGTCTCAAAAATCACAAGAATGACAACCTTTTTGTTTTTATCATACTCGAGTTGCGGTTAATTTTTTCCTCGTAGCTTCATCATGATGTGATATTTGTTGATGAAAGGAAGGTTCTGAGTCAACCAAACGCGTCGTTCTTTCAAATTTTGGACTCAGTTTTACATGAACCACTGTGTTAAAATGACATGTCTTAGTATTAATGATTTTTTTTCTGAAAGAAGAGTAATTTAGTATATTTACTTGTTTAAAATAGTAAAATAATGAATGAGTACTTTGGTCTTCAAGTTAATAGATTATGTATTTTTAGGATTTAAAATAATATTGATTATAGATATAGGACAACAAACATTATGTTACCATTTTTAGTCCCTATTTTCAAATTAAAGGGACACGTAGCATCCTGTGATTGGTTAACGGATTATAAATATGGGTTCGCGTCAGCGACTTTATTTAAAAATAGGGACTAAAACTATAAATAAAATGTTTGTTGTCCTGTTTCCAAAATACACAGTAATTGAGTTAAATGGTTTGTCCCACATTGAAAAAGTGATGGGATAACTTGGAGTTAATATACAATGTCGTTGCCGTTCGATCTGTGTTTGGGTCGTAGGTATTTCTTGAGCAAATATTAATTTTTGGACAAAATTTGAATTGGCCTTTGGGCGTTAAAATAATTTTTTTGGGGCCAAAATATATTTTTCCAAAACAAATTAATTAATTACGGATTAATTAATTAATTAATTAATTAATTATGCGTTACTTAAAAATGTCATTGTTTTAATTTTTTAATTAAAAACATGGTTCAGTAAAATAAAGAGATGTGACTCTTCAAATAATTACATCATTTGCTGGAAAAAGCCACAGACTTGCACCCTTTCACCAACTATATAATGTGACTCTTCAAATGTGGTTTAGTAATGCATCATTCTTTGAAAATATATTTCCTTCTAAGAATGCACAAGATACAAGTTCTAACAAAAGAAAGCTTGAAGTTACAAATAGTGAACCTCAAAATTTTATTGAGGAGGAACCTAGACATAGCAAAAGAGCTAAGATTTCAAAATATTTCGGTCCAAATTTTCTAACGTATATGTTAGAAAGTGAACCTCAAACAGTAAAGGAAGCTCTATCCACTCCGGAAGCTTAATATTAGAAAGAAGCTATTAATAGTGAAATGGAATACATTATGAAAAATTATACATGGGAACTGGTGGACCTACCACCGTGGAAAAAACCATTTAGGTGTGAATGAATCCTTTAATAAATATAAGGTAGACTTGTAGCTAAAGGATACAAGCAAAAGGAGGGAATAGATTATTTTGACACTTATTCACCTGTTACAAGGATTACATCCATTGGAATGTTAATTACAATTGTGGAAATACATAAATTGTAAATACGTTAAATGGATGTCAAAATGACATTTTTAAAAGTGAATTAGATGAAGAAATATATATTATGGAACAACCTGAAGCTTCCTGAAAATGAAATCAAAGTATGTAAACTTGTGAAGTCATTATATGGGTTAAAACAAGCACCTAAACAATGACACGAAAAATTGATAATATCTTGAAGTCAATTCGTTTCAAAATAAATGAGTGTGACAAATGTGTTTATGTCAAGAGCACTTAAGCGGGACATGTGATTGTTTGTTTATATGTAGATGATATGAAAATAATTGGTAATAATAATAATAATAATAATAATAATAATAATAATAATAATAATAATAATAATAATAATAATAATAATAATAATAATACTAATAATAATAATAATAATAATAACATACTTAATGGTACTAAACAAATGTTTTTCTTTATAAGTAAATGTCATTAAAAACCCTTCGCTAAGGGAGCGAACCCGTATAGAGGGAGTATACAAAGCAACTAACCAGTTGCTGAAAAAAGAACATAAAGCAAATAATAGACCCCCGACTCAGATAACATAACTCAGAAAACACAACTACATAACAGATTATAGGTCCTCGACAAACACAAGAACCTCCAGACTCGTGACTGTCGAGCTCTCCTTGTACCAACTAAGAAGCGTGCTCAGAAATAGATATCGAAGTCTCGAAGGCGCAGTCTCAACACCATAAAAACACCTCGAATTCCTCTCCTTCCATATCATCCAAAAATTACAATGAGGAACTAACCGCCACACTTGACTGACACTCGGCCACCCCCACGGGGGTCTCCATACCTCTAAGAGTGCCCTTACTGACCCGGACATAACCCAAGGAGTCCTGGTAATGGCAAGGAACATGTCCCACAAATCTTTCGACACCTTGCAGTGCAAGAGAAGGTGAGCGGTCCTCTCCTCCTGCTTTCATAACCAACAACGACTAGCGAGCCGATAACTCCTCTTCTTGAGCCCATCGAGAGTCAGAATAGCCTGTCTAGCCGTCGTCCATACAAAGAATATGACCTTCAGTGGAGATTTCACCTTCCAAATATTCTTCCAAGGTAAGTGGTCCATGAAGTCCCCACTACCACACAAAATTGAATAATATCTACTGACCGAGAACACTCCATCACCCCTCCCACCCTTCCAATGCAAGCAGTCCTCCCTATCCGTCGGGTGGGGAGCCTAACTCAACCACTCAAAGAACAGATCCCCCTCCTGATATTCCCAGTCCCAAAGCCTTCTTCTAAACTACGGATTCCACCTCCCTCCCTCCCCGCTAAAACCTCTATGGTCCGCCATTAACCCATCTTGGTTTCCTCTAAGGTTGAAGATCCCAGGAAAGAGATCCTGAATGGACCTATGATCACCCCATCTATCTTTCCAAAATCTGATCCTGTCCCCTCTCCCCAAAGGAAAAATCGTGTGACTGAAAAACTCCATCCACTACCAAGCTATATGCTTCCACAGACCCATACCATGAGCAAAACTCCCCACCACCGGTCCCCATACCCATTGAGAACTCCCCCCTCCCCTCTCTACAACAACTCTTCTCCACAACCTATGTTACTCCCAATGGAACCTCCACAACCACTTCCCTAACAAAGCTTTATTAAAAATTTTCAACCCCCGCCTCCTCCCATCCTACTAAACAATGCTTAAAGCTAGCCTCAATACCACTCCATAAAAAGTCCTGCATAATTTTCTCCATCTTTAAACGAACAGACCCAGGTAAGGGTAGAATGGACATGAAATATATAGGCAGGCTATACACCGTACTCTTAATCAACGTAAGTCTCCCTCCTTTCGAAAGAAATTCATTCTTCCAACCGACCAACTTCCTACTCATTCTCTCCAAGATCAGGTCCCAGCTTGTTGTGGACTTATACTTAGCACTAAGAGGCAGGCCAAGATAAGTACTAGGGAAAGAACCCACCCTGCCACCCAAGATCCCGACTAACTCCTCCACGCCTCCCTCTCCCCTGACCGGGATCAACTCACACTTACTCGCATTGATTCTAAGACCCGATACCGCCTCAAAACAAATAAGGAGGATCTTAAGAGCACTCACCTGCCTCCGATCTCCGTCACAGAAAATAATCGCATCATCTGCAAATAGAAGGTGAGAGATCATAACCAAATTAGGACCCATAGTCCCAAAAGAGAACCCCCTGATCCGCCCCTCCTCAACCACCCTCCCCATCATCCTACTAAACGCCTCCGTGACCAAGGTGAACAGGAAAGGGAAGACCACGAGTACTCGGAACGAAACCCTCAGGCACCCCGTTAATCAGCACCAAGAACCTGGCCGTCGAAACACACCTCCTGATCCACTGACACCACCTATCCCCAAATCCCATCCTCCTCAACAAGTACAGAAGAAAATTCCAATTGGCATGATCATACGCCTTCTCAATGTCGAGCTTACACGCAATACCAGGATCCCCTCTCCTTAATCTACAATCCACACACTCATTGGCCACCAAGATTGCATCAAGAATCAGCCTCCCTCCAACGAAAGCGTTTTTGGACTACGAAATCAGAGGATCAATGACCTTTCTAAGTTTAATCGACAACACTTTGGCGAGAAGCTTGTAGATACTACCAATCAAGCTGATGGGTCTGAAATCTCGGATATCATAAGATCCCCCCTTCTTGGAGATCAAAGAGATGAAGGTCGCATTCAATCTAGGCACAAAGTAGCCCCTATCATGGAACTCATCGAAGACAACCATCACATCATTCCTAACAATGGTCCAACAATGATGAAAGAAATCCATCGAGAAACCGTCAGACCCGGCCGGCTTATCCCCACACATCGATTTAAGGACCTACACAACCTCCTCTTCGGTGAAGATGCCCTCAATCTCAACAGCCTCATAAGTGGAAATACTCCTTAATTCGGCTCCATCAATAGAGGGCCGCCACACCTCCTTTTCCCTAAAAATATCCTCATAAAATTGAGAAATGGTCCCCCTCACCTATCTATCCTCTTCAAACACCACTCCCCCCACTTCAATTTTCCCGATATGATTACCATGCATGTGAGAACTAGCAAGATAATGGAAAATTTTGGTATTCGAATCCCCCTCTTTCAACCACAATGCCCTAGACTTATGCCTCTAGCTAATCTCTTCCTGAATAATCCTAATATCGATTTCACCCTTCTTTACCTCCCTGGCCCTATTCTCCTCCTCCGAGAGCCTAAATCTCCCTTCCTTCTCATCGAAAATCCTGACCTCCTCCATAAACCTGGAAGTAGTCAATCGCACGTTCCCAAATACCTCTCTATTCCACTACTCGATGTCCTCCTTAAGTAAGCCCAATTTTGCGGCCAACCTAAATCTTCCATTCCCCTCCACTTAATATCCTGACCACCAGTCTCTTACTCTGTCCATAAAATCGGTCTCCTTGAGCCACATATTCTCAAACATAAAAGGGGTACGACCCTCCTTCCATCCCCCACAGTCTAAAAGAATCGGATAGTGGTTCGAGGTAACTCTAGGTAAGCAAGATTGGACCACCTTGGGGAAGTGGTCCTCCCACCCATTTGAAATAAGAAAACGGTCCAGACAAGACATGGACGAACAGTCACGAAAACTGGACCACGAAAATAGCCCGCCCTCCAACGGAAGATCCAATAACTCCATCTCATCAATAAACTCCGAGAAGTCTCTCATATATCTATCAACTCTACCTCCACTAGTTTTTTCCATTGCGAACCGCACCACATTGAAATCTCCCCCAAAGCAAAGGGGGCATCCCAGACCCTAATCACTCCTGCCAACTCCTCCATAACTCCCACATACTAGAATCCTCCACTGGCCCATAAATCCCTGAAAAGCACCAAGTAAACCCATCCTCTAAATTTTTGAACAAATAGGAAAGGGGACATCCCCCCCTTCATACTGCTAATCAAGTCGACCAACCCTGATTTCCACAAAATCACCACCCCTCCCGAAGCTCCCTTTGCGTCCAGACTCACCAAATTAACCCCCCGACCCTCCCAGATGGATCTGACGCAACCAATGTCCATATTACACATTTTAGTTTCCTGTAAACACAAAATGTCGGGCTTCCACCTAGCCATGCCCCCCCCCCTCTTAGCACTATCGTTCAACCCCCTAATGTTCCATGAAATAATCCGTAGTTTCATAGGACTATTACACTAAATTCACCTCACCCTCTCCATTTATCACCCCCTCTCTAACCTTACCCCTCCTCTCTATTTTCTCAAATAGTTCCCAAGCCTCCCTCTCTCACCCTCTAAAGTCGACTCCCGAGTCATTTTTAATCGTTTCAAACATATCCTCCCTCCATCCCACCGGGTCCTCTTCACAACCTCCTAACCCGAGCTGAATGCTCCACCAGTCACACTTTTATCACCCCCTCCCCAACCCGTGCCGAAGGCTACTAAACAAATGTTGATTAGTAGATTTAAAATTAAGGACTTGGGACTAGTTGATGTAATTCTAGGAATTAAAATCACTTGAACTCCATAAGGAATTAACTTATCTCAATCACATTATATTGAGAAGATACTTCAAAAGTATAGTAAATAAGATCAACCTCCAGTGAGGACATATATAGATCCAAGTCATCACCTCATTGGAAATAAAGGTGAGAGTATTGTCGTATTATTAGAAGTTTGATGTATTTATCAAATTGTACTCAATCAGATATAGCATACCCGATTAGTTAGCTAAGTCGATATATAAGTAATCCTTGAAATGATCACTGAAAAGCCTTGATAAGAGTTCGTCGATACCTTCGATACTCTTTGAAGAATGAGTTTCACTACGAACGATATCCATATGTACTTGAAGGCTATATAACGATGCAAATTGGATATCCGATTCAAATTATACAAAATCCACAAGTGGATATGTTTTTACTCTAAGAAGTGCATTCGTATCTACGAAACTCACGAAACAAACTTGCATTGCAAGATCCACTATGGAATCTGAATTTATTATTCTAGACAAATCTGGGGAAGAAGTGGAATGGCTTAGAAACTTCTTAGAGCATATTCTGATTTGACCAAAGCATGTGCCACTTATGATAATACATTGTGACAATAAATCGACAATAGCTAGGGCTAAAAATAGTAACTATAACGGTAAGTCACGACATATACGTTGTCGATACCAAACTGTTAGACAACTACTCTTAAATGGAATTATTTCAGTTGACAAAGTAAACTCAGAGAAAAATATTGTGGATCCGCTAACTAAAGGTATACCTGGAGATCAAGTTACAAGTTCATCACGGGGATTGGGTCTAAAGCCTGTTAAGTTCTAAAGAGTCGTCTTAATGAAAATACAACCTAATTGACTAGATATCCCAAGAAATAGGTTCAAAGGGACAACATAATTATGATGACTCAGTCATCACTATGAAGTAATACATTAATTTCTTCCTCCCATTCTGAAGATGAGTCGGTGCAAAAATTGTTGCGTGTATTAGGGAAACTATGTTTTAATGATTTATATATCTTAAATACAATAGTGAAGTGTGGTATTAACAAGATGATATTTATAGGAATCACGTATGTGACTGGGAAGGGGCCACTTCTATGAGAATAACGAAGTCTATTTCTCAAGGACGCTCATGAAATCAGGAGGTGTTCACGGTCAAAATGGACACACCAATGAAAACCAATAAGGTTGAAAAGACATTGTATGAATACTATTATCTTAATTTACACAAACGGTTAATCAATTCAAGACATCACGTTCATTGATTGGCCAATAAATTAGATAGTATCTCACTAGGAACGATTCAAAACCACAACCTATCTTTTTCTATGATGTGTTTTCCTAGAAAATCTTTTTGTTTGCATCTATATTTGTTTGATTCTTACAAATTTCATTCATGTGGGGGGTTGTTGGATATTTTGATATAATTTTTGGCTCAGTTGATCAAACTTTGGAGTCAATTTTATATGGGGCACATATGTTAAAAGTGATGTGTGTTAGTACCAATGAATTCCTTGTCAAAAAGAAATTAATTTGGTATACTCATTTGTTCAAAATAATGAAGTAATGAATTAGAATTTTGGACATAAATTGACCCATTTGAGTTTAAGCTAGTTGGTGTAACTTAGTTAAGTGGATTTGTCCCACATTGGAAAAGTGTGGGGATAACTTGGAGTTGATATACCCAACTGTAACACCCCACACTTTTAGGGATTATTAAATTACATTAGTGGGCGTAATTTAGAGATTAAGAAAAATCCTGCGAATAAAAATTTTGGGATTTATGAACATTTGATTATTACTGGTATGTGTTTCATTTACTTTTAAGAGTAAGTAAATGAGTTGGATTATTTTAATTACATGTCGCAGTTGGATAAAGCGACAATGGATAATATTTTAATTGAAAAACCCGCATTGAGATGTATTGGGTTTAATTAGTGGATTGCGGTCAAGTACCTTAGAGGGAGATTTCGAGTGCGCGGTTGGTCTTGGAATGGTCGAGATAGTTAGAATAGAGTATCCGGGGGGTCGTAATTGAGTTTCGAGAACTTTTGGATTAAAAGGACTCGCAATTGAGTAAACGAGTCATTTTTGGGTTTAAAGGGAAAAACCCTTATTTCTTTCTATATAAGGTACGAGAGAGGGAAAAAAAGGAAAGGAAAGAGAGAAATGAAAGAGGAGAGGAAAGGAGGAGAGAAAAGAGGAATAAAAGGGAGGTTCCGACCAAACTCCGCGTGATTCGACTCGAGGTCGTCGAATTTTATCCACAAGGCAAGTGTTTACTTTCACATTTCTTTTAAAGCATAAATCTCATATTGTAGTTGGTAGAGATAAAACACGAAGATTTTTGGGATGGTTTTTTTTTTAACCAAAATGGGTTTTCGAAAAAGTTTAACGGATTAACCCCGAAAAATATCTCAATTGGAAAACTTAGAATTTAATCGAAATTTGTTATTGGTTATGGGTTCTAGGATGTTTAGAACCCTTTTCATGTGTGTATATCTAGTTGGTTTAGGTTGGAGGACTTAAGGAGAGGATATAAAAGCTTGGGGGAAGCTTTAATGGCCGAAACAGCTTCTCAGAGAAGAAGCTGTCCGGATCGATCGATCGACCCTTTAGGATTTTTTATAATTTCGGCTAGTGTTGTTTAAATGGGATAAATTCCCAAATAAATGGTCTTTAGCTTGTTCATTTGAGGATATACATACCTAATTAGGGTATATTATTCCTATCCATTTAAGGGAGTTAAGTGGGGTTAGGAAGGGGTGAAAAGGATGTGTAGCTACAGTATATTTTCGAGGAAAATAAATAAATTGAGGAATTAGATATCCGGAGTTCCTAAATGTTGTATGAGGACCTCTAAATTATATTTGGAATGAGGCTTATACCTTGGGTTAGTTAAAGGTAAAATCCAAGGGCCTACTAAGGAGTTCGGGGCAAATAACACTCGGGGTAATATTTCGGAGGGCGATTATGTATATACTATGCGAGTTGAAAACTATTCATATGCTGCCTATATGTTACGAGTCAATCCTAGGATGCGGATAGGATGGAAATTGAGTATACACGTTAGGGTTATACGAGCGGCTATCTGGTGTCGGTTGACAACTAGGATTATAGGTAACGCGATACCTATAGACTAAAAAATAAGTTGAAAGTATACTTACTAAATTATTACGAATGGGAATATTCGTGGTTATGGACTATTGATATTTGAGATAGGAAATAATAGCCATAAATTATTTGGCTAAGCAATATAGATTATATATACGATGGGATTACAATATATATAATGTAATATGATACGTATAAATGTATCTGTGTGTGATTGATATATTTGTACCTTAGAGGCTGATTTCCACGGGCTTTCCTTTGGCATAGCGTTGGAACAACCAGATTATATATTTTTTCTAGTGAGATCCAGGGAGGTTGAGCGATGTGGGTGAATCCCCTGGCTTAAGGAGCAGGGAGAGTATATCCCCAGGTCATCTCATCCCGCGTTCGAGTGCGATGTGTGTACTCCACTTGAAGAGGGAACATGACTGCCTCCAGCGTTGTGTATATTTTACCATGACCATTGAGTAAGTCTGGCTTGGTACCATGATACAGTGAGTAAACCCGAATTTAGGATCTGCACTATGAGATTGCATCCTCGAGTTATAGCTCGATGGGATGGTTATTATGCATGGGTTATGTATAATTATATACTAGTTGCGTATAGTATATTGTTTATATATGAAGGTGAATATTCATATATAGTAAATCGTATATAAGAATGGAAGAAATAATAAGAGTTATTCATTTTCGGTAAATGTATATATATTCGGATTTATATGAAGCATAGGTTCTATTGAGAACTCAATGTTTATATATTTACATGAATATGAGTCTTATATACGCGTCATATGCTGAGGGCCTAATGAATCCCAACGATCAACATTGCCAGGTAGTAGTGTATCGGGGGGTTACTTGTTTGGATTTCGCTTCGCGAGATACCCCACGCACGAACGTAGAGAATTGTTGGGAATGGGGAGAGGTTTAGCCCTTAGTACTCAGGTACTAGGATTTTGAGACGACGGGTGAGAGGATTAGTTAGTCCGGGTATCTACTAGGTTAATTTCAAAGAATGCGATAGGTGTGCACTATTAGAAGAGGGGTGAGGGGTATCTCATGGGAGTGCATTACCAATTTAAATATGAGGTAAAGCATATTTTTTAAAATATAGCATTTATGTACTTGCAAAATATTTTTACAAATCGGGTTTTGACATGTTTATCTCTTTTTCCCCTCTCTTGCTATATATTATATATATAGGTGTCCAGACACAGGGACGCTTGGATGATGATTTTTTTGAGTCAGACGCTTGCTGCAGCAGCTGTGGATGCATGTAGGTTTCTTGTAGATGCTTCCATCCTTGAGATCTAGATTGGAGTTAATGTAGAAGCATTCGGGATGATAGCCCAACTGTATTTATTTATTCTTTTACCGCCTTTTTGTGCGGACTTTGATTTGATTGGATTTTATTAAACCGAGTGTTCGGTTATTTTATTTCTTTTCAGTTTCATTTATATAAATTGTGTGTTGTTTTTACTTTGTTGGTTTGATTAAAAAGATTAATTAAATAAAATTTTGATGCCAGCCTAATAGGTTATTAGCAATTAAATTGGTGTTCGACAGTGATGCTAAGAATGAACCATATGAGACTCCTATTTTAATTTGGTACAGGATTGATCGCCTAATATTTTATTAGGTGGGTGTCACAGATGGTATCAGAGCATCAGGTTCTAGTGTCCTTAGGAATCTGTGCCAACGTACTACGCTTTCAGTGTTGCTCTCGATTTGATATAGAGCCTCAGGATTAGGATTGTTGATTCCTCTTATGAGATTTCGTTCTCCTGCTATTATATAAGATTATAGTAAATCTTTTTGGGTGCTTGTTTGAGATTCGTGTGTTGATCAATGAAGAGTGACTAAGGAAGGTCATTATGAGGGCATCAGAAGGCATGGACCTTATGTTGAATAGGAGATTGTACGGAGTAAGCATAACATTACTCAGTGGAAATAGAAGGCTCAGAAGCTTTGGCTTAGAGCAGGGTATGGAAATACCCATATGTGAAAATTTGAGAAAAAAATTTCACTCGTGGGAGAAATATTGAAATGGTGGGAACGGTGGTCACCATGTTCGAGGGAGCATGATGTTTTGATTATATAAGGATTTTACGGATGGTTTCAACTGCGAGTTCCTTTGGTTTATCAATAATTAAGAGAATACAGTTTCTGAATTATTCACATAAGGATCGGTCAGAGGCCGACAGTGAATAAAGAATTATAGGAATAAGTGAACTTTGTACCGAATTAAGGTAGGTACATTGTATAGAGCGCCATTCAGAGGAATGATAGGCTCACTGGTAAGTGTTTCTAACACTTATGGAGAATTTGAGTTTATGGAACTCCATCGGTGGGCATCCACCCGGGGAATTTATTGAACCAAGGCTGTTGAGGCCGGTGGTAGAGTTTCCTTTTAACGAAAAAGATAAGGGGACTATGAAGGCGATTGTCAGGATTGAGGATATAGAGTCCAAGATGCTGATAACTTTAACATGGCCAGGATGGCCAGAGATGGGGAATGTTTCAATGTAAAGTGTACAACCACACGCTGTGATCTGGTCCGATAAAACTTAAACGACAATAATAGGGTGCCGAGGTGGGGCATCGATTAAGGTAATTTAAGTTCGGTTAAGACAAGTGAGCTAGATAGGGGAAACAATTGGAGCATTCAAGAAGACTAGCGAAGTTATTGTAATGAGTTTCACCTCGGATGGGGGAGGTATAGTTAGTGTGAATAGATAGAGTCACAATTTTCGCTAGCCCTAGGCTCGTGTGGGTAATTTGAGATTTCTGGTGCTATCGGTAACATTATATATATATATATATATATATATATATGTTTTTTCGCGGTAGCGGGGTTCTATTTTGAATTGTATCTAGTTTGCACTGTTTGATTTGTATGTGTTGTGTGAGTATAATATGTTTTTCGTTGATCAGAGCGATAGCAGGCTAAGGATTGCAAGACTATCGTGTCCGCGGTTCAAGGATGGAACATGTTATTGTTGTGATATCTCACCTGGATACATGTTGATTTCGCCTTTTTTATATGGGTAGATCGAACTTATACGAGTAGACGTTTCATTTTCGTGCTTTGAGTGCGTAGCGACCTTATAAATGTGATTTAAGGTATGCAAGATTTATTGTTAAGTTGTGAGTTTAAGCTCATTGTTGTTTGTGCAAGGACTTAGTGTTAGTACGAGCTCTTGGTGGTGTGGCTACTGGAAGGAAATAGGAGTTCAGACCACATCTTGTTGAAAGAGGGTATAGGGTTATCCCGGTTGCATATTTGAAGCTAACGGACCTCCATGACTGAAAAAGTTAAGCAGTAGTGTATAGGAGGGGTTCCTTGTTTGGATTTCGCTTGCGAGACACTCCACGCACAAACCTTAACGACGTCGGGAGTGGAGAGATGTTATGGGATACAAGGATATTGGTTTTGACGATACGTTACCTAGTGTGGAGAAAACACTATAGACTGAGAGCCGTGTGGTGATTGTATGATTATGGAAATAGAAGTGTTATGGAAGAGCACTTAAATGATTTTCTCACTGCAAGTATGTGGGTGAGGCAAGGTGAAAGAAATTCATTAAAGTTTTTGTCGTCAGGCATTGATGAAAAGGTGAATTTTGGAGGTATTATACTCTAGGTATAACGTTCGTAACATCTACGTAGAGTAGGCGCCCCAAATTAGTTAGACTTTCCAATTTGCCAAAACGAAAGGACTTAGTGGTAGGAGTACGTTAGTAGGTTAGCGAGGTAGGATTTAGGAAGTTTCGTTAGTGTGCCTTAGACCGTTATATCTTGATGACCGACGATGCGAGGAAGTAGTGTAACGGGAGGGTTCCTTGTCTGGATTTCTCTTTGTGAGACGTCCCACACATAAAATCGAGCAAATGTCAAAAGTTGAGAAAGGTCTTGGGCAGTAGGAATAATTAGGATAGTATTCATTTTACGTATGTAGGAAGAACATCGATCGAAGGATTATTAGGAGATAAAGTCAAAAGGACTAGTGGCGCCAACATAAGGAGCTTGTTGTGAGTTAACCACAGGAAGATTGGTGGGTTAACTTTTAGAAAGATGGGATTTTGGAGTGTAGGAAGAATTGATTTTTTCCCAGGTTAGGAGAACCCATGCGTTAATATCAGGCCGAAGAAGCGAAACCCACTTTTAGGGAGAGTGCTACGTGTGTGACGTTTACAATGGTTGTGCAGATAGGCACGGGTCAAAAGGTGTATGGGCACCTTAGTAAGTTGGTTTTATATACCGCTCGAGATGGAAGGGGCGTAGTGTATAAAGATGATGATTATGATCCGAGGCAGTTATAAATTGGATTTGAAATGGGTTGGATAGAACATCGTAGAAGGTACGCAATGATCCAAGTATAGTTGTGCCATAAGAGTTAGCACACCTAAGATAAGCGATGAGACTGACGGGAGTAATCAAACTCTGGTGTAGTACCTTTTTGAGGGAAATCATATGTCTCGATGTGGATGGGCGAATGCCTAGAATAGCGGATCTCCGATGGGATCGATAAGTTAGAGCGGTGGGTGTAGGCTCATTTTAATTACATGCAGCTATAAAAGCACTAAGTATAATGTGACGTTAGAGTCAACCTTACGACCGAGGTAATGTTGTAGCAGGCGGAGATTTAGATAAGCTTATGTTGAAGCTAGTACGTTTGAACACACGCCTTGATGTAGGTGGAATATGGTAGGGGACCATTGTATTATCACCTTTGAACTTTGGTGTACTAGGACGTAGTGTAATTAGCGATCCTAAGTTGGAGGTGGAAGTTATATCCAAATTTCGAGGGCGAAATTCCGTTGTACGGGGGGAGTATGTAACACCCCACACTTTTAGGGATTATTAAATTATATTAGTGGGCGTAATTTGGAGATGAAGGAAAATCCTATGAATAGAAATTTTGGAATTTAGGAACATTTGATTATTACTGGTGTGTGTTTCATTTACTTTTAAGACTAAGTAAATGAGTTGGATTATTTTAATTACATACCGCAGTTGGATAAAGCGATAACGAATAATATTTTAATTGGAAAACTCGTATTGAGATGTATTTGGTTTAATTAGTGGATTGCGGTCAAGTACCTCAAAGGGAGATTTTGAGTGTGCGATTGGTCTCAGAATGGTCGAGATAGTCAGAATAGAGTATACGGGGGTCGTAATTGAGTTCCGGGAAGTTTTGGATTAAAAGGAACTCGCAATTGAGTAAACGAGTCATTTTTGGGTTTAAATGGATAAGCCCTTATTTCTCCCTATATAAGGCACGGGAGAGGGATATAAAGTAAAGAAAACAGAGAAAAGAAAGTGGAGGATAAAGGAGGAGAGAAAAGAGGAAGAAAAGGGAGGTTCCGGCCAAACTCCGCGAGATTCGACTCGAGATCATCGGATTTTATCCACAAGGCAAGTGTTTACTTGAACATTTCTTTTAAAGCATAAATATCATATTGTAGTTGGTAGAGATAAAGCACAAAGATTTTCAGGATGTTTGTTTTTACCAAAACAGGTTTTCGGAAAAGTTTAATGGATTAACCCCAAAAAATATCGCAATTAGAAAACTTAGGATTTAATCGAAATTTGTTGTTGGTTATGGGTTCTAGGATGTTTAGAACCCTTTTCATGTGTGTATATGTAGTTTATTTATGTTGGAGGACGTTGGGAGAGGAGATAAAAGCTTGGAGAAGAAGCTGTCTGGATTGATCGATGCCCAAGGGTCGATCGATCGACCCTTCAGGATTTTTGGCAATTTTGGCGAGTGTTGTTTAAATGGGATAAATTCCCAAATAAATTGTCTTTAGCATGTTCATTTGAGGATATACATACCTAATTAGGGGATATTATTCCTAGCCATTTAAGGGAGTTGATTGGGGTTAGGAAGGGGTAAAAAGGGTGTGTAGCTATAGTATATTTTCAAGGAAAATAAATAAATTGAGGAATTAGATATCTGGGGTTCCTAAATGTTGTATGATGACCTCTAAATTATTCTTGGAATGAGGGGTATACTTTGGGTTAGTTAAAGGTAAAATCCAAGGGCCTACTAAGGTGTTCGGGGAGGGTCGAAAATAATTCATATGTCGCCTATATGTTATGAGTCAATCCTAGGATGCGGATATGATGGAAATTGAGGATATGAGCTAGCGTTATATGAGAGGTTATATGGTGTCGATTGACGACTAGGATTATAGGTAACGCAATACATATAGACTAAAAAATAAGTTGAGACTATACTTATTAAATTATTACGAATGGGAATATTCGGGGTTATTGACTATTATTATTTGAGATAGGCAATAATAGCCATAAATTATTTGGATAAGCAATGTAGATTATATATACGATGGGATTATAATATATATAATGTAATATGATACGTATAAATATATTTGTGTGTGATTAATATGTTTGTACCTTAGAGGCTGATTTCCACGTGCTTTCCTTTGGCATAGGGTTGGAACAACCAGATTATATATTTTCTCTAGTGCGATCTAGGGAGGTTGCGCGATGTGGGTGAATCCCCTGGCTTGAGGAGCAGGGAGTATATATCCCTAGGTCATCTCGTCCCGCGTTCGAGTGCGATGTGTGTACTCCACTTGCAGAGAGAACATGACCGCCTCCACCATTGTGTATATTTTACCATGATAATTGAGTAAGTCTGGCTTGGTACCGTGGTACAGTGAGTAAACCCAGATTTAGGATCGACACTATGAGACTGCATCCTCGATTTATAGCTCGATGGGATGGTTATTATGCATAGGATACGTATAATTATATACTAGTTGCGTATAGTATATTGTTTATATATGAAGGTGAATAATCATATATAGTAAATCGTATATAAGAATGGAAAGAATAATAAGAGTTATTCCTTTCCGGTAAATGTATATATATTCGAATTTATATGAAGCATAGGTTCTATTGAGAACTTAATGCTTATATATTTACATATATATGAGTCTTATACACGCTGAGGGCCTATTGAGAACTCAATGTTTATATATTCCTACTACTGTCCCTACTTGTTTAACCCATGGAGAAAAACTCAAAAAGTTACATAGTATTGATTTCAAATGTTGGCAATAAAATATGTTGTTCTATTTAACTACAATTAATCTTGTGAGGTTTATCAATGAGGGGCTCCCATGGTTAATGAAAAAGAAACGGATAAGACAACTTTGCTAGCCATAGAACCATGGAAGAATTTGGATTTTATTTGCAAAAACTATTTCCTTAACGAATCGGAGAATGCACTTTATAATGTGTATAGTTAGATCAAAACTACTAAATTGTTATGGGAGTCTTGGGATAAAAAATATAAAATCGAGGATGCCGCCATGAAAAAATTCGTGGTTAGTAGAGTTCTCAAGTATAAAATGTTGGATTCAAAGACTGTCATAAGCCAAGTCCTAGAGCTTCGATTAATTTTTCATGAAATAATTGCTGAAAAATGGTCATAAGTGAAACATTTCAAGTTGATGTGATAATTGAAAAATTATCCCCTTCTTGGAAAGACTGCAAAAATTATTTAAAGCATAAATGAAAAAAAATGGGACTTAAAGATTTAATGGTTCGGTTAAGGATAGAAGAAGATAACTGTAAATCTGAAAAGAAAAATGGTAACCATGCTATGTATGATAAAAAAAATAATGTTGAGAATGGGCACAAATTAAACAAATAGAGGAAGCACAAAAGTGAAGGCACAAGTCAACAAGGCGGTGCTAAGAAGTTAAAAAGGAAATATTTTTATTGCAATAAAGAAGGTCATAGAGTCAAGGATTATCGCAAGATGAAAAAGAAAGAGAACTTTAAAAAGAAAGCACCGCAAGCCAACATAATATAAGTTGCTGCATTGTCTGATGATGTTTCCAACATGTCTCTCTTCACAGATGTATTTGAAGTAAATTTAGTTCGTAACAATAAAGAATGGTGGGTTGATACCGGCGCTATATGCCATGTATGTTCCGAAAAAATTATGTTCACAACCTACCAACCAATTACAAATGGATAACAAATATTCATGGGAAACTCCTCCACCTCGAAGGTTGAAGGTCAAGGCAAAGTCGTGTTGAAAATGACTTCGGGGAAGAATCTCGTTCTCAATTATGCATTGCATGTGCCTGACATTAGGAGGAACATTGTCTTTAGTTCCTTGCTAAGCAAGAAATAGTTTAAGCTTATTTTTGTTAGAGACAAATTTGTGCTAAGTAAGGACAAAATGTCCATAAGGAAAGGATATATGTGTGATGTGATGTTCAAAATGAATGTCATGACTGTTGTTCTTAAATTTAACTATGATAATAATATGATATCTTCTACTTATATGCTTGAGTTTCTTGATATGTGGCATGGTAGATTAGGATATGTTTATTATCATACTTTTAGTAAATTAATTCATTTAGGATTAATTCCAATATTTCACTGTAACGCAAATCATATATGTGAAATGTGTGTTGAAGCTAAATTAACTATGTCATCATTTCGTTCTTTTGATAGAAAAAGTGAATGATTAGAATTAGCTCATACCGATATATGTTATAAGGACATATTTCCAAGTAGTGTCATTTGTAAGTATTTGACATTATTCCGGACAAAAACCACTTTGAAGCATATGATAGTTTTTGCGTGTCACGATTCCATTAAGCATATGACGTTGTGATGTAGATGCAGCGACCAAGATTATAAAATAGATCATGCCGCAATTTCGATTCACATTTCAATCTTCACATGAGTTTCCTACTCTCAAGTATGAATGCATAATAATTTATGGTTATTGGGAGTATGAATGCATGATAGTTTATGGTTCTTAGGATTTTATTATAAAAATGTTATTTTATTTAAATCTATTTATTTAAATGTTTTATCGTGTTTGATTTAATTTTGTTTTAGAAAATTCCAGTTGGATTTTAAAATAAAATAATTTTCCTATCGTTCAAACGACATTGGGTGTCATTCAAACGATATCCATTTCTTGTTTGAATGACAACTGGTTTTTGTTCGAACGACGTGTCGCCTCGAAAATTGTGTTTTATTATTTAAGGCGTCTTTGACTAAAAAAAAAAGCTAAGTATAACAAAAACAAATTACATACGATTTTTGCAGTTTATTTAAGAGAGTATCCCAAACCAAAAACATCCTTAGAGTTACAAGATCTGAGTTTACATATTCTATATGTTATTGAAATCTTAGTTTGCACTACTCTGTGATTATTCCATCATTATAAGAACTTGTTTTTGTACGGTGGACATCATACGTGATGATTGTGGTGAAAAATGGTGGACTTCGTGTTTCGAATCATAGACGGTCGTTGAGGCTGTATTGGTGGATACCGAGGCATACTTGAACTCGTGTGTTGTGGACCTGGCGTGAGTGGACTCCTACGTTGCACTGTGGATGAGAAGTTGAATAGAAGAAGAGGCATCAAAGCTTGTGTAGTCGAGTCGTTGTATAAGACTAATTCTTTGTAATACTGTATCATAGTGATTTTCTAGCTTGGGTCATCCGAGGTATTTTCCCTTAGTGGTTTCCTCATACATCGGTGTTATGAACCTTATTTACTTTATCTGCTTAATCCCACTAGAAGCATGTTTAGTATTAAAAAGATAAAATTGGGTTAATTGATTGATTGACACAATTGGTGCATGATAAAATTGAGAAAATTTTAAAAAGGATTGTTTTGCCTAACATGTAGGGGCGTTCTCAAATTGGTATCAGATCTTCAACACTTAGTTTTTGTGTTTGTGATCTCGTGTTTGTTTAGTCATGAATTTTAGAGGGTTTGATGGCTTTAGAACTCCCCTGTTTGATGGGACTAATTAATCCTATTAGAAAATGCATATGGAGATTGAATTTGAGTCTATAGATAAGCGAGTCTGGTTAGCGGTTGAAAAGGGGTGGCTCCACCAGTTACGAGAGAGGGAGAGGTCATTAGTTTAAAACATGTTGAGTTGTGAACCTATGTTGAGAATAGGTTATTAGCTCACTTTAATTCAAGAGGTATAATGTTATTTCCTCATCTATCACCCCAGAGGAGTATAAACCGTATTTTGATATGTGAGACATATATATAGGCTTGGGTGTTCTTGCACTTACCCATGAGGGAATTAGCACTGTTAGGGTTTCCACACTCCAAAATCTCACCACTCAGTTTGAAACGATTAAGATGTTAGAGAGTGAGATGATTGATTATTTTTATGCTAGGTTGTCCGATATTATCAACTCACCATTTAACTTAGGAGAGAAGATACCTAACAACCGAGTCATAAAGAAAGTATGAAGGTCGTTGCCTAACAGATTTAACCCAAAAGTGACTGTTTTAAACTCTTTGGGAACTTCTGAATCTATAAAACTTGAAAAGCTTGTAGGTGACCTACAAACTTATGAGCTTGACATGTTTACCTCCAATAAAGTGTATAAGAAAGAAAAAGGCATCACTTTGAAAGCCTGAAATGAGGAACTTGTAATTTAGGATGATGACTCGGACACCAAATTCGAAGAGATGGCCATATTGGCAAAGAAGTTTCAGAAATTTCTCAAATTCTAAAAGAAATTCAAAGATGCCAAATGGTTTGAGAAAAATAAGAACAACAAGGTAGATCATTTACCTATGAATCATAATGACAAATCTAAAAGGGATTAATCTGAAAGGTGATTTAGTTGTGAGGCTATAGGGTAGCTGAGTGACCTACTAAACTAAGGAAGGACGGTAAGAAACTGATAGCATATAATGCCACCTTTAGTGATAGTGATCCAAAAAGGGAGATTATTCCCCCAATGAGCACAACTTTATCGTGAATGGAGATGAGAGTGAGGGTGATATTGAGGAGGAGGAGAGTGAGTTACAAGTTTCCTTCAATGAATTGTACGCGGAAATTTTGAAGGTGAATAAGGATAACTTGAAGTTAGAAGCTAGGTTGAAAGAACATACCATAGATAATGATGGTATCATGTTGATAGAGGATCGTAGGGAACATTTGAGTAGTATAGGCATTTTTTCGAGTCGAGGATAGAAGACATTGAGACATTCGAGTAGGGTCAAATTTGATTTAGAGGCTAGGTCTGAAACATTGGATAAAATATTTGACACCGTCCAAATCAAAGATGACATGTGTAGAATTGGCTTCAATGATAATATTGCTTCTTCTACAAAAGCCAAGACCAAATGTGAGAGAGAGCCAACTAGGAACATTAGGAGAGGTCCACATTTAGGTAGCATTCCTCATCGTGTATACACTTGCACCCATTGCTGTAGAAAGGATCAACTTGTACATTACTTCTATGACCTTAAGAATGCTCCTAGGAAGTTTAAGGATAAAGTCATTTCGGTTACCAGAACCCCCATGCATCGCTACACACCTACTTGGGTTAGGAAATCGGACTTAGAGGCTTTAGATATTAGACTTCATGACTCTCGTTTGCTTGTACGTGATACTTCCTATGCTAGATCTTATGGTTGAACGTGTTAGTCTATTTCTCATACGTTAGATTTGCTTCATGATATATCTTTTTAGTGTTATGGCATGTGTATCATTTGTATTTAAATTTTTTCTCGTTGATTGTGTCCTATTAAAAAAATACAAAAAAAATATTTTTGATATATTTTTTAAAAATAGAAAGATATTTTTTTCTTTTGGGTCAAAATATGTTTAAAAAAACTCAAAAATATGTTTCGATTTTTTTGTCTTATGTTTGACACTTATGGTATGACATATTGGTGTGCTTGAATCCCATTCCTTTCACAACTTCCATGTGTCTAGGACGTCAGGTTATGACTTTAGATGCTTAGATTGATCTTAACCATGCATAGTGGAGTTATTTTGAACTTGACTTGCATTATGGATTCATATGTGTATATGGCTTTTCACACACATGCACGAACAATTTTGAATGTTTAAACTTCTCATGTACATTTGAGTTTGATGAGATGTTCTCCTCTCAATCTTGTCATATATGCATATTAATGACTTAGGGGGAGTTGTGCATGTAAGAATCATTTTCCCATGTAAATATTTGTGTAGTATTGAAAATATTATGAGTGTGAATGGTAAATGGCTATGAAAGATAAAGTCTTTGAAAGAAAGCCGCCTTTGGCAAGAGCCTAATAAAAGATGAAAGGCAATAAAAACAGAAAAATTGCCAAAAAGTGGCCAACTTTGTTTTAGATTGATCTTTCAAAATTACCTTGAAAAGAAAAGAGAATAGAAAATATGAGAGTTTACATTTGAGGGAGTTTGTTAAAGATCAACGGGTTTGCACAATGAGACCTTTGTTTAACAGTCGTATCATGACGCTATTGTTTGTAAAAATTGTTAATAACTAGATTTGTGTGCATTGTGAATGTTTTGTCACATAAGGCTAAACCATTGCTTTGGTATTATTTTTTGGTCAATTAGAACATCGTGAACATATATAAGTGTTTGGGTCATGATTCATCTGTGTTAGTTCACGCCCATGCATTCCATTCTATGTTTAGGCACATTAATACCATGCTACCGTGTTAAACTAATTTTTCTGTCATGGTTTTCTGTGCTTTTTTGGTATGTGTTTACATCTTTATGTTTACCCTGCTTGTGTTAGCTTATCATAATATTTTTGGGTAAAATTTTATATTTTGTTATCTCCGTCTGGACAACATTCTTGTCTCATTCGAATGACATTCTGGGATAGTTCAATACATGGTTCTGACGAACTTTGCAGGAGATGTTTTGATGTACAATGTTGGGTCGTTAGAAGGTCACTCGATGCCTTGCTTCAAACGAGATTCAAGAAAGATGCTACTATTTTTTGTCGTTAGTTGTGAGTTTTTTAATGGTTTCTTACGAGGTTGCTATATAATTTCGAACGGCATCTTCTTCTGGTCCAAACGATATGGAAATTTTTTGAATTTTTTTTCAATTTGTTTTTAGTACCTTCATTCTATATATTCATCTGATATTCTAATAGAGTACTTCTGGATTGTGTGTGGACCATTTATATGCATCTCTTTATGGATTATTCATATTTTATTTGAATCCTTCATTGTGGATATTTTTCCTGTTTAGTCACATCGTTTTCATGTTGATGATCTTATTCATGTGACTGTTTACTAGTTATACTTTGACATATCCTCATTCTATATTAGCTAGATACTTATGTTTATCTAGTTGTTCTTCTCATGTTATACTCATGCTAGATTTGGTTTGTTTTGTTTATTTGCCCCACCGGTTGTCTATTCCAGGAAAAAATAGGGAGATTTAGATATGTGATGTAAGCATAGATTTTATTTGATCATATTGATTTGTACTGTATTTATTCAAATAGTATTTACTTATTTATTTTATTCCTCTATACTTCACTGGTATCTGTTTGTTTCTTGTGTGTAGGGATTTTTCAGAGATTCAGACTTTTCGGCTACATCACATTCAAACAGTTCATGCTTGTCGGTCCTACAGATTTTACTCCATGTCCTGTATTTTATTGTTTGGGTTTATGGGATGGGGCATAGGTTTTTTGGCTTGACGACCTGGCTTAGATAATTTCACTAGTTTTTTGGTTTTGTCCTAGAATAGCCAAAGGGGGATATCTGTAAGGACAAATTTCCAAGTAGTGTCATTTGTAAGTATTTGGAATTATTCCGAAAAAACCCATTTTAGTCATATGATAGTTTTTACATGTTGCGATTCCATTAAACCTATGACATTTTGATGAAGACGTAGTGGCCAAGATTCAGAGATAGATCATGTCATAGTTTCAGTGCACGTTTCAGTCTTCACATGATTTCTAAAATACTCTCAGGTATGAATGCTTAATGATTTATGGTTCTCGAAATTTTATTATAAGGATGTTATTTGATTTAAATCTGTTTATTAAAATGTTTTATCGTTTTAGAGTTACTTTTGTTTTAAAAAAATCGAGTTGGATTTTAAAATAAAATAATTTTCCTATTGTTCAAACGACATTGGGCGTCGTTCAAAAGAGATCGATTTCTAGTTCGAACGACAGCTGGTTTTCATTCGAACAACATGTCACTTCGAAAAATGTGTTTTATTATTTAAGGCATATTGACTCAGAAAAAAGGTAAGCAGAACAAAAACAAACTACATACGATTTCTATAGTTTGTTTAAGAGAGTTTTCTAAACATAAAACATCCTTCGAGTTTCAAGATCCGAGTTTACATATTTCATATTTTATAGAGATCTTTGTTTGGGCCACTGTGTTATTCTTTCATCATTAGAAGAATTTGTTTTCGTACGGTGGACTGCATGCGTGCTGATTACGGTGAAGAAACGGTAGACTCCATGTTTTGAATAGTAGACGATTGCTCAGGCTGTATCGGTTGATATTGAGGTATACGTGGACTCGTGTATTGTGGACCTGGCATGGGTGGACTCCTACGGTGCACTCTGGAGGAGCAGTTGAAGATAAGAAGATGTTTCAAGGCTTGTGGAGTCGAGTCATTGTGTAAGACAATTTTTTCTTTGTAATACTATATCATAGGGATTGTCTAGCCTGGGTCATCCGAGATTTTTTCCCTTAGTGGGTTCCTCGTACATCGGTGTTGTATACTTTATTTACTTTATCTACTTAATCCCACTAGATGCACGTTTAGGATTAAAAAGATAAAATTGGTTTAATTGATTGGTTTACATAATTGGTGCATGATAAAATTGAGAAAATTTATAAAATGATTATTTTGCCTAAAGCACATACACGTAGGGGCATTCTCATATGTGATTTGAAATTTATTCAAACTTGAGGTGGGAAAAAGTACTTTATTACCTTTGTGGATGTTGGACTAGATATTGTTATGTCTACTTATTAAGAATCGAAGATGAAGCAATTGAATCTTGTAAGAAATACAAGATAAAAGTTGAGAATCAATTTGGTAAAAAAAATAAATAATTAAGAAGCGATAGAGATGGATAAAACGAGTCTCCTTTTAAGAAAATATTTTTAGATAATGGCATTATTCACCAAACTACCGCTCCCCTCCCTACTCTCGTAAATCCAACGGAATTACAGAACAAAAAAACCAAAATTTAAAATAAATGAAGAGTTCAATGTTAATAAGCTCAGGTTTACCACAAAATATGTGGGGGGAAGCATTGCTATTAGCTAACTACATTCTCAATATGTTGATTCATAAGAAAATGAATAAGATACCCTATGAATTGTGAAAAGGGAGAAAGCCTACCTACAATACTTAATAGTGTGTGTAGACACCACATTCTAGGACCCCCTAAGTCGCTTCTTAGACTCCTAGCACTTCCTCTTTCCACCGCAAACCTAGGTCGCACTCCGAGTACCGATCTAGAGACCATCGGGCGCCCCCGAGCCCCATTTGACTCCTGTCAACTCTTTTGTCAGATCGAAAGCTCTTTGAATCTTTGAAGGTCTACGAATACCCTTTCCAATGATCTTCCCCATGAAAAAATCGATATAACAGTTCGGATGAACGAACCATTTCACTACCAAAAATTGATTCAGAGGCCATCGGACGCTCATGGGCCCCGAATTGACCCCAATCAACTCCATTGCCAGAGCGAAAGATATTTGAATCTTCAAAGGGTAATGAAACCATTTCTAATGGTCCACCTCGTGCATGAAACATCATAACCGTTCGGACGAATGATAAGTTTTCCCCCGAAAATCAGTCTGGAGGCCACCGGGTGCTCCCGGACATCGTTTGACCAAAGTCAAAATTTTCAGCTCGAATGAGACTGAATGAATCTCTAAAGGTCACTGAATTACCTTTCTAGCAATCTTCCCCGTGCTTGATTCTGACTTACGATACGGACGAACGATCCGTTTTACTGCGAGAGGTCACCAGGCGCTTTCGAGCCCCGGTTGACCAAGTTCAACTTTCCAAATAGAGAAAAACTCTTTTTAATGTCAAATTACATCTCCTAACATTTCCAACAGTCCATCCCGTGCACGATTCTGACTTACCATGAGGACGAACGATCCGTTTGCGTCCGAAGATCTCTCGTCCAAATGACCGACGTGCTCTTCTGAGCCAAATTTGACCCAAAGTCAACTCCCGGACCCGGGAGCGATCCGAAAAAGTCTCAAAGGCCTCTGAAACACCTTTCTAACGGTATGCCCTATGCATGATTCGAATCAACGATTTTTGCACTACAATAATTTTTCCAGGGAAACCCGCACGAGAGTGCCAATTGGAAGGTCCTGAACCCTGCCTACCGGCACAGTGTCAAGGGTGACCTACCGATATGCACCCCCTAGGGTAGGCCGATCGGCATCCCTTTTTTTCCCTATAAGTAAGGGTTATGACCTCATTACCAGGACAGAAAAAAGAACCATTCGCATCAGTGATCTCAACAACATTATCTCGAAGTCAGGGAAGTTCCATATGAGAAATCCCATTTAAGCCTAAATACCCATCCTTTTCATATCCAATTTGGCAAATATCCTTCTATCACATCAACATCCAACAAAATTCAACGGATTTTTTCCAAGATCAAATCTCAAGCTCTAAATAAGGTCCAATTCCTTCTCCCTCTCTTTTATGTCTCTTGCTTTTGCATAAGTTACTTTAGATTCATAATCTAGTTTCACTTTGGTTCATACATATAAACATCTACGTTTTTATTATTATATTTCACATACTTTATTTTTCATAAAAAAACCCAAAAACAAATAAAATAGGGTTACACCTGTAAATTCCGAACGGATTTATCCACCACATTTTTTTCAAAACAAAAAATACATTTTCTACACGCACACACCTAATAAAATTCCGTTCGAATCTATGGGATAAACCCCACTCCTATTCTACATTCGAACTACATGAACTTTGATGCCTTTATAGGCTACATAGGCGTCTCGAATTAAAATCCAAGACTCGAGTCCAAATTTTCAATTTTCTAATTTCTCTTATTTTTCAAAATCCTCAAAATCCCTCACTATTATCATACATATACATATAACATGCTTATCCGTGTCTTATCCCACATATATTATCGTTTCCTAATAACGATCAATATCTGAATGAATGCTCATATTCTATCTTCTACATTTGTTCTTATTTTGGGAATATTCTAGTGGATAACCTCAACCTATCTCTTCCATGGTATGGGTCGAACGATTCCAATCTCCATTATATAGCACATGCACACACTTCACGGGGATAAAGGAAAATATTAACATTTTCCCATGAGAGACCGAAAGGGAGGGATGGGTTCCAAACACCTTCCCATTCCGTAACTTAGGCACTAGACCTCCGATATATTAGTTTCGCATGCATCCGTTTTCCCTTCATGCCGCTCTCTCAAAGTGGCAATGTATTCTTTTACCTGATTTGAGCAAAATAGGTTGGCGACTCTATCTCTTTACATTCACCCCACACCGACGATGGACGAAGCCCCCTTTTTGAAAAGAAGGGTGAGAGACCTTGATGCAGTTCTTCCTTGGGGGATCTTCTTGACTTCCCATTCCGGAACAAATGTCGCGCTGACCAGGATGGCCACAATGGCGAATCTGCTGGGGATAGTTTTTAAGAGGGCTAGACTCCGTTTACATGGGTGTTTTATTATCTTCTATATTTTCCTATTTACATCTTCCCATTTACTAGTCATATGTAACTCATGCTTGTGCTACTATTCACATACTTGTAGAAGATTCTCCATGTACACTTCACACCACGTGCACCTAGGAACACATATATGCATATGTTTCACACATCACTTATCCATGCTTGGTATAGCTTTACTACGAGTACTTGTACTTTGCTCCCTATTTGTCATGATCAAGAAAAAGATACTCTCTTCATAAGATACAAATAAGAGAATTATACATGATTCACACGACATCACCAAAGATCATTGCTATTGACCAAATTTTGTCCCATAACTGGAGAGTCACTTCATGATGGGCGCTAGTCCGGTAGGGCGCAGTTAGCCTAAGCGATATAACTCTCACCTTCTATTGGCCAAGTACCTTCGACGTATATCGAATGGTTCCCCCACATCGTACCTCTTGATCGAAGTCATGACGGGAGGTATATCATAGAGAACTCATTCACGTTTGTTGAGTATATCGAATTCGCTCTCACGCGTATCGTCCCCGTGAGGTATATAATGAGGAAATTCACATACACTCAGGTATATCAAATGGCTTGTCCGCATGTACCGATTTCCCTCAATAGCAAGACGTATATCATGGAAGTCACTCCAAAGGGGGAGCCCTTTTCAATTCACCCAACCAACTTCATACCCGCATATAGGTGTCATGCCTAGGACACACATGTTAGATTACCGGTTTTGATTCGAAACTCTGTCAAAATTTTGAGTCGGCCTGCCACCTAAATTTTCGTGCAATTTTAAAATGGGAACCTACCCGTGAGCCTTGTTACAAGTCCAACCATAGCTTTACATATGTTGCAAATCCAATTTTTCCAGGCTCGGGTCCCATCTGACATTTCATTTTCATTTAGGAGAACTTAATACAAGTGAGAACCTAATAAACATAATAATCATGCTGAGACCCGTCTCTAGTCTTTTCCTCTCTCTTTTTCCCAAAAAAGCATCCAAAAACATTTTTCCTCTTTTATAAAAAATACCAAAAACATTTTTGTTGTCATCTTTTCCAAAAAAGTCAAAAATATTTTCCTCCTTTTTTAAAAATAACAAATTTTCGTTTTTTCTTTTTCAAAAATAAAATATAATTTTTGTCCTTCTCAGGTCGATCACATACCATTGGCCTAGCTCCTTATTAGCTTCGATCTTCAGTCAAACCACCCCGAAGTTCTGTCAATCCCTTTATTTCCTCCGAGTCCGAGACTCACCCGCCTTCCATGAAGAACACGGATCAAGTGCCAAATGTACAGCCGGATTTGTCAACAGTTCTAGCTTAGCTCACTGCTAAAATTGATAACCATCAAACTGAGGTTCATGAGATGCAAAGAAATCGGGTCCATGTCCTCGAAGATCCCGAGGTCATTTTACCTCACGCCATGGGTCCGCCTGCACCCGAGCCTATTTGGGTTCCTGAAAAATACCATCATACTCCACGTGCTCCTCCTGCTTATGGGACACCTACAGCTTAGCTTCATAAGCCAAACCTTGCTTAGACTGGGGCTAGTTTACCCGTAACTATTGATCCTAAAGAGGAAGAACTTAACAAGGTTAAGGAAGACCACAAGGTGCTAACTATTAAATTTGATCAGGTCAGAATCTCTAGGAACTACATGGAATACACCCACATGTCTCCCTATCCTAAAGCCAGGTTACCAGAAAAATTCAAAATGCCCAATATCGAGAAGCTTAAAGGCAGTGGACCCCGATCGTTCATCGCCATAGCTATCACTGAGCCATGACTCTCTTAGGGGCTTCCGAAGAAATAATGGCTCAGATGTTCTAGCAGACTCCGAAATATAGCACCCTCCGTTAGTTCCTATCCCTTGAAGAATCTAGAATCCATAGTTGGGAAGACGTTATCCATGAATTCATATCACAGTGCAAGTACAACGAGGAGCTATAGGTTACCCTCTGTGACTTGGAGCTGCTTAAATAGAATCTTAGGGAATCAGTCAGCAACTTCATAGAAAGATGGAGACAAAAAGTAGCTACCATGGCCAATCGACCGTTCGAAGAAGAACAATTCAGCATTATGAACAAGAACTTCCTACCTTATATCCGAGCAACCATGGGAGGACAATATGACCCTCACTTCCAAGCCCTCCAAGAAGTAGGAGTAAAAATCGAAAGAGGTCTTGCAAAGATGGAAGTTAAACCAAAGAAAATATCTGGACAGTTTTCTCCTAAAAAGTTTAAAAAGCTTCCTAGTACCGCAATTTCTACTATTAACAACATCTCTCAGCCTGCTGCTTCGTGGGCACCAGAAAGTGGCCCAAACCCAATTCGAAAGGAATATACCGAGCTTCACGCTCCTCTTTTCAAAGTCTACCCAGATCTTTTAAATTAAAACCTGATCAAACCCTTAGACCCTCGTCTGTTACCAAATACACTTTCGAAGAATTTTAAACTTGATGCCCATTGTGACTACCACCAAACTGATGGACATACCATAGACCAATGTTTCCATCTTTGAAACACAACCCAAAGCCTGATTAACCAGGGTATCATCGCCCCACCAACTAATCCTAAACCAAACACTACCCATAATCCACTCCCAAATCATGCAAACGCCATCTTCCTAGAAGAAGACTCTGAACTCGACCCTTCTACCCGAATCATGCCAAGTAAATCATCAGTCATCCCCATATACTCTCCAAAACCTCTCAAAACACGCCCATATTTACTCTTACACCCTACCATCCTTGTCGATCAAACCTTATCACTCCTCACCATAGCCTGCATCGTTGCCCGTACCCGTTTTGGAGTTAAAAATATGGAGTTATCAAAAGTGTTGAACCAACTCCTAGAGTTCGGGCTGAAATTACCCTCCCAGATGAAGCACCTTATACCTTTGACTTACTTAAGTCTATATTGTATAAGTGCTCAACTAATTTGAAAATATTGACAAAATTGGTTGTCTAACCTAGAATCCAAAGAGCCTCAGAACTTATCTCTCTAATCCTCTTCAATAATCCAAGAAGGTATAAATTGAATCACACTACACACATTAGAAGTGCATACATGTGTATATATTGAGAAAAATTGGTTGTGTGATTAATTCCCCTTAAAATGTGCTTTAATTATTGTTTGGGAATTTTTAAACATTTTTTAAACAATTTTAAAATAATGTTTTCATTAATAAAATTGTGTTTATAAAATTTGTGGGGTTAATATTCTATTTTGAAAACTTCATTTTTAACTGGAATGTTTGGTTGGGTAGAATGTCAAAGCGCTAGAGACTTCAGGGGGGCTTCTTGTAAATATTTTAGACGCGCGTTTGAACACCTATCACATGCCAACACTTGTCACTTGGTTGTTGCATCAGTTTGTGTTTGTTATGTGAGAGGACTGCCTGGTGCATTGCTGATCGTTGGATCTTTCCTTATCGAGGGTCTGCATGTGTTTTTAGTCAATCCCAGTTCGATCCCTATGAAACAATCACAATCATATTAACCACCGCTACTTCATAACCCTTGGATCAAGTCAAAGTTTGAAAGACTTGATCTCAGCCCTTGATTTCCCTCGAACGTCCAGAATCTTCCCTCACCCCTATATAAATCCTCCTCTTCTCAGCATTTCAAGACTTTTGGGCATTCGTCTTCTGAGAGAAAAAAAATAGAGAGAAGAGAGAAGCGAGAGAGAAGAGAGAAAAGAAAAGAGAAAAGAGAGAGAAAGGAAAAACAGTTAGCCAAACCCTAACCCTAAACCTAAACACTTCTTTTTCTGAATCAAACCTTCATTTTTCTTTCACCCCAAACACAACCTTGAGTGTTTGAGAGAGAGTGGCTTGTTCATTTGATGCTGTAACCTCTTGATCTGTGATCTTTGTTCCAACTTAAACATTCGTGTGCAGATCTACTTTTCTTCTTCATAGAAATTGTAGATTTACACTCTGCATGTTACATTTTCACTAGATCTGCATATTTTCCATCTTGATTTAAGAAAATCTTTACTGATTTGGTTTTGAAAATGTTTTATAGTTTCTATTCTTACGAAACTAAACCTTGACCTAGTTGGATTCACACTTGGAGGTTTTCAATCTCACAAATATTTTCAAAAAGAGATTGATTAAGATCTTGATCGATTTTTAAAGCAAGATGTTCGTGGAATCTGGGATAAATTAAAGGTAAAAAAGGTTTCTAGTTCTGTAAGAAAGAAACAAACTAAAATCACAGCATATAGTCTTTATATGTAATTTTTCTAGGACTGTCTGTAAATCTAAGTTTGTGTGAGTTCATGCATGTGAATAGGAATCACATCGCAAACACTTAACACACTACAACACTAAAAGTGTTGGGATTAAGATCGGAGATTATTGAGTCGACGTAAGGAAGCTAAAGCAAAGGAAGTTATCAAACTGGAAAGACATCATCAACAATCAGATCTATGAGAAGTTAGAAAGACACCAAGTGGGGTATATTCCTAAACTTAGAATAGGTTGATTTGTGTGCATGTATGTTGTATTGTTTGTAACTATTATTTGTTATTAGTGGATTTTTACTTTTGTGACTTAGAAGTCACCGTGGATGTTTCCTCTATTGGGAGAGGTTTTACCACGTTAAAAACTGTGTGTTGATTATCTTCATCTACTCATCTCATTCTATAAGTGTGCTGAATTTTTGAAACTGTCTTGTTTTAAAAACTGATTACAAAGTCTTAGTTATTCTCGTACATAAGTTTTTGTAAACACAACTTGTTGTTTATAATTTTTATTTTAAAAAGAAAAGGGTTTCTTCAACAAACATCTCGGAGTTGCTTATACAGTTTAATCTTGGATTAAACGGCATTAGCAACGTTTTTCAATTGGTATCAGAGCCCTGTTAACTTTTATTTCAAAAAGATCTTGTGTTTCTAAAATCATTTTCTGAAAAACCTAACTATGGACGAGAAGAATGAAAGGTTTGGTAATCTGTCCAGACCTCCACTCTTTGATGGAAACAACTTTGCTTACTGGAAAGTAAGAATGGTTGCCTTCATCCAAGGGACTTTAGGAGATGATGTCTGGGACATTATTGAAAACGGATACACTTATCCTACTAAACCAACCACTGAAGGAAGTGATGAGAGGGTAAAGAAAATCTTAAGTGAGTTTACCCAAGAAGAGAAAACCATTTCTCGTAATAACAATAAAGGCAAGAATGCCATTTTTATGTCTATTAATGAGTATGAGTTCAAAAGAATCTCATCTTGTGCCACTTCTAAGGAAGCTTGGGACACATTAATCACTGCCCATGAAGGAGACTCAAGAGTTAAAGCTGCTAAAACTCAAATGCTTATCCAGCAGTACAACTCTTTGATTATGTCTGACTCTGAGTCTTTTGATGACTTTTACATGAACTTAACTGATATAGTTACTAAGTTGCATGCTAATGGTATAACTTATGATAGGAATGAGATTGTTTCTAAAATCCTAAGATCATTACCACAAAAGTTTGACAGTAAGAGGTATGCTGTTGAGGAAATGAGTGATCAAAATCTTACCCCTGAGTTACTCAGTAGCAAACTTAGAACTGTGGAAATGGAATTAGACTTTAAGAAACAATTAAATCATTCTCAAAGAAAACAGCCCAACTCTAAATTGAGTTTTGCCTCTAAGATATCTAAACATGAGACCAATTTGACAAACTCTGACTCTGATGAGGAGTGTGATATAGACAAACTAGATAATCAGATTGCCTTAATGTCTAAACAATTTAAGAAAATTGTTAAATTTAGAAACAAACAGGCAACTAAACAAGGCAAGCCTAATTATCCTACTCTGTCTAATCCCAAACCTCATGAGAGAAGTCTTGACAAACATCCTAAGGACAACAACTCCAGACCCAACAGAGACCTTAAAAAAATTGAATGTTTTAGATGTGGGAAACTAGGCCACATTGCTCACGATTGCAGAGTTAATCTGAATAAAGCCAACACACACAGTAGAGCCAATGTCTGTAAAACTTGGGATGATTCAAGTGACTCTGATGAAGAGGAACTTGAGTCATCAAATGTACTTGACCCTTGCATGTCCTTTTATGCTAAGATCATTTACAATGATGATATGCCTGTGTGTGATAATGATGCTTCTACTCCTGCTTGTGTGAATACTGTTTTGACTGGCCTAGATGCTTTACTATCTGAAAATGTTGCTAGTTCTAGTTCCGTGTGTGTGAGTCAAAGTGATCTCGATAACGACGATGTAAATGGGTGCGTGAGTACTAAAACTGAATTGTTAGGGCCACTACACACACTTCACTTAGCGACTCAGACACAGATGACCTCCCAGATATCCATACTTTGTATGCTAAAACTCTTAAAAAAGGCACTAGACTGGAGAAGACTGTTAGAGACCTGACTAAGAAATTAGATGATCTAAGTCTTATTGTGAAAATGAATGTCGAAGAGTACACTAACCAGTGTCTGTCTCATCAATCTGAAATTGAATCTTTTGATCAAAAATTAAAAGAGTTGACTAAAACTAATGAAACCCTGGAAATGAAATACAAGGGAACATTATTAGAACTGGAGGAAGCTAAAATAAAGACAGCTACAGTTTTCAAAAAAATTTCTAAGTTTGAAAACAATTCAAATTGTTTTACTGACTTTGTTGTTGACTCCAAGACCAATTCTGATGATAGAACCGGTATTGGATTTTGCCCTAAGAATAAACCACAAACTACAAATCTTGAACCTATTAAGTTTGTGTCTGGGGGCAAAAGACCAATTGAAACATGTCCAGATTTTCATTTTATTAAAAAGGAATTTGATCAAAAGCAACAACAGAAAGACATTGGAGAGTCTAGTAACTCTAAGGCTGACACTACACTTAAGACTAAATACGTCTGTCCTTTGATCAGAAAGGCTGAGTCTACGTATAAGACCATACCTCATAGGAATAGGACTTCTGAACAGAATGCTGTTAAACCTATCTTTAGAAGTTTTCCTAAGGAAGTTCATCCCTCGAGCAATCAATATTGCTCCTATTGTGACATTTATGGTCATTCCTTTGAAGGTTGTTATGCTAGGCGTCTAAACACCCCTGTGTACAACAATTCTGTATACAAGAACTTTAACTATTCTAGGCAAAATCGTAACAATTATGTCCTTCCAAGACAACCTGACAAGAACTCTAACTACAGGAATAGAAAGACCAAAACTAAGAGTTCATTTAAGAGAAAGGCTCCCAGAAACTTTCCTAAACCAAAAGCTCAAATTTTCCACAATAATCAGTTTGTTGCTCCAAATGTTTTTCGACAAAAAGCTGTTTCTCGAAAATTTTATCAAATGAGGGCAAACTTGCGCAAAATTAAAAATAGAGCTATTTGGATTAGAAAAGATGATCTTTTACCCCAAATGAAGTGTAACATTGTCATCACTGCTTTAAAAGCTAAACACACTTCATCTGGTTGGTATTTAGATTCAGGATGCTCCAAACATATGACAGGAGATGAAACCAAACTTTTAAACAAAACCAGATTTGTTGGTGGCAAAGTAGTTTTTGGTGACGGAGTTTCATCCCAGATCATAGGTAAAGGAACCCTAAAAGAAGAGGGAATACCTACTCTCGAAAATGTACTATTAGTTAAAGGCCTTAAAGCCAACCTCCTAAGTATATCACAATTTTGTGACTCTGACCATACAGTTACCTTTTCAAAGAACAATTGTAAAATTCTAAATGATAAAGGTGAATGCATTATTACCGGATTTAGAACACCTGATAATTGTTATACTGTCAAGACTAGTTCTGAAACCTGTAACATTGTCAGAATGGATGACAATGGAATCTGGCATAATCATATGGGTCACTTAAGTTATGACATCCTTGGTAGATTGTCTAGTCAAGAGATAGTTAGAGGAATCCCTAAAATTAAACCTATTTCTAGTGTTGTCTGTGGTCATTGCCAGGAAGGAAAAATAGTTAAGACTTCGCATAAAAAGGTTAAAGACATTCTCACCTCTAGACCTCTAAATCTCATCCATATGGACCTTATTGGTCCCTCTAGAACTGTTAGTCTTTGTGGACACAGTAATATCCTAGTCATGGTTGATGATTTCACACGATTCACTTGGGTTGCCTTCTTGAAACATAAATCTGACACGTTTCAGAATTTTTTGAAAATTCTATTAAGAATTTAAAATAAGAAGGACACACAAGTCAATCGCATTCGTAGCGATAGAGGGGGAGAGTTCATAGACACAGGAATAGTTGAATATTGTGACTACAACGGTTACAAACACGAATTCAGTGCCCCTAAGACCCCTCAGCAGAACGGTATTGTCGAAAGGAAAAACCGAACTCTTCAAGAGATGGCACGTGTCATGTTGCATGCCAAATCCCTACCTAAGTACTTCTGGGTAGAATCTATTAGAACTGCTTGTCATATCATTAATAGGGTATATTTTAGGAAAAACACTAAACAAACCCCTTATGAATTGTGGTACGGTAAGAAGCCTAATCTGAAATATCTAAGAACTTTCGGAAGTCAGTGTTATGTCTGTAAAGACAGAAAACACTTGTCTAAATTCGAGACCCGTGGCGATAAAGCCATCTTTTTAGGTTACTCTCCCAACAGTCGTGCTTATCGTATATACAATCTGCGTACTAAGACCCTTATGGAATCGATAAATGTAATTGTAAGCGACATTATTGTCGAAAATAAGATATCTGAATCACCTATTGTGGTTGAATCTGAAAATGATTTCAAAACTAATTCACCAGAAATAGATGAGTCATTACATATTGAGAGTCCTGAAGTACCTGGCTGGGTCTCTAAAGATCATCCCATTGACAACGTGGTCGGTAATCCTAATGAGCCAGTTCGTACTAGATCCCAGTTAAGAAATTATGCTAATTATGCATGTTTCGTCTCCCTTGTGGAACCGAAAAATGTTAATGAAGCATTGAATGACACACACTAGATTTCTTCTATGCAGGAAGAACTTTTACAATTTGTCATTCACGATGTCTGGTATCTTGTACCATGGCCTGAAAACAAAAATGTTATTGGAACACGTTGGATCTTTAAGAACAAATCTGATGAAAATGGGGTCATCCTTAGAAACAAAGTTAGACTAGTTGCTCAAGGTTACTCACAAATAGAAGGAATAGATTTTACCGAGACATTTGCCCCTGTCACTCGTCTCGAATCTGTTCGACTTCTTTTCGCCATTGCGTGTCACTTAAAATTTACACTTTATCAAATGGATGTCAAATCTGCCTTCCTAAATGGAATTCTATCCGAAGAAACGTATGTAGAACAACCCAAAGGGTTCATTGACCCTAAATACCCTGACCATGTCTTTCGTCTAAAAAAGGCTTTGTATGGCTTAAAACAAGCTCCTAGAGCTTGGTATGAACGCCTTTCCAACTTTTTGTTGGATAAGGGTTTTAAGAGAGGAGGAAATGACCAGACTCTCTTTGTCAAACATTTTGACAAAAACATTATTATAGCCCAAGTCTATGTTGACGACATCATTTTTGGGTCTACTTCAAACTCTGAAGTTAAATCTTTTTCTGCTATAATGCATAAGGAGTTTCACATGTCCCTTATGGGGGAGCTACAACTTTTCTTAGGATTTCAAGTGAAACAGAATTCTGATGGTCTTTTTGTCTCTCAAACCAAGTATGCCCTAGATCTTGTTAAGAAATTTGGTTTAGAGAATGCTAAAGTTGCCAAAACACCTATGAGTACTACTGTTAAATTATGTAAAGATGAAAATGGGAAGTCAGCTGATTCCACACTTTATCGTAGTATGATTGGTAGCCTACTCTATCTAACTGCCTCACGACCAGACATAATGTATGCTGTATGTCTGTGTGCTCGTTACCAGAATAACCCTAAAGATAGCCATTTATTGTGTGTAAAACGTATAATAAAGTACATAAAGGGCACTCTTAATCTTGGACTTAGGTATACTAAGGATACCTGTAGCACCATCATAGGGTATACTGATGCTGATTGGGCCGGGTGTACTGATGATAGTAAAAGTACATCAGGTGCCTGTTATTATGTCGGCAATAATTTAGTTGGTTGGAGTAGCAAAAAACAAAATTGCACATCTTTATCTACGGCTGAGTCCGAATATATAGCAGCAGGAAGTTGTTGTGCCCAATTGTTATGGATAAAACAAATTTTAAGCGATTATGGGATTAAAGAAGATCAATTACAATTGTATTGTGACAATCAAAGCGCTATTAACATATCTAAAACCCGGTTCAACACTCGCGAACTAAGCATATTAAAATAAGACATCATTTTATACACGAACTTGTTGAAACTAAGGAGTTAGAAATTCATTACCTGCCTACTGATCTGCAACTTGCAGACATGTTCACGAAACCTCTAGACTATAACAGATTTCTGTATTTGCATAATTCTATAGGTATGGTATGTGCTGATTAAACTCTTAATACCTTAATTTTTACCCTTTGTCCATTTGAGACAAAATGGGGGAGAAATTTGAGTCTTATGGGTTCAATGTTTTGTTCACATTTCATCTAAACTGCTTGATCTTAGTGTGCATATTTGCAGGAATCTCTTCTACTGATTGTCTACCATTTCTAGTGTACAAAATTTGTAAATAGTTGAGTTATGTAATTTTTGACTTTCTAGGAAATGGGTAGATAGTACCTTTTGTATAGGACTAGGTTTTATTTTTTTTGGTTCCCTACGAGTTTTAAGCTAACTCAAAGGAGATTTTGTCTCATATTTCCAAAGGGGGAGATTGAAGCACCTTATACCTTTGACTTACTTAAGTCTATATTGTATAAGTGCTCAACTAATTTGGAAATATTGACAAAATTGGTTGTCTAACCTAGAATCCAAAGAGCCTCAGAACTTATCTATCTAATCCTCTTCAATAATCCAAGAAGGTATAAATTGAATCACACTACACACATTAGAAGTGCATACATGTGTATATATTGAGTAAAATTGGTTGTGTGATTAATTCCCCTTAAAATGTGCTTTAATTATTTTTTGGGAATTTTTAAACATTTTTTAAACAATTTTAAAATAATGTTTTCATTAATAAAATTGTGTTTATAAAATTTGTGGGGTTAATATTCTATTTTGAAAACTTCATTTTTAACTGGAATGTTTGGTTGGGTAGAATGTCAAAGCGCTAGAGACTTCAGGGGGGCTGCTTGTAAATATTTTAGACGCGCGTTTGAACACCTATCACATGCCAACACTTGTCACTTGGTTGTTGCATCAGTTTGTGTTTGTTATGTGAGAGGACTGCCTGGTGCATTGCTGATCGTTGGATCTTTCCTTATCGAGGGTCTGCATGTGTTTTTAGTCAATCCCAGTGCGATCCCTATGAACCAATCACAATCATATTAACCACCGCTACTTCATAACCCTTGGATCAAGTCAAAGTTTGAAAGACTTGATCTCAGCCCTTGATTTCCCTCGAATGTCCAGAATCTTCCCTCACCCCTATATAAACCCTCCTCTTCTCAGCATTTCAAGACTTTTGGGCATTTGTCTTCTGAGAGAAAAAAAATAGAGAGAAGAGAGAAGTGAGAGAGAAGAGAGAAAAGAAAAGAGAGAAGAGAGAGAAAGGAAAAACAGTTAGCCAAACCCTAACCCTAAACCTAAACACTTCTTTTTCTGAATCAAACCTTCGTTTTTCTTTCACCCCAAACACAACCTTGAGTGTTTGAGAGAGAGTGGCTTGTTCATTTGATGCTGTAACCTCTTGATCTGTGATCTTTGTTCCAACTTAAACATTCGTGTGCAGATCTACTTTTATTCTTCATAGAAATTATAGATTTACACTCTGCATGTTACATTTTCACTAGATCTGCATATTTTCCATCTTGATTTAAGAAAATCTTTACTGATTTGGTTTTGAAAATATTTTATAGTTTCTATTCTTACGAAACTGAACCTTGACCTAGTTGGATTCACACTTGGAGGTTTTCAATCTCACAAATATTTTCAAAAAGAGATTGATTAAGATCTTGATCGATTTTTAAAGCAAGATGTTCGTGGAATCTGGGATAAATTAAAGGTCAAAAAAGTTTCTAGTTCTGTAAGAAAGAAACAAACTAAAATCACAGCATATAGTCTTTATATGTAATTTTTCTAGGACTGTCTGTAAATCTAAGTGTGTGTGAGTTCATGCATGTGAATAGGAATCACATCACAAACACTTAACACACTACAACACTAAAAGTGTTGGGATTAAGATCGGAGATTATTGAGTCGACGTAAGGATGCTAAAGCAAAGGAAGTTATCAAACTGGAAAGACATCATCAACAATCAGATCTATGAGAAGTTAGAAGGACACCAAGTGGGGTATATTCCTAAACTTAGAATAGGTTGATTTGTGTGCATGTATGTTGAATTGTTTGTAACTATTATTTGTTATTAGTGGATTTTTACTTTTGTGACTTAGAAGTCACCGTGGATGTTTCCTCTATTGGGAGAGGTTTTACCACGTTAAAAACTGTGTGTTGATTATCTTCATCTACTCATCTCATTCTATAAGTGTGCTGAATTTTTGAAACTGTCTTGTTTTAAAAACTGATTACAAACTCTTAGTTATTCTCGTACATAAGTTTTTGTAAACACAACTTGTTGTTTATAATTTTTATTTTAAAAAGAAAAGGGTTTCTTCAACAAACATCTCGGAGTTGCTTATACAGTTTAATCTTGTATTAAACGGCATTAGCAACGTTTTTCACCAGATGACTATAGACTATTAGAGATCCATTGGGTTGTTCTTAGAAGCTTGAAAATGGGATCGAGAGTCAGATAATTGGATAGTTCCATCCAACAAAGTCAATCTAGATGACCTAGTACAAATCATGGCATATTTATTTTGACACACTGGTGATATTTGTATCATATTTGAGTTGCTCGACGCTTTTAAATTACAAGGTCCCCTGGTCCCCTCAGTCTTGCATTTTCCTACTGAATTGGATGAATTACACGAACAAGACATATAAGTTGTAGAGTGTATTAAATTTACATGGAAAGACAATATCGTTGCCACCGGATGGGGAGACAATTCTGAGGATTCGGATGAAGATCCAGATTTAGGAAAGAGTACTCTAATAGACAACCTATGCGGAGTGATATCATTTGAGTAGCTTCTAGGAGAGGTCAACCAGGTAGCTGAGCAACCCGATGTCGATGAAGAAACATAGTTTTTATTTTTCCCCTCTTTTGTGAACCACATGACCAGGTCGGGGAGGCATTAGCAGAACTCAAACTTACAACCATCAGCAAGCGATAAAGGTAAAGGTGTGCTAGAAATGACTCTCGAAGAAAGAAAGGTTCTTGATCAACTGAAGAAGACTCAAGCTAACATCACTCTATGGGAACTTTTCATGTCTTCCCAATTACACCAAAACTCCCTAATCAAGCTACTCACAGGACCCACAGTTCTCCCTCAACCACACCAGAAGAATCAGTGAACCTAGTTGGATTCTTAACCTCTACCCGAATGCTCTCCTTTTCTGAAGAGGAGATCCCTAAAACTTGTCCCAACCACAATCATGCTCTTAATATCTCTGTTGAAGTTATGGGAAAAACTTTCCCCCTCTTATTCATGGATATCGGATCAGCTCTGAATGTTTTCTCGTTAAGAACCCTCAATTTCCTGGGATTGAAAGTGAGCGACCTTGCTCCAACCTCTGCTGTCGTGTGCGCCTACGATAACACCCGCCGAAAAGTAATGGGATCTATCAAACTTACAATAGGGGTTGGCCCTATAAATCCTGTTATTGAATTCCAAGTCATTAACATCCTAACCTGTTTTAATCTGCTGCTCGGATGATCGTGGCTCCACAGCATCAAAAGGGTGTCTTTTTCCCTTCATTAAAATTTAAAGTTATTTTCCAATGGAAAAATTATGACCATCTTGGGAGATAGTGACAATACCAAGAATGATATCACTAGTAATCATGTACTCGAGATATAACATATGATGCTATCGGGATTTCAAGTCGAACCACTCCTACTCCGAGCAGGGGACGATTTCAAGGACAGGGTTTGTCTAGAATATGATCCTCATGGAAACGTTATTATAATCCAAATATTGAAGAACATGCACTTCATGCCAAGACTAGGGCTAGGGAAAAGACAACAAGGGATAACTGAACCTATTGTGTTGAAGGGGGCCTTTCCTCCTTGTGGCTTTGGCTATCAACCATTAAAAGAAGAACTCAGATTATTCCGTCAGCCTCGACTGAAGAGAAAGTTAGAATGCGCCAAAACTATCTCACAAGATTCCCTAAATGGAAGAGTCATCAAAGAGCGTGAAGATTTCCCCTTCTATGGCTTCCCTGAACCTTGGTATGACCCTATAGATAAGAAGATGAAACCAGGAATGGAGATCGTTTTCAAGACAGCTACCTAGGGGCCGAAAGTTCCCAGCACTGTGTACAACCACTCACTAAGGAGACCATAGATGATATAAGAAAATTTGAGGACAATGACTCCAAGTATCCTTTCAACTTGAAGATACTGGGGCTGGCACTTTGCACAATCCACTCAGGGACTACATCATCCAATCCATCATAACTCATAAAAGATGATGATACACCTCTTCTCAATTGGCATGCTGCACCTGTGTCACCTGATGATATTCAACCTATCCCTCATATTTATCCCCTTTCCCCTTTAGTTGTTTGCTCTTACTCTGATGTAATCAAGACCTCCTTTGATGAGGTTCTCAACACTATTTTTCCTATCAATGAAATAAATGAAGATTGTGAGTATCTTGTTGTGCCTTACATTAATTGTCTTGATTCTAATCAAACTCTTGATGATGACGACTCTGCAAATGAAAAATTCTTAACTGATCTAAATAAGGTTAATAACAAACAACATAACTGCGTTTAAGTTAATGAAGATGAAACTTTTGTTATTAATATGGGTTCTAGTAGCCAAATATTCGAGATTAGGATATGAACTACCCTTGATGAGCACAAGTGCACGCTACTCAAAGAGATAATGAAGGAATTTTTGGATGTCGTTCCATGGTCCTATGATGATATCCTCGGTATTGACCCTGAGATAACACAACATGAGATTCTAACTCTCCTGAAATATAAATGAGTCAAACAAAAGCTATAAAAGCTCCACATCGAATGGTCACTCAAAGTAAAAGAATAAGTTGTCAAGCAATTGAATGTAGGCTTCATTCGAGTAATTGAATATCCTACATGGGTAGCCAATATCGTACCCGTGCCAAAATTAGGTGGGAAGGTCCTCATCTGTGCCAACTACCGAGACTTTAATAAGGCCTCTCTGAAGGATGATTACCCGCTACCCAACATCGATATGATTGTGGACAATATAGTCAGTCACGCTCTCAAGTCATCCATTAACGAGTTTGCCAAAAATAACCAGATCAAGATGCACCCTGATCATCAAGAGAAAACTGCATTTATCACCCCTTGGGGAATCTTTTTCTATACTGTCATGCCATTCGATCTAAAAAATGCAGGGGTTACCTACCAAAGGGCTACCACAACCATTCTTCATGATTTGATATACAAGAAAGTCGAGGTTTATGTAGATGACATGATTATCAAGTCCAAGAATAGATAATGTCATGTTCTCGCTCTCTAAAAATTCTTTGAACTACTACGATAGTACCAAATGCGGATTAACCCATAGATATGTATCTTCGACATTACCAAAGGGAAAATCTTAGGATTCATGGTTAGTGAGAAAAGGGATAAAAGAAAATCCTGCCAAGCTGAAAGCCATACTTGAGATGCCACCTCCCCGAACAGAGAAAGAAGTGTGAGGATTCCTTAGGAAATTACAGTACATTAGTCGATTCATTAGCCAATTGACTTCCATCTGTGAACCCATCTTCAAAATCCTCTGAAAGGATTCAACCAAGGTCCGGAATGAAGATTGCCAAGAAGCCTTCGATCGAATTAAGAAGTATCTAACCCGACCTCCGGTACGTATGCCACTATAGCTTGGTCTTCCCTTACTCCTATACCTAATCGTGACAGATACTAAAGTTGGGGCTCTGCTAGCTCAATACCTTGAAGAAACCCGCAAAGAGAAAGCCATCTACTATGATAGTAAAAAATTGGTCGGTTATGAGGTCAACTATACTGCCTTGGAAAAATCATGTGTTGCTCTTATCTAGGTTACCCAAAAGTTATGTAAGGACATAATTTTATAAATGTCCGGGGTAGATTCTAGGAATTTTCTGTTTTCTCCTAGATCACAGTTCATATGTCTGATACCGCTACATTCGGCACGTCAACACGATCATCCTCGATGGCCTGTATTCGAATTCAATGCATCCACTTTCTTCACGTGCATCATGCTACATGCAACGTGCTGCTCAGCTCATTCCCACTACTCCACTACGCTCTATCAGTAAAATGTTTGATTGGAGCTTTAAATATTTGCATAAATATTTGGGAATTGTTTTTGAAAATTATTTTTGAAGTCTGGATTAATTTTTTATCAAAAGAAGAATTTTTCTAAGTGTAGAAGCGAATGGCCTCGATCGACGAACTCGCTCAAACGACTTTGAAAGTCATTCGCGCGAGATAGGCATGTCGCGCGATCTCGCTCTAATGACTTATGTCCTTTGTTCGAGCGACATGGCTATCTCGTTCGAATGAGCCGCCGCCTCAATTTTTGTATAAATATTTGATGTCCTTCTACACGTTTTTCAAGTCTTTTTGCAATCTCAAAATTCTGCGAAAACAACCCAGAATAAGACTTCACCTTTTAAGGTTTTCTAAACCTTTTTTGATTCACAAAACCATTCCCATATATGTGTGTGAATCTTTAAACCTTCAAGAATATCATTTACTCATTTGGAGTAATTTGTGAGGAAGCCGCTCTCTTCTTCATTGCTGCCCTACTGGAAAGGGATAGTTCCAGCCGTCGACATCAGAACCGACACCCGAGGGTATTTCTGTGTCATATATTTTCATTGTAAGCCGTTTTCTTACAAAATTATTGTGAAAATAAAAGATTTTTCCCCTTTGGGGGATTTTTCCTCATATATGTGTTCTTGCATGTTTCATCATCGTATTTAATCACATATAGATGCATGTTTAGGAATTAAGTGGTAAAAATTATGTTTAATTAAATAACTTCCTTATTTGAATGCGAACGCACTCTTCTCAAATTGGTATCAGAGCCAGTTAGACAATTTTACCGTGGAATTTTCGGCAAAACTTTTCTTAGATATCAATTTTCTGAAAAATTGATTTTTGAAAACAAGTGTGTTCATTATGGAGAAGTTATATAATAAAATGCCAGTTTTTAACGGGACAAACTATGCATATTGGAAAGCCCGGATGAGATCTGCATTAAAAGCCATTGATGAACGTGTCTGGATTTTGGTTGAAAGAGGGTGGACACCTCCCTCCGTCACTGTTGATAATGTGATCAATTTAAAACCTGTCACTTCTTGGACTGAAGATGAATTTAAATGGTCATCATTTAATTCTAAGGGTCTAAGTGCTATTTTTGGGTCTATCACACCTGATGAGTTCAAACGCATAATGACGTGCACCATGTCAAAAGAGGCATGGGATGTTTTACAACTCACCCATGAAGGAACTAATGCTGTGAAAGAGTCTAAATTGTAAAATTTGACAACTCAATTTGAAACCATCACCATGCATGAGACTGAATGTTGTGATGATTTTTATGCTAGGCTTTCTGACATTGTTAATACTAGCTTTAATCTTAGTGAACATATTCCTAATGCTAGAGTTGTTAAAAAGATTCTTCGTTCTTTGCCTAAGCGTTTTATTTCTAGAGTCACTGTGATAAATTCTATGGATAATTTAAATACACTAAAATTGGAAGAACTTGTAGGAGACTTGGAAACATATGAAATTGATATGTTACCTAAAACTGCTAGGTCTAAAGATAAGGGAATTGCACTTAATGCCCAAGAGAGAAAGAGTGAGGGGTCAGCTAGAAAGAGGGTAGAGTCATCTAGAAAGAGAGAGACTGACACGTCAGATTCTGATTCTGATTTTGACTTAGATGATTTGGCTCTTTTTGCAAAAAATTTCAAAAGGATTCTCAAATTTAAGAAAAATGGTAATTTTAAAGATAAAAAGAAATTTGAGAAAAATAAGTTTGAAAAGAAAAATGAAAAAGATTTTAAAGATCCTCCTAAGAAAGAAAGTGAGAGATGCTTTAAGTGCGACGGTAGGGGTCATAGAGCCTTTGAGTGTGTCACACGTCTGAACAGAGAGAAAGGGAAAGTTATCCTTAATGCTACCCTTAGCGACGACAATGAGGTCGAGTCGGTGGATTCTGGAGTCGAGTCACCACATGAGTGTAACTTCACCGCATTCATGGCTAGTCATGTGAGCACTTCTAGTTCTTCTCACGACAATGAGGATGCTGCATCACAGGGATACCTCGATAGTGAGATCGATGTGAGTGAGGGGGAAGATGACACAAGTGAGAGCGAGAGTGATATTCAACGCGCCTACGCTGAGTTATATTCTGAGTCATTTAAAACTAAAAAGCGTAACAAAGCGTTAGTTCTTAAGATCACCTGCTTAGAGGAAGATTTAAGAAAAGCGCGAGAGAGAGAGTCCTCCAGCTGCACCGCCCTGAGAGAGAGAGAGAATTTGCCTGTGTTGAGAAAGAAAGTTTGTTTAGAGAGAGAGAGAGAGAGTAATTTTGAGAAAGAGAGAGGGGACTTGACCAAACAAGTGGCTAGTCTTATGAGTGAGCTCCATTTATCCATGGAGACTCAGAAGAAACTTGAAGCCCTTGTTGCCTAGCTGACTCATGATCTTGAGAAAGCACGAGAAGTCAAGGTACAAATTGAGGACAGATTTGGGAAAATGGGAAAGATGCTCCTCGGCCCCGCTTTAGGTTTTGGTGATAGGCAGGGAATTGGTTATGATGGTGCCTCCACCTCCCAAATTGCACCTGGACCAGTTCCTGAGTTTATTACGACTCCTTATGGCCATCGTCAAAAACCTCAAAGGAGAGTTCGACCAAGAAAATCAAACCAAGGTCCACCTTTGACTGTGTTCTTTTGTACTTATTGCAAAAGAAAAGGCCACCTCAGGGAGTTTTGCTATAGCATGGGTCGGACACGACGTACTACTGCTCTACCATGTCATACTGATGAGTTTTCTAGCCTGAGAGAGCGTGTTGAGTTTTTACCCACCACATCATAGAGTTTGATGGAGGAATTATGACGGATGTCATTACCGTCTGTAAATGCTTCTCACATTCCGGCTAAAACCAACAACAACAAGGGTAAACAAAAGGTTACCACTTCTTGGGTGCCTAAGAAAGATAAGAAATCCCTTGTTGTTCATGTTTCTCTCAAAGCACATAATACCTCATAGTGGTATTTTGATATTGGATGCTCTAGACACATGATAGGTGATGTCTCATTTTTTACCCACCTTGAGGATTATAAGAATGGTAGAGTCACCTTTGGAGATGGGAGCAAGTCTAGCATTGTAGGACGAGGTACTATAGAGCTAACAGGATTTCCTAAGCTATAGAATGTGTTGTACGTCAAAGGTTTAAAAGTAAACCTTCTCAGCATTAGCCAGTTGTGCGACATTGACTTTGCAGTAAAGTTTGACCGGGATGCATGTAATGTCTACAATCAAGCCGGTAAAATTTTTATGCAAGGGGTGAGGACCGAGGATAATTGTTATGGGACTGTGCCTACTTCCTCACTTGTCTGCAACAGCCCCACGATCACTCCTATGGATGTGTGGCACCAACGTCAAGGTCACGTAAATATTAGAGATCTAACTCGCTTAGCTAAAAAGGACCTAGTACGTGGCTTACCATCTCTTAGAAGGCCATCTTCGACGGTTTATGGACCTTCTCAGTTGGGAAAACAAATTTGTAGTCCCCACAGGAAGTTGCATTCCATTACCACCTCTCGTGTTCTTGAGCTTATACACATGGATATTATGGGTCCCACTCGTACCGAGAGTCTGGGTGGTAAGAGGTATATACTCGTGATGATGGATGATTTCTCCAGATACTCCATTGTAGGTTCTCTGAGAGAGAAAACCGATGCTGTAGAGTTTTTAATGACCAAGTGCCGTGTCCTACAAAATTAACATGGAGTCACTATTAACAGGATACGTAGTGACAACGACACTGAATTTAAGGAAGCAAAGGTAGATTTATATTGTGATAGCCTTGGGATCAAACATGAGTTTTCTGCTATGAAGACTCCTCAGCAAAATGGGATTGTTGAGAGAAAGAATAGAACGATCCAGGAGATGGCTAGATCTATGCTTCTAGGTCGTAAAGTCTCTAGGAGATTTTAGGCAGAGGCAGTGTCTACTGCATGCCACATGGTGAATAGGGTTTATCTGCGTCCACACACACTTCAGACACCTTATGAGTTTTGGACTGGCAAGAAGCCCAACCTTGCATATTTCCGTGTTTTTGGGAGTAAATGCTACATCCTACGGGATAGAGAGAAATTAGGAAAGTTTGACTCCCGAAGAGACGAGAGAATACTGTTGGGATATTCATCGAATAGTAGAGCATACCAGGTTTTTAACCTGAAGAGCTCTAAGGTTATGGAATCAATAAACGTCACCGTGCAAGATGACGAACCTTCGGCGTTTATTGACTCTAAACTTCAGTGTGTGGTTGAGGATATTTCTAGCAGTGATTTACTTGTACCTCGCCCACACTCTATGGACCCTACTCATGTGTTAGGGGACACACCCGCTTGGGTTCTCAAGATTCATGATCCTTCTGCCATTGTTGGTGATCCCACTCTAGGGGTCAAGACTCGTGCTCAGCTAGAGAACGTTGTTAGCCATTTTTCTACACGTCCAAAGTCGAGCCCAAGAATCATAAAGAAGCACTCAAGGATGAACACTGGATATCTATTATGCAGGATGAGTTGCTTCAGTTTAAAAAGAATAATGTCTGGGAACTTGTCCCCCGACCTAGTGAGACAAATATGATAGGTACCAGATGGATTTTCAAGAATAAAATGGATGAAAATGGTACCATAATCAGAAACAAAGCTAGGTTGGTCGCTCAAGGCTACACACAGATAGAAGGTGTAGACTTTGGGGAGACATTTGCTCCTGTTGCGAGGCTTGAGTCCGTCCGTCTACTACTCGCCATCGCATGTCATCTGCGCTTCATGTTATATCAGATGGATGTCAAGAGTGCCTTTCTGAATGGCATTCTACAGGAGGAGGTTTACGTGGAATAACCAAAAGGGTTTGAAGACCCTCAACATTCGAAGCACGTCTACTATCTGAGGAAAGCCTTGTATGGTTTGAAGCAAGCACCATGTGCTTGGTACGAGAGACTTACTTCCTATCTCTTAGCCTGTGGCTTCAAGAGAGGAGGAGTTGATATGACGTTCATCAGGAGAGATGACAGTGCAATTTTGGTTGCCCAGGTCTATGTGGACAACATAGTCTTTGGATCCACATGCTCTCAACATGCTCATCACTTTGAAGAGGAGATGAAAAGTGAGTTTGAAATGAGCATGGTTGGTAAGCTTACCTTCTTCCTTGGTCTCCAGGTTCGTCAGCTAGAGGATGGGATGTTCATCTCCCAATCCAAGTATGCTAGAGACCTAGTGAAGAAATTTGGTTTAGACTCCGCTAAGCATGAACGTACACCTGTGAGTACCACTACCAAGCTTAGTAAGGACACTTCAAGCAAGGACATAAAGCAAACCTTAAATCGGAGTATGATAGGTAGTCTTCTCTACTTGACTGTCAGTCGTCCCGACATAGCCTTTAGTGTTGGAGTCTGTGCGCGATATCAGGCGTCCCCGAAAGAGTCATATTTACTTTCTCTAAAACGTATTATTAAATACGTGAGTGGCACTCTCTCATACGGTATTTGGTATTCCTTTGATACCGATGACCGTCTGTCTGCCTATTCAGATGCCGATTGGGCCGGGGATGTAGATGGTTGTAGGAGCACTTCTGGTGGGTGTTTCTATTTTGGTTCTGCTCTTGTCTCCTAGCTGAGCAAGAAGCAAAATTCCATCTCTTTGTCCACTGTGGAGGCTGAGTACATAGCCGCCAGGAGTTGTTGCACACAACTCTTGTGGATGAAGCAAATGCTCGAGGATTATGGGATTTCACAGGACACCATGACCATTTCTTGTGATAACACGAGCGCGATACACATATACCGCAATCTAGTCCAGCATTCGCGCACAAAGCAAATCAGGATACGTGAGAACTTTATACGATAGTTAGTCGAGGAGAAAGTCGTATCCTTGAGTTTTGTTCCCACCGACTGTCAGTTAGCCGATATTTTCACGAAACCTTTAGATGCCCTTAGATTTGAGAGTCTTAGGAAGTCTTTGGGGATTTGCACAGTTGACTGAGGGGTTGGTCTATGTCTAGAATAGGATGCTTTTTCATGTTCATATCATATGCTTCCTATTGCTAGTTTGTTTTATATGTATCATTGCTTTGTTGTATAACTATTTATTTATTCTTTTGAAAAATTCAAAAAGATTTTTGTTTTTGTATATAAAAATTTTAGAAAAGCCCAAAAAGATTTTTGTATTTTTTATACACCTTTTATGGATGAACATTTAAGATAGCCAAGTCACAATTTCATTCCATTTATTCCTGTGACTATTTGATAGAGATTTGAGACGCTACATCATTTCATCCATGTGTTTTACACTGCTTGGAGTCTTTGAGATCTGATTCGTGATATCTTTTCTACATGTTTGACTCCTATCTCCTTTATTGCACACATGGCGGCTTTATTCGATTATTGTACTTGTCTATCACATGTTGGCTTGATTGTTTCCATCTCAATTCTGTATTCAACTAACAATACGCGATAAAACTTGACAAGATTGGAATGCATGTAAAGACCGTTATTTTGTGTGACTGAGTGTTTATTTAAGAACAGGGAGGGGCTGTGAAAGGTAATCATCTATTCTTTTCCGCAAAATCCACCGTTCAAAAGGACCTAAAAAATGGAGGAATTTTATTATTCGAAGTCCAAAGAGGTTAAAAGAGCCCCGAAAAAAATTGTAAAGGCAATAAAAAGCAATTCATGCCAAATATGGGCCATTAGATTTCACCATCAATTCTCTAAAGTTTGAGAATTTAGAAAGCCTCTATTCAAAATAAAAATCTGAGGGAGTTTGGTTGGAGAATATAAACGGGTTTGTACTTCCTTGAAAGTCCTGAAAAAACATGAAATAGTTTTGGAAGTTATTGGTGTGGAAATCAATTTGAGCTTTGACTTGTTGATTTGATTGAGTCAATGTCTCATATTACCACCTTTTTACACCAAAGGAAGACTTTGAGTTCATTCGTTAGGAGTATCCGATATTCATCGTGCACATATGTCATGTTTGTATGCATTGATTTTCCTATCGAATTTTATCACACTCCTTCATTTTTGCTATCATTGACTTGGTTGTTTTTGTGATCTTCCATGGTGTGATTCTTTATTGTATACTATGTGTGAAAATTTTTGAAAAATACAAAAATAGCAGTTTATTCCCGTGTGTCATTCTCCATGTGCATTCATTTCTGCTTCTCATATCTGTCTATTTGGGGACATCATAAAAAGGGAGAGAAGAATTATGGGGGAGAATTGTTTTGGTGTTTGGTTGATTTATGAATGATTTGCTTAAGCCTAATTGATCATCAATTTTTGCATATCATTATATTTTCAATATGTTGCTTGTCACGGGTATTTGCTTTATCTCATGTGTGTAGGTACAACATTGCTCATTATTTGATTACACATCCTGATGAGAAAAGCTTTGAAAGATTTGGAGAGCTGGAGATTTGGAAGACATGTCATTTAGTATTCTCAGTTTGAGGGTTTAATAAGGATATTATCTTGTATGTCATTTGATTGCATAATTCAGATTTTTTTTATGTATGCACCGGCATAGATATAGGGGGAGATTTGTAAGGACATAATTTTACAAAGGTTCGGGGTAGATTCTAGGAATTTTCTATTTTTTCCTAGATCACAGTTCATATGTCTGATACCGCTACATTCAGCACGTCAACACGATCATCCTCGATGGCCTATATCCGAATTCAATGCATCCACTTTCTTCACGTGCATCATGCTACATGCAACGTGCTGCTCAGCTCATTCCCACTACTCCACTACGCTCTATCAGTAAAATGTTTTATTGGAGCTTTAAATATTTGCATAAATATTTGGGAATTATTTTTGAAAATTATTTTTGAAGTCTGGATTAATTTTTTATCAAAAGCAGAATTTTTCTAAGTGTAGAAGCGAATGGCCTCGATCGACGAGCTCGCTCAAACGACTTTGAAAGTCGTTCGTGCGAGATAGGCATGTCACGCGATCTCGTTCGAACGACTTGTGTCCTTCGTTCGAGCGACATGGCTATCTCGTTCGAATGAGCTGCCGCCTCGATTTTTGTATAAATATCTGATCTCCTTCTACACATTTTTCAAGTCTTTTTGCAATCTCGAAATTCTATAAAAACAACCCAGAATAAGACTTCACCTTTTAAGGTTTTCTAAACCTTTTTTGATTCACAAAACCACTCCCATATATGTGTGTGAATCTTTAAACCTTCAAGAAGATCATTTAATCATTTGGAGTAATTTGTGAGGAAGACGCTCTCTTCTTCATTGCTGACCTACTGGAAAGTGATAGTTCCAGCCGCTGACATCAGAACCGACACCCGAGGGTATTTCTGTGTCATATATTTTCATTGTAAGTCATTTTCTTACAAAATTATTGTGAAAATAAAAGGTTTTTCCCCTTTGGGGGATTTTTCCTCATATATGTGTTCTTGAATGTTTCATCATCGTATTTAATCACATATAGATGCATGTTTAGGACTTAAGTGGTAAAAAGTGTGTTTAATTAAATAACTTCCTTATTTGAACGCGAGCGCACTCTTCTCAAGTTACGCCAGTACATGATCGCCTTCCTCATCAGACTTGTATCCCGAATGGATCCCATCAAGTACCTACTCGAGAAGCCCTCCCTATCCAACTGAGTGGTCCATTGGTTGATGCTTCTAGCCGAGTTTGATATCACCTATGTCTCACAGAAAGCAATAAAAGGAAGAGCCATCTTTGACTACCTTGCTGACTAACCAATAAAGAGACTAATATCTTGATTTATGAATTCCCAGACGAGAATATCCTTTGTGCCTCCTAGGGAGATCTTAGATGGAAAATGTTCTTTGATGGCACTGCCAACAAAAAAAGATATGGCATTGGAATCCTCCTAATTTCCCCTGATGACTCTTACACTCCCATTGCCATCAAATTGGATTTCCCCTGCACCAACAACAGGAATGAATATCCGACATGCACAATAGTCCTCAAAGTTTCCCTCAAGAAAGAAATTTGATACCTCGATGTCTACGGGGATTCAATCCTCATCATTGTTCAAGTACTTAGGAAATGGAAACTCAAGGATGAGAAACTCTTACCATTCCATGCCAACGTTGAAGAATAGGGTTCCCAATTCTAAGAAATCACTTTCCACTATCTGCCCTGAGAAAAAAAAGACTAGCTGACTCCCTTGCCACCTTAGCCTCCATGATTGACATGCTCGAAGGAATAACCATGCCTCCTTTCCTTGTCCAGAAATAAGAAAAACCAACCCGCTGCTACCGCATCGAGCTCTGCATGGAGGAAGACCTCGAAATAGTCGACTACTGGTTCCATGATATTTGGTTCCTCCTTAAAAATGGTAAATATCCCCAAGGAGATGACAAGAAAGATCATGCAACTCTCCGCAAACTGGATGCCCAGTACATTGTCTGTGATAAAGCACTATTTAAGAGAAATTTTGTTGGAACCCATTACATTGCATCGCATGGACTGACATTGAAGAAATGATGCCGAAAATCCACAACGAGGAATGCGAACCACACATGAACGGTCATATGCTTGCCAAAAAAATCATTCGATAGGGATACTACTGGACTACCATGGTTCTGGACTGCACAACCTACGTTCGAAGATGTCTCAAATGCCAACAGTTCTCCAACTTACAGCATCTGCCTCCGTAAAAACTTTATAAAATGACTTCTCCCTGGCCATTTTCCATATGGGGCATCGACATCGTAGAGAAAATCAAACCAAATGTATCTAATGGGCATGAGTTCATCCTAGTCGCTATTGACTACTTCACTAAATGGGTCAAATTCGATCCATATACAGTTCTGAATGCTAAGAAAGTGGCCAAATTCGTCAAGAAAAACACTACCTGCCGGTATGGGGTCCCATACGAGCTGATATCAAACAATTGGCTACATTTTGAGTCAGAGGTTATGGAAGTGGTCAAAGAGTATGGGATTCAAAGATATAAATCCTCTGCATACTGGCCTCAACTAACGGAGCAGTCAAAGCAACCAATAAGAATCTCGAAGCCATCATTAGCAAGATGACCAAGAGTTATCGTGATTGGGCCGACATGATCCCTTACGCCCTCTAGGGCTAACGCACTTTAGTTCTAACCTCTACTAGGGCTACCCCTTACTCTCTAGTCTACGGCATGGAATCAGTCCTACACTTGGAGCTGGAAATACACTCGTTGCGCATCATTCTTGAATGGAAAGTTAACGAGGAAGACTGGCACCAAGGCCGTCTTGACGAGCTGTCCCTCTTAGATGAAAGGAGATTGAAAGCTCTATATCACATACAAGGGTACCATCGTCGTATAGTGCGATCATTTAATAAGAGAGTCAAGGATCACGGTGTTTCAGAAGGGGACTTAGCCCTCAAAAAAATAGTAGAGCCTATCTGGGACCCCAGAGGGAAATTTAAGCCCAATTGGAGAGGCCCCTACATTATGAAGAAGATCCCGTCGGTCGGTGCTGCTGTGCTCACCGACCTCGACGGAGAAAAAATGGCGTGTCTCAAGAAATTTTACCCCTAGTCAGAAATCTCAGCGCACGCTACGACTTTTCTCATCTCCCTTCTATTTTATAAAAAAATGAAAAAAAATCTCTTCATTTCTCCTACCCACAACTACTTGGGCCTGATTCTCTAAAAACATTTTTAAGAATAAATTTCAAAATTTTTCAAAACCCTCAGTGGTATGTAGGCACCTCGTTCGCTTCACATGAGCGTGACCCCTTTCTTTATCCCAAAATGTTATTCTTTTCTTATCCCCGAGAATGACAGTTCATTTTTACATATACATGAACAAAAGGATTATGTATGCCTTAGCGATTGGTATGGATAATTCAAAATGCTAAAAGTCATCAAGAGGCAAAACTAGATGATCAAAAACTTATTTATTACATTATCTAAAATTTCCGTACGATTACATCGGCGTAAGGAGCCGAACGACTTCCCTTGCCAACACTACACCTACTAAAAAAATAGATAATAACAAGCCCCACTACTCCTGAAAATCACCCCCAATTATTTCCATAAAGCACAAAACCACACTTATTATAAAAAAACTTCCCAAAGCCTTACCCGCAGCTACCAGAGGAACCAACACCATCATCACCTGCATGTTGAGCCCCCCAAACCTTCCCTACTTGAATGGAGTATCGCAAACGCTCCATGAAGTGATATACCCGAACCAGCTTGGGGTAGACCCCAACACCTCCCTCTAGGGTGTCAGAGATGGAAAACCACCTTTGACCAATCTCTAAAGCCAGCATCCTGGCTACTACCTTCTTCCATAACCACTTAATGTTATCCACAGAGATATGCCAGAATCTCCCAGTAGACTGAGAAGGATGGGTCGATGGACGATGATTCTCCCACAGAGAACAAAGTCGCATGTGCATACGCTCTGTCAGATCCTCCACAGAAAAGAAGTTTGGTGTCCACGATGGCACAATTTTCTCCCAACCATATTAGCGCATTCACCGTCAGGGAAAGTAAAAAAAGGTCTACCTAAGGCCAACCAATCTCACGTACTGGTACTCTCCAAGCTCCAGAATGGGCAGCAACTCCCCCACCAAGTCACAGACTAGTGTAGGCCTCTAGCCCCGTGCTCTACAAACCAATTCCCCCAACTCTCAATGTCCAGGCCTACGCTAAGGAAATATCACGAGAAGAAGTTTGGAACCACCAGTAAGGGATACTCGGGTGCGATCGCAATACCCAACCTCTCCGACAGCCACATAAAGAACATTACAGGGCAACCCCTCAGGAAGTCATAACGACCCTCCCGCTAGGCATCCAGTTCATTCAAGGTCTCCGCCAATATCACCGTCGTATAATTACGATTGTACGACATCCAAGAAATAATAGAAGACAGCTGGGGGTCCACCAGCGTCTCTGCGGTCACCAACAGAACTTTTGAAATAATTCCTAGGATGATGTTCCCATCATATCCGGCATTACCCATGTCCTGCAAATGCACGAACTGCAACATCGCCAGAAGGAAATCATTCCCCTTGTAACCAATGGCCTGGATGCCAAAGATGAAATATGAGGCGATTTCAGTGCCTTCTTTCTTGGTGTCGTCTGAAGATATCCAGTCCCTGATGTCCTTCATCCAGGTGGTCGAAACACTGATATGATGCAAGGAAGAATGGAAAAGATCAAATCAGTCAAGCAGGAGGAAAGAGAAAGAAATCAAGAAAATCAAAAAAGACATACCGCAAGCCAAAGGACCTCCTCCGTCAGACCTAACTCCTATGGGTCCATCGCATGAGGGTGATATGGTAGACACACTGATCCTCTATCAGCTCGCTGAAGGTTATAGCTAGGAGAATGCAACCGTACAAAAGAAGTCCCTGAAGTCGTCTCTATCGCCGTTGACATAGCTGCACCGACTCGAGCGCCTCTCTAAGGAGAGGCATCACATCATAAATGCTAGGGGGCATCAGCCAACTCGTGACGAAGTCCATATAGTCATAGATCACCGCTATGTCAGTATGCAGGGAGTATTGCTCTCCCGTCATTGCGACCACCAGGGCATCATTGGACATCTCCCGCACGCGCCTCATGAATATAGGGAGACTCGATGGCTGCACCACAACCTCATCCCCCATGATCTATCAGACTATCCTCTCCCCAAGATACCAGGAGTATTAGAACTCATGCGCTAGTAGGCACCACATTTGTGCATGTCCACTCGTCACCCCGGTGTGCTAAATGGCCGTTCCCCAAGGATAAAAGTTGCATGCAAATCCCCAATAAAAGCGAAGGATCGGTATCAATAAAAGATCATCAAAGTAAACGAACAGTTTTAATGATAAAAGAATGCTTACCCGTTTTCTCGTCAAGCCATTCAATACCTAATGCATTATCTCCAAAGCAAGGTTATTCTTCCATTATCGATTAGACCACCGCCATCGGAACATCCGATAAAAGTCGCTAACGGAGTCATCCTTCAAAGAAATCAGTTGGGTGTTCAACCAAATCACCTCGTAGAACCACATTTGTAAAGGACAAAGATCGGCATTCAAGAAATAAAAAAGAAGTGCATGAATGGAAAATGCGAATGCATAATGGAAAATGCACAAAATAAAGAATACTTTCAGAAGACACGTGGCCCCAGTAAATGTCGATCGGCAGCACCGGGTGAATGCATCCAAAGAATAGTAAAGGGTCGCCAAAGTCGGGCTCCCCAAATCATAGAAGCGGATGTTTGAAAACACCCTCAAAAAAGGAAAAAAACACAAATGGACGACGTCACCACTCGTTGCCACCAGAAACCCCCCCAACACTGGGCCATTTGACGCATCTACTGCCCGTCATTTACATCGACCTTCCTCTTCAGTAAAAGCTCCCTTAAAGAAGACAAATGGAGGGAATCTCCAGAAACCACCCTCTTCACGTCACCAAGAGCCGGCGTCACCCGCAGCGTCCTTTCCACCTCAATCTGGGCACCATCGCAGTCCACCCCTAGAAATTGTTGAACATCAATGGGAGTCACCATCATCTCCCCAAACCCAAAATGGAAGGCATGGGTAGTGTCCCACCTCTCTATCAAAGCACATAAAATCGCAGTGGAGCGGGGCATCTCATTCAAAGATGACGCTAGCCTCCTAAAACTCGCAGAAGATACCATCCAATGCACCATGGCAGGAAACTGATCCTAAACATCCTTAAGCCCTATCATACCATGGGCATTAATAGTAGACATAGAGACATCAGATTGTCAAGAAATGAAGAAAATCCTTATTAGATTTAAGAAATAAAGCAATCTCGTTAAGAAAAGAAGAAAGGAACACCAAGAGTCATGCAATACTTACATAGCCACCAGGGTTCACCACCTTTGAAGAGAAATGACACGAAGGCTCACGCAGAAGAGTCTGATCATTCACCACAGGTTCAAATGAGTCGAAAGAATTCTCTCTACCCAATCTAAGGGGAACCCTAGCCCTTCACTCCAACCCTGCCTAGTCATCGACATTGAGCCATGCCATATGGGTCGCAATTCTTGATAAGTCAGCCATTTCGGACATTAGGACAATTTGTAGTGGTTTATAGAAGAAGAAGAAGAAGAAGAAGAAAAGAAGTCAAAAAGCTATGCAAAATGAGGAGAACATGCCCCCTTCTTATAGGAGGTTAAGGGTCATGTCGATCAGCAGCCCCCTCCACCCACTGATTAGCACTGAGACTTTCACCTACTCGAGGTATCCCAAAAGTCTGTGCCAATGCTGATTGCCCCCCCCCCCCCCCCCCAATCCATGTCGGTTGGCACACCCCTTAAAATTTTCATACAAAAGTCCAAAAAAATACTAGAAAATCCTGAATAATTCCCAAAAAATTCCTAAAATTGCCAAATCCATTCTAGCACCTTGTTCACCAAGGAAAACTTTATTTTTACACCACCAGTGAAATTCTAGAGAATCATTCTCCCCATCAACGCCTCCAAAGGAAGCTCCAAATTTGCCCCAGCTGCAAATCCTCGGATCGTTCACTATTCCCAAGCGAAACTTAAAATCCAATCCTAATACCCAGTTGAATCCCCAAATTTCCAAAATGAAATATACACCTCTTTTAGGTCCGAATTGACCTCGATCTTAGATTGTCACCTTAGTTAGATCATAATTGGCCTCGATCCTTGGTTTCCACCTCTCTTAGGCCAGAATTGACCCCGATCTTTGATCGTCACCTCAGTTACGTCAGAATTGACCTCGGTCCTTGATCGTCACCTCTTTTAGGTCAAAATTGACATCGGTCTTGGATTGTCACCTTAGTTAGGTCAGAATTGAACTCGTTCCTCTATTATCACCTCTTTTAGGTCATAATTGATCTTGGCCTTGGATAGTTACCTTAGTTAGGTCAGAATTGACCTCGATCCTCAGTCGTCACTTCTTTTAGGTCAGAATTGACCTTAGTCTTGGATCGTCACCTTAGTTAGGTCAGAATTGACCTCGATCCTCGGTCGTCACCTCTCTTAGGTCAGAATTAACATCGATCTTGGATCGTCACCTTAGGTAGGTCAAAATTGACCTCGGTCCTCGGTCATCACCTTCTCTAGGTCAGAATTAATCTTGGTATTGGATCGTCACCTTGGTAAGGTAAGAATTGACATCAATCCTCGTTCGTCACCTCTCTTAGGTTAGAATTGACCTCAATCTTAGATCGTAACCTTAGTTAGGTAAGAATTTACTTCGATCCTCGATCGTCACCTCTCTTAGGCCAGAATTGACCTCGATCTTAGATCGTCACCTTAGTTAGGTCAGAATTGACCTCGGTCCTCGATCATCACCTCTTTAAGGTAAGAATTGACCTCGGTCTTGGATCGTCACCTTAGTTAGGTCAGAATTGACCTTGGTCCTTGGTCCTCGATCGTCACCTCTCTTATGCCAAAATTGATCTCAGTCTTGGATTGTCACCTTAATTAGGTCAGAATTGACCTCGGTCCTCTCTCGTTACCTCCTTTAGGTCAAAATTGACCTCGATCTTGGATTGTCACCTTAGCTAGGTCAGAATTGACTTCGGCCCTCGATTTTCACCTCTCTTAGGTCAGAGTTAAAATCGATCTTGGATCATCACCTTAGTTAGATTAGAATTTACCTCGATCCTCTGTCGTCACCTATTTTCGATCAAAATTGACCTCGGTCTTGGATCCTCACCTTAGTTAGGTCAGGATTGACTTCGATCCTCGGTCGTCACCTCTCTTAGGTCAGAATTGATCTTTGTCTTGAATCGTCACCTTAGTTAGGTCAGAATTGACCTCAGTCCTCGATCGTCACCTATCCTAGGTTAAAATTGACCTTGGTCTTGGATCGTCACCTTAGCTAGATTAGAATTGACCTCGGTCCTTGGTCGTTACCTCTCTTAGGTTAAAATTGACCTCTATTTTGGACCGTCACCTTAGTTAGGTTAAAATTAACCTCGATCCTCGGGCGTCACCTCTCTGAGGTCGAAATTGACCTTGGTCTTGGATCATCACCTCAGTTAGGTCAGAATTAATCTCGGTCCTCGGTCGTCACCTCTCTTAGGTTATAATTGACCTCGGTATTGGATCGTCACCTTAGTTAGGGAAGAATTGACCTTGATCCGCGATCGTCTCCTATCTTATGTCAAAATTGACCTCGGTCTTGGATCTTCACCTCAGTTAGGTCAGAATTGACCTCATTCCTCGGTCCTCACATTTTTAGGTCACAATTGACCTCGACCCTCTGAGTCGAACATCCACATCCCTTAGGTACACAAAATTGACCTCGCACCATCATGTGGTGTCTATTCGATGGCCATCACTTGTTCCAAGCTCACCCATCGAGGGGATCTATATAAACCACATTATAGGACCCCCTAAGTTTCTGTTTAGACTCCTAGCACTTCCTCTTTACACCACAAACCTAGGTCGCACTTTGAGTACCGATCTAGAGACCATTGAGAGCCCTCGGGCCCCATTTGACTTCGATTAACTCTTTTGTCAGAGCAAAAGATCTTTGAATCATTGAAGGGCTCCAAATATCCTTTCCAACGGTCTAGCCCATGCATAAATCGGCATAACGGTTCGAACGAACGGACTATTTCACTACCGAAAACTGATTTAGAGGCCATCGTGCACTCCTGGGCCCCAAATTGACCCCAATCAACTGCACTGTGAGAGAAAAATCTCTTTTAATCTTCAAAGGGTACTTAAACCCATTTCCAATGGTCCACTCCGTGCACAAAATAGCATAACCATTTGGACGAACAATCAGTTTTCCCCCAAAAATTGATCTGGAGGCCACCGGGTGCTCCCGGACTCTGTTTGACCAAAATTAACTCTTAAGATCGAACGATACTAAATGAATCTATGAAAGTTACTAAATAACCTTTCTAACGATCCACCCCGTGCGTGATTCTGACCTACGGAGCGGACGAATGATCCGTTTTACTTCGAGAGGTGATCGAGCACTTTCGAGCCCCAATTGACTAAAGTCAACTTTATGAACCGAGCAAAACTCTTTGGAATGTCTAAGTACATCTCCTAACCTTTCCAATGGTCCACCCCGTGCACAATTCTGACTTAGCATGCAGATGAACGATCCGTTTACGTCCGACGATCTCCCATCGAAAGGACCAATATGCGCTTTCGAGCCATATTTGACCAAAAGTTAACACCCGGACCTGGGAGGGTTACAAACGCCTCTAAAAGGCCTCTGAAGAATCTTTCTAATGGTATGACCCATGCACGATTCGGATCAACGATTTGTGCTCTACAATCATTTTTTCAAGAATGCCTGCACAAGACTGCCAATTGGCAGGTCGGCCGACCATCACCCCTTTTTCCCTATAAATAAGGGTCGTGAACTTATTACGAGGACAGATAAAAAAGCCAGTTGCATCAATGATCTCAACAACATTCTTTCGAAGTCAGCCAAGTTCTATATGAGAAATCCCATTCAAACCTAAATACCATCCTTTTCACACCTAATTTAGCAAATATCCTTCTCTCTCATCAAACTCCATCAATATTCAACGGATTTTGTCCAAGATCCAAGCTCAAGCTCCAAATAAGGTCCAATTCCTTCTCCCTCTCTTTTAAATCTCTTGATTTTGCATAAGTTACTTTAGATTCATAATCTAGTTTCACTTTAGTTCATACATATTAACATCTACGCTTTTATTAGTATATTTCACATACTTTAGTTTCATAAAAAACCCAAAAACAAATAAAAGAGGGTCACGCCCGTAAATTCCGAACGAAATTATCCACCACACTTTTTTCAAAACCAAAAATACATTTCCTACATGCACACACCTAATAAAATTCCATTTGAATCTATAGGATAAACCCCACCCCTATTATACATTCGAACTACATAGCCTTTGATGCCTTTAAGGCTATGTAGGCGTCTGAGATTAAAATTCGAGACTCGAGTCCAACTTTTCAATTTCTCTTATTTTTCAAAATTCACAAAATCCCTCATTATTATCATACTTATACATATAACATGCTTATTTCCATCTCATCCCACATATATTATCGTTTCCTAATAACGATCAATATCTCGATGAACGCTCATATTCTCTCTTCTATATTTGTTATTATTTTGGCAATATTCCAGAGGATGACATCACCCTATCTCTTCCATAGTATGGGTCAAACGATTTCATTCTCCATTATATAAATACATGCACACACTTCACGGGAATAAAGGAAAATATTAACATTTGCCCATGAGAGACTAAAAGGGTGGGATGGGTTCCTAACATCTTCCAATTTCGTAACCTAGACCCTGGACCTACGATCTATTAGTTTTGCATGCATCAGTTTGTCCTTGATGCCGCTCTCTCAAAGTGGAAATTTATTCTTTTACCTGTAATGAGAAAAATAGGCTGACGACTCTATCTCTTTACATTCACCCCACACCGACGATGACCGAAGCCCCCTTTTCGAAGAGAAGGGTGCTATATCGTGACGCGTTTCTTCCTTGGGGGATACTCCTCCTTCCCCCTCCGGAATGAACGATTGCTAGCTAGATTATGAGACTACCCTTTTCGGGGATGATTTGATGAATTTGACATACAAGAAGGCTTCTTTCGGGCTTTCTCTTAGCTTTCCTTTATTTTATGGTTGGACCAAGAGGTGCTAGTTTGTTGTGTGTAGCAATGAGCCTCTTGCCCTTTCTACCCGGTTTGGCCCATTCTTCAAAAGAAGTTTTTATGTGATCCCTATCTACCAAAATCTCGACTTCTGGTTATAGATCTAACTACATGGATGATAGCCAGAGAAAATCCTCTCATCAACGGGACAGACACAAATAGGAGAAAAAAATACCCGTGTCGATCGGGATGGTCACAGTGTGGGGGTATTTTACAAAAGTACTAGTTCCTGAACCTAAAAAAAGTAAAAATTAGTCCTAGGACTATTGATTTCATATTCATTGGTTATGCACATAACAATACTGCCTATCGGTTCCTTATGCATAAGTCTAATATTCCTGAAATTCATGAAAATATAGGTATAGAATCTAGGATTGCATCATTGTTTAAAAATATATTTCATTGTAAGAATGCTCAAGAAACAACTTCTGGAAAAACAATGCTTGAAGTTACAAATAGTGAATCTCAAAATGTTATTGAGGAGGATCATAGACATAGCAAAAGAGCTAATATTTCAAAATATTTCAGCCCGAATTTTCTAACGTGTATGTCAGAAATTGAGCGCCGTAATGGAAGATCTATCCACTCCGAAAACTTCATATTGGAAAGAATTTATTAATAGTGAAATTGAATCCATTATGCAAAATCATATATGGGAACTGGTGGAGTTACCACTGAGGATAAAACCATTAGGTTGTAAATGGATCTTCAAACGAAAAATGAAAGCTTATGGAACCATTGAGAAATATAAGGCTAGACTTGTAGCTAAAGGCTTTAAGAAAAATGAGGGAATTGATTATTTCGACACTTATTCACCTGTTACAAGCATTACATCCATTAGAATGTTAATTTTAGTTACGGAAATACATAAATTAGAAATACATCAAATGGATGTTAAAAAGTCATTTTAAGTGGTAAAGTAGATGAAGAAATATATATGGAACAACCTGAAGGTTTTAAGTCTATTGAAAATGAAAGCAAATTACGTAAACTTGTGAAGTCATTATATAGGTTGAAATAAGAACCTATATTGGCATAAAAAATTTGATAATGTCGTGAAGTCAGTTCGTTTTAAAATAAATGGGTGTGACAAATATGTTTATGTTAAGAGCACTCAAGGGGGGCATGTGATTGTTTGCTTATATGTTGAGGATATGCTAATAATTGGTAATAATAACAATATTATTAATGCTACTAAACAAATGTTGATTAGTAAATTTGAAATGAAGTACTTAGGAATAGTTGATGTAATTCTAGGAATTAAAATCACTAGAACTCCTCAAAGAATTAGTTTATCTCAATCACATTACATTGACAAGATACTTCAAAAGTATTTTAATTATGATCAAACTCTAGTGAGGACATACGTAGATCCAAGTCATCACCTCTTTAAATATAAAGGTAAAAGTACATCTCAATTAGAGTATTCTCATATTATTAGAAGTTTGATGTATTTATCAAACTGTACTTGATTGGATAAAGCATAGTCGATTAGTTATCAAAGTCGATATATGAGTAATCTTCAAAAAGATAATTGGAAAACCTTGATAAGAGTTCTTCGATACCTTCTATACTCTTTGAAGAATGAGTTGCACTACAAAAGATATCCAATTGTACTTAAAGAATATAGCGATGTAGATTGCATATCCGATTCAAATGTTAAAAAATCCACAAGTGGATATGTATTTACTCTTAGAGGTGCAGTCGTATCTTGGAAATCCTCGAAGAAAACGTGGATTGCAAGATCCACTTATGGAATCTGAATTGATAGTTTTAGACAAAGTTGGGGAAGAAGTTGAATGGCACTACAGCAAAACTGGCATTTAGCTGTGATTTTCTTACTTACAAAAAAAATATTTGTTGCTAAATATCAACATTTGCTACAAAATTAATTTCGTGGTTAAAAATATTATTTTTAGCAACGAAAATTCAAGTTTCGTTGACAATAGACCAATAAAGGATTGGCGCCAAAATTATCCCGCGCTGGAGTGTAAGTGCAAATCATTTAGCAACGAAATTAGTGTCATTTGCAACAAAATAATTCGTAGTAGTTAATGTATTATTTTTGCAGCAAATTATATTTCGTTGCTTAATATATAAATTATTAGGCAACGATTTATTTTGTAGCCAAAGGTATTTTTTTAATATCCTAAGACTCCCACACGATCTGTATATCAGCTTTCACAAGCCCCTCCAAAATGTTTGAGAGACCTACAAACACACAAACACGATCTCGATCAAAAATTCGTCGTCGCTCTCTCTCTCTCTCTCTCCATATATATATATATATATATATATATATATATATATATATATATATATATATATATATATATATATATATATATATATATATATATGTATGTATGTATGTATGTATTCATCAGAATCCACAAACTCAAAAATGCATTTTTCGGGTATTCATTAGAATCCACAAACCCATAAATTCGGAAATGATCAGATTTATTTTGTAACAATGAATCTAAGATCTCTGTAAAGATTTAATCAAAACATGAAAAATTTCTTCAATCTCTAAAGGTTTGAAAGATAAAATCATTTTTTTAAGTTGGTTTTGGATTATTTTCACACATTTAATCTTGAAAGAAATGTTGTTTGACACACTTCTATGGATTTAATCTTATTTAATCTTGAAATACATTTTTATGGATTTAATCTTGTTCTTGTGTGTTGATTTTTTCTTGTTCGTGTATTGATTTATTCTTGTTGTGTGTGCTCACTTTTTGTTATGACCCCCACCCCATTCATATTTTTATCATGTTTTATACTAGGATCTCGATAATATCGTATTTATGTTAAATTTATTTGTGCATAACTATGTACTTTTATTGTTTTATATATAGACATGAATTTTGACCTTGTTATCAAAATCTGTATATTCTAAGTTTCTTTTTCCATGCTCCTTGAATCTATCAACATAATATTGTACATTCCCATATGTTTATAGCCCTGTTTTTAGAAAACATTACTGTCAAATATTAATATATTATAGAGTCAAAATGATTTTGATTGCTTACATTTGTAGTTTATATGTCTTTACAATACATGTTACTATTTTTACGAAATATTTATTGTACATTTAATACTATTTGTAAAACAAGAATTTCCCTCATTTCCATGCCTATTGTCTAAGTTATATTTGATAAACATTCTTAAGTTACTTAATTATGTAAATTAATGTACTAAACCATTGTTAGGACCTATTTTGTAACAATAAGATGCAATTTATTTGTTCTAATGACTTGTACCCTTCAAATTGTGGATTATAATTTCAAGGTATTTACTATGACTTTGTTTAGTACATTACTAGATCCCACTTGTTTTAAATAATTTTTTTCTACATCTTAACATGCTAAGCACCGCATATGTAGCGCGCCTGCTAATAGGTAATATATATATATATATATATATATATATATATATATCTATGTGTGTGTGGGGGGGGGGGGGGGGGGGAATTTTAGTGAGATTAACGAAAACCCCTATTTATTTGTTAATGTTGTGTGTTGCGTTTTCATCGATTAGGGGACTTAGGTCTATGTAGTGCGAACCTAATTAGAAATGTTGTGTTTTGACTTGAGGGTTGTCATATACCCTCTACTTTTATAGATATTGCTTAGTGGTTATGAATAAACCTATTATTTCTTATGCTTTGGAATCTTAGACAACAAAAATATTATATGAAACAATAAACTAACATTTTAATGTTTTTGTTGTCTCATGTGAACTAGATGGATAAGAGTTGGATGCAAGAAACAAATAGATTTTTTGAAAAGCATGTCTTGGGTGTTAGATCATTCATTTTATTTGCGAAGGATCGTATAGGAATCGATAGTTACATTAAGTGCCCATGTTGCAATTGTCTTAATATCGATCTCAGAAATATTGATGAAGTAGAAGATCATCTTTTCTTAAAAGGTATTTGTACCACCTACACGTAATGGAAATATCACAGGGAATGTTCTAATGATATAGTTTATGATGATGTCAATGAAGACAATGATGATGTCGATGATATAGTTCATGATGATGTCAATGATGAAGAAGGGTATGAGATGCAAGAAATATTGGAAGACATGTAGAAAGGGTCTTTCTTTGATGCTGGTCCAACTGAAGAGTTTGAAACTAGTAATACTCATGCACAAGTTGGTGTTGGGGATGAGATAAATTTTAACTAATTATTGAAAGATGCAAAGCGTGAATTATATCCTGGTTGCACAAAATTCTCTACACTGTCTTTTCTCGTGAAGTTGCTCCACTTGATAGTGATCAATCACTGGTGTAATAAATCACGCAAGATGTTGTATAAAATATGGAAGGAAGAATTCCCCGATGGTGAGACACTTCCATAGTAAGATTATGAGGCAAGAAACATGTTACGTGGCTTGGGATTAGGATACGTATTGATTCATGTATGCAACAATCATTATTGTTTATTTTGGAAGGAGCTGGAAAATAAACATGAGTTTCTAAAATGTGGAGAGTCTAGATGGAAGGTTAATGGTGACAGGGGTAAACGTATTCCTCGCAAAATATTTTATTACTTTCCACTAAAGACGGGACTCCAAAGACTATTTATGTGGAGAAAAATGGTTGATGATATGAAGTGGCATAAAGAAAAATGTGTCAAATATAATGTATTAATACATCCTGCTGATTATATTGCATGGAAATATTTTAATGAGGGGCACGAGTGTTTTTCTCAAAACCCTCGTAATGTAAGGCTTGTCCTAGTAAGTGATGGTTTTAACCCCTTTCGTAACATGCACAACTCATATAGCACGTGACCAGTCATACTTATGCCATATAACGTGTCGCCTTGGTTATTTATGAAATAGTCATTTATTATGATGTCTTTACTTATTTTAGGACATTTGGTACTAGATAAGGATATGGATGTGTATTTATGAGCATTAATAGACGAGTTAAATGAGTTATGGGAAGTTGGTGTAGAAACATATGATGTATTCACCAAAATGAATTTTCATATGTATGCGACAGTTTTGTGGACTATAAATGACTTTTTTGCCATATGGTAATTTATCTGTTTGGAGCACTAAGGGTCATATAGCTTGTCCTACGTGTAACAAAGATACCTCTCCAAAAATAATAAGAAGTAAGATATCTTATATGGACTATCGTCGATATGTGTATCCAAACTATATACGGAGGAAGAGTATAAAATTTTATGGTAAGCAAGTGCTCTGGTTATAGTCCATGGACTTAATTGGGGATGATTTTTACGACAATTGAATCACATTAATGATTATATATCGGGGAAACATTTGGGTAATAAAACGAGGAAACGTAGACCTAAAGAACTAAATTGGATAAGAAAAAAGCATTTTTTTTAATTACCATATTGGAAAACATTAAAAATTCGACATAACCTTGATATCATGCATATTGAAAAAATATTTATGTGAGTGTGTTATAAAAAAATTTAAATACTGAGGGGAAAACAAAAAACACGTATAAGGCGAGGCAAGATTTGGAGGATATGAAGATAATAAAGGAATTACATTTGAAGTGGAATGAGGATACATATATAATGACGCCTTCATGTTATACACTTAGTAAGTTAGAGAAACAAGGTTTTTGTGAGTTCTTGAAATTAGTAAAGTTTCCAGATGCATATGCTTCAAATATCTCAAGGTGTGTGAACGTTGGTGATAGTAAGGTATTGGGGGCTGAAAAGCCACGATTGTCATGTTCTATTACAACGATTATTGCCCCTTGGGACTTGTGGATATTTTTGCAAGGACGTATACAGTCGAATAATTGTGTTGGGGAATTTTTAAAAGATTTGTGTTGTAAAACAATAGATGTAGAAGAACTGAAGAAGTTGGAGAAAGACATTGTCGTGATTTCGTGCAAACTAGACATGGTTTATCCACCGACTTTTTTGAAATAATGGTACACTTAACTATTCATTTGTCGTGAGAGGCTATTCTTGGAGGACTGGTGCAATATAGGTGGATGTATCCTATTGAAAGGTATGTTAATATACTCATTGCCATATTTTTAGGGTTATTTCTGCATAGCCCCCACTTTTTTAGTCAAACATGGCATAAAAAAGTTGGGGTTAAGTCAAAATACTTATTTTTTATGTATAGTTTATAGATTTAACATGAGTTAATTTTTATCAGTGTAAATGCTAATAGGTACTTGGGCACATTAAAGGGTTACATGTGTAATAAAGCTCGACTAGAAGGTTCTATAGCAATAACCCACATCATTAATGAATGTTTGACATTTTGCTCAATGTACTTTGATGGGAATAAAACTAAACTCAACCGCTCGAAAATAAATTAGGATGGGAAGGAGCAAGAGGATGAATTGGATGTATTCTATCAAAAGGTACGCCCTTTGGGGGCATGTACTTATGACTTTCTCACAGTGACCGAGTTGGAAATGATGTGGTGGTATACGTTGAATAATTACGAGAAAGTGACTCCATATATAGAGTAAGTTAATCTTGATAAGTATTAATTTTGCAAATGCTATGAAGCTTATTGTTATATATACTACCATTGTTATTGAGCATATATAGGAGATGAAGAAAGAAAGACCTTTGAATTTAGAAGAGAAAAGTAAAAAAAAAATCCCTAGCTAGTTTGAAGAATGCGTAAGTTTAAGAAAAGTTATCATAACATAATGTTGATGTATAAATTTAATTATTTTTTAAGTAATATAATTGGTCTAACTTATATCATTCAAATTTTGTCTCTAATAAATGAAAACATTGTACGACCATAAGTCTCCAGGATTTTCCGGGCGACTATATGCATTAGCATGTGGTCCTAACATACGGGAAAACAAGTATAAAAGTTGCATAGTAAACGGAGTTAGATTTCACATTAAAGACCGTGACAATCGTGTGAGAAGCCAAAACAACGATTTAGTTATTAAAGGAGATCATAATAATGAAGAGATTAACTTTTATGGTGTATTGAACAATATTATTGAGTTAGAATATATCAAAGGAAATCGAATCCTTCTTTTTGAGTGTGACTGGTTTGAACTGATAAAAAGAAAAATTAAGGAATAAAAATCAATGATCACTTTACAAGCATCAATGTTAATGGTAGGTGGTACAAGTGTGATCCTTATGAGCTAGCCATTCAAGCAAAACAAGTGTTTATCTCAATGATGTGAAATTGGGAAAAGATTGGCATGTTTTTCAGGAATTCCAGTATCGACACTTGTATGATCTTGGGGTGGAAGAAATGGACACAAATGTATCAGAAACAAGCAATTTTGTGTACCAGTAAAATGCTTTAACATAGGCTTTTGAGATTATAGAAGTTGATGTTGGCCAGTTGTAGAGAAACGATGTAGAGGCGGATACTATTGATACTGGAATTGTAGATATAGACAAAGAAATACTATCGAAAGAAGACATTGTTTCCCTTAATGAGGTCGATGATGAAGACTAAACACTTCATGAATATTTTGAAAATGCGAAAGAACTCGTAGTGGTCAAGGATGATGATAGTGATAAAGATTGAATTTGGAAAATACTTTCTTCGATTTTATTACGTCAGATTGTTTTTATTTCATGCATAGTATACTATTTGAGCATTTTAATGGACTTTAGTTTTATTACTTTTTTTAGTTTGTGCATTAATGTATTTATCATCTCTCTCAATTTAGTTGTCTAAATAGTCAATTTCCTGTTGAACCGCTTCTAGGTCAGTTGTGGCCTTGTCTACTCTATCATGAATGTTACCATAGACATTGGGATTCCATAGTGTAATATATTGTTTAAATTTCTATAGATTATCTTTTAAAATGAGCATAGGATTTCTTTAATAAGGTGAATTGTTCCAAGAGTCAGAAACCATTAGTTTGAACACATCATGAGTTGTCTAAGAAGAGATGAATCTGAAAGGATTTAGACCACTGAATACCTATTTATACTATAAAGGAAGGAACTTCATAAATAAAATAGTATAGGGATATGAGTTTTCTTATGAGTCCATCACGCCTATAACAATCATGTTAATGGCATAAGTTGCAACGTAGGCATAGATGCAAGAATTCTTTGCTCACAAGTATAAGGTTCATCAGATTTGATAAGTTTTCGTGCATACTTTTCTTATTACCAAAACAAATCTCTAATACAAGAGATAAGCCTCCCTAACTAATATAAGAGGCTTAAGGGAAGGAATCATCATAAAGTTAGTGAGGCAGCTCAACGTAGTAACCCAGGGACACCTTCCAGCAAAGTGATTGGCCGAGAGAACTCAACCTTTATCTTTTTTTCTTACTTAGTTAAATTGCACCTTTAACACGGTTGTTAGTGATGTAACGATCGTAGTATTGAGTGTGAGGTCAAACGATACTCACGAGAGACTAGGCCTAGTAGGTCTTAGGAGAGCTTGCATGCTCTATCGAATGACCTTGCCATAGGAACTTCAGAGGAACTTGGTTTGGAGGATTGATAAGTGAGACAACATTAGGACTTGTCCTGGCCATCTAAGATACACCTGGTAAAACACCGAGAGGCCTTTGACCGTGGAAGCTTGTGTAGAGCATCCGTTAGTTCCATCGTATATTTAGTTTTGAACCAAACAACCCTCTACCTAATGTTTCATCAACTTTAGGTGATGTCACTAGCCAGATAAACACTATCCAATCCGTACTTGAGTAAACTATAGTGGTATTTAGGGTTGTCAGACACTTGGTGAGCCACTTATGTGGTGACAGTCCTCGGACACACATCGGTTAGGCAAAAGTCATGTCTTGGCATTTAATGTTTATGATGTAGAATTGACCGACGCATCGTTCATTTAATGTTTGTGACATTAAGTACGAAGGGATTTATTTTATAGTTTTGAAGGACTAAGGAATCTTGGGAATGGTGCGGGGGTTATTTATTAGCCTCAACCACTTCTAAGAGAAAAATTTTATTTTCTAGAGATTATTGACTAGAGAAAGAGAGGATATCAGAGAGAAGTTATCACAAAAACTAGAGACTTACCCATTCACCATTATAATTTACTACGAAGTTTTTAATAGCTAACCAGAGATCTTTCACAGGTTGTTACTGTGTTGACTACCTGCTAAGGTGTATCTAGGGTTCTTACTTCTCTCTCCCTTTGATTAAGTTACTTATGAGTTTCCTTTATTATTGTTTAAGTTATACACAAGTGTCTTGTGAGTTGAATCTGAGTGTTGACCAAATATAATATTGTGTGTTCATTTTATTTATTAAGGAGTTCTTGGATTATCATTTATTATTATACTTCTAGGGGTTACACCTCAATTAGTCTTACCATAATCCTAGGCTACAAGGGGACTACGCTCTTATATTTGGCCACTATACTAGGGAGGTATTCTCCTAAAAGTATGGAGAAAGATAATGTTAAACATATCATAGAATTTGACGCTATTCAGCGTACTGAAGAACAAGTTACGAGGGAGTTAGTGGCTACTAGGGATGGGGTTCCTCGGGTGGAGGTAACCCTAGTTCAAATGACAACATGCATCCCAGGGGTGATGCAAGCTTCCACTAGTGTCGGGACGGGATAAGCATAGATGGCCCTTCCCATGGGAAAGTTCTTTGAATTTTTGAAAACTTCCATTGCTACAATGGTTATGGGTGGTTTCGACCCTAGTTCCTTCATAACACCAATGGTAGCTTTGATAGCCCCATTAAGTACATCTCCAACGGGAGCAGGTCCAATGAACACAGTACCTTCCCCCATCCTAACGGTGGTTAGCGCAAAGGGTGGTAGGTGTTCCACCCGTGGTGTATACATCCGGTGTAACGGGAATTTTTCCTGTAGTCACTCAGCCCATTGCTCCAGCGACCGAGAAGACATATGCATCCGCCTTAAAATAAATGAAGAAGGAAATACAAAAAGAGATGATGAAGATGATAATAGCTTCCTCGCAATCATCCAGTGAGGTAGCATCGGTGTATGATAATTTTTTACCTCCTTACCCCTAAGAATACAATGATGACCCTTACCTAAAGGACTATATTCCTCCCATATTTGAAAAATACACAAGAAAAGGGGGAACTCGAAGGAGCATATCAAGCACTTCATTGAACATATGGGGGCTCATTGCAATAATAAAAAGCTTAAGCTAAGGGAGTTTTCCAAGTCCCTAACCGATAAGGCTTACACATAGTACTCTCACTTGGCACCCAAAGGGGTCTCTACGTGGGAGGAAATGCATGTGCTATTTGTCCAAAATTTCTTCCTGGTAGAAGATGAGTTCACGCTAACCTAGTTAGGTAAGGAGAAGTAACGATCGGGGGAGGAAGTGGTGGAGTATGTTCGAAGGTTCAGGGAGAGGTCCCTCGATGTGAGAGAAGAGGCTAAGGAGTCTAAACTGCGTCAACTATACACTGAAGGTCTGCTCCCAGAATACATCTGCCATCTTATTAATAAAATGCGCAAAGGAACTTTCGTGGCGCATCTGAAGGCAGCGAGGAATATATCATTGGTCTTTCGTCTAAGTCCCGTTGTGGTGACTGTGATGTTTAGGCATCTGATACACCCTGTTGCAACATGGGGCCAGCCCCCACAGGTGGGTTACGCCGATGTAGGTGAAGGGGATAAGCAGTCGAAGGAGGATAATAAAATAAAGTTTGGCAGAGATAGGTAGGATCCACCACCACTACCTTGCACTGTTAAAGAGATTGTCTATTGTTACAACGCCATTGTCCAAGGAGGAATGGTATATGAACCTAAGGGAATTCCAGTTGTGGAACCAGATGCATTGACAAGAACTAATCCCAAGTATTGACATATCTATCAAAAGGTGGGTCATCCAACGATAACCTTCTTCACACTAAAAAAGATCAAAAGCAAGAAAATATAGACTGGACACTGAAGATCCCTCAAGATAATGTCAATGCCAACCCCCTGCCAGTGCATGGGCATAATCTTGTAGTTTCTTATGATGAGGAGGTTGAGTGGGCAGTAAGATTACTGGAGATCTAATGAAAAGAATATGAGGATGCATTGGAGGACTGTACCAAGGGATAGCCAATGTGTTGATAGCTTATGATGAAGCTAGTGACAGGGATATGGAAGACGTGTAAAATTTAGAAGGAGAAAAGATTAATCAAGGGCTGGAGTACTAGGCTATATCGCAGTCGCCCCAATTCTCATGATTCTTTGACCAAGTGGGGATGCCAAAAGAAAGACGTTCAGAGATAACGCAAGCTATTTTAGACATCGCACGGAAGAACACAGTGCCATCGCTAAGGTGGAAAGGGCTCATGGCCAGGTTGGTAAGAAAGTTTATATCGGAGGTAACATTTAGTGACGTTGACAGGCCTATGAGGTTCCCACATAATAGGCCCTTGTACATAATTGTTAGTATTAACAGGGTGATTTTTGTAAGAGCTTTAATGTATGGGGAAGCATCAATAAACATTATGACAATCAGTCCCTTCCAGGCAACCAACATTCCTATATCCAGGCTGATATTAATGCCTTTAGTAATGTCTTGCTACGATAACCAATCATCTAAGTTAATTAGATATGTAAACATAGGAATAGTGATGGGAAACCTTAGTTTTCACATAAAGTTTCACGTGATCAAGAGTGTTATTTCGTACCACCTTCTAATATGAAGGGTGTTGATGCACAATCATGGTTTTATCCCTTCGACATATCACCAATGTGATAAGCCAATGTGAAAAGGACTGAAATAATTATACACGCAAAGAAGAAACCCTTTTCAATCGAAGAAGCTCACCTCATGGATGTAGCTTTCTATACAAAGTTGGAAGAAGAATCTAGGGTCTTGATAAGAAGAATGGAGGGGTCAAGAGTTCCCCTTATCAGAGAATGGATGGGGCCTATGAATGGTCAGAGCAATGAAGGGGCAAGCAGAAAATAAGTAATCGAGGAAGTTCACCTTACGAATTCCAAGCCTCAGAACGTATCAAAACAACTCAGAGATAGAATGAGGCCCATGATGGATTTGATGGAGCATGAGGCCCAATGATAGAGTGTGGTGAAATTTTTTTCTAAAAATAGACTGGTAGAGGTTTCGAGAGAAAGGAAGAGGAAAGTGGTTGTAACGGTAGGTAGGCAATGGAAAAAGAAGATCAAAGAAGATGGGAGGGTTACTTACCTCCTCTAAAGGTATGAGTGGGCAGTCAAAGGAGATGTTCCAGAAGTTGACGAAAAGGTTGACCCGGTGTATGGATGTTTCTTAGTAGACCAATAAGTGTAATGTATGGTCATTAACAACTCTAACATCCAAGAGTCGGTGGAAGAAGTGGGAGAGGAGACATATTACATGACTGATCGGACGAAGCCATAAGTGCAATAACTGGAACAACTAGACTTAGCAGATGAAGGAGAATACCAAGGCCTATCTTTATTTTGAAAAATCTGAGTGAAGAAAAAAGAAGGGCCCTGGTTGAGCGAATTTAGGAGTACAGAGATGTTTTTGCATGGAAGTATACAAAAATAAAGGGGATAGATGAAAAATTAAGTTTCTACAAACTTAATTTTATGCCTTTAGCCATACCGGTTAAGCAAGCCTCAAGAACTTACAAGTCTGAGCTAGATTTGAAGACTAAAGAGGAGATGGAACGTTTGCTAGCAGGAGAGTTCATCAAATCAATACAACAACCACTGTAGTTGTCAAGAACTGTCCCGGTGGGAAAGAAGGACAAGAATCAGATAAGACTTCAGATATTTGAATAGAGCTTGCCTAAAGGATGAGTTCCCTATGCCCTCCATTGATAGCTTGATCGATGCAACTACTGGACACGAGATGTATAACTTTATGGACGGGTATGTGGGGTACAACCAGATCAAGATGGACCCAATTGATGAAGAGAAACGACGTTCAAAACCTCGTTGGGTAATTTCATGTACAAAGTAATGCCTTTTAAGTAAAAAAATACTGGGGTAATGTATCAATGGATGACGATGGCCATTTTCCATTACTTCTTTTATAAACTCTTTGAATTTTATGTTGATGATTTATTCATCAAGTCAAAAAAAGAAGAGTCCCATATAGATTATTTGAGGTAGGTGTTCATCCAGTACAGAAAGTACAAAATGAAGATTGTAGAGTACACTTTTGTTCAAATAAAGGAATTATTTAATTAAACACCGTTTATCAATTAAATCCTAAAACATGCATCTAGATGATTTATCAATTAAAATAAATATAGCATGTGACACAACATATCAGGAAAAATCCCCGCAGGGCAAAACCATATTATTTTCACTATAATTTGTAAAGAACGATTTACACGAATTATACTGAAAATAAGTGTGACATACGAAAATACCCGTAGGTGTCGGTTTCGATGTCGTTGGCTTGAATATCCCCCAAGAATTCCAGATGGGCAGCAATGAAGAAGAATTCGGCTTCTCCATAAAATACACCAAAAGTGCAGATGGCTTCTTGAAAGTCTTCCAAAGTGTGCAAAATGCATCTAGAGAGGTTCTATGATATGTGTATGTTGTGTGTACTAAATAAGAGAGGAAGAGTGCATTATATAGGAGGGATTAGGGCTCATAAAACACCCTTCATAAAACATGGAGGAGACATGGACAGATTATACTAAAGGTGTTGGGAAAAGAAAATGAGTGGAGTCAATAATTTTGGCTCAAGGAATATGCAGCCTACAGGGACCCCGAATCGGTTAGGGTCCCCTGCGAACCGATTCACCCCCCCCCCCCCAAACCGGTTCGGGGACAAGGGCTGGCCCAAAGGTTTGAACACTTAGAAAAAATCCAGGATGCTTTAAAGTATTTTTCTTCAAATTCAAACGGCCATCACTTCTTAACCGTAGCTCGGAATGAGGTGTCGTTTCTTCGAGTGTCTTCATTGCGGCAAGCTCTTGAACTTTACCGTTGACCGGTCCTCCGGACTATGGCTGTATAATTACGAAAATTCCCTTGAACTTCCATATCAAGCCATAATTCCCTGTTTTGACTTCACTACTATACCTCTTGCATTTCGGGCCTAAAATCATGGAACGTGAATTCGTTGAGGCCGATGTGGGATACTAGTTGGATATGATAAATGCTTGAACCCTAGAATTCGGATAGAGTCCATCATGAGAGATCGTGCCTTATGTAGAGGCATCAGACATATAAACAGTGATCTAGGGAAAACAAAAAATTCCTAGATGCTATCCGGACATTTATAGAATTATGTCCTTACAAATCTCCCCCTATGTCTATGCCGGTACATACATAAAAAATCCGAATTATGCAAACTCCCCGAAATAAATGACATTTGTGAAACACACTTTAACATCTTCAATTCATCAACTTTTCAGAAACGCCCAAAGCTTTTCTCATCAGGGTGTGCAATCCAATAGATATCAACTTTGTACCTACACACATGAGATAAAAGCAAATACCCGTGACACGCAATAGTTTGAAATATAATGATATGCAATAAACCAAAGATGAATTAGGTTTAAGCAAATCATAGATAAATCAATACAAAATTTTCTCCCCCATAATTCATTCTCCTCCTTTTTATGATGTTCCCAAATAGACATATATGAGAAGCGTAAATATGGAAAATGTCGACAAAAATGTTCTATATTTTTTTTAATTTTTCAATTTTTTGCTCAAAATATACAACAAAGAATCAAAGAATCTTCTATATTTGTATAAAAAGAATTAAAGAATGTTCTATTTTTGAATTTTTCAAATTTTGTAGAAGAATATACAAAAGGAATCACACTTTGAAAGAACACTAAAAGAACTAAGACGGTGATAGCGTAAATTTAGGAGTGTGAACACATTCGATAGGTAAATAAACTCAATCAATCATATGTGCACGATGCATATATGTACTCCTAACGAATGAACATCAAAAGTATCCTTAGGTGTAAAGATTGTTGAATTTAGATGACATCGTCTTTATCAAATCAACAAATCAAAGTAAAAATGATTTTCACACCAATAACATCCAAAACTATTTAGCACTTTTTCAAGATCTTCAAGGACGTGCAAACCCGTTTAAATTTTCCAACCAAACTCCCTCAGATATATTTTCCTTTTAGAGGTGATAAACTAAATTCTCAAACTTTGGAGAATTGATGGAGAAACCTATTGGCCCATAATTGGCATGTATTTCTTTTTAGCGCCTTTAAATTTTTCGGGCTCTTTTAACCTCTTTGGACCCCGGATAATAAAATTCCTCAATTTTTTAGGTCCATTTTAACGGTGGCTTTTGCGCAAAGGATAGGTATTTACCTTTCGCAGCCCCTCCCCGTTTTAAAATAACACACAGTCTCACCAAAACGGTTTTTACATGCACACCAATCTTATCAAGTTTTATCATGCTTGATTCATTTTATGGACAAGATTGAAGTGAAAACACTCAACCAACATAAGATAAGATAAGAACAATATTCAAACAAATCCGTGCATGTGTGTAGTAAAGGAAATCATGAGTCAAACATGTAGGAAGAAACACTTAATTACATCTTAATGACTCCAAACATTATAAAGCACAACAATGACAAGATATATTGTCTCAAAACACTATCAAATAGTCACATGAATAAATGGAATGAAATTTGTGACTTGGTTATCTTAAATGCTCATCTATAAAAGGTAAAAACAAAAATCTTTTTGTTCTTCTTCTAAAATTTTATAAAAAGAAAAACTTTTTGATCTTTTCTAAAATAAAAATCTTTTTGTTCTTTTCTAAAATTTTTATAAAAGATAAAATCTTTTTGATCTTTTCAAAAAAATATAAAAGAAATAATAATACACAAGATACAGTCTAGCAATAGAAATCATATGATGTAAACATGACAAAGCATCATATCCTAGACACGGACCATCCCTTCAATCAACTGTGCAAATCCCTAAAGATTTTCTAAGACACTCGAATCTAAGGGCATCTAAAGGTTTCGTGAAAATATCAGCTAACTGACGGTCGGTGGGAACATAACTCAGAGATACGACTTTCTCTTCAACAAGCTGTCGAATAAAGTGCTCACATATCCTGATGTGCTTTGTGCGCGAATGCTGGACTGGATTGCGGGATATGTGTATCGCGCTCGTGTTATCACAGGAGATGGTCATGGTGTCCTGTGAAATCCCATAATCCTCCAGCATTTGTTTCATCCATAAGAGTTGTGTGCAACAACTCCCGGCAGCGATGTACTCAGCCTCTGCAGTGGATAAGGAGATGGAGTTTTGCATCTTGCTCAACCAGGAGTCAAGGGCAGAACCAAAATAAAAACACCCATCAAAAGTGGTCTTACATCCATCTACATCCCCGGCCCAATCGGCATCTGAATAGGCGGACAAACGGTCATTGGTATCAAAGGAATACCAAATACCATATGAGAGAGTCCCACTCACGTATTTGATAATACGTTTTAGAGCGAGTAAGTGTGACTCTTTCGGGGACGCCTGATATCGCGCACAGACTCCAACACTAAAGGAAATGTCAGGATAACTAGCAATCAAGTAGAGAAGACTACCTATCATACTCTGATACAAGGTTTGCTTTATGTCCTTACCTGAAGTGTCCTTACCAATCTTGATAGAAGTACTCATAGGTGTACGAGAATGCTTAGCGGAGTCTAAACCAAATTTCTTCACTAGGTCTCTAGCATACTTAGATTGAGAGATGAACATCCCATCCTCTAGCTGATGAACCTGGAGACCAAGGAAGAATGTAAGCTCACCTACCATGCTCATCTCAAACTCACTTTTCATCTCCTCCTCAAAGTGGTGAGCATGCTGGGAGCATGTGGATCCAAAGACTATGTCGTCCACATAGACTTAGGAAACCAAACTTGCACCGTCATCACTCCTGACGAACAACGTCATATCAACTCCCCCTCTCTTGAAGCCATGGGCTAAGAGATAGGAAGTAAGCCTCTCGTACCAAGCACGGGGTGCTTGCTTCAAACCATACAAGGCTTTTCTTAGATAGTATACGTGTTCCGGGTGCATAGGGTCTTCAAACCCTTTTGGTTGAACCACATAAACCTCTTCATGTAGAATTCCATTTAGAAAGGCACTCTTGACATCCATCTGATATAACTTAAAGCGCAGATGACATGCGATGGCGAGTAGTAAGCAGACGGACTCAAGCCTCCCAACAGGAGCAAATGTCTCCCCAAAGTCTACACCCTCAATCTGTGTGTAGCCTTGAGCGACCAACCTAGCTTTATTTCTGATTATGGTACCATTTTCATCCATTTTATTCTTGAAAATCCACTTGGTACCTATCACATTAGTCTCACTAGGTCGGGGGACTAGTTCCCAGACATTATTCTTTTTAAACTGAAGCAACTCATCCTGCATAGCAGATATCCAGTGTTCATCCTTAAGTTCTTATTTGTGATTCTTGTTCTAGATTGTGGACGTGTAGCAAAAGTGGCTAACAATATTCTCGAGCTGAGCACGAGTCTTGACCCCTAAGGTAGGATCGCCAACAATAGCAGAAGGATCATGACTCTTTCGAACCCAAGCAGGTGTGTCCCCTAACACAGGAGTAGAGTCCACAGAATGTGGGTGAGGGACAAGTAAATTACTGTCAGAAAAGTCCTCATCCTCACATTGAAGGCTAGAATCAATAAACGTGGAAGGTTCGTCATCTTGCACGGTGACTTTTATTGACTCCATAACCTTGGAGCTCTTCAGGTTAAAAACCCAGTATGCTCTACTGTTTGATGAATATCCTAGAAATATTCCCTCATCGCTTCAGGAGTCAAACTTTCCTAATTTCTCTCTATCCCGTAGGATATAACATTTACTCCCAAAGACACGAAAATATGCTAGGTTGGGTTTCTTGCCAGTCCACAATTCATAAGGCATCTTAAGTGTGTGTGGACGTAGGTACACCCTATTCACCGTATGGCATGCAGTAGACACTGCCTCTGCCCAAAATCTCCTAGAAACCTTACGACCTAGAAGCATAGATCTCGCAATTTCTTGAATCTTTCTATTCTTTCTCTCAACAATCCCATTTTGCTGAGGAGTTTTCACAGAAGAAAACTCATGTTTTATTCCAAGACTGTCACAGTAAAGATCAACCTTTGCTTCTTTAAATTCTGTGCCATTGTCACTACGTATCCTGTTAATAGTGATACCATGCTGATTTTGCAAGACATAGCACTTGGTCGTTAGAAATTCAACAGCATCTAATTTCTCTCTCATAAAATCAACAATCGAATATCTGGAGAAATCATCTACCATCACGAGGATATACCTCTTACCACCCAGAATCTCAGTGCGAGTAGGACCTATAAGATCCATGTGAATTAACTCAAGCACACGGGATGTGGTAATGGAATGCAGCTTCCGGTGGGGACTGAGGATTTGTTTTCCCATCTGACAGGGCCCACAAACCGTGGAAGTTGACTTTCCAAGAGAAGGTAAGCCTCGTACTAGGTCCTTTTTAGCTATTCGTGACAAATCACTTACGTTCACGTGACCTAGACGCTGGTGCCACAGATCCATAGGAGTGATCGTGGTGTTGTTACGGACAAGTGAGGATGTGGGCAAAATCCCATAGCAGTTATCTTCTGTCCTCACTCCTTGAACTAAAAGTTTACCGGCTTGATCATAGACATTACACATATCCCGGTCAAACTTTATGGCAAAGTCATCGTCGCATAGTTGGCTAATGCTGAGAAGGTTAATTTTTAACGTTTGACGTACAAAATATTTTCCAGCTTAGGAAATCCTGGTAAAACAACTGTACCTCATCCTACAATGCTAGATTTGCTCCCATCACCAAAGGTGACTCTTCCATCCTTATAATCCTTAAGGTGGGTAAAAAATGAGACATCACCTGTCATATGTTTGGAGCAACCACTATCAAAATAACACTGTGAGGTATTGTGCGCTTTGAGAGCGACATGAACAACAAGGGCCTTTACAACTTTCTTAGGCACCCAAGATGTGGTAACCTTTTGTATTCCTTTGTTGTTGTTCGTTTTAGCTGAGATGCGAGAAGCATTCACTGACGGTAAAGAGATCTGTCGGAATTCCTCCATCAAACTCTGTGATGTGGCAGCTAAAAACTCAACACGCTCTCTTAGATTGGCATAATCATCAGTATGATGTGGTGGAGCAGTAGTAAATCGTGTCCGACCCAAACTATAGCAAAACTCCCTGAGGTGGCCATTTCTTTTACAATAAGTACAAAAGAACACAGTATTAGGCGGACCTTGGTTTAATTTTCTTAGTCGAACTCTCCTACTTGGTTTTTTATGATGGCCATATGGAGTCGTAGTAAACTCAGGAATTAATCCAGGTGCAATTTGGGATGTGGTGGCACCCTCATAACCTATTCCTTGCTATCACCAAAACCTAAAGCGGGGACGAGGAGCATCTTTCCCGTCTTTCCAGATCTGTCCTCGATTTGTACCTTGACTTCCCTAGCTCTCTCAAAATCATGAGTAAGCTGGGAAATACGGGCTTCAAGTTTCTTACAAGTTTCCATGGAGGAATGGAGCTCACTCGTAAGACTAGCCACTTGATTAATCAAGTTCCCTTTCTCTTTCTCAAAACAATTCTCTCTTTCTCTAAACAGACTCTCTTTCTCAATAAAAGCAGACTCTTTTTCTCTCAAGGTAGTGTAGGTGAAGGATTATTTCTCTCTTTCTTCTTCTAAATCTTCTTTTAAAGTGGTGATCCTAAGAACGAGTGCTTTGTTACGCTTTTTGGTTTTAAATGATTAATTATATAATTCAGCGTAGGCGCGTTGAAGATTACACTCGCTCTCACTTGCATCATCCTCCCCCTCACTCACATCATTCTCACTGTCGAGGAGTCCTTGTGAAGTAGCATCCTCATCGTCGTGAGGAGCACTAGACGAATGACTAGCCATGAATGTTGTGAAGTTACATTCATTCGGTGACTCGTCTCCAGAGTCCACCGTCTCGACCTCACTGTCGTCACTAAGGGTAGCATTTAGGACATCTTTATTTTTTTCTTTTGCAAGTCTATTTAGTCTAGTTGCACACTCAAAAGCTCTATGTCCCTTACCATCGCACTCATAGCATCTATCACCGTCTTTAGGAGGGTATTTAAAACCTTTTTCATTTTTCTTTTTCTCAAAAATCCTTTTATCTTTGAAATTTTTATTTTTCTTAAATTTAAGAATTTTCTTGAAATTTTTTGCAAATAAAGCCAAATCATCTAAATCAAAATCACACTCAGAATCTGACGTTTCTATTTCTCTTTTTCTAGATGATTCAACTCTCTTTCTTGCCGAACCCTCACTTTTTATAGCTTGAGCATTAAGTGCAATACTCTTATCTTTCGGTTTGAAGGATTTAGGAAACATATCAATTTCATAAGTTTGTAAGTTTCCTACAAGTTCCTCCAATTTAAGTGTGTTTAAATTTCCTATAGAATTTAGCACAGTGACTTTGGGGATAAAACGCTTAGGAAGTGATCTTAGAATCTTTTTAACAACTCTTGCATTAGGAATATGTTCACCAAGATTAAAACTAGTGTTAACAATATCAGATAATCTAGCATAGAATTCATCAAAACATTCAGTTTCAAGCATGGTGATTGTTTCAAATTGAGCTGTTAAATTTTGCAATTTAGATTATTTTACGGCATTAGTTCCTTCATGGGTAAGTTGCACAACATCCCATGCCTCTTTTGACGTGGAGCACATCATAATTCGTCGGAACTCGTCAGGTGTGACGGATCCAGAAATAGCACTTAAACCCTTAGAGTTAAAAGACGACCATTTAAATTCATCTTCGGTCCAATCAGCGATAGATTTTAAATTGGTCACGTTATTAGCAGTGACGGAGGGAGGTGTCCATCCATTTTCTACTAAAATCCAAACTCGTTCATCAATTGCTTTTAAGGAAGATTTCATGCGGGCTTTCCAATAAGCATAGTTTGTCCCGTCAAAAACAGGCATTTTATTATATAATTTCTCCATTAGAACATGCTCTTTTTTTAAAAAAAACAATTTTTCAGAAAAGTTGATACCTTTAGAAAAATTTTGCGGAAAAATTACACGGTATATTGTGTAATTGGCTCTGATACCAATTTGTAGACTACGCTTTTGTTCAAATAAAGGAATTATTTAATTAAACACCGTTTATCAATTAAATCCTAAAACATGCATCTAGATGATTTATCAATTAAAATAAATATAGCATGTGACACAACATATCAGGAAAAATCCCCGCAGGGCAAAACCATATTATTTTCACTATAATTTGTAAAGAACGGTTTACACGGATTATACTGAAAATAAGTGTGACATACGAAAATACCCGTAGGTGTCAGTTCCGATGTTGTCGGCTGGAATCTCCCGCAAGAATTCTATATGGGCAGCAATGAAGAAGAATTCGGCTTCTCCACAAAATACACCAAAAGTGCAGATGGCTTCTTGAAAGTATTCCAAAGTGTACAAAATGCCTCTAGAGAGGTTCTATGATATGTGTATGTTGTGTGTACTAAATAAGATAGGAAGAGTACATTATATAGGAGGGATTAGGGCTCACAAAACACCTTTCATAAAACATGGAGGAGACATGGCCGGATTATACTAAAGGTGTTGGGAAAAGCAAATGAGTGGAGTCAATAATTTTGGCTCAAGGAATCTGCAGCCTACAGGGACCCCGAACCGGTTCGGGTCCCCTGCTAACCGGTTCGCCCCCCCCAAACCGGTTTGGGTTGGGTTCGGGGACAAGGGCTGGCCCAAAGGTTTGAACACTTAGAAAAAATTCAGGATGCTTTAAAGTATTTTTCTTCAAGTTGAAGAAGCTGCTCATTTCTTCACAAATGATGATTCCTCATAGGGCAGGGATACCGTTGCAACTCTACCTGACATTTACTATAAGGTTTGTGGGGGCTCTGCTAGCACAAGAAATCGATGGGCAAGAGAGGTCAATCTACTACCTAAGCAGGATCATACATGGACTAGAGCTAAGATATAATAGTATAGAAAGACATTATTTAGCCTTGGTATTTGTAGCACACAAACTTATATGCTATCTTTCATAATTCACATTGTGACAAGATATGACCCAATTAATTTTTTGTTAACACGAACTATTTTGATTGAAGCATCTAAGTGGTTCCTTATCCTTCCAGAATATGACTTAAAATGTGTGGTCCCTTGCGCGATCAAGATCTAGGCGTATGCATATTTATTGGAAAATTTCCCATATGGGGTATTTGGGCCACCCCGAGAGAGCATTCTAGGGGATGACTTGCAGGAAAAAAATTTGGATGCCAACCTTGAAGAATGGACAATTAAGTTTAATGGTTCTTTGGAGAAAAAGAAGGGAGGGGTGAGGGTTTTCCTTTCTAAAGGGAAGGAAGAATTTAGCCTTTATTACAAGTTAGATTTACCTTGATCTAACAATGAAGAAGAGTATGAAGTGTTGTTACTAGGGTTCCTAGAGGACCTTCGAAGGGGCATTCGCGCACTACGCGTCAAAGGTGATACGAACATGGTGGTTCAGCAAGTGAATGGGGAATATGCATTGAAGCACCTCAGTCTAGTGCCTTACAGAATGATCATTCAATGGTTGATCAACCAGTTCTATCAAGTCAATAAGAAGGAATCCCAAAATGATGAGTAGGCATGTTAATGCCTATGCCACCATTACCCAAAAGTTGGCTATGAAAATCAATACAACTATTGTGGTGATATAACGGAGAACATCTCCTTTAGTTGTGCAATCAATCTTGTTAATGGAAGATGATTCAGATTAGAGGGGCGAGATTAGGAAGAAGTTGTAGTCGGGGGAAGGCTAGATGGAACTAAAAGAGATAGCGTAATACTTTGATAATCAAGGAAACATACACTTCAAGAACATGGGAGGATGGTTATGAAGGTGCGTAGGTCAAGAAGAAATAGAAAAGAGGTTAAAAAAGAAACATGATGAACACTGTGAGGAAACTGAGATCCCTCTATACAGAAGAATTCAAAGGGAGGGGTACTTTTGGCTAACGATGAAGCAAGACACAACATAGTTACAATGAAGGTGCGATAAATGTTAACTTTTCATTCAAGCAACCGAATTCCACTTCGTTGGGACTCAGAAAGACTCGAGGAAACCTTACATTGATTTTATCAAAGATAGAGTTATTCTTATGGAGAAAATAGATGCGATGGGACTCAAGCGAAGGTCGCCTTGATCTTACATTTATGAGCATCAACTCTATCGCAGAGTTTACTTCAAAAAACCATTGAGATGCATCACAAAGGAGGAGGCAATAAAAGTTATAAAATAAGTTCATGATCCAGCTCACATCAGAGGAGCAAAGCTATATGACCAGTTAATGGCCTTGGGTTATTATTAGCTAACTATAGAGAAGGATTCTGTCGAGTTTGTATAAAAATGCAAGGAGTGCCAACTGCATGAAAACATGATCTATGCTCCTTCGGTGGACTTACATTCTTTAGCCACTCCTTACATATTCCACACTTAAGCGTTTGACCTAGTAGGGGAAACACCCCCATTTTTTAGGGGAAATATTTGGATACTCATGGTAATATAATGCATTACAAAGTGGGCTGAAGCGATATCACTCAAAAGAGCAACTATAGGTATGGTGGCTAACTTCATCAAAGAGTACATTATTTACAGGTTTGGGATTCCAAAGGTTATCCTCTCTGATAACGGGACCCCATTTATCAATAAAGAAGTAACGATACTTACAGACAAATACTCCATCATCCATCATACCTCAATGGTGGCGTATCCTAAGGGCAATGGTCAAGACGAAGCAACTAATAAGATATTGGTCAACATCTGGCCAAGATGATGGAAGACTTCTCAAGATCGTGGGATGATAATATTCCAGCAGTCCTGTGGGCCAATCGAATAACCAAGAGGAAGCCTATACATTTGGAGCTGAAGAAATTCTGACGATTGAGCTGGAAGTTCCTTCGGCAAGATATGCCTTGCGAAGCTGCATACTCTGTCAGAACTGACATGTACAGTTGGAAGCATTGGATGAGCACAGGGACAATGAGATGCAACAATTTTAAATGTACATGAAGTAGCTTTCCAAGGCATATGACAACTTGATGAGGCCGAGAAAATTTAAGGAAGGGGACTTAGTTTTGAAGGCAGCAGTGAAGCATATTCAGGATCTCCCATTGCCTAAATTTACTGTGAATTAGGAGGGACCTTTCATCATAAAAGAGGCTCACGATTTAGGTTACTTATTAATCTCAAAGGTGGAAGAAGATAAACCCTTCAAGATGAATAACTAGTGGTTAAAGGTTTATCATATTTAAGTTAATAACCTCAGTTAGAAATTTATTTTTAATAAAGTTATGTTGCAATTATTTGTATGAGTTGTTTCTTTTATAATGAGATGAAAAAAAAGAGTTTGCATGTAAATTGTAAGAGTTTAAACTTTATAATAAACAGAAGCGTTGCAATAAAATGACACATGATGAAAAAATACTACATCTTTCATTGATATGATTTGTAAAGATTACAAAATTGGGAACTACTACCCAAGAATTACATCTAATACAAATAAATAAAAGATTTTCAATAGAAACTAAGGGATTTCTAGCCTATAAGAAACCACAGATCAAGCCAGAAAAAAAAGTCCTCGGGAAAGCCTGACGAAGCTTCCAAGCATGTCCTCTAAGCAGCAATGCATCCTTCATGACGAGTCTGCACTTGAACTCTTTCGATGAACAGAGTTTCCCATTCCAACATGGCCCTTGATAAAGCTTATTCTACAACCCTCACTCTCTCATCAGCTACCACTAATAGGGGGCAACTCTGCTAGCCTCTTCTCCTCAGATCGCTGGCCCACTACCTGTTTCAGAGAGAGTTCTCTACGACTTTCCAACTGATGGCTCTTCAGAAGTTTCAAGTGGCTAATCAGCCAATTCAGTTAGAAGCCATCCTTGCCCATCTCCTTCAAACTTCTTAAGTGATCGTTCTTAACTGCTCTGGTAAGATTAGACGTTGGAGTATTGACAACCTCAATAATAACGACCACCGAACCTTGTAGTGTCCCATCACCAGCACTGATAAGCACCCAAAAGTATTATATTTATACCTTAAATAGACGATTTTTAATTTTTAATTCTCGGTAAAATCAGAGTTATGTTGGTATTTGTTTATTTTGTAGAAAATTATGCATTTGCAGTGTCAAACAAGCTTAATTCGAGGCAATTGCTATAAACAAGTGGTCAAGTACATAAAAAAGTGGCAGCGGTGTTGTAAAAGAAGCCTAACCTAGTCCCCTACCAATTACCAAAACCCAAACCTAAGCCTAAACCGAGTCTAGACCGGGCCCCAGCCTCGTGTGTTTTTAGTTTGTATTTTTAAATTTTTTTTAGATTTTTATTTGTGCCGTATATATTTTTTAGAATTTATTTGTGCCAATAGTTGTATATATTAGAGTCCGCATTATGCGCCGGCTATTTTTATTTTATTTTTGTAAATATTTTAGGTGAATATATTTTATTAGATTTTTAGTTACTTTATCTTATTTGTTTTTAGTTTTTTTTAGTTTAGTTTAATTATTATTTTGTGTCTTTTATTAATAAATTAGGATTTTAATTTTTTAGATTTTAATTTTTAATTTTATTATTTTTATTTTAGGTAGTCATAGTTTTATTTTATTTTATTTTTAGTCGTGTACAAATTAAAACGCACACACTAAACTATCCTACACTCTCCTACATCTAAAACAGTCGCTCACACACACCACCACTCCACTAACCTACACCCACATACCATGTAAACACACCACACCAAACATAAACCCTTCCATCTTCTTCCTTAAATAATACTCTCTCTCCTCTCACATCCATAACCCGAAAACCCATTAACCCCTCTTCCTCGTCCACCACCCCAAACAACCTCCCAACCCACTGATCGAAACTGGATAACCACCAAAATCGACGACTCAACCCAATTGAACTGACAACCCACTTTTAAAAATGCGGGCACCTAAACCGCGTCCAAACCTGCCGGAGTTAACCTTTAACCCACTGCTCCAGCAACCCAAACCCGTATGAACCCATTTCAAACTCGATACCCAACCTAGTTAAGCCGAACTCGAAATCCACACCCAAAACCCGAGCTTCAAAAACTCGGCCTGAAACCCATCTCGGCCAAACCTTAACCCGTTTTACCCATGGCAGCCCTTACCTGGACCTTCCTTACCTGCCATTCGACCCATTTCTACCAACCTTCGATCCCTACAAACCTTACACACCCCTAAACTCAAGAACTTATTTAACCACTTTGATCCTATACCTACCTCTGACACAGCTTTTCCAATCGCAACTACAGATGACACCAAACCCATCATCTACAAATCCCCTACCTCCATACCTCTGAATAAAATAAGACTCTTCATTTCACACAAGGGGGATCCAAGGGTGCAAGAGTGGGGAGGAAGAAAAATTCGGACACTACAGAAGCATTTTACCTTTGGAACTCAATTTTTGGAGTCCATTTTTAGTTGTAGATTGTACAAAAATTTTATTTATTCTTTTAAAATTATTTTTAGTGATTTGAGTGAGTCGGAATATATTGTGAGACACAAATTTTGGAATTTTGGCATTTCTTCGAGTGTTGTAATATTTCAAAATTGTGGGTGCACTTAATTGTTCATATTTGGAAAACTATTATTAAGTTCAAGGAGACTTTGTTCAATTATTTTTTTTTTCATTCCATTTTATTTAGTATGCCTTTTATTGTGTTAGTATTACATTTTATATGTAATATTACCAAAATGAGAGGCTAAATACCTCATTCAAGGGGTGAGATGAAACCCTTAACTTAATTATTTTTATTTTTAATTTGTTTATTATTATGCCCCTTTGAATATTAATATTAAAATTTTATAATTTTTATTTACGCCACCAGAGGGTGAATTATTTTCGGGAGAAAATCACCAATTCAGATTATAATATTTATTTATTAATTAAACCAGAGATAGGAAATTTTTAAATAATATTATAGTTCGAATTTCTCTACTCTAAAAATGTATTTCTTTATGATTTAAAATACTTTTAGTGAATTTTTCCTAGCAGGTGATTTATTAGAAAATGTTTAAATCTAATTTTTGTGAGTATGTGAAATTTAAATATTAATCTTCTAAAAGGACTATATGCAATTTTACATTTGCAACGAGAGTTGATTTGTGAATTTATATATATTTTGGGGTATTTCAAATATACAAACTAATTAATGAAAATAAATAGGTCAAGTGGTGAAGTTTAATCCCTTGAATTATCTCATAATTATTTTCTCATCATATTTATCTCACTTTATCATTTTATTTATTTATTAGTGTAGTTTTAATTTTAGTTCATATTTAGTAGTATAAATATCCCTTAAAAATTATTTTAGAAATTATATATAGTCTTCGCTTTGCTCTTGTCCACATTAAGGAGTGCAGTTGACCCCTTACTCTCCAATATACAATTTAGTATGTTTGTAGGCACCAAAAGGAATTTTTGATTAATGGTCTTTTATTCTACAACGACTGTACCCAAAAGACGTGTTATCAAATGGCACCGTTGTCGGCTTTTTAAGCGTTGAACTTTGCTCAAGCTTTTGGCGATTGACTTTTCATGAAGTGTCGTTGCCGACTTTTTGAGTTGAGGAGCGTTTTGAAGACTTATACATTTGTTCATTTGTATATATTCTTTATTATTCATATATTGTTTGTATTAGGATATTGAGGCTTTGTACATTTATTTGTGGTGATTTTGAATACCAATTATTTGTAACAGTTAATCATAAAAAGAGAAAAGGAAAACGGGATAAGGTAGAGAGAGAGCGTCCTTGGAGTGGAATTTTGAACCCTCTCTACTTTGGGCCCGTAGGACTCTCGGGGACGACTGAAGTTAAGCGAACTTTCTCCGGGTCAACTAAACTTGATCTTCACCTTATGTGTGTAAAAGTCGTAGGAGGTACATTTCTTTATCACTCGCGCATCTCTTGTTAGCGAGTCCATTTATTGTTTAAATATATGATCTTATGTGACTTTATTTTTTGCATAATCTTACTTTGAATGGTTTGATGAATTAATTGGACTTAAGACCTAAACCCGATCATTGGAAGGAGTTGGGATTTCATCACCCACTCAATCACTTTAACCCACTTGCGTGTTAATCTGTGCCTTCACATAATTAAAGTTAACCAACTAGCGAGTCAAGTAAGAGCACACTTTTCAAAGGCGATGTATAAGGCTCCGTGTTTTTCTCTCCCGCGGATTAATTAAAAATTTGACTACCCAATCGCTTAATCGAAGACAAAAATTGGCTATGCGCTACTTAGGATTTTTCCTTTGCTTGTATGTGTCTAATTCACCCTTTGGTAATCGATTTTGAGTGCTCCTACCTTTTGCATTTCAACGAGAGTCTGTTGTATCTCATTTTTCAAAAAAAAAATCCAAAAATATTTTTAATATGAAAAAAAACTCCAAAAGTATTTTTTATTTTTTGTAACGCCTAATATCTCCAGATTATCCCCCCCCAAAACCAAATTCTTTCCCATCTTCCAAAAAAAAATCCTTCTTTTTCAAGATATTTGAACATAAAAAAAAAAGTCACAAAAAACTTCTTTCTTTCTCAAAATGTTCGAAATGACCAAAAAGATTTTCATTTTTCATTTTAAAAAGAAATCCCAAAAATATTTTCTTTCTTTTTCAAAATATTCAAAAACCAAAAAAAAATAATATATATATTCTTTTATCTTGAAAAAAAATAAAAATTAAGGCCCATGATCAGTCCTTCTTCACCCACCCTTGTAGCCTTTATCTAACAAGATTGACGCTTCGGTCTTGTTTGGGAGTGATTCTCATCACCCAGTTTTTCTTCCACCCCATGCTTTCATAGTTATTATCTTTAGGGTGAGAACGGTTTCATCTGGCTGACGACGTTAAACTTAGCACTACCGAGAGGCAGCCGATGTTTTTGAGTATGAGTCTTATCATGTTTAGGGGGGGGTTTACAAAATTCTTTACCATGTTTATAGACTTGTACACATTTTTATCTTGTTTCTTATTCATGTTTCATCTTGGATACGTGTGGTCCACATCATTAGCGGTTGATTATGGTAGTCTCTTTCCTACCTTATGCTCTCAATTTTAAAAATCATTTTATTTAACATCGCGGATGATGCTCCTTTTTGTTTGGGGGTGGGGAATTTTATCAAAATTGTTCCTGTTTTGAAAAAAAATCATAAACATGACTTCATTTTTAAAATTTTCGAACAATTTCTTTCATCTCACTCATTGACGTGAATTTTCTATCATCCGTCTTTTAAGTCTAGGAATCAATTAAGAGAATTTTATAGCTTAAGTAATGCGTACCAAGTAATTTTGCACCATGAATTTCTAGACTCAACAAAATTTGTGCACTTATCACGTCACTATGGTTTAGAGTTGAAGGGTACTATAATTCTCAAGAGAACCTTAAGGATCACTAGTGGAGAGATTAACTTGTGAGATTTGTGCCTTTAACCTTTTCAGAGTATTATACACAATCTCCGAATCACAAGTTGATTCAACTTCCTTTGGATACCGTACTTTAAGTCATTGTATGATCTCATTATTCTTCAAATTTTGGCATAATCACTGAGGATGGCATCACTTTCGAGTTATAAGAAACATGTGTCTTTTAGTTTGTCCCGAACACTAATCATTTACCCCATTTTCTATGTCCCACCATCCATTTTCCATATTACTTCATCATCCATACCATCCATATATCATTATTCTATCATCACCATACACCATTCATATCTTTATACCACCCATTTTCCTCCCACCATTTTGAAAAAGTGAAGAGTGTTGAAAGTATAAAATAAAAAAGCCATCATAGAGAGTGTTTGCATTTTCACTAAATATCTCTCTCATAGTTCATTTCAATGGAGAAAATTTTAGTCAAATCTATGTTAGGGGTTATTTGTAATTTTTAACAGATTTATCTCATACCTTGATGAGTATTTGGAAATTAAAAAATGTGAAAAAAAGAAAAGAAGAAGAAGAAGAAGAAGAAGAAGAAGAAGAAGAAGAAGAAGAAGAAGAAGAAAAGAAAAAAAAGAAAAAAAATAAAGTTTGCAGTCAAGTTTTTGTGAAATAAAGACATTTGTTCCTCAAGTGTAATATACTCTTCTCAAACAAACAACATACATTCATCATATCACCTTCCTGCCTCATATCATTCCATCATTCTCAGTTTATTTCCCCTCACCCATAAACATCCATATTTTCCTTAGGTGTTCGGGTAAATGAAAAGTCTACGTGGTGAATTACTCAACATTCTCGATATAATGATCTTCATTCTTTCATGAGATCATTTTTCTTTCTACAATGTTCGTTCTTTCTTATATCCGTTCGAGATGTTTGACCTTTCTTTCATTTACTCACCTCCTCACACACAAGAGCGATACACTTACCCAAATCTCATGAGTTCGTTTGAGAGAGTTATATCTAGTGAGATTTGAAGTTGAAGCAATGATTCCAAAAAGGTGATCTAAGAATTACTCTTACGATATTCAACCCGTTTCGATTGATTCACAATACATATGTTGAGTTCTAGGAAGATTTTCCTTGTGTATTCACTTAGCTAAACATTTTATACACTTCTAGATTTTATTCCTTAAAATATTTTTCTCGTGATGGATTGTGCGATTGTTATACGTCTATTAAGAGATTAACTGTCATTTAAAAATAAAGAACTTTGTGGGTATATTCACTGCAAATCCTCACGAGACAACATTCGTCCTCTAGGACAACCTAGAGGTTTAACGGCTTGTTTCACATGCTAGGTGCAATCGCCTGTACCCGTGAAAGTGACACACTTTTGGTTTCTTATCTTTTTTCCTCTTTCTTTCTATTTTTGCACTACGACTAGAAATGTTTTGTTTTGGGGTAGTGTGATAACCATCCAAAAGTGTTATATTTATATCCCAAATAGACAGTTTTTAATTACTAAGTCTCGGTAAAATTGAACTTATGTTGGTAGGTCAATATGCATTTGCGGTATCAAACAAGCTTAATTCGAGGCAATTGCAATAAATAAGTGGTCAAGTACATCAAATGTGGTAGCGATGCTGTTTAAGGAGCCTAATCCAGTCCCCTACCAATTACCCAAACCCAAACCAAAGCCTAAACCGAGTCCAAAGTAGTCCCGAGCCTCATGTGTGTTTAGTTTGTATTTTATTAGATTTTTATTTGTGCCGTATATATTTTTTAGAATTTATTTGTGTGAATAGTTGTATATATTAGAGTTCATATTGTGCATCGACTATTTTTATTTTATTTATGTAAATATTTTAAGTGTATATATTTATTAGATTTTTAGTTACTTTATCTTATTTGTTTTTAGCTTTTTTTTAGTTTAGTTTGATTTTTATTTTGTGTCTATTATTAATAAATTAGGATTTTATTTTTTTAGATTTTAATTTTTAATTTTATTAGCTTTATTTTAGGTAGTCTTAGTTTTATTTTTTTTTAATTTTTAGTTGGGTACAAATCAAAACATACACACACTAAACTATCCTACACTCTCCTACATCTAAAATACTCACTCACACACATCACCACTCCACTAACCTACACCCACATACCATGTACACTCACCACACCAAACACAAACCCTTCCATTTTCATCTTTAAACCATATTCTCTCTTCTCTCACCTCCATAACCCTAAAACCCATTAACCCCTCTACCTTATCCACCACACCAAACAACCTCCCAGCCTACTGATCGAAACCGGATAACCACCAAAACCGGTGACTCAACCCACTTGAACCGACTACCCACTTTTAAAAATGTCGGCACCTGAACCGTTGCCATACCCGCCGAAGTTAACCTTTAACTTGTTGCTCCAGCAACCTAAACCCACCTGAACCCATCTGAAACTCGATACCCGACCTCCTTAAGGCAAACTCGAAATCCACACTCGAAACTCGAAACATCAAAATCCCAGCCTAAAACCCATCTCGGCCAAACCTTAACCCATTTTACCAATGGCATCCCATACCCGGACCTGCCCTACCTACCATTCGACGCATTTCCCCCAACCTTCAATCCCTACAAACCTTACACATCCCCAAAATCAAGAACTGATTTAACCATTTCAACCCTATACCTACCTCTGACACACCTTTTCCAATCGCAGCTACAAACGATACCAAACCTATCATCTGTAGTGCCCCTACCTCCATGCATCTGAATAAAAGAAGACTCTTCGTTTCACACAAGGGGGATCCAAGAGTACAAGAGTGGGGAGGTAGAAAAATTCGGACACTTCAAAAACATTTTAGCTTTGGAACTTCATTTTTTAGTCCATTTTTAGTTGTAGATTGTATAAAACTTTCAATTATTCCTTTATAATTGTTTCTAGTGATTTGATTGGGCGAGAATATATTGTGAGACACAAATTTGATGGAGTTCATCCCCAAGGAGAACACACTGGTAAATCAAGACTCTATTAGGAAAACAGTAGTGATTTGGTGATGTCTCTCTCTTTGAATTTAGGCATTTTATACATTGGTTGTGTGTGGCCTTGGTAAACACGAGTTAATACCCCCAAAGAGGACATAAAGAATACAATCCCTCATAGTATTTCACTTGATATTCCTTATTGTTTGGCCTTAACAAGAATTTATTATTTTTTTATTGTATTGTCCCCTACATGGTTGTTGTTTAATGGTTGAGGAGTGTAGAAGTTGGTTGTTAGTGGTTGAGAAGTGAAGTTTAGTTTCAGGATTTGAATTGTTTAACATATTTTATCTTAATCATAAGTTTCACTTTAGCTGTTAATAATTGCATAATTCATTGGATGCTTGAATACCTTCATGTGTATTCTTTTATTACTCTACTATTATTGCATGTGGCGGTGGTCAAAATGGTTCTTCGAGATCTTGATATGACCATACCTCACACACTTATCAATAACAGAGGTCATACACCTCCCGCTCGAATCTCAGCACATTGATGCACATCTTTACTATATACCCTCCCCTTGGATCCTTATCAATAGCAGTGGACCTTTATAAAAAAAAATATGTATTTTGAATTTCCTTAGTAAACTTTTATGATTCAAATTTCAAGGAATGAGAATATTTGGTTTTGAATTTGTGATTCATAAATAACAGTGTTGAGTTTCCTCGTGATTTAACTTAAAGTCTTGAATTGGGATATTTAGAAAGAGTTATTTGAGGTAGTTCAACTACACTACTTAGTGTGTTAAATAACAAACCACACAATGTTTAGGGTAATAGTGTAATTAGGATGACTACATATGGATTTATTAACACAGTAAATTCTCTGCCTCCTCAAGTGTGATTTTACTCTTCCAATCCATCCAGTAAAATAATTTTCGAGACGAACACTGAGTATTGGCCTTTTGGAGATGATTGGGCTCAAACAATCTATCAAATACCATGTACAATAATTATATATTATTATGATTGAAAGATTATAATATCATAGAAGATGGAGAAGAAGTAATATATTAAACTAAACTCTCCTTTTATGGATGTTTCCTTTGATTTAGAGAATGTACAATCCTATGATAAAATATTATAGACACATTCATCATTATTTGAACATTTTGAAGTTCTAAGTACATTTAATTCCATGTCCTATTTAATTTGAGATGTTTATTATTGTTTGAAAAGTTTGACGATATGAACTCAATGAATGGTAGTTGCAGAATCTGCATGCTTCCTCTGCTACTCTATGGCTTATTGTGTGATAAGCATCCAAAATTGTTTATTTTATACCCCGAATAGAAGTATTTTAGTCACTTATGTTAATTCAAAATGTCCTTATATTGTATTTTCTTATTTTGTAGGCCAATCGTCAGTCGCAGTATCAAATAGTGCTAATTCGGTGTAATTACGACAAAGTAGCGATTAAAAACATTCAATGAAGAAAATCAAAGCGGGTGCGAAGTTTGAAGTCCTTTTTGAGCTTGTCCAAATAAGTTCCGATGTTACGATCCCTGTCCCCGAACCAAACCTAAGCCTACACCAAGCGCAGTCCATTACCCGAGCCTCGTGTGTGTTTAGTTTGTATTTTTATTAATTTGTTTAGATTTTTATTCGGGTCGTTTTTTTTATCTTTAGAGTTATTTTATAATTTGTGTAAAGTCTTGTATATATTTTTAGGATTTATTTGTGTGTCGACTATTTTTATTTATTTTTAGGTGTGAGTTTATTTTTATTCGATTTTTAGTTTCGTTTTATTAATATTTTATTAGATTTATTATTATTTTGTTTTAAGTCTTTTATTTTTAGGATTATAAGTTTATTTTTTTTAGAATTTATGTTGCTTAGTTTTATTTTTATTTAGGTAGTATTATTTTCTTTTATTAGTACAAATAACTAACACACACCCAAACTTAATTACCATATACCCCAAACACCCAATCCAACCCCCCATCATCTTCAACCTCCCACCAAGCCTTTCTCTCACTTCCATCCCCGCACCCACCAAGCTTATCACTCCAAATTACTCTACCCACTTCCCACCTTAAACTACCTAAAGCCTCAACACTTCATCACCACCCATCTACGACCCAAAATCGGGACCCAATACCGATATACAACAACTCCGATTTGCTCTATTATTTTTACCCGATCCAATTAACCAAACACTAAATACGGGCAGACATCAAAACCCATTCAACCCAAAGAACAAATCTGAAGTCAACCCACTTCCATAAAAATAGGAACACAATCTTACCCCCCCTTTTTCCAAATCGTCTAAGCCTCTAAATATCCTTGACTTGAGCTTTTAAAATCCAAAAAATCTCTCTACAAGAAAACAAAGCCGTGGGATATAAATACAAGGCGGACTCGTATATAGGAATCGAAAAATAAGAGACTGCAAAAAAAATACCAAAAATAATTGTTTAGCTTTAGAATATATTTTTAGGTTCATTTTTTTTTTATTTTTATAATCAAGTGAGTTAATTGTGAAGAAGTTGGATGCACTTTCATGAAAACAATTCGAGAGGAAAACCTTGCGTGTTGTATCTCTTTATCCTCCTCAATTTATATCTTCCTTGATATGTTATTGAATCTTGTTTATGCTAATATGAGAATGTTATGTTAAACACTCTGTTCAATGGTGGGATGAAACTGTGTAGGATGTTAACTTAATTAATTAATTTAATTGATTGTTTTATTTTTAGGAAATTTTATTTTTAATTGCCACACATTAATTTACGTATCGAGGGATAGTGAATTAATTTTGTTTTGATATTTTATTTTGGGAATTGAACTAGAGATAGGTTTTGCCTAAGATTTGAATATTCATTCGATGTTGAACTTCGATGATTCATGTAATTTTTAATAAATTGATCCTAACAGGTAATTTATTTAAAAGGAGTATAAATCTGAGATTTTCATAGTGTGGCATTTTTAAATGAGTTTTCTGAAAAAAACATTATTGAATTTATGATTGTAACGAGAGTTAAATCGTAAATTTAATATTATCTCAAAATATTTCAATTAAATAAATTAAGAAATGAAAAATAAGTGACTCGAGGTGAAATTCCATCTCTTGAATCTTCTCACATTTATCACACTTGGTTGCGCTTTATTTTTAGTTTAGTTAATCACATTTCAGATTTTTAGCATTAATTAGTTAATTCTCCCTTGAAATTATTTAAAATATATATAGAGAGAGAGAGAGAGAGAAAAAAAAATTTATAAAAATTTTAATTACATGTTTTCACAATAATTGTTTCACCTTGAAAGTTGGATTGATACTCGTACTCACCACGATACGAGTTATTTAGCAAGTTTTGTAGGTAATTCAAGGGATTTTGAAACTAGGCTTTTGAAGACAACGACCATTAGGGGTGGTAAATGGACGGATACGGATCGGATACCATGTTTTCCATATCCGTATCCGCTATCTGAATGTACTATCCGTATTCGTATCCGTGTCCGCCCGGATAGTTAAAACAACTATCCATATCCGTATAGCTCAGATACATCGGATTCGGATAATATCCGTATCCGTTTACATTATTTAGCTATCGCAAAAAATAACAATTAAAATATCCAATACAATGAAATCCAATCCAATCCAAATAAATATATAATAAAATTACTGCCTCCTAATATCAACAATTATGGATTTCATAATAATAGTATCATTCCATAATGATAACATGGATTAAAGTCATCCATAATTTACAACCATATAAGTTTAAAGCCATCCAAAAAAAAAAATAGCAGCCGCATTCCATGACATTAGAAATAAATATGCACTTTTTAGATTAATCAAATTTATTGAGAATGATAAACTCATGGACCTTTTGTCTTCAAAACATACTGATATTTTTATTTTAATAAGTATACATTTTGATTCTGTATATAATATACATGTTGTTAACTTCAGTTCTCATCACAATCAAAACCATCTCTTTACTTTTTTGTTTCTTCTTGTATTCTATTATGTTTCTCTCTTACATTATTTTTTGTTTCTCTCTTACATTTATTTATAATTAAGAAAACTAACGAACAACCACATGAGAGTTTCTTTTCTCTTGTTTTGTACGAAAGAGACACGAAACAAAGTTTTTTTTAGTGGAGTATATGTTCTTTAGTCGGTGTATGTTGTGTGTGATAGGGTGTATTGTAACTTTAGTGTAACTCAATAATAATATACCTAATAAAATAATAATACATGACATTTTATAATATACCCAATAAAATAATAACTTTAGGGTGAGTATGTGTTTATTTTGTTTTAAGGAATAAACGATTAAGGTTTTTTTTTAAATATTTATTTATTAGTAATACTAATACTAATATTATTAGTAATATTTTAAACATATGTTTGACGGATACGGGTATCTGGTAAAATGGATATCCGATAAAATGGATACTCCACATCGGATACGGATTATCCATGCCGGATACTAGTACTATCCGTATCCGTATCCGTTTTCTCGGATATTTTTATAGAGTATCCATATTCATATCCGTTTCCATATTTTCGAATAAATATCCGCAAATTCGAATTCGGATATCGGACGGATGCGGATTTTCGAATATCCATTTACAGCCCTAACAACCATACATAAATAGCTAGTTATCAATATGTTTTTTACAAATCATATTAAACTATATTTAATTTATACACTGAATAGAAGCATATTAGTCACTTGTTTTAATTAAAAATGGCCTTATATTCGTATTTAATTATTTCGCAGGTCAATATGCAGGCGCGACATCAAGTAGTGCTAATCAAGTTAATTGCGACAAAGTAACGGTCAAATGCGTTCAATAAAGAAATTCAAAGCACCGTGATAAGATCCAATGCCCCGAGCCCAGTCACGAACCAAACTTAAGCCTAAACCGAGGCCTAGATATCACCCAAACCCCGTGTGTGTTTAGTTTGTACTTTTATATCTTTTGAGATTATTACATGAGTCGTGGATAATTTTTAGGATTTATTTTATATTTTATTTGTATGTGTATAGTTCTATATATTAGGATCCGTTAGTTTGCGCCATGTGTTTTTATATTTTTATAATATGTGTCTTTATTTTATTTTATTTTTCCTTATTTTTGTTTTATTTATTTATAATTTTATTAGTTTAGGTTAACTATTATTTTATTTTAATTATTTTGTGTCTTTTATTTTTAGGTTAGGATTTTTTTTTAGGTTTTATATTTTTTAAGTTTTATTTTATAATCTTGTAAATATTTATGTGTAGGAATATAATTTAGTTTTATTTTAGTATATTATACAAACTAAAGACACACACACACACCACACTCACCTACACCTCACCCACACCCCAACATACCCTCATCATCTTTCCCATTTTCATTCTCTCTCTCTCTCTCTCTCTCTCTCTCTTCAAACTCCATAACCACACAAACCAATACCCACCTAAGCCATTGCTCGATCCAGACCCAACTGACCAAACCTGAAATCAACGGCCCCCATCACCCAGAGTTAAATCCAGACCTACCATCTCCAATCTAAAAACCCACAATCGATTTTAGCCCTGTTCATCCCCATACACTCTCCTTAACTCGCTGTCATACGAGTTCAACCCGAACGTACGTGCTCAAAGCAACCCGAACCCACCTGCGCTAAACCCATTAACCTCGACAATGAAACCCGGAGCCTTTAATCCCCAGTCTATAATCTGATTGCAACCTGCTACCCGAAATCCATTTCCTAAAAACCAATATCCTTCATCTCAAATCCAAACCCATTTCATAACCCCATACCCATTACCCGAATTCAACCATATCTCCTAAATTATAGGAGCTCCTTTGACCACCTACTTTCCTTATCCCAAGCCAAAATAAAACCCACGAACCTTATTATTTACCTTTGACTTAGCCAAACCTCAAATCCTATTAAATCCTCTAACAAAAATAGGGCACTTGTGAGTTATATTAAAAGGGAAGCAACTCATTTTCGAGGAGAATACTCCTGGACTGTAGAACTAGAGAGAGAGAGAGAGAGAGAGAGAGAGAGAGAAAGACCACCAATTTTGTACGGTTTATAAATATAACAAAAATCAGAAAAATATTAAAAAGCACAGTTTAGCTTTAGAATAAATTTCAGGTTTGATTTTCTTTTTATTTGTGTAATCAAGTGCTTATTTTGAAGAAATTGGGACGCGATTTAAGAAATACGATTCGAAATGAGATTTTGTGTATCGTATTATTTCCCTCTTATTTCAATTTTTATTGATGTTTTTGTGATTGTGAATGCTTTTTTTAATTATGTTTGGCTAATCACTCCGTTTAAGGGGTGTGATGAAACTGCATAAGATGTTAGTTTAATTGCTTAATTTAATTGATTGTTATATTTCTCGAAAAAATTATTTTTAACTGTCACACATTAATTTATGTATCGAGAGATAGTGAATTTTTTCTAATATTTAATTTTGGAATCGAATAAATTGAATATGTTTTTCCTAAAATTGAATATTAAATCGATCTTAGCGGGTGATTTATTTAAAGAAAGTATAAATCCATTTTGTAGAGTAGTGACATTTTTAAATGAGTTTTCTGAAAAAGAAATTATTGAATTTATGATTGTAACGAGAGTTAGATTATAAATTTAATATTATCTCAAATTATTTCAATTAAATAAATTATGAAATTAAAAATAACGGAACATGCGGTGTAATCCCATCTCTTGAATATTATCACATTTATCACACTTGGTTGCGTATTAGTTTTAGTTATTTAGTCAATTCATATACTATTAGTAATAATTTAATTCTCCCTTGAAATTATTTATAAATAAAATATATAAAAAAATTAATAAAAAATTGAAATTGCAAGCATTCAGGTTTATTGTTTCACCTTGAAAGTTGGATTGATACCCGTACTTACCGCAGTACGAGTTGTTTAACAAGTTTTGTAGGTATTCAAGGGATTTTGAGACTCTTTTGAAGACAACGACATATACACTAAAATCCAGTTATCCAATGGAGTCATTGCCACTTTCTTTAAGATTGAAGCAAGTGAAGATTTGTAATTTCTATTTTTATTTTTTAGTTGTAGTTATTCCTTCTCCCTCCTCCTTAGACTAGTTGTATAGGATTTTTGAAGCTTTATATTTATTTGGGTGCATTTTGACACCGATTTATTTGTAATAATTATTGATAAAAATCAAGAAGCGAAATCGAAAATCAGACAAGGTAGAGAGAGGGCGTTCAAAAAGCGAGGATTTAGAAGCCTCTCTACTTTGGGTCGGTAGGACTCTCGGGGATGACTGGAGTTAGGCGAGCTTCCCCCAGGTCGACTCAACTTGGGCTTCACCCCACGTGTGTAAAAACTGTGGAGGTACATTTCTTTATCCCTCGCGAATCTCCTGCAAGCGATTTAAATTTTTGTGTGCTTAATTGCTCATGTGTGCTTTTAATTTTCGCATCGCACTTACATTAAATGATTTGATGAATTATTTACCTAATACCTGGACGCAGTCATTGAAATGAGAAAGGATTTCATCACCGACTCACTCTCTTATCCATTGTGTGCTACCCTAGCTATTATTAAATTTAAAATCAATCAACTAGCTAGCCCAGTAGGACCACATTTTTGTAACAGGTGATCCCAAATATAATTTCTGTGATTTTTGTCGCCGGCGAATTTAATTAAAATTTGACTACCTCTTTCAGTAATTTTGAAGATCATAATCAGATATGTGTTAGTTAGGATTTATCCTTGACTTGTGTGTGCCCAATTCAATTCTTTCGGTAGTTGGTTTTAGTTAGTTCAACCAAATCAAGAGTTAATTTTCTCCCTTTTTCGAAAAAATCCCAAAAATATTTTCCTCTTTTTAAAAAAATATTTCCTAAAATCCCAAAAATATTTTCTTTCCTTTTTCCATATTCCAAAGGCCAACAAGATTTTCCTTTTCTTCTTTTCAAAAATCACAAAAAAAATTCTTTTATTTTGAAAAATATTTAAAAATAATAAAATATTCCTCTTGTCATGGCTGAAGAACGTCCTTTAAGGGAATACTTTGGCCATTTCCCATTCTCTTGAAGCTTGTTTGACGTTGAGCCCGAATCAAACCTCCATACATTACTTCGTGGCTTTAACTCTCAACCCCCACCATTGATACTCATGTGTTGTCCAGGCACACATCTCATCTTCCACTACCTCCGGTGATGAGTTTCAACCCATCCCATACTTCGCCTTACACACACTGCTTTCTGGTTGATCACTTGTCCCATAAGTGTCCATTTATTTTCACTCCATCTGAACCCACCATGGCCCAAGTGTTTCCATATGACACTGTTTTGGAACCACCATCTGCGTATTTTCATAACATATCTAATGTTGAGGGGTATGAGAACCTAAGATATTCATGGAGGCATGGTCACCCTTTTATGCAATATGAATCCCAACGCCATGTTGTGGATCCTTACGATTTCCAACAGTTGTCATCGCATCCTCGTGCACCTCATACCTATCAGTCCCCTTCCTATTCTCCTCAAGCTGATCAACCTGTTGTCTCTCATGGAGACTCTCCTCTCCTATGTGATGAGCTTGACCCCAGTCCCCACACTTCATATGAATCTTCTTCGCATCCTAGTGTTTATAGCGAATTATGTCCACCTCAACCACCACCGTCACCCGCCACCGCTTCACCACCACCATGCCTATCCACTCTCGAGGGCATCTTGCACAAGTTCTTCACTGAACACGAGCACACTCTTAAATCTCACAATGGCTCCCTTCAACGGATTGAACAAAGGTCTAATGACTTTGAGTGTGCGAGAGAGTCGGATTTCACCCCAGGTCCACCCATTATTACCCCCATGTGGAGCGATGATGAGTCGTCTTGTGCCACTAATTTTGAGTGTGACCAACCCTATCATCTCGAGACTCTCAAACTTGAGACTGCCTAGTGGTTTGGGCCCCAAGTTGACGATTGTGTTGACATATCCAATGATTGTGAGACTGATCCCACTCCGTCTTACCCTCTCGAACCCACCATTGAGGTTCGTATTTCCCCTTCCACGAAATTCACAATTATGCCCGAGTCTACACCTTTTGATCCTTTTATGTATGTCCCCTAGGCATCCATTCCTTATAGGTTAGCTCTGCTTACAAGTGCTTACCATTCTCCTGAGATTGCATATGAGCTAGTTCCTACCTCTCTGAATATGGATCCTATCCCACCATGTTTGTCTACCTTTGAGTCATATATTCATGTCTATTCTTCTATCTCATCTTTGAATACCTCGTTTGATTTTCCCACCACCACGGATGGTGACACATTGGTAGATAAGTTGACCACTCCATCTTTAGATACCACACTCCCTTATGAAAATTCAAATCCTCCTCCCGACGAGTGTGTGTCCCCTACACTTGAGTTTGATCATCTTCCTCCACCATTTGTCCTGCCTGACCCACTATTTGTCACCCCTCACCCACAACTTGATTTGGACCTTTCTATTCTACCTTCCCTGTTCCCATCTAAGCATTTAGGTCTTCACCTACACCTACCCTCCACCCTAGTGCTCCACGAACCTATTCTTGCATTTTTCATCCACCCCAACTTCTATGGGATTATTTGTGCTAATCTCAACTTTCGTGACGCCAAGCTTGTTCTTTGTTTCCCGCCATTATCATGTCATGGTGATTTTTATTTTCTCCAGCTCATTGATGTGTCACGACGCGACCACTATCATCGTCCATTTATATAATGTTCGTGCACTTTCTATGGTCCTCACCCCATTCCACTTGCCAAACCATTTCGCCTTCCTCACCTAATTGAGCATCATGCTTATAGGGACCTTGTTTCCCTAACCTTTCGGCTCAATAAGGCTCGTGACCGGTGCCTCTTCACCCTCACCCTTGTTTTCCTTCCATATACCCTTCTCCTCACCCACCCTTGGTCCACCGATGCTTTCCATCGCGTGAAGCACTTTTCCATACAAGTGCATTAACTTTTTAGCCTTTATTTAAAAAGACTGATGCTTCAGTCTTGTTTGGGGGTGATGATTTTCTGCCACCCCGTGCTTTCATAGTTCTTATCCTTAAGGTGAGTTCCAAAATGTCTGCCTGAAGACGTTAAACTTAGGGCTACCGAGAGGCAACCCGTCATATCGTGTTTCTAAGTATGAGTCTTATCCTGTTTGAGGGTGGTGTTTCACATCACCCAATGATTTTCGCATCTTTAATAGACTTGTATATATTTTTGTGTCACATCTGTTCTTCAGGTTCCATCTCTGCTCCATTATGCTGTACATTTTCATTGGCGGTTCTTTTTGGTAATATCTTTCATACCTTGTGCTTTTCATTTTTTATATATAGTTTTACACATCGATGACGATGTTCTCTTTTGTTTGGGGTGGGAAATTTATCAAAATCGTACCTCTTTTGAAAAAATTTCAGGAATAAATAATTTTAAATTCTTTTTTTGTGCAGTTCAACAAATTTTTTTATGACATGAATTGTCTATCATCCCTCCTTTAGAAGTCTTGGAATACCCGTGCTCAACCCTAAAATTACACCTTTTAACATATAAATAATTAATACCTCTTAAAGCGTACTTGCACTATGGATTTCTAGACTCAATAATTTGCACTATCACTTTTACAATCAAAAGTTGAAGAGTAATTATATTCTCAAGAGAGCCTTAAAATATCACTAGTGGTGACTTAAACTCGTGAGATTTGATCTTTTCATCTTTTTAAGTTGACTCAACTTTCTTCGGGTACCACACTTAGTTGTTGCATGGTCTCATTATTTTTCAAATTTGGCTTAGTCACTGAGAATGACGTTATTTTTTATTTGTTAAAAACATGTGTCTTGTAGTTTTCCCGCGCACTAAACCGATTCTGAGCATATACTTACCATTTTTCATATCACATTTTCTTTTCATATTTCCCTTATCCATATATGCCCAAGATACCATCCACATATCATCTTTCCATCACTACCATTGTTTTTTTTTAGAAAAGAGTGTTGAAATTGTCAATGTAAATTGTTTTCATTTGAGTTATGAAAAGAAAATGCATCGTAATAAAAAAGGAGAAAAAAAGAAGAGAAAAACAAACAAAAAAATAGAAAAAGAAAGAGAAAAAAAATAGAAAAGAAGAAAAAAAAAGCACGCGATCAAAAATTCAAAAAAATGAAAACATTAGTCAGTCAAAGTGTGTCACACTCTTCTTAAAAACACTACCATCATATCATCTTCTTCATCCCATTTTACCTTTCATAAACCATATTTTCACCCTTAATGAGTTGTTCGGGCAAACGAGAAGTCTATATGCTGAATAGCTCGACATCCTCGACATAGTGTCTAACATTCCTTCATGAGATCAATTTTTTTATGTATCTATCATTTTCTATAAAGTGTGTGAGAAGTTTGAACTTGTTTACATTTACTCGCCTCCTCACACACTAGAGAGATACACTTACCAAATTCTCAGAGAGTTCGATTCACAGATATATATCCAATGAGAATTGAAGTCAAAACATTTATTCTTGAAAAGAAAATCTAAGAATTACTCTAATGATACTTAAGATTGTTTCACCCAAACACATGCTGAGTTTTAGGAAGGATTACGCTTCTGGTACAAAGTAATTTTATGTCTTACTTGATAGTTGAACATGGCATTCTTTGATGCCTTCTGAGTTGGGTTGTATAGCTTTTCATTGTCAAAAGAAGAGACTGCATTTAAATAAATTTTGAATTTTGTGGGTACATTCTATGTAAATCCTCATGAGGCACCACTCGTCCTGTAGGGCAACCTGCAGGTTTAATGGCTTGGTGCACATGCTAAGTGCTATCGCCGGTGCCTGTGAAAGTGGCACACTTTTGGTCACTTATTTCTTTTTCTCTCTATTTTTGCACGAGGACTAGCAATGTTCTCTTTGGGGGTGGACAATTTATCAAAAGCCTAGTCTCAAAATTTATACCCTGAATAGAAGCATAAACTATATTTAAGCATTATTCTTTAGGTTCCATCTCTGCTCCATCACGCGGTATATTTTCATTAGCGATTTTTTTTTGGTAATATCTTTCCTACCTTGTGCTTTTCATTTTTTTATATATAGTTTTACACATCAAGGATGATGTTCTTTTTTGTTTAGGGGTGGGCAATTTATCCAAATCGTACCTCTTTTGAAAAAAATTCATAAACAAATAATTTTAAATGCTTTTTTGTGCAGTTAAACAAAATTTTTTATGACATGAACTGTCTATCATCCGTCCTTTAGAGGTCTCAGAATACCCGTGCTTAACCCTAAAATTACTCTTTTTACCATACAATTAATTAATACCTCTTAAAGCATACTTGCACTATGAATTTCTAGACTCAACAATTTGGACTATCACTTTTACAATAAAAAGTTGAAGGGTAATTAAATTCTTAAGAAAGCCTTAAAAGATCACTAGTGGCGACTTAAACCCACGAGATTTGAGCTTTTCACCTTATTGAGGGTTTTTACGTATCTCCAAGTCATAGGTTGACTCGACCTTCTTTGGGTACCACACTTAGTCATTGCATTGTCTCATTATTTTTCAAATTTGGCTTAATCACTGATAATGTCATTACCTTCGAGTTGTAAGAAACATGCTTCTTATAATTTATCCCGAGCACTAAACCATTTTTTACCATACACTTACCATTTTCTCATATTACCATTCATTTCACCCATTATAAACCCATGTTTTCTTTATCCATATATGTTCCAGACACCATCCATATATCATTTCCCATTATTACCATCGATTTTGAGAAAAAGAGTGTTTGAAATTTTCAATGTAAATTGTCTTCATTTGTGTTATGAAAAGAAAAATGCATCGCAATAAAAAAGAAAAAAATAGAAAAATGAGCAGAGAAAAAGTAAAACAAAAATAGAAAAGAAGAAAAAGAAAGCTTGCGATCATAAATTATAAAATGAAGGCATTAGGTATTCAAAGTGTGTTTCACTCTTCTAAAAAATCCTATGAGCATATTTTCTTCATTTCATTCTTCCCTCATGCCATTCATAAACCTCATTTTCGCCCTTGATAAAGTGTTTGGACAAACGAGAAGTCTATATGGTGAATAACTCGACATTCTTAACATAGTGGTTAAGCATTCCTTCATGAGATCAAAATTTCTTTCATGTATCCGTCATTTTTTATTAAGTGTGTGAGACGTTTGAACTTGTTTACGTTTACTCACATCCTCACACATTAGAGAGATACACTTACTCAATTCTCAGAGAGTTCAATTATGAGAGAGATATCTTGTAAGAATTTAAATCAAACCGTTGATTCTTAAAAAGGCGATCAAGGAATTACTCTAATGACACTTAATATTGTTTCACATAAACACATGCTGAGTTTTATGAAGGATTACACTTTTTTTATTAAGTAATTTTATTCCTTACTTTGTTAATTGAACACGGTATCCCTTGATGCATTTTTAGTTGGGTTGTATAGTGTTTCATCGTCAAAAGGATAAACTTCTTTTTAAATAAAATTTTGAATCTTGTGGGTACATTCACTGCAAACCATCGCGAGACAAAACTCATCCTGTAGGGCAACCTATAGGTTTAACGGCTTGTTGCACATGCTAAGTGCAATCGCCAGTGTCTGCGAAAGTTGCACACTTTTGGTTATTTATCTTTATTTTCTATCTATTTTTGCCCGGGGACTAGCAATGTTCTGTTTGGGGGAGGTGTGATAATCACCAAAAAGTGTTTAATTTATACACTGAATAAAAGCATTTTAGTCACTCGTTTGAATTAAAAATGGCATTTGTTCGTATTTATTTATTTTGCAGGTCAATATGTAGTCGCATCATCAAATAGTGGTAAATCAAGTTAATTGCGACAAAAAGCTGCCAAATGCGTTAAATGAAGAAATTCAAAGCACCGTGAAGTGAGAAGTCCTTTTTGAGCACGCCCTGGTGAGTTCCGATGCCCCGAGCCCAGTGACGAACCAAACCTAAACCTAAATCGAGCCCTAGCCATCACTCGATCCCCGTGTGTGTTTAGTTTGTACTTTTATATCTTTTTAGATTGTTACATGAGTCGTTGATAATTTTTAGGATTTATTTTATATTTCTAGAATTTATTTTATATGTTATTTGTATGCGTATAGTTGTACATATTAGGGTCCGTTAGTTTGCCTCGTGTGTTTTTATATTTTTATAATATGCGTCTTCATTTTATTTGATTTTTCTTTATTTTTGTTTTATTTAGTTATAATTTTATTAGTTTAGGTTCACTATTAATTTATTTTAATTATTTTGAGTCTTTTATTTTTAGGTTAGGAGTTTTTTTTGGGTTTTATATTTTTTTAGTTTTATTTTATAAGCTTTTAAATATTTATGTTTAGGAATATAATTTAGCTTTATTTTAGTATATTATACAAAGTAAAGACACACACACATCACACTCACCTACACCTCACCCACACCCTAACATACCCTCATCATCTTCCCGATTTTCATTCTCTCTCTCTCTCTCTTCAAACTCCATAACCACACAAACCCCTACCCACCTAAGGCACTGCTCGATCCAGACCCAACTGACCAAACCCGAAATCAACGATCCCCATCACCCGGAGTTAAATCCGGACATGCCATCTCCAATCCAAGAACCCACAACCGATTTTAGCCATGTTCATCCCCATACTCGCTGCTCCTTAACTCGTTGCCTTACGATTTCTACCCGAACGCATCTGCTCAAAGCAACCCGAACCGACTTGCTCTAAACCCATTCACCTCGACAACTAAACTAGGAGCCTTTAATCTCCAGTCTATAATCCGATTGCAACCTGCTACCCGAAATCCATTTCCTACAAACCAATATCCTTCATCTTAAATCCAAACCCAAGTCATAACCCAATACCCATTACCCAAATTCATTTATATCTCCTAAATTATAGGAGCTCCTTTGACCACCTGCCTTTCTTATCCTAAGCCAAAATAAAACCCATGAACCTTATTATTTACCTTTGACTTAGCCAAACCTCAAATCCCACTAAATCCTCCAACAAAAATAGGGCACTCGTGACTTATATTAAAAGGGAATCAACTCATTTTAGAGGAGAAGACTCTCGGACTGCAGAACGAGAGAGAGAGAGAGAGAGAGAGAGAGAGAGACTGTCCACTAGTTTTGTACAGTTTGTAAATAAAAAAAAATCAGAAATATATATATATATAAATAATTTATCTTTAGAATAAATTTTAGGTTTGATTGTTCTTTTTATTTGTGTAATCAAGTGCTGATTGTGAAGAAATTGGAACGCGATTCAAGAAATACGATTCGAAAGGAGACCTTGTGTATCGTATTATTTCCCTCTTATTTCAGTTTTTATTGATGCTTTTGTGATTGTGCATGCTTATTTAAATATGTTCGAGTAATCACTCCGTTCAAGCGGTGGGATGAAACTGCGTAAGATGTTAGCTTAATTACTTAATTTAATTAGTTGTTATATATCTAGAAAAAAATATTTTTAACTCTGACATATTAATTTACGTATCAAGAGACAGTGAATTAATTTTGTTTTAATATTTAATTTTGGAATCGAACTCGAGATACGTTTTTCCTAAAATTGAATATTAATTTGGATTTATGATTCTCGAATTCATAATTCTTTTTATAAATCAATCTTAGAGGGTGATTTCTTTAAAGAGAGTATAAATCCATTTTGCAGAGTAGTGACATTTTTAAATGAGTTTTCTGAAAAAGAAATTATTGAATTTATGATTGTAATGAGAGTTAGATTATAAATTTAATATTATTTCAAAATATTTCAATTAAATAAATTATGAAATTGAAAATAACGGAACACGTGGTGTAATCTCATCTCTTAAATATTTTCACATTTATCACACTTGGTTGCGTATTATTTTTAGTTATTTAGTCAATTCATATTATTAGTAGTTATTTAATTCTCCCTTGAAATTATTTTAAAAAAAAAATAAAAAAAAGATTTCAATAAAAATTGAAATTTCAAGCATTCATGTTAATTATTTCACCTTGAAAGTTGGATTGATAGCCGTACTTACCGCAATACGAGTTGTTTAACAAGTTTTATAGGTATTCAAGGTATTTTGAGACTAGACTTTTGAAGACAACAACATATACACTAAAAGTGTGTTATCATTGTGATTTGTAACAGTTCCGCATGCTCAATGTATAACTTTGTTCGTTGAATGGTCACTGTGAAACTTAACGTCTCATATTGCATTTTCTTAGAGAAGTAATGTATGAAAATAATGAGAATAACAAGTCTTAAATGTCATTTTATATATGTTCGTTACTAATTGTGTTTCATGAATTGATGAGTATCAAATTTGAATTATCTACTTGCGATATCGTGGACTTATATTCAACCGCTAGGAAAAATCTGAAGAGAATTCTCATGTACATTTCTAAATTACCTCTCATTGTTCCTGATCAGATGATTATTTCTTACGATCCTTGTTTCCGGTGAGAATTCATCTTCAAGGGTTGATATGCTTTCTTTTGAATATAAGACCTTGTTGATTGTGTATAGGTTTGTGTTTTCTCTATCTCAGCTACACATTTCGAATTGTAAATACATATTTGGTACCATTTACAGTTTATTTTTATTTTTTTTGAATAATGTTGCAATACTTAATATTTTCACGAGGCACCAAGTTTTTATATTAACAGTGATTTCTTTGTTGCAGAAATTTTATGGTCCTGATTCAGGTCAAATCATGCTAGATGGAGTCAAAATTCAAAATCTAAAATTGAAATGGTTAAGGTAGTAGATGTGTCATGTGAATCAGAAGCCTATCTTGCTCAACGATACAATTCCGGTGAACATTGCTTATGGGAAGGAAGGTGATGCTCCTGAGGCCGAAATTTTAGTAGCAGCCAAGTTTGCAAATACTCACTCATTCATTAGTAATTTATAATAGGTATCGATTCTTTGACGATCTTTATGATTTTTGCTTCAAAGCTGTTGACTGTAAAGTTGAGAATGTAATGTAATTCAATCAAAGAAAAATCCGAACTGGATATGTCATGTTTGTTATGGAATTTGTAACTGCATTTTTATGTCGGCAAGCAAAAGGGTGGCCTGCCACTGGTGTTCTGTATAAGAATGTGATAACTGTTATATTTATTCCTTGTATACGCAACTTAGTTGCATTTTTTCCCCTCCCGGAATGTTTAAAGAATAATGAACATATTGTTCACTGTCCAGATGTCAAATATGGCCTTCAAATCAGTTGCACACTATCTCATTCAAACCAAACATTCAAATACTACTACTATTGACGTGGATAACATTTTCAGATTTTAAAAAACTAATGTCAGTGAAAAGACCACTGCCCATTTAGAGATGGAAGCAATGACTTAAGGAAATGCTGACTCTCATAAGGCTGAAAACAAAAAAATGATGACTTGAAAAGGGTGTGAAAGAGGAGCGTGTGCAAGCTTCTAATAAAAAAACATAGTGGTGGTGGTGAAACTAATGGGCTCGTCAATGAGTCCGGTGATGACAACAAACAAGTGCCAAACATTGAAGATAGAGAAAAAAATGATGAGTTCAAAGGCAAGAATGAAGAGGAAGAGATAATGCAACTGTTGACGTCCAAAAATGGAGGTAATAAATAATAAGAGAAATAGTTGGTAGGAAATAAGAGTTGTGAAGAATGGGGAGAGAGACAATGAGAACACAATGGTTTTTACGTGGTTTAGCCCTTGAAGAGGAAATCTACATCCACGGTGGTACTGATATAGTATTGCACTTATGAACGTGACTACACTTTAGGATTTTTTTATACGAATTAAGGCTTGAGAAGCTATCAAAAAGATGTCCCCAATTTCGTACCTTTGTATCCTATTTATACGTGGATATTAGATATTAACAAAGAAACGGAGTGCCCTTATAAATTGGGTAGTTACAGCTAGATATACATTTATTATAATATATGCGCATGCCTGGAGGTGCAGAACAACTTTGATAATGAGTGTCCTAATAATTATGAGGTAATATGTTTGGTGACTGTAATCCGACGTGGTTAATAAGATATGTCTCATGTGTAAATGATCACGGGGATATATATGTATCCAATCTTATAGTAAATAGGTGGGCCGAGCAGTCCAATTATTGAGACGACCTCCTTAGACGATGAGGACGAGAACTTTTGTTAATCCCTTTGGATTATTTAAAATTTATTATATGCGGATATTATGTAGGTATAGTAGAAAGCTCCTGAGACCTTTTGCAGGAACTTCTCAATTTGAGACCAAGTGAGTGGGAGAGGTGTTATGTGATTCTTGTACAGGCCCATTTGTGGTCGAATTGCCTTGGTTGGCCAGAGTTTGAGAAGATTTCCTTTAAGTTTCCCATGATATATCGAGGACACATGTTAGGCAATGAAAGGGTTTGTTGTGTAATGATGGTGACCGGTCATGCGCGCTGATACTCTATATCGTCGTTTCAATTTTTTACTGGTTTGCTGATGTTTGTGTGCTACGTCTGTTCAATCTTTCATTAAAGAGTATAATACACGCCACTTCTGTCATTTTCTTCACTTTGAAGATTTACAGAGTTGAAGTGAGATAAATTCTTGTGCACCGTTTCCATTATTTGTGAAAGCTTAATTATTTCTGGTCAAAATACTTCATCACTTCCTCTTTTATTTTTCGCAGCTTATTCTGCCATCGTCTTACTTTACCAGGTACACCTTTTTTTATTTAGTTAGGGTTTTATCATTTTGGTACTTTATTGTCTAATTCATGATGTTATCTGGTGATTACTTCATTTAGACGACCATTGAGTTAGTTGGGCTAGGTTTAACGGATTTAGTACTTAAGAAAACACATGAATTTCCTCCCTCATGTCTAGAGAGTTTATGAGTTTATTAGAAGCTTAGAGCCATAGCATCCTGGTATCATAGAGAGGAGGTTTCCCCATCCTCTACAGGTAATTAGACGAGAGAAGGAGCCAGGTCATCCTCATTTTACCCCTAACTCTCCTTCTATATGCGACTCCTTCATTGGCCCAGGTGCGCCTTATATTTCTTCCCCCATTTTAGAAACTCCTTGCTCTGTTGGCCCTTTTGTTGGTGAGGGTGAGTTTCTAAACACAATGTCTATGTATCCCATGAATCCTGACTCTCTTTTTGAGTATCCTACTATGGACAAGGCTGAAGACAATAGGCCAGAAAATGTGGGTCCCCACCTTTCTGTGGTAGGGTCTCATACTGAGTCTTCTGGGGAAGAAGAGGAAGAAAAAAAAGATCCCGTTGGTTCTTCCTGTAATTATAACTTTGTTAAGACAGATGCCCATTTGTATCAATGTATCATGACTGAGGAAGAGCTTGATACAATAAGAGATAAATGCTCCCTCCATATAGCTATTCAGACCAGAATGCTCGATGTTTTTGAGAGGGGTTATTATGTTTGAGACTCAGATGAAATTTGCCTTCCTTTATGGGAACTCCAAGTAGGATTATGACTTCCTATTCATCCCACCATTCGCTCCATTCTAAGAGGTTACGGTGTGACCTTAACTCAATTGCCTCCAAATGCATATAGGACTATTCTGAGGGAAATGATGTTCTGGAAACTTAGGACTGGGTTTGACTTGACCGGGGACCTTTTTAGGTATGTGTATAGCTTGAAAGATAATGCCAAATCCCTCGGTTATTATTATTATTCTACACGAAAATCTTAGTATATAACGGTCACAGTGTTTCAGTCTAGTAATCACTGTTGGAAGGGATCGAATGTGTTTATAAACGGAGATTGGGAATTTAGGGCCCATAAAAGGGACAGGTCGTGTAGGGTCCCTAGAGAATAGAATGGTCCCAATGATATACGTAACACTTTTTCTAATTTCATCTTCTTTTTTTTTTGGATACTTTATTGTGCTGAGGTTGTTGTTATGATTTTGAGTATTGCATTAAAACAAGCTCCCAAGCTACTTAAGTCGTTAGTTAACTTGGTTGTCTCTTATTGTGAAAAGAAACCTCCCACTTTGAGGACTTGTTTTCTATGGAGAAATTTATTACTGCTAGGTATCATACTCCCCCTAGTGGCAGGATCCCGTTAGAATTTGAAGTGCCCCAAAATGATTGGGTGGCAAGAGAAACTCACTTTGAGATTGGTGATCAGTTTATTGATAGGGCAGATAGCTTAGAAGAAGGTAAATCATGACGTCAAATTCTTAACCTTTTCCTTAGTTGGTTGTTTGTACTGATGTATGAGTGAAAAAATCTTATTAGGTGGGGAAGAAAATCCTTTCAAAGAGATTGTAGGCATGGCTCCTCGCTTCATTAATCGCAAATCATTAGTTGGGGATCGTGAGAAGAGGGTTGGGGTCGGCCAAAAGCAGGTAAAGGCTGAGCAGGCTCCCATTTCTCAAGCAACCAGCCAGACCACTCATTGTTAGGAAGCTACTATAGCTGCTAAGGGTAAGGGGAAATCTTATATAGAGCCTTCAGTAGGAGAAGAAATGTCAAGGGTAGACGAGGAATATAGGCAACCTCTTCGTAATCTTCTGAGGGGAATTGGTTGCTCGTCTGATCCTAAAGTCGAGTTAGGTCCTGATCACACGTCTCGCTCTAGAAAATTTTCAGAGTTTGACTTCGACCCTGAGCACAAGGTCACATATGAAGACTTCAAGTCTTACCCGAACTTTATCTTCTACCATGCCAAGAATGCTTTGGAACTTCTCGGCTACTGGGGTCATATGAAGGACTTTGAGTTTTTGTGCTTATCTAATCCTGATTCCTTGTGGACTCTGGCCCTACATCATCTATCTGTGGTACGTATTTATTATTGATTCTTATTCAGTGAGTTATAAGTGTCCCGTCGTTTCACTCTGACTATGCCTTATTATTTATGTCATGGGCATCCATGGCTTGCACAATATTATGAGAGAAATCCCTAGTTAATCATGTAGACTACAACGAGCTTATTGAGGAGAATAAGGCATTGGAAGCTAGTCATGAGAAGGATTCTGAGGAGTTGAAGGAAAAAGATGGGGAGCTGATATCCAAAGATGAGGAGCTGAGCAAGATGGAGGAAGAAAATGTGGCTCTTAAGGAGAAGTCCAACACTAACGATGCCAAAATCCAGAGCTTAAATTATGCTCTTGCAGCGAAAAGGGAGAAGTTTGAAAAGAGCTATAGGTTGCTCGAGACGCTCTGGACAGTGATGGTACCTCTGTCGTTGAAGTCTTTAAGTCGTCGACTGATTTTAATACTAAATGCTTGGGCAACTTCTTGGACGGGTACGAGCAGCTAAAAAAGAGGGTGGCAACTCACTTCCCTGATATTGATAAAATTGTGAATGGTTGGCAAGGAGATGATGAGGAGGCGACCAAACTTGCTGAGGAAAAGGGTGACGTTCGGCCTGCTGAGGCTTGGCTTGATGGATTTTTCTTTATTTTTGTGAATCATATTTTTGCTCGATATTAGTTCTGTAACTTTGAACATCTTCTTATGATATAGTCCTTTCTTTATTTCTGCCTTTATAAAATGCGGTTTTGTTTATTTCCATCTTATTGATTTGTTGAAAATAATACTTAGTGCTTCTGTTAGCAACCTATAAGATCGTACGGAGCTTTTAGTTAATGTACCCGTGAATTGATACAAATATAAATATTCATGACTTATGAGGTCGTACAGGTATTAGATGGCCACACTGTGTTATGACCTATGAGGTCACACATCAGACGTAGCCAACTACCTTGTTCGTGACTAATGAAGTCATGCAAGGGTCTGGTCAAACTCGAGGAATTAAGTTGTTTAACTATTTGCATCTTGGGAGGTCGTACAAATTTTTTAGCCGACTACATTGTTCGTGACTTGTGAGATCGTACATGTAGCTGACCACCTCATTCGTGACTTGTGGGAGTCATACAAGGATTTGGTGGACTTGTGGGAATAGGTGTGTTCCCTTTTGACTATATACAGCCTATGAGGTCATATTATTGACATGATATCATTATTTTGACACTTTTAATAACTCCACTTTTTGCACTTATCATATGCATAGAAAAATCAATTAAACAAGAGAATAAATGTCATTTTATTAATTAAAATGGTGCTTTATACATAAATAGAATAACTTAAAGGCTACTGATAATACTTCCTAAGATGATCCAAATTTTAGAGTTTTTTGAACTGCTCACCCTCTAAAGTATTAATTCGGTAAGTCCATGGTCTGACGACACTGGTTATTCTATATGGTCCATGCCAGTTCAGTTCTAGCTTATTGTTCTTTTGTATCACTTTCTTGATAATGTAGTCCCTCTCTTTCAAGATGCTCTTCTTTACTCGACGGTTGTAGTAGAGTGCCATTCTTTGCTGATAGGCGGCCACGCACAACACTGCGTTCTCTCTAACTTCCTCTATCAAGTCGAGGTCCAGCATCCTTCTTGCCAAATCAGTTATTAGGGAATCAAAATTAAGGAATCTGTGACTAGGGAGCCCTATCTCAGTGGGGACGAATGCTTCTGTACCAAAGGCTAGCATATACGGTGTTTCTCCGGTGGCTGTTCGTGGAGTGGTTTGGTATGCCTAGAGAACGATATGGAGCTCATCAATCCAGTTCCCATTTGCATCATCGAGTATCTTTTTTATTTCGTCTAAGATCGTCCTATTGGTGACTTCGGTTTGTATGTTTCACTGTGGGTGCCTGGGTGCCAAGTGTATCTTTCGAATTTAGGATCTAGTGTAGTAGTCTTCAAAGTCTTGGTTGTCAAACTGGTGTCACACCCCGCCTAATTCTGGCGTCGTCCGCCACCAAAACTAAGCCGGGCGTGAACTAAATAAATTATTTATCTTATGGACTGATTTATTTATGTCTCATATCGAACCGTTAGAATCGCTTGAAATTTATTCGAGAGAATTGTTGTATTTATTTGAAGAGATTTGAGATTAGTGGTTTCTTTTCTATTATGGGATTTAGATGCTCTATACCTTGTTATATTGTGGATTTGATTTAGTTTATCGTAGTAGCGCTTCGTTCGCTCTCCCCGAGCGGGCGGGGTGTTACAACTGGCTGTTGTGATCAATGATAAATGCGAAGGGCATGCTATAACGGCATATGATTATTTTCCAGATAAACTAAAATACCCTTTCATAAGGCATATTTACTAAGGTCTTGGCTTCTACCCACTTAGTAAAGCAGTCCACCGCCACCACGAGGTACTTGCATCATCCTTTTATTCCTGGCAATGGCCTGATCAGGTCTATACCCCACATGGCGAATGTCGAGGGTGACACATTCGGAGTTAGTGGAGCCTATAGGGAACGGTGGATCTTTGCAAATCATTGACACTTATCACATTTTATCATGTAATCTTTGCAATCTGCCTTTATTGTCGGCTAGTAATACCCTTGGGTTGTTGTTCACTTAACTAATGAACTTTTAGTCGAATGTGCCCTGTAGAATCCCTTATGTACTTCCTTAATGAGCTTCTTAACTTCTTATAGATGAACACATTTCAGCAGTGAGGCGGTGTACCCTCTCCTGTACAATACTCCTGCTTCCAAGAAATACTGGGTTACCTTATACCACAAGTTTCTGGCTTCGTGTATGTGTGTTGGAAGATTTCTTTATTCATTGTATGCTTGTATGGGGTCCATCTAGGAAGGTCCTGGTGTATCTCTGCTACGTGATGTGGTACCTCAATTGCCTTTTGTATAAGAACTTTAATTGGTATGATCCTTCTTAATGATGTTGTGGTCGCTGAAGTTAACTTGATTAGGGTGTCTTCTCCTACATTTTCTAACCTGGGGATTCTCAACACTTTTTCTTCTATGAATTCGCCTAACCTCTGCTGAATTATGGCCAGTTACCCTGCCATGGATTCCTCTCTAGCTTTGTAAACTCCCCATATCTTGTTGATGACCAGTTAGGAGTCACTGTGTGCTGCGATATGCTGGGTGCCCATGGATGCTACTAGGTTGATCCCGACGATAAGGGCCTCATATTCTCCATCATTATTGGAGGCTTAAAATTGGGAGCGTAGGCATATTCCACATCTATACCATTTGGTGTGGCGAGTATGATGCCATCACCACTTCCTACCGAACAGGATAACCCATCAACATATAACTTCCATATTGGACAATCTCATGTGAAGTCACCTTCTTCCATTTTTCAAACTTAAAGAACCGGTGGGACTCTTCATGATGTCCCTTTTCTCCTTTGGTGGGGCTTTATCCTTGAAGAGTCTACTTTGCATTTCCTAGATTCGTATTTTCTACCGGGATTGGTGGATCGCTACTAGTGGTAGATCTCTCTCCCAGAGTAGTCTACTCGGATAAGTTTTGGTTATAGGTTGATTATGCAATGAAGTTTGCTAATAAATGCCCCTTTATTACGTTCCTCGGCTCATACCGAATATCATACGCGCCCAGTTCCACTGCCCATGCCATGAGTCGACCATATTTTTTAGGTTTGTGGAGGATTTGTATTAGCGATAAGTCAGTGTAGATCACTATGGGGTGAGCCTAAAAGTGCTGCCTCATCCTTTTCGAGGCTTCCCTTAATATTGGTGCTTGATGTTTGATTTGTGGATATCGGACTTCGACCAACTAGTAGGCTCTTCTGGTATAATAAATAGGTTTCTGAAGCCCTTTTTCTTGCCTTATTAGTGCTGAGCTGATGGCTGATTCGAATACGAAGAGATACAAGTAAAGTGTTTTTCCTATAACAGGTCACGATAAGAGGGGCGGGGAGCCCATATAGTTCTTTAGTATTATGAACTCATTTTTGCGTTCCTCGTTCCATTCGAATCACTTTCGTAGCACCTTGAAAAAAGGGAAGCACTTATCAGTGGATCTGAAAATGAGCCTATTTAGTGCTACCACATGCCCTTTTAGTCTTTATACCTCCTTCTTCGTCATTTGAGATGTCATGTTAAGAAGAGCTTGGATCTTGCCAAGATGGGCTTCGATCCCTTGCTAGATTATAATAAAACCTAAGAACATCCCTTCCTTCACTCTGAAGACGTACTTCATGGGATTCAGTTTCATATGATACTTCTCTAATTTATCGAAGGTCTGGTCGAGTTCCATAATATGGTCGGCAGTAACCTTACTCTTAGTGATCATGTTGTCCACGTAAACTTCCATGTTAACCCCTATCTGGTCTTTAAAGACTTTATTTACCAATATCTGGTATGTGACGCCTGCATTTTTAAGCCGAGCGGCATGACATTGTAATAGTAAGTTCCCCGACGAGTTATAAAGAAGGTTTTCTCTCTATCTAAGGGATTCATTCGGTCTAGTTGTAACCAGAATACGTATCCATAAAACTGAGTAGTTGATGGCCTTCCGTGGCATCGATAAAATGATCCATCCTCGGTAGCGGGAAATAATCTTTCGAGCAGGCTTTGTTTAGGCTAGTGAAATTGACGCACATCCTCCACTTATAATTTTTATTTCGCACCATGCCCATGTTGGCTAGACATTTTGGGGACATGACTTCGCTAATGAAGTTAGCTTTTCTGGAGTGTGAGGACTTCATCGTGAGTAGTGATATTTTTATTGGCATAAAAACCCTTCGTTTTTGCTTGACCGGTTTAGTGCCATCAATCACATTTAATTCATGGCACATAAAGTCTGCGTATATCCCTGACATGTCCTCGTGGCTCCAAGCGAACACTATTTTATGCTGTATCCGAAAGCTCATAAGCTCTTTCCTTAGAAGGGGATCTAACGATGACCTTATCTATACCATCCTATTTGGGTGACTATCGTTAATTGGAATGTCTCGATCTCTTCGGCAGGCTGTCATTTGATAAGTTTTTCCGCATCTCGGGTCTCGATGGTCTCGATAAGGTAAGTGGTCACCAACTTCTTCTGTTTTTCCTGATTCGTCGAAATGAAATAACATTCGCGCGCCACCTTTTGATTGACTTTGACGACGCCTACTCCAAAGTGAGTTGGAAAATTTAAACATTGGTGTATGTTAGATGGGATAACTTTAAATTTCTTCAGGTAGATCCTTTCAAAGATATCATTGTAGGATGAGAGCATATTTTTATCAAGGACAAATCATCATATTTTCTCAGTTCGGCTAATCAACCATAAGTCGACCATAACTTTCAATTCCATCGTTCCCAGCGGGTACACCATTTCTCTTGAAAATTCGATGAGAGGCTGGTGATAGGGTGAAAGTTCCACATCCTCTAGTTTTAGATTCTTATAACAGCATTACATCTATAGATCTTGTCTTTGTTCACCATTCGTTGCCTATTGCTTGAGCTCAATATCAGGTTGACTTGTGCTTATTTAAAAGATTGGGCCTCGTTGAGATATGACTTCCTTTCTATGGGGTCTTCTCCATCGCTGGCTCCACCTCCGGTGATGAAGTGATAATCGAAAGCTAATATTTCAACGTCACATATGGGTTCCTTGGGATTTTTAGGAAGTTATGGATCGTCATTCGAGTCATTGTCCCTCGCCCTTTTCTTGTTGGCCACCCTCTGATAGGGCAACTCTGACCGTCGCCTTCTTTTGCCTTCTTTTGGGTTTGATCAGCCATCATTATCAACATACTTAGACCGCTTTCCCCTTTGTATTGAGCCTTCAATACCATTATTCAAAGATATATAGTGGTCTGTATTGTGGGTGTGGTCGTTGCAAAATTCACAATATTTATTTCTTTCTCTTGTTTGCTGATAACTTCAGATTTCCCGGCCATCTGAGATCTTTACTTTCCCAAATTTCCTCTAGGATGTAGTGGATTCTAATCGTGAGGGGCGTGTACTCATTGTACTTTCTCGTCTTGTCACCATTCTTGTCCTTTTGTTCCATCTTTTCATTATTCTTACCACCTGAGGGCTTCGAGCCATCAGATTCTTTAGCCGCCATTGCCTCTTCGACGTTCATGATCTTTCTTGCTTTAGCTAGCAATTCAGTCATGGTCTTGGGTAGCTCCTTGTCTAGTGCCCAGAATAGCTTGCCTGGTCACAACCCACTCATCAAGGTTGTAATGGAAGTGGGCTCATTATAGTCTACTACCTCCAATTTTTCAGTGTTGAACCGGGTGATGTAATCACAAGAGCTTACATCTTCCCTTTGACGGATGCTGAGAAGATGGGCAACTTGCTTTCCCGACTTAGCACCGAAGCATAAATTACTAACGAATACGTTGGCCAGCTACTAAAAATTCTTGATCTGCCCCCTAGGCAGACTGTCATACCAGATTTGGGCTAATCCGGTTATGATGCTAGAGATTGCCTAACACCTCATTTCATCTGGGATGTTGTACACGTCTACAGCGGCCTAGTATTGTTTAGTATGCAGTATGGGATCCGTCTTCCCATCATATTTTGGAGTAATGATTGGTGGCTTGAAATTTACTGGAGTGAGGTACGCCACGAGAGAGGGAACAAAGGGTGATCCTTTTGTGAAATCACGCTGAAGGGGGTTTCTTAATTTGGCCATTTCATCGAGGCGGTATTCCAAGCGCTAGATGGATCCTTTAAATTTCTGGTTATCGCATCCAGCTGGCTTTTCTGCTCTTCCTCGACTTTCGGATGAGCTCTCCTCCTGAGAGGTCAGCTCGGCTTCTGAAGATGCTCGAGCAAAGCGATGAGAAATCCTGGTGGTGGACCTTCCTAATACAATTCTTTGGGAGCGATTGCGTGATGCCACTGGTATTTGCAAGCGGCTATAATGCGAGCCCAATCAGTCAAATGATGATCCTCTGTTAAATTGTTCAAACGCATTAGGGTGTTCCTCTTAATATGACTGATCATCAAAGTGGCCATGTGACTGAATGTAAGAGGTATTGCCTGGGTAGTATGTCTGGTTCCATTGCAAGCCGGTTCGTTTGAAGGAACTGTTATTAGAGCAAGATCCCAAGTTCAATCTCTTGGGATTCTCTAGTGCTTGTCTACGATATTCGTACTGCCTCTCCTTGTGAGGTGCTAGAGGAAGTCGCCTATCGCCACTCTTAGGCGCTTCATGTTTGGGAGTTATATAATCCGTGTTGAGCGACACTAGCCTAATTTGGAGGGTATGTGTTAACTTCCTGACACCCTCCTGTATTGTCGCTTGCCCCTTAGCGATGCTTACTAGTCTGCTATGTAAGTCTTCGGCCCTAGTGGGGGTAGGTGGTGTTTGAACCTCTGCCATACGACTGCTTTTGAGGATATCCTCCATTCAAATTGTCATTGTTAAAAATACAAGTGAGTGGTTTTAGATAGGAACTATAATTGCTTGCTACAATGTTCCCACAGATACATCAATTTATTGATTTCCAAAAATGGAGACAACAAATAATAAAAGAATTAGTTGGTAAAATAAAAATTGTAAAGAATGGGAAGAGAGACAATGAGGACACAATGATTTTTATGTCGTTCGGCCCTTGAAAAGGAAACCTACGTCCACGGTGGTACTGCTATGGTATTCTACTTATGAACGTGATTACAGTTTATGGTTTTTCTGATACAACTCGAAGCTTGAGAAGGTATAAAAAAGGTGTCCCTAGTGTCGTACCTTTGTATCCTATTGATACGTGGATATCAGATATTTACAAAGAGATGGAGTGAACTTATAAATCGATCAGTTACATCTAGATACACGTTTATTATAATATATACGCACGCCTGGAGGCGCGAAACAACTTTGATAATGAGCATCCGGATAATTATGATGTAATAGGTTTGGCGGTTGTAATTCGATGTGGTTAATAAGATATGTTTCGTGTGTAAATTCTCACAGGGATATATATATATATATATATATATATAATCTTATAGTAAATAGGTTGGTTGAGCAGTCCAATTAGTGAGACGACCTCCTTAGATAATGAGAGCGAGCACTTCTGTTAATCCCTTTGGATTATTTAGAATTTATTCTATGCTGAGATTATGTAGGTATAACAGCAACATTCCCATGTTAGCGCAATGTCTAAGACGACAACCGAAATGGTGCTGGATAGTATGACTGGAAGATTAAGGCAAAGGTCTGGCCATGTTAAGAAGGTAAGGAAGTTTGGATGCTCCTTATATGTATATGCTTCATTCCCATCTCAAAAAATCCCCACTTTTCCTTTTTTGATTATTCTTGGCTTGGTTATCACTGGTTTAATATTCAACCGAAGAGTTTAGTTTCTTGTAGACATCTCTATAAGGCATTAGATTCTTCCATTATTTTCATTTTGGGTTTTTTTGGTCTGCTTGTTCTTCTTTTTGCTTTAATAAATTTGGCTCTCCAAGTTTTCTATAAAAATAGTCTTCATAGGTGAATTTGTCTAGAAGATTTAATTAGCTAAAGTTACTCATTAATTCTTTGTTACTCGATATGTAGGATTAATTAAATTTTTTTGTAATATTATTTATAATTTTTTTACTAATTCAAAAATCTGGCACAGTTCAAAACAGTGCCAAAGGCGAACCAAATTGTGGCATGGTTTTGATTGTGCCAAAAGTGTACCAAAATGTACTCAATCTTGCATAGTTACAAACTGTACCAAAATTGTGCTAGAAATATCAAATTCTGACAAAATTTAAAAGTGTTCCAGGAGTGAACCTGTTTGGCAGAATCTGGCACACTTTTAAATAGTGCCAGAAAAAAAAAGTTCAAAATTGTGCCAAATCACAAATGTAAATTGTGCTAGATTGTTGTTTTTGGTGTAGTGCTAGAAGGTTGAAGGTCAAGGCAAAGCCTTGTTGAAAATGACTTCGGGGAAGCATCTCGCGCTCAATGACGTATTGTCTATGGTTCCATGATATGAAATAAAGGGTTTAAACTTGTTTTTATTGGAGATAAATTTATGATAAGTAAGGACAGAATGTATGTAGGGGAAGGATATATGTGTGATGGGATGTTCAAAATGAATGTTATGACTATTATACCTAAAAGTAACTATGATAATAATATGATATCTTCTGCTTGTATTCTCTAGTCTATGGATATGTGGCATGGTAGATTAGGACATGTTAATTATCATACTTTGAGTAAGTTAATTCATTTAGGATGTATTCCAAAATTTAACATGAACTCAAATCATAAACATGAAACATGTGTGAAAACTAAATTAACTAAGTCACATTTTCATTCTAATGATAGAAAGATTGAACCATTAGAATTAGTTCACTCTGATACGTGTGATTTCAAATTTGTTATGTGTACTTATTAAGCAGCAAATATGAAGCGATTGAATATTTTAAGCAATACAAGATAGAAGTTGAGAATCAACTTGGTAAAAAGATTAAAGAATTAAGAAGCGATAGATATTGTGAATACGTATCTCGTTTTAGAAAAATATGTTTAGAGAATGCCATTATTCACCAACTACAACTCCTCACTCTACTCAATCAAGTGGGATTACGCAATGAAAAAACCATTAAAAGAAATGAATGCAATGTTAATAAGTTTGGGTTTACCCCAAAACATGTGGGGGAAACATTGCTTTTGGCTAACTATAATATCAACAAGTTGATTCATAAGAAAGAGAATAAGAAACCCTGTGAATTATGGATAGGATGTAAGCCTTCCTACAAATACTTAAAAGTGTAGGGGTTTCTTGTAAAAGAATAAGTTCTTGAAACGAAAAAGGTGAAAATTGGTCCCCAAGACTATTGATCGCATATTCAGTGGTAATGCACATAACTGTAGTGCATATCAGTTCCTTGTGCATAAGTCTGACATTCTTGAAATTCATGAAAATACAGTTATAGAATCTAGGAATGAATTATTCTTTGAAAATATATTTCCGTGTAAGAATGCACAAGAAATAAGTTTTAACAAAAGAATGCCTGAAGTTACAAATAGTGAAACTCAAAATGTTATTGAGAAGGAACCTAGATGTAGCAAAAGAGATAAGATTTCAAAATCTTTCAGTCTAGATTTTCTAACGTATATGTTAGATAGTGAACCTAAAATAATAAAGGAATCTTTATCCACTCTGAAAACTTGATATTAGAAAGAAGCTATTAATAGTGAAATTGAATCCACTATGCAAAATCATACAAGGAAACTAGTCGACCTACCACCGGGGATAAGACCATTAGGGTGCAAATAAATATTTAAATAAAAAATAAAAGCTGATGGAACCATTGATAAATATAAGGCTAGACTTGTAGCTAAAGGCTACAAGAAAAAGGATGGAATATATTATTTCTACATTTATTCACATGTTACAAGGACTATATCCATTAGAATGTTAATTGTAATTGCGGCATTACATAAATTGGAAATACATCAAATGGATGCCTAAACGAAATTTTTAAATGGTGAATTAGATGAAGAAATATATATGGAACAACATGAAGGTTTTAAGTCTCCTGGAAATGAAAGCAAAGTATGTAAACTTGTGAATTCATTATATGGGTTGAAACAAGAACTTAAACAAAGGCATGAAAATTTTGACAGTGTCATGAAGTCAATTGGTTTCAATTTTAATGAGTGTGACGAATGTGTTTATGTCAAGAGCACTCAAGCGGGACATGTGATTGTCAGTCTATATGTTGACGATATAATAATAATAATAATAATAATAATAATAATAATAATAATAATAATAATAATAATGGTGTTATTAATGATATAAAACAAAGGTTGATTAGTAGATTTAAAATAGAGGACTTGGTACCAGATGTAATTGTAGGAGTTAAAATCACTAGAACTCCTCAAGGAATCAGCATGTCTTAATCACACTACATTGACAAGATACTTCAAAAGTATAATAAATATGATCAAACTCCAATGAGGACACCCGTAGATCCAAGTCATCACCTCTTTAGAAATAAAGGTGAAAGTATATTAGAATTAGAGTATTCTCGTATTATTGGAAGTTTAATGTATTTATTAAACTGTACTCGACCCGATATAGCATACTCAATTAGTAAGATAAGTCAATATACGACTAATCCCGAAAAAGATCATTGGTGAGCCTTGATAAAAGTTCTTTGATACCATTGATATTGTTTGAAGATTGGGTTGCACTATGGACGATATTCAACTGTACTTGAAGGCTATAGAGATGCATATTGGATATCTGATTCAAATGATATAAAATCCACAAGTGGATATGTATTCACTATTGGAGGTGCAGCCGTATCTTGGAAATTCTCGAAGTTAACTTGCATTGAAATATCCAATATCGAATATGAATTTATTACTTTAAACAAAGTTGGGGAAGAAGTCGAATGGTTTGGAAACTTCTTAGAGGATATTCCAACTTGGCCAAAGCCCGTGCCACCTATCATAATACATTGTGACAGTCAATCGAAAATTTCCAGGGCTTAAAATAGTAAATATAACGGTAAGTAATGATATATACGTCGTCAACACTAAACCAATAGATAATTTCTCTCAATTGGAATTATTTCAACTGACTATGTAAACTCAAAGAAAAATATTACGGATCCACTAACTAAAGGTATACCTGAAGAAAAAGTTACAAGTTCATCACGTGGAATGGGTCAAGCATGTTAAGTTCTAAATACTCATCTTAATGGAAACCCAACCTAAATGACTAGACATCCCAAGAAATATGTTCGAAGGGATAACCTAATTATGACGATTCAGTCAACACTGAGAAGTAATACCTTAATTGCTTCCTCCTATTTTGAAGATGAGTCAGTGTAAAAAATTTCGTGTGTATTGGGATAAACTATGCTTTTAATGATTTTTATATCTTGAATACAATGGTCAAGTGAAGTATTAGCAGGATACTCTTTATAGGAATCATTTATGTGAGTGAGAAGGGGTCGCTTTTATGAGAATAATGAAGGCTATTTCTCTAGCACACTCACAAAATCAGGAGGTGTTCAAGGTAAAAATGGACACAACAATAAGAACCAATAAGGTTAGAAAGACATTGAGTGAATACTAATTTATCAGTTTACACAAATGGTCAATTTATTCAAGACATCACATTCATCGATTAGCCAGTAAGCTCTATAGTATCTCCATAGGATAGATTCAAATCCATAAGCTATCTTTTTCGATGTAGTGTTTTCCTATGAAATCTCTTTGTTTGGATTTATATTTGTCTAATTCTTCAAAATTTCATTCATGTGGGGGATCATTGAATATTTTGACATAATATTCAACTCATTTGATCAAACTTTGGAGTTAATTTTATATAGGGCACATCGGTTAAAAGTGGCGTGTCCTAGTACCAAAGCATTGCTTACCGAAAGGAGATTAATTTACTATACTCATTTATTCAAAATAGTTAATTAATGGTTGAGAAATTTGAACTTAAAGTGAACCATTTGAGTTTAAGCTAGTTGGTGTAATTTAGTTAAGGGGGTTTGTCCCATATTGAAAAAGTGGTGGAATAACTTGGAGTTGATATACCCCACTTTTGGGACTAAGGGCTTAGATGCCTTTGGTGTAGCTACACTCTTTGAAGGGGTGATGGTCTACACTAAGCTTGTATTGGAGGTGGGCCTTAGGCCCACATGTGCGCGCGCGCTACCATGCAGTTCATCATGTTCGATCCGCATTTGGGTTCGGGTTGTGGGTTTTTCTTGATCAAGTATTAATTTTTTGGACAAAATTTTGATTGGCCTTTGGGATTTAAAACTATTTTTTTTGCCAGAATTTATTTTCAAAAAAATGAATTATTTAATTACGGATTAATTAATTTTTTAGGCGTTAATTAAAAATATTGTCGTTTTAATTGTTTAACCTAAAAATGTTGTTAAGTAAAACAAAGAGATGTTACTCTTCAAATAATAACATCCTTTTCTAGGAAAAGCCATAGACTTGCACCTTTTCACCGACTATATAATGAACCATCTGCATACCATTAAAACACCAGAAAATCAACCCGAATTCCCTACTCTTGGCTTTGCTCCCGTTATCCTTTTTGAGAGAAATTCCACATTGTTGATCGTGGGACTGTTGCACTGAAGTGCTTCTTGCAACAATCGGTGATCGTTTCATACTAGAAGGAGGCGCCCGCTGAATTTGTCATCAGCACCGTAGCGGGGGTGTATTTTGTCTTAAGGAGAGATAATTAAACTTTTGACTGGATCATATTTCTTCAAGTGATTATTTCAATCATAGATTGTATGTTCCCTATCTTTTTTTACTTACTGTCATTCTGCTTACTTAGTTAATTTTAATTACTGTTTATTTATTTAGTGAATTTTATTTTATTTTTTACTCAAAAAATAATAGTTACGACTCTGCTAATTACTAAATCTTTTCATCATTCAGGGAGGGGATGTGGGGCAAATCTAATTAAACCTAAGTTACTTGTGCAATAAATCAAAATGATTAGACTTTCTCCGGTGGAGACGTTGAAACCGTGGGTCAGTTTTGAAAAGTAAAGATCCCATTTTTATTATATCAAAAAGTATGAAGAGCGAGAGAGCGAGAGAGCGAGAGAGCGAGAGAGAGAGAGAGAGAGAGAGAGATGAAGATAACTAAACAAATTTTTTGGGAGCTTCTCCAAATGAGTTGGAGATGCGTATTTTTTAAGTTTCTTGATAAATACACCAAAAAATTTACTCTCAGACTCCCTTTTCTACAAAACAGCACATAAGTACCTAATATTTGTACAAAACACCAAACACACACAACACTACATGTACCTTATCCCATATAAAAATCCAAAAAATTTTAAACTTCATTTTTCTATTTCCTCTCTCTATCTCTAACTTCCCTTCTAAATCTCTCCCTCAAATGCAAATATATTGGATGAACCCATTTAGTAACCCTAATATGAACGTTGGTAATATATTACATAAAAACGAAATAGACAGACTAGGGTTTTAAAACCAAAAAAAAAATCTGCGAACCCAGACCCCACGACCACTTGTCACCATAACAACTGTTTTCACGGTTGAAGTTAACCATATGTAGGTTCATTTCATTTTCATCTCAGCGTAATCGGCCACTTCCAACCATGAATAAATAAGTTACGGTTATAATCCATCGAAATTACTCGTCACTTATGGTGACGGAAGGCCATAAGAACAGTGATCCCAAGGTTTTTTTAATGCTATTTTCATTTTTCAAGTTAATCGTATGTGGGTTCATTTCGGTTGCATCCCATCATGATTTTATTTGTTTCGGTCGCTTTCCATCGTAATTCACTTACCATGGCTACTTGCTACCGTAATAATTATTTTCACGGTCACTTCCAACCATGGAAAAGTAGGTTACGGTTACATTTTGTCGAAACTCCTCATCACTTACGGCGACGGGTGGTCGTAGGTATCGCAAACCCAATTTTTTTAATCTCATCTTTTTTTTTATAAATAATTTGACATTATATACTATGTAGATGTGCTTTGAGGACTATTGTAATGTATTTTTTGGGTTTAGGGGACAAATGAACAAGATGAAATAGTTAGGCTATTTTAAAGTTGAAGAGTTTTGAGATTTTGTATTATGTGGTGTTAGTTTGTGGTAATTTTTTATTTAGTTTATAGTATATTAGACATTTTAAAGAAAGGGTCCTGATAACATGTGCCTTAAGGGCACACTTTAAGAACCTAAAAATAGCAGGGACAGAGTTTCGACATACATTTAATAGGATACAGATACTCATGTGCATCTCTAATACTTACTATTTTGAGATAATAATATGTGCCCTAAGGGAACAAGTTACCATTTTCCTTAAAGAAAATAAAAGGTACAATACTTTTGAATGTGATTAGTAAAATTTATATTTAATTTTTATATAATATTTTGAAATATTTTTTAGATATAAATATTAGGACCCATTTTTTAACATTAAGTCAAGCCGAACACATAATTCCGAGACTCTTTTACGTTGTGTGACTCCAATGTACATGTATTCAATGCACAATTAGAGATGTTGAAACCGTGTGTGACGTGTCAACATATATTCGATGGAGATGTTGAAACCATGTGTCAGTAATAAATAGTGAAGATTCTCTTTTTATAATATCAAAAAGCATAAAAAGAGAGGGGATGACTGAACAAATTTTTTTTGGAGCTTCTCCGAATGAGTTGGAGATGTGTATTTTTTAACATTAAGTCAAGCCGAACACATGATTTCGCGTAATAATATTGAGTCCAAAAACATTAATAACGTGCATTAAACTCTTTTACGTTGTGTGACTTCAATGTACATATATTCAATCCACATTTGGAATATTTAGGTATATGTTTGAAGTACATATAATTTTTCACGATTCTAATATATTTTGAGTGATGAACTTACTTATTGTTTTTGTATGGATTGGTATTCGCAATTCGTTGAATATTTTTCAAAACACTAACAAATATCGACCTAATATGTTAATGTGTTATAAAAAATGTGTAGGAATATTTTATCGAGTTGATCCTCTTTAAGTATGATTAATGTGAATCTCTAATGTAATTGGTTAAAACATGAACAACTCATTAAAATTTGTGAAGTCTATTGATGAATCATTCATATTTTAACCAATCACATTAGAGGGTCATGTTAACCTTCATTTAGATAGGATCAACAAATTGGTACTGACATTTATCGATCTAGAATTACCACTTTTTTTTTAATTATAAAGATGAATAAAAACACGAAATGAATTTTATGTAGTTTGCAAATGGTTTATTAAATATTATTTTCGGATTTTTCTATTTTAGTCTTTAGCCAATAGTGTTATTTTGGATCTAGTCCATTTAAGCACTAAGGTCGTTCATACCTTAATATATATCTTATAATTTAAGGTATACATCAACTGAACATGAGTATAATTTTAAAATTATATATATATATATATTATATGTACAAATTACAAGTTTTGGAAAAAAATTCATGTGGGCATTACAAATTTTGATGTACAAAATATTAAAATATTAGGCATTTACTAATGGTGTCCTTCACCCAATAAAATTTTCGTCTAGCGAGTTAAGCCAAAAAAGCAAAAACTTATACTTCAAAGTAAATATTTTGGTTAATTACACTTTGATCCCTTCAACTTTGCACATATATTCATTTGACCACCTATATTTCATTTACTATGACTTAATCCCCTCAACTTTTAAAAACACATCATTTTACATCTGGACCATAATGGGGTTAAGTTTTTGGTCAACAAATTAATTATTTGCATAAGTGGTTTGACGAAAATACCCTTTTATGCAGCGCACTTGAACAAATTTTCATTAAAAAATATAACGTGGTTAGTGATGGGGGGTAAAGTGATGCATCTTCATAAGTTGATGGGGTTTAGTCTAAGAAATAAAATTAATGGTGGTGAAGTGAAAATGAAAGAAAAATTGGAGGGGTCAAAGTGAAATTAATCCTAAATATTTATATGCTAACTTTTATAGCAAGTGAAATGAAAGATACACATTTATAGCTATGTTAGATTGGTGAATTTTAGTTTAATACTCCATTCTTCCCAAATTAAAAGTTCAACAATTTTTTAGGCTAGCCTAATTTTAAAGCCCAATTTCCTTGTCTTGACATAATTAACAAACCAAATTTCAAGATATGAATAGATGATCGTTTTGATCATTGATTGAGTGTGTCCCTACAATAAGAAGTAGTGTCCCTATTTGTCCTATTTCTAGAAGATTTTACCCTATTCTTCGTCAACTTTTTCTCACCCTTTTTAACCATGAAGGAAATCTTTCGATTATTTTCTTTAGTGTCATGTGAAGAATGTCACTCATAGAGTCAACACGAGAAAGAGAGAACTTGTTTTTCAAACATTTAATTTCATTTTGCAAAGACTCGCATCTCATCTCAAGTTAACTTTTAGCACTTTTACACACATAAAGTTCATCCTTCACTTTTTTAAATTCAAAAGTCAAAATGCTTTTGAATTCATCTACAACCTTGATATTTTCATTCAAAGAACCATTCCATCTTTTTAAATAACAATTTATTTTTCTCAAGTCATAAGCATTGTTAAACAACTCAAAATTCTCTACTTTAAGAGATTTTCAACTTTTGATTGATAAATTGACTTTCCAATTCAATCTCTTTAATTGTTTTTTTCCCTAAAATATTGGCGTCTGCATTGCTTTTTTTTTTCTTTACACTTGCTTTATTTTTTTCTTGGCCAAGTAATGTTTATCTGTATGAGTTCTACTAAGTAGGTAGTACACCCCTTTAGCCCCCAATATTTGTTGGTATAGCAAAATAAACCATGCAACAACATTGTTAAAGTAAGGCTAATGGTCTATAGACCTATGTTGTATCATTATGAAACTTCTGAAGTAAAAAATACGGATCTAAAATGGGTTATAAGACCTTAGATCCTAAGAAATGTTTCAAATGTGTGCTTTTAAGACTGAAAGCTCAAATATTTTGTACAACACTTAGCCCCCCAATTTTTTTTGGAATGGAGGCAAATAGGTAAATTCGTTGAGAGTCCTAAGACCTTATATTTATAATCTGAAGTCCCACGGTGGGTCATAAGACTTATGAACTTAGAAGATTTAATACCTTAAGCCCCACAAAGGGTCATCTTAACTTAGGAGTTTTGAAAGTATGAAGTCCCACAAATGGTCATAAGACTATTGGACTTAGAAAATTTGATACCTAAAGTCCCACAAAGGATCATAAGACCTCTGAACTTATGAGTTAATGAGGTTCATACTGGGATGAAAAGCCTCCGAACCATTGGGACTTGCAATTTTGCTTGTAAAACTCGAGTTTTTTGGACAATTGTTTGCACTTGAAATTTTAACCCCCCCAAAAAGTTCTGAGAAAATAGAAGTTTTATTTAAGTCTTAGGTTTTATAGTTAAAATGGATTCTTGGTACTTGGATTTCTTAAAAAAATGAGGTTTAGAAAATATATTTGGCTAAGGTTCATACATTTTTGTATAACTTTGTCACTTTGAAAATACACATTTTTTAAGTGCATGAGAGGCCTCAGAGAAGACTGTAATGGGTCATAAGACCTCAACTAGCTTGATGAAATTAAGGATAAAGATACTCGTGATTATTTTAGTCTTTTTTGGGTCTTTTGACCTTTAACTATTTTGATTAAGGATGCGTGGACCTTAGGCAAGTGTTGAAAAAGGATCATACCTTAGTCAATTTGGATTGAATCAAGGATGAAAATCCTGATGATTGTTTTAGTCTTTTTTGGTTCCTTAGTCCTTTGACTATTAGTTCGAGTCAAGGATTAATGCCATAAAACTCTTTCTAGGTCATTTAGGACCTCATGACTTTGATCTAAGGGTCCGATGACCTCATCCAAATGTTTAATCAAGCATTAGAAGATAATAGGTTGCAAGATAGTTCTTTTCATTTCATTTCATTTCAATTATCAAAATGCATAATTAACAATACCTTTTCAGGTGGTTAATATTTTAAGGGTGTGGAAGTTTGTATCCCTCCATATCCTAGAGGGAATAACACCCTAGAGTTTCTTTCCAACCCACTACATACGAGCCTTACCACTTAGGGCATAACTTTCCCTCATTGGGGGTGTTTTTTTTATAAGGGTGACATCCTATTGGACCATGTCTCCAACTCTAAGCTCTCTGTGGGGGACCTTGTTATATAAGTAAGAGGTTATCCTCTCCTTATAGCATGCTTTGTGGATCAGTTAAGCTTCTCTTAGTTCTTATAATTTATCCACAGAAAATTTGAGACCATTATCATTAGCCCCTAGTTCGAACAGAGATACCCTCTAAGTGGGTACCTCAACCTCCGCTTGAATCACTGCCCCGATGAAAAAAGTAATGGAAAATGAAGTTCCCCCCGTTGGATCTCTAACTATGGTTCTGTAGTCCCACAAGATTGTAAGTAATTCTTTTACCTATAGACCCTTGACTTTTTATAGTCTCTTCTTTTATTTATGGATAATGGTCATGTTGGTTACTTCAACTTGGCCATTAGCCGGAGGATAACCTAGAGTTTAGCAGTGGTTGGCTATGCCATAGTCTAATCAAAATTCTCTAAAGGTTATGTTGACAAACTGTTTGCCATTGTAAGAGATGATGGCTCTAGGTAAGATAAACCTACAAATTATGTTCTTTTAAACAAAACGAGTGGTTTTCTTCTCTGTGATGGTGGATAAAAGCTCAGTCTTAACCCACTTGGTGATGTAATCAATGGCCACAATAGAAAACTTTTTTAAGCCTTTGTTAAGGGGTAGGGGCCCTACCAAGTCCACTTACCATTGATTGAAGGTCCATGGAATCAACATGGGATCTATCTTCTCTGCTAGTTGATTTGTGATGGGTATGGAAATCATAAGTGATGTCAAGACCAAAATATACTCCCCCATGGACCTAGACGTGTAAGAGGACAGAAGTGTCAAGTGTGAAAAAAGTATTTAAAGAGGTTTGGACCTGAAGCAAGGCACCTTCATCCACTGTAAAAAGGTGTTTTGTAGTATATTAGATATTAAAAGAGTTATTACAATCTATCAAACCTCTTGGGCTTTGGCCAAAAGAGTCTGAGGTCCTTGAGTCCTTCGTTATTAGTTCTAAGGAACACATGAAGTAAATAATAGACTTATCTAAGGATACTTGAGTACTGACTTAGGGTTCAACAATGTATACATTGTATGAGATATCTAAAAATGAGCCAAACTATTTATTCAAGCTTATAACAGTGGGCTGAGAGTATGCAAAAAAAAAAATGAGTAAATAATTGTGAATGCTAAAACTATTTATTTTTAGGAAGTATGATGCCTTGAAATTTTCTTTAACCTTTATCTAGCCTTTTATTTATATGAAAACTTTTGGAGAGAGAATGCGTGGTCTATTACAATAACATTTTGGGGCCTCTAAGGTCTGACAATATCGTCAAGGCAATGGAGTGCTCGCCAATGGTTTTGCAGGTGGTGGAAGGTAGTTATTAAGTGCAATAAATGTTAATGGTAGCCTTCAATGCAAGGGCATGAGTGGTGGTAGTATGAAAGACAGTGTTGCTCTTTTAATTAACCGATATAATGTTTTTCGATGATTTACAGGAGGGTAGGGAGCTTTGGAACATCCATGGGATGTTCTCGAGATGTTTTACAATGATATACCTATGTGCTAAGTGTCAAGTAGCTTCGAGAGGCCATTTATCTTCGAGATGAGATATTCTCTGAGCATCAGACATGAAGAAATTCTGGTGTCTTTGAGATTGGTTAGAAATACATGTTAGAACGACAAATCATTCGAGGATGAAGGAGGGATGACTGACGTCTTCTACAGTGTTATGGCCCTTTTTTAAAAACAACGTACGTTTTAGGGACCAAGCAGTGCTAGGTTTGAGGTTTAGGATTGATATTGGGACCTCCGCTCATTTTTAAGGATAGTTGAGGGGTCTAAGTTACTTTTAAATATCAAGGGTTAAATGGGGTATCATCAGTAGCCCCTTATTTCTTTTTGCAAGGATTTTAAAAGGGTAACACTTATCTGTTATGAAAGTTAGGGGTAAGGTTGTCACTAGATAAGATTCATTATAATAACAGTGTATTGGGAAGGATCTTACAAGTGGCTGAGAGTACTTGATGGGAAGTTCCAAGAGGATAAAGGGAAATAAGCGTCAGGCCTATGGGGCTATAATGATCCCCTTGGGCTGTTTTGAATCTTCACATCCCGCTTTAGCTATTTTATCTCTATACCACTATTTATAAAAATCATGAGTTCTTATTTATTAACTCCTTAAATAAAAATGTATGTTAAAAACCTTGCATATACCAAGTATTGGACCCCAAACCCATTTTCGCAGTTGAGTTTCATGTTTCTCTTAGACAAACTGTTAATCCAATGGTTGGGACCTTTGATCATCTCCCCACTTAGTCCATTTATTTTAGCTCAATGGTTATTAACTACTTGGGGGTCAATAACCCTAGTTTCACTAGTGAGGCTTATTTTGATTCCAGGATCACTCAGTAAGACTTGGTGGAGATCCGAAAGACATACCAGATCCTAGAGTCCATCATTTTGAGGGTAAAAAGAGCTGATGAGAGGTATTGATGGAGATCTAAAAGACATACCAGATCCCAGTTTCCCAATGCACGTGATTCAATGAATGTTTCCTTTAGTTTGGATCCAAATCCCTACTGCCCTTACCTATGGTGAGGATCCTCAAGTCTACTAGGATAGCCTTTTCATAATCGGTGGCCAATTCTTGGAGAGCTTTGATGGATACAGTCTTAGCCTTTGGGGAGTTAAACGAGGGTCAATATCTTGTTACTTTGTCCTATTTATGTAAGGTATACTAGGTTCAGGAATAGACTAAGCCCAAGGGTAAAAGGGCTAAAATACTTCTCCTCAAAGTGAACAATGGTGTTTTCTAAGGATAAGCACAATGCTCCTAAGAACTTGAACGAGAAATTCTTCTTTATTAAGGGATCTCGAGATACTCCTAATCCTTCCGAGACCATTGGGTATCCCACACTCTGGTTCTCTCCATCAGTTGTGGGTAAGTTTGTCTTTACCTCTATCTTTGTGCTTACATTTCTTCATTGACTTTAGCAATAAATTTTAATGATTATCTTTTCTCTTGTAGTGGTTGTTGAGCCCTCTAAAGAGGAAGTTGACAGATAAATGAGGCTCAAAAGTTGGAATCCACCATTTTTTAGGTCCCAAATCATTTCAAAACATGTCTTCAAGTGGGGGATAGGGACCGACCCCAAGGCCCTGATGTCTAAGAGTGTTGCTAAGGCCCCCAAGATAATGTTTGGGGAGTTGCTTGGTGTTGATGCCTTTATCGTGGTACCCAGTAAGAGGAAAGTCATTGCAAGGTCTCTATCGACATACCTTAGGTTTCTAAAAGCAAGGATGACAAGCCCAGGAGTAAGGTTTAGCTTCCTCTAAGGATTGAAAAGGTTCTCCTCATAGCCAAGGAGGATATTTTATTAGGCTTTAACTAGTCCCCCCTCTAAGTAACTTGCCTTTTCTTCCTACCAAACTCATTTTTGGCTCTTGAATAACTAACTCTGATGTTGTTGTTGATCCAATAGATGAATGGGATGAATAAAGGATGGCAAGGAATTTTTTTAATGAAGCCCATGTTGAGGCTGTAATTGGATAGAAGAAGACATCCATGACCACAAAAGGTTTGAAGTTCAATACATTAGTGGATATTCAAAATACTAGTGCTAAACTAGTAGAGGAGGCTGAGACAAGGTCTTTTTTTGATGAAGCCTCATTGTTGGAGTCTATTTTTGAAATCTTACCCTTGGTGCAAGTATATTTGGGGGAAAGTGGGACCTATGAAGCAACCCAGAGAGATATTTTTATTCTAAAAGACTTACAAATATTGGCCTCAAGAATTTATTAAGCCTCTTATTATCCCTTAAGCAAAGAGAAAGAAGTAGTAGTTTCCCATTTAAGGATGGGGGTGTCAAGAGCTCTATTGACATTTCTAGACAACCTGAGGAGCTAGCATAAGGAAGGCTTGCTGACCTTAGGAGTTAAAAGATCTTCATGGCCTCCTTTAACTAAGGAGATGAACTTATATGCCTCGAATGCTGATGCACTTTGTTCAATGGCCAAAGCTATTTATTCTAAGATGGTGGCCATATTTAGTGGTCGGGGCATGCCTACTAATGCTTAGGAGATAGTACATCTGATGTGAAAGGTACTTTTTAATATTTTTCTCATTGACTTGGTAAAAATTTTCCTTGTATGCCTTGGTTTCAAAATTTCATTTCCCTTACAAGCTTAACTCTTGATCGAGACCTTGATGCACGATAATGTTGAAGGCTAGAGAAGGTGGAACAAGGCTATGGAGATTGTTGATAAGATGGACATTATTCATCTAGAATTGAACTAGATAATTTCCAATCAATAGTGGGAGGTTGCCTCTTTGTATAAGCATAGGGCAGTCCTAAGGTCCAAAATCACTTCATTAGATAGGTACAAGCTTCTCAATGAGAAGACCCTCAAGGACAGTACTTCCCTTTTAAATGATGATTGGGACTCTTTAGCTAAGGTTGTATAGGCCAACGCTTTAGCTCAGCTTGAATATAGAGTGGTGGTGGAAGCCCTTAGGGATCAGACCCTCAAGATTTAGAGTGCTCAGGAGAAGCTTATTTAGGATAAAAAAGATATGGACCTTTTAAGGTAACATGTGTTGGATCTCAATGATGTGAAACACCTGTTAACTTCCAAGGGTTAGAAGATAAAAAAGGAATATATTGAGGTCCTAGTGAAGCACACTGAGATCTAAGGAAGGATTTAAATCACTGAGAAGATCCAGTTGGATGCCTATCATGAGTTTGATCCCTATACAAAGTTTCTTTTTCAGAAATATACCTATAGGTTTGAGACTTACAAGGCTAAGGCCCACAAGATCTTTCTTGATTTGGATGTTTTTGGATAATTTTCTAAAGCCCCACAGTCTGGTGATGAAAGCTCAGATGATGATAGAAGTAGCAACAATGATGCATATGTGACCTCTACCTCCCAGGCTCAAGAAAAATAAAAAATTCTAAAGAAATTCTCGATCTCTCATAATCCTCTTGAAGAAGGAAAGTGAAGCCCTTATAAAGTAAACCTCTGTCAACCTCAAACCTTATGATTTTTTTAATTTTTTTTCTTTTGAACTATTTTTGAGAAATGGGCCATTTAATGTAAACCTCTCCTCAATATCCTTTAATGTCAATGGATTAGTTTTTAAACTTTGACTTCGGCACTGCTTTGCTTTGCCTTTTACTTTCTTTAATTTTTTTTCTAAGAAATTTTTGTATACAATTTCTTTATCTGAGGTCTACCAATTAAGTAGTACAGTCCCCTTATCCCCTAAAAATAAGGTGTTATAGAAAAATGGACTAGGCGGTAACACTGTTGAAGTAATGTTAAGGATTCGATAGACCTTTGTTGCATAGTTGCGCAACTTTGAAAGTCCACGACAAGGCTCTGAATGGGTCATATGACCTTAGCCCCTAAGAAAGATTCTAAACAAGTGTCATTATAGGACTGGAAGCCTAAAATTTTGTACATACATGCCTAGGCCCCGAAATGTTTGGGGATAAAGGTCATAGTGGGCCATATGACCTCTTAATTTAGAGAATTTGAAACTTGAAGTCCAATAAAGGGTCATAAGACCTCTGAACTTAGGTGATTTGAAACATGAAGTCCCACAGAGGGTCATAAGACCTCTGACCTTAGGTGATTTTGAAATATGAAGTCCTACTGTTAGGACAAATTTCTAATAGAGTCAATTTGTATGTATTTTGGCTTTATTCTATTTGTACAAAATCATTTGAATCATTAGTTATGATTTGTGTTTTTATCCTTAAGGACTATGAGATGTGTGATTAAAGAACATAATGACCAAGCAAAGTGTCTAAATCATTGTGCCGTGTTTTATGCGGAGTTTAATTCTTCAACGTCCAAAGGATCTCAGTGAGGTATGAATGTGTATTTATGTTTGAAACCTAGATTCATTTGGGTGTTTGTTTTAAAATATATGAGGTCATTTTTGTAGAAATATTTAAAAAAATATCTTTTTTATTGAATTAGCTCAAAAAAAAATCCTGCCATTCAAATGAATTTACATAAGTCGTTCGAACGAACATCAAATAAGGATCAAACGATAATGTTTTCTTTCACTGGGAATTCTCGTTCGAAGGTCTTTGATCTATTTTTAAATGAGTTTAGTACTTTCGTTCGGATGATATATTTTTTAGTTCAAATGATATTAAACTACTCATTCGAATTACCCTAGAATTTTCGTTTAAATGAGTTGCCTACAAAATTGTGCTACCTCAATTTTCGTGCTTTCTATAAATAAGAGTGTTGGCATCAGTTTTATTTTCTCAAGGCTTTTGAAATTAGTTTCCAACGAGCAATAAGAAGCCTCCAAACTTTTGAGATCTAAGATTCAACTTAATATGGTCATTTTAGATCTCATGTTTAAGAACCATAATTTCAATACTCTTCATCTCTTTTTTGTATGTTTCATATGGTGGATTTTGTGTGTGTTTAACATGGTGGGTTATGTGTTCGGTGATTCTTTTCTGAGCTAAGATCGGTGGATACTAATATTTTAATGAAGCATTCGTAGGTGGATTCCTGCGTGTCTCTGTGAAGAAGGTTAAAGGAACAAAGATAGTATCAAGGCTTGAAGGGAGTCGAGTTGGTTACATAAGTCATATGTATACCATGTGTAATTTACTATATCATAGTGAATTTGTGTGGCGGGATTGTCTGAGGTTTTTCCCATCGTGGGTTATCCTCGTACATCGAGATGTTATGTGATTAGTTATTTAACTCTTGCTTATATCACCCAGAGGAATGTTTTTAATGCAATATAAAAGTTGGCTAATTGTTTACACGATACATTTTGTCTAATTGGTGCATAGTTTAAAATTTGTTTAATTAATTTGAAAAAATTTAAAAATTGGTGTTTGTTGTGTGTGTGTGTGTGTGTGTGTGTTTCGATCAATCTAACCCTCCTATCGGTATGGCATTTTCAAATTGGTGTCAGAGAGGGTCTTTATAAGTTACTTAGCTATGAATCGTGGTATTTATTATATGGAGGGTCAGTCATTTTCTAAGCCACATTTGTTTGATGGATCTAATTATGCATACTAGAAAGCAAGTATAAACTTTTCACTTAAGTGCTTCGATGAGCGGGTATGGTTAGCGGTAGTTAGGGGGTGGACTCCACCCATAACTATAGTAGGTAAACTCAATGTCCCTAAACTCTTTGAGAGTTGGAGTTATGAAGAACATTTACGTAAATTTATTTCTCGTGGTTTGAATGATTTATTCTGTGCGGTTACACTTGATAAGCACCCAAAATTGTACATTTTATACCCCGAATAGATGTGTTTTAGTTGCTAATTCTCAACAATTTGGGTCTTATGCGCGTAAATGTTTAATATGCAGACTTGATTGCAGTTGCGGTGTCAAAAAAATTATTTCTAGCCAATTTGCAGTTAAATGGAGCTAATTTCCTTGTCCCGTAACCTCACCCGAGCCTAAATCTGTCCCTAAACCTACCCCAAGCCTGTGTGTGTTTAGTTTATGCCTTTTTTATATTATTTTAGATTTTTAGTTAGAATCATTTTATTTTTAGGTTTTATTTTAGATTTATTTAGAATTTCTAAGTTTATTTTTCTATTTTATTTTTATTAATATAATTTTATTTTATTTTTATTAGTTTTTAGTTTAGTCTTATTTTATTAGGAGTTTATTTTTAATTTATTAGATTTTATATTTTTTTAGGACTTTTATTTTCATTTTTTAATTCTTTTGTTTTATTATTTTAGTTTTTAATAACTTAGGATTTTATTTTCTTATGTTTTAATATTTTTTTTTATTTTTTTTATTTAGTTAGATTTTGTTTTAGTATTTTTATTTTTAATTAGTTAGTGTTATTTTTTTAGCTATCCAAATTAAACACATAAGCACATAACCTACTAGGGGTGGCCGTGGGCCGGGTCTGGGCAGACCTGGTCGGGCTCATGCCGGAGTTGAAAAATTAAGTGTTATCCCAACCCGCTCGGGCCTAGATCGGGCCTTGTTATGTAATCCCAAGCCCGCCCAGATTTGAAAGCTCTTTACCCAAGCCCGCCCAATCGCGCCTTATTATGTTAATTAAAAGATTTTTTTTTTAAATTAAAATACCTATTTTTTTATTTAAAGACGAATTTTTTTAATTAAAAATTTGTTTTAAACTCCATATATTACAAAGTCCATATATAAAGTTTTCCATTCTACATGAAAAGACTTGGTATATGTTTTTATATTTATAAAAGTCCCCCCCCCTATATATATATATATATATATATATTTCGGGCATCGGGCCGGACCGAACCTCATCGGGCTTAAGAACTCATACCCAAGCCCCCCCGAAAGAAAATCGAGCCTATAAAATTTTGCCAAGCCCACTTTGCGGGCCTATTCACCTTACCCAAGCCCTATTTTTTTATTAGGCGAGCTTGGCGGGCCTCGACCCTATGACCACCCCTATAACCTACCCTCGTACCCAAACACACCTTTAACTTCCCTACGCACTAATACACCTAAAACAAACACTCACCCACACCACACTAACCTACACTTCTCTACACCCAACAAACCCTCATCATCTTCAACCTCACACTCTTCTCTTTCCTCACCACAAACCCACCATTAACACACAATTCCAACCTCCATCTTTTTAATCCATCTACACCTTCTCTCTCTTACTACCTCACACTAAAAACTCAAGCCCTACCCAGTCCGCCCCAAGATCCGGTCAGCTCACCCGCCGCCGGCACCCTATGGCGACGCCGCCCTGACCCGCTACCTCCGCAACTCGGGCTGTCCTACCCGCACCTCCGGCCAACAACCCAAAAACCGCGACCACTGCCCCGCCGCCACCCTCAACCCGACACCCCGACCCCGGTTCGACTCCAACTCGCCCAGGCCCGAAAAACCCGAGACCTGCTCGACCCGGCCACACCACAATCCGAGAACCCATTCGCCAATCCCCATTTGAACCGCAACCAAACCGCAAACCACCAGCGACCCGATTTCCATCCCAACATTCCATTTCCATGATCCACTTCAACCAAAGACCCATTTCCTCTCCCACGATTTCTACCTGCAAAAGCCAAATACCGAACTTAAACCAGGACTAAATAAGTCAAAACCCACATGTCTTTAACCTTTAACCCAATACCCATTTTACCCCCAACTACTGCTTTTACCCTAATGCCCAAATTACCCTCTTAACGAAATCTGTTTATTCCCTCACACCTCACAACACACATGCATTTGTGTGTGTCACCTAAAATACCCTCCTACACCATAACCACATGCACACTCATGTCAATTCCTAATTTGTCCCTAGCTCCATGTGCCTCAATATAAATAGAAGACTCAAGGCCATTTGAAGACCAATCAATTTGTAGAGAGAATTCTAGATGCAGATAGTTAGAGTAGAAAATAAATTACGTAGAACATTTTGTAAATAGTTTGATTTTATTTTTTTTATTTTTATTTTTGTTAGAGATTAGTGAGTGATAAATTAGTGACAAATTCAATTGAGTGTGTTTTTATTATTAAAAATCATTTGGAGGCTCGAATTGAATGGATGATGTGCAAAATCAAGGATTGAAGTCTAATTTCACTCAAAGAGATTTTGTTTGATTGTTCTTCTCTTCTATTTCATTTTATTAGCCTTTGATTATTTGTTCATCATGTTTAATATCATGTTAGGATAAATCTCCCTTTCAAGGGGTGGGGTGAACCCTTATTTGTTGTTATTTTGATTTAATTAGTGTGATTAATTGAAAATTCCCTTTGAATATTAATTTTGATACCTCACCATTAAATTTACGCCTCGAGAGAGGGTAAATGATTTTCGAGAGAAAATCGAAATTCTAAGTTGTAATACCCATTTTAGATTCGAACTAGAGATAGGGGTTTCTTAAGTGTGGTATTATTCCTTGAATTTCAACTCTAAAATTCATTTTCTAGATTTACATAAATTTTGATAGATCGATCCTAGCGGGTGATTAATTAAAAGAAGTGTAAATCTATTTTGTAGAGTTGTGGGGAGTTAAACTTAATTTTCTAAAAGATTACTATTAAAATTACACTTGCAACGAGAGTTGATTTGTAATTTTGATATTAATTTGGGAGAATTCAAATAATTAAATTAATTAATTAGAATAACTAGAATTTGTGGTATAGTCCCACTCGTTGATTGCTCTCACATTTATTTACCTCACTTTGTCTCTTATTTTTGTGTTAGACTTTATTTTTTATTTTAGTCACTTTTTAGTTAGTCATTTAATTTTTTATTTTAGTTTAATCTTAGTTTCACCTCATTTCCCAAAAATTGTTTTAATATTTGAAAAGCTAAAAAAAATAGAAAAAGTAAATATCCTAAAAATAAAATAAAATTGAATTACAATTGAGTTTGTCCCTCGCTTACCCCTTGATGTGGATTGATACCCTTACTTACTGCTCTACACTTTAGTTTGTTATAATTTTTATATGTAATTGATGTTTTGATTAGAGGAGTTTCAAGCAACGACGAAATATGCCGAAAAGTTCTTTTTATCAATTCTTTTGTGTGCTTTGTGTGCTCTTATTTGATTTTATTCTCGCATTTATTTTCGAATGGTGTGATAAATTAATTGACTAAGACCTATACTCGATCACTCACGAGATGGGATTTCATCACCCGACTCACTCACTTACCATTGTGTGCTACCCTAGCCATCACTAAATTTAAAATCAATCAACTAGGTAGCCCAATAGGAGTAAATTTTGCAAAGGTGATCACTCAGATTATTCTGTGATTTTTTATCACTCGCGGACTTAATTAAAATTTGACTACCCTTTCATTAAATTTAAAGATAAAAATTGGCTATGTGTTAATTAGGTATTATCCTTGACTTGCGTGTGTCTAATTCATTTTTCGATAGTCGATTTTTGTTAGTTCGTCCAAATCAAGAGTCCATATTTTTCCCTATCTTTTCTTCCAAAAAATAATCCAAAAATATTTTCTTTATTTCATTTTTAGAAAAATCCAAAAATATTTTATTTCCTTTTAAAAAAATAATTTTAAAAATTAAAAATATATTTTTCTCGTTATGGCCGAAGAACGTCCTTTACGGGATTACTTTGGTGATTTCTCATTTTCTCAAAGCATGTTTGAGGTTGATCCCGGGTCGAACCTCCACACATTACTTCGTGGCTTTAACTCTCAACCACACACCGTTGATACACATGCATCGTCCGTGCACGCATCTTACATTCTATTGCCTCCGATGACGAGTATCAACGCATCACATGCTTTTTCATGCACAAATTGTTTTAACGCCGATCACTTGTCCCATGAGTGCCCATATATTCCTTATCCTTTCGAACCCACCATGGAACAAGTGTATCCATATGACACTGTTCCGGAACCCACCTCGACCTATTATCCCGATGTATCTCATCTCGAGTTGTGTGAGTACTCTAGTTATTCGTGGAGGCCTGATCACCCTTCCAGGCAATACGAATCCCAACCCGATGTTGTGGATCCTCACACGTTCCACAATCGTCAGGGCAACCTAGTGCACATTATACCGATCAGTTCCCTCACTATGCACCCACTCAATATCAACCATTTGTCTATCACGAAAGCGATCCTTTCGTGTATGATGAACTTGGCCCCACTCCACACACTTCATTTGAGTATTCTCCGTATAGTCATGATAGTAGCGTGTTGTGTCCACCTCAACCACCGCCACCACCCATCAATCCACCGCAATTCTCCATCTCCGCTCTCGAGGTACTCTTGCAAAAATTTATCATCGAGCAAGAGCAATCCACTCAAATTCAAACTTAAGCTCTCCAAAGGCATGAACAACACTTTAATGAATTTGAGTGTGCGAGAGAGTCAGACATTCCCATGCATCCACCCATTTTCGCACCTGAGTGTGATGATGATGTGTCCTCTTTTGACATGGATTTTGAGTGTGACCAACCCTACCACCACGAGAATCTCGAAGTTGAGACCATTACATGGTCCGGGCCCCAAGTCGACAATTGTGTTGACTTACCTTTCATTAGTGAGACTGATACAATCCCACCATGTCCACATGAACCCATCATTGCGGTTCACACTCCCTTTCCCACCGAATCCAAAAATATGCCCGAGTCTATACCTATTGAGCCCACCACGTGTGTTCCCGAGGAACCACTTCATTATAGGTTAGCTCCGGCCACGAGTTCTCACCATTTTCCCGAGATTGAATTCGTGATAGTTCCTAACTATCCAGATATGGATGATGTCCCACCATGCATGGCTCCCTTTGAGCCCAATATTTATATTAATACCTCTATCTTAGATCTTGGTGCCTTGTCTTACCCAACCACCACATTCACCGATGCTACTCTTATGGAGAAGTTGATCACTCAATCTTTAGAAACCACACTCCCTTGTGAGTATTCCTTTACTCCTCCCAATGAGTGTGTGTCTCCCACGCTTGAGTTGTATCATCTTCCTCCACCATTTATCCCACCCGACCCACCCATTGTCCCTTCTACCCCACCACCTGGTTTGGATCTTGATTTTACCCATTTCAAGTCTCCATCTACATTTTTAGATCCTTACCTAAAACCACCATCCACCATCCACCATCCATGAGCATATATGTGGTGATACTCTCCACTTCCGTGACATCGAGCTTGTTACCCTATGCACACCACTTCCTTGTGGTGTTGATTCTTCTTCCTGACAGCTCCCTGGCGTGTCACGGCACGACCATTATCATCGTCCATTTATAGAACGGTCGTGTGATTTCTATGAGTCCCACCCCATTCCACTTTCTAGACCATTTCGCCTTCCTCACCAACTTGATCACCATTCTTATAGGGTCCTTATTTCCTTCACCTTTCGGATCAATAAGGCCCGTGATCGATGATTAATCACCCATGCCTTTTTCACCATTACCTTAATACCCACCCACCCACGGTCCACCGATGCTTTGCATCGAGTGATGCATTTTGCCATACAAGTTCATTGACCCTTTTATCCTTTATCCAACAGGAATGACACTTCAGTCTTGTTTGGGGGTGATTCTCATCTCATAAATTTTCTGTCTCCCCGCGCCATCTTAGTTCTTATCTTTAGGTTGAGATCCCTTCGGTCTGGCTAAAGACGTTAAACTTAGTGCTACCGGGAGGCAGGCCGTCGTTTCTTGTATGATGTGACACCCCGACTAATTAAATACCGGGTAGCTACTCCTTTATTAAATCAATACAAAATGCCAAGTTGGTTCAGTTAATAGCATACTAACCACCTAGTATTTAAAAAGTAAGTTGTCAAATTTTAAATTAAATCTGATTAACATGCGATAAATGAAATGTAAAAGAATAACATCACCATACACCATAAAGTCTAAATAAAGTAACCAACAAATAATAATAGGTCCGGAGGAAAACTCCTCACAACAATCCTACAAACTGAAATAAATAAAACAGTGTATCCTGGATTAATTACAAACCAACGTCTGAATAACTGAAATATAATATGTCTCTAAAGGAAATGGGCGACATGCCCTACAACTGATAAAACTGAATATGGAGTCAAGACTAGAAAATGAGGCGTCTAATATCAAGGCCCTGTAACTTCCACAACAGCTACAGCTCGTCACCTGAATGGAAATCCTATGCATGGTGTCCTTGTGGCTGGGCACCTAAAAAGGTTTTTACAAAAATAGATTTGAAAGCAAACGGGTCAGAGCCCGAAAGTGGAGAGTATTTTAAAAACAGCAAGTGCTTTAATAACATTAAAACAATGAATGCAAAATACATGTTAGGACGTGCACTCACATGAAATACTCACCTCTCGACTACCTGTGTACTCCTAACGTACCGTACCCATCTAAGTAACATTTATATCTCCCTAAATCGACATAAGTTCTAACCCAACTACTCGATTTACAATATGAATTCCCAATGTTATCACTTACATAGATAGCTTTACTTAAATTCGGATTCTCAATTATTAGCAATTCCATTTACTGGAGGTTATCCCCTTATTTATCTTCTCAAGGAGTTACTATAAATTATTCTCATAATTAATCATGATAATTCCTTTTCATTTATCCGTATATTATTCACATCATAAATATACAATACAAGCACCCCGAGGCTAAGCTGCGGTGCACACATACTCTGGTATCCATCCCGGTACATCACGTACATAAGGATTACAAATTCCGAATCTCTCAGGAATTGTTAGAATAAGCACAACACACAAAAATGGAGGTGAACATAATTCAACATATCCATGGGTCACGTACATACCTACGCTCCATAGTCAACTGACTTATTAACTCACAAATAAGTCATTCTAGTATTATGTTCTTAAGGTACCAATCTAAATCCGGGCACACAAAGATTAGATGGCCCTAAACGAACGTAAACCTCCCGTGATAGCAAGTATGGTAGGTATGTCATACACATAAAATCATATACATATACTAAGCATGCACACATCTTAGTAATTAACATAATTTATTTGTGGTATACTTCTCATTCTTATACCAACTTATAATGTTACGCAATTCACATGTTCGGTTCGTATGTAATTAAGTCACCAATTATTCTCACAACGTGATTCGTCACTCGCGTCCTAATCCACAAATATTATTTGGTTCCAATCACACTTCTATATTTTACTCCTCAATATATCCCAACTATATCAATTAGTCAATACGGGAAAGATATGTCTTCATTTAAACAAGGTTACGGGACCCTAGAAATCAAACCAGGCCAAAAAGGCCATTCTGTCAACTCGTTAGAAGTCTCGTTCGAACGAGAGTTCGTTCGAATGAAGGGGCATCTAACGAACATCCAACTCGTTAGAAATCAAACTGTCAACTCGTTAGAAGCTCGTTCGAACGACCTGGGCAGGTCTTCTAACGAGATGACAGTTTCGAGCCCAGAATTCCTAAATTAGTTTTTCACCAATTTCCTCTCCTCAAAACTCCTCCAAAAATTATTCCAACAATATTTTAAGGTTCCTCAACATTCCTAAACATTCTTAGGTCATAATATAGCACATTCATGGGATCAAATCTTCCTATACAACACCTAATTATTAAATCTCCCAAAGTTTCCCCCAAACCTTATGAGTATGAACCCTAGAATTTAAAGTCATCAATTTTCCATAAATAAATCCGTTTTTACATCATGAAAAGTTGTATTTCTTTTAGTACAATCACCCAATAACATTCTACATGCAATACCTATATCATAACTTGAATTTCTATCTCCAATTTCATGGGTTTTCATCAAACTCCCAATATAATGCAATTATTATAAATTCTAAGCATGGAAGAAACATTCGCTTGAAATTAACGTAATTAAACCACTTGCCTTAGATTGTTCTTCTGAATTTGTTGTTGGTTGGAGATGGTTGAATTCCTTTCTTTCTCTCTGCAGAATTCTCCTCTCTCTCTCTCTCTCTCTCTCTCTCTCTCTCTCTACAAGTTCTTCTCACAAGATGACAATGGAGGTGGGGGGTTGGTTTTTGGCAAGTTATAACTTTTCTTAACTTCTCCCGTAGACCACTACTTAGATTTGGGTTGAAAATGGGTTAGTGGGTTTAATGATAAATCATAATTAAACTCTAATTTTCATGGGTTTTAATTACCAAAATTCTGAAATTACCAAATTACCTTTTTAGGTTGTCGGTATGGCCTAAAAATGCCCCGGGACCCAAACTAAACCCCCAGCTAGTGTTTTCTGACTATTTCGACCCTTCCGGACTCGTTGGCGCACTCAAAATGACCATACGGTTAATAAAAATCAAATTCACTTTTTAATTCAAATAATTACATTCCTGACGCGACTGTCACGTGCGTCCCAACTAAATTTTCCAAATTGCCGTATTTCAGCCTCACGACAATTTCAATATTCAATATTCATATATTGCCATATATACACATTATAATCAAATACCAACTCACATCTCGTTAGTATTTTATCCGGATTAATTCTCAATTAATTCACATTTAATTTAATTAATCCCATGAATAAATATCGATAAAAAATGCGGGGTATTACATACTTGCCCCCTAATAACATAATTTCGTCCCGAAATTCGAAACTAAAAAGTACCTGGTAAAGATAATTCTGGATAACGTTCGCGCATCTCATCCTCGCGCTCCCATGTGGACTCCTCGGCATTATGATGCCGCCACTGAACACGTACTAACGGGACTATCTTTGACCGCAGTTTCCGCTCACTTCGGTCCAAAATAGCAATCGACCCCTCCTCGTAGGAGCTATCAGGCTAGAGATCGATGTCCTCCAAAGCAATGTGAGAATGAGCCAATCGTCTCTAAGAAATTTCCTTAGCGAGGAAATATGAAACACATCATGAATCCTGTGCAAATGTTCTGGTAACCCAAGTCTATATGCAACAGACCCAATCCGCTCGACGATAGGAAATGGCCCCACATATCTCGGTGCCAACTTTCCCTTCTTCGCAAATCGCATAATCCCCTTCATAGGAGATACTCTGAGTAAAACTTGGTCCCCCACTTGGAACTCCCTGAAGAACCTCTTCGCATCAGCATAGCTCTTCTGCCGATCTTGAGCTACCCGAATGCGACTCCGTATCAATTCTATCCTTGCCGAAGTATCCTGAATCACTTCCGGCCCAAGTAGTTTGTTGTCCCCCACCTCCAACCAACATGCTGGGGAATGACAAGGTCTACCGTACAATGCCTCAAATGGAGCCATGCCAATGGTGAACTGGTAGGAGTTGTTGTAAGCAAACTCCACCAGTGGAAGATACTGCTCCCATCCACCTCCAAAATCAATGATGCACATACGCAACATGTCCTCCAACATCTGATTTGTACGTTCGGTTTGCCCATCGGTCTGCGAATGATAAGCCGTACTCAAACGCAATTCCGTGCCCATGGCCTCCTGAAAAATCTCCCAAAACCGTGAAACGAATATCTTGTCTCTGTCAGACACGATATTTAGGGGCACACCGTGAAGTCTCACTATTTCTGCAATAAAAAGCTGGGCATAATGTCCCGTAGTGTAGTCTGTCCTTACGGGTAGAAAATGAGCGACTTTGGTCAACCTGTCCACAATTACCCAAATGGAGTCGTGACCTCTCTGTGACGTAGGCAACCCCGTGATAAAGTCCATGGATATGATCTCCCACATCCACATCGGGACCTCTAATGGCTGTAGAAGTCCTGCCGGTCTCTGATGATCCACTTTTACCAACTGACAAGTGGCGCATTTAGAAACAAACACGGCAATATCCTTCTTCATCCCGCTCCACCAATACTGTCGTCTTATGTCTTGGTACATTTTTTCCCCACCGGGATGTACCGCGAACCGTGAGCCATGAGACTCTGCCATCACCTCGTGTCGCAATTCCTCCCCTTCCGGAACTACCAGTCTCCCATTGAAGCGTAATCCTCCGTCTGAGCTAACGGTATAGGACTCGGCTCCCTCTGCTAGTAATCGAACTATCTGCTCCTGACAGAACGAGTCATCTGCTTGTGCCTTTACCACTTTCGTGAGAATCTGCGGTGTAACAGTCATCACCGATATGAATGATCGGGCCACTGGATCCTGGTGTCCCAACTCCTTCCACTTTGCCTTCCACACCCCTGCCACCTCATCTACTGGCCTACGGCTCAACGCATCTACTACCACGTTAGCCTTCCCCGGGTGATATTGGATATCAAACTGATAATCCTTCACAAACTCAAGCCACCTCCGTTGCCGCATATTCAACTCCTTCTGCGTGAATAGGTACTGTAGGGACTTGTGGTCCGTGAATAATCGAAACTTCTCCCCCAAAAGATAATGTCTCCAAATCCGCAGGGCAAATACAACTGCCGCTAACTCCAAGTCATGAGTGGGGTAATTCTTCTCGTGAGGCTTAAGCTTACGAGAAGCATAAGCTATGGCCTGACTCTCCTGCTGCAATACACCTCCAAGTCCTTGCAAAGACGCATCGGTGTAAACTAGATACTCAACTCCCGGTCTCGGCAATGCTAACATAGGTGCTGAGGTCAACTTGTCCTTCAACTCATCGAATGCCAAATGACAGGCATCACTCCAGATGAATGGCACACCCTTACGAGTCAGATGTGTCATGGGACCTGCTATCTTGGAGAAACCTCGAATAAACCTCCTGTAGTATCATGCTAAGCCCAAGAAACTACGGATCTCAGTCGGTGTCGTGGGCTGTCCCCACTCCCTCACCGCGGATACCTTCCCCGGATCAATAGATATCCCCTGTCGGAAATAATATGCCCCAAAAATTGAACCTCCTTCAGCCAAAACCCGCACTTCTCATACTTTGCATATAGCTCATTCTGACATAGCGTCTACAAAACCTTCCTCAAATGCTCGGCGTGCTCCTCCTCTGTCTGGGAGTAAACCAGAATGTCATCAATGAAGACAATGACGAACTGATCTAGGAATTCTCTGAACACCCTATTCATCAAATCCATAAACACGGCTGGAGCATTGGTCAAACCAAAAGGCATAACTCGAAACTTGTAGGAACCATATCTCGTTAAGAAAGCAGTCTTCGAGACGTCCTCTTCCCTGATTCGAAACTGATGATAACCAGATCGCAAATCAATCTTTGAGAAGAAAGAAGCTCCTCTCAGCTGGTCGAATAAGTCATCGATTCAGGGCAACGGATACTTATTCCGTATCGTGACCTTATTCAACTCCCGGTAATCTACACACAACCTCAACGATCCATCCCTCTTCTTTACGAAAAATACAGGGGCACCCCACGACGAAGTACTCCTCCGTATAAACCCCTGACCCAACAACTGCTCAATCTGATCCCGTAACTCTCTCATCTCAGCTGGAGCCATACGGTAAGGTGCACGGGCAATAGGCCGAGTGCCCGGCGTCAAATCGATCACAAAATCTATCTCTCTACTTGGAGGTAATCCAAGTATATCCTGAAATACATCAGCAAACTCTCGAACAACCGGAATCGAGTCAAGTGGTATCACCACTTCCTTAGAGGTCTCCTCCTCTATATAGTACAAGTGAGTGGACGATCCTCCCTCAGGACGAGGCATCGCCACCAAAAACATCTCGTGCCCGGGAATGGAAAAGTTAATACTCCTACTAAAACAGTCAATCATGGCTCGGTACACAACTAGCCAATCCATACCAATAATGGCATCATACTCGGTCATCTCTAACACTAACATATCAGCGGGTAAAGTAAACCTCCCGATCTCTATACTCACGCCTCTACATACAAGGGAAATCACAGAACCCCTACTCAACGGCGAATCTACACAAGTAACCGTACTCTCGGCGGTGTCTAACAACCCAATGGTGCATGCAAATCTCATAGCAATGAAACAATGTGTAGCCCCCGTGTCAAATAAAATACGCCCCAGAGTCCCCTGAATAGAGAACATACCCTCAATGGCTGGTGGATCCTGTGGGGCTACGACCTGCTGGAGCTGATACACTCTCCCATACTGAAGTTGTCCCTGCTGAACTGGGACTGCTGGAATGGGTGGTAATGCTGCCATCTGTGGTGCTGGGAGGGCGGCGGGAAATATAGGCCTCTGTGGCTCGTGTCGAGCACCCTGCTGCTGCTGCTGTGGGGCCTTGCCCTTATCAGGACAATCCTGACGTTTGTGTCCAATCTTACCACAAATGAAACACTTCCCCTGGAAGTTTCCCCCCCGCTGCCCCTGCTGACCACGGCCCTGGTGACCGTTACCATTTCTGCCCTGGCCTTGCTGGCCCTGGTGAAACTGCTGCTGTTGACCATTTTGACCCTGCTGGCCATTCCGGAATCCTCCCTGACCGTTCCTGAAACCCCCTGATCGGAATCTCTTAAAATCCCCCTATTGGGAACCCTGATCACCCTGACTCTGCCCCTGAACAGATTGTGCCCCACTGGCACCGTTTCCCCCAGTCCTGCCCTGATGGCTGGACTCTCCAGATCTCTTCCCCTCTGTCAAGTGAAAGCGATGGTCCTGACAATGGAGCAGTGCAGCGTTAACCACGTCAGAATAAGTGGCCAACGAGAGGTTCCCCAACAAATGCTGACGGATCCTCCATGTCAATCCATCGGTGAACTTCTGGATCTTCTTCTCCTCCGTCGGTATTTCATCCGGAACAATATTCAACAAATTTGTGAATTCGGCCTCATACTCGGCCACAGTCTTACCCTCCTGTCTAAGATTCATTAATTTCCTCCTCATTTCCGTGTGAATAGCTGATGGAAAATATTTGTGGTCGAACCGCACCCAAAACTCCTGTATAGTGAGAGTATCTCTCTCCTCCACGGTGGTAATAGACTCCCATCACTGCAGTGCAGATCCCACTAGCTTGAAAGTAGCTAGTACCTGCTTCTGAACATCGGTGCACTCATACATCCTCAAGTGCCTCTGAATATCTTTCCTCCACTGACTTGAAACCACAACATTGGAGCTACCTGCGAACTCCGGTGGGTGTGCTTTTTGAAAAGCATCACGTACGCGTTCCCAAGCAGACGGGAATGCATGTGCCTGAACTGGCGCGACTACTGGCGCCTGGGGTGGTGCCTGTTGTACAACGGCGAGAGCGGCATTTACCGCTTGGGCTACAATGGCTGCAACCTCAGCGGCATTCATGGTGCCATGTACTGGTGCTGGCTAGGGCTCCGGCTGTGCATTTCTAGGAACCCGTGGTGCACGTCGTGGAGGCATCTGAAATAAGAGTAAAGTCTATAAGTTCGCAGTTATAAACCCAAAATAGCTGAAGAGCGAAGCATACATAAAAGAATACAACAGTCCTACAATATAGGGCTCTACATCAAAGAAATCTCAGCGGAAACATAATAAGCCGTACAGATCCTAAAGGACATTAGAACCTGATGCTCTGATACCACCTGTGACACCCCGACTAATTAAATACCGGGTAGCTACTCCTTTATTAAATCAATACAAAATGCCAAGTTGGTTCAGTTAATAGCATCACTGTCGAAAACATTTTAATGATTACTAACCACCTAGTATTTAAAAAGTAAGTTGTCAAATTTTAAATTAAATCTGATTAACATGCGATAAATGAAATGTAAAAGAATAACATCACCATACACCATAAAGTCTAAATAAAGTAACCAACAAATAATAACAGGTCCGGAGGAAAATTCCTCACAACAATCCCACAAACTGAAATAAATAAAACAGTGTATCCTGGATTAATTACAAACCAACGTCTGAATAACTGAAATATAATATGTCTCTAAAGGAAATGGGCGACATGCCCTACAACTGATAAAACTGAATATGGAGTCAAGACTAAAAAATGAGGCGTCTAATATCAAGGCCCTGTAACTTCTACAACAGCTACAGCTCGTCACCTGAATGGAAATCCTATGCATGGTGTCCTTGTGGCTGGGCACCTAAAAAGGTTTTTACAAAAATAGATTTGAAAGCAAAAGGGTCAGAGCCCTAAAGTGGAGAGTATTTTAAAAACAGCAAGTGCTTTAATAACATTAAAACAATGAATGTAAAATACATGTTAGGACGTGCACTCACATGAAATACTCACCTCTCGACTACTTGTGCACTCCTAGCGTACCGTACCCATCTAAGTAACATTTATATCTCCCTAAACCGACATAAGTTCTAACCCAACTACTCGATTTACAATATGAATTCCCAATGTTATCACTTACATAGATAGCTTTACTTAAACTCGGATTCTTAATTATTAGCAATTCCATTTACTGGAGGTTATCCCCTTATTTATCTTCTCAAGGAGTTACTATAAATTATTCTCATAATTAATCATGACAATTCCTTTTCATTTATCCGTATATTATTCACATCATAAATATACAATACAAGCACCCCGAGGCTAAGCTGCGGTGCACACATACTCTGCTATCCATCCCGGTACATCACGAACATAAGGATTACAAATTCCGAATCTCTTAGGAATTGTTAGAATAAGCACAACACACAAAAATGGAGACGAACATAATTCAACATATCCATGGGTCATGTACATACATACGCTCCATAGTCAGCTGACTTATTAACTCACAAATAAGTCATTCTAGTATTATGTTCTTAAGGTACCAATCTAAATCCGGGCACACAAAGATTAGATGGCCCTAAGCGAACGTAAACCTCCCGTGATAGCAAGTATGGTAGGTATGTCATACACATAAAATCATATACATATACTAAGCATGCACACATCTTAGTAATTAACATAATTTATTTGTGGTATACTTCTCATTCTTATACCAACTTATAATGTTACGCAATTCACATGTTCGGTTCGTATGTAATTAAGTCAGCAATTATTCTCACAACGTGATTAGTCACTCGCGTCCTAATCCGCAAATATTATTTGGTTCCAATCACACTTCTATATTTTACTCCTCAATATATCACAAATATCCCAACTATATCAATTAGTCAACACGGGAAAGATATCTCTTCATTTAAACAAGGTTACGGGACCCTAGAAATCAAACCAGGCCAAAAAGGCCATTCTGTCAACTCGTTAGAAGTCTCGTTCGAACGAGAGTTCGTTCGAACGAAGGGGCATCTAAAGAACATCCAACTCGTTAGAAAGCAAACTGTCAACTCGTTAGAATCTCGTTCGAACGAGCTCGTTCGAACGACCTGGGCAGGTCTTCTAACGAGATGACAGTTTCGAGCCCAGAATTCCTAAATTCGTTTTTCACCAATTTCCTCTCCTCAAAACTCCTCCAAAAATTATTCCAACAATATTTTAAGGTTCCTCAACATTCCTAAACATTCTTAGGTCATAATATAGCACATTCATGGGATCAAATCTTCCTATACAACACCTAATTATTAAATCTCCCAAAGTTTCCCCCAAACCTTATGAGTATGAACCCTAGAATTTAAAGTCATCAATTTTCCATAAATAAATCCGTTTTTACATCATGAAAAGTTGTATTTATTTTAGTACAATCACCCAATAACATTCTACATGCAATCCCTATATCATAACTTGAATTTCTATCTCCAATTTCATGGGTTTTCATCAAACTCCCAATATAATGCAATTATTATAAATTCTAAGCATGGAAGAAACATTCGCTTGAAATTAACGTAATTAAACCACTTGCCTTAGATTGTTCTTCTGAATTTGTTGTTGGTTGGAGATGGTTGAATTCCTTTCTCTCTCTCTGCAGAATTCTCCTCTCTCTCTCTCTCTCTCTCTCTCTCTCTCTCTACAAGTTCTTCTCACAAGATGACAATGGAGGTGGGGGGTTGGTTTTTGGCAAGTTATAACTTTTCTTAACTTCTCCCGTAGCCCACTACTTAGATTTGGGTTGAAAATAGGTTAGTGGGTTTAATGATAAATCATAATTAAACTCTAATTTTCGTGGGTTTTAATTACCAAAATTCTGAAATTACCAAATTACCCTTTTGGGTAGCCGGTATGGCCTAAAAATGCCCCGGGACTCAAACTAAACCTCTGGCTAGTGTTTTCTGACTATTTCGACCCTTCCGGACTCGTTGGCGCACTCAAAATGACCATACGGTTTATAAAAATCAAATTCACTTTTTAATTCAAATAATTACATTCCTGACGCGACTGTCACGTGCGTCCCGACTAAATTTTCCAAATTGCCGTATTTCAGCCTCGCGACAATTTCAATATTCAATATTCATATATTGCCATATATACACATTATAATAAAATACCCACTCACATCTCGTTAGTATTTTATCCGGATTAATTCTCAATTAATTCACATTTAATTTAATTAATCCCATGAATAAATATCGATAAAAAATGCGGGGTATTACATATGAGTCTCATCCTGTTTGGGGATGGTGTTTCACACCACCCAATGTTCTATTAAGATCATAGACTCGTACATATTTTGCTATCTCAATAATTTATTCAGGTTTCATCTTAGCTTCACATGTCCCCTTCATTAGCGGTTGATTATGGTAATCTCTTTCCTCCCTTCTGCTCTCCATTTTAAAAATCATATTAGTTAAAATCGAAGACGATGTTCCTTTTTGTTTGGGGGTGGGGAATTTTATCAAAATTGTACCTCTTTTAAAAATTTTTGATATTTGAACCTGAATTTTTAAAATTTCATGCAGTTTCTTTCATCTCATTCAGTGACTTGAATTTTATATCATCCATCTTTCAAAAGTCTAGGAATCAAGCTAGAGAATATTTTTTCCAAATAGCTTACATAATACATAACAAGGCATGTTGCACTATGAATTCCTAAACTCAACAAAATTTGTGCACTTATCATGTCACTACGGTTTAGAGTTGAGGAGTACTACAATTATCAAGAAAACCTTAAGGATCACTAGTAGAGACTTTAACTTGTGAACTTTGTGGCTTTCACCTTTTAGAGAGTTTTACGCAATCTTCGAGTCATAAGTTGACTCAACTTTGTTTGGGTCCGCACTTTAATTGTTGTATGATCTCATTATTCTAAATTTTAGCTTGATCACTGAGAATGAAATCTTTTTCGAGTTTGTAACAAACGCGTGTCTTGAAGTTTGTCCCGATCACCAAACTTTCATCCATACACTCACTCCTTTTTCATACCATTTACCATTCATGTAACCCATTACGTTACCATATTCACATATTCCCTACATCATCCATATACATACCCCATTCCATTCATATATCATCCATTATTTTGAGAAAAAGAGTGTTGATTTCAAATATAAAATGTCTTTAGTGATTGAGAGTATAAAGAAAGAGACAGAAAAGAAAAAAAATATAGAAAAATAGCAAAAGAAATTAAAAAAAAAAGAGAAAAAGAAAAGAAAATTAAAAAAAAAATAGAAAAGAAAAAAAAGAGAAAAGAGAGAAAAGAGAGAAAAGAAAAAGAAAAAGAGAGTTTGTAGTTAGTTTTATGTAATAAAGACATTTGTTCTTCATGTGTATACACTGTTCTCGCACACATATCCATCACTCAACCATTATCCATACCATCGTACCTCATATCATCATATCTTTCCCATCTCATTTCCCCTCACCCAATCATCCATGTTTTCCCCTAGGTGTTCGGGAAAATGAAAGTCAATGTGGTGAATAACTCCACGTTCTCACTGTAGTGATTAACATTATTTCATGAGATCATTTTCTTTCTAAATGTTCGTTCTTTCTTATATGTGTGTGAGACTTTTGAACTTGATTACATTTACTCACCTCCTCACACACGAGAGCGATACACTGACCCAAATCTTGAGAGTTCGTTTGAGAGAGATATATCCAGTGAGATTTGAAGTTGAAGCCTTGATTCCGAAAAGGCAATCTAGGAATTACTCTTATGATACTCGACCCGTTTTGACGGATTCACACTACACACGTTGAGTTCTAGGAAGGATGTGCCTTATGTATCTACTTAGCTAAAAAAATTATGCAATTCTAGATTGTATTTCTCAAATTATTTCTCTCATGACGAATTGTGCAATAAGTCTACGTCTAATAAGAGATTGACTGCCTTTCAATAAATCATTTTAGATAAATAATTTTGTGGGTATATTCCCTTCAAACCCTCACGAGACACAACTCGTCTTGTAGGACAACCTATAGGTTTAAAGGCTTGTTGCACATGCTAAGTTCAATCACAAGTGCCGCGAAAGTGGTACACTTTTGGTTTCTTATCTTTCCCTTGCTCTCTATTTTATTACTCGAGGACTAGCAACGCTCTGCTTGGGGGTGGTGTGATAAACACCCAAAACTGTACATTTTATACCCTGAGTAGACGTGTTTTAACTGCTAATTCTCGGTAATTTGGTTCTTATGCGCGTAAATGTTTAATATGCAGGCTTGATTGCAGTTGCAGTGTCAAAAGCATTATTTAAAGGCAATTTGCAGTCAAATGGAGCTAATTTCCTTGTCCCGTAACCTCACCCGAGCCTAAATTCATCCCTAAACCTACCTCCAAGCCTGTGTGTGTTTAGTTTGTGCCTTCTTATATTTTTTTAGATTTTTATTTAGAGTTGTTTTATTTTAGATTTATTTAGAATTTCTAAGTTTATTTTTCTATTTTATTTTTATTAGTATAATTTTATTTTATTTTTATTAGTTTTTAGTTTAGCCTTATTTTATTAGGATTAGCTTTTAGGAGTTTATTTTTAGTTTATTAGATTTTATATTTTTTTAGGACTTTTGTTTTCATTTTTTATTTCTTTTGTTTTATTATTTTTGTTTTTAATAGCTCAGGATTTTTTTACTTATGTTTTAATATTTTTATTTTTATTTTTATTTTTTTAGTTAGTTAGATTTTGTTTTATTATTTTCATTTTTAGTTAGTTAGTGTTATTTTTTTAGGTGTCCAAATTAAACACACACACATAACCTATACCCTCAAACACACATACCCAAACACACCTTAACTTCCCCACACACTAATACACCTAAAACAGACACTCACCCACACCACACTAACCTACACCTCTCTACACCCAACAAACCCTCATCATCTTCAAGCTCACACTCCTCTCTCTCCTCACCACAAACCCATCATTAACACATAACTCCAACCTCCATCTTTAACCCATCTACACCTTCTCTCTCTTGTTACCTCACACTAAAAATCAAGCCCTGCCCAGTCCGCCCCAAGCTCCGGTCAGCTCCCTACCACCGGCACCCCATGGCGATGCCACCTTGACCTGCTACCGCCGTAACTCGGGCTGTCCTACACGCATATCCGACCAACAGCCCCAAAACCGCGGCCACTGCCCCGCCGTCACCCTCAACCCGACACCCCGACCGAGGTTCGACTCCGACTCATCCATGCCCGAAAAACTTGAGACATGCTCGACCCATCCACACCACAATCCGAGAACCCATTTTCCATCCCCATTTGAACCACAACCAAACCGCAAACCACCAGCGACCCGATTTCCATCCCGACCTCCCATTTCTAAGATCCACTTCAACCAAAGACCCATTTCCTCTCCCACGATTTCTACCTGCATAAGCCAAAGACCGAACTCAAACCAAGACTAAATAAGTCAAAACCCACATGTCTTTAACCTTTAACCCAATACCCATTTTACCCCTAACTACCACTTTTACCCCAATGCCCAAATTACCCTCTTAACCAAATATGTTTATTCCCTCACACCTCACAACACACATGCACTTGTGTGTGTCACCTAAAATACCCTCCTACACCATAACCACATGCACACTCATGCCAATTCCCAATTTGTCCCTAGCTACATGTTCCTCAATATAATTAGAAGACTCAAGGCCATTTGAAGACCAATCAATTTATAGAGAGAATTCTAGAGAGAGATAGTTAGAGTATAAAATAAATTAGGTAGAACATTTTGTAACTAGTTTTTTTTATTTTATTTTTATTTTTATTAGAGATTAGTGAGTGATAAATTAGTGAGAAATTCAATTAAGTTTGTTTTTATTATTAAAAATCATTTGGAGGCTCGAATTGCATGGATGATGTGCAAAGTCAAGGATGGAAGTCCAATTTCACTCAAAGAGATTTGGTTTGATTGTTCTTCTCTTATATTCCATTTTATTAGCCTTTGATTATTTGTTCATAAATCCCCCTTTCAAGGGGTGGGGTGAACCCTTATTTGATGTTAGTTTGATTTAATTAGTTTGATTAATTGAAAATTCCCTTTGAATATTAATTTTGATACCTCACCCTTAAATTTACGCCTCGAGAGAGGGTAAAAGATTTTAGAGAGAAAATCAAAATTCTAAGTTATAATACCTATTTTAGATTCAAACTAGAGAAAAAGGGTTTCTTAATTGTGGTATTATTCCTTGAATTTCAACTCTAAAATTCATTAGATTTACATAAATTTTGATAAATCGATCCTAGCGGGTAATTAATTAAAAGGAGTGTAGATCTATTTTCTAGAGTTTTTGGGGGTTAAACATAATTTTCTAAAAGATCACTATTAAAATTACACTTGCAACGAGAGTTGATTTGTAATTTTGATATTAATTTGGGAGAATTCAAATAATTAACTTAATTAATTAGAATAGCTAGAATTTGTGGTATAGCCCCACTCGTTGATCGCTCTCACATTTATTTACCTCGCTTTGTCTCTTATTTTTGTGTTAGACTTTATTTTTCATTTTAGTCACTTTTTAGTTAGTCATTTAATCTTTGATTTTAGTTTAATTTTAGTTTCACCTCATTTCCCAAAAATTGCTTTAATATTTGAAAAGCTAAAAAAAAATAGAAAAAGTAAAAATCCCAAAAAGAAAATAAAATTGAATTACAATTGAGTTTGTTCCTCGCTTACAACCTTTATGTGGATTGATACCCTTACTTACCGATCTACACTTTAGTTTGTTATAATTTTTGTAGGTAATTGAGGTTTTGAATAGAGGACTTTCAAGCCACGACGAAATATACCGAAAAGTTCTTTTATCAACACCGAAGGAGTTCCGATGTATTATAATGTGTAAAACACCTAAAGACGAGTGGGACATACTCCAACTCACTCATGATGGAATTAATGTTGTTAAAGATTCCAAATTCCAAAACCTCAATACTAAGTTTGAAACCATTAGGATGGATGAAGGTGAAACCTTCGATGAGTTGTATTCTACACTTTATGATATTGCTAACTCATCTTATAACTTGGGAGAGAGAATAACTGAAACCAAAGTTGTGGAAATATTCTTAAGGTCCTTACGTGAGAGATTTAATCCCAAAGTCACTATTTTTAACTCATTAGGAACTATTGACTCAATGAAACTCAAAGATCTTGTAGGTGATCTTCAGACCTATGAACTTGACATGTTTCCTTTCCAAAAGAAGAAGAAAGATAAAGGAATTTCTCTAAAAACCCGAAAGGAAAAAACACGTGTTTGTAGTGATGAACTTGACATTGATTCTGATGATAAGGCCTTGTTAACTAACAAACTCATTAAATTTCTCAAGTTTGATAAATATAACTCGAAAGTTGATGGAAATAAATTTCAAAAGAAATTTTTTGATAGGACTGAAAAGTTTCATAACGATCGTGACTTTAAAATGATCAAAATAATGAATTTAAAAGGGATAAATCTGATAGATGGTTTAATTATGAGGGATATGGTCATAGGGAAGCCGAGTTTCCCACTAAACTAAGGAAAAAAAGGCAAGAAGTATAAGGAATTTAATGTTTCCCTTAGTGACAGTGAATCGAGAGAGGAACTTGATTCCCTCGTGGAGCGTAACTACACCAATTTCATGGATAGTCATGTGATCCTTAATGAAAAGTCTTTTGATTAATACAATCATATGCATGATGATTTTGATGCCAAGTCATGTGAATCCCAAGATTCTGGTGGTGAGGTTGAAGAGGAAGAAAAGGAGGAAAGTGAGCTTCAAGTTGCTTTCCGTGAGTTGTATACGGAGAAGGTGAAATTAAAATAGGCAAAATTGAAATTGGAAGGTAATTTAAAAGAATGTTCGGTATGGAATCATGATGCTAAATTGATTGAGTATTTAAGGGAAAATGAGAAGACTCTTCGGCAGAATCTCACTTTTGTTTAGGGGGAGAGAGATAACTTTTGTGGACTGATGGAAAACATGAAGAAGGAGTCCCTATTATTTGATGAGTGTTTTATTTTTCCCGAGTTTAGGATTATGTAGTTAAAGGAGAAATTGATAGAAACAAGTTACGTCAAACTTGATTTGGAATCTTGGTCGGAAATATTGAATAAGATTTTAGGCACCGTCCAAATCCAGAATGACAGTTTTGGGATTGGCTTCAATAATCTAAATATTTTTGTTGCTAAATCTAAGACCAATGTTTTAAGAGAGTCGACCGTAGAAAAGGACATTAGAAAATATAAATCCAAGGGTAACATTCCCCGTATCAACTATTGCACACGTTACGGTAAGAAATGTCACATTTGACGTTTTTGTTAAGATCTTAGAAAAGGTCTTAGGATGTCTAAGTCGTGTCACCTAGGTTCCCAAGATTCAATATCGTCATGTTAGACCTAGGTGAATTAGGAAATATGATTTGTAGGCTCTTAATGTTAGACTTGTTGATTCTCGCACGCTTACACATGATCCTTCACGTGTTATATTTAATAGTTGATTGTGTTCGCATGCTTTTTCATACACTAGCTTGTGTTCTTCATAATATATTTCAATACTGGTTGTATGGTGTTTGTCTTTTGATTTTTTATTTTTTTTATTTATTGGGTCTTATTGAAAAGTACAAAAAGATTTTATTTCTCTTTTGAGTTGTTCTTTAAAAAATATTTAAAAAAACTCAAAAATATTTTGGTTTATTTGTAGTTTGGTTTTACACATTTTGTGTGGCATATTGGTTTGTTTGAATCCCATCCGATCCATTTTTCATGTGGCTAGGACATTTTATTATGGTTTATAATTCCTGGTATTGTTCTTAATCATACTTTGATGGATTTGTTTGAACTTGATTTGCTTAATGGATTCACTTTGTATATGCCTCTGCACATAATTGCACGAGCTCTTTTGGACATTAACTTCATATGTTACTTGATCTAACTGAGGTATTCTCCTAACAATCTTGGCATATGCATATCTATGTGATTGGGGGAATTGTTCAAGTAAGAACCATTACGTGAGTTTGATCTTATATTAATAAAAAAATATGCGTGTGTAATGGAAAAGGTGTATGAAGAGACTAAATCTCTCCTATGTGGAAGGCCACTATTGGCAAGATCATTCAAAAATAACTGAGAGGCAAAAGAAAAGAAAAAATTCCCAATGAAAAATGTCTCAAAATTTATGATATCTTCAAAAAGAAAGTGAGAAGAAAAAAATGAATATGTTGAGTTTTGAGGGTGTTATAAGTTGAGAATCAATGGCTTTGCACAATGAGCCCTAGATATTCATTAAATGTTGATGCTATTGATTTCAGAGTCATCAAAATTTCTAGGCTAGTGTACACTCTGCTAGTTTTTCCTTTTTGAGTTCACTTTTTTCTCAGTATGAGGCTAAATCATATTTTGATAAGTTAATGCGGTCAAATAGAACTCATTGTACTTTATTGTGTGGTTGGGACATATTTCTTTTGGATTATAGTTCATGCCCCTTCAGTCCGTACCACAATTGGTTTAGACACATTTATGCCATACGAGTGTGGAAAACTTATTATTTTTGTGTCTTTTGTGGATTTTATACCCACATATATCCATATATGTTGCATGCTTTATGGTTATTCACACACACACACACACACACACACATATATGTGTGAATAGTATTTGTTTTTGAATCTTTGTGTTAAATTTAATCCACGTGGTTCATGTATTTTTTCATTGGTACCTTATGCTTCATATTTGTATTCAATTTGTTATCGATTGATTCATTTGTTTGGATTATTTGTGCTTGTGTTGCCAAGTTTGTTTGATGCTGCTCATTTAACTTCACACCATGACATATTTACTTGATTCCTTTCTGTTATCATGGGTCCATTATGAGGGATAAGTTTTTCATATTGTCCACTTTACCTTTATTTATTCCTGAACAAAAAGGGGGGTAAATCTACCTTAAAAGGGAGAGAAGTCTAACATAAGGAGGATGAATACTCGAAGGAAGATATGTGTAACAAAGGGGGATTTTTGTTTTTTCATATGTGATTTATACTTATTAAATTCTTTTTCCATTTGAAGGCGAGTTATGTGTGCAGATTCGCATTGATGCGACAAAGTTTCACAAGAGCCAATATACTCAAGTTTATGTGTGTATTTTTTCCCTTTTTAGGGTTGGGATTGATTCTTAGGAAATCTTGATGGCCCATTGGTTTTTGTTTTTGAGTTTTGTCCCAGAATTGGCAAAATGGCAGTTTGTAAGGACAACTTTTCAGTAGAGTGAATTTGTATGTATTTTGGCTTTAATCCGTTTGGACAAAACTATTTGAGTCATAGGTTACACTACTAGAAATATACATTTTTATGAAGAAGAAAAATGGTCATAAAATGCCATTTACGATGATTTTTTGAATCTTTAAAAACTGTCGTAAAGTTGTGTGAATAAAATTGGTGTTGATAAAACCGTCATAACAAATCCTATTGCGAGGATTTTTGTACAAATAGTCATCAACGATAATATAATGTTCATTGAACCATCAATATAAACCTCTTTAAATGACAAAAGTTAAAAAAATAGTCATAAAACGTACCTATTAAGATGGTTATTTTGTTCATTATAATGACAACTTACATAAAGCTGTCATACAAATACCTGTTTTTTTATCATTATAATGACTATGTACTGAAAAACGTCATAAAAGTTGCTTTTTTACTTCCTTTTTTTGCATTGATTTTTATTATACTATTCCAATATCCCAAACATGTTATGTATAAAACTACGATCTATCAATTCAAAGCACAAATTACCATACTCAAAGTCCAAGTATCAACATAACTTGAACAATAAGCATAAAAAAATATCATTAATATTTTAAATTAAAGAAAATAACTATAAAACAACGCTATACCAATTAACTTGTGGAAAACTCACAAACAAAAAGATATCCAAAAAGACCTATACTATTGACATAAAAACTCGCAAATTAAATTGCAACGTTCGATCCACTTCTGTAGCATGGAAACGTACGATAGCAATAGCTACTCCAGATATGCAATAGTCATCAACAGGATCAATATCTGAATAAAAGCAGGAAACAAAAAGTAGTTATCAACTAATACGGTTTAACCACATAGAGAACATAGCTCAAAAAATAATGATATTCTAATATAGTATGGAGCATCACAAATAAAATATTTGCATAATCTCAAAGTTAATTTTTGCATCAGTCTTTATTATGTCAGGGGGAATAAGTGGAGAAAGTTCTATGAAAATTTCAATAGAGTTTCCTCTATTTTTTTTAATATTCCAAAATAACATGACATGTTTAATTAATAACAATAATATAAAGCCCAACCCAGACATTTACCATCAATAACTACAATAAAAATCCCACCCATGAATTTCACCGTTAACAACAACAATATAATGCCCACCCGGGCATTTATTATAATTAATAACAATATAAAGACCACCATGTGCATACATTATCAATAATAACAATATAAATTACCAATAAAAACAATATAAAGACCACCTCGGGCATTCACAATTGACAACAATATAATGTCCACGGGCATTCACAATTAAACATTTGCATAATCTCAAAGTTAATTTTAGTTCATTCTTTGTTAAGGTATGGGAGAGAAACGGGGAAGTTTTCATGAAAATTTCGACAAAGTTTCCTTTATTTTTTAATAACCCAAAAATGAACATGACATGTTTAACCAAAAAAATATATATATATAAATCCCACCCTGACCATTCAGCATGATCATCAACAATAACAATATGAATTCCACTCCGACCATTCACTAACAACAACAATAATATTCCTAACATCATATTTTTATACTGTTTTGATAATATTAGTTACAATGTTTCTTATATTTTCATTTATAGTATTTTAATTCCCTATCTTCAACATTATTAAGATCGACACGTAGGCAAGAATTTACTTGCATGGAGCTTTGATAACATTTTGTTGTACCTCGCAATCATTTACTGAAATTTGTGCCACCTCTTCTTGATATAATGAATAGTATCTCATCAATATTTAGCCAGCTTAAAACCACAAGTAGGGCATAATTGTACAATTATATATAGATTATATATTCCAAACATCCAGTTACACTGGTCCAACTAAACACAACGATAAGTAAATTGAGATGTATAAACAAATTTAGGTAAAATTGCCACGTATAAGTAAATTGAATTGTATACCACAATACCATATTCTGAAGAAAGTATTTTCTCTGATCTTCAATTATTTCGTTGCTTGACATACTAAACACATTCCTACATAATGTGACAAGTAAACAATAAAGAGGCAACCTGTAATATTTTTCAAATTGTGGGGGGGGGGGGGGGGGGGGGGGATGTTAAAAACTACTTTATCAATCCATTATATTTTGAATACTTACATTTTCACTAATAAAAACAATATTTTAAATGGGTGAAGAAATGAGATTTCGTATTAATATCATACATTTAGTTGAGTGAAAATGGGCCAATGTAACAAAATATCATAATAGTACAACATAAAAATGATAATTATAAAGGAAAGAAGATAATGTAAAACTCAGAAATTCAACAATGTCAACTTGTTCTTACCATCATTCTTTCAAGAAAATTAGGTTCCCTTAGAAATTGAAATACAAAATCAACACAAACCAGTAAGGCCGATGAAGAATTCATTGAAAAATCAAATATAACTGGAAGCAAATTGACCGGACTTAAGGAACAAAGCTCATAGAACATAGAACTTTAGAAGTTTGTATAAAAGAAATAACAAATTTAATGATTTCCTCATCTAACTTAAAAATTCCAAAGAACATAAATGAACTAGTAAAGACAAATTAATAATGTAGAAATACATTTTTGCAGCTTGACCTCCACCATATCTAAGTTCAAATATCTCACAATAGTGTAGTAACTATATAACTTCCTAATATAATGTTGGATCAAACCATTTCCCATTGAGAATAAGTTCTTATGTTAGAACATACTAAATTACCACGTGACATACATACATAATTTACACTAAAACTCACCATAAATGATGTTCCATGATAAGGTAGTATTTGGATATGAAAGGTCCTCAAGCCACTAGGTAAGACCTTCCTTCCCTATACAATTTTCTTTGTAGGTTTTAGTAAAAATAGTGTGTATATTACAGGTATGTTTAAGCACTTATTACATAACATTCACACAGTTACTTGAATGATCAATAACTGAATAAGAAGAGAAAAACCTACCCAATTTTGTTGACATGGAGTTACATCGATGAATGATGATTTGGAATGAAAAGGAAATAGAAGAATATCTGACATCAAATAAGATAAATTTCAAAAGAGGACATGGTTTCCCAATTTAAGTAGTGAAGCATTGAGTCATAAGTTTAATTTGGTTTGAGTTGAATAAACAAGAAATTTAGTTTTTATTTTATAATCAAGAGGCTCCATAGATATAAAGTCATATTACAGCAAGAGAGACATATTGCCTATGTTAACAAGCGCTTGAGGCCTCAATCTTTCGGTATGATCACTTACAAAAAAGGATTATTAGCTATAGTCATTGTTAAGACTACATCGGGAGATTATTGATAAGGACATCCCTTCATCATTAGAACTGACGACCAAAGTTTCAATTTATATTCTTGAACAACCAGTTACCTTAATGATGTAGCCTAGATGGTTGACAATGCTTTTGTGCTTTAGCTACAAAATAAGAAGTGTAGTGGTTAGAGTCACAGATGTACTATGCGACTTTAGAGGATTCTATCAGCTATCAAATAACTGTATCTATAACTGCAACTTGGAAAAATGAAGTAGTTACCACAAATCGACAATGATGATGATAATAATGGCAAGGTTATCACTCAAAGAGGTAGTCATTCGGCTAAACATTGCTGAGAACAATTTTCATAACTATACATACTTCAGGGGCCCTTTCAAGAATAAAGAAATAGTCTATGGGCTGTGATGGCATTAATAAACAAAATATTATTTAGTATGCATGCTTCATATTATGGGTTGTGATGGCAACTTAAAAATGGTTAGATTCTTACACATATTGGTAAAGGTTACCATAACCTTTGTTTTTCTTGCTCAATTGAGATGTATAAAGTCTGGAATATTCAATGTTCTAAGATTTCTACTGGTTTATTTAAGATTTTTTGTTGGAGATTTATAAAATAAGAGAGTAAGAGTTTTTTGGGTGTAAAAGCCTTAAGAGCTTGTCCCACATTGGAAGTGTGAGGAAGAGGTGGGAAGCTAACCCAAATATAAAAGGGGATAGTGTCCCACATTGGAAAATGTACAAAGCTAAGTGTCACCACTAAGCTATAAAAGGGGTGGGCAACCTTTGAGTCCCACATTGGAAAAATGTTAAGAATTTGTACACTTAATAAGTACAAATGGAAGATGAAGAGTTAATTCATCTAGCATTTAAGAGGCTATTCAAGAGACCTCAATACGGTGCGAAGCACCGTACGCACACGCACATGCGCGCGCGCGCGCGCGTGCGGGACAGTGGGCTGTAGAGGCGCTAGTGGCGCACTTTGCACTTCGCACGCCGCGTGTCCGCAGTGGTAGCGGGATTCGTCCGGGTCGGATCGCGGTAGCTCGGGCGCGGTCACTTTTTGGTTGACCCGTGCAAAACCGATTCGGTATTATTATACCTGTTCGGAAAGGACTTAAGACTGTTGGTAATTAACAGTCATACCTGTTCGGAACTGACTTATTTCAACAGTCATGACTCTTGAAGACAAAGCCTTTCATTATCTATAAATAAAGGCTGCCTAAAAACGAAATGACATTGATAACATAAACCAGTTTCAGATTTCCAGACCCTGCTATTACTCTCTTACAATTTTCAAGAGATACAAATTCTCTTATTCTGTTTTGTGCACATAAACAGAATAAGAACTTGATTGACTGTTCTTCGCTGCTGTCTTCAAATATACAAGTTGCAGACAGTGCAATTGCTTCATTGTATCTTGAGTACGGATTTGCTGATTCCCGTTTGTATACCGAAATTCTTCGTGTGGGGCAAATACTGTATTTAGGAAAGTGACATCACGCCTTGAAGTTCTATAGTGACTATTCAGAAATTACATTGTTGTATTGAAGTTGACATTTTGAGATATATAAAGAGTTCCATTTCTGTATTTGCATTCATAATTTCCAACAATCTAAATACAGTATTTTGGAAATGGCCGACTCTTCCAAATCACTTCGACAAATAACAGAAAGCTTTGTCAAGTTGGACCGTTTTGATGGTGGTAATTTTCTGCGTTGGCAGAAAAAGGTTCATTTTCTTCTAACAACATTGAGGATTGTATATGTCTTGTCACAACCGAAACCAAATGAAGATGAAGATGAAACCGTGGAACAGACTAGGCAACGCACAAAATGGGAGACCGATGATTATTTGTGTCGTGGTCACATTCTCAATGCACTTGCTGATAATTTGTTCGACTTGTACCAAAATGCTGGGACTGCAAAAACTTTGTGGGAAACATTGGAGACCAAATATCTAACGGAAGACGCTACAAGTAAGAAGTTCCTTATCGGTCAGTTTCTAAGCTTTAAAATGCATGATAGTAGGCCTGTGCTAGAACAATTTCATGACATCCAACGCATCATAAATCATTGCAAACTGAAAAAAATTAAATATGGATGATAATGTAATTGTTGCTGCCATAATTGAAAAACTTCCTCCTTCTTGGAAAGACTATAAGAAAGAACTCAAACACAAAAAGGAGGATCTTTCACTTGAAGAATTAGAGACTCATTTAAGAATTGAACAAGAGTCTCGAATTCTAGATGGTAAAGAGGAACAAGAAAATTATGTTTCTAAGGTCCATGTGGTGGAGGAAGGAAAGGAGCAAAAATATGGCAATCATGGAAAAAATAACAAGCGGAAGAATTTTTCAAATAATTCTAAAGCAAACAAAAAGAAGAAAGGAAATTGTTTTCATTGCAACAAACCAGGTCACTTCAAGAAGGATTGTCGTGAGTTCAAGAAACTAAAGGAAAAAGGAGGGACATCAGACACAAAGCAAAAATTTGCTGCTATGATATCCGAGGCTAATATGCTTGGAGAAGACAACTCTTGGTGGGTTGATTCTGGTGCCACAAGGCATGTTTGTAAGGACAAGAATTTGTTCTCTGCCTATGAAACAGTGGAAGGAGATGTTCTCTATATGGGAAATTCATCTACAGCTGCGGTTAAAGGCAAAGGGACAGTGGATCTCGAATTCACTTCCGGGAAAATCCTTAGCCTCACCAATGTTTTTCATGTTCCTGATGTTAGGAAAAATTTAGTTTCTGGAAGTCTTCTTAACAAATTTGGCTTTAAGCTTGTATTGAGTCAGACAAATTTATTCTGACTAAGAATGGTACCTTTGTAGGCAAAGGATATTTGTATGAGGGCATGTTTAAGCTCAATATCAATGAAAAGGATTCTTCTGCTTATATCGTTGATTGTCTTTCATTATGGCATAGTCGTTTAGGACATGTTAATACAAAGAAAATGCATTTCATGATTAATTTAAATTTAATTCCTAAATATGAGAATGATATGAATGAAAAGTGTAAAATATGCATGCAAACTAAAATAACAAGATTGCCTTTTCCAAAAATAGAAAAAACTACATCTTTGTTGCAATTAGTACATAGTGATGTTTGTGATTTGCATGGAACACCTACTAGAGGTGGTAGTAAATATTTTGCTACATTTATTGATGACTTTTCAAAATATTGTTACGTATATCTTTTAAACTCTAAGGATGATGTGCTTAATAGATTTAAGACATATAAAAATGAAGTTGAAAATCAATGTGATTCTAAAATAAAATGTCTTAGATCTGATAGAGGTGGTGAATATCACTTTCCTCAATTTTGTGAAGATATGGGAATTATACATGAAGTCACTGCACCTTATACACCACAACAAAATGGAGTAGCAGAAAGAAAAAATAGGACACTAACTGAAATGGTTAATGCTATGCTTTCTTATTCTGGTTTAAGTAAAGGGTTTTGGGGAGAAGCTCTTTTAACTGCATGTCATATTCTGAATAGGATACCTGTTAAAGATAATAAGAAAACTCCTTACGAATTATGGAAGAATAGAAAACCTAATTTAGGTTATCTTAAAGTTTGGGGTTGTAGAGCTATTGTAAGACTACCTGAAACTAAGAGAAAGAAATTAGGAAGCAAAGGTGTTGAATGTATTTTCATAGGTTATGCACAACATAGTAAAGCCTATAGATTTTTGGTTAGTGAACCTAATGATTCTGTTGAGATAAATACAATAATTGAATCGAGAGATGCAATTTTTTATGAACAAAGGTTTTCTTCTATTCCTAGAATTAATGATGTAAGCACTCCTTTACAGTTACCTGTAACTCCACCGGTAGAACAAGAAGAGATTAGAAAAAGTAAAAGACCTAGGAAAGAAAAAAAGCTTTGGTCCCAATTTTGTAGTCTATCTTGTTGAAGGAACTAGAGATACATCTTGTAATCAATATGCTTTGACTCTTAGCGTTGAAACAGACCCACAAACTTATAATGAGGCAATTAAGTCTGTAGATTCAGCATTTTGGAAAGAAGCTATAAATGATGAAATGGATTCAATTTTGGGAAATAAAACTTGGAAATTAGTAGACTTACCTCCAGGATCTAAACCCATTAAGTGTAGATGGATTTTTAAAAAGAAAATGAAAATAGATGGAACAATTGATAAATTCAAGGCTAGATTGGTTGCTAAAGGTTTTACACAAAAAGAAGGAATTGATTATTTTGATACCTATGAACCTGTTGCTAGAACCGCCACTATTAGAATTTTAATTGCATTAGCATCTATATATAATTTTGAGATTCATCAAATGGATGTGAAAACTGCCTTTTTAAATGGTGACTTAGAAGAAGAAATTTACATGGAACAACCTGAAGGGTTTGTTATGCCTGGACAAGAAAATAAAGTATGTAAACTTATTAAGTCCTTATATGGCCTAAAACAAGCACCTAAACAATGTCATGAAAAATTTGATAAAGTCATTATTTCTTATGGTTTTAAAATTCATGAATCTGATAAGTGTGTTTATAGTAAATTTGCTAATGGTAAAGGTGTGATCATTTGTTAATATGTAGATGACATGTTAATTCTTGGTACTGATTTAGAAAGCATTAATAATACTAAGAGTTTTTTGTCTTCTAAATTTGATATGAAAGATATGGGTGTAGCTGATGTCATATTAGGAATGAGAATTATAAGGAAAGATAAAAATATAACTCTCACTCAATCTCATTATGTTGAGAAAATTTTATAGAAATTTAATCAGTTTGATTGCACACCTGTTAGTACACCTTTTGAACCACAGCTAAAGATGATCCCTAATAATGGTAGAGCTATTTCACAATTGTAATATGCACGAGTAATTGGTAGTTTAATGTATGCCATGACATGTACTCGACCTGATATTGCTTATGCTGTTGGTAAATTAAGTAGATATACTAGTAATCCAAGTTTATTGCATTGGCATGCTGTCAATAGAATATTAAAATATTTGAAAGGAACTATGGACTATGGTATATACTATAGTGGATATCCTTCAGTATTAGAAGGGTTTTCTGATGCCAGTTGGATAACTGAGCGGGAGGATCATTCCTCAACAAGTGGATGGATTTTCACTCTTGGTGGATGAGCTGTTTCTTGGGGATCAAAGAAACAAACTTGTATAGCTGACTCTACTATGGCAGCTGAGTTTGTAGCATTAGCTGCAACTAGTAAAGAGGCAGAATGGTTAAGGAATTCATTGATTGAAATTCCAGTTTGGCCAAAACCAATGCCTCCAATATCTATACATTGTGATAGTGAGTCTACACTTTCCAGAGCTTATAGTAAAGTGTACAATGGAAAATCTAGACATATTGGCCTGAGACATAGTTATGTCAGACAAATGATTACAGATAGTGTAATCACAGTGGATTATGTAAAATCAAGTCAAAATTTAGCTGATCCTTTTACAAAAGGTCTTGCAAGAGGACTGGTGTCTAAGACATCAATAGGGATGGGACTAAAGCCCATTAATAATAATCACTCTTGATGGAAACTCAACTTGAAACTTGATATATTCAAGTCTCAAGTTCAATGATTAAAGTACATCATACGACGTGATTGTAAGCACTATGAAATTTAACATCCCAAGGATAAGTGCTTAGAACATGTAATGAATAATGAAAGAGGATGGGTTTAACCTTAATAGATTTATGGTGTTTTAAGTTACATGGACACCTATGATAATCTACCTATATGAGTGTGGAAGTGGTGCCGCTTCCTATGAGTATTGGGCTTGACTCTAAAGCACTCATGAAATCAAGGTACAGACACAAGGCCTAATTCATGTGTCGGCTTATATGGATAATCAGTGACTAAAAGATTTGTGTGTGAAGACAAATCCGGCTAATCAATATAGATTGATAGTTCAAAGACAAAGTCTACTATACTTTCATGGTTAACCTTGACGAACCTTCACAGGGTATTGGTTCAAGTCGTGAGACACCAATGCTTATACACAGTCTTACAGACAATCAAAGATTTATAAAACTTATTTTGAAAATGGTGGAGGAATGTTGGAGATTTTTAAAATAAGAGAGTAAGAGTTTTTTGGGTGTAAAAGCCTTAAGAGCTTGTCCCACATTGGAAGTGTGAGGAAGAGGTGGGAAGCTAACCCAAATATAAAAGGGGATAGTGTCCCACATTGGAAAATGTACAAAGCTAAGTGTCACCACTAAGCTATAAAAGGGGTGGGCAACCTTTGAGTCCCACATTGGAAAAATGTTAAGAATTTGTACACTTAATAAGTACAAATGGAAGATGAAGAGTTAATTCATCTAGCATTTAAGAGGCTATTCAAGAGACCTCAATACGGTGCGAAGCACCGTACGCACACGCACACGCGCGCGCGCGCGTGCGGGTGCGGGGCAGTGGGCTGTAGAGGCGCTAGTGGCGCACTTTGCACTTCGCACGCCGCGTGTCCGCAGTGGTAGCGGGTTGCCGGGATTCGTCCGGGTCGGATCGCGGTAGCTCGGGCGCGGTCACTTTTTGGTTGACCCGTGCAAAACCGATTCGGTATTATTATACCTGTTCGGAAAGGACTTAAGACTGTTGGTAATTAACAGTCATACCTGTTCGGAACTAACTTATTTCAACAGTCATGACTCTTGAAGACAAAGACTTTCATTATCTATAAATAAAGGCTGCCTAAAAACGAAATGACATTGATAACATAAACCAGTTTCAGATTTTCAGACCCTGCTATTACTCTCTTACAATTTTCAGGAGATACAAATTCTCTTATTCTGTTTTGTGCACATAAACAGAATAAGAACTTGATTGACTGTTCTTCGCTGCTACATCCAAGGGCTGTCTTCAAATATAAAAGTTGCAGACAGTGCAATTGCTTCATTGTATCTTGAGTACGGATTTGCTGATTCCCGTTTGTATACCGAAATTCTTCGTGTGGGGCAAATACTGTATTTAGGAAAGTGACATCACGCCTTGAAGTTCTATAGTGACTATTCAGAAATTACATTGTTGTATTGAAGTTGACATTTTGAGATATATAAAGAGTTCCATTTCTGTATTTGCATTCATAATTTCCAACATTTTTCAATGGTTTCCAGATTTTCATTCAGATACTCATGTGATAACTACTGCCACTGTTTGGGTTAGATTCATTGGATTATGCCAAGAATATTGGGATCCACGTCTTCTTTTACAAATTACTAGAGGTGCTGGTATTCCTTTACGCATAGACAAGTCTACCTTGGATAGGTACTATGGCAATTTTTCTAGGGTTCTTATAAAGATATACATGTCCCAAAAACCTCTTGACAAAATCCTAGTTGAAAGAGGTAATAGTAGTTTTTTTGTGAAAGTTTTTTAAGAATATCTTCTAGCCTTTGCAACTTTTGTAGGGGAGTTGGTCACAATGTGAATGAGTGCAGGAATCTATAAAAAATGGTGGATAAGAATGATTTTACAAAGTGCAAAAAACAAGCTTCGAAGTTAATTTTCAAACTCCAAAGTCTGATGAAACTCACACTGATTCTGCAATGATAGATCTTTCCCGTCAGATTGATGGGTCCGCTGATCTTGGTGGAACGGAAAATGTTCATGGCAGAGAATTAATGGAAAAGATTACAGGTTGTTCCAGTAATGAAAAGGTGGGTATTCATTCTGAAACAAAGGGTGGTGAACAAGATTCAACAGCTCCAATTACCAACCTGCATGGTATAATGCACGTAGAAAATTCAGATGGAATAACTAGTTTACCAACTATTCCTTAAATATCGACTACTAGTAAATATCAAGGAGGACAGTTCACTTCGGTTTTGAATAACTTAATGATGTCAGGGAATTTAAAAACTAATGGTTCAGAGTCAAAGAACAAGAGAGATGCCCTGGTCAGAAAATTGGCTACAAATGTGGCTAAAATGGGGGGAGCTCAAATCCAAAAATTATCTAAAGACCACGTTCCTAAGATGGGCAAGGAAAATACTCTGTCCATTAATAAAAATAGACATGCTTAGGGAAGTTTACGTTTTTTGGCCAAAAATGGAATTATTATTAAAGAAGTTGATACTGACCATGTTGGTAGAAACAAAAATGTGAACATTTATTTAGGGGATAATGACATATCTTCTAATGAGTCTTTTGATGAAATGCCTCCGTTAGAATATATTCCAAATTTGAATGAGGATTTGTCAGCTCATACAAATAATTCATTGAGGGTTGAAGAGAAAGAAGATAGTCACATAATTAGTTTATATTTTGAGATCCCAAATGATGATTTAACTCAATCTCGTGCTTTAACTAGAGATTAGACTGGGAATTTTTTTGGCACAAATATAAATCATATTCAAGTTAATAATTCTTTTGAAGTTTTAGGCAACTTTTAAAATTCATCCGCCTTTGAAGACTCAACAAGGATCAATCAATAAGTGGTTGATGGCTCAACTCTTAAAGGAGGAACAAAAAGTCGAAAGAGGATTCCTTTCCGTATTTAACTGATGAGGAAAAGTTGGCTCTTAAATATAATTTAAGAGCCACTAGGAGAGGCTTTTTCTCCTCTTTGTTTATAAATAAATTTCATTACTCAAAAAAAAAAAAATACATATCAGAGGCCACTGAAGCAGTTAAGGGATTTTTTTTATCAAATCATCCAGTGGATTTAAGAAAAAAAAAAACTTAATTTTACAGACCACGGATAAAGAAGAAGATTCAGGAGTGTCAGATTTTTACGTTTGTAAAAGGAACTAAGGGGGAATACATACCCCCGGGGATTTTAATAGACACTTCTCATCCCTCAACAACCATCAAATCATGTCATTGTGGCCTTCGAAGAGTAGTTGACTCTTTCTACATACGGAGGTCGTTCAAGTGCACAAAAAAACTTACAAAATACAATCACTTAATCGCACCAAGACACCACTTACAGTCGTTATTGTTGATAGTTTTTTCTTTAAAAAAAATTAAAAATTTCCATGGTATGACCCTAATGCATTGTTCACGACGGGGACATAATATTCCTCGACTTATTTTCTATGAGAATGCTAAATATAAAGAATTGGCACTAAGTTGCACTTACGTTAAACTTGACACCCATAATATGATAACTAAATTGAGAGGCGAATAACTGCTAAGAGGATTATTTGCTTTGTACATCAAGTCAGAAGCCTCATAGTTTGCATAAGTGGCTTCCATTACTTGTAAGATGGGTGGTCTATCACCAATGACCACTGAAGTTTTAAGACGACGAGTTTTCAAGCACTCTTTGGGTTTCCTTCACCACTATTAGAGGCGAAGATATTCACTGGTGGAGGGGGCTATGCTTACTAAGAATATTAACTTCCAAAACAAATTATTTTAATGTAAGATATGGCCACCCCAGCCCCGTACCCCCTCAACTTAAACTCCCACACTGCCTTGTTTGGTTCACACTTTTAGGCAATATTTAAAAGGCCAACTTTGTTTTGTTTTAAAAGAAATAATAACAAGTGTGGAGGGAACCACGTTACCATTCTCAACACATATAAAGACACGAGATGTTTAAGATACCATTTGTTACTAAACTGGCCTAAAGTATCCTCTAGTGCCAGTTACTTAGCCACGATGATCTTCCTCATTGTAATCCTATAATAAATCCTAATTAATAATTATTATGAAGTGATTGATCGAGGACCCCTCTACATTTGCCTCCTTGAACATAGTTGTCTCATTTTATTAAAGAGGTGTGTATGCGAATTAAATCGTTAAATCTTGTTTTACTAATTTCATTTGCATGGGGCTCTAATGTGCTCTGCGGCTTTTTAATCTTCCACATGCAAACCAACCCCTAAGCGTTTATAATAAAATTATATTTTTCATTGTCCCATTTGGCTATAGACATTACAAACATTCTCAACATTTTCATATATTAAAAAAAAAACCAAATCTAGTGTAAAAAATCCACAAAAAGAAAAAATAAACGAAAATGAAATCGGGGATACTTAAATAAAAGAAGAGGATGGTGTGAAGATAGAAATTATAAAAATTCATAACAGAAAATATACCTCACCTTTTATTAAGTCAAATTTGTAAATAGGATGGTAGGTGTATAACTAATCAAAGTCAAAAGTAATTGAAGAGTGCAAATAACGATTTAGTCATTTTATTAAACATCATTCATACAACTAATAAAATTTTTAATTTCTGGAACTTTCATCTTACATAATAACCAGGTATCCATAATTGTTTAACTGATAATTAGAATAACAAGTAAATCCGACAAAAAAATTAATGCATGAGTTCATTTTGGTAACTTCGTTGTTTAATTTATCTCACTTTAAAAATGATGGTCAATCTCACCTTAAGTTCAAATTTCCAATTTCTTTAGAAAATCCTTAACTATCCACCCCCAGAAGCATCCTTACATTGAACAATTACATTTTCTTGCATGTAAAATGTGGGGTGAATTTTAGATAGAAAAAAATGTGGCAGAGATGGTTTTAGTAACTAACAATAAAACTCAACCATCCTCACCGCCGACAACATCATCGCCAACGTCGAATTTGGCCAAGCTGCTACACATTTTTTACCCTCATCGAGAGGTCTTTCTGGTTCGGCCTCCAGCAAGGTTGATTAAATATGAATCTAGGTTTTTAGGTGGAGGCTGGTTCATATTCCATTGAACGAATTTCCAACGGTTGAGAATCCATTGAAGGGTATGGTAGGTGGAAGATCGATTTCAATAAGAAGGGATCAATAGAGAGTAACTTGGTAGTAAATGCATATGATGGGGTGTAAGGGGAACTATATGAATGAATAAGGATATTATTATCATTATGTCGCTTCTAAAATTTTCTACTCTATTTAAGTAGTAAAGATATTACAAGCTAACATTCGAGAACTTATTCTAAATTAGTAATAAAAGTGATAGAAGATGAAGACTGCATATGGTATTGCATTAGTATTATAAACACCTTATGGATAACATTATATTTCTCTATAATTTCTATACTTCGACCAAGAAACACTATTAATAATCTCCCAAACAGAGGTACTAATTTAGTTATGGAGTTAAACCTGATACTAAAAGAAAGTCGTATGTCATGGCAAGTTTAATGTAACAATTACCTTTGAATTTAAAGTAATCATGTCGATGAAGGAGTAGAGGGGTGAAGAGTGGGTGGTTGAGTTGTTCTTATCCATTACTTGTAGGGATGGATATATACCATAAAGCCATCTCCATTGGGTTGTGTAAATGTGCACATTTACATTGTTTGGGGTTTACAGCGGGTAAGAGAATGTGCACATTTGGGAGAGAGAAAGTGTAAGGGCAATGTAAATTTACATTGCCATAACACATTGTGTAAATGATAGGGCCCACAGCTGGGCAGATGAGCCTTTCCTATCCAAATTGTGGGCGTTAAATCCTTACCCTCCCAAGCCTATTTTATAAAAAAATATCTATACATCATCTCACCTGGGCGCATAAGAGTTGTCTGCCCAGGGCCTGGGCGCATAAGACTTTCCTGCCTAGGGTGGGCCCCCTATTGCCATGTTAAATATAGATCGTTCCACTACAGATTCAGCCAAAAAAATATATCCCAAAAGATGTAGATTTACATAGTTTGCAAACGTGCCACTGGAGATGGACTAACAAGAAACACACTATAAATAGTTTTTATTTATAATAGTTGTTCTCGCATCCAAATAGTTATAAGCGAGATGATATTTATAGATATGAGTTTGGAAGAGTATCTCGGTTGTATTGATTTGATACTAACTAACTAGTACTAAGGAAAAATTGTAACACGTATAAACGCTCTTTATGGTTTAATTGAGTCTATAAATTTTGATTACTTTGCTGGCCATTTAAAAGGAGGATACTCAAACGTAATAAGAAATGTAAAAGTTATTATTAAAGTTGAAACAAACCTCTTTTTCCTATTATAACATAGTATTATAAGGGTATCATAATGACTAGTTTGTTATCAATATGGGTTCCCAGTTAATTTCCTCTCCGTCCCTTTTATAACATAGTATTATAACATAGTATTCACATTACTGACTTAAAGAACTAATAGAAAAATAGTGGGAATAATTTGAAGAAATTCAAAATTTTCTCATACAATTTTCAATGTACATGTGAAGAAAAAAGTAACAAAAGATGATAGTAATATCTTTCAAATGAATCAAGGAAAACATAAAAACTTAATGCACAATTAAAACAGAATGGGGGAAAACACTCCAACAGAATGAGAGTCATATAGAGATCTCCACATACCACCATATTCAATCTTTGGTTTCAAATTTCCATCAACCTTCAATTCTTACGACTCTTACCAAATTAAGAGAGAAACAGGGAGAGAGACTTGAATCGAGAAAGCTCGAGAGTGAGATATCGATAGTTCGATAAAGGAGAAATAAGTTAGGGATAAGAGAATGTAGGACATTTAGATCGACAATTGTGAGGTTCTTCCCTCTATAATTAACGCTCTCTCATAAATCCTAGCTTGGGCATACAATGGTGAAAAAATTGGGATTTGATATACTGGTGTCTAAATTGTATGAAATTTGTCATATAACATATATTATTCACGACCCTTTTGAAAAAATAGTCATGTAAAATAATATTTAATGAATGTTTTAAAATAATTAGTCATAAAAACAACAATGTTATATTTTTAGTGACATTTTTTTCTATAGTCATTAATTAATTGTATAAAAACGTCGTGAAATGACATTTTTTTAGTATTAGAATTTGTGTTGTTTATCCTTCAAGCCTATGAGTTATTTGATTAAAGACTTTAGCGGAAAAGATAAATGTCTACATGATCATGCCTTATTTCATGTTGAGTTGACATCTTCAATGTTCAAAGGATATCAATGAGGTATGAATCTTGTAAGGAGCATAAATATATTCCCATGAGTAGAGATAATTTCCCTCATTAAGAAACTAGATAAGGATTCAACAAAGATTAATGAGATTATAAAGGAGTATGAGGAGTCAATCGAGCTTCCTCATAATCCAACTCGAAACAAGATAGAGGAAGATTGATCAAGCATAAAGGAAGCTAGAGCATGCACATAGGACGCTGGAGAAAGAATAGAGTAAGCTGGAAGCAAGCAAACCAGTCTTAATGATAGAAGGTGGCACAAAGGAAACCTTTTCAAGGGATGTGTTCGAAGAACCTTTGTATTTTGTTTTAAACTTATGTTATGTGTATTTATTAGACATATTGTAAGTATGAGACATATTTTAATTATGAGACATATTATAATACTTGGTGAGGTTACTTGGTATCCGCGAGGAACTATGGTTGGCAGGATTTGGGAGAGCTTTCATGCTCTATCGAACAATCGTACTTTGGCAAACTATGATAGAATAGGTTTGGAGGATTGAGAAACAACAAAACATTAAGACATGAATTAATCTCTTTAGTTACACTAGGTAAAACACCAGCTCACCCAAGAGAGAACAATCCGAGGTAGCATCATCCGAACAAACACCAACTTGACCGACCAAAAGTGTTCATGAGATTAACCCCTCCTGATGTAGAAAGGTTTATCATAAACAAAGCAATATTCCTTTTACACGTGATTCCATGCCGATAAACTTTATATAATGTATCATGAAGTGATCCACTACACCAAAACTCTCATTTAGTTACAGACTATTTTTGGTGTTACTAACAGTACTTTACCATTACTATTTCTTACAGTACATTACCGTTACTAATATGAGATAATTGTTACTACTATTAGTTTAATATTTTAAAAGTAATTATTTTTCTTAAAAAGTAGGTAAAATTTCCCCCCCAAAGATGACTATTTCCAAACTTCTTTCCTTCTTTAACATCTCCTAAACCCCAAGCACTTCAAATCGCGACCTACGGTTCTAAGACTTCATACCTTAAAATCTTCATACCTTCAAGTCGAGAACCAAATCTTCATAACTTCAAAACTTCATACCTTCAAATTATGACCTAGGGTGTCGTGTCATCTTTGTTACTCTCCAAATTGTGACCTGTTGTGGTGTTGTTTTCGGTGGTTATGGTGTTATGGTTGTGGGGGTGATTAAAGATACTCTTCAGACTTCCATATAAAGAGGTATTTTCTTACATTTAGAGTTATGTGCTAGTGATGACCAATTAAAAATTTAATATATACCTTAGGACCGGATGTGGGTGTTTAAAGATACTCTTTGAACTTCTAATTAGGGGTGGCCACGACATCACCTAAGCTTTTCTATAAATTCAGATTCACGTTACACAAATTCCCTCAGACGTTTCTTGCACAAGAGCTTCGGTCTTCTGGTTCGTTATTAGTTCTTGGTGAGGCCACAGGGTAAATCTTTTTATTTAACATGATTCATTATTTGTAGAGAGATTATATATTTGTGTATGCTTTCAAGTTGATTCAATAAATAGGACTGGATATATATATATATATATATATATATATATATATATATATATATATATATATATGTATATATACACACACACACACATATATATATACTTGTTTTGCATTTGGTAATTTTACTCAGATCTAATGTTATCAGAATGTGTACATTCGAGTGTATATGTTTATACACATGTCGCTTAATTTGTACATATATATGTATACACAGATGCAGCTCAATTTATTTCCTATTCTAACTTTCGATCTTACATGTAGTTATTTAAATGAATATTTTAACCTTTACGTTATATTTTCTTCTAATTTATTAAATTTTATTTAGGAATTTTAGGGTATCTTTTCATGTACTAATTGATTTAATTCATGTCTGTATTTTAGGGCTTTAATTTTGCAATTAAGACTTTTTATTTTGAGTTTCTTAATTGTGGAAACACTAGATTCTCCATAATTAAAATAAATGAAGCAATAAGTTTACTTTTGGTGTTTAGTTCTTTTTTATCCAATGTTTTGATTTTTTTAAATCAATTATGATTGTTTGAGTGTATATGTATTTATTGATTCTGGCGGATTATAGGATTTTTTTAGAAGGGGCAAAATGTGGAATTACGTTTTTTATTGAAAATTTTGTTTTGGTCAATTGGAGTTTTTTTATAGTTAACATGTTGAAATGTTTTTTTTCAATAGATATGAAATGATGTTGAGGTTGTTATATTTCTAAACGCAACTCTTGGTCTTACAATTTTTTTGTACAGTAGCGTTTGAAGAGGTATAAGGTGATATTTTATTTTCCTAGGTTTAAGGTGATATTTTATATTTCATGGGTTAACGCTATGGTGTGATAAAAATATTGCATGTTCTAGTTGTGATTTTATTTATGTGTGTATAAATAATCCTGTTATTATATATTACCATAGAACTTGTGTGTAAACCATGATTTTTTTTGGTAGTGCAGAATGTCACAAACATTGAACAAAGAGTGGATGAATGAGAGGAATAGAATAAGTGAGGTGTACACAAATGGAGTTGCATATTTTCTTAATTTGTAAATTGTAAACAATGGCCATCGGTTCTCGACCTTTTCTTATCGATGTGTTAAGTGTCAAAATAAGAAACGTTTCACTGTAGTAGATATTAAGGGTCATTTGATAATGCATGGTTTAGATAGGACATATACTAAGTGGGGTTTGCATGTGAAAACTATCATTGAACCTAACATGTCCCAGAGTAGAACCTATTAATTATGAAGGACATGATGAAGCTGATAATAATGAGAATGAAAGGTTGCAAAACTTAGTTGACGCATGTTACGTACAACACGAACAACATTGTGTAGAACTCGGCTAGGAAGGATGCTCTGGAAAATAGTATGTTAACAATGAGAAGTATAATTAATATAATAAGTTAGCGATCGAGAAATTGTACCATTCACGTGAGGGTCATGAGACTACTCTCTATGCAAATGTGGAATTGCATAATTTGAAAAAAGCAGTTTGGTTGGTTGGGAAATAGCGTGACCTCTCTATTGTCGATCTTAAAGAGGTGGCTTCTAAAAGGAAACACATTACTAGAAAAATATCTGCATATGAAGAGAATGATGAAAGACCTAGGGATGAAAGTGAATTACATTCATGCTTGCGTTAACAACTATATTTTACTTTGGAAAGAGAATGATGATTTGAAGGAATGTCCTCAGTGTGGAGAACCGAAATACGCAGTGACCTCAAAGAAAGGGAAAATGTTATGCAAAGAACCAATGAAAGTGTTGAGACATTTCCCTTTAATTTCAAGGTTAGTGAGATTGTATACTATACCTTGGATAGCGCATGAAATGACATGGCACCATCGGGCAAAAAGTTCATGGGATTATCAGCAACATCCTTATGATTCATCCTAATGGATAATGCTAAAAAGTAGATGGCTCGATTTCGCCGAGAAGGGTGCAGTGTTTGGCTTGAAATATAAACAGATGGGTTCAATCCCCATGGTATTTAGTCTAGTAGTTATAGTTTCTAGCATGTCATGACCACGCCTTAAGATGTGGGACCTTCTTTGTGCTTGAAGCGTGAGTTCCAAATTTTATCTTTACTAATTATTGGGCCAAAGGCACCGGGTCAAGACATTGATTTTTTTTCAACAATTAGTAGATGAGTTTAAGAAATTATGGGAAGGAGTTCCAGCTATTGACATGCACAAAATGCAACCTTTTACGTTGAGAAGTATGTTGATGTGGGGGATTCATGACTTTCCCTCATATGGGAACTTATTTGGGTGTGTAACACATGGTTACAAAGCATGTCCTATTTGTGGCGATGACACTCCATCCATTCGGCTAGAACACAATATGAAGATCATTTACACAAACTATTGTATGTTTCTTCAAAGCGATCATCCCTATAGGACTGGTTAAGGTTTGGGAATTAGGACACAAGAAGTTGGACGTCCCCCGGGTTGACTAAACAGAGATGCACTTGTGGAGAAGTTAAGAAACATAAAGTATGTACTTGGAAAAGTTTCAAATGTCCCCGCTAAGAAGAGAAATTCTAATAATGTTAATGAGAGTGACAATGCTGAAGTTGAAGAAGCTTGGTATAAAAAATCCATTTTCTTTAACTTGGAATACTGGACATATCATCAAGTTAGACATGTCCTTAATGTGATGCACATAGAAAATAATATTGCAGAGCATTTAGTAAATACAATTCTTGATGATAATAAAACAAAGGGTACTAAAAAGAGGCGATTGGATATGAAGGATATGTGAATACACAACGGTCAATGGTTTCAAGTTGATGGACGCACTTGAAAAATAATAAAACCAACAACACCATTTATCTTGTATAAAGAAGAAAAAAGACAATTTTGCCAAATTTTAAAGGACTCAAAGCTTCCTACCACTTTTTCCTCTAACTTGAGAAATAAAGTAAGTCTCAGTCCCTCATCTTTTCACTATTTAAAGTCACATGATTATCATGTCATAATTAAACATCTTCTACTTGTGTTGCTCCAACATGCCTTTCCAAAACATCGAGATTTAAGAAGAGCAATCCAATAATTAAGTTTGTTCCACTACACAAAAACTGTCGGATTGTCACGGTCATTGACTGTGACAAGTCTGGGGTGATAACTATTTTTTTCACAGACTTGTCACGATCAAAGCCGGTGACAAGTTCATTAGACTTGTCACGGCCCTCTCACGGTTTTTGACCTTGACAAGTTTTGTCACGGTTAAAGATCGTGACAAACCAGTGACAAACCCTACAAAAATTGTCACGGTCATTAACCCTGACAAGTTCGTGAGAAATGAACTTGTCACGGGCTTGTCACGGTCAATGAACGTGACAAATCTGGGCAAATATTAAAAAAAAATTGCTAGGATGTATGGCCACTTCCACTGCCCAGCAGTATATTTGTACCTGTTATAGCAAAATTGTACCTATTCAAACAACATATATCCAAATAAAATAGAAATAATGCACCAAATCATTGAATATATAATTCCATATCCAAATAAAATAGAAATACAATCCATATCCAAACCAAAATGTGACAAATCAAAACAATACAAATATAATCCAAGTGTCCAAATAAAAATAGATATGAATAATGTCACTCCATAGAGTCTGGGGTAGGTTGGCGGAGAAAGGAAGGCCACACGATATACTCATCGATACACCCCTCAATATGCATCACGCTGCATTGTTCACACAACCACAATGCGGAGTTCTCCTTTTTGGGTATCACATGCCTGACATGCACCTTGGCCTCGATGTCTTGAAGGTTACATCCATTAACCGGCATACCTGGGATGGTTTTCGAGTCCCTTAACCCCCTCGGTATTCACTGGCCATCAGATATGTCGAGTAAAAACACTCTCGGCCAACCGATTGTTGACATTGGCTGCTCGATGCGAGGCAAGATGTGAAATGGATCATCAAGAGGCAAGTCCACGCGTATCGACGATGAAGTAGTGACTTCAACGTCCTCGCCCTTGTCCACCTCATCCTCCACCGCCTTCCCCTTCCTCTTGCCTTTGCCCTTCCCTTTTTGCATAACTCACGCTTCATGAAAGCATACATTTCTAGGACTGTCACCTCCAACCTTGATAGCTTCACGTCATGCGTGTCCACCTGACGAGCCAACCTGGTGTTTCCCGTCACCATTTCGATGATCCTAGACTTGCCCACCCGCTAGATCACCCCTAGTCCTCCTCTTACGATCAACACTAAGAACTTGGCTAAGTGCATCCGTAGCCAAATATTCCTTGTGGGCATCAGACTGCGACTCATGCACTTCCTTAACCTTTCCCTGAAACGAAAAAAGCACACGATTAGTTAATTAAGTAAATAAAAAATTATAACGTAATTAACAAAAATTAAGCATTTATAACTTACAATCGTGGTCGTGACGCTCGGGGACACCTCCTTGTCCTTGCCCTTCTTCGTCGAATTTCGATATAGGAATCAGACCTGTGTGGCCTAACCCCAAGGGCACTCCTCGTCCCCTGAAATAAAATAATGAAAAATTAGTAAGTAATGCAAAGTAAACTAATTCTCAATAGCATATTTCTATAATTATAGAAAAATAAAAACTTACCATCCTGTGCTCCACCTCAGCATAAGACATCCTGCTGGAGTAGTGCAAGTCCATATTTTTCTCCCGGTTTTCCCTCCCTGATTTGCGAGATGCCAATTGTCTCTCCTGGATCTCATTGTCCATGAACTTTTGCCACTGTGCCAGTGCAATCGGCTCATTCAGTGAGACTGATTCACGCAGTCTGAGAATGGAGTCCCAGGTCTTCCCGAAGTACCGGGACCGTAAATTCTTCTTCCATGTCTTATGTTGTTCCCTCAACTGCTCCAACATGAAATCACGGAGTTCTAGGGGCATATTGAATTGTTCCTGTCAAACAAATAGAAAACAAAAGGAAAGTAAGTGTTAGTTGCGAATAAATATAACTATAAATATAAATTAAAATTGAAATTAAAATTAAAACTAAAATTAAAATTGAAATTGAAATATTAATATAAATATAAATATAAATATAAACACATTACCTGTAGTACAACCCAAATAGCCAACTTGAGCTCATTTGGCATCTCCATCCAACTAGTGTACTCCGAGTCGATAATCGTCTTCACCAGCTTGAGGGATCTAGCCAATAATCGCGTTTTGTTCTAAACGACCATTACCAATTTGCCCCATTTTGGGAGCCTAGGGGCCGAGGATCCCTCGTCTAAAAATCTAAATGAATTAGAAGAATACAAAGCACTAACCATATTATAACAAAACACTGGCAACATTGAATTAATGCACTAAACTAATCAAGTACAAATGAATTAAAAGCATTAAACTGATGTCCGATAATAATAAAACACTAGAATAATACACCTACTGGACATGAACTTTGAATTAATGCTTAATAATTAAATATAAATATTACATGCTCTAAACTAATAAAGTAAAAATTAATTAAAAGCATTAAACTGATGTCCGATAATAATAAAACACTAGAATAATACACCCAATGGACATGGACTTTGAATTAATGCTTAAGAATTAAATCTAAATATTACATGGACTAAAATGATCAAGTACAAATGAATTAAAAGCATTAAACTATTGTCCGATAATTGAAATACTTATTTCAAATCTGAAAATTATTTCAAATTTGGGTTATCATAAAAAGTGGATTGATATTTGGTAGGAGTAACCAAGTCATCCACACTTGTGTTTAGACTCTTTGGCGCATGTAGTATGACTGACCATAGCTCGTTGTTGATATACTCTGAGTAAAACACTTGCTTGACCATTTGAAATGAACAAACAAACAGTTCATCACTCACGTGCTCGTTGCTCTTTAACTTGGATAAGTCAACCATGATCAAATTGGTGCCAGGATCAACTTTACAAGAATTTTTATCCTCAACTCTTACCCAATCACAGTAAAATGCAACCTCTTTGAATCTTATATAATCCAATTCAAATATATTTAAAATTACACCATAGTAAGTCATTTCAGCTTCAACGAGGTTTTTATCTTTCGCGCTCGCTCGAAAGAAAGTAACAGCCTTGTATTAAATTCCCAAGTTCTGGACATTTGTACTTTCCTCATACACCCTTGCACCCAATACGTAACTGTTCAATCGATACTTTTTGTACTCTTGTTCCTTGAATAAGGGTCCAGTGGCTAAACGAGCAAGCATCGATGTCGCATCACCCATCTTTAAGAGCTAAGAATATAGATAAATTAATTAGGTTAGTTGTAAAGTTTTATTGTAATGTAACATTATATAACAACCATTTTCATTATAATTACCTCGTGTGACAATCACATCCTAAATTCGATGTCAGATTGTGCCATTGTTTTTCGTCTTTTATTATTCTCACATGCTTTATATTTTCTACATAAAATTAATGTGATGAACATACTACAAAATTAATCATGTATAAAATAATCTAAAATAATGTAAAACTTAAAATAATTTAAACTTACTTTTGCCATTCTTTGACATCTACATGTGTGTCAAATAGATAACGAGCTACTTGTTTATGTTGCGAACTCGTTAATTTCAATCGTTTACCCATCACATGACCACCCTCATCGATGAACTCATAGATTCCATCAACGCTGGTTGAGTCAGGCATATATTCCCGAGTATAGATTGATGACTCCACGGTTATGTATTGATCTGTAATTGATCTGTAATTGATCCTGAAATGTATCTTGTATTCTTGACTTAATCTTTGAAAACTTTGATCAATATTTCAAACGGATACATCCACCGATATCTAGTTGGACTGCAAAGAATTGCCTCGTCGCAAAGGTGAACCAACAAGTGAACATTTATGTCAAAGAATGATGGGGGAAAGTACTTCTCCAACACATAAATCGCTTCGGTAACCGCCAATTTTGCGGCCACTATGTGTTTTCGATTGACTACCTTCTCAGATAAAAGTGAGAAAAAGATACTAATTTGCATAATAGCCCTCCACAAATCCTTGTGCTTGGAAAAATAATGCTTAAACAATAGAGGAACCAATTGCATGATCACATGCCAATCGTGGGACTTACACTTATGTAAATCATGGGTAGCGTAATTCATAGTCCTTTGTAAGTTGGACAAAAAATTAGATGGAACTTTCAAATTATATATTGTGTCTAAAATATCCTTCCTTTCCTCACTCGTCAAAGTAAACGCACCAAGGAGGATTATTGTCCTTCCCCTAATATCTTCTTTCAACCATAGTTGTGGCTTAGGTTTTAATGATTTAAGGTATTTTTGTGCATTTTCTCCATCCTTCTAATGACTCCCCCCAAGGACTTGTCACGGTCATTTACCGTGACAAAAAATGCGTGTTTTTTTATCACCGTCAATGATAGTGACAAGGGTTGCTGGTTAAAAGGTGACAATTTGGACTTTTAGGTGTAGTGTTCTTTAACGTGTTGTGCTCGAAAATCCTGATTCAGGAAGATATCCAAATAGCCAAATAAATGGTTGTTGAAGCATTGTGCGTGTTGGAAAAATATTTCCCACCTATATGTAACAACCCGCGTAATTTGTGGGGTATTTTCAAAATAAAGAGGAAAAATAAATTTTGAGATAAAATTATTTTATTGGTCAAACTTGTTGGGTATTATTTTTACAGGCGTGAATTTCAAACGGTTTCGAAATCGGAGTTAAAATGGATTTTATTTTGATTTTACAATTTTTGTCCCTTATAAATTTTTTAGGGCAAACTGCCAGATTTTAGGCACGATCGATCGATCGATGCCTGGGGGTCGATCGATCGATCACCCCAGAAAACGTGAACATCAAGTATTTTTAGAGTTTGATTTGTTTACAACTCTTGGGTTTTTGCCCCATAAAATAAGGTCGTGGGTGACCCTTTTTGGTACAACTTTTTGGCAGCAAACATATTTTTAATTCCTCTCTTTTACACACAAACAAGCCCTTTGATTTATGCATTCAAACTTAGGTTTTTGGAGGTGTTCTTGGGGATATTTTGAAATTGATCTTGGAGGAAGTTTTGATGATGTTTGAGGACTGATTTTGATGGTGTTATCTGCATTTCTAGGAATATTTATCATTGGTTTCTCATCGTGGTTTGAGGTATGGGGTTTTACACAATATGCTCCTTAATCTCGCGAGTATTATTCTCGTTGTTTTCTTTTGATTATTGACTCATATTTGAATTTCTAAATTCATTGGAATCTGAAAAATTATTGTTGGAATCTATTTCGATTCATGTGGTATTATTTTGGTGTTGAGCATGTTGTCATGAAGATTTTAATATGGCATGGAGGTTAGGCACCTGTCACTATTCTTTTTTTCGGATATGCTAAAAAAATGCATAGGTGAGGTACGGTGGTGAGGCTTGGAAACCCGATTAATGTGTTGTTGAGAAATTTATTGATAAAATGTCTGTCGGATTTTACGGGGTGTGATAGATGGTATCAGAGCATGGTCTTAGGTCTCATAGGTTATGAGTTCATTTAGCTTTCGCGTTGCTTATCTTTGATTTCGTTTTGATGATTTTTACTCTTAGTCATTCCGAGTCTGATGTTGTTTTGTTCCTATCTTTTTCAGATGGCGAACACAAGGAGAATTGGGAATAGGAGAGAGGAGTCTGTTTCTGGTCCCGCAGCTCAGGAGAGGCGGCGTCAGATTACTTTGGAGGCAAACGAGTTAGCGGCTATCATTTGTGAGGCCACAACGGCTGATTTGGAGATGGGGAGACAGAGAGGGGTGAATTTAAAGGCACAACAGAGGGGTACACCCGTCTCAACTTGGGATAGGGTGAGAACCAGTTTATTTAAGGGCAATCCTCCCACCTTTGGAGGGGGATCTGACTCAATGGTTGCTCACCAGTAGAGGAGGGATATGGAGAGGCATTTGAGGATGGTGGACTACACAAATGTGCAGAAGCAGCTGTTAGCAACATTTAAGCTGACATTGGATGCATTGAAATGGTGGGAGAGTGCCACCACATCAGAGGAGAGAGATCAGTTGGGCTATTCAGAGTTTCTGATCAAGTTCAATAATAAGTACTTTTCGTATGCAATTAGGAACGCAAAGAAGAGAGAATTTATAGACTTGGATCAAGGTTCAAAATCGATTGTCGAGTATGAACAGGAGTTCACGAATTTATCTATGTTTGTACCAGAGGAGGTTAACACTGAGTTTGAAAAGATGAAGTGTTTCATTAAGGGATTATCTTGGTCGATTAGGCAAATGGTGTTGGGGAATCCGGCATACACTACTTATACTCAGGTGGTGGATGCAGCAATGCTGTTATGGTAAGAGAAGGCCAGTTATAAAAAGAAGTTGGGAAAGAGACAAGAGTCTAATGGATAGGTAGGTGAGAATAAAGGTCGTAATGATCAAACATGGAAGAGGCAGAGGACCAATCAGGAACAACAAGGTCAAGGAGAGGAGCAAGCCAATATTAGGCATTTTGGACCTTTTAGGGGTGAATTCTTTATATGTGGAAAACTAGGACATGCAGTGGCAAGGTGTTACAAGAGAGAGGGCTAACAAGACCAAGGAGAACTAGCCCAACATGGTCAAGGTACGCAAGGACAATAAGGACAAGGAGTTCAGGGACATTTAGGACTGAGGCTTCCAGTCTTAGCATCAACTAGCGTTCAGGGGACGCCAACAGCACCAGCAGCACCGGCAGCATCTGGTGCGTAGGAGGTGGTCACTGCACCAACCAATCTCAGTTATGGGAGGTGCTATGTGCCACAGTTTCAGTCAGAGCAGGATAGGTTACATGGATAGTGGAATATCGCGATAGGTAATCCTTTATTAGATACCTATATATGTAGGATTTATATATCGTATTTCTGTTAAGGATTACATTTGGGTGGTTTAGGTGTATGGGCATCTAATTGTGGTATTCTACGGGTAGGCATATGTGAGCCTTATTTTTTTTGCGAGATTTACGTGTTGATGTGTATGCTTCGTCTAATTTCGAGGATGAAATTCTTTGCTAGTGGGGAAGTATGTAACACCCCGTGTTTTTATTAATTATTTGGAATTTTTGAGAAAAATAAAATTTTGAATTTAATAATTTTTATTGACTAAATATGTTGGTTATAAATTTAGAAGAATAAAACTTCAAGCGGAATTAAAATAGGAGTTAAAACGGATTTTATATTGATTTTAGAAATTTTTGTCCCTTATAATTTTTAAGGCAAACTGTCAGTTTTTCGAGGCGATCGATCGATGGACGCCTAGGCATCGATCGATCGATGCCATCAGTTATCGTGCGCCGTAAGTCTTTTTAAGTAGAATTTGGGTAGGATTAGGACTCCTAATCACTTTATAACCTTGTCCATCCGTAGGGGGACTTCTTATAGTCACTTTTTCTCCAGTTTTTCACCAGAGAACACTTCCAAATATTTTTCCTCTCACTCATAATCATCAACCTTCTTAATAATCAAGTTTTTTGTCACAAGTTTTGGGAGACTTAATTGGAGTTTAATCAAGTTTGTTCAAGAACACTCTTTTGCTATTTTTTCGCAAGGAATCCAGATTTCTAATCAGATTTTCAACACGATCCTTAGAGGCATAAATACTCTATTCTTTTCCTTTAGTATTATGTGTTTTAAGTGTCGCCTAAACACTTAATTACATGTTTTCTTAAAAATAATTAGTAACTTAATTAGAAAAAGTGGACACTAATTATGGGGTTGTTTTTATAAAATCTTTTAATCTGAATAATATTCATAACCCTTTGGGTATGTAGGATTCATGAGTGATTTTGGATTTTATTGGTGTAGATTGCATGTAGAAAAACCCTAGTTTTAAAATAAATAATTTTTGGGTGCATATAACTCATGTAATACATGTAGAGATAATGAAATTTGGTTTTTGATATATATATGATGAAAACTTGGTAGATTTAATTAAAAATAATTAAATGAGATTATTTGGGTATTGTTGACATTGTGATGATTAAATTAAAGATTTAATTGAATTGGACTATCATGCGTAGCTTTATACGTTGATGAATTATTCTTGTTGGTATTATGAAATATCATTGTGACGATGGGTTGTTGGGTATTATTTCTCTCCCTATATTTTAGAATACCTTTCTAGGGATGAGACTAGTGAGGGAAAATTATCACGGTTTTATTATGTTGGGGGTGGGATGATTATTACTTTATCGTCATTACGCTAGTCTAGGTACGAGACTAGGTTGAGATTTACGTTAGAAAATCCTCCTATAGATAGGTTAGGACGTATTGATAACTTGGGGACCCTTAGTTATGGGATTAAGGGGTATTTTGAGGATCTCACATCGATTAAAAGGGTGGGGTGATTATAAATTGAGAAATTGAGAATTAATGCCTAAGATAAAAACGGGTATTAAAATTTGTGGTGACATAATGTGTCAGGGCCGACAGTTTAAACGGTTTAGAGGACGATTTATGTCGTGTCGTGTGTGAAACCTTGTCATGTGTCGGGGTCGACAGTTTAAACGGGTCAGAGGATGATTGACAAGGGGAAGTGTGACACTTTAATAAAAAGTGAGAACAATGATAAAAGTTGGTTAATTTAATTAAATTAACATCGTGGGACTTGAGAATTTAAAATCATAGTGGTGTGCCTTTATAAATGGGGATTTTTGCGGGTAGTTAGTGGTTTATATTTATCGTGTTTAAATTATTCCGTTTAATTTAAAATATTCTATTGTGATATTTATTGCGTATAATGCTACTGTCTGGATTCAAGGATCCTATTTGAGGGGAGTAGTGTGTATTCTTGCTCGGGGCTTTGGCTCTGGCCCATGCGTTGACTAATCTTTTTCAGGATTAGAATTGGAGAAGCTGCATAAGTTTATCGGAGTTATCATGTGGAGGTGCAGCTGGAGCTGATTTACTTTATCGCTTTGTTTTAATTTAGACCTTCTTTTCCAGTCGTATTTAACTATGAGACTTCATTGGAGTTTTATTGGGCCATTCGGTTCCAAAGTTGTTTAAAGGATTTATGTTGAATTATTCAGATATTTATTATTCAGGTTTTATTTAATCATTTTTGGAGATTGGATTTATTCAGAGTTAGGATGTGATGGATCTTTTATCGCTTAGTGGTTTATGATCATTTGACATTGATTCAATTATTTATCTTATGGACTGATTATTTATGTCTCATATCTGTCTCATGCTAAGAATGGTATTTATTTAGTTCACGCCCGGCATAGTTCGACGGCGGTGGATGGCCACCTCATCTGTCGGATTTTATGGCGTGCGACACAATGTTTTTTTTATATTAACATTCACCTGAATATGCATCTAGCAGATGAAGCCTTGATTTGTGAATCAACAGACGTTCATTGGATGTATCCATTCAAAAGGTGATTTTTTTTTTATCTTTTAATATAATAAAATATGAACCATTTAAGTTAATAATACTTGTTATTAATTTTTACTTCCTTATACAAATAAGACTATGAAATATTTCGAATATATACCTAGCAGGAAACGGTATGTTGAAGGTTCCATTATAGAATCCTACGCTGTTGCTAAATAAGTTAGATATTGCATGGAGTACATGCCAAATCCATCCGATGGAAATCATAAATGCTCATGTGAAGCCTTTTTAGAGGAAGGTGGAGAGTTCTCTAATGAAGGGCCTTTGCTTGATGATAAGACTATAACATTGGGACTCGTATAGTTTCAACAAATATGTCGATGGGTATTATTTCGACTTAATGTCGATGGACTTCAAGATTGCTATAGGTTTGAGTTATTTTGTTTGTTTATAGTTAATAATTAATTATCATCTCGAGTTATTATTACTTATATCAAACTACATATTACAGTGAGTAGAAAGCAACACTGAAATCCGTTTCTTATGCTAAAGGGAAGGGGATTGAAATGATAGAAGTGGAGAAACAAACTTATTTTATCCCTTGGTTATCCAAGAAGGTGATTATAAAATACTAATTTTTTTATTAATCTTGCCATTAAGTATGATGAGAAATGATACATTGTAGTAGTTATAATTGTTTCCATAAAACAGTTGCTGAAATCAGGAGAGAGGAAGGAAAATAAAACATTATGGCGGTTAGTTCAAGGGTTGCAATTCAAGGATAAAACATATAAAAAGTATCGTGTAAATGGTTTCCTATTCTCTCCTAAGTGTCATGACGATACTATTGTCAAACAAGATAGCGGTGTTTAATTGAAGGAATGGACACAATTTTGAACATATTATTAAGAAGTGGTAAGAATCTCACAAATACTTGGACTATATGGTATGGAGTTATCAAACAAATTATTTAGATGGACTATACCTTGTTTAAGGAGGTGGTGCTTATTATGATTGGATAAGAGTGGAGGATAAGACTAATGGTTGTAAGCTTTGTCTAGACTCCAACTTAGTGACGATAAATTTTGATAAGTTTAAGAGAGTTAATAATGAGTATGATGAGCCTACCATTCTTGCAATAGTGGCTTGTAAAGTATTCTATTACAAAGATCTTAAATCCCAATTGCTGGGTTGTTATACATTCACCGAAGAGATTGATGAGTCAAGTGGACGACTTAGAGATACCAACAGTCTTCCAATCTATTCTTGAAGACCAACCACATTTGGAAAGTTTGCTTAAGCAATAAGAATCCATTTGGTTTTTTTAATATTTTCTTTTGGATATTATATCCGCTGAAAGATGTTTTATTTTGTGAGCATGACAACAATTTGTTTTACCTTGTTGCTAATATATAAATTTATTGGTGGTATGTTAACCGTAGAAAGTAGAATTTTATGATTTCAATGATATCATCTTGTGATTATGTATCTCTATCAATATGTTAATGATGTAGTAATCTTATAATTTAATACATATTATATTATGACTGTTATTTCCATTGTTGGCATCTGTTATTTGTTTTTGCAGCACTGTATTGGGCGTTATGGCTTCAAATGAAAGTGGTGGTTCGAAGCAACAATCGCCATTAACACCGCAACAAATATCATCTACTCCACAACAAGAATTAGCCAATGGAGGTTCGAAGTTACCTATTACAAGTGAAAATAAAAATAAGAAATAAGAAATGGATAAAAAGGATAAACAATTACAATATATGACCCAAGATGGTAAAATAATTTTCAATGTTCTAATGGATGGGAGTGTAGTCGGTCCGTGGAGTGGGAGATGGAGCACTCGTGTCGGTGATCTTGTTAGATCTTATATCCGAATTAGTTACGAAGATTGGAGAGTTATTTCAAACAATTATAAAGATTATTTTTGAAATGCTTTAATGGTAGGATTTGAGTTAGATGTTGAACTAGAGGTGGCCCGCAGGCTGATGGAGAAAAGGTTTGCACAGAAGTTTAAGACACTCAAAAATAATATGTGATGTTTTTTACCTATTGAAAACCATCTTGGAATCCCTAAGGTTATTTTGTCTGATAATGGAACCCTATTCATCAACAAAGAGGTGACCTTACTCATAGACAAATACTCGATCATACACCACACTTCAATGATAGTTACCCTAAAGGAAATGGTCAAGCCAAAGCAATAAACTTGACTTTGTCAACATTTTGGCCAAGACGATGGTAGACTTTCTTGGAGCGTGGGATGAAAAAAATATAGAAGTACTATGGGCTTATCGAACAAAAAGGAAGCCAACTGGTTATACACATTTTCCACAGTCTATGGAGTTGAAGTAGTTTTTCTAGTTGAGCTAGAAGTACCTTCAACCAGATAAGCCTTATGAAGCATCATGCTCTCTCAAGAAAATCTCTTTCAATTAGAAGAATTGGTTGAATATAAAGATAATGCGAGACATGACTTTTAGATGTTCACAAAGAAACTCTCCAAAGCCTATGAAAATTTGGTGAGGCGAAGAAAATTTATGGAGGGAGAATTTTTTCTAAAAGCAGCTATTAGTATCATTAGAGGACTCCCATTACCAAAGTTTGCATCTAATCGGGAGAGACCATATATCTTTAAATAAGCACATGATTCATATTACTGTTTGATCTCCAAGATCGAGGAGACACACATTATAAGTTTATAACAAGTGGTTAAAAGTCTACTCGTGGCCATCCCGAGTCATCTCTTCCCTCTCTTTTTTCCTTCTCTCCCCACATAGGACACTTTAGGAATAAATAGAGTGAGGAAACAAAGGTATTGCATTCCATCACTACTCATAGGGGTGCTTCGACCATCGTCAATGTGGGGGTAATGTAAAAAGATGGAGTCACCAACCTATTTTGCATAAAACAAGCAAAAGAACATGTCGTCGGTTTGAGAGAGCGACATAAAAGACTAAATTATGCTTATGAAACCAATAGTTAAGAGGTTCAGGGGATAACTTAGGGAATGAGAAGGTGTTAGGCATCCATCCTGCCATTTTGGTATCTCATGGGATTATGTTACTACTTTCCTTAATTTATCCGTGATGTGTGTGTGTGTGTGTGTGTGTGTGTGTGTGTGTGTGTGTGTGTGTGTGTGTGTGTGTGTGTTGTGTATAAGTTGAAATTTGAATCGATCAACTCGCATCATGGAATGGGGGGGGGGGGGGGGGGGCAAAGGAATTCTCCCAAAATAAGAATCAGAAAATATGGTGTGTGCTCTTATTGAGATATTAATCATTGTGATGAAACGATAATATGTGTTAAAGAAGATGCACAAGGATGAATCAGAAATATGATATATATGAATAATATGAATGAAATGAGAAAAGAAGAAAATATGAAAAAAGGAATCGAGTCTCGAGTTTTATCTCGGGACACCTACGTAGCCTATAAAGGCATGAAAGTCCACGTCGTTTGCATGAGGCATAAGGGTGGGCTTTATCCCATAGATTCAAATGGGAATATCTTATATGTGTGTGTAGAAGGGATGTTTTTAGTTTTAAAAAAATGTGATGAAAAATCCCGTCGAAATTTATAGGAGTAACACTCTTTTTTTGTTTTGACTTTTTTATAGAAAATAAATTTATGTGCAATATAAATTATAAAGGATTGGGTATTAATGTATGTGGTGAAAAATAAAAGCTAAATTGAGAATTTATATAACTAATGAGAAAAATAAGAAATTTAAAGAGAGGGAATAATGTTTTGACCTTCTTTGGAGACTTGAGGATTGGTTTTGATTGATGATGAGCTTCGTTACAAGTTAATGAAGAATGTTGGTGGAGTTTTGCTAAATTGGGTGTCAAAATGATGGGAATGAAAGGTGGAAAAGAATTTCACACAAGGAAACTTCGTTGGTAGAAGAAGAATGTTGATAAGATCAGTGATATTGATGGATCTGAGGAGTGTCAGGTAGAGAGCTCATGACCTCCTTATATAGGGTAGGTTAAATAAATATCGGTATAGCCCTAGCCCTTCCAATTGGTATGTGACCCTAGACACACTACTGATAGGTAGGGAAATGGACCTGCCAATTGGCAGTCCCGTGCAGATTTTTTCAGAAAAATAGTAGTAGAACATAATATGTAAATCCAAATCCTGCAATGGGGCATACTATTAGAAAGGTAGTTAAGAGACCTTGGGGCTGCTCCCAGGTCTAGGAGTTGACTTTGGGTCAAACGGGGCTCGTAAATGCCCATCAGTCTTTTAGACAGGAGATCGTCGGATAGTAATGGATCGTTTGTCCAAACCATAGGTCCTAGTCGATTATGGGGTGGATAGTTAGAAAGATTGTGTAAGGAACTTTGGTGTTCCAAAGAGCTTCGCCCGGTTTGGAGAGTTGAGTTTGGTCAAACGGGGCTCGAAAGCACTCGGTGACCGTTCAGAGTAAAACATATCATTCATCCATATCGTAAGAATGATTTGTGCATAGGACAGACCGTTGGAAAGGATATTCAGTTAAATTTGAGGATTCATTCAGTCCCGTTCGAGTTGAAGAGTTGACTTTGGTGAAATGGAGTTCAAAAGTGCCCAAAGGCCTCTAAATCAGTTTTCAGGGAAAATGGATCGTTCATTCGGATGGTTCTGCCATTTCGTGCACGGAGTGGACCATTGGAAAGGTATTTCAGTTCCCTTTAAATATTAATTGAGATTTTTCTCTGACGATGGAGTTGATCAGAGTCAAACGGGGATTGGGAGCTCCCGGTGGCCTCTAGATCGGTACTCGAAGTATTACCTAGGGTTTATAGTGAATTGGGGAGATACTAGGGACCTATGGAGAGACTTATAGGGGTATTAGAATGTGGTGTCTATAGTTACCCTTCACAGGTGAGCTTGGAACAAGTGAAAACCGTCGAATAGACACTAAATGGATGTTTAGGAAAAAGGTCGATTCGGAGGACCTAAATGGATGAGTATGATTGATTCAGAGGGTCGAGGTCAATTATGAAGACCAAAGGTAATGATGGGGATGATCGATTCCAAGGTTTGAGGTCAATTCTCAGTACCTAAAGTTGAGGCGATCAATTTTGAAGGTCGAGGATAATTCTGAGGACCTAAAGTAGGGGTGACATATTTTGAGGATCAAGGTTAATTTTGAGGACCTTAAGTAGAGGCGACCAATTCTACGAGTCGAGGTCAATTTTGAGGACCTAAAGTTATGGTGACTAATTCTACGGGTTGAGGTTATTTATGAGGACCTTAAGTAGGAGCGATCAACTCTGAGGGTCGAGGTTAATTCTGAGGACCTAAGTAGAGGATGTCAATTCTGGGAGGTCGGGGTCAATTCTGAGCACCTTATGTAGTGGCGACCAATTTTGAGGGTCGAGGTCAATTCTAAGGATTTAAGTAGAGGCAACCAATTCTGAGGGTCGAGGTCAATTATGAGGACCTTAAGTAGAGGTGACCGATTCTGAGGGTCGAGGTCAATTCTGTGGACCTTAAGTTGTGTCGATCAATTTTGAGGGTCAAGGTCAATTTTGAGGACCTAAAGATGGTGACGACTAATTCTGTGAGTTGAGGTCAATTCCAGCGACCTTAAGTAGAGGCCACCAATTTTGAGGGTCAAGGTCAATTATAATGACCTAAGTAGAGGCGACCAATTTCGAAGGTCGAGATCAATTCTAAGGACCGAAGTAGAGGCGACCGATTCAGAGGGTCAAGGTCAATTCTGAGAACCTTAAGTAAAGGCGACCAATTCTTAGGGTTGAGGTAAATTTTGAGTACCTTAATTTGTGGTGACCAATTATAAGGGTCGAGGTCAATTATGAGGACCTAAAGATGATGACAACCAATTATATGGGTCGAGGTCAATTCTGAGGACCTAAAGTTATGGCTATAAATTTTTTGGGTCTAGGTCAATTCTATGGACCTCAAGTAGAGGCAACGAATTATGAGGGTCGAGGTAAATTCTGAGGACTTTAAGAAGAGTCGACCAATTTTGAGGGTCGATGTCAATTTTTAGGACCTAAAGTTTAGGGGACCAATTTTAAGGGTCGAGGTCAATTCCGAGGACTTTCAGTAGGGGCGACCAATTCTGAGGGTCGAGGTCAAATCTGAGGACCTAAAGTTAAGGTGACCAATTCTGAGAACCTACGTACAGGTGACCAATTATGAGGGTCAAGGTCAATTTTGAGGACCTTTAAGTAGGGAAACTAATTCTTAGGGTTGAGGCCAATCCTGAGGACCTTAAGTTGGGGCAACCAATTCTTTAGATCGAGGTAAATTCTGAGGACCTAAGTAGAGGTGACGAATTCTGAGGACCTAAGTTGAGGCGACCAATTTTGAGGGTCGAGATCAATTCTGAGGACCTTAAGTTGCGGTGACCAATTCTAAGGGTCGATGCCAAATCATAGGACCTTAATCTATGACGACCAATTCTGAGGGTCGAAGTCCATTCTGAGGACCTAAGTAGAGGCGACCAATTCTGAGGGTCGAGATCAATTATGAGGACCTTAAGTTGTGATGACCAATTCTAAAGGTCGAGTCCAATTATGAGGACCTTAAGTTATGACGATCAATCCTAAGGGCCGAGGTTAATTCTGAGGACCTAAAGTTGAGGCGACCAATTCTGAGGGTCGAGGTCAATTTTGAGGACCAAAGTAGAGGAGGTTAATTCTGAGGGTCGACGTCAATTCTGAGGGCTAAAGATAGTGATTACCAATTCTGTGGGTCGAGGTCAATTCTAAGGACCTAAATTTATGGAGACTAATTCTGTAGGTCGAGGTCAATTTCGAGGACCTAAAGTAGAGGTGACCAATTCTGAAGGTCGTGGTCAATTCTGAGGACCTTAAGTGTTGCCGACCAATTTTGAGGGCCGAGGTAAATTCTGAGGCCCTTAAGTTATGGCAACCAATTCTGAGGGTCAAAGTCAATTTTGAGGACCTAAAGATGATGACGATCGGGGGATAAGGTTAATTCTGACCTAAAAGAGGTGTCGCTCTCGTGGGGATTAAAATTAGGGGCGTGGGTTTCGCTTTCTGAGGAGTCTTTGTTTTTCAAGACTCTAGTGGGAGAGATTGATATTTGTTTGGGGTTTATATGGGTGGATTTGGAAGGAGTTTATGAAGTCCTACTAGGGGAACCTTTTTCTTTTATACTGAGGATTTTGGGATTTCTCTGGGGAATGTGTTTCTTGGAGATGCTGCTGAGAGGTGTTTAATTGGCTTACAACTCCATTAGGGAAGTTGGATTTGGAAATTTTGCTGGGGAAATAGTTCTGGGATTTCTATAGGGAATTATAGTGTTTAAACGGGGATAAAATGTTGTATTAATTTGGCTGGGGATTTGGGAGCTAGAAAAATGGTTTTCTTGGTGAATAAATGTTCCAATATTTATTTGGCAATTTTGGAATTTTTTTGGGAAATTTTTGGAAATTTCAAGCACTTTTTGGGTTTTTTTGTACGAAATTTCAGGGTATTGCCAATCGGAGGGTAGAAGGACTTGCCAAACAGTAATAACACAGTATTCAGGATTACCGTGGAATGGGAAAAGGCAGGTTCCGATTGGTATGTGCAGGGGTTCAATAGCTACTAGGGATTGATTGCAAGGGTTTTCAGATTGAGGTAAATCGGTCTTTAAGGGTGACACCTGAGGATATTGAAGTTGCGTTGTGTAGGATTGTTGAATCTATGTTTGGGATGTGGGTGACCTTATACTATTGGAGTTTTCCTTGAGGGTCACAGGGGCTAATGGTATGTAGGTGCAGATGCGGCGATTGATGGCACACAAGTTTTGGTATGTCTGGTATCTAAGAGATAGGGTTGTGGGGAAGATGAGGTGACATCAATTTATGGATCTTTCTATTTGATATTTTCTTATAGATTCACCATTGATTGTGGGAGCTTAGCATTGGCCATATTGTATGATTGATGTAGCAGAATTTCACCTGAAAAAGAAACTCAAAAAAGGAAAAAAGAGAGGCATATTTTGTTTGATTGTCTTGATCTAGTGTCTTACTCTACACGCACTTTAATTTTCTATGGAGTTTTTTCTTTGAGGAAATAAGTAGGACAATTGTATTTTTTTAGAACTTTTGAGTTGAGGAAAGCCTTAAAGGCTTGGTTGCAAAAGCTTCCCTTTGAAAGGATTTAGTTCAAGAAAAAGTAGGCAAAATGAACTTTTTGGAATTTTTTAATAAAGGAATGCCATGGCGGCTTTGTTGGTATATGGATGGGGAGATAGAAAACTTGATGTAAAGTGGATCTTGTAGCCTTCGTTGGAAAGTGCTAAATCCGGTGAGTCATTGAGATTGTAAGGGTGATGGATTTTACGGAGTTATTGCCCTAGTCCTTACTTTGAGGCTCTTGTTGGTGATGGGGGACCTACTGTGGACCCTTGGTTGGCTGTTATTACTACATGGATATAATACAGTCGTAATCCTATAGTGGTGATACTAGCAGAGACCCTGACTGGTTTAGATGCTTTACGGGAAGGCTGCTTTGATTTTGTGAGAGGTATCCCGATTATTCTATTCATGTGGTTGTCTCTGAGATTCTGTTTGGCGGTCCCTCCTAAATATCCTTTGGCAGTTGTGCCAAATTTCTTCACTTGCTACTTCATCAGCTTTGGCCCATCCATACAAAATAGGGTAAATTGGTTCGTGGAGCACAGAGCTCAATGTTTGCATTGGTCGGTGCCCTGGTAGGGGGAGTTACAACCTATTCTAGAACTGGGAGAATATCGGTACGTTTAGCTAGTTGACTTTTAGAAGACTTCATTCTATTTTACCAGGTGGATCCTACTATAGACACCCCATTCTGTTACCCCCCAACTCTCCTTAGGTCCCTAGTACCTCCCCTCATCACTAAAAGCCTAGGTCATGTCCCGAGTACTGACTTAGAAGCCATCGGGCACTCCCGGCTCAATTTGACCAAAAGTCAAACTCTTTGTCTCGATCGAGACTCAATGAATCTTCGAAGGGCACTGAATAACCTTTCTAACGGATCGCCCCATGCATGATTCCGACTTACCGTGCGGACGAACGATCCGTTTGCATTCGAAACCTGACCTAGAGGCCATCGGGCTCTCCCGGGCTCTGTTTTACCTATGTAAACTCTTCAGATCAACAGAGGCTGAATGAATCTTTAAAGGGCACCAAATCCCCTTTCCAACGGTCCATCCCGTGCACGATTCTGTCTTTCCATGCGGACGAACGATCCATTTGACTCCGAGAGGTCATCGAATGCTTCTCGAGACCGGTTGACCAAAGTCAACTCTCCAAACCGGGTCAAACTCTTTGTAATGTCAAATTACATCTCCTAACCTTTCCAACGGTCTGCCCCGTGTGCGATTTGGACTTACCATGCGGACGGACGATCCGTTTGCGTCCGAACGATTCCCCGTCCAATGGACCAATAAATGCTTCCGAGCCATATTTGACCCAAAGTCAACTCCAAAACCCAGGAGCGGCCCAAAGGACTTTCAAAGGTCTATGAATTACCTTTCTAACGGTATGCCCCGCGTGCGATTCTGACCAACAGTTTGCCCTCGGCGGCCAATTTTCTGAAAAAGCCTGAAGCGCACTGCCAAATGGCAGGTTCCAGATCCTGCCTATCGGCACCTGCCGATAGGTAGTGGCATGCCAATGCCGATCGGCAGTCACATGGGGCTATAAAAGGAGGTCTTCACCTCATTTGCAAAGGGAGCCCAGATCTGATGAAATCCACTCTCAACGAATCCCAGAAACCTCTCTCGAAGGCAACGTGATTTCAACATCCAAATCCCTTTTTTGCTTCCACTTTTCATCATCCTCTTCATCAAACTTGGTGAATTAGCCACTCTCCATCATCATCTAAGTGTAAGGGCTGCTCTTCAATACTCAAGATCAAGCTCAAGATCTTCAAGAAGGTCCAACTTTCTTAAACTCTCTCTTAAATCCTATTAAAATCCCAATAACTTGTTTTCTTAATTAGCACTTTTATTATCTCATCTCACACATCCTAATATACTTTTTATTTAGTATTATTGCACATCTCTTATTTTCATATAAATAAAAACCCAAAAAAAACAAGAAAAAGTGGGTTTGCTCATAAATTCCAAATAGGGTTCTCACACTTTTTCCACACTTTTCTTACAACTAAAACACTTTTTTCTACACACACACACACTTACAAATAAGAGATCCCCCATTTGAATTTATGAGATAAACCCCACCCCTCGTTTTGTATACAAACTACGTGGACTTTGATGCCTTTATAGGCTACGTAGGCATCTCGGGGTAAAACCCGAGACTCGAGTCCTTTTCTCACCTTTTCTCTTATTTTTTATTTTCCCTAAATCTAATCTCCTTATATTCTATATACTTGTTCTTAGTGACGTATTACTCCATACGCGTTATCGTTCCATTATAACGATCAACGTATCGCGTAAATCTTACTTTGTAATAGTATTCTTATATCTTCCTACGGATGACTCGCTTTATCTCTTCCATAATACTAGTCGAGGATTCCTACTTCCATTCCATATATACACATGCACACATATCACGGGGGGAAATATAAAGGAAAATAGCAAATATCCATGAGAGACCGAAAGGGCGAAATGGGTGCCTAATACCTTCCCATTTTGTAACTAATCCTCCGAACCCTTCTCAAATCATTTGGTTTTGCACGCACCAGTATGTCTTTGGATCCCATCCTTCGGGGTGGCTTCCCCTTTTTCTTTTGTCTGTTTTGAGTAAAATAGACTGGCGACTCTGAATCTCTCTAAATTTTTACATCACATCTCAAACAACGCCGACCGAAGCGCTCCCGAGAGGGACGCGCGGGACCCAAAGGATCCTTTTCCTCCGCGGCGGGGATCGGGGATGGCCACAGTGGCGACTCCGCTAGGGATATGTGTTTTGTTTTGAGGTCTTGACTCTATTTACATGGATGCTACATTTGTTTATGTTTCCCCCCTATATCTGCATGTTCCCCTTTTTTCATATGTATCCCATGCTTATGCGTATATTCACACACTTATAGAAATTTCTCCATGTACACTTCACACCATGTGCACCTAGGATCACATATATCCGCATGTTGCACTCATCACCCATCCATACTTGGTGTACCTTTTGGGGTACTTGTACTTTGCTCCTTGTTTGGCATAATCAAGAAATGCATTCTCATCATAAGATACTAATAAGAGAATCATGCATAATTAACACGACATCACCAAAGAGCATTGATATTGACCAAATTTCACCCAGTAACTAGAGGGTCACTTCGTGATGGGCGCTGGTCCGGCAGGGCGCAGTTATCCTAAGCGATATGACTCTCACCTTCCATTGGCCAAGTACCTTCGACGTATATCGAACGGTTCCCCCGCATTGTACCGCTTGATCAAAATCATGACGGGAGTTATATCGCAGGGAATTCATTCACGTACGTAGAGTATATCGAATTCCCTCTCACACGTACCGTCCCCACGAGGTATATGGTGAGGCAATTCACGTACACTCAGGTATATCAAATGGCTTGTCCACACATACCAATTGCCCGCAAGAGCAAGTTGTATATCGTGGAATTCACGCCAAAGGGGGGAACCCATGCCAATTCACCCAACCAACTGCATACCCGCATATAGGTGTCAAACCTAGGACACGCACTTTATATTGCCGATTTCGACCCGAAACTCTTCTGAAATTTCGAGTCGATCTGCCTCCCAATTTTCACGCAGTTTTAAAATGGGACCCTGTCCTTGATCCTGGTAACAAGTACAAACCATAGCTTTGCATATATTAATAACCCCCCTTTTCCAGGCTCGGTTCCCGTCTGGCATTGCATTTAGGAGAATTAAATACAAGTGAGAACATAATAAACATAATAATAATCATGATGAGTCCCGTATCCAAAAACATTTCTCCCTTCTTTATCAAAAATTCAAAAATAGTTCTTCCTTTCTCAAAAATAAATCTCAACCTACACCTTCTCAGGTCGATCGCAAGCCCTTGGCCTGGCTCCCTACTAGCTTCGGTCTTCAGCCAAATCACCCCGGAGTTTCATTCGTTCCTATACTACTTCTTTCGAGTCCGAAATCCATCTATTTTCCATGGAGAATATAGATCAAGTACCAGTGATACAACCAGATCTGACGGCAGTCCTAGCTCATCTCGTGTCCAAGATTGACAACCTCCAAACTGAGGTCCGAGAGATGCAACAAAACCAGGTTCTAATTCCTCAAGAGCCCGAGGCCCTATTCCTTCGTGCTATGGGTCCACCCGAGCCTATCTGGGTTCTGGAAGAATATCAGCACGCTCCACGTGCCCCTCCTGCCAATGGGCCGTCGCCTGCCCAGCTTCCAATGCTAAACATTGCCCAGCCTGTGGCTAACCGGCCTGTGGTCGTTGATCCAAAAGAGGAGGAGTTAAATAAAGTCAAAGAGGATCTCAAGATGCTAACCAAGAAGTTCGACCAAGTCAGAATCTCTGGGAATTACATGGACTACACCCACATGTCTCCTTATCCTAAAGCGAGGTTACCCAAGAAGTTCAAAATGCCAAATATCGAGAAGTTCGGAGGGAGTGGACCCCCGATTGTTCATCTTCGTAGTTACCATCATTCCATGACTCTACTAAGGGCTTTTGAGGAGGTGATGGCCCAATTATTTTAGCAAACTTTGAAGGATAGTGCCCTCCGATGGTTTTTATCTCTTGAGGAATCCATAATCTGTAGTTGGGAGGATGTAGCCTGAGAATTCATGTCACAATACAAATACAACGAAGAGCTTGAGGTCACCCATCGTGATTTAAAATTGCTCAAACAGAATCCTGGAGAATCAGTCAATAACTTCATAACCCGGTGGAGGGAGCAAGCTGCTACCATGACTAATCGACCATCCGAGGAAGAGCAGGTCAACATAGTGAAGAAGAACTTCTTGCCCCATGTCCGAGCAACGATGGGAGGACAATACTATCCCCACTTCCGAGCTCTCAGAGAAGCTGGAGTAGAAATCGAGGAAAGTCTCGTTAAAACAGAGGTTGAACCAAAGAAGGTGTCCGAAAAGTTCACCCCTAGAAAGTATGACAAGCCTACCAGTACTACAGTCTCAACCATTAACAACATCTCTCAACCAACCACTTCATGGGCACCAAAAAGTCACCCTGCCCCCGTCCGAAGGGAATACACTGAGCTCCCTGCTCCCCTCTCCAAAGTTTACTAAGCCCTGTTAAGACGAAACCTCATTAAACCGTTGGACCCACGTCCATTAGCAAATCCACTCACAAGAAACTTCAAGACTGATGCTCATTACGCCTTTCACCAAACTTATGGCCATACTACCGACCAATGCTTTCACCTTTGGAACATAATCCAAGATCTCATTGACCGGGGTACCATCGCCCCACCAGCCAATCCTAAGCCAAACACTACTCATAATCCACTTCTGAATCACACCAATGCCATCTTCTTGGAAGAAAACTTAGATTTTGATCCCTCAACTCAAATCACACCCATATACTTTCCTAAACCTCTTCAAATTTGCCCATATTTCCTCCTACACCCTACTAGCCTCACTGATCATGCACTGTCACTCCTTACCAGAGCATGCATCGCTGTCCGTACCCGTTCTGAAAATGGAAGTATGGAATTGTCAGAGGTGTTAGACCAACTCCTAGAGTTCGGGCTGAAATTGCCCTCATAGATGGTCATCGATTTCCAGAGATTTAGTACACTGTTCTTGGAAGCACGAAAGTGGGCTCGAGATTCAGACAGATGGGTGGTACCAACCGATGAAGTCAGCCTAGATGATGTTGTCCAGATTATGGCAGAATTATTCGGGCATAACTAATAGCATTTGTAGTATCACCGGGTTACTTAACACTTTGAAGCTATAAGGGTACTTGGTCCGTTCAATCACACATATCCCCACAGAATGGGAAAACTTGTATGAAGAAGCCATTGAAGTTATGGAATGCATCGACTTTACATGGAAAGGCAGAATAGTTACCACCGGATGGGGGGAAAATTTGAAGATTCGAGTGAAGAACAAGCTTTAGGAAGAACTGGCCCAGTAGCCGATATATGTGGGATGATCTCATTTGAAGAACTCCTCGGAGAAATAAATAGTGTGGCAGAACAACCTGAGATTGATGAGGAAATGGGATTCATGTTCTTCCTACCTTCAGTAAATCACAGGACCAGATCAAGGAGACATTACCAGGTTCCAAGCTCACTACCAGAAAATGACAAATGGAAGGGCGTTGAAAACCTTCCTATGCCAGAGATGACCATCGAGGAAAGAAATATCCTCGATCAACTGAATAAAGCCCAAGATAACATCACTCTATGGGGACTTTTCATGTCTTCCCAGCGGCACATAAACGCGTTAATAAAATTACTCACTGGACCCATAGTTCCTCCATCTACTACACCAGAAGAAGCGATAAATTTAGTCGGATCCTTGACCTCTAACTGAATGCTATCATTTTCTGAAGAAGAAATCCCCAGAATTGGGCCAAATCATAATCATTCACTCAACATCTCCGTCGAAGTTATGGGGAAGGCCGTGCCACTCTCTCTTATTGATAACGGATCCGCCTTGAATGTTTTCCCACTGAGAACCTTCAAGTGCTTAGGCCTGAAAGAAAGTGAACTCACTCCAACCTCCATCGTTGTGCGTGCCTACGATAATACCCGCCGAGAGGTGATGGGATCCATAAAACTTGCAATAGGGGTTGGACTTATAAACCATGTCGTTGAGTTCCAAGTCATAAACATCCCAGCTTTTTTCAACCTGTTGCTTGGACGCCCCTGGCTCCATAATATCAAGGGTGTGTCTTCCTCACTCCATCAAAAATTGAAGTCCTTCGTCGACGGGCGAGTCATCACCATTTTGGGTGACGACGAAAATGCTGAGGGTGCAAGCACCAGCAGTCCAATTCTTGAGATACAATACGGGTCAAATGATATGCTCCTATCAGGATTTCGGGTTGAGCCACTCTTACTCCTAGCAGGGGACGGTTTCAAAGAAAGGGTTTGTCCAGAAAATGACCCTCATGGCATTGTTAATGTGATTCAGATGTTCAGAAACATGCACTTTATGCCCGAACTGGGGCTAGGGCAATGGCAGCAAGGGATACTTGAGCCCATCGAACTGAAAAAAGATTTTCCTCCTTGTGGCTTGGGGTATCAACTATCAGAATAAGAGCCCAGAATGATCCGCCAGTCTCGACCAAAGATAAGATTAGACTGCATTCGAACTATCTCAAGAGACTTCTTAAATGGACGATTCATCAAAGAAGGCGAGGACTTCCCCTTTTGCGATTTTCCAGAACCATGGTATGACCACACAGACAAGAAGATGAGGTCGGGGATGGAGATCTTTTTCCAAGATAGCTACCCATGGGCCGAAAGTTCCCCATACCGCGTACAACCACGCACTAAAGATACCGAAGAGACTAAGGAAAGTGATTCCGAAGTTCCTTCAACTTGCATACACTAGGGATGACACTCTACATGGTTCATTCAGGCACTACATCAATGGATCCATCCCATCTGATTAAAGCTGCTGACACTCCTCTCCTCAACTGGCATGCTGTGCCAGTTCTACCTCTTGAAATCTCCGCTAACCCCAATGTTCACCCTATTTCTTCTTCTGTTGTCTATCCTTGCTTAAATGTAATAGAGACCTCTTTTGATGAGGTCCTCAATGATGTTTTTCCTATCAATGAAATAAACGAAGATTTTGAGTATCTTGTTGTGCCTTACATTAGCTGCTTGGATTCTAATCAAACTTTTGATGATGATGATTTTGCAAATGAACAATTCTTAACTGATCTAAATAAGGTTAATAATAAACAACATAACCGCGTTCAAGTTAATGAAGAAGAGACTGTTATTATTAATCTCGGTTCTAGTAGCCAACTGCGTGAGATTAGGATAGGGGCCACCCTTGACGAGCATGAGCGTGCACAACTCGAAGAATTGCTGAAGGAGTTCGTGGATGTCTTCGCATGGTACTATAATTATATGACCGACATTGATCCTGAAATAGCTCAGCATGAGATCCCCACTCTCTCATATTACAAGCCGATTAAATAAAAATTGAGAAAGCTCCGCAACGAATGGTCGCTCAAAGTCAAAGAAGAGGTGATCAAACAGTTGAACGTGGGTTTCATTCGAGTAATCGAATATACCACATGGCTAGCCAATATTGTACCAGTGCCGAAATCAGGAGGGAAGGTTCGAATGTATGTGGATTAACGAGATTTAAACAAAGCTTCTCCAAAGGATGATTATCCGCTACCCAATATCGACATGATCGTGGACAACACAGCCAGTCATGCTCTCAAGTCATTCATCGACGGTTTTGTCGGATACAACTAGATCAAGATGCACCCTTACCACCAAGAAAAACCGCATTCATCACCCCATGGGGAACCTTTTGCTACACCATTATGCCATTCGGTCTTAAGAAAACTGGGGCTACCTGACAAAGGGCTGCCACAACCATCCTGCACGACCTAATTTACAAAGAGGTCGAGGTTTATATGGATGATATGATTATCAAGTCCAAAACTAGAGAAGGCCATGTTCCCGCTCTCCAGAAGTTCTTCGAACGACTACGACGTTATCAGATGCGACTTAATCCACAGAAGTGTGTCTTCGGCGTTACAAAGGGAAAACTCTTAGGATTCATGGTCAGCGAAAAGGGGATAGAAGCAGATCCTGCGAAGCTGAAGGCCATACTTGAGATGCCACCACCCCGAACAGAGAAAGAAGTCTGAGGTTTTCTTGGGAAATTACAATATATCAGCCGGTTCATCAGCCAACTAACCTCCATCTGTGAACCAATCTTCAAGCTCCTCCGAAAGGATTTAATTAAGGTTTGGAGTGAGGCCTACCAAGAAGATTTTGACCGAATCAAACAATATCTGACCCAACCTCCAGTTCTCATGCCACCACAGTCTGGTCTCCCTTTGCTCCTATACTTAACCATAACTGACACTGCAGCTGGGGCTTTGCTAGCCCAACACCTTGAAGACTCCCGTAATGAAAGATCCATATATTACACCAGGCAAATTATCCGGATACGAGGTCAACTACACCACTTTAAAAAAGGCGTGTGTCGCACTTGTCTGGGTCACCCAAAAGTTGCGACACTACATGCTCGCCTTCCTCATCAAACTTGTATCCCGAATGGATCCCATCAAATACCTTCTTGAGAAACCCGCCTTATCCAATCGAATGGCCTGATGGTTGATGCTCCTAATCGAGTTCGATATTATGAACGTCACACAAAAAGCTATTAAAGGAAGAGCCATCTCTGACTACCTCGCTGATTACCCCATAGACGAAGCAGATGTCTGGATCTCCGAATTACCAGATGAAAATATCCTTTGCACCACTCAAGACCGCTTTCGATGGAAAATGTTCTTTGATGGCACTGCCAATAAAAAGGGACATGGCATTGGGATACTCCTGATCACCCCAGATGACTCCCACACTCCCATCGCCATTAAATTGGATTTCCCTTGCACCAACAACATGACAGAATATGAGGCATGCACAGTGGGCCTCAAAGTCACTCTCAAGAAAGGTATTCAATACGTTGACGTCTACGGGGATTCTTCCCTCATCATCAGTTAAGTACTCAGAAAGTGGAAAGTCAAGGACGAAAAGCTCCAACCCTTCCATGCACAACTAGAAGAGTTAGCCTCCCGGTTCTGAGATATCACCTTCCATTACCTACCTCGAGCAAATAATAACCTAGCCGATGCTCTCGCTACCTTAGCCTCCATGGTCGACATGCCTGAGGGAATAATAATGACCCCCTTCCTAGTTCAAAAGAAAGACAAACTGACCCATTGCTACCATATTGAGCTCGCCTCCATCGAAGATCCTGAACTAGTCGATTGCTAGTACTATGATATCTGGTGCCTCCTCAAACATGGTAGGTATCCTGAGGTTTCCAACAAGAAAGATCGAGCAATTCTCTGAAGACTGGTTGCCCAGTACATTATCTGTCATAAAGCTCTACTCAAGAGGAACTTCGATGGAACTGATATACATTGTATCGCAGGGGCTGAGATTGAGAAAATAATGCAGAAAATCCACAGCGGGGAATATGGGCCCCACATGAACGGTCACATGCTTGCCAATAAAATCATTCGACGGGGTTACTACTGGACCACCATGGTCTAGGATTGCATCGCCTATGTCCAGAGGTGCCTCAAATGCCAACAATTATTCAATCTTCAACACTTGCCTCCGCGAGAATTATATAACATGACCTCTCCCTGGACGTTCTCCACCTGGGGTATCGACATCATAGGGAAGGTTACACCAAAGGCTTCAAACGGACATAATTTCATCCTGGTTGCCATCGATTACTTCACCAAATGCGTCGAAGATTAGTCATACGCAATATTAAACGCCAAGAAAGTGGATAAATTCCTCAAGAAAAATATCATCTGCCGCCCCGTACGATTTGGTATTAGATAACAGGTTGCATTTCGAAGCGAAAGTCACAGAAGTAGTCAACGAGTATGGGATTCAGAGACACAAATCTTCTCCCTACCGACCTCAGACTAATGGTGCACTCGAAGCCTCCAATAAAAACCTCAAAGCCATTATCAACAAGATGATTGAAAGTTATATGGATTGGGCCGACCGGATCCTGTACGCCCTCTGGGGCTATCGAACCTCAATACGAACTTCTATTAGGTCTACCCCTTACTCCCTGGTCTACCGCATGGAAGTAGTCCTACCTGTGGAGCTGGAAGCTGTGGAGCTGGAAATACCCTCACTACGCGTCATGCTCGAAAGCAACGTTAGTGAAGAAGACTGGTGCCAAAGTCGTCTTGATGAGATAGCCCTCCTAGATCAAAGAAGGTTAAAAGCACTGTACGATATATAAGGGTACCATCGCCGAATAGCGCGATCATTGAACGAGAGATTCAAGGACCGAGGTGTTCGAGAGGGAGACTTAGCCCTCAAAGAGATAATAGAACCCATCTGGGACCCCAGAGGGAAATTCAAGCCCAATTGGAGGGGCCCCTACATTGTGAAATAAATCTTATCCGGCGGTGCCGCCATGCTCACTAACCTAGATGGGGAAGAGATGGCTCGTCCAGTCAATCTGGACCGACTCAAGAAATTCTACCCCTAAGTCTGAAATCTTGGCGCGATACGACTCTTCTCATCCCCCTTCTATTCTTAAAAGAAAAAAAAAACTCTTTATTTCCCTCTACAAAAAACTATTTTAAAAAAAACATTTTCAAAAACCCCATAGGTACGTAGGGAGCTCATGCACCTCACATGAGTGCGGCCCTTTCTTTTTCACAAAATACTATTCTTTTCTTACCTCCGAGAACGGCGGTTCATTATAAAAATACTTGAATAAAAGGATTATGTATGCCTTAGTGATAAGTATAGATAATTCGAAATACAAAATTCATCGAGAGGCACAACTGGATGATCAGAAAATTGTTTATTTCATTAATAAGAAAATTCAGCACGGATTACATAAGAAAAAGGAACGGATAACTCCCTTCCCCATTACCATAAAAGCCAAATAAAATCCTCACATCTGTTACACAAATAAACTCCCCAAGAGTCCTACCCACACACACCAGAAGAGCCTGCACCCTCATCATTTACATCCGGAGGTCCCCAAGTTTCCCCTGCCTGAATAGAGTGCCGTAAACATCCCATGGACCGATGAGCCTTAACCATCTTCGAAAAGGCCACAACACCCCCTTCCATGCTGTTAGATAAAACAAACCATCTTTGTCCAGTTTCCACTGACAACATCTTGCTAACTACTTTCCTCCACAACCACTTCATATAATCTTTGGGGGCATGCCAAACCTCCCCGACAGACTAAAAGGGACGGGTCGACGGACGTCAACTTTCCCACAGAGATCTAAGCAACAGACGTAAGTGCTCAGTCAAATCTTCTACCGGAAAGAAATTTGAGGTCCGAGGGGGCACGACCTGCGCCCAGCCAAATTGGCGCAAAATCCGCCAAGAGAAATAAAAAGAGGTCTGTGTGAGACCAACCAGCCGCACATATGAATACTCTCCTAGTTCCAGAATAGGCTGCAACTGTCCCCCACCAAGGCACTGACCAATACAGCCCACGACCCTCATGCTTCGCAAACCAATTCTCCCAGTTCTCAACATACAGGCTAACACTTATGATGTAGCATGAAAAGGAGTTGGGTATGGCCGACAAGGGATACTCTAGAGGAGTCGCCAAGCGAAATCATTCAGACAACCACATGAACAGCATTACAGGGCTACCCCTCAAAAAGTCAGAACGGCCTTCTCTCCAGGCATTCAGGCCATTCAGGGTTTCCGCCAGTATCACCGCCGTAGGATTACGACGATATGACATCCATGAGGTAATGGCTGCAAGTTGCGGGTCCACTCTACCCCCTAGTCACCAGTAGAAATTTGGAAACCAGACCCAGAACAACGGCTCCATCATAGCCAGTATCACCTACTTCCTGCAAAGGCACGGACCGCAGCACCGCCGGGAGGGAGATCATTCCTCTAACAACCAATGATCTGGCTGACAAAGGTGAAATATGAAGAATCCTGGCTAACAAATCCCTAGGAGAACCAGAAAATTCAGGCAAGGCCGCTGCAACCCTGGGATTTACACCCAGCATAGCAGAAAATTCCTCATAGGTAGGACAAACTTTATCCAACCCAAACCGAAATACATGGTCTTCGGGGTACCAGAATTGTACCACCGCCATCATCACGTTCCACTCCAAAGGCCGATTGGGCCACAAGGAGACTAGACGCATGTTGAAAGCATCATAGTCGACATTATGAGAGCACATTGCTTCCAAGGCTTCGAGGTAGTTGGCAAACTCGGCGCTACCAGGGAGAGACATCTTGCAAAGCTAAAAGATAATGGGCAAGTGGGTAAGAATGCAAAGGTGTGATGAAAACACTCCACCCTTACCCCTTTTTATACTTGAGAACCCTCACAAAAGACATAATCCCTGCAGAAATCGAAGGTAATCCTACCCCATAAGGTACTAAAGGCTGAAGAGGTTACCATTCAAAGCTTTGAATTGATGGGATTGGGCTGAACTGCCGATAGGCAGGACAAAGTGCTTGCCGATCGGCAACCCCCCATTTTTAGAACTAGTCATCTCTATCTTAAATCCACAAAATTGGCTTTAACCCTCATAATTGGTCGTCTCTATCTTAAGCTCGCAGATTTGGCTCCGAACTTTAGAATTGGTCACTTCTACTTAAACCCTCAAAATTGTCTTCGACCCATAGAATTGGTTGCCTCTAGCCCACAGAATTGGTTACCTCCTTACTCCTTACCTCCTTTAGGTCCTCAGCACTCACCTTGATCCTCTAAATTAATCATTCGCATCCCTTAGGTCCCATAACCAATCTCTATCATGTGGTGTCTATTCGATGGCTACACTTATTCCAAGCTCACCCGTTGAGGGGATCTATAGACACCATATTCTGGTACCCCATAGGTATCCCCTTATATCCCTAAAAACTCCCCATCTCACTGTAAACCCTAGGTCGCACTTTGAGTACCGATCAAGAGCCTACCAGGCACCCTCGAGCCTCGTTTGACCCCAGCCAACTCTATCACCAGATTGAAAGCTCTTTGAATCTTTGAACGTCTCTGAATGCCCTTTCCAATGGTCCACCCTGTAACCTAATCGGCATAACGATTCTGAGGAACAGACCATTTTGCTACCTAAGATCGAATCGGAGGCCATCGAGCACTTTCGTGCCCCGATTTAACCCCAATCAACTTCACCGTCAGAGGAAAAACTCTTTGAATATTCGAAGGTCTCTGAAACCCCTTTCTAACAGTCTACCCCGTGCATGAATCAGCATAACCGTTTGGACGAATGACCTGTTTTCCCAAAAAAATAATTTGGAGACCACCGGGAGCTCCCGAGTTCTATTTGACCAAAGTTAACTCTTCATCTTGAATGAGACTAAATGAATCTCCAAAGGGCACTGAATAAATTTTCTAACGATCCTCCCTGTGTGCGATTCTGACCTACAGTACGGATGAACGATCTGTTTTACTCTGAGAAGTCCCGGGATGCTTCTGAGCCCTTTTTTACCAAGGTCAACCTTCCAAACTGAGAAATGATCATCGGAATGTCTAAGTACATCTCCTAAAATTTCCAACGGTCCACCATGTGAACGATTCTTACTTACCATGCAGACGAACGATCCTTTTGTGTCCCGCGATCTCCCGTTCAAAGGACCGACATGCACTTTTGAGCCACACTTGACCCATACTCAACTCCCGAACTCGGGAGCAATAAAAAGTACTCTTGAAGGTATCTAAAATACCTTTCTAAAGATATTCCCCATGCGTGATTTGGATTAATGGTTTATTTTCTAGGGCCATTTTTTTGAGAAAATCTGCACGGGACTACCAATTCGCAGGTCCTGAGCCCTGCAAATCGGCACTGTGTCTGGAGGCACATGCTGATAAGAACCCCTAGTATAGGCCGATCGGCACCCCCCTTGACCCTATAAATGTGGTCCATGACCTCATTCCAAAGCACAATACAACATATCCATCAGCAGCAGTGATCTCAGCAACATTCCCTGGAAATTAGTGAAGTTCCTAATGTAAAGTTCCATTCAAGCTTACATTCCCATCCTTTTCATACCCAATATGGAAAAATATCAGTCTCTCTAATCAACATTCATCAACACTCAAGGGAGTTCATCCAAGATCAAAGATCAAGCTTCAAAGAAGGTCCCATTCCTTCCCTCTCTATTTAAATTCCTTATTTTTGCATAATAAACATTAGATTCATAATCTATTTCTTACTGTAGTCCATACACATTAATATCTATACATTTATTAGTATATTGCACGTACTTTATTTTCTACAAAAATCCCAAAACAATTAAAAGAGGGTTACACCCATAAATTTCGAACGGAATTACCCATCACACGTTTTTCTAAAATCAAAGCAGCACATTTTCTACACACACATATAATAAAATTCCGTTCAGATTTATGGGATAAACCCCACCCCTAAGAGACATCTGAACTACATTGACTTTGACGACTTTATATGCTAAATAGGCATCCCGAATTAAAATCCGTGACTCGAGTCCAATTTTTCAATTCTCTTTATTTCCCCAAATTCCTTAGTTAGCTAAAATCTCCAATTTTCATATATATATATATATATATATATATATATATATATATATATATATATGTGTGTGTGTGTGTGTGTGTGTGTGTGTGTGTGTGTGTGTGTGTGTGTGTTTGTGTGTGTGTGTGTATCATACTTGTTTGAATTTCATCAAACACATATTATCGTTTCCTAATAACGACTAATATCGTGATGAACGTACAAATCATACTTTTATACATATGTTATTTTGGGAACATTCCTGTGGATGACCTCACTCTAAGTTGTTCCTGGTATGAGTTGAATAAATGGGATCTCCATTATATAAACACACTCACACACTTCACAGGGATATAAAAAGGAAGATAATAGCACTAGCCCATGAGAGACCAAAAGGGAGGGATGGGTACCTAACACTTTCCCAATCCATAGCTTAGCTCTTGAACCTTCGAACTATTGGTTTCGTATGCATCAGTTTGTCCTTGATGCCACTCTCTCGAAGTGACAACATTTCTTTTGCCAGTTTTGTGCAAAATAGGTTGGCGACTCTATCTCTTCACATTTACCCCCACACCGATGACGGCCGAAGCAACCTTCCCATGAGGGGTGAGAGACCGAGGCTCAGCCTTCCCGAGGGGAAGACATATCTATTTCTCTATCTCTCCTCTCCTCCTCCCCTAAGGTGCCGACCCCGGTATGGACGTAGTGGCGACTCTACTGGGGACTATTTTTAAGAGGGCTAGACTCTATTTGGATGGGTGTTTTATTTTCTTGTATATCCCCCTATTTTTCATGCCCCCTTATTATTCCCTGTACCTAGGTACCTCATGCTTATGCCACTGTTCAAACACTTGTAGAAAATTTTCATGTACACTTCACACCACGTGCACTTGGGATCACATATATCCACATGTTTCACACACCATGTAGAAATCCATGCTCATGTGTTACTAACACATGCTTCCACTTGTATATATTCAAGCTCACTTACACTTAGCAAACACTCACTCTCATTTGTTGGCTCTATTGTTTATACTTGTACCTCATTCTTGACTGGGCATAATCAATAAAGATACTCTGTCCATAAGATACTAATTAAAGAATCATGCATAGTACACACAACATCACCAAAGAGCATTGCTATTGACCAAATTTTGTCCTGTAACTGGGGAGTCACTTCGCGATGGGAGCTGGTCCGACAGGTCGTATATAGCCTAAGCGATATGACTCCCACCTTACATTGGCCATGTACCTTCAATGTATATTGAACGGTTCCCCTTGCATCGTACCTCTTGACCAAAGTCATGATGGGAGGTATACAGTAAGAACTCGTTCACGCACATCGAGTATATCGAATTCACTTTCACACTTACTGTCCCCATGAGGTATAGCGAGGCAATTCACGTAAACTCGGGTATATCAAATGGCTTGTCCATATGTACCGACTGCCCTCAACGACAAGACGTATATCGTGGAAGTCACGCCAAAGGGGGTAACACCTTCCAATTAACCCAAACAACTACATACCCACATATAGGTGTCAAGCCTAGGACACACATGTTAGATTCTCAGTTTTGACCCAAAATTCTGCCTATATTTTCGGTCGTCCTGCCGCCCAAATTTTTGCACAATTTTTAAAATGGGACTCTACCCATGAGCTTGGTAACAAGTCCAACCCTAGTCTTTTTTCATATATTGCAAACCCAATTTTTCCAAGTTCGGGTCCCGTACGACATTTCTTTTTTATCTAGGCAAACTTAATAACAAGTGAGAACATAATAAACATAATAATCATGATGAGACCCGTCTCTCGTCTTTTCTTCTCTCTTTCCAAAAGTTTCCAAAAACATTTTTTTTAATCTATCAAAAATTCCAAAAACATTTTCTTTTCCTCCAAAAATAGAAATAAAAAACAAAAAACATTTTTATTCTCATGTTTTCCCAAAAAAAATGTCAATTTTTTTCCTCTTTATCTAGAAATAACAAATTCCCCCTCTTTTCTTTTTCGAAAATAAATCCCAAATCTTCTCCTTATCAGGTCGATCGCATAACCTTGGCCTGGCTCCTTATTCGCTTTGGTCTTCAGTTGAACCACCACGAAGTTCTATCAGTTCCCTTACTTCTTCTGAGTCCGAGATTTACTCACCTTCCATGGAGAACATGGATCAAGTGCCTAATGTACAACTTAATTTATTGTCAGTTCTAGTTCATCACACTGTCAAAATTGACAACCTTCAAATCGAGGTTCATGATATGCAAAGAAATTGGGTCACTATCCCTGAAGAGCCCGAGGTCCTCTTCCCTCGCTCCATGGGTCCACTTGCACCCGAGATAATTTGGGTTCCCGAGGAATGCCAGTACGCTCCTCGTGCTCCTCCTGATAAGGGCCACTGCCATCCCATCTGCCTATGCCAAACCTTGCTCAGCCAGAGGCTAACTTGCCCTTAATTGTTGACCTAAAAGAGGAAGAATTGAACAAGGTCAAAGAAGACCTCAAGATGTTGACCAAGAAATTTGACCAAGTTAGATTCTATGGGAACTATATGAACTACACCCACATGTCTCCCTATCCTAAAGTTAGGTTACTGAAAAAATTCAAGATGCCCAATATCTAGAAATTTGAAGGTAGTGGTCCCCCAATCGTTCATCTCCGTAGCTATCATCGAACCATGACTCTCCTAGGGGCTTGTGAAAAAATAATGACCCGGATGTTCGAGCAGACTTTGAAAGATAGCGCTTTCCGTTGGTTCTCATCCCTTGAGGAATCTAGAATTTATAGTTGGGAATATGTTTCCCACGAGTTCATGTCACAATACAAGTACAACGAAGATCTAGAAGTTACCCGCCGTGACTTAGAGCTGCACAAGAAAAACCCTGGGTAATCAATCAGTACCTTTATAGCAAGGTGGAGTTACTTCTTTTGGATACCTCAGTAATTATTGTAGTCTTTTCAATGAGTGGTTGCACATGATGCTGGGAGTCTTTGACCCAGGAATAATTTTCATGGAAGAAAATCTCCATTCCTGGCTTCATCTTCTTATCCACATGAACATACCATAGTTTGGTAAATCCACAGAAGGGAAATCTTCATCCTCTTTGATGAATCTTCCATTCAATGAATCTTCTAAAACTGTTTTAGCATTTTCTAACCTTCATTTCAATCGGGGTTGGCAGAACATTTTGAATTCTTCTGACAATGATTGATAACCCAGACCACATGGAGGAAAGGCCTTATTTTTTACTAGGGGTTCCAGTATTCCCTATTGTCGTCATCCTAGCCCCAGTTCGGGCATGAAGTTCATACTCTTGAACATCTATATCGCGTTGACATTACCGTGACGGTTGTGTTTTGGATAGACCCAATCTTTGAAATTGTCCCCTACTGGGAGTGGAGGTGGTTTGACTCAAAATCTAGAAAGAAGCATGTTATTCGCCCCATATTATATCTTTAGTACTGGATTATCGCTGCTTGCATTCCCAGTGTTATCATCGTCGCCAAAAATGGTGATGACCTACCCCTTGGTAATAAACTTTATTTTTTAATAGAGAGAGGAAGATACCCATTTGGTGCAGTGAAGCCACGATCGGCCAAGTAATAGATTGCAATAAATAGGTATATCGATAACTTGGAACCCAATAACGGGATTGAAAGGGTCAGCCCCAATTGTGTGTTTTACAGATCCTGTCACCTCTCGGTAGGTGTTGCCAAATGCACGCAGTACAACGAAACTGGGAGCAAGGTCTCTTACTTTCAAACCCAAACTTTGAAGTTTTTTAATGGATAAACATTGAGTGCTGATCCGTTGTCCACGGGTGAGAGCGGGACTGTCTTTCCCATTACCTTAACAGAGATGTTAAGGTCATAGTTGTGATTAAGATCAAACTTTGGGATTTCTTCTTCAAAAAAAGAGAGTAATCTAGTAGAGTTTAAGGATCCAACTAGGTTCATGGCTTCTTCTGAAGTGGTGGAAGGAGGGACTATAGGCCCAGTGATGAACTTTATCAAAGCATTTCGGTGTAGCTAGGCAGACATAAAGAGTCCCCATAAGGTGATGTTGGACTGAGTTTTCTTGAGCTGTTCGAGGATCTTGCTCTCCTCGATGGTCATTTATAGCATGGGGAGTTCCTAAATAACTCCCTTGCCTTTATCTATCCCTACTGACTGAGGATTCGAACTCTGTTAGTGCCTCCCAGATCTTGTCATATGGTTCACGAAAGAGGGGAAGAACATAAACCTCATTTCTTCATCTACTTCGGGGTGATCAACCACTTTGTTGATTTATCCTAGTAGATGTTCAAACAATACCATCCCACTTGATTACTGGATGAACCTTTTCCTGGCTTGGCTCTTCATCTAAACTTTCAAAATCATCCCCACATCTGGTGGAAACGATGTTATCTTGTCATGAGAAGTCAATTAACTCCATAGCTTCCACAATATCTTTATATAGGTCCTCCCACTCAACAGGAAGATGCATAAATGAAGGGACTAACCACTTTTGTAGCTTTAAGGCCTAGAGTAACTCGAACATATAAAAAATATCATTGGTCTATTGGAACATGTCTTCCATAATCTGTACTTCATCGTCCAAACTCAGTTCGGTAATGGGTACCACCTAATTATTTGACTCCCGAGACCACCTCTGAGCTTCCATGAATAGGATGCTGAACTTCTGGCAGTCAATGGTCATTTCATAGGGCAATTTCAGACCATACTCTAGGAGCTGGTTCAGTACTACTGGAAATTTCATACCTCCCTCAGAATGAATATGAACGATAATAAATAATCTTATGAGAAGTGATAGAGCTTGGTCCGCAAAACGATAGGGTGTAGGAGAAAAATGGGCAAACATTCAGGAGTTTAGGTGAATATACGGGTGAATTACTGGTACAATCTGGGTAGATAGGTTTAATTTGGGATCATTCTATAGGAAGATGGATTTTTAGGTTTTGGAAGTGTATTATTAGTGGTGTTGGGTTTTGTATTAGTTGGCGGGGCAATGGTATCCTGGTCAATTAAACCTTAGATTATATTTTGGATATGGATTCACTGATCAGTGGTATGTCTGGAAGGTTGGTGAAAATCACAATGGGTGTCGAGTTTTAAATTTTTGGGAAGTGGGTTTGGTAACGGACGAGGGTCCAAGGGTTTGATTAGATTTCAGCTTAATAAGGCTTGGTAGACTTTAGAAATGGGGCATAACGCTTGGTGTATTCTATTTTAACGAGTTATCATGACTTTTTGATGCCCAAGAAGTGGCAGGCTGTGAGATGTTGTTGATGGTCGATGTTGAAGTACACTTCTAATATATTTTGGTGTTAATTCTCTAGATACTTTCTTTGGCTCAGCTTTTGTATTAGCAATAGTTTCTTCAATCTCTACTCCTGCTTCTCGAAGGTCTCGTAAATATGGGTAATGCTATCCTCACATCGTCGCTCGAATATGGGATAGGAAGTTTTTATTCACGATGCTAACTTACTCTTCTTCAAAAGGTTGGTTGGTCATGGTGGCTGCTTTCTCTCTCCAACGTGCTATGAAATTACTGGAACTTTCTCCAGGGTTATGTTTGAGAAGTTTTAAATCACAGCGTGTAACCTCCAACTCCTCATTGTATTTTTACTGCGACATGAATTAACGGGCCACATCCTCCCAACTATGAATTATGGATTCCTCGAGGCACCTAAGAGAGTCATAGCTCGGTGATAGATTCGGAGATGAAAAATTAGGGGCCTACTACCCTCAAACTTCTCAATGTTGGGCATCTGGAATTTTTTCAACAACCTTGCCTTAGGATAGGGAGACATATAGGTGTAATCCAAGTAGTTTCCAGAGATTTGGTCCTAGTCAAACTTCTTGGTCAATAACTTAAGGTCCTCCTTGACCTTTTTCAACTCTTTTTCCTTTGATTCAAAGGGTACTAGCAGGTTGGCCCGCGTCTAGGGAAGTTTCGACATAGGGAGTTGAGCTGATGGTGACCCTTTGGCAAGTGGGGCATGGAGAGCATGCTGATATTTTTTGGGGAACTAGACTGGCTCGGGAGAGAGTGGATCCATGGAATGAGGAAAGAGAACTTAAGGTCATTTGGGAAGTTGAACTCGGTGACATTGCATCTCATGGACCTCGGTTTGAAGGTTGTCAATCTTCGTGATAAGTTTGACTAGGACCGTCATCAAATCAGGTTGCATATTCGATACTTTATCGGTATTCTCCATCGAGAGTTGGTGAAAATGGAATCCAAACTCAGAGGAAGTAGCAGGAAAATTGGAGAAGCTTCAGGGAAGTTCGACAGAAGACTAAAGCCAATAGGGAGCCAGGCCAAGGGTTGGGTACACGATCGACCTGAGAAGAAAAATGATTCGAATTTATTTTTGAAGGATGAAGGGAAAAACTTTTATTAAAAAAGAGGATTTGAGAAAGGTAAGGACAAAATATTTTTGGTATTTTTTATAATAGGGGGGAAATATTTTTGACATTTTGATAAAAAGGAAGGACAATGTTTTTGACACTTTTGGTAAGGTGGGGGAGAAATGTTTTTGGTGTTTTGATAAAAGAGGTAGGAAAATGAGGGAAGAGTATCAACATGATTATTACTTATTATGTTCTCACTTTGTATTAGGTTTACCTAAATGAAAAAATAAATTTCGGACGGAACTCAAGCCTGGGAAAATTGGGTTTGAAAAATACGTAAAATACGGTTTGACTTGTTGCCAGGCTCGCGGATAGGGTCCCATTTAGAAAAAGACAAAATTGTATAAAAGTTTAGACAACATTCTGACCCAACCTTTTAGTAGAGTTTTGGGTAGTAACCGACAAACTAAATATGAGTGCCCTAGGTTTTGATTCCTATATGAGGGTATTTAGTTATTGGGTTTGTGGAAAAATTCCCCCTTTGGTGTAACTTCGATGATATATATCTTTCTTTTGAGGGCAATCGGTACGTGTGGACAAGCCATTTGATATACTTGAGAGTACGTGAATTATCTCACTATATACCTCGTGGGGAGAGTACATGTGAGAGAGAATTCGATATAGTCGACATACGTGAACGAGTTCCCTGATATATACCTCCCATCATGACTTCGATTAAGCGGTATGATGTGGGGGAACTGTTCGATATACGTCGAACGTACTTGGCCAATGGAAGGTGAGAGTCATATTTCTTAAGCTAACTACGACCTGCCGGACCAGCGCCCATCACAAAGTGACCCCCCGGTATGGGACAATCATTTGGTCAATAGCTATGCTCTTAGTGATGTAGTGTACAAAAATGCATGATTCTTGATTAGTATATTATGGAGAGAGTATTTTACTTAGCCTGATGATCACTATGCTAATAAGGAAGAATGTACAAGCATCATGAAAATTAAATTTAACATGGGGCATGAAGATTACGCTTGGCATGGATTATTGATAATGTATCTACAAGTGAGTGCGTGGTAGTGAACCTAAGCATGGGTCAGCTACAAGTGGCATATGATATGTGCAAGTGAATATGGATAAGTGTACTAAGTGGAGGTGTGTGCTAGTGGCACCTAAGCATGGATATTCTAAGTGGTGTGTACACCATGTGGATGTAAGTGAACTTATATACAAGTGGAAGTAGTGTGAGGTGTACATGGAGAGTATTTACAAGTGTGTGAGGTGAAACATGAGGTAGATATATACAAGAAATAATAGAGGAAAAGAAAGGGAACATATATGTAGGTGCATACGCACACAAAATGATAACACCCTTGCAAATGGAGTCTAGTCCTCTTATGACAAGGTATTCCCCAGCGAAGTCGCCACAGTGGCCATCCCGGGTCATCTTTTCCCTATTTTTTCCCTTCCCTCCCCTCGTGGGCTTCTTTGGGAAGAAATAAATGGAGGAAATAAAGGTCTCGCGCCCTGTCACTACACAGAGGGGTGCTTCGATCTTCATCAATGTGGGAAAATGTAAAGAGATGGAGTCGCTAGCCTATTTTGTACAAAACAGGCAAAAGAACATGTCGCCAGTTCGAGAGAGTGGCATCAAAGACTAACTGATTCTTATGTAACCAATAGTTCATAGGCTTGGGGGATATGTTACGGAATGGGAGGGTGTTAGGCACCCATCCCTCCGTTTTGATCTCTCATGGGCTTATGTTATTATTTTCCTTAATTTCTCCATAATGTGTGTGCGTGTGTATATATAAGGAGAGATCGGAATCGCTCCACTCGCATCATGGAAAATATGGAGTGAGGTCATCCAAACGAATGTTACCAAAATAAGAATTAGAAAATATGATGTGTACGCTTATCAAAACGATAATATGTGTTAAATAAGACGTGCAAGGATAAATCGGAAATATAATATATATGAATAATATGGATGAATAAGAAAAAGATGAAAATATGAAAATGGGACTCAATTCTCGGGTTTTATCCCGGGATGGCTATGTAGCCTATAAAGGCATAAAAGTCCATGTAGTTTGCATGTGGCATAATGGTGGGGTTTATCTCGTGGATTCAAACAGGAACTTATTATATGTGTATGTGTAGAAAGGATGTTTTTAGTTTTGAGAAAATGTGATGAAAAATCCCGTTGGAATTTATAGGAGTAGCCCTCTTTTTCTTAGTTTGGGTATTTTATAGAAAACATTTTTTTGTGAAATATAACTAATAAAGGATGAGGTATTAACGTATATGATGCAAAGTAAAAGCTAAATTGAGAATTTATATAATTAATGTGAAGAACATGAATTTCAAAGAGAGGGAAGAATGTTTGGACCTTCATTGGAGACTTGAGGATTGGTTTTGATTGATGATGAGATTCCTTGCAAGTGAATGAAGAATTTTAGAGGAGTTTTTGCTAAATTGGGTGTAAAAATGATGGTAATAAAAGGTCAAAAAGAATTTCACACAAGGAAACTTGGCTGGTTGCAAGAGAATTTTACTGAGATCACGAATATCGATGAATCTGAGGTGTGCCTGGGAGTGAGCTCATGCCCTCCTTATATAAGGTAGGGGGATTATCGAACGTCATAGACCTAACCCGATCAATCGGCAGGTGACCCTATACACACTACCGATAGGCAGGAAAATGGACTTGCTAACTAGAAGTCCCGTACATATTATCCTGAAAAAATGTTCATAGAATGCAATACGTAAATGGAAATAGTGAATGGGTCATACCGATAGAGAGGTAATTTAGAGACCTTTAAGAGTCCTTTGGGCCTCTGCCAGGTTTGGGAGTTGACTTTGGGTGAAACAGGGCTCAGAAGATCCCGTCGGTCCTTTGGACAAGAGATCGTTAGACGGTAATGGATCGTTCGTCAAACCATCGGTCTGAGTCGCCTACGGGGTGGACCGTTGGAAAGTTTATGTGAGGAAATTTGACGTTATAAAGAGCTTCACCCAGTTCAGAGAGTTGACTTTGGTCAAATAGGTCCCTAAAGCTCCTGGTGACCTTTCGGAGTAAAATGTATCGTTTGTCCATACCATAAGGTTGATTCGCACATGGGATGGATCGTTGGAAAGGGTAGTCAGTTCCCTTTGAATATTCATTCAATCTCGCTCAAGATAAAGAGCTTACTTTGGTTAAATGGAGTCCAAGATTTCCCGATGGACTTAGAATTAATTTTTAGGGGAAAATGAATTGTTCATCCGAATGGTTATGCCTTTTTGCACACATGGTAGATCATTGAAAAGGGATTTTCGTTCCCTTAGGATATTTATAGAGCTTTCACTCTAACGATGGAGTTGACCGAAGACAAATGGGACTCGAGAACTCCCATTGACCTTTAAGTCGGTACTCAGAGTATGACCTAAGGTTTATAGTGAATTGGGGAGGTGCTAGAGACATATGGAGAGACTGAGGGGAACCTAGAATGTGGTATGTACACTACCCCAGTTTAGAGGTGTTCATAAAGATTGTTTTTGCTAAACAAACTTTGAGTTTGTTTGCGAGGTTTTTTGAGATATATTTATAGATTACGGGAAAGCACATACATAAATATGAATCAAAGTTTATGTTATAAAAAAAAGTGTTGGACGTAAGCAAATGAGTTTGAGTACATAAACGACAGTCCCTAAAAAATATTTGTTATTTGTATTTCAACTTAAATGGATTTACATTACAAGTTGGGACTACTTCCCAGAAATATAAGAAAGACAATTTTCCAAGTTTATGAGGAACCACAAGTCAATGGAGGTGAAATATCCCTCAAACAGTAAAACAACTTGTTAAACGAAAGCTTGTTGAGCTTCCACAATGGAATTAGGCCTCATTTTAACTATGGAACAACATTTTAATATTGCCTCATGGTCTCTCTCATCCTTGGCCAAAGATTTTTCAATTACCTTTACTTTATAATTATTATCCTAAATAATCGGGTCAAGCTCTTTCAATCTCCCCTCCTCAACATGTTTGCCCTCAATGTGATTCTAATATAGCTCACGTTGAGTTACCATTCGAGTATCCTTAGGGTTCTTTAGATGATTAATAAGTTAGATGACTCCTTATTGACTGATCTCTAAGGCTACTCAAGTGTGGGTTGATCATAGCTCTATCTAAAATGTCCATTTCAGTGTTCACAACCTCTGCTATAATGCTTGATATGCCTTGGAGTCTATACCCCATTACAACTCTATTTGACATTAGGTAGTCTAGAATAAAACTTTTGGGATGATGTTGAATAAATTGTTATATCATTACTCAACGGCAAGCTTGAATAAAGGGGCACTGTTGAAGCACCTGTTGGAAAAATTCTGGAAGTGCAATGCTTGGTAGTAAAATGTCACACCCAGACTCACTGTCAGCTGCATTGTCATTCGTCGTGAAGACATTATCACTATCACTAGAGAACTTAGCACAAGATGTCTCTTTCATAACCGGATGAATCTACATTTATTTAAGAGGTATAGAAGCTTAATAAAGAACAACCCGAGGTACTTCAGAAGGTGGAATTCATTCCTTCACAGGCTGCCAAAAGGAGAGAGATCATAATAAGAGTTACCAAAAAATTGGTATTTTTTTATTACCAGAGAGGTAACTTAAGGAAAAAAACTTATGAAAGAGATTTCTAAGTCACCAAAATGGTGTGAGATTTTGGAAAAGAACCTTAGTAAAGATATTGCTATGTCCCAAAGCAGGTGTAAGTTTTTGAAAAAAGACCCGAGAAAAGAGATTGCTAAGTCACTAAGCACATGTGAGATTTTGAAAAAAAACTTAGCAAAGAGTTTGATAAGTAACCAAGCAGGTGAGATTTGAATTTTTTTTAGTGAAGAGTTTGCTAAGTCTAAGATTTGGAAATTCTTTTTTTAGCCAATGGATTGATAAGTCAATAAGTAGGTGTATTTTCAAACGTTTTCAGGAAGAAAGCACACAAAACTGAGATATACCTCAAGATCTTGAGAAACCACATTTGAAGTTGAGGGAGTGTTTGCATCCCTAAGTTCAACGACTGGATTTTGGGTTGAGGGAGATTCTTCTTGAGCTGGAGCTAGAAAATGCATTTCAACTGGTACAAAAACCGCGCAACAAGAAGGCTCTGATGATGAAGCACCACTATATCAACCATGGAAGGTGCAACTTCTACTAAGGGCAGAGGAAACTCAGTGGAAGAAGTCATTAGTTCTCTCCGAGAAAACTGCATCAACAATAGAAGAAAATGATTGTTAAGAGTTAACATACAAGCAAGAAAGGGAATGGTTGAATATATTTTTTGAACAAACTCAAACGTTTACCTCACCAAATGCCTCTCATGGAATCCAACCCACAAATGGCCTCAAAATGTTTTGAGGAAGCACGAACTCACTTAAAGCGTTCATGATGTCTACAATATCCACCTAGGAGAACACATCTCACTTCAGTATGATGAACACAATAGTTTGAGGAGGCACATGTAGAAATTTTCAAGTCCAAAAAGACAAGTGACCTCCCTAAAGTTGGATGTAGGAATCACAACCAGTGGTAAAACACTAAAATATGGAAAGTACGATGTCGTCGATGATGGAACTTTAGGTGTCATTGAAACTTCACCAACACTACTTGAGGGATCGACCGTTTTATCTTCCATGGACAATATACGTACTACCTCTCTCACATGACTAGAGAAAGAACACCTTGAGTAATTAAGTCCAATTAACGAGGAGCTATAGATGGGGTTGTAATAGGGATAATTTCATCGATAATAGGTCTTGAAGGGTCATTCAGAGGTGATGGAGAATAAACTGGTGTTAGGGAATCCTAAAGAGTAAAGAGCACAGAAAAATGTCAGATGGAGCATTTCAACACTTTATTTTTTTTCCAAAAAATTGAACAAAAATAAATAAAGAATTACCTCTGGGTAGGAAAAATGGGGAGTGTTGGAGGATGTAGCATATAATCGTCCACTATATCATCATTAATAGGATTATCCTATAAAATAATGCGACCAGAGTAATCCAGTGGCATGGGAGTTGGTATTGGATTTTGTGGTATCACATCAAGATCCCAAGTTGCTCATTTTTTAGGGTTTTCATGCCCAACTATTTTTTGCGCTGCTAAGGAGCACCATTGGAAATTCGCTCTTTGGACTGACCAAGGGTAGAAAATTTTCGGTGAGGAAACTAAGAATAAAAGGCAATATAAAAAGGGATTTGCCTAGGAAACCAGGAAAAATTAAAAGGGTGGATAATGGGAGTGTTATTAAATCTACATTGCACTTCAAAAGATACTAATCACACATTTTCCACTAAGTCCGTATTAAGTGGTCGAATGGCATCTAGAGGAACCCTAACCACTCTTGTGGTACTTTTTTAGCTTTTGATTTATTGGAGTTGTAAGGGAAGCCTCCTCCATTGATGAACCAGTTAGATAGAAATATTTTCTTTCTGTAGTAGCAGTAATAGGGGAAGAAGTCTTCTTTTTCCCCTTTGAGGCACATTGCTTAATGGTGACAAGGGAGGTAACTCCCATGGTGGATTATTATACGTTGTGCTTAGTCAAATTCAACTCCTATTAATGAGTTATTTTTAATCCCAAAATCATTTAAGGAATACTGTTTCACCAATGGGAAGAAGGGTTGATTTTTGAAACACTAACTGATTTTATTGATGTGAGATGACCAAAAATGCATAAACAAATAAAATCACACACCATCCTTCCTCTTTTTATTTGGAATGGTGATCTTATCCTTAAACTCAGGGCATATATCCTCAATTAAAGATATTTTAAAGTCCGAACAAGCTATGTATAAAGATTCATCGGCTCTGCTGCTTCAGCAGAATATAAAGGACATACCTTGGTCATACCCAAATTGTCTTACAGAACAACGGGGGTGATAAGACTAACTTTCAATGCCCCATGCGGTGAACGAGGGAAGACGACCTGGAGTAAGAATTAAAATAACATGTAAAGAAGGTTTCTCGATAATCATTTCTTCTATTACGATTTCAACTGAAAGATTGGCCTCATCAAATAATGGAGATATTTAGGCTTGAAATTCCCCACCGTAAGTCCTAGCAACAAAATAATAGTACTTGTCAAGCAATGGAACTCGGCCATTTCTGCTTTGCATCTTATTCCAAATAAGAAACCTTGGAAATTTCACAGAAGATTGGACGATGGGGATCTCTAAAGGGGTAACACTAGGGAATCTGTATTAAAGGAACCCCATTAAGAGAATGGTGTTTGCATAATTGGAGACATCATACCTCCTGAAAGATCATTTAATGTCAGTATGATTCCATTCTAACCACACATATATATTGATTATGTCTTTGCTAGGTTAATTAATGGGATTTCTAAATATAAAAAAAAGTGAGAGAGACTACAGAAGATATAAGCATCTAACTTCAGCGAGGAACCTTTACCAAAAGCTGCATTAGGGATGATACCCTTAGACTTCTCATCATTGGTGGGTTTTGCAGGAACATTTTAATTCAATTTGATGAGTTGGGTGAAGGAAGATTTTTAAGAATCCCCAATGCATTCTTAATAGATTTTATCCAAGTTTGCTCATGCTATAGCTATAGCTTCAACGACATAAAGAGCTTAATCATTGTAAGAAAGGTCACCACAAGGCTCAATGCCTATCAATTCATAAACATATTCAATAGTGATTGTGAATTCACCACAAGATACAATGAAAGCATGGGACACTTGGTTCCATCGTAAGACCAATAACTGGAGGGCTACTTTGTTCTTGAACAAAGTAAAGTCCCTAAACCAACAAGTGTGGAGAAGACCCACCTTTTTTAGGATGAAAAAATAGGTTTGGTGGATATAGGTTGACCAATAAATAAAACCTTACGGTGAGTCTCCAAGTGCTTCGAAATCAGTTTGGGAGTAAGGGAAGTCCTAACGGTCCAACCCAAAATGAAGATTTCTAATGGGGGATACGTGTCCCTAGTCTTATCTTTCTTGTGGTTATTCCACCAATGTCAGAGTGTCAGCTTTGGATTTCAACTGGATAGAAAATGAATTACATTCTTCCCTAAATTAGTCATTTCCCCTAAAGTAGTTTGCACGACGATATAACTACAATTAGGCTTGATCCTCCGCTATCTAGGCCTATAGGGCTTGGCTGAAAACTTCTGGTTGATGGCTGGAGGAAGCCATTACTACTAACTGAAGGTTCTAAATAACAAAATGATCTGAAAATAACACAAAAAGGAAGACGACAAGAAATTACGGGTGGATATAGAACTTTGTGGTGGTTTCCCATGAGATTCAAGGGAAAATAACACATTCTCTCTCTAGAAAATCTTGAAATGTAGGTTTTAATGAAAGAAATTTCAAAGGTTTGGAAAAGTGATTAAGTGTTGGGATTTAAACAACTATGAAATAGTCGTTTGGGATGCTAACATTTTAACAAATGTTGTCTTTTGGGTAGACGAACTCTGCATAGATCACCCCAACTGGACACGTGGCAAATGGATGTAGAGATGAAAGATGATTTGACTCCATTAATTGTTGACACATGCCAAAAAGAGGACAACTTGTTTACATAGGAAAAGTATCGCGGCCTTTCAAAATGCTAGTTTGTGTTAAAAAATTTATCAGGCAAGGTTATTCACGACAGGCTTACACGGGTCAAGTTTGTTCGCAATATGTTCTCACGAATCAAGTTTGTTCGCAATGAGTTCCCATGAATCAAGTTTGTCTGAAAGGAGGTACAACATACCAATTGAAGAGTCTCGACAGTCTTAGGCAAGGATGGTCTAAACAACAAAAATTCTATTTTTTTATTTTCCAATTTTTATGAAAAAACTTTAAATAGAATTAGCCCAATAAAAGCTTGTGCACCAATTTTAAACCATTTGTCGTGAAAAAATGATTTACTCAATTTTATTTTTTAATCTAAAACATGCATCAAGGTGATACGCAGATAAAATAAGTGAAACATCCCCAACATGTCGATTTACAAGGAAAACCACGAAGGGAGAATCCTCAAATGACCAAACCAAACAGTTTGCTATGATAATATTTTACAAAAGACTAGACAATAGACTTACTCAATGACTCATCTTCCTCAGAAGCCTTGACGCTCTTCTATATTCAACCTCTCCTCCATAGCACAACGCTGGAGTCCACCCACACAAACAACCATGACACGTTAATCAACACACATCTTGATATCCACCGATGAGGCTCAGTAACCATCAATGGAGTCGGAACACGAAATCATAGTTTCTTCACCACAACACCATAAAACATGCATGGAACAATTGTTAACAAAGCATGAAAAATAAATAGTGGTGCAAAAAATACAATCTCAAAGCATATATATATATATATATATATATATATAATAAGGAGTAGAATATTGGTTACTAGTCAATAAGTTTACAACTTAATTAGTTGTGAGGATTTGGCCACATCACTAAAAAATGAAGGGATGGGATCATTTCCTACATTATACACTCTTTAGACCAAACCCAAATCGTCCTCATTCTCTCTCTCTCTATCTCTCCCCTCTTTCGTCTTTCCCCCGTTTTAGCAAAAATCCTCCCTCATTCACTCCCTCTCAAGAATCATCTTCTTCTCTGCCTCCCTCCAGCTCTGCGTACACCTCTTTTTCTCACACGCACACACAGATGTGAGCGCACACACACACATATAGACGCGTGCACACACACAGACGCACACACAACAACGGATCTGAACACTTTTTTTTTTTTTTCACGCAGTAAGATTTTCTCACACACAACAACGAATCTAAACAGTTTTGGTTTTTTTATTTGGGCGATTTGGGGTTTATACGTAAATATTCTTTTAGATCTAAACAAATATTTACTCCTATTAGGGTTTAATTAAAAAACATTTCTAATTCTGATATTTGTTTTGCTCTCAGGTACCATTGCATAAGTATTTGGTATTTCTTTATTTGGTGTTTTTTTATCTTAGGTACCATTTCACTCTAACTCTAACTCTATTTCCTTTTTTTTTTGTTTTTATAGTTTTGTGTTTGGGTAACTCAGATTTTAATGTCATGGACTAGAGTTCACATTTGAGGTAAATATCGCATAATCAAGTCTTATATTAATTAGCATTGACATTTTTTTTAGTTTTAGGTATGAGATTACAAATGATTGTGTTAACATTTGGTCGTAGATGTATTGTTCACGTCTTATATTTGAGGAAATGTTGCGTGGAAATGTTAACAAATTTTATATTTAAAAGAATTATTGAATCTAAGTATGTTAATGTATAGAACTATCGACAAAATACATATTTGAATGAATGAGGTGAGATATATTATGTCATCATGCTCGAATTGGAAGGTTATAATCTTCTTTTCAATGGTTGTTTAGTTGTCTTATTGTTTTTTTGTCCCGTCTATGATTTTTGGCAATTACATTGTATTTATGCTCTATGTTATTTTACACAATAGTGTTGGTAGATGTTAATGTTAGTGCATTATCATTTGTTGTAATCATATTCGTTCCTTCGGGATCATTATTGAAACCAAACTACTCATTGAAAGGTATATGCGTGAGAATTTTCACTCATTGCACCAAAGTATCCAATGTTAAATTAGGTGTTTATATTTTAGACGTTTGGTGATAATAATTATTTCATAGGTATTTAAGGGTCTAATGAGATCACATTATTATATTAAGTCTTAGCTTAATCTCTGCATTTTCTTATCAGTTCCCATGTTATCATGGTGTTTTGGTAGCAATGACATAAAAACATTTTCTTGGTGTTTGTTGTATTAAATTTTGTGGGTTACCAATCAATATCGACTTTGGACTACAGTTTTCCAAAACTTGAGTTGTAAAGGGTTATCGATAGCTTTGGCGATGATGTGTTTCTATTTCATCATATATATAAAATAAGGAGTAGAATAGTTACACTATTCTATAAGTTTATAAACTAAGTAGGGGTTGTGATGAAGCCACCAAAGGTATAAATTAAGGGTTGAGATTGATTTATTACCCTTTACTCTTTTGCCCCTTTAATTTTGGGTTTTTCCCTTCTTTTGCCTCACTAATATTTGGTCCCCCTCTTTTACTTTAATTCTAAATCAAGGCTAAATTAGGAAGTGCACAAAAATACGCACATATTTCATCTCTTCTTATTTGGTTCCCCTTTCTATTGACCCCGTCTAACTCTCTCTCCCTCTTTTGCTCGACTTTGAAAAATGAGGTGTGATATCATCTTCATCTTCTCGGTTCTTCATCTTCACCATCGAGGTATGATTTTTAGCTTTGTGTTGTTCATCTATGTTTGGGTTTCATTTTGAATCGCTGGGTTTCATTTTTAGCTAAGTTTAAGTGTTGTTTGCTCTTGAATCATTATTGATTGAATCCATTGTTATTATAGCGTTGTTGAATGAATCCCCTCTTCATTTTGTGTTTTTGATTAAATCATTGGAGTAACTTCTAGATCTAAGTTTTTTCCTTATGTGTCATTCATTTTGAGTTTTGAAAGATAAGAGTTTGAATCAAATTGTTCAGCATTACATGTTTTGGAAGATAAGAGTTTGAATCACACAGGTACGTGTTATTAGATTTTAGTTTATCATTTGATAGAAACACTTAAACTTAGTAGTGAAAAAGCTACTAAACCTAAACCTGTTTTTTACTTAGTTGAAGATCCTTTGATGTTTAAGTAAACCTGTTTTTTACTTTATACGTGATAGGGTCGTCGCTTAAAAATTAAGTCAAAATTAAATATTTAAACGCTGTTTGAAAGAAATGAACATCTCCCTTCGATTATTTTAACTTGTTTTCATTTTTTATTGTTGATTGAATCATTGGAGTAGCTTGTAGCCCTAAGTTTTTTCCTTATGTGTCATTTTGAGTTTTGGAAGATAAGAGTTATAATCACATGGTCCAGTATTACATTTCATTACAATTCAGTTTTAGTTTTTTCTTATTCTTTTAATTATCTTTTATATGTTACTCTTCACAGGTATATATTCATATTATTCAAATGTGAACCCGAGCATAGATGTGTGTTATTATGTTTTAGTTTGTCATTTGTTAGCAACTCTTGAACTTAGTTGTGTAAAAACTTCTATTTATAAGCATTTTGGTAATGCATACTGAAAAACCTTTTGTCAAGTTTCTCACTAATTGGTATAGGTAACAATACTCAACTGAACTACCAGGATGATATGTCATTGTGATTCCTCATCCACTTTAGAATATGTATTATTACGATGTTGCTTATACTTAAGCATTCTAACTCGATAGATTCTGTGTAGCACGGTTGGCTTATGCTGCTAGCACGATTGGATCCATTCCATTGCATCGTGCACCAAGCATAGGGAACTCAGTAATGTCTGAACTCTTAATTGAGGAAGGAGCAGTGGTTGATGTTGTTGATAAGGCAGTACAAGCATAGGGAACTCTTACTTATTTTTGGTTTGTTGAATAAGTGGGTGAATGTGATATCAATATTTTCTCGCAGTTGATTTTAATAACATGATTTGCATGTTTTAATCTAACGGAACAGATTTTTCATGGATGAAAGTGTCTCGGTGATCCTATATTTTCATGGGTGAAGTACTACCATTTGTAGAAGAGTTGACATTAAATAAGGATCTGATTCATTTAACTATCTAGGCGATCCTATATTTAAATGAATGCCTGGAGTCGAGCATTTACAGTGCAGATAAAGCCAAATCTAAAATGAAGGGTGGCAAGGAATTTTTTTTATCTATAGCTGGTAGGTGGAGCTGGTCAATTATGTGATTATCCTTATTGTCCAATATATCTTCATGTGTTATAAATGGCGTATGGATATATTGAAAAATTCCAAATGTGGGTGATGAATTTTATTTGGTCTGATCAACTCATAAATCGAAACCAATTACTGTTTCTTGGGAGGCAGTGTGCACAAACAGGTGTTTTGACAGTTTGGGGGTGAAAAATGTTTGCATTTTAAATCGTGTTGCCTTAGTTATGCAAACACGGGTTGTTCTTTAGCAGGATTCTCCTTGGTTCAGCTTCCTCCAATCACAGTTCCAGTCATTTGTTGATCCTTACTTTTCTTATTCAGTTTGACATAGGTTTAAAGAAGCATTGAACATCATAAAGTTGAACCCAAATTGGATTGTTGGAGATGGAAGAAGTATTTACTTTATATATGACAATTGGCTTGGGTAATCAGTTGTGGATGTTCTGGGATGGACTCCATATGATCATCGAATGATGTGTTTGGCAGAGTCAATCCCTTACCATGTATCTTTCTCTAAATTTTATATATATATATATATATATGGTGGATTGGATTAACTTTTAGCTTTGTGTTTCCTTCTTTTTGCAGGTTATATATAGTGGATTGGATTAAATGGAATTGACTTGAAATCATTGGTATGTAATGACACTCAGTTTTATTTTAAATTCACTTCAGTACTCTATTTTATTTTTGATTCACCTTTTTTTTCAATTTGTTAATATTGTAATCTTTTTGACTCGCTATCATACATTTTTGTTCTAAAAGAAGTTATCCATTAAAAGATGCCATATCAACCCCATGGTTTGAAATAAAACCCATACTCATGAATTGCTCGAAATCATCACGATATGGAAACCTAGCTATAGTAAACTTATGTTCTCAGTCTTAGATGATCTGTCTCTACCGTTCCAGTAGGTGAAAACTCAGTAAGCCTCTTCCCTTGCCCTCCTCTAGAACTCGAACCTTGACTTGATGTGAAACTACCCAGTCATTGACCCATGGTGAGATGAAAGTAGAAATGAATATGGAATGGGAGGATAAGAAAAAGTGAGGAAGGAATGAGGACTAACTCGGGATAGCTTTAATAGTGATGCATCTATGCTAATTTGTAGCTACCCTTGCACTACATAATAGGTACTTGGTATAACTCATTTTTCCCCTTTTTCTTCATGTGTAAATTATTTCTCAATTATGGTAGTTCATACTATTGTTGTGAAGTGTAGTTAAAAAGTGAGATTTTGTTCTTCATACTGAGTATTTGTAATGTTCTTTCTCATGTGTAATATATTAATTTTGATAACCTTTTTATTTACGCAAGAACCTTTCTTGGGTAGATATAATGCAACATAGTACATCGCACAATAGTGATTTATAAGGATGGGTATTTTTGAGTCATCCTTTTTTTATATACGCCTTGCATGAAAATTGAAAATACAATGCTTTGTTTAGTATCTTTAATTGATTATGAAAGTCGATCCCGAAGTTAAAACAATCATACTCTAAGACATCTATTTTTTTTTTACCATTTCTTCAACTAATATAATCTAAGTTTAGCATAACAATGTGTAATTAGGCATGCATCCTGATGTTTAATGTTTTAGTTTTACATATGAGACTAAGTTTTCACTCCTTTTCATTCATTCGCATGTCATATACGATGGGTTGAATTAAGTTAACTCTAAATGCAGTGGTATGTCGATCGGTGAGGAGAGAGAAAATAATGCATTTGTGGTTTGTAAGTTATGAAGCATAACAATGTTATTCCGAACGGTCACTTCAAGAAGCACTGGAAAAACTATGTAAGGACATGGTTTAACCAACCTGCCTGCAAAACCAGGAGAAGAATCGCTAGACAAAAGACGGTTGTGATGATCTTCCCTCGACCTACAGCTGGCCCACTGATACATCACGAATATTGCATATTTGCACCCTTTATCTTTATGCATTCTAGAACTTTTACGTTCTTAATGTCTATATTTATGCTCGTTAACCAGACAACCTCGGATTTGGACATATATATGTTTTGAAGGGGTTAATTGTGCTTTTGTAGGTATTGGAACACTAAAAGTGAGGTTCGGTTGTATTTCGGAGAAGTTCCGTCGTAGAAATCTACTACAAGGGAAATTTGGTCTTTTTAAACTCACTATTTTTTATGGAATGAAGTTACCAACATGTAGATCATCAAATTATCTTTTCGTGGCCACTAACCGTGCGTTATTCTAACTCCGTATGTGAAAGTTATGCCCATTCTCGAAAGGTTTCAGTATTTTCTTCTACTTCAAGGGCATTTTGGTAATTTCATACTATATAATTTGGAGGGTTTCAATACATAATCATTTAGATAATTGAATTAGCTTTGTGTCGGTTCTGGCAACACGTCATTTTCATTCCGTATGAGGGAGTTATGGCCATTTCCGTGCAACGCGTCAAAATTGGTTCCGAGGGAAAGGGGGTTGTCTCCAGCCCAAGGCAAATTCCAAAAGTGCTTTCGATCGGTCCCAAACATGAGGTCGACTGGGCCCATCAGATATGGACAAAAATTGACTTATTTTGTGTGTTTTGACTTGGTTTTGTAGGGGGTTTGTTTTGGGGTATAAATATAATGTTGGGGGCTTTTATTTGGGAGATATATTTCATTTTAATTAGTGCTAGAAGACTTTAGGAATTTTATTTGTGGAGCTCCCCTCTCCTCCATTTCTCTTTGGGTAATACCTATTAAGGTAAGCTTTACTATTCCTTTTCTTCCTTAAGCTTTGTTTTCCTTTATTTTTCGTGCTTTGTTATTTATTTCAGGCCTAGATATTTATTGTAGTTAATTTAATTCTTGTGTGCTTTAATTAATTAGTTGTTTTAATTAATGCTTTTATTTATGTGTAGTGGTTAGTTTAATCTAGGTTGTGTTGGATTGAACTCACCTAGGGTTGACATGTTGCTTTGCTTTGGTGAAGGAGTTTACGGTTTTATTTCGAATGCGTTGTCCTAGTTATTACGCCTAGAAGATTTGACGGGGTATATCAAGTATGCTCCATGCTTACGACCTTGCATGCGTAACTTTTGGGGTATTTGTTGACGCAAAAATCTTATTAGACTTTTATACGAATTTAGGGGTGTGACAACTCTTGATTTAATTAACTTTCGAAACGAGACACAGTCTTAATAACTCGTCGACCCATGTAACCATTTTATACTAATTAACTCGGGGTGAGGGATATTCGACGCAACCTATAGTTTTTATTCACTTTGTTAACATAGTTTAAATACACTCGCCTAGTTTAATCTTTTCTCTTTATTATCTTTTCATTTTTGTTAAAATTATCTTTTACACTTTTAATTATGAATATTAAACCAATTAAATTCTAGCAACTCGTCTCTGTGGATTTTTGATACCCAGACTTGGCCGCTATACTCACCCGTTGACTGTAGTCATAAGTTTAGATTTTTGTATAGTTCAGGTGAGCCGAATTCAAAATAACCGGCGCGTAAGTGACTCTCGCGCCGCGGCAAAATCCTGCCTATCAAATGGCGTCGTTGCCAGGGACTAGTTTGTTTTTGACTTTATTTGATTTAGTATTTCATAGTATTTTCTTTCTATTTGTATTATTTGCTAATATTTTTGCCAGACTTCCACATTTGGGCACTTAGAAACGCTCAAATTTATCCCACGCGCACCTACTTTGTGAAATTCGCCACTTCGAGCCATTTTTGGGGTAGGAATGTTTTATTCCAATTCTTTCGCTAATCATTGTTATAATTCTCAAAATTCCCGCGAACCTATGACTTTCGGTTAATACTTAGAATCCCAAAGTATTACAAATTCAAATATGACTTTGGGCGAGTATAACGAAAGTCAAAATTTGGGTTTTTGGAATTTCGATGATGATGATTATGATTTTGGGCCTTTACCTCCTTATAATAGGAATTTTGAAACGAATTCGAATAGTTTTCAAAATTGATATAATAATGAGTTTAAGTTTAAGTCCGATAGTAATTTTCAAAGTTCCCATTTTCAAGGATTCTCTCCTCGACCTATGACATTCGGTGATGGTTTACGTATGTATGAAAATGACAAAATTGAAAATCTTTATCGGGAAGAAAATCATTGTTGGGAGCAAGACTTGGATTTACTATTCAAATTCGACGACGATTTTTCTTTCGAGACTTTCGAAGTCGAGGAATGTTTTAAACCAAATGAGGAATTTGTGCCTACTTTGGAACAAAGCATTGTCGACTTTTCCCATTGCATAATAGATATTGAAAGTGAGGATGAAAATGACGTAATATCTATTTGCAATGAAATGATTTATTCTTTGGCACCCAAAGAAGAATATTTCATTGAAAATGATATTATTTCCTTCGAAACTCAATCTTCATGCGATGATGTTTCATCTCATGAGTTTGAATTTCTTTCATCCCCATTTTCATTCTCTGTTATCACACCGTCACAAGTATTCGATGATTCGGTTTCAAACTTTAATGTTTTAAACCTTTTCGACGATGAGGAGTACTTGTTCTAGTCGTCCTCCACAATCGCATCTTTGCCTTTGTGTGCGCCACCTCCCATTACACTTGCTAAATCCTTGGGAGGATTTTTGGATTTTCTCGGTCCCCTCATGTTTTTGTCACCCGTTCAATCCAAACCCCCCATCGTCCCTCCAAAACTTTTAATTGACGACGGTTCATTTCTTCCGCCTTACACATGCCTTCCGTTGTTCAAACGAAATTCATACTTTTCAAAAGGCATGCTTGTATATGAGGGTACACCGGTAATCCTCCAAAGTCAAATATTTCTTATGGTGGACCCTCAGCTATATATACTTCTAGTGTACATTTAATGTGAAGTCTAAATTGTAGGTTGTATATAGTTAGCTTTTTATTATTTCTCTCTTTAGTTTTTTCTTCCTTTTTAATATATTCTAGTGTAATTAGTTAACTGTTTGTCATTTGTTTTTTCTATGCTCGGTACTAACTTGTTTTGTAAATTCTTTGGACTTGTTCTTATGGGGATCGCTCCAATTTTGGGTAATATCGCTCTTTTCCTCTCTTTGACTTGGTTCTTAATTTACATTGAGTACAATGTCAAGTTTTAAGTTAGGGGGTGTGGGATATTCTATCCATTTCTTATTTTAGTCCATGGTTTTGCTCACATGTTAGTTACTTAGTATGCTTTTCTTAGAAAAATTAAAAATTTCAAAAAGATTTTCTTTCTTTTTTCTCCTTTATTGGGCATTTTGCCTTTGTTTCTGATGATAAATTTCAATAATTGCCCGATCCAATTGACAACCCAATGATGCATATTCTCGATTTTAGAAATTATTAGACTTTAGTCTAGATTATTGATATTATGAATAACTTCATGAATTAAACTTTAATACCATGAGCACATGCACTTTCCTTGCTATTATTATTTGGTTTAAGATTTTTATAACTCGGTAATCTTTTGTTGCATTGTATATACTTACACCGAGTAAGCTTTGTATCTTTCGTCATTTGTGAGTGTTATACATTATTCTTTCCTCTTTAAAAACGTTGAATTCGTTGGTAATCTCTCTATTCTTTCATTTGACCGTTCATTAATTGAGTTCATACTTGACATGTGTTACTTGAGCATGATTTTCATATATTATTTTGACTCGAGAATTACGTAAACTTTCGAAAATGATCATAGGCCATCTTTATTATATCACCCATATTGACCTTGACCTCACCTTATATGTTTACCCTCGTCAACCCCTTTGAGCCTAAATATTTTCATAACCCAAAATCCCATAACCAACTACAAATTGGAGTTTTAGCCCATATAAACACTTTTCATACCTTTGTTTGGAATGTTACTTGGGATTAAATGTTGTTGTTATGATGTCGGTTGCAATTTAGGCATATGGGAGTTTGAAAAGTAAAGAAAAGAAAGTAGCGAAAAAAGAGAAGAAAAAGAGAAAGCAAAAGCAAAAGAAAACAAAATAAAACATGAGAAAAAGAAGAAAAGAAAAGAAAGAGAAAGTTGTAAATGTTGTGTATAGTATTCAATAAGCTTTGATCACTCTCCCCGATGATATATGTAATGCTTGTTTGGAACTTGTTTTCCAATTTTGATATTGCCCGCTATTTCCCATTATTCCAAGTTTTCATTCCGAACACTTTGAATTCGTACATACATTCCTTTCATTTCGTACCCTAGCCTAGCCTACATTACAACACTATACACGTCCTATATGATCTTAAATAGATATAATTTAAAAGTTTAAATAGTTTCCATAATTTGGGAAAATGCATTTTGCCTCCTTTAATGAGCGATATCCTTTCATTGAGATTACAGTTTTTCATATTATATATAGCGTTCTTCATTTGTGACATGTGCGCTGCTTAGTTTCCATTTACATTTACTCCTTACGCCCGCATGTCCCGTGTGTTAGCTCCCTATTTCGAGTGAATTCACTTGATGAGTGTAATGCCCGTGAGGATTGAATATATGCTTTCTTTATTTAGTATCCGATCTATATAATTTTTTTCCAAATCACACTTTGCAGGTGCCCGCTCCCCTCCCACATTTCAAGGTTTCAATTCTATGAGGTGCATTCTATATTGTTAATGATTCAGACTTTTGTGTGAATTCATTCACTTTGCTAATAATGCGTATGAAATCTTTTTCGCTTTTGTTGAGCTTGTCGCATGTTTTTTGGGCATATATTTGAGGAAACCATATGATGCTTGTGGGTTTCATCCCTGAAAACCTTCACGAGATGACACTCGTCCACTAGGGTAACCTAGGGGTTTAACGGCTTATTGCATATGCTAAATGCAATCGTGTTCCCTACGAAAGCGGAAATTATATTTCGATGCATATATACGTTTTGTATTTCCTTCTGTGGACTGGTTTTGTTTGTTTGATCACTATACATCACAAATATTGATATTTACGCCCTTTACCTTTATGCATTCTATCACTTTTACGTTCTTAATGTATATATTTATGCTCGTTAACCAAACAACCACGGATTTGGGCATATATTTTGTTTTTGAAGGGTTTAATTGTGCTTTTGTAGGTATTAGAACACTAAAAGTGAGGTTCAGTTGCATTTCGGAGAAGTTCCGTCATAGAAATCTAGTTCAAGGTCAATTTGGTATTTTCAAACTCATTATTTTTTATATAATGAAGTTACTAACATGTAGATCATCAAATTATCTTTCTATGGCCACTGACCGTGCATTATTCTGACTCCGTATGTGGAAGTTATGCCCATTTTCGAAAGGTTTTGGTATTTTCTTCTACTTCAAGGGAATTTTGGTAATTTCATACTGAATAATTTGGAGGGTTTCAAAATATAATCATGTAGATAATTGAATTAGCTTCGCGTCGGTTCTGACCACGCATCATTTCGATTCCGTATAAGGGAGTTATGGCCATTTCCGTGCAACACGTCAAAATTGGTTCAGAGGGAAAATAGGGTTGTATCCAGCCCAAGGAAAATTCCAAAAGTGCGATCGATCAGTCCCAAACATGAGGTCGACCTGGCCCATCAGATATGGACGAAAATTAACATATTTTGGGTGTTTTGACTTGGTTTTGTAGGGGGTTTGTTTTGGGGTATAAATAATATGTTGGGGGCTTTTGTTTGGGAGATATGTTTCATTTTAATTAGGGTTAGAAGACTTTGGGGATTTTATTTGTGGAGCTCCCCTCTCCTCCATTTCTCTTTGGGTAATACCCATTAATGTAAGCTTTACTAGTCATCTTCTTCCTTAAGCTTTGTTTTCCTTTATTTTTCATGCTTTGTTATTTATTTCAAGCCTAGATATTTGTTGTAGTTAATTTAATTATTGTTTGCTTTAATTAATTAGTTGTTTTAATTAATGCTTTTATTTATGTGTAGTGTATTGCTTACGACCTTGAGTGCGCAACTTTTGGGGTATTTGTTGACGCAAAAATCTTATTATACTTTTATAAGAATTTAGGGGTGTGATAACTCTTGATTTAATTAACCGTCGAAACGAGACGCAGTCTTAATAACTCGCTGACCCATGTAACCATTTTATACTAATTAACTTGGGGTGAGGGATATTCGACGCAACCTATAGTTTTTATTCACTTTGTTAACATAGTTTAAATACACTCGTCTAGTGTAATCTTTTCTCTTTATTATCTTTTCCTTTTTGTTAAAATTATCTTTTACACTTTTAATTAGGAATATTAAACCAATTAAATTCTAGCAACTCATCTCTGTGGATTTTCGATACCCGGACTTGGCCGCTATACTCGCCTATTGAGTGTAGTCACAAGTTTAGGTTTTGTATAGTTCAGGTGAGACGAATTCAAAACGACCGGCGCGTAGGTGACTCTCGCGCCGCGATAAAACCCTGCCTATCACGCAGTTTGTCCTATTGTCCATGGACATACATTAAAATACAACATGAAAGTCAGGGCAGGCAGGGGATTTTTTCTCAAGGAGTTCCAGGCTACAGGCATTCCAAAGAAACTTGCCGCAACCATTGGCATTTAAGTTGACCATCGATGCAGGAAATGTTCTCTAGAGTGTCTATAGACTAATGTCTAGAGGTCGAAGACATACAAGTACAAATTATTTGTCTTCCCAAGGTGTGCTCCCAAGTTCAAGGATGGTGATTCTGCTCTAGAAGAATAGGTAACAGCCACTCAAGTCCAAGGAAGTTTCATGCTCATTGTACGCGAGATAACCTCTGTGGATTTAGTTAAGGTCACAAACGATATGAAGGCATTTAATGCGTACTTCAAACTGCGTATTGAAAGGACTAATGCACAACATATTGGTGTTAGACTCCAGAGGGCAGTAGAGGCTGAAAAGGAAGATTATCATTTTACGAGTACCTCATGGATTTAAGATCAGGTTGTCATTTTTGTTCTTTTTTTTGTTTTCCTCACAAGTTTTCTCTATACAACATAAGCTTTTGTTTTCCATCTGCATTTTCTTTCTGAATTTTTTGGGGGATTTAAACTCTATGTGTTTCTCGGCTCTCTCTCTCTTATAAAATTTAGGAGAATTTGAATGAGAGTTTGGGATTTGATGACATCCCAATTTTTCGTGTCAGACAAATAGATGAAAAAGAGCCGCACTAGAAGGGCTTTTGCCACCTGATTACCACCTCTCTCGTTTTAGAAGCATGCTTTCAATTTCACTTTTTTCTGAAACTGGAATAAATGGAAAGATTGGATACAACAAAGACGTATCCAGTGACAAAACCCTGCTGGTAACGAAGCCAACACTCAGAGAATAGGAGAGGAGGAGAGGGGGGACATTACAGATGGAAAGTTGTGCGTAATCTGCCATACGAGGAGGGGAAGATCTGCATTCAATCTGTGTGGGCACGTGGTCTGTTTTCAATGTTGTGCACTATCAGTGGAACGTGAATTAGTGCCTAAATGTCCTATGTGCAGATAGTCAATCTGAAATTCAGTGAGGTTATACGATTCAGTGGGCTAAATAGAGGTCAGACCCTAATGTGTAAAGTGGTTGAAAATATTGTTTAAACATTTCAAAAAAGGTTTGGAAAAAAATCCTACAAGGTTTGAAGTTGATGAATAATAATGTAGAAGTTTAAATGATAAAATGATCACCAAAGAGTTGCAATTTTTTAGTGTGGAAAAACTATGTGAATGAGATGCTTAGTGTGAATTTTAGTGTATATATTAGTTAAATTATTACTTTTATATTTCCATATATTTTTACTGTGAAGGAGATGCTCGGTGAATGAGATGCTTACTGTGAATTCCATATATTTTTCGTTTGTTTTTTATAAATAGATAATATGTTTGATCATTCACAATAACAGTTTAGTTTTTGTTGGTATGATATTTTCACTTGAAATCACTTTAAAAATTATAGTTCATTGTTGGTTAGTTGGCTTTATTTGAGGTTGTATGCTATGATGGGCTTTTTAGAATTGTAAAAAATAGTGATCAGCATATATGTGCTGCTCAAACAGGAGATTGATATATAATAGTGGAAAATAATGTTATCCTAACCAATTGTAATAAGTGTTATTTGAAGTATGTTTCTTAGTGAAGTCAGACTTGGGAAAAGGCAATACGACATGGGCTAAAATAGGAAGGTGGGGTACATTTGTCTTAAGACGAGGCTTTTTATTTTAAGTCGACTTATGAAAGCATGAATGAATCTTTTACATGATTTATCAACTCCCCTGTTTACACTCCATTTCGATTTAGTTTGAAAGGATTTGGATAATTACCCATATGTTTTAATTATTAGATTTAGTTTAAAAGGAATGAATAGTATTTTCACATTCTATCATACAAGTGCCAATTGTATGGAACCAACAAATGTTGAAGTGTTGTATTGAAGTATTATTTTTCAATATACTTGGTATTATTCATATTTGCACTCTATTATTTTTTTTAAGTAAATTTGGTAGAAATAGTAAAAAGTGAACCCAAGAACATTACATTCAAAGAGGGATGTTTATATTATAATAATTTACTTTTTTGTGTAGGGTTTAAAAGGTGAGAAGGTTTCAAAGAGCGGTGGAGATGAAGCGAGAATATTTTTGGTAGTGAAATTTTTTATTTATCGTGTAACCATATTTCCATTTGAAAATTTTGTATACTGAATACACTTTTATGGAATATTTTGACATGTCCTTTATACACTAAAAAAATTATGTCCCTTTTGCACTACATACAAATGGTTGTAGAGCATGTTGTTAGTGACATTCACAACAGTAGAAAACTAGACATAACACACGATTTTTTTAATTGCACCATGTGTCCCTTAACTCTTACACAATAAACAAGTTATTGACACACCACAATTGTCTCATTTTCTTTTCGAAAACCCGAGGAAATTAAGAAAACATGTATAAAAAACAATTCATAAAAAATTCTACTTTAAAGTAGGCAGTTTGGTTTTTTCATTGCCGAATTTGGTTCGTGTAAGGTTTTTTCGTTAATTTTTCAATTTCGCGTATAAGTTCTTGGACTACTTATTATTTGTTAAACAAGGTGGATAGTCCTATAAATAAAGGATATTATGACTGATTTTTTTAAAATTACACTTTGTTTTCTCGGGGAATGAATTTTTTGTCATTTTACAGTTACATACTTTGGAAATTTTTGTCGTTTTGCGATTACATATTTTGGAAATTTTCGTCGTGCCTTCAGGCACGGGCATTCCGCTAGTATATATATATATATATATATATATATATATATATATATATATATATATATATATATTTGTGTGTGAATATTTGATCTTAAACTAGTTGGGTGTAAACTAGGGTTTGTGCTTGGAAAAATTAATCAGAAATGACTAAGGAAACTTTGAAGAAATCTTAGGACATTTTATCAACCCCAAGGCATGGAAATATTCTCTCCCATAACTGTTATTCCTCACTACATAAAAAGGTGGGAAATCTGATAACATGGAGTAGTGAGAGTAGTGGGAAAAACTGTATTTTTGAAAAGCGTGTCGGGTCGTTCGAATGACATGGTACCTCGTTCGAACGACGTACCCTTTCTCATTCGAACAAAAATTGAACAAGTTATCTAATGATATTCTAGAGCGACTAAATCTTTTTAAAATTAGCCTCGTTTAAAGTTCATTCGAACGAGGGTACTAATCTCATTGGAATGACCTTTGAACGAGTTATCGAACGAGATTCCAGAAAGACCAAAGCTTTCAAAAATTAACCTTGTCTGATATCTCGTTCGAATGAGACAGGACGCTTGTTCTAATGACTTATAATAATAGTTCTAACGACCATTCAAAAAAATATATTTTTCTTTAAAAAAATATAGAGTCGTTTTAAAAACATATAAAAATAATCATAACACCCAAAAATAAAATATCTACGGCTCAAAATAAAATATGCATTCATACCTGAGAGATCCTTAGAGCGTTGATAACGAAAGGTGGAATGAAACATGAAATGATTATGTTTTCTCTTTATCTTGGCCGCTAAGTCTTCAAAAAACATGTCATAGGCTTGAAAGGTCACAAACCCAAGTCCTAACCAATGACTTAAAATGTTTTGTTTGGAATTAAGCCAATGCATACAAATTGATTATATTGGAAATTTGTCCTTACAAATCTCCCAATTTGGCTATTTCAAGACAAGAAAACTACTATGGGCCATCAAGCTCAACAAAAAGACTCAATCCGAACCCAAAAAGGAAAAAAGTACAACTCGGTCAACTCATACTTTGAGTAGCTTTGCTCTTGTGTAAACTTTACCGAATCATTGCAAACATGCATATTTAAACATACCTTTAAATGCATAGAGAATGTAATAGTATAAATTTTCATATGAGTAAACCCTCCCCCTTTGTCTAACAATGTCTACCAAAGTTAGGATGTCTCCCCCTAAGGAAAAAATCTCCCCCGGACTATGATTGAGATACCACTTCTACCCCTTTTGATCAGAAATAGACAAAGAATAAAGGCGCATAAAAGAACTAATTTCTCCCCATTTAAACCAATTCTCTCCCTAAATGAAACAAGGGATACTAATTAAGGAAAAAAATTATATCATGCAATGGTGTGAAGAAAGAAACAAAGCAACTCGATAACACATGCAAAACTAATCCAAACAGTGAACAAAAGGTACCAACTTTGATGCAATAACAAATGATACCAACTTAAATGTAATATGTTCAACCTAGGATACCAAAGTAAACAAGAAACAAAAGAGCTATCAAAATGAACATATAGCATACCATTATGAAATATAGGATTAAATAGATGGCATACATGGACTAGATGCAAAAGAAAATACTCAAAACAAAAGATACTATATATATATATATAACACATAAGACACTAAACACAATTGAAAAATGTGTAAATGAGGTGTGTGATACCGATTTAAATTAACTCGTAAGTTTCTAAGTAAACCTTATTTAATTAGAGTCTATTCTTAAAAAAATTAATTTATCCCCTAAACATGCATCTAAATGTTATAAATCATTCAAACCATGCATGCAAAATAAAGACGACCGATTAAAAAAAAACTTTTCGGGTAAAACCTTTTATAACACTTTGAAGAATGCACAAGACCTTTGACTTACATACAACCTGATAATCGCCCACAAGTGTGTAATGCACGGTGCCTTTAGCAAACCTTCAAAGATATGAGAGACAGCGAAATACCCTACAGGTGTCGGTTCGTCGTCTTCGGCTCGTCCATGCGCAGAATGACTACGCTCGGTATCCACCGATCAAATATGGAGAGGCCTTCTCCACAGAGATTGAACAAAAGCAAAGTAGTGTTCTTGAACACCAAAACAATTCACCAAAGCATATGGGATTTTTGTGAACTGAAAACAAAAAGGGATTAAACTCTAAAAGAAGAAGTAAAAAAGGATTCTGCTATTTCACAGTTTTCTGTCTTTCAAAACGCTAGGACTTCTTAATGAAAATGAAACCATTTAATGAGTATTTATACAAAAATGCGTTGCCTCGGTATTAGAGCTCGTTCGAACGAGATAAGAATGTCGCTCGAACGAAGAACACGTATCAATCGAATGAGATCGCGCGACATGCTTATCTCGTTCGAACGACAGTGCTATATCATTTGAACGACTGTTGCGTCAAAAAAATATTATTTTAATGTTCGCTCCAATACTTAAAAAAAATACTCATTCTCAAATTTTGACGAAAAAGTCCGCTCCAAAACTTAGAAAATATTTTGTAAAAATATTCCAAACGCTCTAAGTGGAAAGTTAAGGTATTTAAAACAAAACCTTACCAAAGAAAACTTCGTGGAGTCTTTTTGATGAAGAACTTGATTAATTCGGATCCGTCTTTGATGTAGAATTCTCTTGAATGCTCTTCGACGGTGTAGCAATATACGACATAATAAATTGATAACGGACTTATAAAAATATATCCTTACAAATCTCCCCCTATGTCTATGCCGGTACATACATAAAAATATCCGAATTATCAAAAACCAAACTGCCTATACAAATCTACCCTCCCATGACTAAATTTGTAAGTTCTCAAACTGTTCTTCAAAAATCTTCATCAAATCTCAAAGCTTTTCTCATCAAGGTGTGCAACATAAAACATCTTCAATCTTTGTACCTACACACATGAGATAAAGAAAAATACCTTTGTGACGCATCAAGTTTGAAATGATATAAGAGTAAATCAATCAATATAATCAAATCTCCTCCATGATGCAAAAACTCCCCCAAAACATGATAATTATTTCTCCCCCTTTTTATGATGTCCTCAAATAGACAGATCAGAAGAAAAAATCAAAACATGGAGTGTCACGACAAAATGCATAGAAAATATGGATTAAACTACGCGCATGCAAAGTTATGTCTCAAAAACTTTCACAAACTATTTTTGAATTTTTTGAATTTTTCATACAAAAATACGATTCCAAAAATTACACCATGAATTTAAACTTAAACAACCAAGTCATGGAAATGAAATGAATGGGTGTGAACACATTCGATAGGTAAATAAACTCAATCAATCATATGTACTTGATGAATACATGTACTCCTAACAAATGAACATCAAAAGTATCCTTAGGTGTAAAAAATTGTTGAATTTAGATGACATTGCCTTATGCAAATCAACAAATCAAAGTCAAAGTGATTTCCACACCAATGACGTCCAAAACTATTTAGCGTTTTTTCAAGACTTTCAAGGATGTGCAAACCCGTTTTAATTCTCAATTCAAACTCCCTCATATATATTTTCTTTTAGAGGTGTATAAACTAAATTCTCAAACTTTGGAGAATTGTTGCAAAAAAACTAATTGGCCCATAATTGGCATGAATTTCTTTTTATTGCCTTTGAATTTTTTCGGGCTCTTTTAAACCTCTTTGGACCCGGGAAAATAAAATTACTCAATTTTTTAGGTCCAATTAAACGGCGGCTTAATCAAAAAGGATAAACGATAAACTTTCGTAGCCCTTCACCATTTTTAAATAAATCACACAAACTCACAAACGACTCTTACATGCACAACTTTCTTATTAAGTTTTATTGCGCTTGTTTTTTTTAAGGACATCCCAACCAACATGTGATAAGGCAAGCATAATAATCAAAAAAATCTGTGCATGTGTGCAATAAAGTAAAACATGAGTCAAACATGTAGAAAGTAATACTTAATTACATCTTAATGACTCCAAACATTATCAAGCACATGGATGAATTGACCTATTGTCTCAAAACACTATCAAATAGTCACATGAAAAATGGGATGATGTTGTGACTCGATCATCCTAAGTGTCCATCCATAAACGGTGCAAACCAAATACAAAAATCTTTTTGGATTTTTCAAAAAATTATCAAAATAAAATATTTTTGTATTTTTCAAAAGAAACAATTTATACAAAAATGATACATGCTAGCAATAGGAAAATAATGTCATCATGAAAAACATCCTATGCTAGTAAACAAGTCAAACCTCAATCGTTAGGTGCGGAGCGGTTTTTCAAAGGTGGTGCCAACTTATGAAAAACCTCCATCAAATTTTGTGAAGTTTTGACTAAAAAATTAACTTGCTCACCTAGATGTGCAAACTCTCTCATGCAGTCTCCAGGAGCATGTAAAGTATCATGTGTGGGTGCATGTGTGACATAAACACGTGTAGTAGAAAAACGTGACACATAACCCAACTTTAAAAAAAATCCCTAAGGTGTACTCTCCTTTTACAATGGGAAGAAACATATATAGGCCTAGGTATACCTTTCTCAAAAACTCTAGGATGTGCTCTCCTAATAGGAATGGGACGCCTAGATGGGTTAAGGTGAGACTCACGTGAATCTAACACTAAAGTGGGAACCGACTCGGGTGCTAATTGGGAAGTAGAAGCATCGTCATGACTTATTCCTAACTTCTCACCTTTACCCTTAAGAACCACCTTTTAAACCTTCTTAGGTGCGTTCTCAAAACTGACTTTGACATCCCTGGCACATTCAAGATCACTCTCGAGTTGGGATACATGTGTCATCAGATTAGACAACGTATTGGTCAAATCACACTTCTCCTTTCTTAAAACCTCTTTCTCTCTCTCCAAATCTAAAACCTGACGACCTAAATCTCTATTTTACTTCTTTGTTTTCAAGGTCTCGGTGTACAAATATCTAAAGGCTTTTTGGAACTCCCTTTCATCTCCACTCTCCAATTCTCTCTCATCTCCACTAGAAACACTCGAGTCATCACCGGTGCTCTCATGACCTCTATCAACGTGAGACAAAGTGGGTGTGCTCACACAACTCAAAAAATCTACACACATCCCACATGCTAAACCTTTATCAGACTCATCTTCCTCATCACCCTCACTATCTATAAGTGTGGCGGTCATAGGAGTCTCTTTTCCCTTTCTCCTTATCCTAGTAGGACACTGTTTAGTTATGTGCCCTTTGCCCTCACACTCAAAGCACCTGATCTTATCCTCCTTGTCACTATCTTTGGCCTCTACTTTCTTTTTATATTACTCAAAAGATCTCTTTTTATTGGAAGAATTTTCTTTTTTCATTTTGAGAATTTTTTTAAAAAAAATCACAAGCATGGCCACATCATCGAAATCAAACTCACCTTCAAAATTGAACTTACAAACTTTTTCTTTCTTTTTCTTAAAATGAGTCTTTAAAGCAACGCCTTTATCCTTAGCCTTAATGGTTTGGGAAAACATGTCTATCTCAAATGTTTGAAGGTCTCCTACAAGTTCTTCCAACTTAAGTGATTTCAAATTTCCCAAATAGTTTAAAACAATGACTTTAGGAATAAAGCGTTTTGGGAGAGATCTCAAAATATTTTTAAGGACACGCGTGCTATCATTCACCTCACCCAAGTTAAAACTGGTGTTAACAATGTCCGACAAACGTGCATAAAAATCATCAAAGCATTCAGACTCAAACATGGTGATAGTCTCAAATTGGGTGGCCAAATTTTGTAATTTTGATTCTTTAACCGCGTTCGTACCCTCAGGTGTCAATTTCAAAACATCCCATGCCTATTTAGACGTGGTGCATGTCATAATTCAGTGGAAATCTTTGGGAGTGACGGCTCCAGAAATAGCACTCAAACAACGTGAATTAAATTTAGACATTTTAAAATCATCTTCAGTCCAGGCTGATACGGGTTTTAAAGAGGTGATATTTTCAACGGTGACTGTGGGAGAAGTCCACCCATTTTCGCAAAGGAACCAAACATGCTCGTCAATGGATTTTAAACTAGATTTCATGCGAGCTTTTCAATAAGCATAATTAGACCCGTCAAAAATAGGCATCTGATTATATAAGTGCTCCATAAGAAAATTTGTGATTTTTCACAAAACTGATTTTTCAAAAAAAATCAATATCACACGATTTTACAGAAAATAGGAATACGCAATAAATTAGCGCAACCTGCTCTGATACTAATTTGAAAATTGTGTAAATGAGGTGTGTGATATCAATTTAAATTAATTCGCAAGTTTCTAAGTAAACCTTCTTTAATTAGAGTCTATTTTTAAACAAAATTAATTCAGCCCCTAAACATGCATCTAAATGTCATAAATCATTCAAACCATGCACGAAAAATAAAGACGACCGATTCAGGAAAAAACACCCTTTAGGGTAAAACCTTTTATAACATTTTGAAGAATTCACAAGACCTTTGACTTACATACAACCCGATAATCGCCCATAAGTGTGTAATGCACGGTGCCTTCAGCAAACCTTTAAAGATACGAGAGATAGTGAAATACCCTCCAGGTGTCGGTTCGTAGTCTTTGGCTCGTCCACACGCAGAATGACTATGCTCGGTATCCACCGATCAAATATGGATATGCCTTCTCCACAGAGGTTGAACAAAAGCAAAGTAGTGTTCTTGAAGACCAAAACAATTCACCAAAGCATATGGGATTTTTGTGAATTGAAAACAAAAAGGGATTAAACCCTAAAAGAAGAAGTAAAAAAGGTTTCTTCTTGTTTTTGTAGTTTTTTATCTTTCAAAATGCTGGGACTTCTTAATGAAAACGAAACCATTTAATGAGTATTTATACAAAAATGCGTTGCCTCGGTATTAGAGCTCGTTCGAACGAGATAAGCATGTCTCTCAAATGAAGGACACGTGTTAGTCAAACGAGATTGTCTGACATACTTATCTCGTTCGAATGACAGTGTTATGTCGTTTGAACGACTGTAGCGCCAAAAAAATATTATTTTAATGTCCACTCCAATACTTAGAATTCTCAAATTTTGACGAAAAAGTCTGCCCCAACACTTAGAAAATATTTTGTAAAAATATCCCAAATGCTCTAAGTGGAAAGTTAAGGTATTTAAAACAAAACCTTACCAAATAAAACTTTGTGGAGTCTTTTTGATGAAGAACTTGATTAATTCGGATCTGTCTTTGATGTAGATTGCTCTTGAGTGCTCTTGGACGGTGTAGTGGTATATGATGTAATAAATTGATAATGGGCTTATAAAAATATGTCCTTACAACAATAATCTTTTCACACTCGTATGGTATAAATGTGTCTATACAAACATGTGATGAAGGGAGTGGAGGGGTGTGAACTAGATACAAATGTCTTATGACCGAATCACTTAAAAATTTCTATTTGACCACAAAACTTTATCAAACTAAGATTTAGCCTCAATTGTCAGATAATGTGAACTATAATGGACAAACAAACACAATGCACTAAGGCCTAGAGTTTTGATGATTCTACAAATCAAATGTGTCAATACAAGATAACAAAACTATGATTTATTGTGCAAACCCATTGATCTTCAACTTTAACACCCTTAAAAAATAAGCATATATCTTTTTTTAACTCAATTATTTTGAAGATACCATTTTTGAAAATTAATTAAACAAACATGTTGTCCTCTAATTTTTTTCTTTTTAACTCCTATTTTTATAAGCTCTTGCCAAAGGTGGCTTTAATACAAAGAAGATTTTCTCTTTTCATAGCCCTTTCTCATGCACACTCATATTTTTTAATAAAAAATAAACTCATGGGCCATGGTTCTTACATGCAAAAATCCCTCATAGTCAAAAGTTATGTAGATGACAAGATTTATGGGAGAACATCTCACTTAGCTCAAATAAAACACGTAAAGTTAAAATTAAAAAGAGCTCGTGCTTGTATATGAAAAGGCATATACAAAGTGAATCCATTAAGCAAGTCATTTTCAAATTACTCCATGCAAGCTTGATTAAGAACAATCTAAGCATTAAAAATCATAATCAAATAGTCACATGGAGAAATGGAAGGAAGTGGATTCAAATATAATGATATGTCAAACAAACTATGTAAAACCAAACTACACATAAACAAAAATCTTTTGACTTTTTAAGCATTTTTATAAATGAAACCAATTAAAAAATAACTCAAAAGACAAAGAAAATATTTTTGTGTTTTTCACAATAAGACTCAATAATAGAGAAAATTAAATTACAAAAAGGATAAACATCATACAATTAGAAAGAAAGTATACCATGAAGCACAAAACTAGTGTATGAAAAACTTGCGAACACGATCAACCATTAAATTTAACATGGGAAGTATCATTTTCAAGCAAACGAGAATCAAATAGTCTAACATGTAAAGCATTTAAATCCGATTTTCTAAGCCATATAGGTTTAACGTGACACTCTAGGATTTGGGAACCTTGGTAAATCTAGTCTTAGACTTTTTAGGACCAATTTTAAGGTCAAAGAAAAAATGCCTACGGTGACCTTTCCTACCACAATGTGTGCATGTGTAGACACGGTGAGGGGTGTTACCTAAGGATTTACCTTGCTTAACGTTATTACCAATGGTTGACTCTCTCAAAAGCATGGTTTTGTCTTGGGTAATGAAAGCATTTAGACCAGCAAACCCAATCCCACACTTGTCCTATTTGATTTGGACGGTGCCTAACATCTTATCCAACTATTTTTACCTAGACTCCAAATAAAATTTGACATTACTCGAGTCTCTCCTTTTATCCTCTAACTCCAAAATCATAAACTCGAGAAAATACTTGGACTCTTAAAACTCAAGAAACTCGGTCTTCACAATATCTATCAAACCACGAAGGCTATATCTTTCAACCTTAATATAATCTATCTTTTATCGAAGATTCCTCTCACATGACCTAAACTCCTCAATCAAAACACTATCATCATTGCTTACAACACGTTCTTTTAACTTAGTTTCCAACTTCAAGTTTACCTTTTCCACTTTCAACATTTCCTTATACAACTCATGGAAGAAAATTTGAAGTTCGCTCACCTCCAAAACTTCTTCATCCTAATCTTCTTCTCCACTCACTCTACCATCACACTCTTGGTAATCACAAACTATGTCCTCGGAAGTGTCATGCAAAAAATAATCTTTATGGGAATATTTTCATCAAGGCTCGCATGATAAGATATGACCGCGGTAGAGTTTCACTCAATGCTGGAATCGGGTCCCTTTTCTGCATCACTATCGCTAAGGGTGTCATTATACACCTTTAGTTTCTTACCCTTCTTCCTTAGCTTAATGGGACACCTAGTTGTCATATGGACATAACCCTCACACCTAAAACACCTTTTCGACTCATCTCTCTTAAAGTTCTCATTAAGATTTTTAGGGACACAATCGACCTTGTTATAATAGTTTTTCTCAAACTTTTTTGCATCTTTTAATTGCTTTTGAAACTTGGCAAATTTCTTGAATTTCTTTACTAACATGGCCATAACTTTGGACTAGATGTCAGACTCATCATCCAAAATATGTGTTTCTTCCCTTCAGGATTTCAAAGTAATGCCCTTATCCTTCTTCTTCTCTGTTTTTAAGGAAAACATGTTAAGTTTATAAGTTTTAAGTAACCTACAATCTCTTCAGGTTTAGTAGGATCTAAAGTACCTAAGGAATTTTAAACAACCACTTTTGAATTAAATTTTTTTAGGGAAATACATGAATATTTTCTTGATTACTCGGTTTTTAGGTATTCTCTCTCCCAAGTTAAGTATATCGAAAAATCTAGGGTAGAACTCATCCAAAATCTCATTCTCCAATAACTTATTGGTTTTAAATTGAGTGGTGAGGTTTTAGAGTTTAGAAGCCTTAACAACACTAGTTACTTCATGGGTAAGTTGAAGTATGTCCCATGCCTCTATAGACTGTCACCATACGATGTAACTCCTCTGAGCTGACTAAATAAAACATAACATTTAAACCATGTGAGTTATTATTTTTCTAACCTATGCTCAGCCTTAGTCTATGATTCTATGAGTTTCGTAGTCCTATTTTCTCGAACTAAGTTTGTAGGTGAAGTCTAGCCATTAAGTACCACTTGACATACCCATTCATCTATAGCCTTAGGTGTTAATTTCGTACGCATATTTCAGTATGCGTAGTTCCACCCATAAAAAACCAGGGATCTAAGACCATCAAAATCACCAAAATTCATGACTAAACATCGATCTAAACACGAAAAATTAGTGTTATGGCTCTGATACCAAATTAAAGAGGCCCAATAGCCTTAGGCAGGGATGTTCTAACAAACAAAATTTCATTTTGTATTTTCCAATTTTTTTGAATAAAATTTAAGCAAAATTAACCCAACAAAAACTTGCGCACCAATTTTAAACTACTTGTTGTGAAAAAACGATTTACCTAATTTTGTCTTTTTGACCTAAAATGTGCATCTAGTTGATATGCAGATAAGATAAGTAAAAAATCCACAACACGTCGATGCATGAGTTAAACCACAAAGGGAATATCCTTAGGTGACCTAGCCAACGATTTCAATATGATAAGGTTTAACGAAGACTAGACCATAGACTTACTCAGCTTCTCGTCTCCCTCCCAAGCCTTGACTGTCTTCTATCTTAAACCTTCCATCCACATTTCAAGGCATGAGTCAACCCACGCAAGATACTACAACACGTGAATCAACATGAATCTCGGTATCCACCGATGAGGCGCAACAGCCTTCTATAGAGTCAGAACACGGAATCACTATTTTTTCACCGCAACACAGCAAACTAGTATGGAGTCCACCACATGAAACAATTCTCAACAAGATGTGGAAAACAACCATTGGTGCCAAAAAAACGATCTCAAAGCATATATAGATGAAACTTGGATATTAAACTAGTTGGGTGTAAGCTAGGGTTTGCGCTTGGAAAAATTAATCATAAATGATTAAGGAAAACTTGGAGAACTTTTTTGGAAGAGTTTATGAACTCAAATGAATGGAAAAAAGTATCTCCCATAACTGTTGTTCGGCACTACTTAAAAAGGAGGGAAATATGAGAACATGGACTAGTGGAAAAAAACTAGATTTTTTGAAAAACATGTCGGATCATTTGAACGATTTGGTACCTCATTCGGACAACATACCATTTCATGTTCGAACAAAAATTGAATGAGTTATTTAACGAGATTTGAGAGAGACAAAAGCTTTTGAAAATTAACCCCAATTGAAGCTCGTTCGAACGAGGGTACTAATATCGTTAGAATGACCTTTGAATTAGTTACCTAATGAGATTCCAGATATACCAAAGGTTTCAAAAATTAACCTCATTTGATATCTCATTCGAACGAGATATGAAACTTAGATAAATGACATATAAAAAATCATTCTAACGACCTTGAAAAAATGTACATTTTTATCTTAAAAATATCAGGTCATATTAAAACAATCTTATCGCACAAAAATAAAATATCTAGGGCTCAACATATAATATGCATTCATAAACGAGAGATCCTTGGAACGTTAATAACTAAAGGTGGCATAAAACATGACATGATGATGTGTTCTCTTTATCCTTGCTTCCAAGTCTTCAACAAGCATGTCATGGGCTTGAAAGTTAATTCATTCAAATCCTAAACTATGACTAAAAACGTTTTGTCTGAAATTAAGCCAGTACACACTAGACCAAAAAGGCTAAATTATCACCTTTCAGACGGCCGGACTTGTCACGGTTATTGACTACGAAAAAAATATGCATTTTTTTCACGGCCATTGACCATGACAAGGGATTGTCACGGTCAATGATCGTGACAAGTGCGTGGTAAGTACAGTTGTCACGGACTTGTCATGGTCATTAACCATGATAACATTAGAAAGTTGTCACGGTCAAAGAACGTGACAGGTCCGTGACAACTTTCTTAGTAAAAAAACTCCGACGCCTCTTTTTTTCCCACCAATTTGTTTCCCCCCAAATTCTCTCTCTCTCGAAGCTGCGTCTCTCTCTCTATATATATATACTTTCAGGTCCCTTTTTTTCCTCTTTCTCTCTATATCTCTCTCTGCTATGTGTATGTGTGTGTGTGTATGTATATGTGTGTGTGCAGGTGGGTACGTGTGCATGTATGTGGGGGTACCTATGTGTGTACAGGTGGGGTTGGGGGTGGGGGCGGCGGAGGGGTGGAGGGACGGGGGAAGGGGAGGGGCAGGGGGCAATATGTGTTGTGTGGGGGGTGGGGGTAGTAGGGTGGGAGTAGGGTGTGTGTGTATAGGTGTGTGGGGGTGGGGGGAGTGGTGGGGTGTGTGTGTGTGTGTTATAATTACAAATTTATTAAATTATTGACATAAATTATAGAAAAATATATGCTCCTTAAGTGCACAAAACTTTTTGGTTGTGTTGATTTGACCACACAAACCTAATAGGTATTTTTAATATTGAAATTAATAGGTATTGTTAGTATTGATTGAATCTTATTGTTTAGGGAATAAAGTTAATTTGAGATTATAAATATTATTTGTGTATTCTTATTTAGATTTGAAATTAGTTAGAAATTGTTAATGTTGATTGGTGTTATTATTTAGGGCTTGAAGCTAATTAGTCATATGTATTTAATTTCTTATGTTGTTGAAAATGAATTAATTGAGTAGATGAATTAGAAGGAGTACGGGATACACATTTGTTGGTTTGTTGTTGATGTTGCATTATATTGGATGGCTGTGGTTGGATATGGAAGTTGGTTGTTTAATTTTTTTAAAATCGTTAATTTAATTCAAACTAATAAATCCTTAAATAATTATATTGTCTCAATTTGTTGGGTTGGTTAATTTTGGACGTGGAACGACCACTGGATTATTGTCTAAATGGAGGAGGGGGAGTTTTCAACTTTTTTCTAAAATTACTTTGTTTCATGACCCATTCGAGAGTGGCACGACCACAGACTTACGATAATTAAATGAAACATACTTGAAATTACATATAGTGCGCATAGATACTAGCATTCTAGTTCTTATTCGTAGGCACTCAATAACCCTTAGGCCCATTCAAGAGTCATTACTCCTGTAATGAGATATCTCGAATTGTCCCGTTTGGACGGACTACATAGTTTCTGTATAATAATATTCTTAGTGGCTTAAACTTGTTACTTTTGGAGGAAGTTCTACATTATTTTATTTTTCATTACTTACTAATTTTGCATTATTTTATTTCAAGAGACGGGGAGTGGCCCGGGGGTAGGTCACATAGGCTCGAAGCCTATATGGCAATTCGAACGAAGAAGGGTAAGGACAAGGAGGTGTTCTCGAGCATCGCGACCATGATTGTAAGTTATAAATGTATAATTTTTGTTGATTACGTTTTAATTTTTTATTTACTTAATTAACTAATCGTTTTCTTTTTGTCATTTTAGGTAAAACTTAAGGAAGTGCATGAGTCGCAGTTTGGTGTCGACAAGGCATCTTTGGCTACAGATGCACTCAGCCAAGTGCTCGGCACTGATCGCAAGGGGAGGAATAGGGGGTGAGATCGCGAGTGGGGAAGTCTAGTATCATCAGAATGGAGACAAGAAACACTGGGTTGGCTCGTTAGGTGGACACACATGACGAGAAGCTATCAAGGTTGGAGGCGAGGGTCCTAGATATGTACGCCTTCATGAAGCATCAGTTGGGCAAGGTAAAAGAGAAGGAGAAGATGGTGGAGGTGGATAAGGACGAGGACATGGACATCACTACTTCATCGTCGATACACGCGGACTCGCCGCTATATGATCTAGTTCCTATCTTGACTCCCGTCGAGCTGCATATGTCAATAATCGATTGGTCGATCATGTTTTTACTAGACATATATGATGTCTAGACGATAGCGAGGGGGTTGAGGGACCCGAGATTCCTCCTGGATATGCCAGTTTATGGACATCCCATTTCAAGACATTGAGGCTAGGGTGCGTGTCGCGCATGTGATGCCCTGAAAGGACAACTCCGCATTATGGTTGCGATAATAATGCGGCGTGACACATATTGAGGGGTGTTGCAATGCGTATATTGTTTGTATTTCCTTCCTCCTCTGACCTACTGATGACTCTATGCATTGACATTATTTTTATCTATTTTATTTGGACACTTGGATTATATTTGTATTATTTTGATTTGTTTCATTTTGGTTTGGATATGGATTGTATTTCTATTTTATTTGGATATGGAATTATATATGCAATGATTTGGTGCATTCTTTCTATTTTATTTGGATATATGTTGTTCGAACATGTACAATTTTGTTATAGCAGGTACAAATATACTGCTGGGCAATGGCACTGGACATACTCCCAACAGATTTTTTTTAAATTCTGTCTAGAATTGTCACGGTCTTTGACCATGATAATTTTTTTGATTTTGTCACGGGATTGTCACGATCAAAGACCCTGACAAAACTTGTCAAGTTCAAAGACCGTGACAAGTCTAATGAACTTGTCATGGTCTTTAACTATGACAAGTCCATGACAAAAAAGTTATCACCCCTAGACTTTCCACGGTCTATAACCTTGACAAGTCGACTATTTTGGTGTAGTGATAAACAAATTAAATATATCGAAAAATTGTCCGTACACATTGATTGTTCAAGAGTAGTATTTTCCTACTATGAAGATGACAAGTCAAATTTATTTTCCTTTGAGTTCATAGGAGGAAATGTTTATCGACGTGTAGGTTTTTTATGGCAAGATGTTTTGTTCATATAAATATTGGCAGAACAACAAATTTCTATATTATGGGGTAAATGTATATGAGCTTAAAGATATTCCCATGATTAGAGAAGATACCCCTTATTAAGAAACTAGATAAGTATTCAACAAATATTAGTGGGATTATAAAGGAGTATGATTATTCAAGCGAGATTGAACATAAGGCAACTCGAACTAAGATAGAGGATGCGAGAGCAAGCACAAAGGAATCGTGAGAAAAAATTGAGAAAGATGGAAGTAATCAAACCATTCCAAATGATGAAAGGAGGCACGAAGGAAGCCTTCCCAAGGGAGTTGTTCGAAGAACCTTAGTATTTTGTTTTAAACTTATGTTACGTGTATTTATCAGACATGTTGTAAATATGATACATATCATAATTATGAGACATATCGTAATATTTGGTGAGGTTACTCGGTATCCGCAAGTGACCAAGTCTCAAGGAGTTATGAGAGTTTTCATGATCGAACAACCTCACTTTGTGAACCTATAAAGGAACTAGTTTGGAGGATTGATAAGAAAAAGTATGTTATGGCATGGATTAACCTCTTTAAATATACTAGGTAAAACACCATCTCATCTGAGAGTGCACAATCTCAGGGAGCGCCATCCGAACAACCACCAGCTTTATTCAACTAGAAGTGTTCATGAGCTTTACCCCCCCCCCCCCCCCCACTAAAGTAAAAATCATTACCCGACACAAAGGAATATTCCTTTTACACGTGATTCCATGAAAAAATACTATATATAATTAATTGGAAAATGTGATCATTACTTTTCATTAAAACACTACTTTTACCCATGCTCGATAGCCTTTTACCACACTTAACAAGTCTATCCCCTATTAGATCGTTAGGATGGTGAACCGTTAGGGGCATGAAAAAAGAGGAAAAGTGGATTAAAGGTCCAACGAGATTGGCATTGAGACTATATATGCTATTTTATTCCTTTAAATAAAGAAGATACTAATACAATAAAAGGCAGAGAAAGATATATAGATATTTTTGAGAGATTTATTGCAAGAACCAAAGGTTTTGTCCTTCATCATTAATACCTTTGTCCAAGATTTCTACCAAGAACAAAGGCATTTTGTGATCTTTAACCTTCGTTCCTTTAGACCCTGGTGTTTGATCTGCCTACGTGAGGTGTATCTAGAGTGCTTACTTATCTTTCCCTCTAACTAGTTGTTTTAAGGGTTCATTAATTGTTTTAAAAATATCAAGTTTATTTCTTGACATTAAGTTATATAAGATGGTTTGTGAGTTCATATCAAAGAGTTATGTTCTATTTTAACTTATTTTATCCCGCCATTTTTAGTACCACCTTGACTATTAAATTATCTCCATTAATAGAGCGTACGCCTGAGTTTAAATTTAAACACCCTACCATTAAGAGAACTGCTCTCTTGCATATTTGTATTTAATTTTTATCCGTGGATTCATTTGGGTGTTTATTTTAGAATGTTTCACGCCATTTTCATAAAAAGGTTTTTAAAAGAACAAATGTTTTTAGCAGAGTCGTTTGAACGAAATTTTCTTATCATTTGAACGAACATCAAACGAGTTTGTTTATTTCATAGGGGATTTTCATGTAAAGGTCATTTGATCTCTGATCAAATTAGTTTATTACTTTTGTTCAAAAGAGATTTTTTCTAATTTCAAAGAGGTTACACTTCTTATTCGAATGATCTTACATTTTCATTTGAACGAATTGCCTGAAAAATTATGCAGCCTCAATTGTTGTGTTTTTATGAACTTGGAATGTTTTCATCAATTTTCATTTCTCAAAGCTTTCAAAATTAGTCTCCTAAGATCAATAAAAATACTCCAAACCCTAGTTTACACCCAATTATTTTCAAATCCAAGTTTCAACTTAATATGCTTGTTTGATATTTCATGTTTGATCACCAAAGTTTCAATACTCTTCATCTTTGTTTAGTACACTTCATATAGTGGATTCCGTGTGTGTTTAATGTGGTGGAATCCATGTTCGATGATGGTTTATTGAGGTAAGATCGGTGGATACCGAGACACATGTGAAGAACGCATCGTTGAAGTTCTTAGGTGGATTCTTACATGTCTCAATGAAGTAGTTTCAAGGGAATAAGATATCAGCATGGTTAGATGAGAGTCGAGTCAGTTATGTAAGTCATATATCATCCTTGTGTAAGTTCTTAAATCATAGTGAATTCATGTGAGTGGGTCATCTATGGTTTTTCTCATTGTGGATTTTTCTCGTACATCGGCATGTTGTGTGAGTAATTATTTTACTCTTACTTATATAACCTAGATGCATATTTTTAAAGAAATATAAAATTAGGCTAATTGTTTACACAATAGATTTTGTTTAACTAAGGCATAGTTTAAAATTGGTTTATTTAATTTGAAAAAATAAAAAATCGGTGTGTGTGAGTGGCGATCCATATAACCATCCTAGCGGTATAGAACTTTCACCTACCAAGGGTCATAAGACATCCGGACTTAGAAAATTTGAACCCTAAAGCCCCACAAAGGATCATAAGACCTATGAACTTAGGTGTTTTAGTCTGTACTGGGATGAAAAGCCATTAGACCTTAGCTTCCCTTATGAGAATAATTTTGAGGCTAATGCTGGGTCCTAAGACCTCCGAGACATTAGGCCTTTTACCTTTGCTTATAAAACTGGAGATTTTTGTATTATTTTTTGTACTTGAACACTTAGCCCCCCATTTTTTTTTAAAACAATGGGAATTTTCATTATGCCTCAAATTTTATAGTTAAAGGAGATGTTAATAGTTGTATTTGTCAAAAGACGAGGTTAAAAAATATGTTTCGCTAAGGTTTTTGCATTTTTTTTATAACTTTATCCTTTTGAATTTTTAGGTCCGTAAAAGGGCCTCTAAGTTGAATTTTATGGGTCTTTGGAAGTTACTCAGCCTTGAAAGTGAAAGTGTGTGCTAAACAGGAATAATATGGACATGATGGTTCAAACACACATAAACCAATTTTCTTTAAAAATTTTCAAATTAAATTATCTTTAACAAAATTAACCCAAATTAATTTAGCACCAATTAAACATATTATTGTGATTAAATAGATTAACGAATTTTACATTTTCCTAAACATACATCTAGGTGATAGAAGGATTAAATAGAGTAAATCAACCATAACACTCAATGTACGAGGAAAACTCAATTGGGAAATATATCACACGGCCCAACCACACAAATCCACTAAATACAGAATTACCAAAGAACAGGTCAGTAGACTTACAACACATATTTCATACCCTCGCAAGCCTCGATACTCTTTATTCCTTCAACGTCTACCTAATGACACGCATGAGTCCACCCACGAAGCTGCAACAATGTGTGAGTCCACACATGCCTCGAAATAAACCGATAGATCTTAGCAACCGTCTATGAATTAGAACATGGAGTCCACCTCTTCTTCACCTCAACACCACAATACGGAGTCCACCATGTATAAACAAAATATGGATTCCACCACAAAAATCTTACTCAAAAAGGATGAAGAGTATAAACAATGGTGCCCACAAACTAGATCTCAAAGCATAATAGATTAAAGCTTGAATCTAAATTTTTTTGGGTGTAAACGAGGGTTTGTGTTTGGAAAACTTAATCATAAATGATCAAGGAAACTTAGAAAGCTTTTGGAAGAGTTTTGGGAACACAAAATACATAGAAAATTCTCAAATAAAACGTTTGTTTCTCACTACGATTTATAGGAGGTTTCCAAAAATTTGTTCAACAAGAAAATTAAATTTTTCCTTGAAAAAATGAGCTGAGTCGTTTGAAGTAAAACCAATATTGTTCGAACAAAACCCTAATTCTCTTTTAAACAACTTCAAATGAAACTTATAACGAGAAACCAACAAAGGTCAAACCAATCTCGTTTAAAGATCATTTGAACTTGTTTTAACGATGTACATGATTTTGTTCGAACGACATCAAAAGTCATTATAACGACATAACAAAAAACTGCATATTTTTATTTAAAAATATAAAAACATTTTAAAATAAGTTTATAAATTATGATATGACACCCAAAATTGAATGTCCAAGTCTCAACATAAATACGCATCCATTCTCGAGAGATCTTTTGATAGTTGATGATGAAACATGGCATAAAACACGACACAATGTGTAATCTTTTGAAACTTTGAGGCTATATCTTCAATAAACGTGTCACTATCTTGAAAGGTAAACCAATTTAAGTCCTAACTTATGATTCATAGGTTTTGTCCAAACATGGAATTAAGCCAAAATACATACAAATTGACTCCATCATAAATTTGTCCTTAGAAATATCCCCCTTTGGCTATCTTGGGACAAAGAACAAAATAAAAACCTATGGTTCGTAAAGCTCATATAAAAGACTCAATACAAACTCCTAAAGGAAAAAGTACAACTTAACCGACTCATGAACCTGAGTAGCTTTGCTCTTATGTAAACTTTGTTGCATCGTTCTAAACCAACACACTTAAACATGCCATCAAATGCAATGGGAAAATATAACATTATGAATCCTCATTCGAATAAACTCTCACCATTTGTCTAACAATCTCTACCTAAGATATGACAGCTCCCTCTAAGGCAAAAATCTCCCTCGAACTATAAAGATTGAGATACCTTTTCTCCCCCTTTTTGTTCAGAAATGGACAAAGACTAAGGTGCATAATATAAACCATTTATCCCCAATAAAGCCAATTCTAAACCTAAGCTTGAGGATTAATTGGTAGCCAATGTAAGCAAGACCCTTCTTAGGTTTTGTTGAATTTGTTGAACACCCACTATTTTAGCGAACAATATTTTGAGAGTGCTTATGGATAGGGGTGATTTCTGACACACCCTTCTTTTTTGTATGAATGAGCAACAAGTACATATAAAGAAATAAATTAAAGTTAAGGCGCAATATCATAACCTTTTATTCATTATTAATTTGCTATATAAAGTGGTACCACCACATGGGTGAATTACATGTTTCTAATAAACGCGATCACATAGAAAATTGAAAAGCACCACTCTTTGATCCCATGTGGTTTACTCACTGCCCATATGGTCACATATGCGAACAGGTGACCGGTGTCTATCTTTAGTAGGGAAGAGGTATTATTTCCTTTATCCCAGTGCATCTAGAGAAGAAAAGAACTAGAACAAATATGCTAAGTAGATTCTACCACTTCTATAACAATGATATAAATATAAATGTACATAATCTCTCTTTTTAGATTTTGACCTTCCATATCCTTCTTTATTCCATACCCTTTTTTTCCCTCCCCTCTCTATTTATGGCTTTAACAGCAACATCAATAGCAATACCACCATACTTTATGTTCTCTTTTATGGCTTCCACGAGACCTCAAATGGCTTCACCCACTTACGCTTTTATCCCTCCTCGATGGTCTTTTCTAAGAACTACATTGACTCCACTTGGTGTTTGGAGGAGCTTATGAAGATCGTTGAGTGAAAGAACGTGGTTGGGTTGACCATTTTTCTTGTATTCTATGACGTTGATCCCTCCGATGTGAGGAAACAAAGAGGGACTTATAGGGAGGCTTTTTGTAAATATGAATTCGATGCCATTATTCATGAGGAGATGGAAAAGGTGAAGAGGCGGAGGGAGCACTGTTCTAGGCAACAAGCATATTTGGGTGGGATTTAAGGAACATGCTAAATACCTCACTATCTTCACCCCATCACATACCCATATGAAGGTTTGTGCATTAAGGTTCCCATCATTAACCAACCTCCCAATAGCAAAGCGACATCAGAGCTTCATCCACTAGAATAGCAAAGCTCTCATTCACTCTCTAACTTCCCAACCGATTGAGCACAAAAAATCACAAATCTTTTGCTTCAAATTTCTGAAAATCTCCCACTCCCTCACTCGACCCCTATAAATTTCTGAGAATCACCCAAAAACCAGATGGCTCAGTTAATACGGAGTTGTTCGTATGCTAAAAGTGAGACAGTCATTGCTTCATTATTGTACGGTTCTTCAACATCTTCATCCTCCATAGCCTCTTGATTGATCGATTCTAACAAAGATGGGAAAACCATATGCGAAGTTGAATTTTTGAAAATCGATTTGTAAGAAACGTTGGGCAGAGCTCAAGAAGTATTGTTTTAGCAAGGATGATTGATTTTCGTATGGAATCCATCAGATGTAGGTGGTGAAGGAAGCTAGTTTGAGGGTTCAGATGGTTTATGAGGTATTTTGGGGTCGAGGTTTTAATTTTGGGATAAAGGGGAAACGAGAGCGTTTGTATACGTTACTATCCACCGCTTAATATTCCATTAAGTAAGAAGTTGAGTTTCTATGTGTTATTATTAGGATGTTGAAAATTTGAAAAAATGTGTTCATTAATATTCTATTTAATTTTTTTATTATTTTATTATTCTTCACTATGTAACTCTCGAGACGTATGGGTGTGTGCGAATATCAAAATTGTTTTGTTAGATGGATTTGTCATTTGATATTCGTAATTTATCTTTCAATAATATATTCATGACATATAGTTTATTAACATTTTGTAAGTCTCCATCTTTATAACTTTCTTATGTTATGTCTCTATCCTTGCATGTCATACATGTTGCCATTTCCCATATGGAGCATTTTCTTTTATATCTTCTCAGACTGTACATTAGATAGATTTTAGGCAACTAAAACAACTTTTTTGACAAATTATATAATTGAATTTTCTTTCACAAATTGTATTATTCACAATTGGTTTTAATTTATCACCACACTACAATGGAAAAAAAAGACAAATTGTATTATTCGGAATGTAATAGCTAGATGATCATTCGATTAACTTACGTATATTGTTATAATGGATTTTCGATGCTCTTTTTTTAAATTACAATATTATATCGCTACAATTTGTTATTTCTCATTATATATTACTACAAATGACAAAAATCTAATAATCCCATACTTACCAGCTCACTAAGGGGTATAGAGATAATTAAGCTATCAGTGTAACTTTAACATAATTCATCCCAACATATATGGGGAAACGTAACCCGCTATGCTCACACCTAAAGTGAAACTCATACGTATGTAGCACTAATCAGGGCTCTCAATCATCTCAGACCAATAGGCCAAGTAAAAAGTTCAGTGGAAAAACACATCAGTCTACTTCCTAGTTAATACTCATGCTTATAGAAAAGTATAGCACAATAGTTCAAGGGTAAACTGAATCAATATGGTAAATGATCTCAGTTTTGATGTGAGAAGGATTTAAAATTTGATTATAAATTAAATACTGGTTAAATCAAATACTGATTATGTGTAACAAATTACATGGTATGGTAGTATAAGGACATGCACATACTTAGATTCAATGTGGCTATCACATAGTGATATTAATAGTAGGATTTCAAATACGTGAAGTATAATACTGAAAAGGTAGGAAAAACCTACTTTCTTTAGGTATTCTGTTGACTTGTGGCCACACTGGAATATTTGAGACTTGGTTTTCTATTTATACAATGTGTAGCATAGGAGTATTAGGTGTCAATCAGTTAGTTTTCTATTTATAACTGTCTTTCCTAAAGTTCCGGGTGTGTGTGTAATTATTTTAAAATAAGTATATTAAGCTCATTTTTGAATTTTGGTGCAAGAGAGTTTTTGTCTTAAAATCATTTGATCTATGCAGGGACAAAGTTTGGGGTACAAATTCCAAAGTTAGAAAAGTATTTCTGAGGAAAAAAATCAAAAAAATTAAATAAATTTTTTATCCTGATTGGCCACGCACCCTCACACGTGAGGTCAAACTTTCTGAGGAAAGTATTCATCTTCTTCCTCTCGATGTTGACTTTTTTAGGGTTTTGAACTTTGACTAGGGTTTTCTCCCTCTAAGTTATACAAATGGAGAAGCTTTCTTAACCAACTCCATCTAATTTTTCATAAGGATTCCAAATATATAAGTTTAATGGTTCGAATATCAGTATATCATGAGTTGTAAAATTGTGTGTTTTTAGGAAATTTTGACTCAATATTCGTGGATTTATATAGTATGGCAGTGTATCTCGTGATTTGGGTTGAGTGTATGCTATGTATGTGAGTAACATAGTTTTGGTTTCAAAGATTTTCATTGATTATAGGTTGAGAATTTCTAATTTACAGGTTTTTAGTTTTAAAAACAGTTTTGATCAATTAGCTTCTTCCATGAACATTGATGGGATTTCCCCATTACACTTGATATCCTAAGGTTCTAAGGAGTCTATTCATGGCTTTAAATTGAAGTTTGAGTTACTGTAATGGATTTCACCATTAAAGCATTATTACACCTAAAAGCTTGCATGTTTCTAGTGTTCTAACTATATTAACTATGAAAAAAGCTATTGGAATTGAAAGAATTGAATTTAAAGCATAAAATGAAGGACTACCTGAATTGAGAATTGAGTGAATTTTTGAACTTTGAGAATGAACTGTGCGATGATTTTTTATTGTGTCTAACGTATGGTATTTATACTACACGAGAAAGGGAATTGATTGGTTCATAAAAGATGTGGATGTGATGGAAATTACGGTGAGTTTTGGATTGGTTTCAAATTGGTGCACATGGTTTCGTATGCTTTTGTAACACCCCGTGTTTTTATAATTTATTTATTTAATTAAATGGGAATTTTTTAGAAAAATAAAATTTTATATTTTTGGATTTTTATTAATCAATTAATGTCGTTTTATTATTTGAAAACGAGAATTTCAATTGGTTTCGAAATCGGACTTAAATTCAATTTTTATAGTTTATCCCTTAAGTTATTTTTAAATCAGAAGTTTCAAAATTCCTGAGTGATCGATCGACTCTAGGGGGTCGATCGATCGACCTCAATAGATTTTTTACACATCAGGTTTTGATGAATTTTATGATTTTAAAGCACTTCAACCTAATTATATAAATGGACTTCGGTGCTAGGTTTTTAAAACACATATTGTACAAACCCTTGAGCAGCAGACTGTTTATTTTTCCATCATCTTCCAGCTCCAAACCCTAGCCTCCATTAAAGCCACTTTTTAAGCTCAGTTTTGAAGGCATAAACTAATATGTCCCAGTTGATTAAAGAGGAGTCTTTGATCCATTTTTAAAGAGGAACTCAAATCTCTAATCAGTTTTTCTACATCTAATCATAGGCATGTTTATCCTATTATTTTCCCTCAGTGTTATATGTCTTGATTGTAGCCTCCATTAAACTCATGTTTTTTAAAATAACTTATGAATGTAATTATTAAAGAAATAAAATTTGGGACTATTTTTCATGAAATATTAATATTACTTAATACTCATAACCTCGTTGTTCTTTGGGTAGTGTTTGGGTTGCCGGTTATGTTACGGGCATGCACATGTAGAGGATCCCTTAGAAAGTAAATTTTGTTGTCTCATGGGAGAACCCTAGAATAATTTTTGTACTTATGTTGGAAAATAATAATCATGATAGGACTTGCATGTAGTTGTTATTCTGAAAATCACAATATTTATGTGTCCTTGATTATAACCATTTAATTAAAATTAAGTAATTGGGAATTTAATGTTATTATGAAAATTGTTATAAATTGTTAATTGTGCCACTTTATGGAAATATTATAATTTTGATATCTTAGGGATGTTGGTTATTGTAGGTAATTTTGTTTTCACCCCTTTTAAAGCATACTTGCTAGGTATGGGACTAGTAAGTAGGCCTTAGTTGCGATTTATGCTTTCTAGGTATGGGACTAGTTAGTGTGAGTCTATGCAGGTTATACAATTTGGGGTGGGGGAGGAATTTTCTGCATTATACCATCATTATGTTAGCCTAGGATTGGTGTCTAGGTGGAGTGAAATTTTTATAGTCATCCTATACTTAGGATAGGATGAATTTTTGTTTGGTAACTCTTAGTTGGGACTAAGGGGTACTTTGAGGATTTTCACATCGCTTTTAAGGGTGGGGTAAATTAAAATTGACTAATGAGTTTGAGAAACATTAGAAATTAATACCGCAGGACTAAAATGGGTATTAAAATTTATTGGCGACATAATATGTCGGGGCCAATGGTTTAAACCGGGTCAGAGGACGATTTATGTCGTGTCATGTGTGGAACCTTGTCATATCGTGAGGATTTCAAGATCAAAACGGATCAGACGATGGCCCTGACAAGGGGACGGGTGTGTGGGTGGAACCTTGTCATATCGAGAGGGCTGACAATTTAAAATGGGTCAGACGACGGCTTTGACAAGGGGAAGTGTATCATGGTAAATTATCTTCATGGTTCATTTAACTAAATTAGTATTGTTTGAAATACAGGTAAATTAAAATAATATTGGTGTGGCATACTTTAAAGAAATCCTTACGGGTAGTTGGTAATTTATTTTGGCAATTAATGATCTTTTAATTAAAATATTATATTGTTATGGTCGATATATATAGAACTATTGTCTAGGTTCAAGGACCCTAATTGAGAGGAGTAGCCGGTATTCATGCTCGGGTCTTTGTCTCTGACACATGTGTTGACTAACATTTTTCAGGAATTAATTAGGAGTAACTACATAGGATTTATTAGAGATCTTTTGGAGATGCGGATGGAGCTATTTTTATTCTTTTAGTAATTACATTTTTCTCCTATTCCGTCGTATTTATTATGAGACTACATTTGAGTTTTATTGGGCCTTTCGGTTCTAAAGTTGTCTTGAGATTTCAGTTGGATTTTAATTATTTAATTATTGAGTTATTCGGAGATTGCATGGGATGGGTTTTTATATCGCACTTTGACTATCAGTTGGATGTTATTAGTATTTGGGATTGATTTAAATTATTTATCTTGTGGATTAAACTTTTTATGACTCATATCTGTCACATGATAAGGATGATATTTAATTTACTTGCACTCGGCTTAGTTTTGGTGGTGACCGACGCCAGAATTACGTGGGGTGTGACAGTTTTCACCACGTGTTACCATGTGATTTTCATCTCCTTTGCTGATATGGTGGTGTGAGTAGGCTAAGGTAACATTCTGGTTTGGTTTTAGGACCTTTATACTTTATGTAATTGAAGTTATGTCTATAAAAGTGTATATTGGATAAAGTTTTGGGGTATTTTGGTAATTTTAGAAACTTTATGGGGTTGAAACATTAATTTTATGCAAATTGAGGTTAAATTATTTGGTTTGATACATGGTTGAGGTTTAGGGGTTCAATATATGTTATTTTATTTCATTTTGAAAGATTCAGGGATTCTTTTATAATAAAGGGAAACTTCAAAGTTGAAATGTTAATAAGTAAACTTGTAGTTTTTAAAACATAGGTCATTTCTTCTTAGAAGACTTTTGATTTTACTCATCTTACGAGGGTTAAAATTGAGGTTGAGGTTATATCAAGGTTTGGTAATTCTCGGTTCCTCCAATCTACCAACCTAAAAAAAAATCATCCTCAAATTATATCTTAAAATAACTCGGGGTATTGATCTTTCATTGCTTGTTCTGGTTCCCATGTAGCCTCTTGTTGATTCTGGTGTTCCTAAAGTACTTTCACTGAGGGAATTTCTTTATTCCTGAGATACTTTACTTGGCGATCAAGAATTTGGATAGGGCGTACATCAAATTCTTGGATGGGTTCAACTGAAACATCTTGCCAAGTGAGAGTATGGGATGGATCTGATTTATACTGACGTAATTGTGATACTTGAAACACATTATTGATAATGGATAATTCCACAAGTAGTTCTAATTGATAGGCTACGGATCCAATTTTCTTAGAACTTGTGAAATGTCCAATATATCGGGGAGCTAATTTTCCTTTCTTTCGAAAACATAAAATTCATTTCCTAGGCAAAACTTTCAGAAATACTTGCTCATTTTCTTGAAACTCCAATGGTTTTCGATGATCATCAGCATAAATCTTTTGTCGATCTTGAGATGTCTTTAATTTTTCTCGAATTTGTTGTATTACCTCGGTGGTTTCTGGAATTATTGTGGGTTCAAATTGTTTATAATGTCCTGATTCTATCTAACATATCGGGGATCTATAAGGTCTACCATATAAAACTTCAAATGGGTCATCTTTAATACTGGTTTGATGGATATTATTATATAAAAATTCGACAAGGGGTAAATATACATTCCAGTGATTAGACATATCTAATGTACAATCTCGTAGCATATCATCTAATGTTCGAATTGTATGTTCGGATTGTCCATCCGTTTGGGGGTGGAATGCAGCACTTAGGTGAAGTATGGTACCCATTGCAGCTTGCAATGCTTGCTGAACAATTTCGGTGAATCGTGGATATCCATATGATACAATGGATAAAGGAATTCCATGTAATCGAATAATCTCTCGAATATATAACTTGATAAGCTTCTGGAATGAATTGGTAGTTCGTAATGGGAAAAAATGGGATGACTTAGTGAGTCGATCTACTATTACTCAAATTGAATTATGTCCTTGGGACGTTCGGAGTATTCCACTAAAAAATACATGGTAATATGATCTCATTGCCACTCGGGAATAGATAATGGCTGAAAAAGTCCACCATGGTGTTGGTGTTCTATCTTTACTTTTTGACAAGTAAGACATCTCCTTACCAAGTTCTTGATATCGGCTCTCATGTTTGTCCACCAGTATTGATTCTTCAAATCATGGTACATTTTTTAACTTCTAGGGGGTATCATGAATTTTGAATGATGACCTTTGTGTAATACTTCGTCTCATAGAGATGTATTTTTAGGTACGTACAATCTATTCCTAAATCGGAGTCCCGTCTCTCTATTGTAGGAAATGTCTGTATTTTTGCTCAAAATTTCTGTACAAATGAATTTTGGGCTTGTTGTAGTAAGATTCTCTTTCTTAATTCGTGATAAGTGATAATATTACAAATTTAGGTATAAGGAGTAAATATTCGTAGATCATACTGCTCTATGGTAGCAACAATATTATAGGAATTTAGAGTATGAAGTCGTCCTATTGGATTTCTGCTCAAAGCTAAAGGTTGAAATTGGTAATCTTCCAAAAAAATTATCCAACGTCGTTGCCTCAAATTTAAGTCCTTTTGGGGAAAAATGTACTTCAAACTCTTGTGATCTGAAAAAAATGAAAACTTACACCATAAAGATAACAACGTCAAATGTTTAATGCAAAAAACTACGCTCATGTGTTTTGAGTTGTCGGGATCCGTATTCTAATACTTTTTCATTCTGCATTAAGACACATCCTAATCCTTGTAACAAAGCATCGGTGTATACTTCATAACTTACATCACTAGAAGGAATAATGAGGATAGGAGCATTAGTTAACTTGTCCTTCAACACTTGGAATGGTTGGTTACATTACTTTGTCCATACAAATGGTACTTCCTTCCTAGTTAGTTTTTAAAGGGGTGGAGTAATACGTGAAAAAGCTTCGATGAATCGACGATAATATCCAGCTAATCCAAGAAAACTTTTTATTTTAGTTACGTTGGTAGGATTTTTCCATTCCTAAACGGCTGAAATTTTAGGTGGATCGACATGGATTCCATTTTAAGAAATCACATGTCCTAAAAATTTGATCTCTTTTATCAAGAAATCACATTTTCTCTTCTTGACGTATAACCGATGAGTTATAAGGGTACTTAAGACTATCTTCAAATGTTGAACATGTTCTTCTAGGTATTGAGAATATACAAGAATATCATCAATAAGCACAATAACCCATTGGTCCAAAAAAGTTCTAAAGATTCGGTGCATTAGGTCCATAACAGTTTTTGGGCGGTTAATCCAAATGACATTACGACAAACTCAAAATGTCCATAACGAGTTCAAAAACCAGCCTTGGGAATAACTTCCTCTCTAGCACGCAATTGATGATATCCAGATCATAAATCTATTTTAGAAAAGACCCTTGCTCCTCTAAGTTGATTAAACAAATATCATATTCGAGGTAATGGATACTTATTCTGAATATTGACAGAGTTTAATTATGATAATCTATGCATAATATAAATCTTCCATCGTGTTTCTTGACAAATAACACTGAAGCTCCCCAACGTGATGTACTTAATTGAATGAACCCTTTGAATAAAAGATTATCTAATTGGGTACGAAGTTCTCGAAGTTCTAAAGGATCCATTCAATATGGGGGTATCGAAATAGGAAGTGCATTGGGGTAAAAGTTTATACTAAACTCAATTTCTCTAGAAGGGGGCAGTACTGGTAATGCTTTTAGAAAAACATCTTCAAATTGTTCCATTAAATTAGAAATTAAAGAAGAAATTTGAATTTAAAAATTTAAAGAATTTGATGAACCTATTCTATAGAATATAAAATGATTATATCCATGAAGAAAATAAATCTTCTTAGCTTGACAATAAATATAAGTGTGATTTTGGATAACACATCCATTCCGATAATGATATCAAGTCCGCGAATATCTAATATTATCAAGTTAACTAAAAAAAGAATGTGTATCTCCTGTGTCAAACAATATATGGGTTGGAATTTTTTAAAAATTAATCATACCTTTTATCACGTCGCATGTATTTCGTAGAGGTCGTATGGCATAATTCCTCCCATGATTTGGGTTTGGATAATTTCTCTAAACCGTCTTGAAATGATTTGGAAAAGAATAAAATTTTTGATTTTGTGAGGATTTGTTCAATTGGAGATGGATCGGAGCTGATTTGATCTTAGAACATCGAGATCATACATGTCTTAGCTCATGGAATTCATGACAACGGATCTCAGAACGAGTTGTATGGTGTCGAATTTGAGACTAGGCTTGCCCACTAGAATTTGTATATGAGTGGGGTTTAGAATGAAATGGGGTTCTGATGATATGGTTTTTCCTAACAACTAGGGGTAAAGATCAAATCAAGGTTGAGGTTATACTAGGGCTGCAACGTCAATTAACTAGGAAGACTCACAAATTTGTAATGGATTGATGGAATTTTTAATTCTAGGGTGTAATCCCCTTTCAAACTGTTTACATCTTTTCACCTCGGTATCTACGTATTCCAGAGCATAACTAGATAGTTCAGTAAACTTAGCCTCGTATTGAGCTATGAAAAGAGTAGCTTGTTGTAATTTTAGGAAATCAACGGTTCGTTGGTCTCACTCAATTTCGGGAAAATAATTTTTGAAAAAATATCTTCAAACTATTCCCAAATAAAACTAGCAACATTCTGGTTACGTGACATGGCTTGCTACCAGAAATATGCTTCGCCTTCAAACATGTATGCATCTAAAGTAATTCGGAGATTAGTAGCTATACCTACTCCATTCAGGATTTTCACAATCTGGCGTATCCATTTCTCAGCTTCATTTATACCTGGATTTCCAAGAAAAGACAAAGGTCGTTGTCGTAGAAATTCCTTAAGAGCATTCATCCTTCAATGTTCCTCATAAATATCTTCTGGAGTAGTACGAGTAATCTGTTGTTATCGAGAAAATGTAGTAAGTTCTTGAAGACACCGCATAATTCCTTCAGTCCGAGTCTGTTCTGATTGAGTTCTAGAAAAAGGAGTTCGTATACTAACCATCCTTAAAATAGCATAGTTTAAACAACCAAAATTATCACAATATATAAAGAAACAAGATCATTTTGTTTCAGGTTAGGGCATAGTATTATCATACATTACCTATCAGTCATAGCTAACATTTATATTATACAAGATATAAATAATTGTTCTAACGATAGATTTATTATTCTAAATTGAATGGTCGCATCATCACTGGATGTAGATTCAGGGCTAAATAAGTAATCTATTTCGTCCGTACCATCAGTTGAATCATTGGTCGTGCTCAGGGAATTTTCTCTACGTATATCACCATTTTCTAGTGCCTCTGGATACGACGGTGGGGCTAGTAAATCATCGGCAAATACTAGGTTGATGGATTCCTGTAATGTAACTGGATCATTGGCAAAATCATCCACCTTACTCATCACTTGCATTTATCCCAGTTCTTTATTCCTTAACACTTGTCTCTTGATGTCACTCCTTGAACCTGCCCAGACCCCCTTTACTTCTCGAAATATTTCTCTCAGTCGTGCCAAGGCTTCCTCTCCTACTCTTCTATCCCAACGATTGTCCGACTCAATATCCATATTGAATAGAAACTTATGCCATGCATCCATGCTGCAAAATGGATTACCATATAATAATAAAAGAAGATATAAAATCAAATAACTAATATCTGATCTATTTCCCGCATAGAATGCTAACCCGAATATATGTTTTAATTTTTAAACATTCTTTGATACCAACTTGTCACACCTTACTTTTTGGTATGAATGAAAAATAAGTACACATTAAGAAATGAATTCAAGTTAAGGCATAATAACATAACCTTTTCTTCATTATTAATATGCAACATAAAGTGGTACCACCGCATGGGTGAATTACACATTTCCAATACACACGATAACATAGAAAATTGAAAAGCGCCACTCCTTGCTCCCATCTGGTTTACTCTTGTCCCATATGGTCACATATATGAACAGGTGTTCGGTGTCTGTCTCTAGTAGGGAAGAGGTATTATTTCCTTTCTCCTGGCACATCTGGAGAATGAAGGAATTAGCACAAATATACTAAGTAGATTCTACCACTTAATAATGATATAGATATAAATGAGAGTTGGAATGTTTATAGAATCAGCGTTTAAAAAGGCTGACAATACTAAGCTGATAATTCCATATTTATCAGGATACAAATATTATAATGTTTGATGTTCATCATTTCGTAGTAACTAGTCCATTTAAGAACTACGATACATTTTTAGTTTAATTAGAATCATGCTTAAATAAAATCAAGGAATTTGAACAAATTATCCCATACTTACCAGTTCACTAAGGGGTATAAAGATAATTAAGCCATTAGTGTAACTTTAAAATAATTCATCCCAACATCTTTGGGGAAAAGTAACCTTCTATGATCACAATTAAAGTTCCACTCATACGTATGCAACACTTATCAGGGCTCCCAATCATGAGACACCAATAGGCCAAGTTGAAAGTTTTGTGTAATAACACGTCAGTCTACTTCCTAGTTAATACTAATGCTTATAGTAAAGTATAGAACAAAAATTCAAAGAAAAACTAAATCAATATGGTACATAATCTCAATTACTATGTAAGAAGGGTTTAAAATTTGATTCTAAATCAAATACTGGTTAAATCAAATACTGAGGATGCGTAATAAAATACATGGTATGGCAGTATAAGAACATGAACATGCTTAGATTCAATGTGGCTATCACAAAGTGACATCAATACAAGCATTTCAAATACGCGAAGTATAATACTGAAAAGGTAGCAAAAACCTCTTGCTTTGTCTATTATGTTGACTTCTAGTCACACTAGAATATTTGTGACTTGGTTTACCGTTTCTACAATGTGGTGGAGTATTAGGTGTCAAATAGTCAGTTTTCTATTTAAAAATGTCTTTACTAAAGTTTCGAGGGTGTATGTGTAATTTATTTGGAACTTTAAAACAAGGATCTTAGGCTCATTTTTGAATTTTGGTATAATTTATGTAAAGTTTCTTTAAGAAAAAACCTCAATTTTGCATAACTTGAGTTATGAATATACAAACATGGTATTATCTTATACCATTTTAATCAGAAAAATTAAATAAAATTTTTGCGAAAAAATCAGATTATTGTGATTGGCCCTCACTGGCGGGGTCAAACTTTCGTAGGAAAGTGCATATTCTTCCTCTTGACATTGACTGTTTTAGGGTTTTAAACTTTAACTAGGGTTTTCTCCCTCTATGTTATACTAATGGAGATGATTTCTAACCAACTCTATCTAATTTTTCATAAGGATTCCAAATATGTAAGGTTCATGGATTCGAATCTCAGTATATTTTGAGTTGTAAAACTGTGAGTTTTTAGGAAATTTTGACTGAATATTTGTGGATTTATAGAGTATGGCGGTGTATCTTGTGATTTGGGTTCAGTTTATTCTATGTATGAAACTAACTTAGCTTTGGTTTCAAAGATTTTCATGCATTATAGGTTGAGAATTTCGAATTTATAGATTTTTAGTTTTCAAAACACTTTCGATCAATTAGCTTCTTCCATGAATATTTATGGGATTTCACCATTACACTTGACATGCTAAGGTTCTATGTAGTCTCTTCATGTATTTAAATCGAAGTTTGAGTTATTGTAATGGATTTCTCCATCAAAGCTCAAGCTTTAATGGTGTCCCTACTGATTTCTTATATTTTAGGCACTGTTACACGTAAAAGCTTGCATGTTTCTAGTGTTCTAACTATATTATCTATGCAGAAGGCTTTTGGAATTTAAAGAATTGATTTTAAAGCATAAAATGAAGGATTACCTGAATTGAGTGAATTTCAAACTTTGAGAATGAACTGTGGGATGAGTTTTACTATGTCTAACATATGGAATTTATAGTAACTTGTATGGGAATTGATTGGTTCATAAAAGAGTTAGATGTGAAGGAAATTAGGGTGAGTTTTGGATTGGGTTCAAATGGGTGCACATGGTTTCCTACGGTTTCACCAAAATTTACCATGTGATTTTCACCTCCTTTGCTGATGTGGTGGTGTGAGTAGGCTAGGGTAGCATTCATGTTTGGTTTTATGAACTTTATACTTTATGTAATTGAAGTTATGTCTATAAAAGTGTGTTTTTTATAAAGTTTAGATGCATTTTGGTAATTTCATAAAGTTTAATTGAGGTCAAAAGGTTTTGTTTGATATTGGGTTGAGGTTTAGGGGTTCAATATATCTTGTTTTATTTCATTTTACAAGTTTCAATGACTCTTTTATAATAATGAAAACTTCAAAGTTGAAATGTTAATAAGCAAACTTGTAGGTTTTAAAACATAAGTCATTTCTTATTATAAGACTTTTGATTTTACTCATCTTACGAGGGTTAAAATCGAGGTCGTAGGTTATATCAAGGTTTGAAAATTCTCACTCATTATAATTTCCCCAATTTAAACTCAAATATGGATGTCTATGGAGGTGCCCCTGATGAGTGGGACCTTTGGGTAGAATATGTTCTAACTGAACCTACTATTAAGGTTGTCATCTACAACTAGGTTTGACGAGAACCCTTAACAACTTGAAGGCTTGTACTATTGTCAAACTCTCCACCACTCCCAACCTCCAAGCCTCTCGCTGGAGTATTGATTGACACACTTTCAACACTAGGTGGGCTGAATTTTCTATCTCCTTGGAAGATATTTGTGAGTTAATGCCCTTATCCACTTGGGAAATCACGTGTTCACAGATGGCTATGAAGACAGTGTGGAGAAAAAAATGTGTGAGGATCCCTATCAAGCATTATTTGACTGCCTTCGCTACATTGCAAGCAACAAAGTATGAGCCACTAAACATTCCTTTGCAATGTTGAAAAGATACTGGTTTATGGACTTTAAGCTTACTCCAAAAGAAGGTAGTTCAAGAAGGGCCTCCTCAAGCCAAGACAACCACAATATTAGGTCTCCTTCTCATTTAGCTGTTTTCTTTATCACTTTCTTGAGTAGACTTTTGTTTCAAGGTAGACCAAATGACTCCCCTCACAAGTTGTTATTTCGCCTCACCGTCAGGCTTGCTCGAGGGAGGGTTGTTCCCCTCGCAGTGCTTACATTAGGTTCACTTTATACTTTGTTAGATCGTCTCCATGTTGATGTGGAATGATCTAATGGCTGTTATGATGTGATCAACTTCGCAAATTCCTTCATTTTGATGTCCTTTTTGTTTGAGATGTTCCCTAACTTTGCCCAGAGGATCCTTAGTTACACAGTAGTGCTACTCGCATTACCAGATGAAATAAGAAATATCCCAAGCAAGCTTTGAGTCCGCTGATTAACAATATTGATGAAGTTTCTTTTCGTACCTACTACAAGCAAGGGAGTGTCTTTTTTGTAGTGCTTCTTCACAACTTCTCTGGGCACCTTTTATCGTCCTACAAATTTGGAGTTAGTGGAAGATTGTCCTCACATAACTATCATGGGTATGGTTCTTCCTTTATTCCTCCCTATATTATTCAACTTGGGAAGGGAGTTGAATATTATCATCCGGATAGGGTGAGAAGATAATTTTGGTATGAACAAGGAGTCTATGCCCCCATTTACCCCTTGAGCATTTAGCCCATTGAACTATATTTGGAGGCATATTCTAATTTCACGTTTAAGGGGATGCTCTAAAGGACTGATAACTTAGGTGTCTTGTTTATACCAGCTCGTGACTATCTCCCCTCGTTCAGTCACTCGTGGTTTTCTATGTGGCAGTGTTAGATTTCACTTATCAAATTGTATCCAAGACATGCCGTACGAAACCATCCCCACCAAAATTCCAAGAAATGAAAAATACTTGGCCAAAAGGACCCAAAAAGAGTTATGATTTTACAGTACAGTTAAAAAGACTCCCCTCGGGAAGGTCACTCCAATCTTGGTTAGGCCTCTACGTGAGGAATCAATTTATGAAAAAAACCATGAGCCCCAACTAGCCAAGGCCAAAGGAAATGGGAAGGCCAAGTCTAAGGCCCCTCCGAAGATAAAACACCCAGACACTGGTGTGTCAAATTTGATCCCAACACTAATTCAGGCCTCTGCTCCTCCTCCATCACCTGTGAGGACTAAAGCAGGTAATAATAATAATAATAATAATAATAATAATAATAATAATAATAATAATAATAATAATAATAATAATAATAATAATAATAATAATAATAATAATAATAATAATAATAATAATAATAATAATAATAATAATAATAATAATAATAATAAGAAGAAGAAGAAGAAGAAGAAGAAGAAGAAGAAGAAGAAGAAGAAAAAGAAGAAGAAGAAGAAGAAGAAGAAGAAGAAGAAGAAGAAGAAGAAGAAGAAGAAGAAGATGGTTGAGCCCACTTCTCCCTCCTCCATTCCAGACAAGAGTCAGATACTGACACTCTTGGGATTAAAGGTACATAACAAATTGTTTACGAGCAAGGCTATGAGTCTTTGGGCATTCCACCTCAGGGACTATCCCACTCGTCTACCGCGCTCATAGAAGGTACTCTTGTTAATTCTCTTTTACTTAGTGAAACTTCCATCCATGAAGCTTCAAATGTTTGTTCCCCCTCTTTCTCATTTAAAGAGGAGCTGGTTGATTATGTAAGCACCCCTTCTTATGATGATAACAGTTCTTCTTCAAATGATATTGGTGTTATTGATCCTTACCAAATTCACTCACCTATCACTTTTGATTTTTTTGTCAACATTGAGGGGTTCTGATAGCGAGCAAGGGGATACTATGATCTACTCGCCTTCCACCTTTTTCCCTACCACTGACAACTTCCTATGGGCAGACCTCTCTCACTTCCACTGTAAGTTGTTTCATTATTTTTTTTGTTCTTTCTTTCTTGACTTTTTCACTAATTTTTCTAACTTTTAACTTTGTTTCTCCTTTTGAACATGCAGCTTCTGTAGGGATGAGTGGACCCTCGAAGGTGAGTACCACCTCCTCGTGTTCACCTGCTCCTATTCCTCGATCTCCATTCCTTCCCGGGAGGAATTCCATGGTTGTTTCCTCCTTAAGTCTCACTTGGGAGGTTTGTTCTAAAAACTTTAAGTCTCACATCTATTTTTATCTATCAACTGCCTTTAATATTTTTTGTCTTTGCTTATTCTGCAACTTTATACTGTGCTCCCTCTTCTACGAGAAGGTCTTCTGTTGCCTCTCATAATGTGAAGGTACTCACCAATGTTTTCAAATATTTGTCTTTTAAAGTTTATTCACCTATCAGTTCATGACTTATCTTGTTAACTTATTTGTACATTTATCTGTCTAATAGGTGACTATATCTCCCAGTACACCTTCCAGGCCTCTTCCTCTTTATTTAGTGGGCAGTTCTATTTTTGGGCCTTCTGTTACCCTACATGCATAAGTATTCCTTAGTGTTTTCTTTTGAATGTGTTATGGCTCCTATTTATGACCATTCCCACTCTGATATTGCCACATTTGAAATTTATGTTGTAGGGCTCACTTTCAGACAACCCTACCACTAGTGAGGGAATACTCCTACCCATAGGAGTTGTTATTCTTGGGTTTCTCATTCTGGGAGAATATTTATTCCTAGAGTCTACTTCCCATCGACAACAGGCCATTGGTTCAGCCTCTTCCCAATCAGTCTATTTATAGTATGTCTACGAGTGAACGTGTTTCACAGGTTTCTTCCTCATCACATATATTTACATATCTCATTTTATTGTATAATTGTTTGACTTGGTCTCTTTTCTGACAAACTATTTATTAGTAGGTTGGTATGAGCATCCCTGGGCCTTATGGTTAATTTGATCCATTTCCCCTCTTAGGGTTAAGGTATTTAGACTTTCTTGTCTCTATTGTTTAACAACTCGTTATTCTCTACTTTACTTGAGTTGTAACTTCCTTTTTGTTTATTTATATTTCAGGCTAGCGCCAGCACCTCACCACCTGCTATTTCAACAGTTGGTGTGTAGGTGAGCATCTCAGTTGCCACTCCACCTTAGGTATTTGATTTCTTCTCCCGACCTTTCTATACTTGTAATTATTTTTTTATTTGAGATTACATTGGATCATGGCCTTTCCTATTTTCTAGGCGATCCTCTAGCAGGTCCCTATTGCAGTCGATCATCTTTTAAGTTTGCCTATGAGAACCCTCTCATTAGAGGTCTCTCAGGTACACTGTTATACTTGGTACTTCACCCTTATCAATTTTTTTTTGTAAGGAATCTTGGTGACTTATTCTCAATTTCATTATTCTCCAGGATGATACTAATGGAGTCCCTCTGTCTACAGGACATGTTGCAAGTAGTGTGGAGGTAACTCCCCAAGTATTGATTTCAATACATGTGTTTGCTAGATTTATTTTTTCTACACAAGTGGTTTACTAACACTTCCTTATTTATTTGCCTTAATGCCAGTGTTGATGAGGTACCTTTGCTTGTGGGAAATCCGATTAGCAGTCTGCTTATGTAAATATGCACTTTTTCATTCTATCCTTCTTTTTCTGCGCAAGTGTTTTCTAACCCTTTTCTATTTCCCTATTTTCAGGTTAGTGTTGCAATTGTTCTTGAAACTGCGGAACAGCTTGGGGAGGCCCCTGTGAGTGGGGTATTATGTTGTTATACCTTATTCACTCTTTTCTATTTCCCCTACCTTTTGCATTATTTCTTTTTTCTGTAAAAGCTTCTTACCATCACACCAATGTTTTCCTGTTTTCAGGTTAGTGAGGCAAGTGTTCTTATACCCGTGGAACAGATCGCGAGCGCAATAGTGATCACTCCTTAGGTATTATACTGTCATACCTTATTCATTCAGAATGTTTCTTAGAGTCTCGCCTTATGTTGATCAAGTGGTCTATTAATGCTATACTTATCTTGTCTTTAGCAAGTTTCCACATCTCATCTGGGAGGACCCTCTCGATTTGTAGACAACATGCTCATCCCTTTGGGCCTGGGGTATTAACTCTTCATCTTTAATTTATTTTCTATGATAAGAAATTTAACTATCCTTCTTCATTCCCTTAACTATTATTTCTATGCTCCTTATTTCAAGATCATGTGAGTGAGCTTGTTAAGGCAATTGATGATGAGGGACCTAGCTCTGAGGCCACTCGCTCTGGAAGTGCTGAGGGTTCTGGTGAGGATTCCTCTTTCCTTTCTTCTGAGCTTGATTCTAGGAAAATATGTTATGATGATATTAAGGTGAAGGCTCATGCGGTCTTCATGAGGGATCTATGGAACGAGGATGACTTAAGAGGTTTAGGATCCATGAACGGCTGGTGTTGGAGATGATCCTTGAGGACCATCCTGTGACTTTCACATCTCAGAGAATTATCAACATCAACAACCTTACTATATCTAACATGCTGTCCCTTGCTAGACATATTCATTACTTTTTATCTACCCCATCTATCGGGTTAACGAGTGAGATGACTTCAATATTTTTGCAAGCTCTCTATGATCTTCAAAGGGTCTATCATTTTTAGTTAGATTGGTTTGACACCAAACTTTGGCACTTCTTGAGCATTCCTTTTAGGAAGATGATGAGGCTTCATGTGTCTATGTAGTTTAAAGATTAACAGTACCAAGTTGAGGCCACTCGGATTCATGGCTAGATTCATCTGCTCAAGTCCAAGTTGGATAAGCATAAGGCTAGTGACTCTGATGATGAGGCCAAGTTATCCAAGCTGCTGGAGCAGTTTATTCAGGAGGCAGTCCCTTTTGCACTGATATGCGCTCACGGGAGGATGTCTTTTTTTTTTTATCTAGTTGACATTTCTTGAGATGAAGACTTTGTCTTTCTATGTATTTTCGTTTGCTCTAGTGTATATAAAGACTGCTCCATATTAATGAAAACAAACATTTTTTCTTCCATTTGTTTACTTTCATTTTGTCTCTATACTATTTCTGATATCTGTTTACTGTGATTTGCTCCCTTTTTCGGTGGGAGTGTTCACATGTAATCTTGGAAAATAAAATTTTTAGAACTACCCCTTGGTATGTGGGGTACTTATTCCACATTTAATTTGGAACCTTTTTACTTTTTATAAAATAACTTAGTGGAGGGATAGATTCTCTCTCCATATTCTAAAATACTATAGTAAATGATTGGCAAAACGTATGCAAATACATCACTTCACTTTTCACTACTTGTTCTCAGAAAAAAATAAAGAACTTGTCAATATTTTCAAACCTCACTTTAATCTACGTGGTATTTAAAATGTTATGCCTAAAGCTACTTTGCTAATTTTACTTTATCTTTGGGATGGATATACCCCCCAAGTATCATGAACAAATGTCCTCATGTTCTGGACCCTCTCATAAACTTTGAGGGTCAAAAGTGGTTGTACACACCACATTCTAAGATCCTCCCAAGTCTGTCCTTAGGTCTCTATCACTCCTCCATTCACCATAGAACCCTAGGTAATACTTCAAGTACCGATCAAAAGGCCACCGGGAGCCCCCGTGCCCCATTTTACTCTGTTAATTTCATCGCCAGCGTGAAAGCTTAATGAATCTTTGAAGGGCACTGAAAGCCCTTTCGAAATGGTCTGCTCCGTGTGCGAATTAGCATAACGGTTCAGATGAACAAACCATTTTACTATTGGAAACTGATCTAGAGGCCACCGGGTGCTCTCAAGCCCCGATTTGACCCCATTCAACCTCATCGTGAGAGAGAAAGTTCAATGAATCTTCGAAGGGCCCTGAAACCCGTTTCTAACGATCAGCCATATGCATGAAATGGCATAATAGTTTGGGCAAACAGACTATTTACCTCCAAAAATTGATCTAGAGGTCACCGGGTACTCCCAAACTCCGTTTGACTCCTGTCAACTATTCATCTCAATTGAGACTAAATGAATCATTGAAGGTCGCTGAATACCCTTTCCAAAGGTTCGCCCCGTGTATGAATCAACCTTACAATTTCGAACAAATGAGTCGTTTTACTCTCAAAGGTCACTGGGTGCTTATGGGCCCATTTGACCAAAGTCAACTCTTAAATGAGAAAAGATCTTTGGAACATCGAATTGCCTCACACAACCTTTTCAATGATCCTCCCCGTGCACGATTTGGACTTACAGTTTGGACGAATGATCCATAGTTGTCCAATAACCTCCTATCCAAGAGACCGACAGGCGCTTACAAGAGCCATTTGACCCAAAGTTAACTCTCGAACCCAGGTGAGAACCAAAGGATTCTCCAAGGACACTAAATTACCTTTATAACGGTATGCGACGTGCATGATTTGGACTTGTGGATTTCATTTTATGGCCGTTTTTTTGAAACATCTGCATGAGACTGCCAATAGGCATGATCATTTTCTTGCCTTTCGGTAGTGTGTCTAGGAATGCGTGCTGATTTTCAGGTCAAGGATTATGCCGATTAGAACTCTCCTGAACTTATATAAAGAGAGCATGAGCTCACTTTGAAAGACACCCCTTAGATCCCTGAAACAGTGATCTCAACAGCGTTCTCTCGAAGTCAGTGCGATTTCCATATGAAAACCCATTTCCAACATTCCTTTTCCATCATTATCTTACCATATTTGGTAAATTACCTTCCCTCTCCTCACATCACCTTCTTCCAAGTTCAAGGGAAGCCCTTCAACATCCAAGATCAAGCTTAAGATCATCAAAGAAGCTCCAATCTTTCATTTTCTCTTTAAAAATTCTCTTAATTTTGCATTATATTACTCCATTCTTTACTTCAACATTTTTTCTTCTTTAGATCACACTTTTTAATATCCAATCTCTTTATTAGTAGTATTGCACATAACATATTTTCTATAGAAAAATTGAAAATAAGAAAAAAAAGGGTTTCTTATAAATTCCAAACGGGGATTTCCCATCACATTTTCCCACACTAAAACACCTTTTTCCTACATACTCACATCTAAATAAAATCCCCAATGGAATATACGTGATAAATATCGCCCTAGAATTGCATGGGAACTACGTGAACTTTGATGCCTTTATAAGATACGTAGGCGTCTCAGGTTAAAACCCGAGACTCGAGTTCTATTTTCACATTTTCCTATTTTCATCTTTTCCTTATTTGAATATTATTTCAATATATCATATTCACATATATCATCGTTTCATCATAACGATCAATATCTCGATAAGTGCACACATCATATTTTTTATTATAATTTTGGGGACATTCCTATAGATTACCTCACTCCATATTTTCCATGAAGCTAGTTGAGCGATTCAGATCTCAACTTATATATGCATGCACACACACTTCATAGAGAAATTGAGTAAAATAGTAACATAACTACATGAGAGACCGAAAGGGCGGGATGGGTGCGTAAAACCTTCCCATTCCGTAACGTAGTCCCCGAACCTGTAATCTAATTGGTTTTGCATGCATCAGTATATCTTTGATTCCGTTCTCTAGAGGTGGAAACACGTTCTTTTGCCTCTTTTGTGCAAAATAGGCTAGCGACTCTATCTCTTTACATCACCCAAAACCGATGACGGCCGAAGCACCCCCCGGAGTAGTGAGGTGCGCTCGACCTTTATCCTTCCTCTTTCCCCCGAAGCGCGGGTAGGGAATATCTCGAGATGGACACACTTGCGACTCTACTGGGAATGGAGCTTATCATAAGAGGGCCAGACTCTATATGCATTGGTTCTATCATTTTCTGTTTGTGTTCGTACGCTCCTACTCATATGTTCCCTATTCACCTCTATTAGTTCTTGTATATATCTACCTCATGTATGTATCACTTTTCACCAACTTTTCACCTCACACACTTGTAGGTACTATCCATGTACTCCTTACACTACCTACATTGATATATGGAGTAGCTTATAGTCATATATTTCAGACACCCCTTAGAATATCCATGTCTAAGGTGTCACTAGCACACAGCTACACTTTTCACACTTACACATATTCATGATCACCTATCACACACCACCTCTAGTTAATCCATGTTTATGTTCACTACCACCCACCCACTTGTAGATATTCACATATCACACACTTTCTTAGTGTAATATTCATGCACCTTGCTTGATTTACTTATCATGATACTTGTACATACTTCCCTATTAGTATAATTCTCATCATTCCAAATAAAATACTCTTTCCATAATGTACTAAAAAGAATCATCCAATTTGAACACTACATCATCAAGATCATGGCTATTGACCAAAATTTTATCCCGTACTGGGGGGTCACTTTGTGATTGGCGCTGGTTTGGCAGGTCGCAGTTAGCCTAAGAAATATGACTCTCACCTTCCATTGGTTTAGTACCTTATATATATATCAAATGGTTCCCCCACATCGTAACGTTTGACTAAAATCATGATGGGATGTATATATCAGGGAACTCATTCACTTACATCGAGTATATCGAATTCTGTCTCACACGTACTATCCCCACGAGGTACATATTGGCCTTTAATGGCTTGTTCACGCGTACTGATTGCCCTCAAAAGCGAGATGTATATTATGGAAGTCATGCAAAAGGGGGAACCGTTCCACTAACCCAACAAACTAATACCCTAACATAAGCGTCAAACCTAGGGCACTCATATTTAGTTTGCCAGATACTACACAAAACTTTGACGAAATGTCGGGTCGACATATCACCCAAATTTCCATGAGATTTTGTTATTTTTCAAAATGGGACCCTATCCACAATCCTGACAACAAGTTGAACCATGCTTAACATATTTTTCAAAATCAATTTTCCTAGGCTCGGGTCCCATCATACATTTCTTTTTGCATTTAGGAGACCTATACAAATGAAAACATAAACATGATAATAATCATGTTGATACTCTTATCTTGTTTTCCCTCCTTCCTTACCAAAAATGTCAAAAAACATCCCCCCTCTTTTATCAAGATACCAAAAACATTTTTTCATTTTACTAAAAGGGTCAAAAACATTTTCCTTCCTTTCATAAACAAAATACCAAAAACTATTTTGTCCTTCCCTTTCCAAAAAAAATGTTAAAAAACATTTTACTCTTTTTTCAATAAAAATAAAATTTTATTTTCTCATTCAAAAATTAATTCGAATTGTTTTTCTCCTCAAGTCGATCGCATACCCAATTCTTGGTCTGGCTCCTTTTTAGCTTCGGTCTTTCGTCAAATCACCCTGGAGATCCGTTGATTCCTTCATTACTTCATTCTAATTTGGAATCTACCTTCACAAGATATTCATGGAGAATACCGATCAAGCACTGAATGTACATCCTGGTCTGATGGCCATCGTGGTCCATCTCAGTTCCAAGATTGATAACTTACAAATCGAGATCCACGATATGCACTGTCACGGAGCCCAGTTCCCGAAGAACTCAATGTTATCTTTCCTCGTACCATCGATACACCCGCTCCCAAGACAGTTTGGGTTCCCTAAGAATATCATCATGCTTTGCGTGTCTCTCATGTCAATGGGCCACTACCAGCTCAGCTCCCTATGTAGAATCTTGCATAACTAGGGGCTAAGCTTATAATGCCTATCGATCTGAAGTAAGAAGAGTTAAACAAGGTGAAGGATGGCCATGAAATTTTAACCAATAAGTTTAACCAAGTCTGAATCTCCAGGAACTACATGGATTACACCCATATGTCTCCCTACCCTAGAGCGAGGCTGCCGAAAAAGTTCATGACGCCTAATATTGAGAAGTTCATGGGTAGCAGGCCCCCAATTGTTCATCTTCGAAGTTATCACCAATACATGACTCTCTTAGGTGTCTATGAGGAAATAATGGCCCAAATGTTCCAGCAAACTTTGAAAGACAGCGCTCTTCCTTAGTTCATATCCCTCGAGGAATTCTGAATTCGCAGTTGGGAGGATGTTGCCTGTGAATTCACGTCACATTACAAATATAATGAGGAATTAGAGGTTACACGTCGTGATCTAGAACTTCTCAAAACAGAACACCGGGGAATCCGTTATTAATTTCATAGCAATGTGGAAGGAGAAAGCGACCACTATGACCAGCTGGCCTTCCGAAGAGGAGAAAGTTAGTATTATAAAGAGAAACTTCTTACCCCATGTCCAAGTAACGATGGTAGGACAATATTACCCACATTTTTTAGCCCTTTGGGAAGTAGGATTAGATATTGAAGAAAGCATCGCCAAGATAAAAGTTGATCCAAACAAAGTATCCAAACAATTCATTCTAAGAAAATATGAGAGGCCTGCTATAGTCTCGACCATCAATAATATCCCATAGCCTGCTACCTCTTAGGGCAAGAAAATTATGTTAATCCAGTCCTAAAAGAGTACACCGAGCTTCCTTCTCCCCTCTCTACAGTCTACCAAGCCTTGTTGAGCCGTAATATCATCAAACCATTGGAACCTCATCCACTACCAAACTCACTTCCTAAAAATTTCAAACCCAATGCCCATTGTGATTTTCACTAAATTGTCGGCCATATTAATGATCAGTGCTTCCATCTTCGAAATTCAATCCAGGGTCTAATTTATCAGGGCACCATCACCCCCACCAACCAATTCTAAGCCTAAAACCACTCACAACCCACTTCCAAACCAAACAAATACTATCTTCCTAGAGAATGACCCAGAATTCGATCCATCTATACAAATTGTGCCCAGTTAAGGACCCATTATACCCATATATTCTCTTACACCCTACATGTTTTGCCGACCAAGATCTGTCACTTCTCACGAGAATATGTATCATCATTCAGACCCAGTTTGGAGGGAAAATATGGAATATCTAGAGGTACTGAACCATCTTCTAGAGTTTGGTCTAACATTGCCCCCCAAAATGACCATTGACTATAAGAAGATCAGCACAGTATTCATGGAATCCCGCCAGTGGGTTCGCGGAGCAGATAATTAGGTGGCACTCATTGGCAAAGTCAGTTTGGATGATGCTATACAGATTATGGAAGACTTGTTCAGACAGATTAGTGACATTTACTATATATCCAAGTTCCTCAATGCCTTAAAGCTACAAGGGCAGTTGGTCCCTGCACTTTTGCATCTCCCCGCTGAGTGGGAGGATCTAAATGAAGAAGTTGTTGAGGTTGTGGAAGGCGTTCACTTATCATGGCGAGATGGCATTGTTGCCACTAGATGGGGGACGAGTTTGATAGCTCAAATGAAGAATCGATCCAAGAAAATGTTAATTCAGTGATCAACATGTGCAGGACGATATCTTTTGAAGATCTTCTAGGAATATTTACTGATGCGGCCATTCAACCAGAAATTGATGAACCAACGGGGTTTTTGTTACTCCCCTCCTTTGTGAACCATATAATAAGATCTGAAAGGAACTACTAGAGTCCAAATCCCCAGTCGGCTGTAATGGATAAAGGAAAGGGAGTTACTGAAGAACTACCCATGCCATAGATGACCCTTTAAGAGAGCAAGATCATAGACCAACTAAGGAAGGTTCAAACTAACATCACCTTATGGGGAGTCTTCATGTCTTCCCAACTACACTAATAGGCTCTGATAAAATTGCTCACTGGGTCCATAGTCCCTCCTTCCACCACTCCAGAAGAAGCTATCAACCTGGTTAGGTCATTGACCCCTAATGGTTTCCTTCTCTGAAGAAGAAATCCCAAATTTTTGCACTAATCCCAACTATGCCCTTAACATCTATTTTGAAGTAATGGGGAAGACAATCCCACTTTCACTCGTCGATAACAGATCAGCACCCAATGTTTTCCCATTAAGAACCTTCAAATCCTTAGATTTGAAAGTGTGAGACCTTGTTCCAACTTTCTCCATTATTCGTGCCAATAAAAACACCCGCCGAGAGGTGATGGGGTCCATAAAGATTATAATAGGGGCTGGCCAAATAAATCCAATTATCGAGTTCCAAGTTATTGACATACCTTCTTGTTTCAATTTATTGCTCGATCGATTGTGACTTTAAAGTATGAAGGGGGTATCTTCCTCTTTCCATCAGAAGATGAAGTTCTTCGCCAAGGAACATGTCATCACCATCTTGGGCAATAATAATACTTCTAAGGATGCAAGAACCAGTAATTCAGTACTAAAAATATAGCATGGGATGAATGACATGCGTCCGTCTAGATTCCCAATCGAACCACTTCCACTCCCAACAGGCGATAATTTCAAAGATCGAGTATGTCTAGAGAACAACCCTTACAATAATGTCATCATGACACAACTGTACAAGAAAATGCACTTCATGACCGAACTGGGTCTGGGATGACGACAGTAGGAGATACTAGAACCCATAGTCCTGAAAAAGGAGTTTACTCCATGGGGCCTGGGTTATCAACCATCATCATAAGAACTTAGAGTGATCCACTAGCCATGGTTGAAGCGAAGATTAAAAAGTACCAAGACTATTTCGAGAGATTAAGGAGGGTGAATATTTTTCCTTTTATGGTTTTCCTGAACCATAGTATGATAATGTGGACAAGAAGATGAAGCCAAGGATGGAGATCTTATTTTAAGAAATCTACTCATAGGATGAAATTTCCCAGTGTTATGTCCAACCACTCATGGAGAAAGATATAAGTATTACCGAGAACTCCAAGGGAAGTGACTCTGAGGACTCGTTCAACCTATAGACATTGGGGCTGACACTCTGCATGATCCACTCAGGTGCTACATCAGTGGATCTATCCATCATGATCAAGGCTACTAATGAACCCCTCCTCAATTAAAATGCTATACCAGTTCCACTTTCTGAGATGAAACCCAACCCAAATGTTTATCCTATTTCTTCCTCTTTTATTATTCACCCTTTTTTCTGTTAACAATGTAGTTGAGACCCCTTTTGACGAGGTCCTTGTTGCTATTTTTCCCTACAATGAAATAAACGAATATTTTGAGTATCTTATTGTGCCTTATATTAATTGTCTTTATTTGAATCAAACTCTTGATGATGATTATGATTTTGAAAATGAACAATTCTTAACTGATCTTAGTAAGGTTAATAACAAATAACATAATTGGATTTGAATTAATGAGGATGAAATTATTATTATCAATCTCGACTCTAGTAGCCAATAACACAAGATTAGGATAGGTTCCATCCTTAATGATCATGAGAGCGCTCAACTCCAAGAACTATTGAAGGAATTTATGAACATCTCCGCACTGTCCTAGCATTAATCCTAAGATATCCCAGCACGATATTCTAACTCTCCCAAAATGAAAACCGGTCAATCATAAAATATTTAAGCTCTACACCGAATGGTCACTCAAGGATAAAGAAGAAGTGGTCAAATAGTTGAGCATAGGCTTTATCCGAGTGATCAAATATCCCATATGGTTATCCAACATTGTACCTATACCGAAATAAGGAGGAAAAGTTCGCATGTGCATTGATTACCGAGATTTGAATAAAGCATATTAGAAATATGATTACCCAGTGCCCAATATCGACATGCTAATGGACAACATGACCAGTCACGCTCTCAAGTCATTCATCGATGGGTTTGCCGAATACAACCAGATCAAGATGTACCCTGACCATAAGAATAATACTGCATTCATCACCTCACGGGGAACCTTTTATTATATAGTAATGACATTCGGGCTCAAGAACATAGGGGATACCTACCAAAGGGCTTCCCCAACCATCTTACATGATCTGATAGATAAAGAGATCGAGGACTACGTAGAAGATATGATTATCAAGTATGAGACCCAGGAAGGTCACGTTCCCGCTCTTAAAAAATTCTACGAATGACTACAACATTACCAGATGCGATTAAACTTGTAGAAATACATTTTCTGCGTAACCAAAGGAAATCTTTTGGTATTTATGGTTAGCGAGGAGGGAATCGAGGTTGACCCTGCCAAGCTGAAAGCCATTCTCAAAATGCCACCACCCCGAACAGAGAAGGAAGTCCGGGGATTCTTTTAAAAATTATAATATATCAGTCGGATCACCAGATAGTTGACTTATATTTGTGAACCCCAATTCAAACTCCTTTGAAAGGATTCTACCAAAATCTGGAATGAAGCCTATCAGGAAGCCTTCGACAAAATCAATCCATATATTACCGGACCTCCGTTACTCATGCCACCACAGCCTGGTCTTCCTCTACTCATATACTTTATCGTAAGAGACACCGCAATAGGGGCTTTTCTAGCCCAATACATCGAAAAAACCCACAAAGAAAGAGCCATTTATCATGCTAATAGCAAATTGGTCAGTTAGGAAGTCAACTACACTGCCTTGGAGAAAGCATGTGTCACCCTTATCTGGGCCACTCAAAAACTACGACACTACATGCTAGTTTTTCCCATTAGACTAGTATCCCGAATGGATCATTTTAAATACCTGCTTAAGAAACCTGCCCTGTCTAAATGAATATTTTGTACGTTACATAAAAATCCATAAAAGGAAGAGTTATCTCTTACTACCTTACTGAATACCCCAAGAAGAAGCCGGTATTTGGATCTCCGAGTTCCTGAATGAAAATATCCTTTGTACTTTTTAGGAAGACCTCTGATGGGAAAGGTTCTGTGATGATGCTGCTAACAAGAATGGATACAGCACTGGGATACTCCTGATTGCCCCTGATGACTCTCACACTACCATTGCCATCAAGCTTGATTTTACATGCACCAATAATATAACTAAATATAAGGGATGCACTACAGGCATCAAAGTTTCTCTCAAGAGAGGAATCCAGTGCCTAAATGTCCATACGAATTCTTCCCTTATCATCTACCAGGTCCTTAGAAGATGGAAAGTCAAAGATGAAAAGATCTTACCCTTCCACGCCCACCTGGAAGAGCTAGCCTCCCAGTTTTTAGATATCACCTTTCACTACTAGCCCCGAGCAAGGAACAACTTAGCTAATGACCTTGCTACCTTAGCCTCCATAGTCGACATGACCAAGGGAATAAAGATGGACACCTTCATAATCCAAAAATAATCTCTACCAACCCACCGCTACCACATTAAGCTCATCACATAGGAAGATTTTGATATGACTGAATATTAGCATGATGATGTTTGGTGCTTTCTCAACCATCGTAGGTACCCCCAGGATGCTAACAAAAAAGACCAAGCGACCCTTTACAAATTGGCTTCCCAATACATTATCTGCGATAAATCACGGTTTAAGAGAAACTTTGATGGAAACCATTTGCACTGCATTGCAGGGGATGATGTTAAAAATGATGATGAAGATCCACAATGGGGAATGCGGACCCCACGTGAACTGTCATATGCTCATTGATAAGATTATCCATTAAGGGTATTATTGGACTAACACGGCTTAAGATTTAATTGCCTATATCCGAAGATGACTCAAATGACAGTCGTTTGCTAATCTCCAGAACTTGCCTCATCGATAATTGTATAACATGACTTATCCCTGGCAGTTCTTCACATAGGCCATTAACATCATAGGGAAACCCAAATATTCCAATAGGCATGAGTTCATCTTGGTTTCCATTAATTAATTCACCAAGTGGGTCGAAGCCGAATCATATGCAGTGTTGAACGCCAAGAAGATTGCTAACTTTATCTAAAAGAACATATTTTGCCGATACAGGGTTCCGCACGAGCTAATATCCGATAATCGGTTACATTTCAAAGACGAAGTCATAAAACTGGTCGACGAGTACATGATTAAAAGACAAAAATCTTCTCCCTACCGACCCCAAACCCATGGAGAAGTTGAAGCCGACAACTAGAACATCATAGAAATCATCATCAAAATGACAGAAAGTTACTAAGATTTTTCCTATCGGATCCCTTTCGCCCTATGGGGCTAGCATACTTCATCCTGGGCATCCACTAGGGATACCCCTCACTCTTTAGTGTACGGCATGGAAGTAGTCCTACCCATTGATCTTGAAATACCTTTACTACGCATTACTCTTAAAAGCAAAGCCAATGAAGAAGACTGTCATCAGATCCGTTTTGATGAGTTGTCACTCTTGGATGAAAAGAGGCTGAAGGCTCTACATCACATACAAGGGTATCATCACAGGATAGCACAATCATTTAATAGAAGAATCAAGGACCATGGTGTTCAAGAAGTAAACTTATCCCATCAAAAAGACCATAGAACCCGTGTGGCACCCCAAAGGGAAATTTAAGCCAAACTGGATTGCCCCTACATCGCGAAGAAGATCCTCTCAGGTTGTTCCTATATGCTCATTGACCTTGATGAAGAAGATATAACACATCCAATTAACCTTGACTATCTCAAGAAGTTTTATCCTTAGCTCAAAATCTCGGCACGCTACGACTCCTCTTATCCCCCTTCTATAAAAATTCTTCATTTATCTCTACCCATAACTATGTGGGGCCTGATCCTCTAAGAAGACCATTTTCTTCCATATGAAACTTTGAAATTATTTAAACCCCCCAGACGTATGTGGGCAACTCATATGCTTTATATGGGCGCGGTCCTTTTTCCCAAAATGCTATTCTTTTCTTACCTTCAATAATGAAAGTTCATTTTATCATTTATAGGAATAAAAGGATTATGTATGCCTTGCGATTGGAATAGATAATTGAAATGCAAAGCTCATCAAAAGGCACAACAAAATGTTTTAAATCATTTTCATTTCAAACAAGGAAGTTCTATATAATTACATAAAGTATCAGTACAGAGACTCAAACAACTATCCCTCCCTCTAAACAAACCTAACAAAATCTTCCCAAAATTATTCCCATAAACCAAACAAACACCAAAAACTACCAAACACATCTCACTCACAAAAACATCAAACAAATCCATCCCATCTTCACAAAGGACCCTATCTGCAGCTGTCGAAAGACATAGCCTCATTATCATCAATCCCCAGAAGTCCCCAAACTTCACCTTCTTGGATGGTATGCTGGAGACACTCCAAGGAACGATAAACCCAAACCAGCCTAGAGAAAACCATTAAACCCCCTCCATAGTGTCAAATATGACAAACCATCTCTGTTCAGTCTCATATGCCAAGATATTAGCCACTATTCTCTTCTATAATAATTTCATATAATCTTCAGAACCATGTCAACCCTTTCCAATAGATTGAGAAAGACGGGTTGATGGCAGAAGATTCTCCCACAGAGAGCCCAATTGCATGCGCAAACCTTCAGTCAAATACTCTACAGGAAAAAAGTCCAGGGTGCAGGAAGGCACAATTTTCTGCCATCCGACTTGACGCAGGACTTGTCCAGGAAAATATAATAAGGTATGCTGAAGACCAACTAATCAAATATAACAATATCCCTCTAGTTCCAAAATGGGCTGCAACTCTCCCCACTATGGCACCGATCAATGCAAGCATCGAGCTCCGTGCTCTACGAACCAATTTTCCCAGGTTTCTGTGGATGGGACAAAGCTAATGAAATATCGAGTAAAGAAATTCATCACAACTACCAAGGGATATTCAAGAAAGATCGCCAAATGGAATCTCAGCCAGCTACATGAACAACATCACTGGGCTCCCTCTCAAGAAGTTAGAACGGCCTTATGGCCAAGCATATAGACCATTTGGGGTATCTATCAGAATCACCACCGTAGGATTATTATGATATGACATCCAAGTTATAATAGCAGTCAGTTAAGCATTCACTATTAGGTCCCCAGTCACCAAAAGTAGCCTTAAGGTTAGGCATAGGGAAATAACTCCAACATGTCCCGCATCGTTGAAATCTTGAAAATGTTCAGAATAGATAACAGTCGGGAGATAAATAATTTCCCAGTGACCAACGGCTAAGCCGCCGAAGGGGAAATATGGAGAAATTTTGGTAACAATGCCTGAGGAAACCAAGAGAATTCAGCCATAGCCACCGCAACACTAGGATTAACCCCTATTGTAGCTAAAAACTCCTCATAGGTCCGCCAAACCTCATCCATGCCTAAGAAGAAGACATGATAATTAGGAAACCAAAATTGTGTTGACACTACCAGTATATTCTAATCGATGGGCCGACTGTGTCACAAAGAGACCTGGCGCAAGTTAAAAGCGTCATAATCTACAATGTAAAAACACATACCTTCCAACTTATCGAGATATGAAGCAAATTCTGCACTCATGGGAAAGGCCATTTTTGGAAATAATAAGACATACAAAAGGAAAATATAAAGGGAGAGAAAATGTGAATGGGTGAAGAAACCTCACCCCCTTTTTATACTTGAAAACTTTAGCTAAAAACAAGAAGTCTGCAAATCTGAATGAAAGATTATCCCATTAAGTACTTGAAGCTGGAGAAAGTGTAATCTAATCCTTATGGTGATTTGACTAGACTCACTTGCCGATAGGAAGGACAAGGGGTATACCGATCGACAACCCCTTCATTTTGGAAAATTCTATCTTCCTTTTTTTGTAAAAATAAAAAATCTAAAAAATAAATCCTCATCTCAAAACCCCCGAGTTATTTCTTCCTATATTATCCATTTTTACTCATCCTTTCTCAAAATAAATATCCTCTCAGGTTATTTTTAAGAAAATATCCCATCCTTTTTACGGTCTCAACAATAAAGTAAAAAAGTGCATGTAGATTAAGTCATTTAATGAAAACATAAATAAACAAAAATATCATTCATTTTATATATATTACCATCAATACATATCTTGCTGGGAAAATAATAAAATAAGCAAAAGAAAGAACAATGGGACTCAGCCCAAAACCTCAAACTCTCTCTTTGTCTCCCTAGGATCCCCTTTCCCTACGACAAATGCGCTCACTCGACAATGAGCTGAGGAGCCTTCGCTACCTGATCTAGATCCCTCCTCAAAAGTGTCATACAACACTAGGTAGGAGGGAACCGAAATCAAATCTCTAATATGAGTCATCTCAGAAGCCACCCAGTCTCGGATGCCCCTCAGCCAAGTAGTTGACACCCGGACATGCAGAAAAAAAGCAAAGAGGCAAATTAGTCATTCTAAAGCAAAAAAAGAAATCAAAAAGACGAAGGACAAAGAAATGAAAATATACATCTTTGGCTAAAGGAAGACCTCTGTTAGTCCCAACACCACCGGGTCCACTACTGGGAAGAATGTTCTCCAGAAGTCCTATCGGATGAGCCTATTCACTTCAGGTTAAAATTCCTCCATGAGAGCTAAGAAAATAGCCAAACAGACTGAGATCAAACTACTTTGACAAACCTAAAAATAAGGATGATGGAAGGAGGGATAGGGGAGGGAGAAAAAGAGTGGGTCATATGAGAATGATTCGAAGGAAAAGGAGAAGAGAATTCAACATGAAAAATAACTTATATAGCGAGAGCTTTCAGTTCCATTCTTTTCTTAGTTAGGCTTATGTGAGAAGTCATCCTAAATGTGTTAACTAAGGTAGACCCAAAAAAGAATATATTTGTACCCATTGCAAATAAAAAGGTCACCTTAGGGAATATTACTATAAGTTATGGAGAGTTTCTCGCACACATGTTCCCCCACACTAATATAGCGACTATGTTATCCCCAATCGGAGCTCCCTTGGTAGGGTTGGATTCGAATAGAAGGCATAAAGTCACAGGAATGAGCGAGCAAGGAATAAAGAGATTGGAAATATGGGATTCATTTATTGACGTAAGCCTTAAAAAAATCAAAACCTAGAAACGAGAGCACACCCATCAAAATGAAAGAATTAAAAAATAGGAGGTGGGGGCAGTTGTGCATAGTCAATGATCACCCTCTAGCCAGTCAGATAATATAGGAAGGAGGAGAAAGTTGGATTAATGGAACCTTTATCACGGCTAACGACGACGCACCACCACTACTGTAGGAAGACCCCACCGACCCACTCTTACCCCTGATCAAAGCTGTAGGAGGCGAAGGCATGTTCACTACATCATAAATACATGAAGACATCAACCAATGCATCACGAAGTTAAGATAGTCATAAGTCGCCACCTTGTCAATATAAGATGAATAGGGCTTGCCAACCATCGCCACCGCCCTAGCCTCTAGTGACATCTCTCGCACCCACATCATGTACATTGGGGGAGCCATCGGTGGTACCACCACCTCATCCTCCACAGTCTTTTGGACTACTCCCTCTCTCAAGTACTAGGAATAGTTGAACTCATGCAACAGTAGATGACACGTCTACTCATTCATCCTAGTCACCCCTATGTGCTGGATAACCGTCCCCCAAGGATAGAAAGTCACCTAAAATTCCCAGAAAGGAGTCAATACTTGCACAAGCAAAGAAAATGCTTAAAAAATATTCAAAAGAGCAAAGAATAAATAACTGGGTCGCTCATCAGGACATTCAAGACCCGACACACTTTCGATAAGGAAAACGATTGCTTCGACCATCGATTAGACTTACAACACATAATCGATGCCCTTGTAACACTTGATTATCTCTATAGACACTACATTCTAGGAACCACTAATTCTCCCCTTTGGTCTCGATCACCTCCATATTTCACTACATAACCTAGGCCATATTTCGAGTACCGATCTAGAGGCCATCAGGAAATTTCTAGCCCCATTTGACTCTGATCAACTATATTGTCAGAGTGAAAGATCATTGAATCTTCTAAGGTCTGTAAATTACTTTTCCTATGGTCCACCCTGTGCATGAATCTACATAACGGTTTGGACGAATGGACCATTTTAATTTTAAAAATTGATTTATAGGCCACCGGGCGCTTCCGAGCCTCAATTTGACCCCATTCAACTTCATCGTTAGAGCGAAAGATCTATGAATATTCATATGAAACTAAAATCCCTTTCTAAGGGTCAGTCATGTGCACGAAATTACATAACCTTTCGGATGAACGAACAGTTTTCCCTTGAAAACTAATTTGGAGGCCACCGGGCGCTCCTGAGCTCTGTTTGACCAAAGTTAACTTTTTACCTCAAATAAAACTGAATGAATCTTTGAAGGGAGTGGAATACCCTTTCCAAATGTCTACCTTATGCACGATTATAGCTTACGGTACGGAGAAACAACCTGTTTTACTCCGAGAGGTCATCAAGCGCTTTCGGGCCTCGGTTGACCAAACTCAACTTTACAAACGGAGCGAAGCGCTTTGGAATGTCGACATACGTAACCTAAACTTTTCAATGGTCCACTCCATGCATGATACTGACTTATCGCTCGGATGAATGATCCGTTTTCATTAGATAATCTCCCGTCTGAAGGACCGACGTGCCCTTCCGAGCCACATTTGACCAAAAGTCAACTCATGGAACCGGGAGCATCCCAAAGGAATCTTAAATGTCTCTAAATTACCTTTCAAATGGTATGCTCCAAGCATATTTTGGATTAACATATTGCGTTCTATGACTATTTTTCCAGTAAAATCAATACGAGACTGTCGATTCACAGGTCCATTTCCATGCCTATCGGTAGTGTGCCTAGGGTTACTTTCCGATTGGTAGGGTTAGGACTATGACGATCGGCATCCCGACCCTATAAATAGAGGTCCTGACCTCACTCATAAGGCACACCTCAGATCCATCAGCATCAGTGATCTTAGCAACATTCTCTTGCAATCAACGAAGTTTCTTAATGTGAAATTTCATTCAATCTTACATTCCCATCCTTTTCATACCCAATTTGGCAAACTCGTTCTCTTTCATCCAACATTGATCTCACATTCAAGGGAGTTCATCCAAGATCAAATATTAAGATTCAAAGAAGGTCCAAATTCTTCCCTATCTCTTTAAATTTCTTGTTTTTGCATAAAATTCATTAGATTTATAATCTAGTTTTACTTTAGTTCATACACATTAATATCTTACATTTTTATCAGTATATTGCACATACTTTATTTTCTATAAAAAAACAAAACAAACAAAAAGATGGTTATGCCCATAAAATCCGAACGGGATTATACATGACACTTTTTCAAAACTAAAACACATTTTCTTCACATGCCCGTGTAATAAAACCCCATTCAAATCTATGAGATAAACCCCACCCCTATGTCACATGCAAACTACGTGGAATTTTATGTCTTTATAGACTACGTAGGAGTTTAGAAATAAAACCCAAGGCTCGAGTCCAATTTTCTAAATTTCCAATTTTCCATTTTTCAATTTTCATAAAAACCCCCATTTTCGCATTTATCATATTCTTGCATTATTATACATCTTTTGTAATTCTTGTTAGTGCTTTATCAAACACATATTATCATTTCATTATAACGATCAATATTATGATAAACGCATAAACCATGTATATATATATATATTATTTTGGGAACATTTCCTTTGGATAACCTCACTCTATCTCTTATATGGTATGAGTTGGGTAATTCCAATCTCCATTATATATACATGCACACACACTTCATGGAGAAATAAAGACAAATAATAACACAATCCCATGAGAGACTGAAGGGTGGGATGGGTGCCTAACACCTTTCCATTCCGTTACTTAGCCCCCGAACCCTTCGAACTATTGGTTTTGTAAGCATCACTTTGTCTTTGATGCCACTCTCTCGATGTAGCAACCTGTTATTTTCTTGTTTTGTGCAATATAGGCTGGCAACTCCATCTTTTTAGGTGGCCAAAGTGTTCCTGAATAAAAAAGAGCACGAGACCTTTTATCCCCCCTTTCTTTCCCCGACCCCTATTCTAAGGAAGAAGGAGCGAGAAAGGAAGGGGGATGGGCCAATCTTTACGATCGGGATTGCCACGGTGGTAACTCCACTGGGGAAAATTTTCATAAGTGGGCTACACTTTGTTCGCATGGGTGTTTTTTTTTCTTGTGTGCGTATGAACCTATTTGTATGCTCCCTTTTTTGTCAACTATTATTTCTTGTACATATCTACCTCATGATTATATCATTACTCACTCATACACTTGTAGATACTATCCATGTACATTTAACACTACGTCCACCTAGGATCACCTATATACACATATTGCACACACCACTTAGAATATCCATGCTTAGGTGTCACTAACACACACCTCCACTTATCACACTTGTATATATTCATGATCACTCACACTTATCACACACCACTTGTAGTTGATCCATGCTTCGGTTCACTACCACACAGTTATTTGTAAATATCCACGCATCACTCACTCTCACATATCCATGCTTAGTATAGATTTAATTTTTATACTTGTACATTATCCCCTGTTTAGAATAATGATCATCAATAAAGATACACTCTCCATAATTTAGTAATCAAGAATCATGCATTTTTTCACACTACATCACCAAAGAGCATGGCTATTGACCAAATTTTGTCCCGTAACTGGGGGGTCACTTCGTGATGGGCGCTAGTCCAGCAGGTCATAGTTAGCCTAAGTTATATGACTCTCAACTTCCATTGGCCAAGTATCTTCGATGTATACAGAATGGTTCCCCCTCATCGTACCACTTGATCGAAGTCATGACGGGAGGTATATCGCACGGAACTCGTTCATGTACATCGAGTATGAATTCGCTCTCACACGTACTGTCCCCCCGAGGTATATAGTGAGGCAATTCGCGTACACTTAGGTATATAAAATGGATTGTCCACATGCACATTTTGTCCTCAAAAGAAATACATATATTGTGTAAGTCATGCCAAACGGATAACCCTTCCAAATAACTCAACAATTCCATACCCTCATATAGGTGTCAAACCTGTGACACTCATATTTAGTTTACTAGTTTCTACCCCAAACTCTTCCAAAATGATGGATCGGCATGCCGCCCAAATTTTCGCATGATTTCATCTTTTTTTTTAAATGGAACCCTATCCATGAGCCTGGCAACAAGTCCAACCGTAATTTTTTACACATTTTTCTAACCCCATTTTCCCAGGCTCGAGTCCAGTCCGGCATTTCTTTTTACATTTAGGTAAACCTAATACAAGTCAGAAAATAATAATAATCATGTTGAGACCTGTCTCATGCTTTTTGCTCTTTCCTTACCAAAAGTTTCAAAAAGAAATTTCCCTCCTTTATCAAAAAACCAACAAAGCATTTCTCTTTCCTTATACCCAAAATGTTTTTCCTCCCTTTTACCCAAAAAAATTTTGTCCCCTCTTTTCCAAAAAATGTCAAAAAAAATTATTCGTTTTAGAAAATAACAGTTTTCCCTCTTTTTCAAAAATAAATTCAATTTTTTCTCCTTTGCAGGTCGATCGCATACCCGACCCTTGGCCTGGCTCCTTATTAGCTTCAGTCTTTCATTGAACAACCCCGAGGCTTTGTCAGTTCCCTCGCAACTTACTCTGAGTTTGAAATTCATCTTCACCCATTTTCCATGGATAACACAGATCAAACACGAAATGTGTAACCATATTTGATGACAATCATAGCCCAACTCACTGTTAGGATTGATAACCTTCAAACCGAGGTTCATGACATGCAATGAAACTGAGCCCCTGTTCTCGAAGAGACTGAGGTACTCTTCCCGCACACTATGGGTTCTCCCGCACTTGAGCCTATTTGGGTTCCCGAGAATTATCAGCATGCTCCTTCTGTTAATGGGACGCTACTAACCCAACTCCGTATGCCGAATCTTGCCCAGTTAGGGGCTATATTACCTGTGATTGCTGATCCAAAGGAGAAAGAATTGAAAAAGTTCAAGGAGGACCTTAAGATGTTGACCAAGAAGTTCGACCAAGTCAGGATCTCTGGGAATTACATGGGCTACACGCACATGTCTCCTTATCATAAATTAAGGTTGCCACAAAAATTGAAAATGCCTAACATCAGAAGTTCGAAAGTAGTAGTCCCCAAATTGTTAATCTCTGTATTTACCATCGATCCATGACTCTCCTTGGGTCCTCCAAGGAAATAATGACCCAAATGTTCCAACAGACTCTGAAGGACAACACTCTTCGCTAGTTCTTATCTCTCCAGGAGTTCTGGATCCACAGTTGGGAGTATATTGCCCACGAATTCATGTCAAAGTATAAGTAAATCAAATATCTAAAAGTCACCCTCTGTGATTTAGAGCTGCACAAACAGAACCTTGGGGAATCAGTCAGCAACATCATAGCAAGGTGAAGAGAGAAAGCAGCAAGCATGACCAATCGAATTTTCGAAGAGGAGCAAGTCAACATTCTGAAGAATATTTTCTTACCCCATGTTCGATCGATGATGGGAGGACAATACTACCCTCATTTTCAAGCCCTCCAAGAAGTAGGGGTGGGGATCAAAGAAGGTATTGCAAAAATAGAAATTGAACCAAAGAAAGTGTTTGGACAGTTCACTCCCAATAAGTATGAAGAGTCTGCTAGTACCGCAACCTCAACCATGAATAACATCTCTCATCCTACCACTTTGTAGGCATTCGAAGGCCACCCTAACCCAGTCAAGAAGGAATACACCGAGCTTCATGCTCCCCTTTCCAAAGTTTATCAAGCCCTTTTATGCTAAAATCTTATCAATCCATTGTAACCTCGTCCATTACCAAAGCCACTTCCCAAAAATTTAAAACCGGATACCCATTGTAACTTTCATCAAACTACCGACCATACCACCGACCAATGTTTCCACCTCTGAAACGTAATCCAAGGTCTGATTGACCAGGGTATCACTGCCCCACCAGCAAATCCTAAACCAAACACTACCCATAATCCCCTCTCAAATCATACGAATGCCATCTTCCTAGAAGAAGACCCAGAATATGATCAATCTACCCAGATCCTACAAAGTAAATCACCCATCATACCCACTTATTGTCCTAAACATCTCCAGATGTGCCCATATTTTCTCCTAAACCCAACCAACTTCGTCGATCAGGCCCTATCACTCCTTAACAGAGCATGCATCGCTCTCTGTATTCATTTTGGAGGTAAAGATATGAAATTATCAGATGTGTTGAATCAACTCCTAGAGTTTGGGCTGAAAATGCCCTCCCAGATGACTATTGACTGTAAAAGTTTCAGTGCCCTATTCTTGGAAGCTTGGAAACGGGCCCAAGAGTCAGACAGTTGGGTGGTACCAATAGAAGAAGTTAGTCTAGTAGAATTCATCCAGGTCATGGTAGACTTATTTTGATAGATTGATGACATTTGCAGTATGTCCAAGATACTTGATGCTTTGAAACTACAAGGGTGCCCGATCACTTCACTTCTACATCCCCCCAGCGATTGGGAGGATCTATACGAAGAGGTTATTGAGGTTGTGGAGTGTATTGACTTCTCATGGAAATATAATGGCATTGCCACCAAATGGGGGGACGAATTTGATGATTCAGATGAAGAGAAAAGTTTAAAAAAGACTAATCCAATCATCAACATATGTGGAACGATATCATTTGAGGAGTTACTACGAGAAATAAACAAGGTGGAAGAACCACCCGAGATCGATGAGGAGACAAAATTTCTATTTTTCCCCTCTTTTGTGAACCATATGACCAAGTCAGAGAGGCATTACCAAGTTCCAAACTTGACACGATCAACGATCGATAAAGGAAAAGGTGTTGAGAATCTTCGTATGCCAAAAATAACCCTCGAGGAAAGAAAAATCCTCATTAATTGAAGAGGACCTAAGCTAACATCACTCGATGGGGGACTCTTTATGTCTTCCTAGTCGCACTAAAATTCCTTGATCAAACAACTCTCCAGACCCATAGTTCCTCCTTCCACTACACCAGAAGAAGTAATGAATTTGGTTGGATATCTAACCTCTACTAGAATGCTCTCCTTATCTAAAGAAAAAATCCTAAGATTGGACCAAATGACAATTAGTCTCTCAATATCTCTGTCAAAGTCCTGGAAAAGACTGTCCCACTCTCTCTTGTCGATAATGGATCAACTCTTAATGTTTTCCCACTGAGAACCCTCAATTTTTTAGGACTGAAAGTGAATGACCTTGCTTCAACCTCTGGGGTAGTGTTCGCTTATGATAATACCCACCGAGAAGTAATGGGATCCATAAAACTTACAATAGGGGTCAACCGTATAAATCTTGTCATTGAATTCCAAGTCATTGACATCGTGACTTATTTTAATTTATTACTTGGACGACCATTCCTCCATAATCTCAATGGTGTGTCTTCGTCCCTTCATCAAAAACTGAAGTTCTTCACCAATGGGAAGGTCATCACCATCTTGGGTGACGAATACAACATCGAGAATGCAAACACTAGCAATCCAATACTTGAGATACAATATGGGATGAATGATATGCTTCTTCCAGGTTTTCAAGTTGAACCATTTGTACTCCCAATTGGGGATGATATCAAAGATATGTCCCAAAGTATAACCCTCACGGTAATGTCAATGTGATGCTGATGTTTAAAAATATGCACTTTATGCCTGGACAGGGGTTAGGATGACGACCGCAAGGGATATTGAACCCATTATGATGAAGAAAACTTTTCCTCCTTGCGGTTTGGGTTACCAACCGTTAGAAGAAAAAATTAGAATAATCCACCAAACTCGACTGAAGAGAATCTTAGAAAGCACCAACATTATATTAAGAGATTCCTTGAATGGAATATTCATCATAGAGAGTGAAGATTTCATCTTTTTTGGCTTTCCTGAACCGTTGTATGATCATGTGGACACGAAGATGAAATTCAGGAATGGGATCTTTTTCTAATACAGCTACTCATGGGCCGAAAGTTCCCAAAATCATGTTCAACCACTCTTTGAGAAGATAATAGCCGATACTGAAGATTCTGAGGGAAGTGACTCTGAGTATTCATTAAATTTATAGACACTGGGGCTGACACTCTACATGATCCACTCAAGAATTTCATCATTAGATCCATCCCATCTAATCAAAGTTGTTGATACACATATCATCAACTGGCATGTTTTACCTGTTTAACCTATTGATATTCAACCCAGCCCAGATGTTTATCCCATTTCCTCTTCTTTTGTTGTTCCTCCTTACTCTGATGTAATCAAGGCCTCCTTCGACGAGATTCATAACTCTTATTTTGCTAATAATGAAATAAACGAAGATTTTGAGCATCTTGATGTGCCTTAAATTAATCGTCTTAATTCTAATAAAACTCTTGATGATGATGATTTTGCAAATAAATAATTCTTAACTGATCTTAATAAGGTTACTAAAAAAAATAATCGCGTTCAATTTAATGAAGATGAAACTATTCTTATTAATCTCGATTTTAGTAGCTAACTGCATGAGATTAGGATAGGGGCACCCTTGACGAGCATGAGTGCACAAAACTCAAAGAAATATTGAAGGAATTTATGGATGTCTTTGTATGGTCCTACGAAGATATGCCCGATATTGATCTCGAGATATCTCACTATGAGATCCTAACTCTCCCAGAATGTAAACATATCAACTGTGAAAGCTCCACACCAAATGGTCACTAAAGGTTAATGAAGAAGTTGTCAAATAATTGAATGTGGATTTCATTCGTGCGATTAAATATCCCACATGGCTAGCTAATATTGTACCCCTACTAAAACAGGAGGGAAGGTTCGTATGTGTGTTAACTATCAAGACTTGATTAAGGAATCTCCAAAGGATGATTACCTGCTATCCAATATCGACATGATTGTGGACAACACGGCCAGTCACTCTTTTAAGTCATTCATTGATGGGTTTTTCAGATATAATCAGATCAAGATGAAACCGTATCATCAAGAGAAAATTTAATTCATCATTCCTTGGGGACATTCTGTTACACCGTTATGCCGTTTGGTCTAAAAATGTAAGGGTTAAACCCAGAGGGCTGCTACAACCATCTTGCATGATCTGATACACAAAGAAGTCAAGGTTTATGTGGATCATATGATTATCAAGTCTAAGACTAGGGAATGTCATATTACTACTCTTGGGAAGTTCTTCGAGCGACTACGATAGTACCAGATGTGACTTAACAGAAATATGTCTTCGACATCATAAAACGGATGCTCTTAAGATTCATGGTTAGTGAGAAAGGGATTAAAGTAGATCCTGCCAAGCTAAAAGCCATACTCGAGATGCCACCACCCCAAGTAGAGAAGCAAGTCCAGGGATTCCTTAGAAAATTATAGTACATCAGCCAGTTCATCAGCTAGTTGACTTCAATTAGTGAACCCATCTTTAAACTCCTCTGAAAGGATTCAACCAAAGTATGGAACGAAGTTTGCCAAGAAGCCTTTGACCGAATAAAGAAATACCTAACCCAACCTCTGGTATTCATGTTGTCGTAGTCTGGTCTTCCCCTACTCCTATAACTGACCATAACAAATATTATAGTTGGGGCTTTACTAGCCTAATACCTTGAAGAAACCTACAAAAGTAGAGCCATCTACTATGCCAGTTATAAGTAGGCTGGATACGAAGTTAACTACACAGCCTTGGAAAAAGAAGGTGTTGCCCTTGTATGGGTCAACTAAAACCTATGCCACTACATGTTATCCTTTACCATCAAACATGTATCCCGAATGGATCCTATTAAGTACTTACTCGAGAAGCCAACCCTTTTCCAATCGAAGGGCCCAATGGTTGATGCTTTTATCCTAGTTCGATATCATATATGTCACACAGAAAGCCATGAAAGTAAGATCCATCTCTAACTACCTCACTGACTACCCTATGGAAGAAGTCAATGTCTAGATTTCTGAGTTTTTGGATGAAAATATCCTTTGTACCTCTCAAGAAGACCATCGATGCCAAATTTTCTTTAATGGCCCCATTAAAAAGAAAGGGTACGGAATTGGGACACTCATAATCCCCCTTGATGACTCTCATACTCCTATTGCCATCAATTTGGATTTTCCCTTCACCAACAACATGACTGAATGCGAGGAGTGCATGGTAGGCCTCAAAGTTGCTCTCAAAAAAGGAATTCGATAGCTAAATGTCTATGGTGATTCCTCCATCATCATCGATCAAGTACTCAGAAGATGGAAATTCAAAGATGATAAACTTTTACCCTTCCATGCCCACCTAGAAGAGTTAGCCTTTAAATTCTAAGATGTTACCTTCCACTACCTACCTCGAGCAAAGAATAACCTAATTGATGCCCTTGCTACATTATCCTTCATAGTTGACATGCCCGAAGGAATAATAATGGCCCCTTTCCTTATCAAAAAGTAAGATAAATAAAACCATTATTATCATATTGAGGTCATCTCAAAAGAGGAGCCTGAAATGTCCGATTGTTGTTACTATTATATTTAGTGCCTCTTAAAATATGGTACGTATCCCCAAGGGTCTCATAAGAAAGATCGAGCAACACTTCGCAAACTAGTTTCCTAGTATATTGTCTACGATAAAGCATTGTTCAATAGAAACTTCCATGGAACCCATTTACACTGGATTGCAGGGGCTGACATTACAGAAATGATGTAGAAAATCAACAATGGGAAGTTTAGACCCCATATGAATGGCCATATTCTTGCCAAGAAAATCATCTGATAGGGTTACTACTGGCTACCACGGTCCAGGATTGCACCACCTATGTTTGGAGATGTCTCAAATGGCAACTATTTTCCAACCTCCAACATTTATCTCTATGGGAATTGTACATCATGACTTCTCCCTGGTCGTTTTCCAGATAGAGCATCGATATCATAGGGAAAATTACACCCAAGGCCTCCAACGGGCATGAATTCATCTTAGCTACCATTAACAACTTCACTAAATGGGTCAAAGCTGAGTCATATGCAGTTTTGAATGCCAAAAAGGTTGGTAAGTTCATCCGAAAAAATATCATCTACCGATATGGGGTCCTACACGAGCTAGTGTCGGACTACAGGTTACATTTTGAGGCAGAAGTCACAAAGATTGTCAATGAGTATGGGATTCAGAGACATAAATCTGGTACGGTTGAAGCCGCTAATAAGAACCTAAAATCCATCGTCAGTAAGATGATAAAAATTTATCAGGATTGGACCGACCAGATTCCTTACACCCTCTGTGGCTACCTCATTTCAGTTCGAACATTTACTGGGGCTACACCTTACTCTCTAGTTTATGACATGGAAGTATTCCTACCCCGGGAGCTGGAAATTCCTTCACTATGAGTCATGCTTGATATCAAAGTCAACAAGGAAGACTGAAATCAAATTTGTCTTGACGGTTGTCACTTTTAGATGAAAGGAGACTAAAGGCTCTATATCATATACAAGGGTATCATCGTCAAATAACACGATCATTAAATAAGAGAGTCAAGGATCATAGTGTTTGGGAAGGGGACCTAGCCCTTAAAGAAATAGTAGAGCCCATATGGAACCCCAGAAGTAAATTGAAGCCCAATTAGAGTGGCCCCTACAGTGTGAATAATATTTTATCAGGCGGTTTCGCTATGCTCACCGACCTTGATAGAGAAGAAATGGCTCGTCTAGTCAACCTAGACCATCTCAAGAAATTACACCCCTAGCTCGAAATATGTGCACGCTATGACTCTTCTTATCTCCCTTCTATTCTAAAAAAATTCTTCATTTCCCTCTACTCAGAACTACATGGGGCCTGATCCTCCAAAATTACTTTTACTTTCAAAAATGAAACTCATAAAGTTTTCAAAACCCTCATAGACTTTACATGAGCAGAGTCCCCTTCTTTTTCACAAAATGCTACTAATTTCTTATCTCCGAGAATAATAGTTTATTTCATCATTTACATGAACACAAGGATTATGTATGCCTTAGTGATTGGTATAGATAATTAAAATGCAAAAACACATCATAGAGGCATAATAATATAATTAAAATTTTCTTGAGTTCATAATGCTATTACAATTACATCACTGTAGGGAGTTAAACAACTACTCCCACCAGCCTAACCATATTTTCTTAAAACCAACCAAAAACAAAACAAACTAAGCCTAAAAACAACCTCCCAAACAACCATAAAAAACTAAACACCATACAAAATGTTAACAAATATATCCCCTGGGGATCCTACGCGCAACTGTTAGAAGAACCAAGCTCCATCATCATTAACATCCTAGGGTCCCCAAACTTTCCTTGCTGAATGGAATGCCGCAGATGCTCCATAAAATGGTAAACCCATACCAACTTAGATAAAACAACAACACCACCCTCCATGGTGTCAGATATGGTGAACCACCTTTTCTCGATCTCCACAGCTATCGTCTTGGAAACCACACTCCCCCGCAACCACTTCTTATAGTCCCCTGAGATATGCCAGGATCTAACAATAGATTTGAAAGGACATATCGACGGTTGACGATTCTTCCATAGAGACCCCAGCCACATGAGCATACGCTCTGTTAAGTCCTCCACCTTAAAGAAGTCCAGTGTTCGAGGTGGAACAATCTTCTCCTAGCCAAATTAGAGCAAGATCCGCCAGAGAAAGTAGAAAGAGGTCTTCCTGAAGCCAACTAATCTATTATAATGGTATTCCCCCAGTTCTAGAATGGGCAGCAACTCCCCCCACCAAGGCACTATCCAATGCAAGCCTCGAACCCCGTGTCTATAAAACAATTCTCCCAGCTCTCGATGTCCTGGCCTACACTAATAAAGTAGCATGAAAATAAGTTTGGAACAACCAGCAAAGGATAATCAGGTGGGATCGCCACATGAAATCTATCTGACAACCACATGAACAACATTACAAGACTACCCATTAAAAAGTCGAAACGACCTTCCCTCCAGGCATTCAAATCATTCAATGTCTCTGCTAGTATCACAACTACAAGATGTACGTCATCCAAGAAATAATGGCTGGGAGTTATGGGTCCACCAGCAGTTCCCCAATCACCAATAGTAGTTTTGAGATCAAGCTTAGAATGAAGGATCCAACATGGCTAGCATCATCGAAATTACAAATGGACAGAATGTTAAACAATAGGAAAAGAAATCATTCCTCCCATAACTAGTGGCCTAGCCACCAAACGCGAGATATGGAGAAGTCCCACTAATAATTCCATAGGGATCAGGAAAATTTAGGCATAGCTACCGCAACACTGGGATAGATCCACAACATAGAAGAGAACTCTTCGTAGGTCAGACATACCTCATCCAACTCGAAGCAAAAGACGTAGTATTCATGATACCAGAACTCTACTACTACCATCAGCATGTTCTACTCTAAGGGCGAGTTGCGCCATAAAGAGACTCGACTCATGTTGAAAGCATCGTAGTGAACATTGTATGAGCACATTGCCTCTAAGGCTTCGAAGTAGTTAGCAAATTCAACACTACTAGGAAGATCCATAGCACAAAATGAGAAAAATGAAAGCAAGAAAAATGAAAAAGAGAAGGAATGTGGAGGGGTGAAGAAAATTCTCCACCCACGCCCCCTATTTATACATGGAAAACACCAACCAAATACAAAAACCCGGCAGAAATTAGAGAAAAACTTACCCCACCAAGTACCAAGCAATTCAAGATAGTGGAATCAAAGCCTTGGATTGATTAGACTAGTCTGACATGCTGATAAGTAGGACAAGGGGCATGCCGATCGATAACCCCCTATTTTTGGAGAATTCCCTTTTTCCTTTTTTGTCAAAAAAAAATCACCTTTATTCTTAAAAGAATTCGGAATTTCCTCTTCTTATGCTTTTACTTATCTTGTTTTAAGTTAAATTCTCTCTCAAATCATTCTTGAATCTTTTTATGATCTTAGCAGCAAAGTAAAAAGAGCATGTACATTAAGTCAAGAAAAATTAATGAAAACTTCATTTTATTTGCATAGAAATTTGTTGTGTTACATTTATTTTGAAGGAACAAATAAAAATACAACATGACTCAGCCCGAACCCACATTTTATCTCTATCACTCTCACATCCATTCGCCTGTAATCTCTCTCTTCTCTTTCTCTCCCTCTCTCTAGGATCCTCCTTCCCCATGGCACGCTCTCTTCCCCTGCGATGAGATGACGTACCTCCACTCTTTGAGCCAGACCCTTCCTCGGATGAGGCAGACGATACTAGACAAGAAGGAATAGGGATCGACTCCTGAATGTGAGTGATCGTTGAAGCTATCCATTCCTAAATGTCCTTCAGTCAGGTGGTCGATACCCGTATGTGTTGCAAGAAAAATAGAAAACAAAGAAAATCAGTTAGTCTGAGGCAAATAAAGAGATAAGTAAATCAATAGACAAAGAGATGAAAAGTATACCGTTGGTTGGAGAACCTCCTCTGTCAAACCCAGCTCCTCCAGGCCCATTGCATTGGGATAGTGTAGCGTAGGCACTGAACCTTCATCAGCCCGCCGAATGTTATAAGAAGGAGGGGTGAACCACACAAAGGTAACCTCCGAGGTTATTTTCATTATCGATGTTGACGCACCACCTATGATATAGGAAGACCCCACTAGCTGACTCAAACCCACCTGAGGGTGAGGCATCACGTCATATATATTGGGCGGCATCAACAATCTAGACCAAAAATCCAAATAATTATATGTCAATATCGTGTTGGTAAATTACGAGTAAGGCTCGCCCAGTATTTTCGCTACCCGCGCATCATCATACATCTACTGCACTCGTCGCATGTACATCAGGGGACTCATAGGTGGAACAATAACCTCCTCCTCCATAACCTTTCGAACTACTCCCTCCCCTAGATACTAAGAGTAGCTGAACTCATCCACCAGTAGATGTTGCATCTGCACATTCCCCCTAGTCAACCCCGTATGATGGATGGCCATCCCTCATGGATAGAAGGTCACTTGAAAAATCCACGACTGAAAAAGATCAATATCTGAAAGGATCATCAAGGAAAAATGGTCTTAGAAAAGAAAAAAGCATTTACCCGCTCGCTCGTCAGGCCATTCAAGACCTGACGTATTGCCTCAAAAGAGAGGGACCACCTTGACCGTTGATTGGACTTTTACCACTGGTACATCCAACAGAAGTCCCCAACAGACTCATCCTTTAAAGCTATCCATTGGGTGTCAAACCCAATCACCTCATAGAACTACGTTTGCAAAGGACAAAAGGTCAGGAATCAAGAAATCAAGAATAAGTTGCATAAAGAAAAATGCAAAAGCATAAAGGAAAATGCGCTATGTAAACAATACCTCAAGAAGATATGTGGCCCCAATAAACATTTATTGGTAGCACTGGATGAATGCATCCAGATAAGAATAAAGGGTCTCCAAGGTCAGGCTCCCCAAATCATAAAGAGGGACATTCGAAACACCCTAAAAACGGCAAAAACCACAAGTGAACGACGTCGCCACTAAGAAACCTCCAAACACAAGCAGAATAAATAAACGGGCCATCTGTTTCTCCTACATCCCATTATCCTCATCTGTCACGACCCCGACCCAAAATAGTATTAGGGAATGAGTGTCTTGACATGCCACCAAGGCAACAAATATTCCGATTTAATTCTTTCCTTAAATAAATGCAACGGATATATTATCACATGGTTATGAATCATAAAATACTGAAAGTAAAGGAATTACGTCATCAGAGCTTTCTAAAGGAAACTTCATATATATTAAAAGTAACAACGAGTTACAACTTAAGAAAAAATTTAAACCTTATTACAAGAGAGCCAGACATGCTCTAAATAAACATTTTACAAAAAGAGCTCTAAAAGCTAAATCTTCAATATAGTCCATTTTTGTTCCGTCCATGAGCCTAAATGTTTCCTGAAAAATGGTTATTTATACAACATCAGCTAAAAGCCGAATGAGGTTCAATCTCCAAACATTCCAGGGTTTTCAGAAAATAGATACCTATTCAAGTCAAAAGAGAAGGCATATACATATATGGAGAGGAACTTGCAGTAAATAGATATAATTTTGAAATGAAATTATATATATCACAATTGGATAGCTCAGAATAAGACGAATGCAACAAATCAAATGTGATATCTTTTTCTTTCAATCATATCATTTTGATGGCCAAGTACACTCTAATACCGTATTCTTCTACTGTATTATATCCCGGTAGTTGAGGGTCAATCGAACTAGTTCGTCACAACACCTTATTTAGGGCACACCAGCGATAACCTAGCTGGGAAGGTCAGTCAGTAAAGAGGTCCCTTAGGCCGAATCAGATTTTCAATATTCAATATCCTTTTCAATAATCATTTTAATCGGTATGTTTATATGGACAAATATAAACATATCACAAATGAATCAATCATCGGTATCACATGAGTTTTGAGAATAAAAGAAGTTCACAAAATATATATTGTTTGCATAATATCATATAATCAAAATACACAAGGAATGTTAGAGTACTCACCCAAAATGGAGGTCAAATTTACTGGTATTGAGTCTTCGATCACACGTTAATCTGATAAAGATTTAAGTACACGTTCTAAGGTCCGGTTTATACTATACTTTAATAATAACTTCCTCTTTTAAAGGATTACTGAATCCCCATTTTTCAACTCTGAAAACTCATTGATCGTAATTGAAGAATTCAATTCATTGTCTTTCCTCATCAGTCGGTTCCCAGTAGAGATGGAGGGTCACATGGGCACCACTTAAATACCATCTCATCTAGACAGAACATTTCCGGATTCATTCCCAGTAGAGATGGAGGGTCACAGGGGCACCACTTAAATACCATCTCTTCTAGACAGAACTTCACCGGGCCTGACTTTGGAATTACTTAAATCGGATTCCATAATAACGAGCAATTTCTTTAAAAAGAATCATTTTTAAAAGTTTATAATTTCAAACAAGTTTATAAAATCAACTTGGATTTGTTCTAAATTTTAAGTTTTGATTAGTGAATTCTTTATTGTATTTTACCATCATAACTACTAAGTAAAGCTATAAAACAATAATTAAAACTATAAAGATGCATTATAACATTAAGATTACCTTAAGATGAATATCCCTAAGAACTTCTTCTTAAACTTTCTCACACTTTCTCTCACTATTTCTTTCTATAATTCTCAAGGAATTGGTATGAGTTTCAAATGATCCCCTAAAGGCCCTATTTATAGTTTTCCAAAGATATCCCAGGGTTGACACATGTCCATGCTGACCAAGATTTTACAATGGGAGTCAGAGTTGACGTGTCGCGTAACGGAGGCGTCTTGCAGTCTTATTTCACCGGACTGCGACACGTGTTTTAGCTTCTCCTCTAACAACGACACGTGTTTTGGATTCTCGACACGTGTACAGTGGAGGTGTCAAAACCGAGCACGAGGTGTCGAGCACGAGGTGGATAGGTATTAAGGGTATAAGGGTCATTTCGGATCTGAAGGGCATTTTGGTAATTTCACACCATATATTTTCAATATTTCTTATAGATCCCTGAAAATATTTTATTTACAAAAAGGCCCCTTTTTATTTTTCATTTTGGTCCCTGAAACTTTCTTTATTAAAACCAAGTCCCTAAAGTTTCATAAAATTACATTTTCTACCCCAAAACTTATCACTTAGCTTAGAATGTGCCATAAAATCTCAATCTGACCCATTTTACTGTTGATTCTTCAAATTTAAAAATGGGATCTGTCATATTAAGAACTCGAAATATCATATATGTAATAATATATCATTATTAGATAGTAAGTATGACGAAATTAAAAGAAGACAATTATATATTGGCATAAGAAAATGGGGTCATTACATCCTACCCTCCTTATAAAAAGTTTGGTCCCCAAACTTTACTTACATTAATTTCCAAAAAGGTATGGATATCTCTTTTTTATTTCATCTTCCCTCTCCCATGTTGCTTCTTCAACAGAATGATTCTTCCATAACACTTTGACTAGTGGAATAACCTTGGTTCGTAATATTTGATCTTTATGGTCCAAGATTTCCACTGGATGCTCAGTGTATGTCAAATCTTCTCTAACCTGAAGAGGCTCGTGACTTAAGATATGTGCTAGATCAGGGATGTATTTCTTCATCATTGAAACATGAAACACATTATGCACACTCGAGAGTTCAGGGGGTAAGGCTATTCTATACGCAACAATACCTACCCTTTCAAGGATTTCAAAAGGCCCTATATATCTTGGACTTAACTTTCCTTTCTTCCCAAATCGGATTACTCCCTTTGTCGGTGATACTCGTAAGAAAACATAGTCTCCTCTTTGGAATTATAACGGTCGGTGTCGATTGTCAGCATAACTCTTTTGACGGCTTTGAGCTATTTGAAGTCGATCTTGTATCAATTTCACTTTCTCTGTTGTGACCTGAATCAATTATGGTCCCAATAATTTTCTTTCTCCAACTTCTACCCAACATGCAGGAGAACGAAACCTTCTACCATAGAGTGCCTCATACGGAGCCATTTGAATACTTGTTTGATAGCTATTATTATATGCAAATTCCACTAACGGTAAATGATCATCCCAATTCCCCTTCAAATCAAGTACACATGCCCTAAGCATATCCTCTAAGGTTTGGATGGTTCTCTCTGATTGTCCATCTGTTTGAGGATGAAAAGCGGTGCTGAAATTCAATTTTGTTCCCATGGCTACTTGTAGGCTTTTCCAAAAGCGAGACACGAATCTAGGGTCACGATCAGAAACAATTGAAACTGGGGTTCCATGAAGCTTAATAATTTCCCGTATATACAATTTAGCTAACTTTTCTAAGGAATGGGTAATCTTAATGGCAAGAAAATGAGAAGATTTAGTTAACCTATCAATAATTACCCAAATGGAATCATTACCATTGGAACTCCTTGGTAGCCCTGTCACAAAATCCATGGTAATATGTTCCCACTTCCACTCAGGGATTGGTAAAGGTTGTAATAGTCCTGATGGTTTCTGATGTTCAGCTTTTACTTTTTGACAGATCAAACACTGAGATACAAACTCTGCTATCTCCCTTTTCATGTTATTCCACCAAAACACTTCTCGGAGATCTCTGTACATCTTGGTATTTCCGGGATGAACTGTGAATCTCGAGTAATGACCTTCCTCCAAAATCTGCCTCTTTAGTTGGGCATCACCAGGTATATAGACTCTATTTCCAAACCTTAATATATCATCTCGTATCGCAAATTCAACTCTCTTCCCTTGAATAACCTCTTCTTTAATCTTCCTCAGTTGTGGGTCATTTACTTGTGCAACTTTAATTCTTTCCATCAACGTGGGTTGTATTTGTAAGTTTGCGATTATTCCTCCTTCGCCATAAATACGTACATCTATTTCCATACTTCTCAAATCTTTCAATAGAGCTTCCTGGCTGGTAATAAGACATGTTAAATTTGGTGTAGACTTTCTACTCAAAGCGTCGGCAACTACATTAGCTTTCCCCGGGTGATAGTGAATATTTACCTCATAATCCTTCATCAATTCTAACCACCTCCTTTGTCTCATGTTCAATTCCTTCTGAGTAAAGATATATTTCAAACTCTTATGATTTGTATAAATCTCACAAGTCTCACCATACAAATAATGTCTCCAAATCTTAAGAGCAAAAATTACCGCTGCTAATTCTAAGTCATGGGTTGGATAATTTTGCTCATGGGGTTTTAACTGTCTTGAGGCATAAGCTACTACTTTTCCATTTTGCATTAGCACACATCCCAAACCATTTTTAGAAGCATCACTATAAATCACAAATCCTCCTGTACCGGAAGGAATAGTCAAAATTGGGGCAGTTACTAATCGGTTCTTAAGTTCTCGAAAACTATTCTCAACTTCCTCAGACCATTCATATTTCACCGTCTTTTGTGTTAACCTAGACAGAGGTTTGGCAATACTAGAAAATCCTTCAACAAATCTTCAATAATAGCCTTCTAATCCTAGGAAACTACGAATCTCCGTCACATTAGTTGGTCTTGGCCAATCTAGTATAGCCTCGATCTTTTGAGGATCAACCGACACTCCCTCCTTGGATATGACATGTCCTAGAAAAGAAACACTAGGCAACCAAAATTCACACTTCTTTAATTTCGCATATAATTTCTCTTTCCTAAGGATTTGTAATACTATCTCTAAATGCTTCTCGTGTTCTTCAATACCTTTGGAATAAATAAGGATGTCATCAATGAAAACAACCACACACTGATCCAGATATTTTCTAAACACTCTATTCATCATATCCATAAAAGCGGTTGGTGCATTAGTTAATCCAAATGGCATCACAAGAAATTCATAGTGACCATATCTAGTACGAAAAGCTGATTTCGAAATATCCTCTTCTTTAATCTTCAATTGGTGATAGCCTGACCTAAGGTCAATCTTCGAAAATACTTGCACACCTTGAAGTTGGTCAAACAAATCATCTATACGAGGTAAGGGGTATTTATTCTTAATGGTCACCTTATTTAGTTCACGATAATCTATACATAACCTCATCGTCCCATCCTTCTTTTTAATAAATAATACTGGAGCACCCCAAGGGGATACACTAGGTCTAATAAAACCCTTGTCTAACAGATCTTGTAATTGAACTTTTAATTCTCTTAATTCTAAAGGTGCCATGCGATAAGGTGGTTTTGAGATTGGTGTAGTTCCAGGAACAAGGTCGTAAATTCTACTTCTCTACTAGGAGGTAGACTGGGCAAATCATCTGGAAAAACATCTGGAAAAAGCCTAGCTATAGGAATATCTTCTAAACTAGGCTCTTTTGTTTGCAAATCAATAACACTGGCAAGGAATCCTTGACATCCCTTCTTAAGAAAACTACAAGCTTGCATTGCAGAGATAATACGCATGGGAGATAAGATGCTAGTTCCTTCAAAACTGAATTCTGGTTGGTTAGGAATTTGGAAAATAACTCTCTTCTCAAAACAATCCACCCTAGCATGATATGATTCTAACCAATCCATCCCCAAAATGACTTCAAAATCTCTTATGTCTAAAACTATCAAATCAGCAAATAGTTTATGACTACTGACATTTATAGGGCAAGACTTATATACTAATGTTCCCGTCAATAACTCACCCGAATGAGTAGAAACGTGTATGATATGATTCAAGGATTCAGGAATATTAGGAAAGCGATTAACAAAATGCACAGACACAAATGAATGGGTAGAACCAGGATCAATTAAAACTTGAAAAGGTTGTGCACATATATAAAGTGTACCTGACACTACTGCATTAGAAGCCTTTGCATCGGAAAGATTAAAGACTCTACCCTGTCTGCCCTGATCCTTGTTGTCATTAGAAGTCTTTGTTGCCGTCTTCCCTTTGTTAGGACAATCTCGCATTTTATGTCCCTTTTGGCCACACCCAAAGCGACTCCCCGTCTCCAGGTAACACGGTCGCCCTCTATGAATATTACCACAACGTTGGCATTTATCAACATTAGAGGGTTTGTTTACTAAAGGTTGTCCTATATTAGGTATAGTCCTAAAGGGTTTGTTATTGGGGTTCCTTCCTCTTTGTTCTCCAAACTTCATCGTCCCCTCTCTAACCTGATTATACTCTTCACTATCCTTCTCAGCTATTGTTGCCCTAGCCACCACGTCATTATATGATGCCAACTTTAGGATGGAAATTCGGCTACGAATATTCAACCTTAACCCACGTTCAAACTTCTTGGCTCTTAAATAATCAGTTATCACAACATGAGGTGCAAAACGGGATAACTCAGTAAACTTTGCCTCATATTGACTAACCGTCATATTTCCTTGAACTAGACCCGTGAAGTCAGCTGATTTTTGGTCTTGCACCGTTTCGGGAAAGTATTTCTCGTAGAAGATCACTAAGAAGTCATTCCAACCTATGGGATTATTCCTTTCCCCATGCATTCGCTTAGTCATTCTCCACCAATGTTCGGCTTCACCTTCTAACATGAATGTTCCAAATAAAACCCGTTGTTCATCTGTACACTTAAGAACGTCGAACATCTTTTCCATTTGCATCACCCAATTTTCTGCTTCAGTGGGTTTAGGAGTCCCTTTAAAAGACGGAGGATTCAACTTCTTGAACTGTTCAATAGTACAACTACTTAGTTCAAGATTCCTTGGTGCTCCATTATTCACCTGATGCTCCACAATTCTTTCTAGACTTTCAATTGCCTTTTATGCACCTTCTAGTCCTTCCATACTCGAACCAGTAGTCCCTGGAGTTGATCTTGCCTTGGTCATTTTCTATAGTCATGGTCAAACGTAAGATGTATTATACTATCCCAAGATTGCATTTTAGAAGAACAATGATATATAAACAATTATATATAGACTATAAGAAATATGGAGGGTTATCACATAAGTCGGATATTTAATCCTATAACCTATGTATGGAGACATAAAATCGATAACGTTCGAAACTTATGTTCAGTAGTCTACGGGTTCATAACCGATGCTCTGATACCACCTCTGTCACGACCCCGACCCAAAATAGTATTAGGGAACGAGTGTCTTGACATGCCACCAAGGCAACAAATATTCCGATTTAATTCTTTCCTTAAATAAATGCAACGGATATATTATCACATGGTTATGAATCATAAAATACTGAAAGTAAAGGAATTACGTCATCAGAGCTTTCTAAAGGAAACTTCATATATATTAAAAGTAACAACGAGTTACAACTTAAGAAAAAATTTAAACCTTATTAAAAGAGAGCCAGACATGCTCTAAATAAACATTTTACAAAAAGATCTGTAAAAGCTAAATCTTCAATATAGTCCATTTTCGTTCCGTCCATGAGCCTAAACGTTTCCGGAAAAATGGTTATTTATACAACATCAGCTAAAAGCCGAATGAGGTTCAATCTCCAAACATTCCAGGGTTTTCAGAAAATAGATACCTATTCAAGTCAAAAGAGAAGGCATATACATATATGGAGAGGAAATTGCAGTAAATAGATATAATTTTGAAATGAAATTATATATATCACAATTGGATAGCTCAGAATAAGACGAATGCAACAAATCAAATGTGATATCTTTTTCTTTCAATCATATCATTTTGATGGCCAAGTACACTCTAATACCGTATTCTTCCACCGTATTATACCCCGATAGTTGAGGGTCAATGGAACTAGTTCGTCACAACACCTTATTTAGGGCACACCAGCGATAACCCAGCTGGGAAGGTCAGTCAGTAAAGAGGTCCCTTAGGCCGAATCAGATTTTCAATATTCAATATCCTTTTCCATAATCATTTTAATCGGTATGTTTATATGGACAAATATAAACATATCACAAATGAATCAATCATCGGTATCACATGAGTTTTGAGAATAAAAGCAGTTCACAAAATATATATTGTTTGTATAATATCATATAATCAAAATACACAAGGAATGTTAAAGTACTCACCCAAAATGGAGGTCAAATTTACTGGTATTGAGTCTTCGATCACACGTTAATCTGATAAAGATTTAAGTACACGTTCTAAGGTCCGGTTTATACTATACTTTAATAATAACTTCCTCTTTCAAAGGATTACTGAATCCCCATTTTTCAACTTTGAAAACTCATTGATCGTAATTGAAGAATTCAATTCATTGTCTTTCCTCATCAGTCGGTTCCCAGTAGAGATGGAGGGTCACAGGGGCACCACTTAAATACCATCTCATCTAGACAGAACATTTCTGGATTCATTCCCAGTAGAGATGGAGGGTCACAGGGGCACCACTTAAATACCATCTCATCTAGACAAAACTTCATCGGGCCTGACTTTGGAATTACTTAAATCGGATTCCATAATAACGAGCAATTTCTTTTAAAAGAATCATTTTTAAAAGAGTATAATGTCAAACAAGTTTATAAAATCAACTTGGATTTGTTCTAAATTTTAAGTTTTGATTAGTGAATTCTTTATTGTATTTTACCAGCATAACTACTAAGTAAAGCTATAAAACAATAAATTAAAACTATAAAGATGCATTATAACATTAAGATTACCTTAAGATGAATATCCCTAAGAACTTCTTCTTAAACTTTCTCACACTTTCTCTCACTATTTCTTTCTATAATTCTCAAGGAATTGGTGTGAGTTTCAAATGATCCCCTAAAGGCCCTATTTATAGTTTTCCAAAGATATCCCGGGGTTGACACATGTCCATGCTGACCAAGCTTTTACAATGGGAGTCAGAGTTGACGTGTCGCGTAACGGAGGAGTCTTGCAGTCTTATTTCACCGGACTGCGACATGTGTTTTAGCTTCTCCTCTAACAACGACACATGTTTTGGCTTCTCCTCTAACGACGACACGTGTACGGTGGAGGTGTCAAAACTGAGCACGAGGTGTCGAGCACGAGGTGGATAGGTATTAAGGGTATAAGGGTCATTTCGGACCTGAAGGGCATTTTGGTAATTTCACACCATATATTTTCAATATTTCTTATAGGTCCCTGAAAATATTTTATTTACAAAAAGGCCCCTTTTTATTTTTCATTTTGGTCCCTGAAACTTTCTTTATTAAAACCAAGTCCCTAAAGTTTCATAAAATTACATTTTCTACCCCAAAACTTATCACTTAGCTTAGGATGTGCCATAAAATCTCAATCTGACCCATTTTACTGTTGATTCTTCAAATTTAAAAATGGGATCTGTCATATTAAGAACTCGGAATATCATATATGTAATAATATATCATTATTAGATAGTAAGTATGACGAAATTAAAAGAAGACAATTATATATTGGCATAAGAAAATGGGGTCATTACATCATCAATCCCTTGACTCAGCAAAAAATCCCTCAAAAGGAAAAACTGAGATAGTCCTTAGAGACTATCCTCTCTAGTTACCCAACGTCATTGTCACCACCGTTGGCGTCACCCGCAAGGTCCTATCCACATCTATCTACACCCCATCGAAGTCCATCCCCAGTTGTTATTGCACGTCTATTGGAGTCATCGTCATCTCCCCAAAGCTAAAATGAATAGTGTGGGTGGTGTCCCACCACCTCTTCCCCAAAGCACAAAGAACAGTCGTAGAATGAGGTGTCTCATCCAGCGTGGACACTAGTTTCCCCAAGCCAACTGATGACACCACCCAATGCACCACGATTGAAAGGTTATCTCAGACATCCTTAAGCCCGTTGTCCCTCAAGATCGCATGCTAAACATAGAGATATCAGACTGTCGAAGACAAAAAGGAAAACCCGTTGTCAAAATGCAAGAAATAAGGAAATATTACCAAGAACAAAAAGAATACCAAAAGTCATCAACACTAACATAGCCTCTAGGGTTCACCACCAAGAAGAACGATGATGCATCGACTTCTCGCAAGAGGGTCCGCTCATCCACCACTGGCTCGAATGAGTCGAAAGAATTTTCACTACCTTGCGCAAGGTGGACCCTAGGCCTCCATCCCAAGTTCGCCCAGTAGTCGACATTTTGCCACACCATGTGTGTTACACTACTTGACAAATCAATCATTTATTGGTTTTGGAATGTTAGAAAAAATTTCAGAAGGTAATTGCAGAAGAAAGCAAGTCTAAAAGTTGTGAAAAATGAGGATAACTCGTCCTTTTTTAAAGGAGGCTAAGAGGCAAGCCGATCAGCCGTCCCCTGTCACCCACCGATTGGCACTATCCCTTCACCTACTTGAGGTACCCCAAAAGACCATGCCACTATCGTTTGTCACCTCCCACACCATGCCGGTCAGCACCCTCTCTAAAATTTCATACAAAAATTCCCAAAAAATACTGAAAAATCCCCAGAGAAAAAGTAAAATTACCAAATGAATTTTAGAACCTTTTTCCACAAGAGAAACATTTTTACCATACTTATTTCCCTAGAAGAACTCTTACCTCCCCTACGGAATCCATTGGATATCCCCCCAGCAAAATTACAAAACATCCAATCCACGGATTAATTCCTCTTCCCCAGTGAAATCATAAGATAATTTCCCCCAAGAAAACTACAACTTAAGCCCTCACAGTTGGATTTGACCCATAGAATTGGTCACCTTAACTTAATCTCTCACGATTGGCTTTGACCCACATAATTGGTCACCTCTGCTTAATCCCCCAGAATTGACTTCGACCTTTAGAATTAGTCATCTATACGTAATCCCTTAGAATTGGATTCGACCCACAGAATTCGTCTCTTATACGTAAGTCCTCAGAATTGGCTTTAACCCGCAATTTTTGTCTCCTCAACTTAAGCCCTCGGAATTGACTTTGACCCTCATAATTGGTCATCTCTACTTAATCTCTCAAAATTGGCTTTGACCCATAGAATTGGTCATCTCAACTTAAGCCCGCAGAATTGGCTTTAACCCGTAAAACTGTTCAGCTCAACATATGCCCAAAGAATTGGTTTTGACCCACAGAATTGGTCATCTCAACTTAAGGTCCTCATAATTGACCTTCATCCATAGAAAATGTCGCTCCTACTCAAGCCCTCAGAATTGTCTTTGACCCACAGAGTTGGTTGCTCGATCCTCATAATTGACCTCAGCCTGTAGAATTGGCCACCCCCAGCATTTCCTTACGTCCTCAAAATTGACCTCAACCCTCTTAACCGGTCCTCTTAATCCATTAGGTCCGAAGAATTGTCCTCTTTCCAAATCATCATGTGGTGTCCATTCGATGACTTTCACTTGTTCAGAGCTCACCCTTCAGGGGCTCTATAGACACCACATTCTAGGACCCCTTAAGTCTATCCTTAGGTCCGTATCACCTCCCCATTTCACTACAAAACCTAGGTCATACTCCGAGGACCGATGTAGAGGCCATCGTGGGATCTCAGGCCTTGTTTAACTCTAGTTAACTTTATTATCAGAGAGAAATTTCATTGAATCTTTGAGGTCTTTAAATCCTATTTCTAATGGTCCACCTCTTGCATGGATTGTCATAGCGGTTCAGACTAATGGACCATTTCAATACTAAAAATCAATCTAGAGGCCACCAGGTTCTCTCAAGCCCCTATTTGACCCCATTAAACTTCATCGTTAGAGTGAAAGCTCTTTGAGTCTTTGAAGGTCACTGAAACCCCTTTCTAACGGACTACCCTATGAATGAAACGACATAACTGTTTGGATGAACGATCAGCTTTGCCCTGAAAATAAATTCGGAGGCCATAGGGCACTCACGGGCTCTTTTTTACCAAGGTAAACTCTTCATCTTGATTGAGACTGAATGAATCTTCAAATATCATGAATACCCTTTCCAACGGTCCACCCCGTGAGCAATTCTGACTTACGGTACGGACGAATGACCCGTTTTACTTTGAGAGGTCATCAGGCACTTTCGAGCCCCGGTTGACCAAAGTTAACTTTACAAACCAAGAGAATCTATTTGTAATGTCGAAGTAAGTCACCTAACGTTTCCAATGGTCGACCTCGTGCATGATTTTGACTTACCATTCAGACGAACGATTCATTTTCGTTCGATGATCACCCGTCCAAAAGACTGATGTCCGCTTCCAAGACACATTTGACCCAATTTCAACTCCAGGAATCGGGTGCCTCCCAAGTAATCTTAAACGTCTCTGAATTACCTTTCTTACAGTATGCCTCGTGCCCGATTTGGATTAACGGATTGCTTTCTACGATCATTTTTTCGAAAAAATTTGCACGAGACTGCCGATTAGAAGGTCCATTTCCCTTCCTATCAGTAGTGTGCCTAGGTTTACCTCCCAATTGGAAGGGATGGTACCATGTCGATTGCCCCCCCCCCCCCCGACCCTATAAATAGAGGTCATGACCTCACTCACAAGGTACACCTCAACTCCATCAGGATTAGTGATATCAACAACATTCTCTTGCAATCAGCGAATTTTTTTTTCTTAAATTCCATTAAATCCTACATTCCCATCCTTTTCATATCCAATTTGGCAAAAATATAATTCTCTCTCATCCAACATTCATTTCACATTCAATGGAGTTCATCTAAGATCAAAGATTAATCTTCAAAGAAGGTTTAAATCCTTCCCTATCTCTTTAAATTTCTTAGTTTTGCATAAAATTCATTAGATTCATAATCTAGTTTTACTTTACTTCATACACATTAATATCTTACATTTTTATTAGTATATTGCACTTTATTTTCTATAAAAAAATCCAAACCAAACAAAAAGACGGTTATGCCCATAAATTTCGAACGGGATTATCCATCATAGTTTTTCAAAACTAAAACACATTTTCTTAACACGCACATGTAATAAAATCCAGTTCGAATATATGCGATAAGGCCTGCCCCTTTGTCATATGCGAACTATGTGGACTTTGATGCCTTTATAGGATACGTAGACATTTCAGATTAAAAATCGAGACTCGAGTCCAATTTTCTAAATTTCCAATTTTCTATTTTTCAATTTTCCCCATATTCCAATCCGTAGATGGTTGTTGAACCTTATCAACGGATTTCAAGTCACGTATGCACTCACGTGTTGTTGAAGATTCGTGGGTGGACTCATGTGCATAAGTAGGTAGTGGTTGAAGGAACGGGGAGTGTGTCCATCCCGATCATGTATATTCAGGCATCCCCCTTCTTCCCTATGTCTCCCTCTTCCCAAGAATGAGGGTCGGGGAAAGGAATAATGGATAAATGATTTAAATGCCTTTTTTATTTAGGAACACTTTGGTTGTCGTCGGTGTGGGGTAAATGTAAAGATATGGAGTCACCAACCTAATTTACACAAAATAGGCAAAACAACATGTTGTCGCCTCAAGAGAGTGGCATCAAAGACAAACTAATTGTTACGAAACCAATAGTTTAAAGGGTTCGGGGGGCTAAGTTACGGAATGGGAAGGTGTTAGGCACCCATCCCATCCTTTCGATCTTTCATGGGCCTGTGTTACTGTTTTCCTTTGTTTTTTATGAAGTGTGTGCGTGTATATAGAATGGAGATGGGAATCGCCCAACTTATACCATAGAAGAGAGAGAGTAAGGTCATCCATGGGAAATGTTCCAAAAATAATATATATAAAATATGGTTTTTGCACCTATCATAATATTGATCGTTATAATGAAATGATAATATGTGTTGGATAAAATGATAAAAAGGATTACAAACATAATATGTATAATAATGCAAGAATATGGTGCGTAACACCACAATACGGAGTCAATATTGTGTAAATGGGATACAAATTACACCACACTACACTTACTTAACAAGGATGGGGAGTATGAACTGTGGTGCCCACAAACTAGATTTCAATGCGTAATAGATGAAAACTTGGATCTAAAATGGTTTGGATGTAAACTAGGGTTTATGTTTGCAAAACTTAATCATAAATGATCAATGAAAATTGGAGAGATTTGGGAAGAGTTTTGGGAACTCAAAATGCATAGAAAAGTCTCAAATAAAATTGATGTTCTGCACTCCAATTTATCGGAAGTTTTCTAAAAACATGTTTAGTAAGAAACATGAATTTTTCATTATCCTTCCAACACCCCTATTCTCATTCTAACTTCTTTAGACGAAACATCTAATTAGAAACCAATGAAGGTCAAACAAATTTTTTTCGAATTTCGTTGGAACCCTTTCTAACGAGAACAAATGTTTAGTTCAAACGTGATTGTTTTTTACTGGGATGACCTGGTGTGTTTTTCAATGAAAAATTCATTTTTCTTGCTGAATATTTTTTTAAAAACCTCCAATAAAAAGGAGTACGGAGTAGAAGCTTTATTTGAGACTTTTCTTGGCATTTTGACTTCCTAAAAGTCTTCCAAAATCTATCAAAGTTTCCTTAACCATTTATGATTAAGTTTTGCAAAAATAAATCCTAGTTTACCCCAAAACAGTTTTAGATCCTTGTTTTCATCTATTACGCTTTTAGATATAGGTATGGTAACTATTGTTTATACTTTTTAACCTTTTTGAGTATGTTTCGTGTGGTGGAATTCGTATCATGTTTACAGACGGTGGACTAAGTGTTGTGGTGTTATGGTGAAGAAGCAGTGGACATTTTGTTCCAATCCATTATCGGTTGTTAAACCTTATAGATGGATTCTGAGGTGTGTGTGGACTCTCGCGTTGTGTCACTACAGAAGTGGACTCTTGCATGACACTAGGAGGAGGTTGAAAGATGAAGAGCATAAAGACTTGTGAGGGCATTGAGTTTATGTTGTAAGTCTTTTGTCGTGTCCTTTGTAATTCCATACTTAGAGGATTTTGTGTGGTTGGGTCGTACATGGTTTTCTCAATTGTGAGTTTTCCTCGTAAATTGATACAAGATCTCATTCGAACGAAATCAAAAGTCATTCCAATGAAATAGCAAAAAACTTAATATTTTTCTTTAAAAATAGAAGAATTTTTTAACGAAGTTTAAAAATCCTAACATCCCAATAAAAATTATCCAAGGCTTAACATAGATATGCATTCATACCTGAGAGATCCTTTGATAGTTGATGACGAAACGTGGCACAAAGCATGGCATAATGTGTAATAGTTTGAAACTTTTCTATTATGTCTTCAACAATCATGACATAGGCTTGAAAGGTAAACCAACTTAAGTCATAATCTATGACTCAAAGGTTTCATTTAAACAAGGAATTAAGACAAAATACATACAAATTGACTCCTTTAGAAATTTGTCCTTACAAGTTTGAAATCAGATCAAGGAAGAAATCGTGGTGATTCCATTAGCCTTTTTTGGGTCCTTATACATTTGGCTATTGGTCATAGGATTCATGGACCTCAACCAAGTGTTGAGTAGTGCTCAAGGTTGACTATTATGGTTCCTTAAACCTTGGTCAATTTGAATGGAATCAAGTATGAAAATCCTGGTGAATCCTTTAGGCTTTTTTGGGTCCGTAGACCTTTTCGTCCGGGTCTTGGTCTGAGGATGCATGGATCTCATCCAAGTGTTGAGTAATGCTTACGGTTGACTGTTATATGTCCTTAGACCCTAGTCAATTAGAATAGAATAAAGGATGAAAATCCTAGTGATTTATTTAGTCTCTTTGGATCCTTAGACCTATTAGTTCAAGCCAAGGATGAAAGCCTTGCAACTCTTGATAGGTCATTTAGGACCTAAAGAGTTAGATATGAGGATGTGTGGCCCAAAATGAGTGGTTAATAATTCATTAAAAGATCATGAGTGGACAAATAATTTATTTTTATTTCATTTGAATCGGTAGAATACCTCATTGATAGTGTTTTTTTTTTTTGGGGGGGGGGGGGGGTCCTAGAGACGTATTTTATTTTATTAAGTAGAAAAAGCCTCCCATTGGTGGCCTTACAAGCAAAGGAAAACTTTATAGAAATTAAAAAATCATTACACTTGGCATACCACATCTATATAAATTTAGAAAATTTGTAATCAACTTAGGTAATTCATTGATAGTGTTTTTTAGGTGCACACTATTCCAAGGGTGTGGAAGTTCATATCCCTCCATGTATTTGGGGTGAAAGAACTTTGGACATGATATCAAGACCACCACATATGTACCTTCCCATTTAGGGCATAAGTTTCCTTCATCAGAATTTCTAGTTGCAAGGGTGACATCTCTTAGGACTAAGTTACCACATTGAATTCTTTATAGTAACCTTTTTGTTGAAATATTATATCATCCTCTACTTATATTCGTCCATTCATATTAGCGTAGAGTCTCTTCTTTCCCCTAATTTATCCATAGGCCTTTTGAGACCTTCGTCATTAGAGTCACTTTAAACTTTGTTGGGATCACTGACTCAATGCCAAAGGTCAGGGATAATGGAGTTTTATACCTTTGGAACTCTGACTATATTTTTGTAGGCCCACAAGATGCTCGAAAATTCTTCATCCCATAACCCCTCAGCTTTCTCTAACATCTTCCTTACATTGTGGAAGATGGTTATGTTTTTTCCTTTAACTTCTTCGTTTACTTGAGGATGATCTATAAATGAGTAGTGGTTGGTTATGTCATAGACTGAGTAGAATTCCCCGAAGGTTGGGTTGTAAAATTGTTTGTCACTATTAGAGATGATGGCTCTAGGGAAGCCAAACCTTTAAATAATGTTATTCCAAATGAAAGTGGTGTTTTTTTCATAATGGTCACTAAAGACTCAGCCTTTGACCACTTGGTGAAGTAGTCAATCTCTATAATACAAAACTTGTTCTGGCCTTTATTGAGGGGTAGGGGCCCTATTAAGTCCACTCCCCACTAAGCAAAGGGTCGTGGACTCAGAATGGGGTCCATCTTCTCCACTAGTTGCTTTAGGACAAAGGTGAACCTCTAACACTTGTCACAGCACTGGACGAGGTCTTTAGACTTTTTCCCTAAGGATGTCCAAAGTATCCTTGCCTCGAAACCTTATAGACTAAGGTCTTTGCGACTATATGAGAACGACACACACCTTCATGGAGCTTTGAGGATGAGCTAGAATCTACTGGACAGAGTCACCATTGCGGTAATAACAACTACTTGTTCTTGAATAATAACCACTTTCCATGTAGTATCGATATGCTAAAGACTTCAATCATCTAACTTCAAGATTATATTTAGATATGACCCTATCTCCGAGGTATGCTTTATTTTATTTGTCCAGTCTGAGCCCTAATCAACATTTGTATTGTTAATCAGAAGCTAAGTTGTGCTTGTCTGGTCTAAAGTAATAACCAGAATCTCATGATTAACCTCGTCTGATGACGCTAGTCATATAAGGTGGTATGTTTCCCAATTTTTTTCTCTAGGGACCCTTCTAATATAGAATATTAGGATTCCCTGGATAAGGTGATTTATAAGTTCTAAGTACCCTACCATCCTATCACTTTTGGTCACATAGACATTAGTGACTTTCTTAACCACTAGTTGATAGTTGTTAATGTCTTCCACATGTTTGGCTTTCAAATCGATCGAAAAGTCTTAGCCTATAACCAAGGATTCATACTCTACCTCATTATTAGAGGCTTTGAATTTAAAATAGATGGTAGGAGAGATTGTACCTAGTTGAGGAATTATCAAATAAAGTCCATCTCCACTGTCTAAGAAGTTTGAAGAGCCATCTATGTCAAAGACCCATGTGGAAGATGTGAGGTATATCTCTTAAAACAACAGTTGTTCGAGTTCTTTGGGTACTGTTGTAACCCCAGCTCAAAGAGTTCTTAGCTTATTACTCTACTTCTTCCAAATTTTTAAACTCCGTATTAAAGTAAACTAAGGTCTTCCATTTAATGGAACTTTGAGTCTAGTATTTGATATTGAACTCCCATAGCACCATATACCACTTGACAAGCCTTTTTGAGATGTCAAGCTTGTGAATGATCTATTGAAGGGGTTGATCGGTCATAACCACAACTATGTGATATTGGAAATAGGTCCTTAAACGTATAATGGAGGTGATGAGGTATTAGCTGAGCTTTTCCATCCTTAGATACTAAGCTTTAACCCCTTAAAGATCTCGGCTGACATAGTACATGAGGTACTAAAACCCAAACCCTAGTTGGGTCAGAGCTGAGTTAACTTTGGTTAATAAAGCAATAATGTATACACAACACATAAATGGGCAACTTGTAATGGTCAAAAACCTTGAGAAGTCAAAGTTTTCATGGTAAAAAACATTAACATGCAAGGGGGTGACAACTTTTTTGTCAAGGACGTGTCATGGTAAAAATTTGTTACACATTTTTCCTTGTTACAGACGTGTCATGATAAAAAATCGTGACATGTCCGTGGTAAGGAAAAATTATCACGGACTTTCACTATGACATGTCTATGAAAAGTTAATAATTATCGCGGACATGTTATGGTCAAAGTCCATGAAAAGTTTTCCTTGTCACGGAGTTGTCATGATCAAAGTTTGTGACAAATTTGGGCAGCCGTATAGAAAAATTGTTATGCAGTATGGCCACTGCCACTACCTAGTAGTATATTATCACATGTAACAGAAAATATATGACATATTTTATCAATAAATAACAACAACCAACATTAAAAAATCTTAATAATCAGACACTAAACAAATATAAATAAGAAACTAGGTCATACAACATTTATTCATTCATTATCAAACATTAACACAACATTCAGTATTCACGATAATCAAACAATAAACAAATAATAATCAAATTATTAAAAATTGTTCATTCCTTATCATCTTAAAGGATAAAGGTAGTCCATACTACATAAGAATTGAGATAACCCTCAATAGTCCTAACGCCGCACTATTCGTTCAACCACAGGTGTTCAATCTTTTTTCCAACAAACACTTTCGTGATGCGGACATGTGTCTCGTGTGGTTATAACGGACGGTTATGTACCAAGGTACCTGGACGTTTATCTGGATCACTCTGCGAGTTGTGCACTTCTTTAAGATTTTCTTGAAACAACAAAAAATTATACGATTAGATAAATTAATAGAAAAATATGTGATTATAAATTTTTATTTTTATAACGTAATTAAAATTATAGCTTTCAATAGTGGCAGCCATAGTCGGATCCACCTCCTTATCCTTTTGTTTCTTCATTCGAATTTTCACATAGGCATCGAGCCTAAGTGGCTTACCCCAGGACCACTTCCATCTCCCAAAATAAAATAATGCAAAATGAGTAAATTAGTGTGTAATTATCACTATATTGCCATCTTGCCAATGATATTGGCTCCTTCCTGGGTTATGTGTCCCTACATCGTAAGATGGACTACCGGTCCCGATCAAAGTAGTGTGCACACATATTTTTCTTACACATTTTATATTGGTCTCTAAATTGTTCCAACACTAAGTAGCGTGCTTGTGGAGGCAAGAAGAATTGTTCCTGTTAAACAAATACAAAACAAAAAGAAATTGACCCAGTAGTATTTAAATTATAAATTATACATATAAATACAAAACAAAAAGAAAGTGAGAAAGTACTTCTAATGCCCCCTAAATGGCAATCTTAAACTCATAGGTCACCGTACTCCAATCCATGTACCCGGGATCAATAATTGTCTTCAGCAATTCCAAGGCCATAACTTGTAAGGAAAACTTGTTCTCCATTATGGTCCCCAATTTGCCCCACTTTTGGGGCCTAGTGCTGGACGATCCTTCCTCGCCCCTACTTCTCTAACGCCCTGATGTAGACGTTTCCTGTAAAAATTGTTATTGGTAGAGACATATACATGAGAAAATGAATTAGAAATTTATTATTAGAGACATATACATGCGATGTGGGTCAGAGGGGTTTTGTAGATCTAGAGGGGTTTTGTAGATCTACACCTCTACTAATAACTATTTATACATGGTTTGATATATACATATACACCTCCCTACCAGCCATCTCAAACCCCTCTGACCCACATCGTACCACCATACACATACCCCAACCCTACCTCATATCCCACTTCCTATATAAATTCGATTAAATGGTCTGTCGACAAAAAAAAATTACTTGGGCTCCCTATTTCCTTATACCCATACATAATTTTTCATAATATTGCTTCTTAGACCATCCACATTGGACATTTAAAGATTTTTTTTAAAAACAGGGTTGTTTCTTAAGTGTTTGAATGAACAAATGTATTCCTCTACAAAATGTCCATTAAACTGAAGCTTGAGGAATAGGCTGACTTTAGTTTAATGTATTCCCCTATTCCTTGTGCATATCAATCATATTTTATTATTTTACATAAGGTCACATCTCAATCTTATGTTCCTTTTTTAAACTAGGATTACCCCAATTTAAAAAAATTCCTACGGCCCCACTTAGGCTTGAGCTTGTGGATGGTCTCATATTCAACAAACATATATGGAAAGTGGAAACTAATTTCCAAACCCATATAAATGCGTCCTTAATGCAAATTAAATCAACAATTACTTATCTAAATTTTACGCATCAGAAACTAAGCTACTAGATTCCCAAAATACAATAAACACATACAAAAAAACAAATTTATGGACACATGTTCTATAAACTTCAGCATAATGTACAAACCTGCTATGAAGATGTTACCAATATATACACCTGCCTCCAAATATTCCAAATGAACCTGCACACACAGAACACATTACATTATATGTACCATATTAAAAACTATACATATATGCCCAAAAATATTTATGTCTATTCTAATGAGGTTCAAAAAAATCATCAAAATACATGTTAAAGATGGGTATCATAAAAAAAAATCATCAAAAAATCACTAAAACTATACATAAATTCTCCAGCGCCATACTCCGAACCAATCCCAATACCAAATAAACCTCTAATCTTAATTCATAAAATTTTTATTCATAAAATTTATTTTTTCAAGAACAAAACCGTTTCAAAAATGTTGAAGACGGGTGTCTACGATGAAGAGAATAATGGACTCAGAGAAAAATATTTGTTGATGCTTTAATCGCCAAAACACTTGAGAGAGAGAGGGAGAGAGAGAGAGAGAGAGAAAGAGTGGTTTCAATTTTTATTGAAACGACAGAGGGAACTGTGGAGGGTGGGGTTTTAATTGTTTTTTATTTTCACGCTTGTCTCAAAGTTTTTGGCCGTAACAATGGAAAATAATTGTCACGGTAAAAATTCTTAACACAACAGTGACAACTCTTTTGTCAGGTTTTTTTTACCATGACACGGCCATGATAAGTTCTCACGATCCTGTCATGGTCAAAAACCTTGAAAATAACTCACTGTTTTTTTGTCAAGTTTTTTTTACCGTGACAACCCTTTGAGGGTGAAAAGTGGCAAAAAAGGGTTTTTGGTGTAGTGATAGGTATAAATGCTCCCCTAGGATATTCTAGGATAGCATATGTGGGGACCTTGGGTACCTATTTAGGCTCTCAAATTATTATTCAGCCTAAGTTTTCATTGCAAGGTCTTACTCAATATTTTGAAGAAAGGAAGACATTTGATTATGGACTTTGAGAAAATGTGATTAAGGGCAGCAACTCTTCCAACTAGGTTTTCACCTCATTAACTGTTCTTGGGGACCTCATGTCCAACAGAGATTAAACCTTCCCTAGATTTTACTTTATGCCTTATCTAGCGGCCAAGAAACCTAAAAATTTATCTCCAATTGGACTCGTTAGCAGAACTATAAAATAACTTGGGGTGAGGGGATCCACTTAGAATGGCTCCCACTACCCATGATTGAAAAATTGACAAAAATTAGCTTGCGGATAGGGGATACACTTAGATTTTCTCCTACCAACGAAGATTACAAGATTAACACAAAATATGCTAGGGTGAGAGGATCCACCTTGAGTAGCTCCCACTTTTCAAGATTTCCAGGATTTATAGAAAATAACCTAGGGCGTGTGGATCCACTTTGATTGGTTCCCACTTCCAAAGATTGCTAAATTGATAGAAAAGGACCTAGGGAGAGGGGATCCACGGTGAGTGAACCCTCTACCCAAGTTTAATGCTAAAGAAAATGACTTAGAGCGAGGGGATTCACTTGAAGTGGCCCCATCCCCAAATTAGCACCTAGAAATACCTTAGGGCGAGGGGGTCCACCACGAGTGGTCCTTTTTCCCAAGATTGTTACTCACAGTCTAATAAATTACTAATGATTAGTTTCTTATACATGTAGCCTTAGTTGAGCAAGTAGGTCTCAAGCAGGCCAGTTGGGATCTCCTGGGAGTTTTGGTTTGGTAGGTGAGAGGCAAGGTTCATTGGGCAAAGCTAAAGATCAAACATTTGACACTTTAAGAAAGAGATAATACTAGTAGAGGGACTTTAGGAGTCACTCAAGCATTCACACAGCCTACACTTAGAATGAAGAAGTGAGCAGCCAAAAGGCTGCTTATAAGAGCATTTTCTAAATGACCATCAATGAGTGGCTCTCAAGGACACTTGAAAGTTTTCATAATAGTTTGTACAACAAGTTGCCATTTGAAATCATATTCACCAAATCATATATTTTGGCACTATGAGACGATATATTTTCTTTCTGACTTTGCTGTGCAACAGGTGTCTCCTATCAGAGGGGACAGCCCGCTAACAGACATAAATGGATAAAAGGTACATTGCAGACCCTTTACCTAAGTTTCATCTCATTTTTGGCACCCAAAATGCCGACTCTGCCCAGTATATACCTATAAATAGGACTCTTTGGTAAGGTTAAAAACACAAGTAAGCTTAAGTTATGTTGTTACTCTGCCAAAATAGCAATATAACTATTATTCTCTCCCTTATCTCTTTCTAAGTATCAAATGGATTGCCTCTTCACTCCCATAATTATAGCCATTATTCTCAGGAGATCTCTCTCTCTCTCTCCCACATATTTTTATGACTTGTAAGAATAGTTGTTATATAGTTTCTTTTTAGGAGGAAGGTTGTAAGATTTACTCCATTATTACCAGAAGAGGAAGGTTTTATCTAATAAATACTCGCTAGACTTTGAATACCTTGAGGACAGATTCCATTAGAGTGGGTGATGCCTCACCCACTCCAGCTCTTTACAGACCCTAGTACAACCATCATCTTATATTTGGTGACTCTACTGGGGAGGTATCATAATTTCCATGGACAAAGAAGGTTATAATGTGTCAAATTAGCTAGTTTTTGAAGATACTTCGAGTGGTAATGGATTTCAGAATGACCAGACCACATAAGAAGAGGTGGTGGTAATGGGAGTGAGAGCACCTTCTGCTTAGGCGGGGCAGAGCAGTGCGGAAGTATCTATGACGTTGGAAGTTATGAACATGATGAGTATGTTCTTTGAATTTTTGAAGAAAAAAAATGTTAATTTAGCAAGATTAAGTCAATCGTGTACAACACTAGTGGTGACCCCCACTGGAGGGGCCACTACAGCAGCAACAATGACTATAGAGGTGGCTCCGCCACGGAAGGCGGTAGCAGAGCAAGTAGTAACACCAATGACTTCACCAACAGTGAAGAAGTTTATCCTGAAGGAATATTTTTCCAATGTTGTCACTATGGATGAGGTAAAAAAGTTTATTTCCTCTCATAGAGAATCCCTTCATATGTACGAGGAGCTGCAGAACCCTTACCCAGAAAGTTTCAATGAAACGATATACTCCGAGGGGTATGCTCCTCCAAAGTTCATAAAATTCAATGGAAAGGGAGAAAAAACTAGAGAACACATGAAGATTTTCGTAGAGTACTTGGGTGTGCATAGTAATAACAAAGACTTGAAGTTACAAAAATTCTCAAAAACTCTCATACGGAATGCATACACCTAGTAGTCCCACCTTGCACCTAACAACATTCCAACATGGGAAGAGATGCACAAAAAGTTCCTCCAGAAATTTTTCATAGCAGAAGATGAATTCACACTGAGGCACATTACACAAGAGATGTAAAAACCAGGCAAAGAACTGATGCAGTACATCAAGCACTTTTGCGAGGGGGCGTTGGATGTCCATAAAGATGTTGTTGAATAAAGACTATTGAAGATATATGCATTGAGGAGCTCCAAGAGGAGTATAAAATCCACTAGGTCAATGAGACTGGGGATGGGATGTTTAGGGAGTTCACATGAGTAGAGAGCAACATAATGATGGTAATCAAACCCATACTGTTAAATTAGAGGACATGGGTGCCTCTAACCTTAGTAAGATTTCAGGTCTCTAGAAGATAAGTTGTCAACTATATTGATGAGAACTCGACGGATAAGAAGGGAGGCTCAGGATTCAAAGGAAGTAGTCCCAGAAAAAGGAATATTGGGGATGACGTTGCACCACCGCAGCCTTATAGTGCGTCGGAGGCCATGGATTATTGTAGAACTTTGTTGCGAGAGGGGGTATCAGGTCCACCCAAAGAAGGAAGATGCCAAGTATTGTGAACTTCACCAGAGGGTGAACCATGCAACCGACGATTGTTTTTACTTATGAACAATTATTTGTGAACAAGTAGCCAATGGTACCCTGTAAATACCATCTGTAGATTTTAATAAAATACCCTCCCATTCCATCAATAAGGAACCACCAACATGGTGGTGGCGTACGATGAAGAAGAAGTTCTAGAACTGAAGGAATGGTGGAGCAATGAGAAAATGTGTGAATACTAGTTAGTTAGTCTTAATAAAGAAGAGGAGGAAAAAAAGGGGGTTGAGAAAGTAAACCCCGTGGAAGGTAGAGAAGACTTAGTTCTTTCCTTAGATGAGGGAGGAAGATCAGAGGCCGGGTATGTATGTAATGCACAACAATATGAAGTGAATTTAGATTTAAAGTGTGCAGCTATAGCAAAGATCCCAAAATTTAAATGGTTCTTCGACCAAATTAGGGTGAAGCATGGCAACCATGTGGTTATCATAAAGAGGATTATAGAATTAGTCCAGCAGTGAGGGGATCCCTCTCTAAATTTTCATGGGCCCATAGGATGATTGATAAAAAGAAACACCTCATAGGTGGTCTTCCTTGAAGTATATAGGAAGGTGCCTTATTTTCATAATCGTACTCTCTACGTAATAGCCTTGATTAAGAGTATAAGTTTCCCTATAGCGCTAATGGATGGAGGAGCTTCCATCAATATCATTCCCAACTGCACATTGTATGAGATGGGCATCTCTCAAGATATGATAATACTAGTGTCGTTGGTGCTTTCTAGTTTTGATAGTGCTAGCATGAAGTCACTAGGCTATGTGAAAGTGGGAGTCAAGTTAAGTAATTTTACTTCTTATATTAAGTTTCATATCATCAACTCCACTATCGACTACTAGCTTTGGATAGGGCGAGTGTGGATGCACACTCATGCAATAGTTCCCTTAACATATCATCAGTGCGCTAAGGCTAACATTCGCGGTACTAAGATAGTGATAAAATCTAAATAAAAGACATTTTCTATAGAAGAGGCTCATTTAGTGGATGTAACATTCTACACCGAACTAGGTGAAGAGAGAAAGAACTCAGTAAAAAAGTTAAAGGGGACACAGGTGGTTGGAGGAAATGCTCAACCAAGAATGTTTGTCCATAACCGATTGGGCCAAAGAGTGATCCCACAAAAAGAAAAAGGAAAGGGAAAGAGTAAGTGTGAGTAAGTGGTCGTACTACCTTGCACCTGCAAAAAATTTATACACCCAGATGGGAAAGTTATATACCATTTATAATGGTTTGTGCGGGTGGAATTATGGGATGAGAGCGTTAACCCGAAATTGAAATGCTTCATAGTAGACGAGTCACACATCATTGAGCATGTGGAAGAACCTGGAGAATCACCAAAATGTATGTAGGATGGTCCACAAGAGCAGCTCCAGGAGCTAGAGAAAATAACCTTGGGGTCATAAGGGGGGGAAGGAAGACCCTTTCTAATTTCCAAAGGGCTTTATCCAAAATAGAGAGAAGTGATCATTGGTATACTCAGGGAATTCATGGATGTGTTTTTCATGGAAGTATACATAAATGCCTGGGATAAACCCAGAACTGAGTTCTCATAAATTGAACGTCCTTCTTAATTCCCTCCTAGATAAGCAAGCCACTTACACATACAAAACGGAACTAGACCTCAAAATCAAAAAAAAAATGAAAAGTTGTTAGTTGGAGGGTTCATTGAGACCATACATCACGCGATATGGTTCTCCACTATTGTGATTGTAGCTAAGAAGGACAAGGTCTATATAGGGATTTGTGTATAGTTTTGAGATTTGAACTGTGCCTCCCTAAAAGATGAGTTTCCACTGCCCAACATTGATAGTTTGGTGGATTCCACTCCGATCCATGAAATGTATAGTTTCGTGGACAAGAACATAGTCTATAACCAGATTAGAATAGATCTAACCTACAGTGAAAAAACTGCTTCTCGTACCCCATCGGGGAACTTCTATTATACCGTCATGCCATTTGGGCTAAAGAATGTGATACTTCCTCTTTTGTGTGACTTATTTTCTTTATTCGTTAGTCGTTGTTGTCAAACTTCGAGTATCAGAGTTCCCTTGAAATCACCTACAAAACTTATTCAAAATTCAGTATCGTGGTAAATTCGGGTATCAATCTAATTTCAAGTGTTGAAACGGTTATCGTGAAAACTTACAACTTCAATCTTTATAAAAACAATCTTTTTGTGTTTTTAATTTTTTTTAGTTTTATAATTAAAAACAATTTCAAGGGAGGAAACGAAAATTTATGCAATTAAAATGACGATGAAAAATTAAAAAGTAATCTAGTTTAGAATTTATGAGAAGAAACATGAGGTGGGATTACACCGCGTAGTCAATTTAATTTAATGTCTTAATTATTCAATTTAATAGTTCGAAATAATATTGAATTTAAAACATAACTCTCGTTACAATCCTAAATTCAACTTTAACGTTTTTAGCAATTAAATCAGGAACGATCACAACATATAAAAAAATAAGATTCATACTTGTTTTTATGCATTATCTGCTAAGATCAATTCATAAAAATTTGTATGGATCTTTAAATTGCACCCAAAGAATTAATAATTGAATTCAATAATAGGACCTATCTTTAAGTCAAATCCAAAAATCAAATATTAATTTTCAACATTAATTTATTAACTCTCGTTATATAAATTAATGTGTGATATTTCCCAATTTAATTAGCCTAGAACACATCAATGAACAATCAATTTATTAAATAACTCAACATATGCGTTTCATCCCACCCCTTGAATGGAGTGTTTAGCCAGACAAGATTAAAAATTCAGCACAAGCACATTAATACATAACAAATTAAAGAGAAAGATAAAGAAATACGATACGCAATAATTCTCTGTGTCAACTGTGTGCATGAACACGCATCCCAAACTCGTCACAAAAATTTGACTGGATTACAAAACTGAAAATAAAAACTGAACCTACAATTTTTTTTTTAAACCAAAACTATATTTTTTTCTTTTTTCTTTTTGGCACTTTTTCTACCCTCTGCCGTCTTTTTTTCCTATGTCTCTCTCACTCTTCACTGCGCAGATATGAGAGTCTTCCTCCCATTATATCATATGCCTTTCCCTTATTTTTATTAGCCACGCCTTTTGTTGTTTTGAGAGATTTTGTGGGATTTCATGGTTTACTCATATGGGTCTTTGGTGTTGAGGTTTGTAGGTCCGATTTTTTTGGGATATGGCAAGTGGGTCTCGGGTTAGTTAATCGGGTTTGGTGGAGACATAACCCGTGCTGGGTTCGCATTTTATAGGTCCGGGTTAAGACAGGACGGCACCGGGTTCAACTAGGTAGGGGCAGACTCAGGTTCGTTAGAGCTGGTAAGCGGGTGGGGTCGCGTGGCAGCGGTTTGGCTAGGCAGTTGGTAGTTTCGGGTTAGGGATGGTAAGAGGGTAATGGGGTTAAATAACTCGTGGGTTCAGGTTTGGGGGATTAGAAGATTTGGGTTCTTATTTATTAATGGAGCTTGGTGGGTTTTGAGTTGGTGTGGTAATGGAGTTTCGTGAAGAGAGAATCGTGGGGAGAAAAGGGAAGAAGATGGGTTGGTTGATTGTGTGTATGAGTGTGTATGGGAATAAGGGTAAGGGTGAGGTAGTATTTGGATGTGTGTTAGATGTAGACTAGTTGGGGGGTAAGTGAGTGTGTTGTGTGTGTTTAATTTGGACCCTTAAATAAAATAACACTACCTAAAAAAATAAAACTAGACTAAAATAAAAATTAAAATCTAAAAATAAAATTCTAATCTATTACTAAGAGACTAAAAAATAAAAAAATAAAAAAAATAAAAGATATAAAACTCTATAAAAACTAAAAAACTAAAAATCCTAACCAAATAAATTAAAACTAAAAACTGTAGAAAAATAAAATCTTATAAAAATAAATTCCTAAAAATTAATCCAAAGAAAAATAATAAAATAAAACCAATAAAAATAAAAATTAGAATAAAGAGATATATGAATAGAAAATAAATCCTAGAAAATTCTAAATAAATCCTAAAAATAAAACGACTCGAAATAAAAATCTAAAAAAAATCTAAAAAGCACAAGCTAAACACACACAGGCTTGGGGAATGGTCTCGGCTCAGTGTAGGCTTAGGTTTGGTCCGGGGATAGGGTTTGGGATATCGAAACTCATCGGGGCAAGATCAATGGGACTTCTGACTTCATGGCCACTTTGAATTTCTTCATTTATCTTTTGACCGCTATTGAGTCGCAATTGACTTGATTTAGCATTATTTGATGTTGCGACTCCTGATTGACCTGAAAAATAATAAAATACGACATAAGGCCAATTTTAATTAAAACGAGTGACTAAAATGCATCTATTCAGGGTAAGGAAAACCTATAGGTTTCCCTACAGGACGAGTGGTGTCTCGTGCGGGTTTGCAGTGAATATACCCACAAAATTCAAAAACTTATTTAAATGCAATATCTGAGTAGATGATGAAATGCTATACAACCCAACTTAAAGGACGTCAAGGAATACCGTATTCAACTATAAAAATAAGATATAAAATTACTTAATAACGAAAAGCGTAATCCTTCCTAAAACTCATCATGTGTAGTGTGAATTCTTAAGTATCATTAGAGTAATTCTAAAATCTCCATTCGAGAATTGACGCTTTGACCTCAATTCTCACTGGATTTATCTCTCTGAATCAAACTCTCTGAGAATTGGGTAAGTGTATCTCTCTAGTGTGTGAGGAGGTGAGTAAATGTAAGAAAGTTCAAATGCCTCACACACTTTATAAAAAATGACATATACATGAAAAAACAATAGATCTCATAAAGGAATGCAAACCACTATGTCGAGAATGTCGAATTATTCACCATATAGTCTTCTCATTTGCCCGAACACTTTACCAAGGGTGAAAAATGTGATTTATGAAAGGTATGAGGGGATAATGAAATGAAGAACATGAATGATAGGGTTTTTGAGAAGAGTGTGACACACTTTGAATAACTAATGTCTTCATTTTTTAAATCTATGACCGCATGCTTTCTCTTTCTTATTTTTTTCTTTTTTTTATTGCGATGCATTTTTTTTTCATAACGAAAATGAAAACAATTTACATTAATAATTTCAAATACACTTTTTATCAAAAATAATGGTAATGATATGGATGGTATCTGGGACATATATGGGTAAGGAAAATATGGAATGATAATAGGTGGAGCGAAGGGTAAAAATGGTAAGTGTATGATAAAATCAGTTTAGTGTTCGGGATAAACTACAAGACACATGTTTCTTATAACTCGAAGATGATGTCATTATCAGTGATTAATCCAGAAATATAAAATAATGAGACCATGCAACGACTAAGTGTGGTACCCAAAGAAAGTTGAGTCAACTTGTGACTCGGAGATACGTAAAAACCCTCAAAAGGTGAAAATCTCAAAGCTCATGGGTTTAAGTCGCCACTGGTGATTTTTTAAGGCTTTATTAAGACTATATTTACTCTTCAACTTTTGATTGTAAACGTGATAGTGTAAATTCCCGATTTTAGGAATTCATAGGGCAAACACGCTTTAAGAGATATTAATTAATTTAAGGTTAAAAGCGTAATTTTTTGGGTCAAACATAGGTATTTTGAGATTTCTAAAAGAGGGATGATAGACGATTCATGTCATAAAAATTTAAATTTAACTGCACAAAATGTTTAAAATAACTTGTTTCTGAAAATTTTCAAAAGAGGTACGATTTGATAAATTTCCCACCCCCAAACAAAAGAGAACATCGTCCTCGATGTTTAAAACCATATATAAAAATAAAAGCACAAGGGAGGAAAGATATTACCATAATGAGCTGCTAATGAAATTGTACCGCATTAGGGAGCATATATGAAACCTGAAGAATAGATGCAACACAAAGATATGGACAAGTCTATAAAGCATGTGAAAATCATTGGGTGGTGTGAAACACCACCCCCAAACAGGATAAAAATTATACGCAAAAACAAGAAACAACGGGTTGCCTCCTGGTAGCGCTAAGTTTAATGTCTTCAGCCAGACCAATCGGAACTCACCCAAAGGATAAGAACTATGAATGAAAGGGGCGGCAGAAAAATTGGGTGATGTGAAACACCACCCCCAAACAAGATTGAACAGTCAATCCTCATAAATTGGGTCAATAAGGTCAATTTATTCAATGTACTATGGGCCTAGCTCTAAGAAACGCTTCAACCGTTGACCTGAAATAGGCTACCATCCTTAGGATTTTGAACTGCGATGGAACCATAGGGAGTAACATATTCAACAACAAAAGGGCCAGACCACTTGGTTTTTAACTTCTCGGCAAAGAGATTAAGACGGGAGTTATATAACAAAACTTTCTGACCAGGGTGGAATTATTTGCGGAGGTTGCTTTCGTCATGGATCCATTTCATTTTGTCCTTGTACTTCTTGGACGAATCATAGGCATCATTTTGTATCATCTCTAATTCATTGAGTTGGAGCTTTCGATGGATGCCAGCCTCGTCGATATCAAAATTAAGAGCTTTAACAGCCCAATAGGCATGATGTTCAAGCTCGACAGGTAAGTGGCATGGTTTACCAAAAACCAAGCGATAAGGAGACATGTCAATATGAGTCTTAAAAGCAGTATGGTATGCCCACAAATCATCGTTTAATCTTGAGGACAAGTCTTTTCAATTAGGATTAACTATTTTTTCTAGGATTTGCTTGATTTCGCAGTTAGAAACTTCAAAGACTCGATTACAAAAAAAATTGGTAAGAGAGACCAACGTTGTGGGAAACATCATACTTTTCACTAGATGTTCAAAGACTCGATTACAAAAAAATTTACCCTCATCACTAATAATAGCTTTGGGAGTTCCAAAGCGCGTGAAGACATACTCCTTAAGAAAACTGACCACAATGCGATGGTCATTAGTGCGACAAGCGATGGCTTCTATTCATTTGGAAACATAATGAACTGCAATTAGAATATATTGGAAACCATGAGATGAGGGAAAAGGACCCATGAAATCAATGCCCCACACATCGAAGATTTCGACGATGAGATTGGTGTGAGAGGCATCATGTGACGACGAGAGATACACCCATATTGTTGGAATTTGGCACAAGCCTGGTAGTAGTGGTGGGCATCTCAACAAAGAGTGCACTAATAGAAACCACTTTGCAAAATTTTGGTAGCGGTTTTCTTGGAGCTAAAGTGTCCACCATAGGAACCATTGTGACAAAAGGAGAGAATACTTTATTGTTCATGGTCAGGAACACAGCGGCGAATGACTTGATCAGGGAAATACTTAAAAAGTAATGAATCATCCCAAGAGTAAAATTTCACCTGGGCCATGAACTTAGATTGCTCGTGTTTCGACCAATGAATTAGCAATTGGTCGGTAACAAGGAAATTAACGATATCAGCATACCAAGGAGAGATGGAGATAGGAAAAAGTTGTTCATCGAGAAATGTTTCAGAAATAGGGACGGGATCAGATTTAGATGTAATAGTAAGGCGAGAGAGATGGTCTGCAACCAAATTTCACACCCTTTCTTATCGCGAATTTCGAGGTCTAACTCTTAAAGAAAGAGAATCCACCATATCGATCGTGGCTTAGAATCCTTCTTCTGAAGAAGGTGCCGCAGGGTGGTATGGTCACACTAAACGATGATAGGGGAATCGATGAAGTAGGACATAAACTTAACAAGTGCGAATACGATAGCTAAAAACTCTTTTTCGGTGGTCGTGTAATGAAGTTGAGCGTCATGGAGAGTTCTTCTAGCATAATAAATGACATGATGGCACTTGTCAGCCCTCTGACCAAATACAACACCTAGAGAAAAATCATAGGCGTCACGCATGAGCTCAAAAGGTAAAGACCAATTAGGAGGCTAAATAATAGGAGCAGAAGTGAGCTCAGCGTTAAGGCACTCAAAAAAAGTGACACACGCGTCGTCAAAGACAAAGGGAACATCTTTGGATATAAGGGTTGTTAAAGGTCGAACGATTTTATAAAATTCATTGATGAAATAATGGTATAAGCTCGCATGTCCTAAGAAGGAGAGAATGTCCTTAACAAACTTACGAATGGGAAGCGTGGAAATTATGTCGACTTTTTCTTTATCTACTTCAATACCGTCACAAGAGACTACGTGACCTAAAATAATCCCCTTTTTTACCATGAAGTGAGGTGAGATAGGCATTGAGGACTAATTTCTTTTCTTGATAACGTTTTAACACTATAGTGAGGTGAGATAGGCATTGTTCGAAGGAAGAGCCAAACACAAAAAAATCATCCATAAAGATTTTGAGAAAACATTTTACTATGTCATTAAAAATGCTAATCATACACCGTTGAAAAGTCACAGGTGCATTGCAAAGGCCAAATGGCATGCTAGAGTAGGAAACACTATCGAAGGGACATATTAAGGTAGTTTTATCTTGGTCTTCAGGGGCAATAGGAATTTGTTTGTAGCCTGAATCGCCATCAAGGAAGCAATAATACGCATGCCCAGCTAAACGTTCGAGAATTTGGTCAATATAGGGAAGAGAAAAATGGTACTTTCGGGTGACAGCATTTAGCTTTCGATAGTCAATACAAATGCGTCATCCCCTTTGCATAAGGGTGGGTACAAGCTCATTGTCACTATTTTTTACGACGATGACACCATAATTTTTTGGTATGACGTGAATGGGACTGACCCACTGACTATCCGATATAGGGTAGATAATCCTGGCATCGAACAATTTTAAAATCTTAGAGCGCACAACTTCTTTCATAGCAGGGTTTAGTCGACGTTGGGGTTTACGAAAAGTTTTAGCATTATCCTCCAAATGAATACGTTGAGTACAAACATTGGGGTTCACACCGTGAATGTCTGAAATGGTATATCCGATAGCAGTGGTATGCTGATTAAGGGTGACGACTAATTGCTATTATTGATTAGCGGTCAAGTCGGAATCTATGATGACAGGGTGATGGTTGTTCGGGCCTAAGAAAGTATATTTCTTGAGGTAAGGGATTAATCTCCAAACTAGTAGGTGGTGCAGAAGTGACATCGGACTCACACGCAGAAACAGAGTTCGGAGAACTATCAGTGGCAGTGATTGCATACGGTGGGCCATGGTGATCCACAGAGTGAAGAGTATCAAGATAGAGGGGCTCGAAGGGAGGATCCTAAGAGGAAGTTTCCATCAAGGGAGTGGAATATAACATGGAATTTAGTTCAGAGATAGAGGAATCAACGTCAAAGTTGGATCCAAAATGAGCCAAACATTGTTGGAGAGGATCTGCAGGGAAATCTTGGTCCAACATTTTGTTAACTAAGGAGTCAATCACACACACCTCATCAATGTAATCGGCATCATCTTGTTGTTGCACAAGGTGGAAGATATTGACTTCGACAGTCATGTTGCCAAAAGATAGATTTATGGACCCGTAACGACAATTGATGACGGCATTGGCAGTGGCCAAAAAGGGGCGACCCAATATGATAGGAGTATTTGTGGGGTCGGTCGCATGAATGTCTAAGATGATGAAATCCACGGGATAGTAAAAGTCCAAAACTTTCACCAAAACATCTTCAATGATTCATTTAGGTACTTTCACGAAACGATCAGCAAGTTGAAGAGTAACCAGTGTAGGCTTCATGTTTTATAAACCTAACTCAAGGTAGAGGGAGTAAGGTAACAGATTAACACTAGCCCCAAGATCAAGTAAAGCACTAGTAGTGAACTTATTATCGAACATGCAAGAGACGATTGGACGACCATGTTCTTTGTACTTCACAATATCATTATCATGTAAAAACGACGTATCTTGCTCAGTGAGGAAAGCATCACGAGGAATATTGGTCTGATGCTTAACAGTGCATAAGTCCTTAAAACATTTGTCATACGAAGGGACTTGTTGAATGTCGATAAGGAAGAGAATATTAATGTGAACATTCTGAAAGACTTTCTTGATCTCATCAAATTGCTGGGCTTTCTTAATGGGATCCAAGCGATGAGGGAAGGGTGCTTTGGGCACATAAACAGAGGTGGGCGCAGTAGGTTCTGACTCAGTGTGAGATGTGGATTTAGATGGTGGGGTAACTTTAGGGATAGGCTCTAAAGATGGGATGGGTGGGTTGGGGGAATCACTGGGAGCATAAAAACCATTATCAACTTATTTTCCTGAGCGAAGAGTAGACACCACTTTCATATCCGCTTGGTAATTGGGGGAGTGGAAGTGGAACCAACCTCGTAGGCCGAGTCTTTGCCATTCCCCTTAGGGTTAGCAATGGGTTGACTGGGAAAATGACCTTTCTCTTGCTCATACTCGAATTGGTTAAAACCTTTCTCAAGCCATTGGAGGGCTTGACTCTCAGTGGTCAGAAACTGAGTGAGGAGATTCTTGAGAGAGGAGGTGGATGAATTGGGCAGAGGGGTATAAGATGGTTGGGGTACAAACTCATGCTGAGAATTAAGCGCTTGTGAATACTCATATGAAGGAGGGGGAACAGGAACAAGTTGATTATTGTTGTTTGAATGTCCACCGTGGGGGGAAAAGGAAGATGTAAAGTGCAGTTGATGGTAAGAATCACACTGGTGCGAGACAGGAGGGTGAGGTTGCCTTTGGGGGTTGTGTGGAAACTTAGGGCGACCACCAACATGTTATTGTGGTTGGGAAGGAGAGAAGTTATGGTCGTACTTATAAGAGAAATAGGTGTGATTCTTATTGTTAGGATTGTAAGTAAATGACGGGGGAGCAGGTTTCCTCGTGGTATCAAAGGCATATGCTTGGGTCATGGTGGGTTCGGGATCATCTTTACAGGAGGGGGCAGAAATGAGCTAAATGATCTTGACTTAAGAAGGCACTTCAAGAATAAGGAATAGAATCATTGACAATCATTGCTTGTTTAGAAAGTGAAACACTTTGTTGCATAGTACAACTGGGAGCATCAACAATTTTAGTCAACGAGTGTAAGTTGTGTAGCAAACTTTTAAAATCAGGATCATTTTTTACCTCAGAAGTGTTCCCAACATGTGGAGGGTCGGATATCGAAAATGCATTGGTACCTTCCCAATCTTGGGAGTCATGGACTAATTAAAGGAGAAAATTAAAGGCGGAAGTGGGAGTTAAATGCATGAACTTCCCTTTATGCATGTATTCAATCATGGTGCGAGCAGAAATGGATAATACCATTGTAAAAACTATGGACTAAATGACTTTTCTCGACACAGTGATGTGGGAAACTATTAATATAGTCTTGAAAATGGATCCATGCTTCACAAAACTATTTGGTAGGCTTTTGTCGAAAATCTTGAATTGCTTGGCACATTTCATTTGTTTTTCTCATGGGATAGAACTTAGACATGAACTTCATTACAAGTTGTTCCCAAGTTTGGATAGAATCTGGGGGCAAGGAATGGAGCCAATGGATGCATTATAGTGGAGAGAAAAGGGAAACAACCGAAGACAAACATTCTCTTCATCTAAGTTTTGATTTTTAAATGTAGCTTACACAATGAGAAATTTCCGCAAGGGAGTATAAGGAGACTCGCGTTCAAGGCAATGAAAAATGGGCAACATAGAAATAGTCACGGGGCAAATTTCAAATTATATGACTGGAGTGGGCGGAAGAACGATACATGATGGTCGAGTGTCCGTAATCGGGTTAAAGTAGTCCCGTAAAGCGCGTTCGTCGGCCATGATGGGTGGGGTAACATAACCAAGGGAAATGGGAGAACTAGGTGTCTCCGATGAAGATGAACACAGATCGGAGAGATAAGGAGGAAAATCAGCGAGAAGAGCACAATCACCTAAGAGGGAATTTAGAGATGGAGCACTAGGGGAACGTGTTAATTGATGATCAATGTGGTGAAAATTTGGCATAAAAAGAACGAAAAATATTTTTGGATTTTTTTGAAAAATTAAAAAGGATAATTTTTGTTGGCTTTTTGTAAATCTAAAAAGGAAAAATGAAAAATATTTTTGGTGTTTTGAGAAAAAAGAGAAGAATGAGACGGAAGAAAAATTGGAAAATATTTTTGTACTTTTGATTTTTTTTTTAAATTAAGAAAAAGAGAGAAAAAGGAGCAATGGACTTACGTTGGAAAAACTGACAAATGGAGCGAAAATGTGACTACCTAAAGGAACAATTTAGACATGTACACAAAGGGAACAAGTCTGAACAAGCACATAGCCAAATTATTATCTTCAAGTTAAGTGAATGGGTAATCAATTTTAATTAGCCCGCGGGCGAGAAAAAGGCAGAATCTTAGGCCTCGTCGGTAAAAGTGTGCTCCTACTTTCTTTCCGAGAGACAAGAGTCTTACTAGTTAAGGCTCACCACACTAGCTACTAAAACAAAAAAACTATCTGGTACCACGTTGGGGAAAGCACAAACCCGTTTTACTGGGTGACCTCACTTAAAACCCAGTTTCCCTAGACAAAAGTCTTAAGATAGTTGAATGAAGATTTGCAGGGGTGGAAAGGACTCACTAGAGTATCCTAAGAGGGTCTCGTTTCAAAAGGGTCCTAATAAACACGGTTCCTACTTGTCTTGCTAGTTCATTGATTTGAATACAAGTGAGAGCATGGGTAACAAGCCAAAGGACATGTGATTGAGTGGGTGATGAAATCCCAACTCGTTACAATGACCGGGTATAGGTCTTAGGTAAATTTATTCATCAAACAATCCAATTTAAGTGTGATGCAAAAATAAAAAGAACATTAGAGAAAGTAGGACATAATAATTGACTCGCTTGAAGGAGATTTGTGAGTGATAAAGAGATTACCTCCCACAGTTTTTACACACGTGGGGTGAAGATCGAGTTGAGTTGACCGGGGGGAAGTACGCCTACTTCAGTCATCCCCGGGAGTCCTACCGACCCAAAGTAGAGAGGCTTCAAAAATCCTCGCCTTTGTACGTCCTCTCTCTACCTTGTCCAGTTTTCCTTTCCCTTTTTTTTAATGTTTGAATAATTATTACAAAAAATAAAAGGTGTCAAAATGCACCCAAATTAATTACAATGCCTTAATAATCCTAAACAACCAATCTAAGGAGGGAGAGGAAGGAATAACTACATTAAACATTAAAAATTAAAAATCTTCACGGGATTCAATTTATTAAATAACTCAACATATGCGTTTCATCCCACCCCTTGAATGGGGTGTTTAGCCAGACATGATTAAAAATTCAGCACAAGCACAATTAATACACAAGAAATTAAAGAGAAAGAGAAAGAAATATGATATGCAATAATTCCCTGTGTCAACTGTGTGCATGAACACGCGTTCCAAACTCGTCAAAAACTCGACTGGATTACAAAACTAAAAATAAAACTAAACCTACAATGTTTTTTAAACCTTAACTATATTTTTTCTTTTTTTCTGACTCTTTTTCTACCCTTTGTTGTCTCTTTTTTTTCTTTGGTCTCTCTCGTTCTTAACTGTGCAGATATGAGAGTCCTCCTCACTTTATACGAGATCCCTTTCCCTTCTTTTTATTAGCCACGAATTTGGTTACTTTGAGAGATTTTGTGGGATTTCATGGTTTACTCACGTGGGTCTTTGGCGCTAAGGTTTGTAGGTCCGATTGTTTTGGGATATGGGAAGTAGGCCTATAAACAGATCGGGTTTGGACCGGATCAAGCAAATCGAAATCTAAATCCATTTAAATTAAACGGATTCGGATCCGATCCGATTATCTGACGAATTATCTGTTAGGGTTTCGAATCCGATTTGTTAAGAATCCGATAATCCGATCTGTTTATCCGATCCGATCCGACTATTTATTTATTTTTTTAATTATGATTTTCATTAAAAAAAATGTAATTTTAAGTTAAAATTACATTTTTTAACCACTTAAATTGCAACATTTTTTATTTCATCTCTCATTTCATAATGATAGTTTCAAATCCAAATAAAGATATTTCCAAATTCGATTTTTATTTTCATCTCTTATTTCATAAATTTAATTTGCACCAAGATAGAAGTCCATCATTCAAAATCAAACTAACACCAAGATAGAAGTCCACCATTCAAATATTAAACACACCATCCATTACAAATAAACCCAAGATCAAATCCAACAACATTCAAAATCCAAAAATTACAAACATGACTTGGATAAAAGTTCAAAATCAAAATATAAAACCACATCTTCACTTCAACCTTCTCCTTCAAAGCCACCCTGAAAAACGAAAGAAAATAATGGACATCTATCCTTCAAACATAAATACAAATATTGTAAGATAACGTATGTTAAAAATAAAAGAAAATACTGAACTTAGTTAGTGTATATCTTCTTCTATGCTACCGCTGAAACAAACCTTATGATTCTTGAACAACTGAAACAAATATTATAAAGATTTAGATATTTGAATAAAAGAAAAAAACATAAAAATAATGGCAAATTAAATAACTACTTACTTGACGTTTTTTTGTTATTCTATCCAATACGCAGTGGTAACTAAAGCTTAAATAATCTCGGGAAGCAAAGATGCACGTTGTGACAACCCGCTTATTAAAATAAGAGGTGGCCAGCCCAATACTCCAATAATCACAGGAATCATAGATGATCCATTCTTAGCATCATTGTCGTTAAAATAATAATACCGGATAACCACCAATTATTTTAGAAAACGGACTGTCAAATGAAATTTTGTAAGTTAAAAGAAGAGCACTTAGACAATCCAAATTGAAAAGAAGGTGGATACTAAAAATCAACGAGTAATGGAATACAGTATTACATAAAGTAATAACCGAATAAGTTGTCGGTTAACAGACTAATACAAATAGGTTACACCGAGCATTACAATTAAATATCACATTATAATAAATGAGTACAAAACATGGGCAACACGCCCGAATAAGTAAACTGAACATAGCTAGAGTACAAAAGATAAAAGCGTCTATGACAAATATCCTACAAAATCCGTAAAATGGTATAGCTCCAGGACAACGGGAATGGAGAGGTCAATGCGGGCATCCTTGCGGAGGAGCACCTGGACGAACAAATAATTCATGCAAAACAAAGAGATATAGACGGGTCAGGGCCCGGTTTGATATGATTACCATGTGACTAAAATGCATGACAGTTATGAATATCACAACATTATAATGAACTAAATTTTCTCTCACAGTTAATCATAAAATTTCTCACCTCTCATTCTATAAGAAACCTAACGTAATATCAATAGACAATGCTAAAATGTTCATATCAGCATGGGAGAAATCATCTACTTTCATTTAATGAGACTTCGTTTCAATTATTCATAACTTAAGTTCATAGTTCCTCTTCTCTCTTTAGGAAACGTATAACATTATTTCACAAAATGTTTTGGCCATCTGGTTTTATACCACATAACTTTCCATTTCCCTTTTTACCTCCAGGAAATGTATTTAAAGCAAATTTATTATTATAAAATGCTTTAACATCAATAATGTCCCACATTATTATGAATAGTTATATTTCATATCATATAACGATTCTAAGACTGTCCTTTCGAGTTTCCCCACTGTACGCACCCCTAAATGACTATCATCTTCCAGGGCCTATCAAACAAGACAACATGGGCATCCTACAACGCGAGACGTCGGGAAGCGGCCATATACCTGCGACAGTGAGTCATAACCACACTCGGAATTACCTCATTTTGAAAAATAATGACATAATATAATAACCGATCATATGGACGAGGACTATGTTCGTCCTGCGTTCACTAGCCAGGGGACTTCACCTCATGCCCGTAACTTCCCCTATGATAGCGATTTAGAGAGGTGTGTATATGTAAATTATCATTTACAAAAATCATTTTTCCATTTGAAAATATTCACTTTTTACATTCTCAAAGTCATGTATACTTAACCATTTAGTACCAAATTTTAGAATATGTATTTCTTATTCTTGAAGTCATATTTTATTAATGACCTAGGACCCGAAGTGCAATTGTCCTTACACTAGTCTCCAAAAGTCCAAAGTGATACCATAACTCCTTAAAAGTAAATTCCCACAATATTAGTCTCCCAAATTTCCCAAGCATTGCCATTCTATGTCCCGTTCATTCTAGGCTAACTTCCTATATCAAAAGAAACATTAACCCCTATGAACTAACCCCTTGGGATAAGCCCAAATAACCCCATACTAACTTAGGATATTTATCTACTTACTACAAACCTCTAAAACTCTGTATTACTTCCCAAGAGAAGGTTCCTAAGCCTTGAACCTAAAACAAAAAGGGCTAAAACAAAGCTAGAAAAATTTCATAAAAACAGGGCTTCCGAATCGATTCACCTAGGGTTGAATCCATTCGCCCCGACTGCGAATCGATTCGCCAAAAATGAATCGATTCGGCTAAGGAAATCAAGCTATTGCCTTAACTCGAATCGATTCGGCCCTAACCTGAATTGATTCGGTCTCCCAGACCTGTTGTCTCTCCTGCTAGCGAATCGATTCGCTGGTGAGGCTAATCGATTCGGTCGGTTCGAATTACCCAGAAATGACTACGGGTTATATGAACCCTAAAATCCCCAAAACCCAAATCTTCAACTTTCTTCAACATCAAACCCCTAATAATTCATCCAAATCAATCCTACACAATTATTAACTAATATATTCTCCTCAAACCAAATTTAAATCAAAGATTAAACATTTAAACACCAAAAACCCCCAAAACCCAAAAATGGTTTAAATCTCCAAAAACCTAGCTATACATTCAATTTATCACATTAAATCATATACTAGCAAGTTAGAAACTTGCCTCAAGTTTGTAGTCTCGGATTCTCTTCCCGAAGCAACGATTTTCAACTTCAATCTTCAATTTCTCTCTCTTCTCTCCATTTCTCCCAACTCTCTCTTCTCTCTCTCTCTCTAAGATTATAACATATAAATGGGAAAATAAGAGGGTTGGAAGACTTAATCGGGCCTTATACATAAATTCCCGTCTTTTAAATGTTGATACACCGTTAAAATGACTCGTAACTACATAATTGAGTCATAACCCGTCAAAAGTGCCCAAAACTCAAAAATACAATATGGCACTTATTTTGACTATCTCAACTATTCCAAAACTAACCGCTACCTCTAAATTTGCATCCGAAGTATCGTAACATATTTTATGTTCCAACGTCATTTTAATTCATTAATAATACTTAATTTGAATATAAATCATAACCGTCGCTTAAAGCACCATGACGCCATAAAACACTATATAATTCTATTTACATTCACCTAACAGTAAACAGGAAAAACTTGGTAAATGTTATCTCTTAACTCACTTATAATAATATTTACCTCAACTTTCTCCATTTTATAAAATTAGACCATCAGGCAAAATAATATAAAATAGTCACTCAAAAGCCTGGGTTATTACACATGTGTCTCATCAATAACTCTACCTACAATACTAAAGGCAGACTCGGAGGCAACTGTAGTTGCCGGGACAGCTAAAATATCACGTGCAATTTGTGCCAAGGTAGGAAGCTTACCACTACACATTTGCCACCACGTCAAATGTTAAAATGTTCTTTTCTTTGGTAAACAGGTTCTTCCAAGTATTAATCCAACTCAGTTTTTTGAAAAGCACTAACATTGGCGGATTGATTATACCAAGTACCAAACTCCGAATCCTCATTAATCACACTAAGACCCCCCATGTGAGATGTACTACTCCCAATTCCATCAATCACATCTCGAGCCCCCATTGAACCCACACCAAAAGAATTATCACCCCCATACTCCAAATACAAATCCATAAAAATCACTACGCACTCTACCCACATAACTACTAGCACAAACACAATAGATTTTATTATAATAAAACTCAGCATACTCCATCTTACACCTCGGATCTATCACAACGGCAATAACCAACACTAAACTACATTCATCCCAATATTTTTCAAACTTTTCCCTCATTGGGATAGACATCAAACGAAGGCACTCATGCTCACTTTCCTCCAAACTCATCAACATTAATTGAATTTTACAAACATCGACTGTTGATGTAAAAAACTAGATCGCTCTAATTTCTCAATCACAGATAAATAAATAAGACAAGGATTTTTAAAGTGGTTCGGCTAGGAATAAAGCCTACGTCCACTGTTATGTTATTGCTGAGTGTTTGTAGAATTCTTGATTACAAGTTCTCTCAAGAAATTCCGGTCCCTTTGAATGAGGGAGATACAAGGTATTTATAGCCTTTAGGCTGTACATGAATGGGCTGGTACATTAAATGATATACATGTGAAAGGGTAATACATTTAATGCAGCGTGTGCGTCAAGATTATAAACATTCAATGAATAGTTGAACTGTTGATTATCTGGTAATTGATGCTACGACCGAGATGCAGCTCGGACCGCCTTAGTTGCTCGTTGATCAAGAGTTCCTCGGAGCGCTGGTGTACCTCGGAGTGCTAGAGTTCCTCGGGGTATCCTCGTTGCTCGGAGAGAATATGAATGGGACGAGGAATTGGACTTCCTCGTTGCTATTGTGCCACGTAGACTGACACGTGTCTTCGTATTATTCGTCCACATCAGCATATTAATTTTGGTATCAACAGAAGCCCCCAATGTTTCATATTTCGAACTTTGAGGAGTATGGAACATTCTTTCTCGGTATATGGCAATATTAAATGACCTTCCTGGGTTTTAGGAGCATTGTATTCAAATTTCCTTCCCATTTCGCAGTTTCCGCCTTTTTTGAATTTTCGTAAGCGCTTCGATCTTCGTGCAATTTTTGTCCTTTTAGCCGCCGGAAGTTCAGTAGTTTCTTTTTGGTAATCATTTCTTTCGCAGCTTCCCAATGCAAAGTATTTAAACTTCTTTGGTAACCATACCGTCCTCTACGTTTTCCAATCTTCTGTATTCAAGCTTTCTATTCTCTCCTTCTCTCTTGTGCATTCGTCTTTTCCTTCGTTAGTTGTCAGCAGACCTTCTTCCTTTCTGTAAGATTTTCTTCCTTCTTCCTTTGTTCATTATGGTTTACATTATTGAATCTCTTGAAAAGTTCCGCTCTGACTTTTCCATCCCATCTTGGGTAATTCTGGAGGAACTTTCAGAACCTCAAAATTATTTTCGTTAGGCTGAGGGACATTGGTTCCCCAGTCTTTTTATTGCTGAATGTGGGTTTTCCTTTCCACCAAACCCATTGTGTCTCGAGTTTTGTCAATATTTTGATCTTGTTCCTGCAAAGATAGCCCCAAATTCATGAAGAATAATTAATGGGGTATATAAATTAAATATAACTCATGGGACTCGTATAGGGATCCCTGAAATCATGTATTGCTATAGATGGGCTGTTTTAGATAATATTTATTATTTAAAAACTAGGTTTTTGAATAGGGCCCTTGTAGTTAACCTCCCCGATGCAAATAGAGATTATTTTGAACATGGGGTGATTATTAAAAATTGGCAATATGCCCCTCTGGTTGGAGATGGAGTGTACAATGGTCCCAGATGCCCCCTATATGGAAACGGGATAGGTTTATTTTTCATTTTATCTCATTTCTGAATTTATGAATTCATTATGTTTGACAAAATGTATGACTGATATTTTGTTATGTGTTTGTTTGCAGTTGAGAGTAAAAGAAAAACTCCAAAAGAGTCAGAAGTGAATATCAAGCACTTGAAACTTATCTGGAGTTTGCATAAGACAGTTGCAGACGAGCATATCAGATCTGCCTCATATTTGCTACAGTATAAGAGTTATACGACCTCTTATACTGCTCGTCCTGTTGAGCCAGCTTCAACCCCAAAGAACTCTTCTTCAGATTCTCACGTCCCCTTAAGTCAGAAAATGGGCAAGAAGAGAGCTCCTCCTGCTCTATTTGATGATTCTTCCTCTGCTGCTGAGGCTAAGAAAAGCAGAACTGATATCCCAGAAGGGACTAAGAAGGTGGATATTGAGCCTTCAAAAGCTGCCGAGAAGCCCCCAGTGGCTCCGAGCAAGAAGAAAACTTCTGTGGAAGTAATTACAATCTCTCCGACCAAGACTTCTTCCTTGGTTGATGCTGCTGAACCTCCCTTGAGGAGATTGAGGAAATCATCCTCAGTCAATCCGGCTGGAACTGCCTCTTCTCTTCCTGCTGGTGGTATTGGTGTTTCAAACATCATTCTTCCGAGTTCTTCAATGAGCTCAGTTGTACCCGAGGTTCTCGGGATTGATGAAAAAATTCCTAGGGATACACTGACATCCCTAGCTGCTCGTCATCTTTCTTCAGTAAATTTCTCATACTTCTGGTTTTTCTTTCTTTCTCTGAATTCTTGCATTTGTGTTGACTTCATTGTTTTTCTTATCTTTCAGCTGGTGAACTGCTTCAATACCATCGTGAAGAAAGATCAAGCTATTAAAGCTTCCAGTTCCTCATCAGATGTTGACGATGCTCTGTTGGGTTTATCCCAATCTGTGAAGGAATCTCGCCAACAGTACGTCGAGGAGAAAACTGTTTGGGAGAAAAAGCTGGCTGTGGCGGAGGCTGAGAAGATGAAAATGGCTGAAACCTCCAAGAATTTGGAGGAGAAGGTGAAAGGCTTAGAAGTCAAGCACCAAAAATGCGACGACAAGCTGAAGAAGGCAGAGGAAGAGTTATCTACCCTGCGAGATATCAAGATCCAAAAAGAACAATTGGATGCAAAACTCTCCTCGGAGAAGGTGAAAAGAAAGGCTGCTGTTAAAAAATCCTTCAGCTCTGGCTGGGATAAAGGCTGGGATAAGGGGATTGCTGCAATGACATCCCAAGTCCAGTATGGGAAGTTGAAATACTTCTACGATGGCTGGGTAGCTGCTCTTCAGGAATTGAAGGTCAAGGATGATTCTGACCTATTCCAACGACACCTCCCTGGTCCTCCTCCACCAATTGTGGAAGAAGAAGAAGATGAGCCTGTCTCTGATGAATCTTCTATGGCTATAGGTGATCCAGTCTCTGCCTCTCAACCCTCTGTCACCGAGGACATCTCTTCCATGCTTCCTCCTCCCGAGAAGACCCCTGCCGATCAAGCCATTGTTACCACCGAGCAACCGAGCTCCTCGTCCCAGCCTCTCGAGAAAGACTTGGGAGACAAGGAAAAGGTGTGAAGTTGTTCGGCATCATTTCTATCTTTCATTACTTGTAATCGAACAATGTAATCCTTTTGTGATCTAATAAAATACTTCTTTGCTTATCTCTGTTGTTGATGATTTGCTTTTGTTGATTGTTGTCTTTTTCTCATCTTTAGTTTGTTGCTAGAATGGAATTGATATCTTCACATGATACCGAGCTGATGCAGCAATGTCACCAATATTATAAGGCTGGTCACACAGACCTTAGTACATCAGAAATTGTTGACATCCTTGGTCATGATGCTTCAGAACAGGCGATTGAGGCTTATCGGTACTTGAAAGATTTACTCGACCGAGCTGTGGCCAACAATGTCGCTTACTATGACTTGATTGAAGAGCTGCATTGTTCCTTAGAGGATCTCCAAGGTCAGCACAATGAATCAATGGCTTCATTACACAAGGAATATGAAAATAGATATCAACAACTTTCTTCTGATACAGGTCATAAAAAGATCATTGCTGCATATGATATTAGGGAAAGGACCCTAAAAGGTGAAGTTGAAGCCTGCAGGCAGATTGCCGAGATCCTGGAACAAGAAAATAATAATTTGCAGAAAAAGTTGGCTCAATTTGAATCTGCAGCATCATCCTCCTCTGCCCTAGTACCAGTTACTGATGAAGGTTTCTCGTTCTTAGAGGTTGAAAATGCCAAACTAAGGCAAGAGTTGGATAACTTAAGAAAATCTGTTATTCCTGTGAATGCTCGGGGTCGAGGAAGGGGTTCTCGGGGACGAGGAAGAATTGTCGAGGAACAAATTTCTCCAATTGCTTCTCGGAGCCGATCAAGAGTTCTTAGTCGCGATGTTGAAGAAGCTCGCACTCAGTCTACTTTGGAAACTCAAGCGTTCCAATTGAATGTTAAGGATCATGCTCTGTCTGAACTATCCAAGAAAAATCTATCCTTGGAGGATCAACTCACTGCAACTAAGTCTGCTTTACATTCCAAGGATCTTTTTGCCAAAAAGCTTCATGAACAATTGGATAGATTACTCTTCCAATTCCATAAACAGCCCAGGGAATTTTGGATGGCAGGATATAATGAAGCCTTTGTTCATTTAGATGCTCGTATTGAACATGCCAATAACGAAGGTTATAAGCAGGGATGGTTGAATGCCCTGGGAGTACTAAAATTGGAGCGAGGGCATTTTTTATGGGATTATCATGCTCCAGGGGTACTATACTTGCCTTTGCCACCTTTCAAATTGGACATGGAATGGATCCCAGCTCGTTCCATTCCTCGGAGTTTAATTTCAAAATATCTTGGTGATTATAGTCTTCATTCTCAGACTGAATTATCTCGTCCGGAGCATCTCTTGGATGCACCTTCAATAATAAACGTCAGAATGCTGAGGGACTTGAATTTTATTAACTCTCCTCTTTGCTTAGAAGATTCTCCTGCCGGCGAGGAACCTGTTTCAAAAGCTCAAGGAAAGAAACCAATAGAATAGGTTTTTCAATGTAATAGTTAGTTCATACATGTAACTTGTAATTTATTGAATTTTTAATGAAAGACTTCATTTTCTGTTTGCAAATTGTATGGTTCATCGACCAACTTAGTAATCAAAATTACAAGTATCAGTAATATTTCTCGATCACTTAACAATAAAGTAATGAGTATGAATGTTTAAAATGTTTCCAACCAACCAAGGTTGTTAAATAATGCTCATCGACCAATTATGGTTAGTGAGAGTTTATCCTCGACTAACCATACTTGGTAGATTTTTGTTTTTTTTTTAAATGTGCCCGACCAACCAAGGTCGATAAATTCTCCTCGTCGACCAACTACAATTAGTGGGTTTTTATCCCCGACCAACCATACTTGGTTTAGTTTGGAGTATTTTGCTCTTCAAAGAACTTTTTGTAATAATCTTACCTCCCGACCAACATAAGTTGTAATGTGAGAGTATATTTTTATCTTACCAACCGTAATTGATCATGCTGGTGTATACCTTTTAACCAAAGGAGTATTATTGATTCTTTCGAACTATATGTCCACTAGATATCTTACCAACAGTAGTTGGTCACACTAGTGTCGTCTCCTAACCAAAGGAGAGTATTTTTATGTCCACTAGATATCTTACCAACCGTAGTTGGTCACACTAGTGTCGTCTCCTAACCAAAGGAGTATTTTTATGTCCACTAGATATCTTACCAACCGTAGTTGGTCACACTAGTGTCGTCTCCTAACCAAAGGAGTATTTTTATGTCCACTAGATATCTTACCAACCGTAGTTGGTCACACTAGTTTCGTCTCCTAACCAAAGGAGTATTTTTATGTCCACTAGATATCTTACCAACCGTAGTTGGTCACACTAGTGTCGTCTCCTAACCAAAGGAGTATTTTTTGGTTCTCGCCCTTTTATCAACCGGAGTTGATCGTGGGTCTGAACTATAATCTTCTTCTTGTTATCAAGCAGCGTAGTGTACAACACTAGTATTCCCCGAAAAACTTTCAACAGAAAGAAATTGGTGAAACATCCTCGTTTTATTCATAATGAAGGAAATGCTTTACATTTTACATTACTGATAATACTTGCGCAGGTGTTCGGCATTCCATGCATTCTTAAATTCTTCTCCTTCCAGAGTTGCTATTCTGTAAGTTCCTGGTCGAACAACCTCCACAACTCGATAAGGTCCATGCCAGTTTGCTTCGAGTTTATTGTGCTTCTGAATGACCTTCTTCAGCACATAATCTCCCTCCTTTAGATCGCATTTCTTCACCCTTTTGTTGTAGAACATAGCTGTTCGTTGTTGATAAGCAGCATTTCTGATGGATGCCTCTTCTCTAACCTCCTCGAGCATATCCAAATCCAGTCTTCTCATTAAATCGCTGATTGGGGAATTAAAATTCAGCACTCTATGTGTTGGGAGACCCAACTCGGCAGGTATTACAGCCTCACTTCCAAATGCTAACATGTATGGTGATTCTCCAGTTGCTGCTCGGGGAGTTGTTCGGTAAGCCCACAATACTGATTGTAACTCATTAATCCAATTAGCTTTTGCTTCACTTAGCCTTTTCTTCAAACCATTTAGCAGCTTTCTGTTTGTTACCTCAGTTTGCCCATTGCTTTGAGGATGTCCTGGTGCTGAATGGGTCTTCAGTATGTTTGATTGTTGACAATAGGCAGCAAACTCCTCATTGTCAAATTGTGTTCCATGATCTGTGATGAAGGCATGAGGGAGACCATATCGACAGATGATATTCTTCCAAACAAACTGGTATACCTTCTCGTACGTCATATCAATAAGCGGCTCAGCTTCCACCCACTTAGTAAAATAGTCCACTGCAACGACGAGGTACTTGAATCTTCCTCGGGTGGTCGGCAGTGGTCCAACCAAATCAATTCCCCACATGGCAAATGGCCAAGGGGAAGTTATTAGTGTCAGCAATGCTTGTGGAGTTCGTCGGATGGAGGAAAATCGTTGGCACTTATCGCATTTCTTAGCATAGGCTATACAATCAGCCCTCATTGTTGGCCAATAGTATCCTTGGGTCATTACCCTCTGCAAAAGCGTTCGACCTGCTACATGAGCTCCACAAGACCCTTCATGGATCTCTTCAATCAACGCTTTCACCTCGGAGGGATGTACACATCTCTGCAAACCTGCCATAACCCCTCGTCTATACAAAACACCATTAGTTAGCACATACCGAGCAGCTTTATACTTTAATTTTTTGGCAGCGAGCTTGTCTTCCGGCAATCCTCCCTCCTCAATATATACCCTGATGGGATCCATCCAAGATGGTCCTAAATCAAGGGTAATAACATTCATCGTCAAGTCTTCATCTATGCTCCGACTTTCCAGTACTTCAATCGGTATTGTTCTTCGTAGCTCGGTGCGCGTAGCTGATGCTAATCGGGCCAATGCGTCTGCTCTAGCATTCTCTATCCTCGGTATTCTCACCAATTGAATGGCATCAAACTCTGTTAGTAACTCCATCACCTTTGCATGGTACTTCACCATTAATTCTCCTTTAACTGCATATATTCCCATTATTTGATTCACAATTAACTGAGAATAACTGAATACAATTACTTGTCGTGCTTCCATAACTTTCGCCAAATGAAAACCTGCTATCATGGCCTCATACTCAGCCTCATTATTAGAAGCTTTGAATTGAAATCTCAAGGCATACTCCATGTCAATATCATCTGGGGTGTTTAAAACAATCCCTGCTCCACAACCAGCTGTACAAGATGACCCATCCACATACAATCGCCATGTAAGTAACTCGTCTTCAAATTTCTTATCTGACAGAGCTCCTCGGTAGAATATCTGCTGTTTTCTTTCATCATCCCCTGGTATTTTTCGTTCCTCGTCGACCATCTCTTTTCGTTCTTCATCCAACCGGAGTTGGTCCGAATTTGAAATTGATGATCCTTCTTCTTCCATAAGCCCTTTTACCAACTGGAGTTGGTCTGGATTTATGTTTGTTGATCCTGTAGCATCCACAGGTTGGTCAACGAGCAGCTTTTGTTCCTCGGGGGCATCAGGATATGTAAACTCTGCTATAAAATCTGCTACAGCCTGCCCTTTCAATGATGATCTGGGCTCATACACAATATCATATTCGCCGAGTTCTACTGCCCAGTACATCAGTCTTCCTGACTTTTCTGGCTTGTGAAGGGCTTATCTCAATGGCATATCGGTATAAACGATGATGGTGTGGGCCTGGAAATACGGCCTCATTCTTCTACTTGCTTCAATTAATGCCAATGCCAATTTCTCCAGCCTTGTGTACCTGATTTCTACACCTCGGAAAGCTTTACTTGTGTAATAGATAGGTTTCTGGACTCCATCCTCCAATCTGATCAATGCTGAACTAACTGCATTCTCTGATACTGCCAAATATAAGTACAGCTTCTCTCCAGTTATTGGCCTGGACAACAATGGAGGTGCTCCCAAGTATTTCTTCAAGTCTTGAAAGGCTTTTTCACATTCCTCATTCCACTCAAAGGTTTTTCGAAGTGTTTTGAAGAATGGTATGCATTTATCAGTTGCTCGGGATACAAATCTGTTGAGCGCTGCAACTCGTCCTGTAAGACTCTGTACTTCTTTCTTCGTCGTCGGGGATCGCAGCCCTAGAAGAGCTTTGATCTTATCTGGATTTGCCTCAATGCCTCGCTGATTGACGATGTATCCGAGGAACATTCCTTCTCGTACCCCAAAGGTGCACTTCGTTGGGTTAAGCTTCATTTGGTATTTATCCAGTTGATCAAAAGTTTGACTCAAGTCAACTAAATGATCAGCAGCTTTCTTGCTTTTCGTCAGCATGTCGTCGACATAGACTTCCATATTGTAGCTGATTTGTTCGGTAAAAACCTTGTTCATCAGCCGTTGGTATGTTGCTCCTGCATTTTTTAAACCAAAAGGCATAACATTATAACAATAAGTTCCCCTAGGGGTAATAAAAGAAGTACTTTCCCTGTCTTCAGGTTTCATTTTGATCTGGTTGTAGCCAGAGTAAGCATCCATGAAGCTGAGTAACTCGTGTCCCGAGGTGGCATCCACTAGTTGATCAATTCTGGGCAATGGAAAGTGATCCTTTGGGCATGCCTTATTGAGATCGGTGAAATCAACACACATTCTCCATTTATTGTTCTTCTTCTTTACCATCACCACATTTGCCAACCAGTCTGGATATTTCACATCTTCAATGAATTGGGCTTTCTGGATCTTCTCGACCTCCTCTTGTATGGCCTGATTCTTCTCGGGACTAAACACTCTTCTTCTCTGCTTTACAGGTTTGATCTCCTTATTCACATTGAGCTCGTGACATAAGAAATTGGGATCTATTCCAGGCATGTCTTCATGACTCCACGCGAAAGTTTTCTTCCTGTTTCTCAAGAAAGTTATCAACTCCTGTTTTATTGAAACATCCAACGACGAACCTATCTGGGTTACTCGCTCAGGGTGCTCATCGTCCAGAATAACATTTTCTGTAGATTCCACTGCCTGTCCTTTTACAAGTTGGGTTTCATCTCTGGGATCGAGGGTTTCAATCTCTGTGTCTTCTTCCACCTGGTAGGTAGTACTCTTTTTCCTTGACTCCTCAAGCTCTTCTTGCTCGGCAGACGAATAATAGCATTCTCGAGCTACTTTTTGATCACCTTTCACAACTCCTACCCCAAAGTTTGTTGGAAATTTTAAGCACTGATGTACTGTAGATGGAACTGCTTCGAATTTCTTCAAACCAACTCTTCCCATGATGATGTTGTAGGCTGACTGCACATTCTTATCCATCACGAAGAAGCGTATCATTTCTGTTCGACAAGCAGGCCAGGTTCCAATGAATATATCCAACTTGATCGTCCCAAGTGGAAATACTTTCTCGCCAGCAAAACCCAGAAGGGGTCTATGATAAGGCTCCAATTGAGATAATTTCAAATTCAATCTATCAAAGCATGAATAATACATGATGTCTGCTGAACTACCATTGTCTACTAACACCCTTGAAATCACCACCTCCTTCATCCTCATTTTGATCACCAAAGGATCGTCATGAGGGTAAAGAACACCTGCCAGGTCGTTTTTTGAAAAACCAATAACTAGCTTCTCTTTGTTTACCTTCCTCGGACGATCATCTTCGGCCAGATTTATTCGCTGAATATATGAACAAGCTTGGGCCTCTCCGAGATAAGCCTTTCTTTTTGCAGTAAGGTCTCCTCCTCCTGCATCTCCTCCTGTAATGACATTACAATCAAATGATCCAAAGCATATAGAAAATACCTCTCTTTCTGGTTGTCTTGGCTTCTTAGGAAGATCGGGGTCATCTTCTGGATCCTCTTCATAGTTTCTCTTCTTTTTCTCCTCTATCCGACGAGGAGATCTAGACCTCTCTCTAGCTCGTTCGTTATCTTTTCTTTCACCTCTGCGATCTACATACTTTGACAGCTTTCCTCTTTGGATGAGCGTTTCAATCTCGTTCTGAAGAGCTATGCAATTTTTAGTTGTATGGCCATGATCTTTGTGGAACTCGCAGTACTTGGATTTATTCCTCAAATCAGGATTTGTCTTCAGTTTCTCTGGCCATTTGATTTCTTCGCTATTCTTGATTTCTTCCAAAACATGATTAATACTCATTTTCAATGGAGTATAATTGTTGTACTTCTTCAGGACTTCCCATGATGTCCTATTATTCCTGGAGTGCTTATCACCACCATTACCTTTTTGCTCTTTCTTCTTCGATTTGTCGACCTCCACCTTGGTTTCTTTATCCATATTCTTCTTTGCAGCCATCGCTTCCTCGGCGTTCATGATTTTGACCGCTTTTGACATTAACTCTGACATAGTTTTAGGCGGATCTTTGGCCAAAGTATAATACAACTTATTAGGCAACAAACCACTCATCAAAGCAGTGATTGCTGTCTTTTCTTCATAATCTATGACCTCCAACTTCTCGTTATTGAAACGAGTCATGTAATCTCTAGTACTTTCACCAGACTTTTGTCTAACACTTAACAAGTGTGCTACTCTTTTTACTGGCTTTGCTCCAAAACAAAAATTACCAATAAACAGCTCGGCTAACTGAAAGAAAGTTGAAATCTTACCCCGAGGAAGGTTGTTGTACCATATCTGGGCAGGTCCGGTAAGGGTTCCTGAGAATGCTCTACATCTCATCTCGTCAAGGACGACATAGATGTCGGCTGCAGCTTGATATTGCTCTATGTGAAGAACAGGATCAGTCTTTCCATCATATTTGGGAGTCACTACCGGTGCTTTGAACTTTGATGGTGTTAGAAAATCCACAATGGCTTGCACAAAAGGTGTTCCTCGAACAAAAGTTCGTTGTAGGGGATTCCTTGCTTTAGCCATTTCTCCCAATTTATCCTCCAACCGTTGGAGAGATCCTTTCCACGCTTCATTTCCTTCCTCGGGCCTATTGGTTCGAGCAATTGATCGTTCTGAAGTAGCTTCCTGAGATTTATCTCGACGAGTAGCTGGTCGTGATTGTGCTGATCCTTCTCTCAAACCTGAGGGTGGCCGCAAACTTTTCGATGGAGCTCTAGGCGGACTCATATTCCTCCTTGGTCCTAATCGACTGAAAGGAGACACCCTGCTTAATCTTTCTAAAGCGCTAGTTCTCTCCGAAGAGAGAGTGATACGTTGATCTGTATCCGTGGCTCGTATTGATGAAGTTCGCCCAGGTTGATAAGAAGAATCATTAGATTCATCATTACGATATGACATAGTACGTCTGGATCGTGAATGAGTTTGCCTCTGACCACTTGGTTGTCCTGATCGTGCAGGTGCAGCACCACCATTTAGAGTTTGTAGGAGTTGCCTCATTGTGTCTTGCATGGCAGTTTGTCCTTGAGCCAGATTCGTCATGATTTCGGCCAGATCTGGAGGTGCAGAGGGATTTGGAGGATTTCCAGCATTTCCAGCGTTTCTATTACTGGATTCTGGATTATCCGCCATTGCTGATGAATGATTTTTTATGAAAAACGATAATAGGAATCGTTTCCCACTGACGGCGCCAATCTGTTGATGTAAAAAACTAGATCGCTCTAATTTTTCAATCACAGATAAATAAATAAGACAAGGATTTTTAAAGTGGTTCGGCTAGGAATAAAGCCTACGTCCACTGTTATGTTATTGCTGAGTGTTTGTAGAATTCTTGATTACAAGTTCTCTCAAGAAATTCCGGTCCCTTTGAATGAGGGAGATACAAGGTATTTATAGCCTTTAGGCTGTACATGAATGGGCTGGTACATTAAATGATATACATGTGAAAGGGTAATACATTTAATGCAGCGTGTGCGTCAAGATTATAAACATTCAATGAATAGTTGAACTGTTGATTATCTGGTAATTGATGCTACGACCGAGATGCAGCTCGGACCGCCTTAGTTGCTCGTTGATCAAGAGTTCCTCGGAGCGCTGGTGTACCTCGGAGTGCTAGAGTTCCTCGGGGTATCCTCGTTGCTCGGAGAGAACATGAATGGGACGAGGAATTGGACTTCCTCGTTGCTATTGTGCCACGTAGACTGACACGTGTCTTCGTATTATTCGTCCACATCAGCATATTAATTTTGGTATCAACATCGACAAAGAAAACATTTGCATTCGGAATATTTGTACCAATAAAATGGCATGTATCATCATAATTTTTTTTTAAACAACCGCAAACCAATTTTGCCACCCCCCCCCCCTCACACACACACTCATCTTCGGAGGGACAATGTTTGTAATTTTTATCAATTTGTGCCAAGCGAGTAAAAGCTTCTTGCAAATCTAAAGTCGTTTCAAGCATTAAGTACGTGGAGTTCCAACGATTAGGTACATCCATAGGAAACTGTTTTTTACTCCTTATCTGTAAGGACATTTTTGTCCATTATCAAATTGTATGTCGTACGCCGTTACACCATTGAAGAAACTCAAGATCGCATGTACATCAACGGATCCGAATATCAAAGTGTCTTCAACATCATAGCCTCTGCGAGAATGAACTTGGTAAAAATGTTTTTGTTTTTTTGTTTTTCTGGGAAGCCGGACCGGTCCGCCTCCCTACCGGACCGATCCGCCTCCGAACCGGTCCGCCCTCTACCCGGACCGATCCGCCTTGCTTTGTCCAGTAGACCATGGACCGATTGCGAACTGAAGAAGACAAAATTTAAAAGAACCGATCCGAGGTCGGACCGATCCGCCCCCAAGCCGGACCGGTCCGCCTGGGATAAGTTCGAACAGTTCCGTGAGATTTTAATCCACCAGCTCTTATTTTCTATATATATTCCTACTTCGTTGGTGTAATTTTTTCAAGTCTTTGAGAAAACATTTTTAAGAGATAAAACACAACAAGACTTCATTTTTTGATGTGCCAAACATCTTTTTGATTCACACACAAAAATCCCAATTACTTTTGTGAATCTTTTGGAACCCTAGAACACAAACTTTGTTGTTGTTCACCTTTGTGGGGAGATCTTTGCAACTGAGGGCTGCGTGTCATTGCTAAGGGAGTCTCTACAAAGTTTTATGGTTGCGTGTCATTGAGGAGAACTGCGGTTCTTCCTTTGTTGTTTGGGCTGCGAGTCCTTGGAGGGTGCTGCGTGTATTCTCTTGCTGAGTTCAAGACTGCGTGCCTTTGTGGGTTGGCTGCGCGTTGATCCATTGCAGATTTCTCTATGTAATTTTAAGTTGCGACTTGTATATTCATAGTGAAATAAAGGTTTTACCCGAAAGGGGTTTTTTCCTGAAATCTGTGTCTCAGCATATTTACTGTGTCACATGCTTTATTTATTTATGGGTTGACACACGCACCTTAGATGCATGTTTAGGGACTCTAATTAAATAAGGGTTCTTGGAAACTTGCGAACTTATTTTATATCGAAATATCACACGTCACGACTTTTCATTATCTTGCTTTGATTGCATGCAACATCAAATTTTTGTTTTCCATATGGTGACTTGTGCAAATATCTAATAGTGTATCTAATGCTAAGAATAAGACCCCCAATCACTTTCAACCCATCTTGAATTAAGAATATGGGCACTACAACGAACATGATACAAATCACCACCCAAACAAGGCAAAGATTTATTACTCAACCAACTTTTTAAGTGCCTAGCCACTACATCATTAGCACCTGCATTATCCACCACCATTGAAAATAGTTTTTTATCCAAATTCCATTTCAAAATCAAATCCAAAATGAACTTAAACAATGCTTCACCATCATGTGGGTATTCAATACACCTATAGTTAATGATTTTCTTTTGTAAAATCCATTTATCATCAATGTAGTGCGCCGTCAAACAACAATAGGCAATATTTTGATGGTCGGAAGTCCATAAATCCGCAGTCAATGTTACTTTAGATGATTGACTTTCTAAAACATTATAAAGTTTAATCTTTTCTTCTCCATGCAACTCCATAATAACTGACCTAATGGTGTTTCTTGACACTAACTTAAATTGAGGATTTAGGCCATTACAAAACTTCTCAAAAAATTCATGCTCCACCATGTTAAATGCATAATTATGTTTCACTATCATTATAGCGAGCGAGCTCCTACTTTTTCTGATCAAACTTAAAGGTTTCAATATTTATGGCGTCATCCGTAATTTTTTTAGAAGCTTTTATCATTTGTTGAGAAATGCCGGTTCGAGAACCCGTTCACCTAGTTATATGGGACCTAAGGTGACTAGTACCTTTACTACTATCCCCAACAAATATTTTTTTGCAACGACCACATTTGGCCTTGTCTTCACCTTTAGCATCTTTAAATTTAACAAAAACAATCCATACCGATGATGTATGGTGCCTAGTCCTCTTTGATGGTCCTTGCTCATCGTCGTGTTGTTGGCTATCAACGTCGATAAAATCATTTCCACCCATACCTATCGAATTTTGACAAGGATCCAATGAAGACATACCTACCAAAAAAATAGTAAATAACATTAATTTAGGACTAAAATAACATTGGTTCATTACATAAATAGCCAAACAGTACACAAATATTGATTGAAAAAAAAAATCAGACTGAAAAAGGGCATTCAGTTATAAGAAGAAATTCAGCCAAGCAGTGCATAAACAACCAACGATTCAGATTAACCAAAGCATATATCTAACCTTTTAATAAGAGGGGCATTTAGTTATAAGAAAATATAATATATACCCAATGTATATATTATAATAAATCAGCATATACCCAATATATTTAATTGCATGTGTAGTTATAAGCAATGAATATAAGAAATCAGTATGTTGATGTGAAACGATATTACAAAAAAAAACATCGGAGGACAGATCGTACAGAAGAAGAAAAAAATCAGCACTACAACGAATACCTAAGTTATTGTACAGACAAAAGAAGAAATGAGCACTATAAGTCTACAACGAATACCTAAGTTATTGTACAGAAGAAGAAGAAGAAGAAGAAGAAGAAGAAGAAGATGATGAAAAACATATCTGCGACGATGGACAGATCTGATAAAATGAGGGAGTGTTGTGAGATGATGGACAGACAGATAAAATGATGGAGGAGAGGAGGATGTGTGAGAGAGAGGGAAGGGGGGTCGCTCAGCTATGTGGGAGTGGGACTTTTATATTTAGGTTTAGGTATTGTGTAGTGTGTGCGTGTGTTTTGTGTTGTTGTGTTGTTGTGTTATGTGTGCGTGTGTTTGTGTAAGCAGTGTGCGTGTGCGTGTGTGGCTTTTTTTGTTATATAATATTATAAATAACTAATATGAATTATATTCAAAATATTAGAAAATATAATATATATTAATTATAAATATTATATATATATATATATATATATATATATATATATATATATATATATATATATATATATATATATATATATATTACTATGATCGGATTATTAACGGGTCGGATCATATGAATCCAAATTCGCTCCATTTAATAAACGGGTAATCGGGTTTCTGGCTTTATCCAAATCCATATAAATGGATCGGATTCGGATTCAAATTCGCATAAAATCTGATCCATTGACAGGCCTAATGGCAAGTGGGTCTCAGGTTAGTTAACCGGGTTTGGTGGAGCCAGAACCCTTGTTGGGTTCGAATTTTGCAGGTCTGGGTTAGGACAGGACGATGTCGGGTCTAACTGGGTAGGGGGCAGATGATAAGCACCCAAAAGTGTCTATTTTATACCCCGAAGAGATGCATTTTAGTCACTCGTTTTAATTAAAATTGGTTTTATGTCGTATTTTATTATTTTTCAGGTCAATACGCAATACGCAGTTGCAGTACAAATAATGCTAAATTCAGTCAATTGCGACGCAAAAGCGGTCAAAAGTGGGCATCGAAGAAATCCAAAAAGATCGCGAAGTCTGGAGTCCAATCTGAGCTTGCCCCGATGTGTTTCGAATACCCCGAACCAGTCCCGAACCAAATCTAAGCCTAAACCGAGCCCAGACCATTCTCCGAGCCCCGTGTGTGTTAGTTTGTACCTTTATTATTTTTCTAGATTTTTATTTTTAGTCATTTTTACTTTTGGGATTTATTTAGATTTATTTAGAATTTTTTAGGATTTATTCTCTATTTTTCTAATTCTTTATTTTGATTTTTTTTATTAGTTTTTATAATCTTTATTTAATTTTATTTTTCTTAGGGCTAGTTTTTAGGAATTTATTTTATTTAGTTTTTAGTTTTTTTTATTTAGTTAGGATTTTTAATTTTTTTTAGTCTTTATAGAGTTTTATTTATCTATTATTATTTCTTTTTATTTTTTTTAGTCTCTTAGTAATAAATTAAATTTTTATTTCTAGTTTTTTATTTTTTTTGTTTTATTTTTTAGTTCTAATTTTATTTTTTAGTGTCATTTTTATTTAGGGATACAACTAAACACACACACATAAACACACCCATACAACACACTCACACCCTACTTCTCTACACAACACATACACGCATATTCCACCTCACACCCACCTTATTCCCATATACACTACCTCGCGCAAAAACACCCTAACCCATCTTCTTCCCTACACCACTCTCTCTCTCTCACCTCCATTAAACCCATTCAAACCTTAGCTCCAACCCCATTCCCCACACTTGTTCAAACCCACCTAACCCGGGCACAACCACCTCTGCCCGGACCTCCAAACCGCGCCCCTGCCCAGCCCCAAAATACCAGCCGCGGACCCCCTCTCCAGCGACCCATTTCCAGCCCGATCTAACGAAGCCCAAAACCGCGACTTCATCGAGTTCAACCCAATCCAACCCAAAACCCAAATCCGGCCTTGTCGACCCGCGAACAGCCCCGGCCCAAGTCAAACCATTACCAAAAATCAAAAACCTCCAAACCCACGATTTTTATCACCTACCCAACAAATCAGGAACCAACCAAAGTCATTCAAATCCAAATACTTATCTTCCAAATAAAATCCCAAAAATCTCTCCACAAAAACAAGATCGTGGCTTTTAAGAAGAAGGGAAGCTTATAAAAGGAGGGTCTCTCAACAGCACAAAAATAAAGGGACGTAGAGAGAGAAAGACACTATGTATATTATGTACATAGTAGGTTCATAAAAAAATTCCAAAAAAAAAAAAAAAATAGTTTTGTTTTAGAATAAATTTTAGGTTTGTTTGTTATTCTTTTTTATGTAATCAAGTGCTGGAAATTGTGACGAAGTTGGCGCGTGTCAATGCGCTTTTCAAGATAAATTTGGAAAAAAAATTGCGAATTGAATTTCTACCTTCTCTTTTCAATTTATTTCCTTCTTGACATATTATCTGTTGTTGTTTATGTATACATGAGAATGTTTGGGTAAATACCACGTTCAAGGGGTGCGATACACTGTATATGATGTTAGTTTAATTAATTGGTTTCTTTAATTTTATATTTCTAGGTAAATTAATTTTAACTGTCGCCAATTAATATATGTGACGAGAGTTAGTAAATTAATTGAACGAATTAATGTTTGAATTGAGGAATCGAACTAGAGATAGGTTTTTCTTAAATTTGAATATTAATTCGGTGTTGAAATTTGAAGATTGCTATTGTTTTCGTTAAATTGATCCTAGCGGGTAATTTTCTGAAAATAGTGTCGTCCTAATTTTTCATCGTGTGATATTTTTAAATTAATTTTTTGAAATTTTTTTTATTAAATTTATAATTTTAACGAGAGTTAGATTATCGATTTAATATTATCTCGAAATATTTAAAATTAATAAATTGAGAAATTAAAATGATTGAAAATGCAGTGTAATCTCATCTCTTGACCTTCTCACGTATTTCACACTCGGCTGCACATTCTTTTTCATTCTTTAGTCATTTTATAATTTTTATCATTTGTTAGTAATTTTTCCCTTGAAATTGCTTTTAAAAATAAAAAATATATATATATAAAAAAGTATTTTCATAAAAAAATTGGAATTGCACGTTTTCACATTTATTGTTTCACCTTGAAAGTTGGATTGATACCCGTACTTACCGCAATACGAGTTATTCTTAGACAAGTTTTGTAGGTACTCTAGGGAATTTTGAGAGTAGCTTTTGCACAACAACGACCACATAAGCAAAAAGCTAGTTATCAGCAGACTCGGGTTCGTTAGAGCTAGTCAGTGGGTTGGGTCGCGTGGCAGGGGTTTGGCTAGGCAGGTGGTCGGTTCGGGTTAGGGATGGTAAGATGGTAATGGGGTTAAATAACTCATGGGTTCAAGGTTTGGGGGATTAGAAGTTTGGATTCTCGTTTATTAATGGAGCTTGGTGGGTTTTGAGTTGGTGTGGTAATGGAGTTTTGTGGAGAGAGAATCTTGGGGAGAAAAGGTAAGAAGATTGGTTGGTTGATTGGGTGTGTGAGTGTGTATGGGAATAAGTGTGAGGGTGAGGTAGTATTTGGATGTGTGTTGGATGTAGGCTAGTTGGGTGTAAGTGAGTGTGTTGTGTGTGTTTAATTTGGACCCTTAAATAAAATAACACAACCTAAAAAAAATAAAACTAGACTGAATACAAAATTTAATTCTAAAAATAAAATTCTAATCTATCACTAAGAGACTAAAAAATAAAAATAAAAATAGAGAATTAAGGTAAAGGTCATGTGTCTTCCTATATTTGAATTTTTAGGACAATGATTTTCAAGTTTATAAATCTAGTCTCTGTGGTACAATAACATTTATAAATCTAGTCCCTGTGGTACAATACCCTTTATTTTTTTGGTCCGCTCCAACGACACCATTTTTCACCATTTTTAATGGTGTTTTTAGTACAGGGACTAAATTTATAAAACTATATGGAGTGTCCTATTTTTATACACTTTAAGCCTTATGGGGACCTTTTCCCAAAATCCCCTAAAAAATAAAAGATATAAAACTCTATAAAAACTAAAAAACAAAAAATCCTAACTAAATAAATTAAAACTAAAAACCAAAGAAAAATAAAATCTTATGAAAATAAATTTTTAAAAACTAATCCTAAGAAAACTAATAAAATAAAACTAATAAAATAAAAATTAGAAAAAAGAGATATAAGAATAGAAAATAAATTCTAGAAAATTCTAAATAAATCCTAAAAATAAAATGACTCGAAATAAAAATCTAAAAAAAATTGAAAAAGCACATACTAAACACACACAGGCTCGGGGAATGGTCAGGGCTCGGTGTAGGCTTATGTTTGGTTCGAGGATAAGGTTTGGGATATCGGACCTCATCGGGGCAAGCTCAATGGGACTTCTGACTTCACGGTCGATTTGAATTTATTCATTTATCGCTTTTGACCGCTATTGAGTCGTAATTGACTTGATTTAGCATTATTTGATGTTGCGACTACTGATTGACCTGAAAAATAATAAAATACGACATAAAGCCAATTTTAATTCAAACGAGTGACTTAAATGCATCTATTCGGGGTATAAAATAGACACTTTTGGGTTCTTATCAGAATGCGGGTGGCATGTTTCTGCGTACCAAGATGGCCATGTTTCATGATTTATTTCATGACATATTGGAATTCTATGTGGATGATATACTGGTAAACTGACAGAAGGAAAGTAGGCATGTTCAAGATCTGAGGCGGGTGTTCAAAAGATGTCCCACGTATAAGATCAAGATGAACCCCTCAAAATGTTCTTATAGGGTAACAATAAGAAAATTACTGGGTTTTGTAGTAAATCGACAAGGAGTGCAAGTGGAAAAAGAAAAGAAGAAGGTTATCCTACTGATGCCACCGCCAAAAAGGCAGAGGCATCTTAAAAGTTTCTTAAGTAATGTTTCTTACCTAAGGAGATTTATACTAGTACTGGCGAAGTTGACCCACCCGTTTGCTCCACTGATGAAAAAGAAGTCCAAATGGCTTGGGGAGACGCAAAGAAGAAGGTTTTTGAGAAAATAAAAGAGATATTAGCATCCCCCTTAACTATGGTAACACCAGACGTGGGTGCAGCAATGCTTCTATACCTGACTTTGACGGAATGGTCCATAGGAGCCTTACTTGCCTAAGAAAGAGAAGGAGTAGAGAGACATGTATACTACATGTCATGCATAATTTCGAGCACTGAGTCCAGGTACACCAGCGTGGAGACACTACACCAAAAAGGCTAAATTGTCACCTTCAGTCGGCCAGACTTGTAACAGTCATTGACCGTGATGAAAAAACACGCATTTTTTGTCACGGTCATTGACCGTGACAAGTACATTCACCCCGGACTTGTCATGGTCATTTACCGTAATAACATTAGAAAGTTTTCACGGTCAAAGACCGTGACAGATCCGCGAGAACTTTCCCAGTAAAAAAACCCTTACGCCTCTTTTTTCCCACCATTTTGTTCCCCCCAAATTCTCCCTCTCTCTCTCTTTCTAAGAAGAGGCTCTCTCTCTTTACTTTCAGGTCCATTTTTTCCTCTCTCACTCTCCTATGTGTATGTGTATGTGTGTGTGTGTGCAGGGTTGTGTGTGTGGATGTGCAGGTGGGTGCGTGCATGTGTGTGGAGGTATGTGTGTGTGTGTGTGTGTTTGTGGGTGCATGTGTGTGTGGGTGTGTGTGTAGGTGGGGGCGGAGGTGGAGGTGGGGGCGGCAGAAGGGCAGGGGGCAGTAGAGGGGCTAGAGGCATGGGGGGGAGGGGTGAGCAGGGGTGGTTGGGGGTTTGGGACAGTATGTGTTTTTGTGTGTAGGAGTGGGGGTGGGGGTATGGGTGTGTGTGTGTGTATGTGTGTGGGGGGGGGGGGGGGGGGGGCAGTAGTGGGGTGTGTATGTGTGTTATAATTACAAGTTTATTAAATTATTGACATAAATTGTAGAAAAATATATGCTCCTTAAGTGCACAAAGTTTTTTAGTTCTATTGATTTTACCACACAAACCTAATAGGTATTATTAATATTGAAATTAATAGGTATTGTTAATATTGATTGAATCTTATTGTTTAGAGAATAAAATTAATTTGACATTATAAATATTGTTTGTGTATTTTTATTTAGGTTTGAAATTGGTTAGAAATTGTTAATGTTGATTGGGTGTTATTATTTAGGACTTGAAGCTAATTAGTCATATGTATTTAATTTCTTATGTTATTGGAAATGAATTAATTGAATTGATGAATTAGAAGGAGTATGGGATACACATTTATTGGTTGTTGTTGTTCTTGTATTATATTGGACGGATGTGGTTGGATATGGAAGTTGGTTGTTTAATTTTTTTTAAATCCTTAATTTAATTCACACTAATAACTCGTTAAATAATTATATTGTCTTAATTTATTGGGTTGGTTAATTTTGAAAGTGGCACGACCACTGGATTATTGTCCAAATGGGGGGTTGAACATAGGCTACCACCGAGAAAACTTTTAGGTTCAGAAATTGAAAGTAAATCTTCTGATTGTGACCCTAATATGCCATGTAAGAATCCTAAGTTTAAGAATGTCAAGAATAAGAAGACCCTAACTAGGAATGAAACTGAGGCAATAAAGGTATGGTCTAGGAGGTCAATTTTATTTGACTTGCCTTAATGGAAGAATAACCTGGTGCACCATGTATTGGATGTGATGCACACAGAGAAGAACATCGCTGAACATATTGTGGGCACATGCCTTGGGGGGAAGGACAACTATGATTCATAAGATGGAGAAAATGCACGAAAAAACCTTAAATCGTTGAAACTTAAGCCACAACTATGGTTGAAAGAAGATAGTAGGGGGAGGACAATAATTCCTCCTGGTGAATTTACTTTGACGAGTGAGGAAAGGAATGATCTTTTGGACATAGTATCAATCCATTTTTTATGATAACCCGAATTTGAAAAAAAAATTAGATTTGTAATAAGTATTACAATTATCAAACATTAGTTTAATGTTTTTAATTCATTTGTACTTGATCAATTTACTGCATGTAATATCTAGATTAAACTCTTAAGCATTAATTCAAAGTCCATGTCCAGTGGGTGTATTATTCTAGTGCTTTATTATTATTTGACATCAATTTAATGATTTTAATTCATTTCTACTTGATCAGTTTAGTGCATGAATTCAATGTTGCCAGTGTTTTGTTATAATATGGTAAGTTCTTTGTATTCTTCTAATTCATTTGGATTTGTAATAATAACAACAATTTTTATAGAAAATGTCTTCTTGAGGGCTTGGCGACAGCGGAGGCGACGAGGGCTCCTCGGCCCCTAAGCTCCCAAAATAGGGAAAATTAAGATCGGCCGTTGAGAACAAGACGGGATTATTGTCTAGATCCCTCCAGTTGGTGAAGATAATTATCAGCCTGGGCTACACTAGTTGGAGGGAGGTGCCAAATGAACTCAAATTGGCTATTTGGGGAGCACTACATGTAATTTCTTTATATTTCAATTTCAATTTCAATTTCAATTTATATTTATATTTATATTTATTAGCAACTAACACTTACTTTCTTTTCATTTTGTATTTGTTTGACGAGAACAATTCAGCCTACCCCCACAACTCCGCGACCCGTGTTAAAGTAATTAAGGGAACTACATAAGACGTAGAAGAGCAAAAATTGAAGGAACAACATGAGACCGTCCCGACGAAGGAGTCGATCGCATTAACACCATGGAAAATTTTTATCGACAATGAGATTGAGGAGCGACAATTGGCATCTCTCCAATCGGAGAGGGAAAACGGGGAGAAAAAGTCAGATGTGCACTAATCTAGGCGGACGTCTTATGCCAAGGTGGAGCACAAGATGGTAAATTTTTATTTTTCTATAATTATAGTTTTATGTTATTATGCATTATTTTATTTTGCGTTACTTACTTATTTTCCATTATTTTATTTCAGGAGACGGGGAGTGGCCCTGGGGGTAGGCCACATAGGCTCGATGAATATGTGGCAATTTAGACGAAGAAGGGCAAGGATAAGGAGGTGTCCTTGAGCGTCACAGCCATGATTGTAAGTTATAAATGTTTAATTTTTTTTAATTACATTATAATTTTTTTATTTACTTAATTAACTAATCGTGTGCTTTTTGTCGCTTCAGGCAAAGCTTAAGGAAGTGCATGAGTTGCAGTCTGATGCCATCATGGCATCTTTGGCTATGGACACACTCATTCAAGTGCTCGACGTTGATCGCAAGTGGAGGATTAGGGGTGAGCTCGTGGGTGGGAAATTCTAGGATCATAGGAATGGAGACGAGTAACATTGGGTTGGATCTTGAGGTGGACACGCATGACGAGAAGCTATCAAGGTTGGAGGCGACAGTCCTAGATATGTACTCCTTCATGAAGCGTCAGTTAGGAAAAATCAAGGCGAAGGAGAAGACGGTGGAGGTGAATGAGGACGAGGACGAGGACGTGGATGTCACTTCTTCATCGTCGATACACATAAACTCATCGCTATATGATCCAGTTCCCATCTTGACTCCATTTAAGAAGCCTATGTCAATAATTGGTTGTCCCAGCGTGTTTTTACTCGACATATATAATGGACATCCGATAGAGAGTGGGTTGAGGGACCCGAGATTCCTCCTGGGTATGCCAGTTCATGGATGTCCCTTTCAAGACACTAAGTCCAGGGTGCTCGTCATGCATGTGATGCCCCAAAAGGAGAACTCCGCATTGTGGTTGTGAGAACAATGCGGCGTGATGCATATTGAGGGGTGTCTCAATGTATATATCATTTGGCCTTCCTTCCTCCTCCAACCTAATAATAACTCTATGCATTCACATTATTTGTATCTATTTTATTTGGACACTTTGATTATATTTGTATTTTTTTGATTTATTACATTTTGGTTTGGATGTGGATTGTATTTATTTTTTATTTGGATATGGAATTATATATGCAATGATCTAGTGCATTATTTCTATTTTATTTGGATAAATGCTATTTGAATAGGAACAATTTTGCAGAACAGGTACAAATATACAGTTGGGCAGTGGCAGTGGCCATATTGCCCAGCAGATATTTTTTAAATTCTACCGAGAATTTTCACAGCCTTTGACCGTGACAAGTCTGTGACAAAGAAACTTGTCATGGACTTGTCATGGTCAAAGATCGTGACAATTTTCTTTTGGTTTTGTCATGGGCTTGTCACGGTTTTTGACCGTGACAAAACTTTTCAAGGTCAAAAATCGTTACAGGACCACGACAAGTCTAATGATATTGTCACGATTTTTTACCGTGACAAGTTCGTGACAAAAAACGTTGTCCCCCCAGAATTGTCACCGTAAATGATCGTGACATGTTGGACTTTTAATGGTCAATTAGTATGAAAAGTTGATAGGTTTGGTGTAGTGAGAGGCATTGCCTTGCCTTAGTATTTGTTGCCCAGACTACCTACTTGCCTTCACAGTACATATCATCACCAAGTGTGATCCTATAAACTACCTTTTGGCATGAACGGTGTTAGTGGGGAGAGCACTGAGGAAGTTCCTAATACTTTCTAGATAAAATTTGAAGTTCATGGTCCCAAAATATATTAAGAGTCAAGTGGTAATAAATTTGTTAAACCACATCCCAAGCCTGAATTTCGAACTTCCCAGCGAAGAATTGCTAGGATAGAACTTCCAAGATTGCTTAGCTAAGGAAATGGAAGAATAGAAGAATGGAAGATTGATTTCGATGGCTCTTGCACCCAAGGGATAGGTGGGGAGGACATTATTCTCTCAAGTCGTAAATAAAAAGTAAACTTCTCTTTTCAAGATCGATTTTAAGTGTTCAAATAATGAAGCAGAGTATGAAGCTCTCATCTTGGGTTTATTAAAAGAATGAAGGATGGGGATCAAGGTGATATGCATTCGAGTGGACTCTAACTTAGTAGTGAAACAAGTTAGTGGAGAGTTTTCCCCTAAATAAGCTAACCTAGACCTGTATATATCAATCATTCAAAGACTACTCAGTCAATTCTTAAAAGTCACAATTAAGAGGCACGCTCGGACATTGAATCGGCACCCTGATGCATTGGCCACAATAGCGTAGAGGCTAGAGATGGAAGAACAAGAAGTTACCATAACAGTATGATGAAGAATAGTGCCAACCACAGTAATGTTATTGTTTACATTCAATGATCCGCAGGATTGGAGGTGCCCCATAATTACACAATTAGAGACAATAGAAGGAAAGATAAAGATATCTGAGTTAAAAAATTTCCACCGTCTTTAGGGAACACTCTACTTCAAGAGCCCCGAAGGATTTTTATTAAGCTGTGTAGGAGAGGAAGAGGCCAAAGAAAGGCTGGAAGAAATACACGAGAGGCATTGCGGGGATACATATATTCCCTTTTATCGACGATTGCGGTGGGGATCTACTATTGGCCCACTATGAGAAAAGAGGCCACTCATCTACAACAGGCCTTCTTAAAGTGACAAAACCAATCCGATCAACCTGTCAAGGCCAACTTTGTGGAAGAATTTAAAGATTGGAGGCAACCCTGTATATCATATATGAAAGATAGAGAGCTACCAACCAAAAGGGGCGGATGGTATTTATTTAAAGAAGAGAGCATCTCTCTTATACCTGGTCGACGGGGAGCTCTATAAAAGAGGGTATAATGAGAGACCACTGAAGTGTTAGGCAAAGGAGGATATTGACAAGTTACTAAAGGAGGTCCATAAGCCTTCTCACATGGGAGGAGCAAATTTATACGATCAATTGATGATACGGGGGTATTATTGGCCAACAATGGAGTCTAATTCTATCTACTATATGAAAATGTGTAGGGCATGTCAAGTGCATGGAAATATGGTGTATGCCCCCTCCATCAGTCTTTAGTGCTTAGAAGCTCCCTACCATTTCCTCACTTGGGCATTTGATTTAGTGGGTAAAATCATCCCATCCTCTCATGGTAAAGCCTTCATCTTAGTCGCTATGAAGCTATATACCAAGTGGGAAGAAGAAATCCCCCTTATGGAGAGTAACTTCTCAGGTGGTGACCCAATTAATTAAGGAGTATATTATATAAAGATTTGGTATCCCAAAGGTGATTCTCATAAACAATGGGAAACAGTTCGTATCCAAAGATATAGGGCTACTGACTGAGAAATACAAAATTGTGCATAATAATTCAACCGTCTCATATCCAAAGGGGAATGGCCAAGTGGAGTCCATGAATAAGACATCAATTAACATCCTGAAGAATATGTTAGAAGACATGCCGGGAGCATGGAATGAAAAATTACTGATGGTGTTATGGGCCTATATAACGTCGAAGAGAAAGCCAATGGGGTTTACTCCATTCTCACTGGATTATGGGATCGGAGCTATCTTACCAATAGAGTTGGCGATACCCTTAGCTAGAGTGGATTTAAATAATGGTCTCATACTAGATCCCTAACATGTACAATTGGAAGAGGATAGAGATAAGGCCAATGAGAACTTCAAAGTTTACACCCAATAGCTATCTAGGTCTTATGAAAATCTACTCAAGCCTAGGGATTTCAAAGTAGGGGACATAGTCTTACGGACATCCAATCACCATCTGCAGAGCATGTCAGCATCTAAATTCAAGTCGAACTAGGAAGGCCCCTACGTGGTATGAGGGGTAAGCAAGTCAGGTTACTGTCAAATATCTGATCCTGAGAGTAATGCCTCCAGTCCAGCAACTGTAAGTGGTTAAAGAAGTATTTTGCCTAGTTCTTGATGAGTTTCATTTCTCTTGATAGGTTTGAACAATTTTCTCTATTATAAAAATGTTTTATTGTAAAGAATATAATTAGCGCAATCTTTGTAAACTATACAAACACTTACTATAGTGCAAGAAAAATGAACACTAGTTATTTTGACCAATAAGCAAAAATTTGTGCATGATTAATTTACCTACATGGGTTACTAATAGACTATGAGTGCTCGCTCACTCATAAGTTGTGAAGTGGGTGTATCAAGATTAATGTTGATTTTTTTTTAAATCATGTAGTGGAACCCTCTAGTAGATTAAACAGGTTTGTAACAATCAAAATTTAGAGGAGGATCCAAGACATAAGGAACTTTCCTCATTATACTTGGGGGTGCACCAATCGGAAAGATAAAGTAAATTGACCAAAGTCCCTATAGACACAAGAGTTTAAATATACCACAGTCTAGTAGGAGGTTGTCCTCCTAATAATAAAAAAAGTTTTTTTATTATTTTTATACATATTTATAATATAAGAATAAGTTCTAACTTACGTTCTGAAGAATTACTTGCCTGAATGTATATGAATGTGAATAAGGTGTTCCACCCCCTCTAATATTGTTTCTTATAGTTATCCCAAGTAAAATATGGAGCAATTATCTAATTCGCGAGACCACTTCTAGGTTTCCATGAATAGCGTGCAAAACTTCTGGTAATCAATGGTCATTTTGGAGGACAATTTCAGCCCAGACTCGAGAAGTTGGTTCAGTTTATTGGCAATTCCATATATTTCCTTTCGGACCGAGCTCAAATGATAATACACGCTCTCGTGAGAAGATACCGAGTTTGGTCTATAAAATAGGTAGGGTGTAGGAGAAAATATGGGCAGATTTTTGTTTGGGTAAAAATGTGGGAATTATGGGTGCTTTACTAGGCACAATCTGGGCTGGTGGATCGAATTTCGGGTCATTTTCAAGGAAGAAATCATTTTTATGATTTGGAAGTGGGTTGGTAGTGGTGTTAGGCTTAGGATTGGTTGGTGGGGCGATGGTGCCCCAGTCAATTAATACTTGGATTATATTTCGAAGATGAAAGCATTAATCAGTAGTATATTAGGAAGTTTGGTGAACATCACAATGGTCGTCGGGTTTGAAATTTTTGGGATGTGGGTTTGGTAGTGGACAAGGGACCAAAGTTTTGATGATATTATAACTCAACAAGGCTTAGTAGACTTTAATGAGGGGAGCATGAAGCTCAGTGTACTCTTTTCTGGATGGATTAGCGCAGTTGTTTGGCTCCCAAGAGGTAGCAGGCTATCAGATGATATTGATGGTCGATATTCTAGTAGGCTTCTCATATTTTCTTAGAGTCAATTGTCATGATACTTTTTTTTGCTCAACTTCTATCTTGGCGATGCTTTCTTCAATATCTATGCCTGCTTCCCAGATGACTCGAAAATGTGGGTAATATTTTACTCCTATCGTTGCTTGAACATTGGTTAGGAATTTTTTATTTATAATACAAACTTTCTCCTCTTCTGAAGGTCGGTTGGTCCTAGTAGTCTCTTTCTCTATCCCCCTTTCTATGAAATGGATAACTGATTCCCCGGTGTTCTATTTAAGGAGTTTAAGATCACAGCGTGTAACCTCCAATTCCACATTGTATTTAAACTACGACATGAATTCATGAGCAATATCCTCCCAACTATGAATTATGGATTCCTCGAGGGATAGGAACCAATGAAGAGCGTTGTCTTTCAGAATTTGCTGGTACATTTGGGACATAATTTTCTTAGAGGAACCTTGGGTATTCATGTCTTGGTGATAGCTTCAAATATGAATAATTAGGGACCCACTACCCCCAAACTTCTTGATGTTAGGCATCTGGAACTTTTTTGGTAGCCTTACTTTAGGGTAGGGAGACATATGGATATAATCCATATAGTTCCCAGAGATTTGGACCTGGTCAAACTTCTTAGTTAACAGCTTAATGTCTTCCTTGACCTTGTTTAACTCTTTTTACTTCGGATCAATAGGTACTGGAAGGTTATCCCCTGGTTAGGCAATATTCAACATAAGGATTTAAGATAGAGGTGGGCCATTGACAGGTGGGGGAACACGGAGCATGTTGATATTCTTCCGGGACCTAAATAGGCTCGGGAGAGAGTGGAATCATTGCATGAGGAAAGAGAACCTCCAGTTCTTCAGAAAGTGGGATTCAATTTCACTGCATCTCATGAACCTTGGTTTGAAGGTTGTTAATCTTGGCGGTAAGTTGGACTAGGAACATCATCAAATCAGGTTGCATATTCGGTACATGGTTTTCATTCTCCATGGAGAGTTAATAAGGTGGATTCTGGACTCTGATGAAGTAGTTGGGGAACTAACAGATCTTTGGGGGGATTTGACAAAAGATAGAAGCCAATAAGGAGCCAGGCCAAGGGTCAGGCATGTGATCGGCATGAGGAGAAAAATGATTCGAATTTATTTTCGAAAGAGAAAAGGACAAATTTATTTTTATTGAAAAAGGTAGAAAATCTTTTTGACATTTTTTGGAAAGGGAAGGACAAAATATTTTTGGTATTTTTTTTATAAAATGAGAGAAAATGTTTTTGACCCTTTTGGCAAAAGGAAGAAAAATGTTTTTGGTATTTTGATAAAAGAGGGGGGAATTTTTTTTTACATTTTTGGTAAGGAAGGAGGGAAAACGAGAGACGAGTTTTAGCATGATTATTATTATGTTTATGTTGTCACTTATATTAGGTTTACCTAAATGCAAGAAGAAATGTTGGACGAGACTAGAGCCTGGGAAAATTGGGTTTGAAGAATATGTAAGGCACAATTTGACTTGTTTCCAAGTTCATGGACAAAGTCCCATTTTGAAAAAGATGAAATCGCACAAAAATTCGGACGGCATGCCGACCCGGAATTTCGACAGAGTTTCATGTAGTAACCGGCAAACTAAATATGAATGCCCTAGGTTTGACATCTATATAAGGGTATGCATTTCCTGGGTTAGTGGAACGGTTCCCCCATTTAGCATGACTTCCACGATATATGTCTTACTTTTAAGGGAAATCAGTACGTATGGACAAGCCATTTGATATACCTGAGTGTACGTGAATTGCCTCACTATATACCTAGTGAGGAAAGTACGTGTGAGAGCGAACTCGATATACTCGACGCAAGTGAATGAGTTCCTAGCTATATACCTCCCGTCATGTGTTCAGTCAAGTGGTACGATGTGGGGGGAACCGTTCGATATATGTCGAATATACAAGACCAATGGAAGGTGTGAGTAATATTTCTTAGGTTAAGTACGACCTTCCGGACTAGCGCACATCACAAAGTGACCCCACGGTATGAGATAAAATTTTGGTCAATAACCATGATCTTGGTGTTGTAGTGTGAAAAATGCATGATTCTTGATTAGTACATTGTGGAGAGAGTATTGTATTTGGCATGATGAGCATTATATTAATAGGGAAGGATGTACAAGTATCATGATAAGTAAATCTAGCATGGAACATGAAGATTACACTAAGCTTGGGTACGTGAGAGTGTGTGATGTGTGAATATTCTACAAATGAGTGGGTGATAGTGTACCTAAACATGGATCAACTACAAGTGGTGTATATATATATATATATATATATATATATGAGTGTGATAAGTGTAGGTGTGTGCTAGTGACACCTTAGACATGGATATTTTAAGTGGTGTGTGAAACAGGTGGATATAAGTGACCCTATATACGAGTGTAGGTAGTGCGAGGTGTACATGTAGAGTATCTATGAGTGTGGGATGTGAAAAGTGGGTGAGAAGTGATATATACATAATGTAATTGTATACAATAAGTAATAGACGAGAATATGGAACATATAGGTAGGTGCATAAGCACACAAGCACAAAATGATAACACCCATGAAAATAGAGCCTAGCCCTCTTATGATAAGTTCATCCCCAGCAGAGTCTCCACTGTGGCCATCCATCTAGGTTTCTTCCTCCATCTCGGGGTCAGCGCTCGCGCGCACGGTTAGAGAGGGAGAGAGAGAAAAAAGAAAGAAATAAGGTATCGTTCTCCTTTATAGGAACGCTTCGACCATAGTCAATGTGGGGTAATGTAAAGAGATAGAGTCGCTAGTCTATTTTATAAAAATACATAAAAGAAATGTTGCCTCCTTGAAAGAACGACATCAAAGACAAACTCATACTTAGAAAACCAATTAGATCAGAGGTATGGGGGCTAAGTTATGGAATGAGAATTTGTTAGGCACCCATCCTGACCTTTCGGTCTCTCATTAGCTAGTGTTATTATTCTCCTTGAAAAATCCGTGAAGTGTGTGTGTGTGATATATAAGTGGACATCGGAATCGCTCGACTCTCATCATGGAAAGGATGGAGTGAGGTCATCCAAAGGAATGTTCCCAAAATAATAATTGAAAACATGATTTGTGCACTTATCGAGATATTGTTCATTATGATGAAACGATAATATGTGTTAGATAAGATGCAAATATGAATCACAAATATGATATATAGAAATAATATACGAATAAGGGAAGGAGGAAAATAGGACTCGAGTTTTGGGTTATATCCCGATATGCCTACGTAGCCTATAAAGAGATCAAAGTCCACGTAGTTCACCTGCAATACGAGGGTGGGGTTTATCATAAATCCACTCGAGGATTTTATTTCGATGTGTATGTGTAGAAAAAGGACGTTTCAGTGTGAGAAAATGCAACGAGAAATACCCATTTGGAATTTATGAGAAAACCCTCTTTTTCTTGTTTTTGGTTTCTATTTTTTATAGAAAATATGGTATGTTCAGTACTACTAATAAAGAAGTTGGATATTAAAATATGTGATCTAATAAAGATAAAATGCTAAAGTAAGAAATAAGTAACTAATGCCAAAAATAAGGGAATTTAAAGAGAAAGTGAAAGAGTTGGACCTTCTTTGGAACTCTTGCGGTTAATCTTGAGTGTTAAAGTAATGCTCCTCCAAGTGGATAGAGGTGGTTGGAGGAGAGGAAAAGTGATTTTCCAAATTGGGTAAGGGAAAGGTGAAAATGGAATGTTGGCAATGGGTTTTACTATGAAAACCGCACTAATTTTGAGAGAATGTTGTTGAGATCACTATTTCAGGAATCTGAGGTTTTTTTAAAGTGAGCTCATAGTCTCCTTATATAGGATCAGGGGACTGTCGATCGGCATAGGCTTTGACCTGTTAATGATACTAGAAATAGCACCACCAGTATCCTTGCGTAATTATCCTCTTGGCCAAAGGTCTTCCTCTTATGTGACTGGAGTAAGAACCCTCATGTATATCCTATAAGATGCGGGGGACCTCTATGGGATGGACACATATGAGGAGAGGTAGCAGAAATCCTTTCTTATATAGGACATCTCCTATTATTGAGAACTTTGCAGCTCTATACCTCAATTTCATCCTCTCTAGCTTCGGTTTCGGTAACTCTCCTTCTCTGATATATCTGATGAGGGGGTCCATCCATGATTCTCCTAGGTTCAAGTTGAGGCAAGAGCTGGCAACCTCTTCTTCCTCAATGGTCGGTTTGAGCAGGATCTCGACTGGTACTATCCTTCTGATGACTATCCTTGTTACTGAAGCCAACCTTGCCAGTGCATCTGTATGGCTATTATTTTGTCGAGGTACCCTCTTCATCTTCACCTCTTTGAAGCCTTCTAGCATCAGTCTTACCCTCTTCAGGTATTTGGCCATCCTCTCATCCTTAGCCTCATACACTCCAAACACTTGGTTGACAACTAACCTCGAGTCATTGTGAAGTAGGAGTCAGCTAACCCTAAGGGCTTTTGCTAAGGAGAGGCCTGCTATCAACGCCTCATATTCTGACTCGTTGTTTGATGCTTTAAAATTGAACCTTAGTGAATATTCAACATTGGTACCATCCGTAGATGACAGTATCATCCCTGCACTGCTTCCACTTTCACAAGAAGATCCTTCAATAAAGAGGTTCCAAACATCTTCATTCGAAGAGAAGCTCCCCTCTAACAGGATTCCTTACTTGAAAAGGTACATGTCTTCCTCATTCTCAGTTATCCCATTTTTGGCTCTGTTTGACACAACCTCTTTTGGGTCTCGAAAGATGTTATTATTTGATCCCTCTGCAATCTCTGAATTATTCTCAACATCAACCTCTTCCCATGTGAACTCAACAACAAAGTATGTGAGTGCCTGCCCTTTAATATCCACCCTGAGTTGATATATAAGGTCATACTCTCCCAACTCGATGGCCCAGGTCATCAATCTGATTGACTTCTCAGGCTTGTGGAGGACTTGCCTTAGTGGGGAGTCAGGGAGGATGACCATAGAGTGGGCTTGGAAATAAGGTTTTATCTTTCTGGAAGCGTGTATCAAAGCATAGGCCAACTTCTTCGTTCGAGGATAATTATATTTCGACCCTTGAAGGGCTTTACAATTAAAATATACAGGCCTTTATACACGAACGTCTTCTTGTACTATGGCTGCACTTATAGCTGACTCTGAGACTGCTAGATAAATATACAACTTCTCCCCCATGATGGGCTAGGGAAAAATCAGGGGGATCCGAGGTAGGACTTGAGCTTCTTAAAGGCCTTGTCATACTCTTCATCCCACTCGAAGGCCTTTCTAAGCAGCTTAAAAAATAGAAGACACTTGTCCGTGGCTCTGGAAACAAATCTGTTGAGTGCAGCGACTCTTCTAGTGAGCCTCTGAACGTCTTTTATACTCCTTGGTGTCTTCATATCAAGCAAAACCTTCATCTTCTCGGGATGTCTTCATACCTGAGGTGAAACATCATATTTTGATGACCTCAGACCTTAAAACATCATTAATTTTATGGAATTTATGAGGATAACATTTTAGTTTGATGACCTCAGACCGTAAAATATCATAATTTGGTGGCAAGGCCTGAGGTGAAACATCATATTTTGATGACCTCAGAACTTAAACATCATTAATTTGGTGAAATTTATGAGGATAACATCTTAGTTTGATGACCTCGGACCTTAAAACATCATAATTTGGTGGCAAGGTCTGAGGTGACACATCATATTTTGAGGACCTCAGACCTTGAACATCATTAATTTGGTGAAATTTATGAGGATAACATCTTAGTTTAATGACCTCAGACCTTAAAACATCATAATTTGGTGGCAAGGCCTGAGGTGAAAGATCATATTTTGATGACCTCAGACCTTAAACATCATTAATTTGGTGAAATTTATGAGGATAACATCTTAGTTTGATGACCTCGGACCTTAAAACATCATAATTTCGTGGCAAGGTCTGAGGTGAAACATCATATTTTGATGACCTCAGACCTTGAACACCATTAATTTGATGAAATTTATGAGGATAACATCTTAGTTTGATGACCTCGGACCTTAAAACATCATAATTTGGTGGCAAGGTCTGAGGTGAAACATCATATTTTGATGACCTCGGACCTTAAACATCATTAATTTAGTGAAATTTATGAGGATAACATCTTAATTTGATGAACTTAGACCTTAAAACATCATAATTTGGTGGCAAGGCCTGAGGTGAAACATCATATTTTTATGACCTCGGACCTTAAACATCATTAATTTTGTGAAATTTATGAGGATAACATCTTAGTTTGATGACCTCAGACCTTAAAACATCATAATTTGGTGGCAAGGTCTGAGGTGAAACATCATATTTTGATGACCTCAAACCTTAAACATCATTAATTTGGTGAAATTTATGAGGATAACATCTTAGTTTGATGACCTCAGACCTTAAAACATCACAATTTGGTGGCAAGGCCTGAGGTGAAAGATCATATTTTGATGACCTCAGACCTTAAAACATCATTAATTTGGTGAAATTTATGAGGATAATATTTTAGTTTGATGACCTCAGACCTTAAAACATCATAATTTGGTGGCAAGGCCTGAGGTGAAACATCATATTTTGATGACCTCAAACCTTAAACATCATTAATTTGGTGAAATTTATGAGGATAACATCATAATTTGATGACCTCAGACCTTAAAACATCATAATTTGATGGCAAGGCCAGAGGTGAAACATCATATTTTTGATGACCTTAGACCTTAAACATCATTAATTTGGTGAAATTTATGAGGATAACATCTTAGTTTGATGACCTCAGACCTTCGAACATCATAATTTTGTGGCAAGGTCTGAGGTGAAACATCATATTTTGATGACCTCAAACCTTAAACATCATTAATTTGGTGAAATTTATGAGGATAAGATTTTAGTTTGATTACCTCAGGCCTTAAAACATCATAATTTGGTGGCAAGGTATGAGGTGAAACATCATATTTTGATGACCTCAGACCTTAAACATCATTAATTTGGTGAAATTTATGAGGATAACATCTTAGTTTGAGGACCTCAGACCTTAAAACATCATAATTTGGTGGCAAGGTCTGAGGTGAAACATCATATTTTGATGACCTCAGACCTTAAACATCATTAATTTGGTGAAATTTATGAGGATAACATCTTAGTTTGATGACCTCAGACCTTAAAACATCACAATTTGGTGGCAAGGCCTGAGGTGAAAGATCATATTTTGATGACCTCAGACCTTAAAACATCATTAATTTGGTGAAATTTTTGAGTATAACATCTTAGTTTGACGACCTCAGACCTTAAAACATCATAATTTGGTGGAAAGGACTGAGGTGAAACATCATATTTTGATGACCTCAGACCTTAAACATCATTAATTTGGTGAAATTTATGAGGATAACATCTTAGTTTGATGACCTCGGACCTTGAAACATCATAATTTAGTGGCAAGGTCTGAGGTAAAACATCATATTTTGATGACCTCGGACCTTAAACATCATTAATATGGTGAAATTTATGAGGATAAGATCTTAGTTTGATGACCTCAGACCTTAAAACATCACAATTTTGTGGCAAGGCCTGAGGTGAAAGATCATATTTTGATGACCTCAGACCTTAAAACATCATTAATTTGGTGAAATTTATGACGATAATATTTTAGTTTGATGACCTCAGACCTTAAAACATCATAATTTGGTGGCAAGGCCTGAGGTGAAACATTGTATTTTGATGACCTCAAACCTTAAACATCATTAATTTGGTGAAATTTATGAGGATAACATCTTAATTTGATGACCTCAAACCTTAAAACATCATAATTTGATGGCAAGGCCAGAGGTGAAACATAATATTTTTGATGACCATAGACCTTAAACATCATTAATTTGGTGAAATTTATGAGGATAACATCTTAGTTTGATGACCTCAGACCTTAAAACATCATAATTTTGTGGCAAGGTCTGAGGTGAAACATCATACTTTGATGACCTCAGACCTTAAACATCATTAATTTGGTGAAATTTATGAGGATAACATCTTAGTTTGATGACTTCAGACCTTAAAACATCATAATTTGGTGGCAAGGTCTGAGGTGAAACATCATATTTTGATGACCTCAGACCTTAAACATCATTAATTTGGTGAAATTTATGAGGATAACGTCTTAGTTTGATGACCTCAGAGCTTAAAACATCATAATTTGGTGGCAAGGTCTGAGGTGAAACATTATATTTTGATGACCTCAGACCTTAAACACCATTAATTTGGTGAAATTTATGAGGATAACATCTTAGTTTGATGACCTCAGACCTTAAATCATCATAATTTGGTGGCAATGTCTGAGGTGAAACATCATATTTTGATGACCTCGGACCTTAAACATCATTAATTTAGTGAAATTTATGAGGATAACATCTTAATTCTATGACCTTAGACCTTAAAACATCATAATTTGGTGGCAAGGCTTGAGGTGAAACATCATATTTTAATGACCTCAGACCTTAAACATCATTAATTTGGTGAAATTTATGAAGATAACATCTTAGTTTGGTGACCTCAGACCTTAAAACATCATAATTTGGTGGCAAGGTCGGAGGTGAAACATCATATTTTGATGACCTCAGACCTTAAACATCATTAATTTGGTGAAATTTATGAGGATAACAGCTTAGTTTGATGACCTCAAACCTTAAAACATCACAATTTGGTGGCAAGGCCTGAGGTGAAAGATCATATTTTGATGACCTCAGACCTTAAAACATCATTAATTTGGTGAAATTTATGAGGATAATATTTTAGTTTGATAACCTCAGACCTTAAAACATCATAATTTGGTGGCAAGGCCTGAGGTGAAACATCATATTTTGATGACCTCAAACCTTAAACATCATTAATTTGGTGAAATTTATGAGGATAACATCTTAATTTGATGATCTCAAACCTTAAAACATCATAATTTGATGGCAAGGCCAGAGGTGAAACATCATATTTTTTATGACCTTAGACCTTAAACATCATTAATTTGGTGAAATTTATAAGGATAACATCTTAGTTTGATGACCTCAGACCTTAAAACATCATAATTTTGTGGCAAGGTCTGAGGTGAAACATCATATTTTGATGACCTCAGACCTTAAACATTATTAATTTGGTGAAATTTATGAGGATAACATCTTAGTTTGATGACCTCGGACCTTAAAACATCATAATTTGGTGGCAAGGTCTGAGGTGAAACATTATATTTTAATGACCTCGGACCTTAAACATCATTAATTTGGTGAAATTTATGAGGATAACATCTTAGTTGGATGACCTTAGACCTTCAAACATCATAATTTGGTGGCAAGGTATGAGGTGAAACATCATATTTTGATGACCTCAGACTTTGAGCATCATTAATTTTATGAAATTTATGAGGATAACATCTTAGTTTGATGACCTCAGACCTTAAAACATCATAATTTGGTGGCAATGTCTGAGGTGAAACATCATATTTGATGATCTCAGACCTTAAACATCATTAATTTGATGAAATTTATGTGGATAACATCTTAGTTTGATGACCTCAGACCTTAAACGTCATATTTCTGTGGCAAGGTCTGAGGTGAAACATCACATTTGGATGACCTCTGACCTCATAACCATTAGTGATGAAGACTATTATGTTATAACTTTAGACCTTGATACAAACACCATCGTGTGACAACTATCCAAAGGAGCATTCATCAAACTGAGTAAAATCCTCTGAAGAGGATGATATAGCATGAAGTTAGAATTACAAGTCAAATTGTGCAAGAGAATGTTATCAGAGGTTACGAAGTTACAGATGAAAAGCAAAAATTACAAAGCTTCACAAAATATGGTCTAAGTGTCTGCAGCTACAGGGTTTGTAACCTCGGCATGATCATTTTGGCCGACATTGGTAACCTTGGCCCCTTTAACCTGAGGGTTGACATCCTCAGTCTCTGTAGCTTCTGGTTGGGCAGTCTCTACAGGCGCGGCACCTCCTTCCTCCTCGACCTCTTGTAAGGCCTGAGAAAATTGAGGGTTTGCAAAACCCAGACCAATGAAGTTTGAGACTGTCAAACTCCCTGACTCCTTTTCTTTAATGGCCGCCCATTTACCAGTAGCTTTAATACATCTTTCAAGGTATTCAAAGCCGAAGCTTATGAATTGGTTAGAGACCTGATAGTCGGCCAACCACTTCTCAGAGGCATCCTGAAGGGAAGCTTTCACTATAGCATCAACTCTTTATTGGAAGACGTCGTCCTTGGCCTTCAGGGCAGAGGTATGGTCTTTCTGGAGCTCTGTTATGTCCTTCTCCCTCTGATTCACCTTGTTCTTAGACCCCTCCAAGGCGGTCTTCAGACGTTCAACTTCAAAATTTAGGGAGGCCTCCACCTTCTGGACCTCTATTCCCTTTTCAATTAGGGGCAGCTTCTTCAGGGTCCAGTCAACAAACTGGTGCATGGAAAGGATACCCTGCAACACAAAGTCATATGTATGAGATCAAGATATCCCAATTTAAGTACGAGGTTACACTTGCAATAAAATATAGAAGTTTTTACCTAGATAGAACTATGAATGAAAAACTTGGCCAGTAGAGGAGTATCTGTAGAGCGTAGGAAGTGCTTGTCAGCATCGGTCATCGCAGAGCCGATGGCATCCATTGCTTTCAGACCATGACCTATGAGGCTGTCACTGATCTTCAGCTTCTCCAGACGAGCAGCTAATGCATCATCAGACGAGATGGGGATGGATCGATACCCCTTTTGGGCTTTATTTTGCCTCTGATATTTGGGGGCACTAGTGGTCGATTTCCTCTTTTTTGTACCGTCAGCCTTAAAAGTACTGACGTTCTGCTTTGACGAAGGGGGAGGTGGAGCATTCGGCCCAGCTTTCTTCACCAACTTGATCAGGCTTGGTGCAGGCATCTCCCACAGGTCCTCTAATATACCTTTGGGGCATTCTGAAAAAAATATGTCTGAGTTAGTAAATCAGAGACATTAAAATATCATAGGTACAACTTAACAAAATAAACACTTACGAAGCTTGGCTAAAGGACTTCCCCCTAGACCAGTCTCAGAGAGGTAGTAGGGGGTCATCAGATGCTCGTACTTGACCATCTAACCAAGCTCCCCCTGATCTTGAAGGTCTTTGACCTTTTGTAGGTTATCCTGGCTTAACCCAAGATCGACTTTGGCAGCCAGTGACAGTTTTCCCCACCTCAAAGGGGTCCTCGGCTCTAGAGATGAAGAGGGGGCACAAGTACCAAATTCCCATGCCCCTTAGATGAAGAAGTATCATGGTTTCCAATTGTGATTTGAGGTTTGTGTAACCAACAACATCTTCTTATCAGACTTCCGGGCTAGGAAGTGGTAGTAACTCATATGGTTTCTGGCAGAGGAGGTCACGTAGCACCCTGTAAAGACCCTGACAGGAAGGTCTGAGTGATGGACTACCCTCTATAGGACGATGACTCCAATCATCACCCTGCAAGAATTAGGGGACAATTGGGAAGGGTCCAGGTTAATATATGATAATATGGCCCTAATTGTTGGATGGATAGGGAGACGAAATCCTAACTTAAACATCTGTTCATATATGCAGATCTCCCCACCTCGGCGACCAAAGGCCCTCTCATCCCTCAGAGGTCTCCTGAGTTTGATAGAAGGACCTACGGAATAAAGGTGCCTAAAGCCTAAGAGGTCGAACTCATTGACAGTGCTCTCTATCTCGGCTGCCTTCGAGATGTCAACGTCACTTTTGTGACTATCATCCTCATCTTTGGCAACGTCGGCTTGGGCAGGGGTTGGAACACCATCAGGGAACCTCTGAGAGAACTCAAGCCCTGTGGTGGCCGATAGGGGAATAGCATCAATAGGCGGTGGGAGAGCCACACTCGGCCCCATAACTTCAACATGAGAAGAAGTTCGTGAAGTTATTGAACCGTTGTGGGATGAGTCACGACTTTGAACCTCGGCCTGATCAGGGACCTGATCTTGCCTAATGGAGAAATCCATTGCCTCATGGAATGAATCTCCAGACATAGGGTCTGAGGTGGATGACTCAGACTTAAACATGGGAGAGGGATTGATTGGAGCCTATGATGTCTCAATAATCTCGATTGGTTCAGGGTATACCACCTTTAGAGGTGGGGGAAAGATAGGTCTAAGGGGAAAGTCCTCAGCCCTATGAGCTTCCTCTTGGGCTAGCTCTATTTGCCTGATTTTGGTAAAGGTCTTATCTCTAAGAGAAGGGAAATCGTCAATAAGTTTATAAAGAGGTCTAAGCATAGGAAGAAGACCTTACACTTAGGCCCTAGACCAAAAATAAATAACTTGACTCAAACTAACTAAGGATCAAACTGGGATTTTGAGCAAGAACAACAGCCATCGAAAAACTCAAAAACTGATCGAAAAATGAAGAAACAAGAATTAAAGACTGAAAATGGAAAAGTAGAGTGGAGACAATACATATCGATGAGGATGATATGAAGGAGAAGAGGAACGGAAATAAGGAAACCTCTGAAATGTAACGGCCAAGCTCTTGTAGAAAGAGAGAGTTGCAGAGATAACCAAGGCGGGAAAATGAGAGAAGTGAGAAAGGAAAGGGGTTTAAACACCGAACCTATGTACACGCACCCCAAGGCCCATCATTGCCTTGGGGGCCTAAAAGGCAACCATCATTGCACTTGTCAGGCACACTACCCACTTTAGCAATTGACACTTGTCAAAAAAAGGTTGGCACAAAAGGAAGAACAGCCTCGGAGTTGCATACCCCCTTTGTCACCTATTTCATATAGGTAATTAAGGGCTAGGGGTGATTTATATGCCCAAAGTGTACCTTACAGCTCGGAGGCACCAACCTCGGCCATCATGATGGCCGAGGTAGCAAGGGCTCAAGACTAATGAACGGTGATCTCGTCCAACATAAGGTTGGCTAAGGCTAACGTTACAAGTTACCCCATGATCAAGCAACAACCGAGGTCTTCGTGGCTCATGGGGTCAGTTACCCATCAGGTCGTCCACAGCTGACATCATGTCTACCTCATATATCAACCTCGGTTGGGCATTAGCCGAGGCTAGCAAGGACTTATGGGTTCAACCACCCTTCAACATCTTCATTAGCCCAGGCCGACGTTTCAATTACTCCTATATAACCCCTTCCCAGGACGACGTTACAACTCCACCTATCTTACCTCAACTAGCCTACCTGGCCGAGATCGTCATGAATAACCTCGAATAAAGCAACAGTCATACTTCATTAACCTCGTACTCTTCCAGGCCGAGGTTGCACTAGTCAGGGACATGGCCGAGCATTTATAAGCATATGAAAGGATAGGAACACGTGGACAAAATCAGTTGTAACCGAATCAATTCTCTCACATGGGGGAATATTTCATCATCATTCTCTACATGTGACAATGACAGGTGTATTCATTAAATTGGCTAGATCATCACACACATGCTCATGTCATGCATGGGGGGTACATTACACCCCCCAAACACTATATATACTTATCTTCTCCTACCTTGGGAAGGATCCAAAAATCATAACCCTAGCTGAAACTCTGTCAAATTACACAGTAGAGAGAGAAAGCTTGAGAGTTTGTATATATGGCCATTAGAGCCTTCATTCAATGATATTTCTCACACACACTCACAGTGGACGTAGGCCAGATTGGCTGAACCACTTATATATAAGTGTTCATCCTCTTCTCCTCACCTCAATATCTTATATTTGGTATACTCTTGTGTTGCCATTGTTATCATTGGTTTGAGCTTGCAAACACCTTGACTGGTGGTGCTATTTCTAGCATCATCACCTGCCTATCGGCAGGCATTCCCAGACACTTTACCGATAGATAGGGAAATTGACTTGCCAATTGGCAGTCTCGTGCAGATTTTTTGGAAAAATGATCATAAAATTCAATCCATAAGTCCAAATCATGCATGGAGTATACTATTAGAAAGGTTTTTAAGAGACCTTTGATAATCCTTTGGGATTCTCCTAGGTCTGAGAGTTGAACAGGGACCGAAAGTTCCCGTCGATCCTTTGGAGAGGAGATCGTCGGACGATAATGGATCATTCATCCAAACTGTAAGTCTGAATCATGAATAGGGTGGATCATTGGAAACGTTTTATGAAGAAGTTCGATGTTCCATAGGGCTTCGCTCAGTTCAGAGAGTTAACTTTGGTCAAATAGGGCTCGAAAGCACCCGATGACCCTTCAGAGTAAAGTTAAGGCTGATTCGTGCATAGGGCAGACCATTTATAAAGGCATTCAGTGCCCTTCAAAGATTCATTTTGTATCATTTGAGATGAAGAGTTTACAGGAGTCAAACGGAGTTCGGGAGCGCCTGGTGGCCTCCGGATTAGTTTTTAGGGGAGAATGGTTCGTTCGTTCGAATCGTTATGCCATTTTTACATAGGATGGACCCTTAAAAAGGGGTTTACATTCCCTTCAAAAATTAATTGATATTTTTATCTGATGATGAAGTTAATTGGGGTCAAATCGGGACCCGGGAGCACCTGGTGTCCTCCATATCAATTTTTAGTAGTATAATGGTTTGTTCATCCGAACTATTATGTTGATTGGCAAATGGGCAGGACCGTTGGAAATGGTATTTAGTTCCCTTTGAAGATTTATTGATTCTTAGCTCTGACGATGAGGTTGATAGGAGTCAAACGGGGCCCAGGAGAGCCCAATGGCCTCTAGATCGGTACTCGAAGTATGTCCTAGGATTTTATGGTGAATAAAGATGTTTTAGGGACCTAAGTAGAATCTTAGGGGTCCTAGAATGTGGTTTCTACAATGGGGGTTATTAATCCTTACACTACGTCATAGGGATCTCCCAAGGATGGGTTATCAAAATCCTAAACCACTAGGAAGTCATCATACTTCCTTTCACAAGAGTAGTCACAAAAGAACTTAACATGAGGCTAGTCCTAATGCTTACTGTTAGGCTCATCATCAAATCGCATAATAGTCCTCGAGTCTCCATTTACCCGGTGATCATACTCAATTAAGTCCTAGGTCTCCGTTGCTAACACCCAAGGCATACCTGACACATCTAGTGAAATAACCCTCTCTAATGATTGTCACTCACCCAAGAGCCGAGCAATATGCAACTAACACCCAATCCATCATCATCAGGTACCTCCATACTTGGGAATACATGTACTGATTATCCTTAATTTCTCGAGTCCTCTTAACCATACAATTCATTTAAACTAAACGCTCACATCGCATCATTGGTCGCTCACTCTGAGGAGCGACATATCAACTAAGTCATAAATCATATGTCCAATTGGTACTTCCATAAGGTCCTTCTACGAACTAAGGACCACTCTAGGCATCCCAACTATGGAATTCTTACTCCAGTTTTATGCCAACCCATTTACACTCATAGAGATAACACAACACCACATTCCAAGTTTTCTCGAGTTCTAACACCTATAACGTTCTCAAATCATAATCCTTCTCTTACAGTTAGAGCTACTGACCGCCACATTAGCTAACTCATCAACTGGTACTTGTAACTAGAGTCACTAACCACCACAACGGTTACCTTATATGAAACCATTAATCTGAGGAAAATAGACACCTAGGAAATCGTACGGCAGAATGCGCGGCCACAGATACATAAAACTTGTGTAAAACAAATGGATATTTCCCATAAGAGCGCACTCAGTTTCTGAGCTTAACTGACCACACTAGATTGATCCTCACTTATACTGAGTCAAGCCTTGCAGTAACCAAAATAACAGTGTGAAGCAATTCTAGGATACCACAGCTGAGGGAACACAGTCCTCAGGCACCGAAACTGAAATATTATAATGAATCAAAATGGATGAATGTCTGTTCCCAAAAAATCCCATCCATATACAATGGAATATGGTTTAGGAAAGGACAATTTATACCATACGCTTTGAAGCCTAAAACTCCTCCTAGATGCTCGCATCAGATCCCAGTTTAGCCATATAACCTGGCTTGGGTCACCAATCATGACAATCACATCACGATCATTCAACTCCATGAGATCAAAGTAACATATGGACTCATTGTTATTTAGGAAGTGAGAACTGAACTTCCCTCCGTAGAAGTTATACTTCCCCTATTTATCCTTGCCAAAAGTGAACTACTCTAGTTGGAGAGCGCCAAACACCCTTGCCATTGCCGACCGTGTTTACTTTTCTAGTCAAAGTGACTTCATGAACAACCTAACGCACCAATGTTATTGTTTGCTTCATTGCGCGGTGATTGTATCCCAGCATCTACTTAGGCAATGCCTAACTATGCGAGCATTTACCTCTTAATAGCCATCATTGGTACAATGCCATCATTGCGCCTATTTCTAAATTATAACCATTTGAATCTATGTGACAGCCACGTCGTTTGTCATTAGATCTATAAGAATAAAAAATATTACAGAGGTCTACACCTCTGAATCCATACAAGTCTGACAAGACATTCCAAGAGCTAATCCTTTCCCTAGTAGGGTTATTCAACTTGTACCAATGACACATGTCAATACCTTAATCATATGCCGATGCTCCATCTTGGGGTGATATTCTCATGTTATCGACCCGACATTAACAATCTAAGTCTCCAATGGATCTCCTATTACTTCAACAAATCGACTACAACACTTTCCTTACTTAGTTATCCTACGACCATGGGGGTTATGTCCCATAATGACACAAATCTCCAATTACCATTAGAAGGACACATCATCTATTTGTACTACATTGAACGAGTTTATTATTGACTACACAATTCAACTCCTAAGAACTTGGTCAATAAACTTAGGTCATTACGTGACCCTTATAACAATGGTCAACAAAATAGTTGCACTATATAACACCGAACATGATTGGATCCCTAAGAACACCAAGAACACCTCAATGTAAACGCTGCCCAAACTTGACAAGATTTCATCACCCATGATTCTCTAATAGTATGTGCGCGCTACCAACCCCCTAGCATCCATCTTAAATGACTGTTATATGTTCACACATAGTGTAACCTATACGTCTTTAACGAATGAGCTACTGCATTCGGATGAAAATCCTACTTTATTTTGTTTGAAACCTCGGTACAGATTCAACTTATGTCCTTATCATCAGGACAAAATGAAAGGGCCCAAAACTCCATTCCATTCAACATGATGCCATGCAGTACGTATCAAACTGAAATCTAACACTACTAAGGATTCTGTCAGGACACAAGATGCCATGATTAACACACAATCCTTTTAAGTCATCAATATCGACCTCACAAGGGGGCTTATTCCTCACTGTCACATCATGTTCTCTAAAACCACATCATGGAAGTCTACCTAGGGTTCACTCCTACATCACTTAAATTGATCAATGTTACACACGTAACACATTAACCATAAATGGCTTGTACCTCACATCATGGCTTACAATATATATATATATACTAGGGCATGCCTGTGCCTGAAGGCACGACATAAAATTTCGAAAGTGTACGTCGTTGATTGGACCATACGTCGTATGTAATTGGCAACAATAATAATAATCCATCTTATACCTCATATAATACATCATAATCGGACAGTTAAAATATTTGACTAATTTATTATTCTTCAAATTTATTAGTTTTAATCGTTATAGAATAGTCAAGAATTTTACACACGAAAAGAAAATCAACATATTGATTCAAAATTGATATTTTTTTGGAACGTATATATGTCAGGACTTTCTTTCATGAACGTGTTATGCTCGTATCAAAATTTTGACTTGTGTTAGTGATGTAAAAGAGTTTGTATTTTAAATAGATAATAAATTTGTGATTATTATAAATGCAAATGAGGTACAAAAATTAAAATTTTAAGAATAATGAACATGGGGCACAGAGAACATTTGGCGTACTATAATCAATAGCGTATTGCCCGTGCCTGAAAGCACGAAGAAAATTTTTCAATGTATTAAGTCATGCATAATTTAAGACGAAAATATTTTTTATATAACATAAATAATTATAAACAATTGAAAAATTTTGTGCAAAATTTACCTAGTTTATAAGACTATTTACACTGTTTAAGAATTAAAAAATACTCCAACAACAAAACTAATAGTCCGTAACAATACTAATAACAGTGTGTCCTAAACGTCGGATAAAAAATTATCAATTCAACATAATTCATAAAAGTCCAAAAAACTTATTATATATCATAAATAACTGTATATAATTTTTAAAAAAATTGGCCAAAATTTCCTCTATTTATAGGACTATCCACCATGTTTAAGAAAAAAAAATAATAATCCAACATCAATATTGAAAGAGTCCCTATTTATAAGTCAAACCCAAATATCCCTATTACGTTATGTATCGCCCTTATGGGTCCATTGACAAATCAAAATGCGATAGATGTCGATACTCCCGATATTATTAAATCACCAATGCTCTGTCACATCATCTTGACAACGAAGTCCTACAAAACCAAAAGATTGGACAACAATTAAAATTTATATAATCACCCACACCCAAATAACTATAATGAAACAATTCAATTAACCAAATGTGCAACCAAACCCAAATAACTAAAAGACTCGCTTCGGTATTCTTTTAAATAGTTGGCATGCAACAATGTAATTTGAATAACCTGATTAATTTTCTAGTCAGTGTATTCTTCCTAATATAATTCAAGCTAAAAACGTTTATAACCCATATGCTTCCTCTATATTTATAACCCCATCTAAAAAATCCCGAAGCAAAACTAAGATATACATAAAAAAAATAGAAAAAATTGAACACACGGAGTAGCCAAGACAAATTTAAATGACAGATAGTAATAGAAGTAAAAACCAGTTGAAGAAAAAAGTAATTAAGATGAATGAAACTCAGAAATTGGCCTTCTTGATGGAGAAGACAAATTGGCATGTAGGACGAAACTGAATTGCCAACTTATTGCCAACGGTAATTCGGAGTTGCCATGGTAATTCTGAGCTGCCAACTTGTTGACCAAAATCTACATGTCAATAAAAATATCAAAGCTTGTTTATCAAAGAAATTTAAAACATTTTGCTTTTCATATAAATTTCAAACCTAGCATATTCTCAAAACCAACGAAAAACTCCTTTAAGGAACCCTCTCTAACAAATTGTGTGAGCACGTAATTTCAAACATATCATAATCAGATATTCAATTTTGGGGGGGTTCTTACTATTGGCACAATACAAATAGCATAATGGCACAATACAAATAACATAGTGGGACATCTGTTAAAGTGAATTATTTTACCTTGATATTAATATTTTATATAGGCATTTTATATTTTACCTTACTTACATGTTCTTGGGACATTAACGAAAAACACCTAAGTCTCAAAGTATATGTCTATCTTCTTTGACATCCAAAATAGTCCCATAGATTCACGAATTAATCCTCTACTTAACTCAACTATCAGCATGAACTACATACATCCAATATACAAAACATAATAGTAGTGAAACATGGTCTATATAATCTCAAAGCATGGGGAAATACTCTCAAAACAGGGGAAATTAACTACATACAACAATGAAAAAAGGAACTGATGACTTTAAAGTCAATTTCGACCCCTCAAATAGGGCCGAAAACAATCCGAAACGTAGTTAGCTAGGCACGAACGATACGAATTCAATGGCACCGGAATCGCCTCATTTCGATTTACAGTTAAAAAGTTATGGCATTTCTTCCAACCGTGCAAAAAACACAAAATTACAAGTTTGCAGTAGCGCATCTAATTACCTCTTTAATTTTACATATTTATAGTGTATTATAATCAATAAGTATGTGCAAACATATGAAACAAATATAACTTTGACATTATAGGAAAAAAACTATATCCTGAGGCCTTTTGTCTAAATTGGTTCTTTTTTCTTGTTTTTTGAAAGTTCAAACTTCAAACTCGAGGGTCATTTATATAATAGATGAATCAGCGAATCCACATATAGCAGATGTATAACACATATACCAGATGTAGCAGATGTCGCGGACTTCATCCATAAACTAATGTAAGGATCTAGCAAAAATGTAAGTATATAGCAAAGACAGTGCAACCCATCAGAAGATAAAACTATAGACTCAATTGATTTTTAATATACTAAAGAGAGAAATTTCAAACCCAACCCATGTTGATTTCATACCATTTCTTACCAACACAATGTTGCCAGCGAAGATAAAAAATCGGACTCAAAACATCCTGTAGAATCATCATGTTAATCGAGACGACCGGTCCTCTTGGTGGAGCATCACGGCAATTGCAAGTGTCTCTAAAATATCATTCATATGTTCGGGGAATGATTGATCGCCTAATTCAGGTTAATGTCCAGGGCATGATTGCCAGTATTAAACATGCTACCCGAATCATGATCCCATTGGGCTCCGGCTCTATACTGTTCACAGCTACTATCTGTGGACTATTAGGAGGGCTTGGTCCACACTCCTATAGTCTTCCAACACCTATGGCATTTGGGAAGTTGGCCAGATTTACAAAGGTGAAAGAAAGGAATAGGTGAAGGAAATAGTGGATGGGTTGGGAGTGCTAAAGGGGGCCAATTGTGAGGAAATTGATGTTGCCCCTGCTGCCCTGTATCTGGATTCAGATTCAGCTAAGTATGTAACAGGCCATAATCTTGTTGTGGATGGGGTTTCACCTGCTTCAAAAATTTTGACTTCCCTTCCCTTATCCAAAATGTCTAGCCTTGTTATACTTCCCAAAAAAAAACATATTGGGCCTAGCTATATTCACTTGCTAATGAACACTTTCTGTGTAGGTGTCCTTTCATGTTAAAAATTCACAAAGTAAGATCAATTATCCCCTGATAAAAAAAGGTCAATTATCCATTTATATAATTAATAGGAACACATATCATTTTGATGAACTACACGCCAACATAGTGCAAACATACCTTTTTTTGATGAACTACACGCCAAACATACCTCTTTTTTACACAAAGCTATTTTACGAATTCAGCAGGCGATTTTACGAATTCAGCAAGCTATTTTACGAAATGTAAAACAAAAGATCATACCTTTTTTATGAACAAATGCAGAAAATACTTGGAATCACTTAACATCAAAGAAACCGAATGTGAGGTTGATGCTTGTTGAGACCTTCGATGTGTGCGCCAGTGCAGGTTGCTGCTTATTGAGACCTTCGATTATAAAGGAGAATTCTCCAAATGTGAGGATGCTCTAAACCCTTTACATATGACCATAGGTAGCAGTTGGAATATACCATCCTTTAAAAATGAATAGCTGCCATTGCTTTAGATAAAACGTGAATTACAGGGTTGAAATTATAGTGAGTTTGAAATTATAGTGAGGTTGAATACACTAAAGAATCACAGAAATCTCAAAAAAAAAATAAAGCATGGTGTCCTGTTAACAGAAATCTCAGAGAAATAATAAAATCAAGAGGTAAAAAAGAAATATTCAATTAAGTGAGGGACAAAAGGGTGCAAAATGAGAAATAATAATGCATGAAAATATCAAGCTATAACTTCTTAATAGATAGGAATATACTGCATTCCCATTTTATTGTCTAAAATTAATTAGAAAATTAAAACACATAAATTTAAAACCAATTTTACAATAGTCCCATAAATGTACCTACACCAAAGTACTTGAATATAAAGCATATAATAAGAATTATTTTACTAAATCATTAGGATGAATTTGTATAAAAATAGGTATGGACTTGGAGTTAAAATAGGGATTCAAGGTGTAGCGAGACGCCGGTCGGCGACGATGGCTTGAGTTTTGGACTTAATACCTTTTATTAGTATATTTGTATTTGTGTATTCGCCTATTCAAATATTATAGTTTATAGGTATGCACATGCACCTCTTACTCATGTTTATAATCAAATCCCCAATCTTACACTTTAATGAAATACATCATGCCAAACTAAGGTGCAGCAAAAAAAGCTAACTTGAACAGTAATTAAAATTCATGGTTGAAATGTGAAGGGAAAAATAAGGCATTTTTCTTTAAACTCCACCCAGACATGGCCAGAAAAAGTAATAAAATGTGGCATATTCCAATTCAAAAAGAAGAATACAACTAACATTCAAAGGAAAAGCTAGAATAAAAACCCGATATCAAAAATCAAAATTCAATAGTGATAGGTCTTCAAAGTCATCTTAAGGGTTATTTTGTATGTGTTTGCACGGGCGGGTGAATGTAGGCGCATTTATATCGATTCGCCTTTAATCGCTAATTTAGTTTTCAAAATTACCGAAGACCAACGAATCAGTAATGATAATTTGATTAAAGATACATACTTATGGCAGAACACTGATGATCAGGGTGAGTTCTTATTGAACTAATAGCCATCTTCAAAAAAAATTCTTATTTGACAGACAATATTCAGCTCATACTGGATTCTCTAAGTAGTTCAACTGTTGTTGAAGTAAAGGCTGACAAAGTAAGGAGGATAAATAATTGGATGAGATGGATAATGTCTCAATTGCCATTTGTTGTTGTATCAAGTCCTCAGTCTGTTGGGAAGTCTAGTCATGATATTTTGGCAGCCCATCTCCAGAGTGTTACATTAGAAGAAACAACTCTCAAACACGGTAATGCTGAGATGTTCTTTAGTAGATCGTTGTTTGGGGAATTCAGTAGCCTCTCGCAACAATATGTAAAGTAGGGTAATTCATTACACATAAACTTAGTAGCAACATTAAATTAAATCCTAAACAAAACAACACAATTCTTACCTAAATATATAATGAGGAGCCATGCCCCTCATTTCGATATAAAAGCAATTAACACAAAACCATATAAAAATTTATGTCATATATCCTTTATAATAATTACATTTTATAGTAACATTTTATGAAAAATACCGTAATCAATATGAGATATTTCATCAAACCCAAAATAAAATTGCTAGTAACATTTATAACATCAATGTCACCCTCGACCCACCTAGAATCATGGCATTCATCATTATTACCACTCATTAGAATAATCCCATTCGATGTATACTGGTTTATACTATCATTTCCCATGCACTCCCTGCTAGGTTCGCACTCTTCCCTTAGAAGGATGCCCAATGCAGAAATTTAAAACATTAATACCAACACAGAATATTGAAACAATAGTTTCAATACCAAATCGTTTGAATCCGATAGATACGAACCCGGTTGCAATTGTTTCAGCAGTACAAACGTTAGAATAAGAAAATTCATTTGAATCAAAATGTAAAAGACACATACATACAACAATATAAAAGAGTTGTGGCTTTACGAAATGTCGCAAAGATGCGAAGAAGCAGATTCAAGCATTTGTGTCACAGATTCTCGTCTACGCTAAAGTCTGCATTTAGTGTTATCTGAACATTTCACACAAAAAATATCAGAATTATAGAAAATCTCACACAATGCTGAATATTGTGTCTCTATATCATATTTTTTATTTCTAATGGTTTTGTACATGCTGAATATGAGATAACTATGAGAGATGAAATTACTATGCAAATTTAATAAAGGAAAATAACAATGTGTTACATAAGATATTATACTATGAATATTTCATCACAAAAGTTTATATGAACGAAATTAAGAGCAATAGGTTCAGCTTTCCAAGAAACATAAATTGTACCTAGATTCGCACATAATTGACAATCAACGATTTCCTCATCTCATCAACAATGTCGCTTGGCCGGGCTTGTCTCAATTTAAAAACACTCTCGATAACTGACAGTTCAGTTGCTGCATTTTTTTATCTACATAAGGTTGTCTAGTCATTGACTATCACTCCAGCAGCAATCAGTTTGCTACCACGATTCACAGTCCCTGTCACTAAGGGGGCCTGAAGGAAGATTGAAAGCTCATCCAAGTATTCTATAGATGTGTGGGGATGGACCAAGACACCTCTATTTTAGAATTGCACAGAAGCTGCCCACAACAAAAATAACCAGGTCAAGATCAGTAATTTCCACTCTATTGACTTCTCACAGAACAAACTACATAAGGAAAAAAGAGACACCAATTAATTTGGAGAGGCCACCATGTAAATAAGCACAATGCAAACCCACCGAAGGCAAAAAAAGTCAAATTCGCTAGAAACTAACATGACAAATCAGCATACAAAATTTCAATGCCCCATATATTATATCCACTCTCTAAATCAGCATACAAAATTAGCAAACAAAATGTCAATGCCCCGTGTCAATGCAAAAGTACATTTTATTTATTCTTGATAAAAGACACTTCACAAACCATTACCTTCTCCATAATGAGATCCCCATTTACTTTATCTCCTTCAGCCTAACACAATTCATCGAGATAAAAGAATATAAGAAAAAAAATTATAGAGGAAACTAATATGTTTGAAAACACATAAATAAATTATTTTTATGAAATTTCTAAATATGAGCAAATAATAATGCAAGGAAAAGAGGGAAAAACCAAAAATTGTGTATCTTTTGAGATGTTAATTAAAACTTCCCTACATACATGATACATAAAACTTCCATACATACATATACAAAAAACTTCCATACATACATGATACATACATCATCATTCCTTCTTGAAACAAAACAAAGATCCAAATAAAATAGGATTTCAAAAAAAGAACGCGATAAAACAAATATGCAGGGCCAACACCAAAAAAACTTAAAGAATTGTACCAAAATAACATATTATAACCCCGTACCTTCTTGGGGCTACAAAAATCTGCAAAACATAAGAAAAACATTGGATCTATAATACATAATTACATTATTAGATATACAACTGAATAAGTGAAAAACCTAAACATTCAACAAAAAAATTTAAAACAAACCCACGAAACCATAAAATTTTCAGACCCTAACCTTGTGAAATGTGAGCATCGAGCAAAAAAACAGCGAAATCTTGATTTCGTGGGTTTTTGTGAGAAAATTTATGAGGGTGAGTGGGTGAGTATACATGAATTTAGAGGAAATGGGAGAAAGAGTGTCGTGCAAAAGAGAAAGGATTTTGTGATTTTGTTGGTTATGCCTGATCGGAGAGAGTAATGTGGGTTGCGTGAGCAGAAAAGTGAGATGAAAATGGGTATAATACCCTTTTACCCTTGTTTTTGAATTTTGAACAAAGAGGAAGATAAATTAGATTGGGTGAAAAGAGGGGGAACTCAAATACTAAAGGGGCAAAAATGGTAAGAGGGGTATTTTAATCTCAACCATTGGATCATTTCCTTGTTGGCTTCGATCTGAACCGTGAAGTGTCTTCCCATCTTATGAATAGTGAAAACACCATTGTAACTTATTTTATATATATATATATATATATATATATATATATATATATATATATCGCTAATTACTAAGGCACTAATCTACAATGGTAGTATCCTATCAACTAAGTCTTAAGTACACATCACAAGTAATGATCAACATGGGTCTATATTCCTATTGAATTGTTAAGTACTTACAGCATGACACTACCCCAAGATTTAAGTTCACCTAATTACATCATCACTGTTAACTAAACGCAAGTACCTAACTACGGAACCTAATGCATATTTATGGAGAAAATACTTCTCAGGTCTGCCACTCTAATCACCTACCCCATCCTAACACCATAAATACAACCTTCCCCATCCATTCCAAATCACACTACCTCACAACAACATGCCATTGAGAAAATATCCATATCATAGATCGTGTCTTCCCTTGAGTTTTTAGAAAGAGAATCCATATGTGAGTTTAAAACACGAAAACTCCATTCAAGCCATAGTTTTAAGAAACCCCACTGGAACCTAAATCGTCATACTCAATCCATCTTTAGCAAAGTTTCAAACCCAATACCTACTTGTGCTAAAGCTTTACCCAGAAACCCATTTGAGGTATATACATATAATACTTGTTTACTTGTCTTTTTAGAAAGAGAAAGTAAACTACTATTACCATTATTTTACTAAAGCTACTTGGCTTTATGTTTTGAGTTACGGATGTCATTGTTGTGACTCACGATTAAACTTCATTATATCTTCTCGGTCGGTAGTGTCATTATTGCAAATAGTCAAGGTATCTAAAGTCCTTGAGCTATCACTATACCTTATATCGAAGATGGTCAAAGACATAGGCCGTGACCAAAGCCATAGGTCACAGACCTCGATTGTGACTATTATTTTCGTGACCCAAAACCATAGTCACATACTTCATCCCTGACCCTAAATAAAGGTCACGATCTCCCTCGTGGGAAAATATTGGCTCCATGGTCACAGACCTGGGTCGTAACACCATGGTCACGGCACAGGTCTATGATCACGTGTTGGACGATTCTTAATTCGATCATAAACATAGGCTATGACCCTATGGTCACGGATCTCGGTCGTTACCATGCGTGCGATGATGTTCAAAATGGGTCACAGAACCAATCTGTGCCCCCCCCAATTTGAAAAAAAAACAAATAAACAAATGCTCACGCTCTTAGACCATGACAATTTTTATTTGTTTTTCTTAAATTGTGGGTCACATATTTAAGCCGTGACCATATCCATTTAATAAAAACAAATTAAATTTTAGGCAGCCCTTAAAAAACATTTATTCATCAATCAGTTCATATACGATTAAGACATATTGCAACCGTTGAATTTAGAAATATCCAAATTTTCATCACGGGACCAATCAATTCATGTAAAATTCAACAATACAATTAATCAATACTTAAATATTTGCCATATTCTCAAACCGAGAGTCCCGAGACTATGTGGTATGTTCTTATGAGTTATATGGTCCTGTGCAAGGTGTCCGTGCCTCTCACGAGGCCGTTTGGGGGTAGTTTTGAGTTTTCATCCTCTATGGGCATGTTTTTAACCATAAGCATGAATATTTGCAAATATTCATCATATTCTCAAATGGGGTATCACGTGACTACACGGTCAGTTACTGCGAGTTACATTGGTCCCATGTGAGGCGTTTCTATCTATAATGGGGCCATTTTTCGCCCTCTATGGGGATATTTTTAAGCCTAAGTATAGATATTTTAAAATTTCCCTCATATTCTCAAACTGAGAGTCCCATGACTGCGCGATCAATTTCTACTAGTTAGATTTGTCCTATGTGAGGTGCTTGGGCCTCTAATGGGGCCATTTGGGTTTTTGCCCTAGATGGGCATGTTTTTAAGCCTAATCCTAGACATTTACGAATATTCATTGCATTATGAAACTGATAATCTTGTGACTATATAATCAATTCCTACGAGTTACATGGGTCACATGAGAGGTGTCCGTGCCTCCTACCCATCCGTTTGGGGGGGGGGGGGTGGATTTTCTCCTTAGATGGGCATGTTTTTAAACCTAAGTCTAGATACTTGCAAATATTCAAAATATTTTGAAACCAGGAGTCTCATGACTATGAGGTCAGTTCTTACTAGTTACATTGGTCCCGTGCAAGATATTTGTGCCACTTACGTGGCCGTTTGGGTTTTCACCCTCTATCGGCATTTTTTAAGCCTAAGTATAGATATTTGCAAATATTCATCATTTCTAAAATCAGGAGTCTCGTGACTACGCATCTAGTTCCTACGAGTTACATTGGTCCTATTCGTGGTGTTCATGCCTCTAACGGAGCCATTTTGGACTGTTTTTGGTTTTTTCCCTCAATGGCATTGTTTTTAATCTTAATTCTAGATATTTGTAAATTTTTGCCATATTTTCAAATCAATAGCTCCATGACTACGAGGTCAGTTACTACAAGTTATATTAGTCCCGTGTGACGTGCCCATGCCTCTTATAAGCCCATTTGGGGTTGTTTGCATTTTCGTCCTCTATGGGCATATTTTTTAGCCCAAGTCTAGATATTTGTAAATTTTCAACATGTTTTCTAATCGGGAGTCCAGTGACACGCTGTCAGTTCCTACAAATTACATTGGTCCCGTGCGAGGTGTGTGCGCCTTTTACGGGGCCATTCCGGGGCTGTTTTGGGTGTTCGCTCTCTATTAGTTGGTTTTTAAGGATAAACATAGATATTTGCAATTATTGGTCATATTTTTAAATCGGAATTCCTGTGACTGTGCGGTTAGTTACTACAAGGTACATTGGTCCCGTGCAAGGTGTTTGTGCCTTTTATGGGACCATTTGGATATTTTTGGAGTTTCCTCCCTCTATGGGTATGTTTTCAAGCCTAAGTCTAGATATTTGCAAATATTCATTATGTTCTCAAACTGGGGTCTCATTACTACGCTGTTAGTTTTATGAGTTACATTAGTCCCTTACAACATGTTTGTGCCTCTAATAAGGCCGTTTGCAATTTTCTCCCTCTATGGACACATTTTTAAGACAATGTCTTGATATTTGCAAACATAATTGCTAGTATCAAAACGAGAGTTTCGTGATTATGCATTCAGTTCCTACGAGTTACATTAGTACCGTACGAGGTGTTCATTCCTCTGACATGGCCATTTGGGGGTTATTTTGGGTTTTCACCCTCTATGGGAATTTTTAAGCCTAAGTGTAGATATTTGCAACTATTCATTATATTCTTAAACTGGGAGTCCCGTGACTATACGATCAGTTTGTAGAGCTACATTAGTCACATGCAAGGTGTTCGTGATTCTTACCGGACTGTTAGGTGTCTGTGTTGGGTTTTATCCCTCTATGGTTTTGACACCCCACCTAATTAAATATCGGGCGATCACTCCTTTATTAAATTAAAATCAAGGTGAACAGTTGGTTCATTCTTAGCATCACTGTCGTGAAAATAAATTTTCCAAATTAACACCCTAATTAATTAAGCTAAGTGTCAAAACCATTTTTTAACATTACTTTCCAAATTTTATTTTTAAAGAAAATCATTTATTTATTTATTAACAACATTATCAATAAGTAAGAATCATACCACAATTATCCTGGAACATAATCCAATTAACTTAAACATTCAACATTCAAAATCCCAACATCTAAAACTTAAAGTAAAACATTCATGCTAAATAAATCCCAAAGTAACAGTACTAGAGATAACTGAAATACAAATGTCCCAATAAAACAGATAAATAGTGGAAAGGGCGACACATGCCCAGTAACTGAATGATAGAAAAGGAATCAAGTAAATGAAATCGTCTAAGCGAGTGGCCTGCAACCCCCACCTAAGCTGCAGCACGTTCCTCCCAATGGATCCTAAGCAAGACGCCCCTGTGGCTGGGCACATGTAATATATACATATATATACAAGAGAGAAAGATAAATAGAAACGGGTCAGAGCCCGATAGTGTGTTTGATTTAAAAATTCATTTAGCAAGTATTTAAATTGATACAGGCCAATGCAACAACATATTAGTGCGACACTCTCTTGAGAAATTCTCACCTCTCTTCTAATGTGCACGCCTATCGTACTAACCTTCCCAACGGATTATCTCGTCATATAACACCCTATCTTTCCCCAATGATTTAACTTATCTTAGGTTATTCACAGGATTTAAAACTGAACAATACAGTTGTTTGAAAAGAAGATTTCAACTAGTATCCAAAATTCTCGATTTAACTTTATTAATTTATAAAGTTTTCCATTGTCATATTATACTTTCTCAAAACAAGTATTTCAATTTGAGTCATCAATCATGTCCTACATATCAAATCACAGTAGGCAATTCCAGATTCCAGAATTTCATATATATATATATTTACTACTCGTATAATATATATATTACAACAGCACCCTAAATAACAACTATGGTGCGGGCATACTCTACTATCCAAAACCCCGTATCACTCGTATTAAGGGGAATACAAATTCGGAATCACTCTGGAATTGTATTAACACATACACAAACAATATTGAGGCGAAGCATAAATTCCAAGTCTCTAAGAGGATGGCACATGCCTGCGTCTCTTAGGTACGTCTGAACTATCACATCGATAGCTTGTACCAAGGATATCTATCTTCTAGGGTACAAGTCAATATCCCCCATAAAGGTCCCATCGAGATAAGACTGTCCCAGCGCGGTAACCTCAGGGATAGCAAGTAGCGTGGGCATGATTTTCACACATAGATAATATATGCATACACAATCATATAACTATACTAATATTACCATATCAATTTTAGGTATATCTCAAATTCCATAGTTACGACATTTATCCTTATTTTCACATTATTAGTATCGCGTATAAGGTTTCGTCTCTAACCTTAATTCGAAGGATTCTTCCAACTTATTATGTAACTCTCGTGGACTCTATCCTCCCGAGTATAAAATTTCAGTAGGTATCCTTTTTATGTTCCAACGTAACTCTCTTATGCATCTCTCCCTTTAATACGTAAATTCATCGACCCTTAAGTAATTATCCCAAAAATATAATTCTCGTCTCATATTAAAAGTCCCAAAATTATTCATATGTCCTACTGGTCTTCCCTATCTCCCAAAACATTTTATTAAGGATGTCCAAGAATTATTTCACGATAAATTGAATTTAACTCATTTAAAAAGGGAAAATAGGAGTCTGCCAGGAGGGGTCGATCGATCGAGGTCTGGGGCTCGATCGAGAGAACCTTCGATCGATCGAAGCTCTGGGCTCGATCGATCGATCAAGCAGGTCTGCGAAATTTGCAGATTTGCAGTTACGGGTTCATCTTCTAACCTTCACCAATTCCATAATTTTCATACCCAATCGACCCAAAATTTATACTACTGACATTATATCATCATATTATGAAATTCCAACGTAAAGCATGTAGATTTCTACTATTAAACATGGATTAACAAGCCCCAAATTCATATAAAACTTCAAGAACCCTAAAATTTCATTAACATGGTTCTAATCCATCTTTTCCAGAATTTTCTTCATCTACACCTCATAAATTCGTGGTTTAATCCTCTACATGTTAAGGGGTTTCCAGAATAACAATTAATCCATCACTACATGCGATTACCTATCTCATATCTTTGGTTTTCTTCCATAAAAACTCATTCTAATTACTCCTACACTAATATGAAAGATGCACCAACGAAATAATCAAGATAAACACTTGCCTGGGATTTTTGGTGTTCTGATTTGCAGATGATTTTGGTGTAGTTGCGTTCCCCGTCGCGCGATCTACGCGTTGGTGGTGGTGGCGGTGCAGACGGATGGATTTTGGGCCTTGGATTGCCTTGAGAGCTCTCTTTTTTCCTCTCCTATGGCCGTCACTTGTCTTTGGTTGTTCTAACCCTAGAAGGCAACCTTAGGCATCTGATATAACCCTTGAAATTTCGTGGGTTTAATTACCCATAATTGCGAAATGTCCAAAACGCCCTCCCGGGGTACTAATTAGGCTTTAAAATGCCCCGAGACCCAAACTAAACCCCCGGGTACACTTTTCTGACTATCTCGACCCTTTCGGACGCGTTGGCGCACTCAAAACGACCATACGAACAACTTATAAAATATTCACTTTTATCTATCAATATTTACTCCCGACGTGACACGGACGCGTCCCGACTCAAATTTCCAAAATTGTCATTTTATTCACTCGTGACATTCAATGTAACCAATATTATATATTAATTTGCTTATTAGTAATATTCAACAAATTTCCCATAATTACTAACTCTCATCACGTTAATAATTATAACATAATTAATTTCCGGATTTTTATTAAATAATTTATTCACATTAAATTTAATAAATCCCCAAATTAATATAGCATAAAAATACGGGGTATTACATGGGCATGTTTTTTAGACTAAGTCTAGATATTTAGAAATATTCATCCTATTCTCAAACAGGGAGTCGAGTGACTACGCGGTCAGTTCCTACTAGTTACATTGGTCCCGTGCGAGGTGCTCGTACCTCTTACGGAGCTATTTTGGGTAGTTTTGGGTGTTTTCCCCCTGTTGTCATGATTTTAAGACTAAGTCTATATATTTGAATTTTTTTCTCATATTCTCAAACTGGGAGTCCCGTGAATACACGATCAATTCCTATAAGTTACATTGGTTCCATGCGAGGTGTCCGTGCCTCTTATGGGGCCGTTTGGGGACTATTTTGGGTTTTCGCCCTCTATGATCATGATTGTAATCTTTAATATAAATACATGAAAATATTTATGATATTCTTAAACTGGGAGTCCCATGACTATGCGGTGTGTTCCTACGAGCTACACTTGTCACGTTCAAGGTGTTTTGTTTCTAACTGGGTTGTTTGAGGGCTATTTTAGGTTTTCGCCCCTTTTGGGAATGTTTTAAAGACTAAATCTAGATATTTGAAATTATAATTTAGATTCTCAAACCGAGAGTCTCGTGACTACGTAGTCAATTCATACGAGTGACATTGGTCCCATGCGAGGTGTTTGTGCCTCTAACAAAGTTTTTTGGGAGCTATTTCAGGTTTTATCCCTCTATGGGCATGTTTTAAGCCTAAGTCTAGATACTTGAAAATATTTGTGATATTCTTAAACCAAGAGTCTCATGACTACGCGGTGAGTTCCTATGATTTACATTGGTCTTGTGAGAGGTGTTCGTGCCTCTTACGGGGTCATTTAAGGGGATGTTTTGGGTTTTCGCCCTAGTTGAGCATGTTTTTAAGACTAAGTCTAGATATTTTAAAATGTTTGTGAAATTATTAAAATGGGAGTTTCGTGACTATGCAGTCAGTTCGTATGAGTTACATTAGTCAGGTGGAGGTGTTCGTGCTTCTTATAGGGCCATTTGGGGGTTATTTTTTTTATTTTCGCCCTTTATGGTCATATTTTTAAGCCTGAGTCTAGATATTTTAAATTATTCATCGTATTCTCAAGATAGGAGACTCGTGACTATGATGTCAATTCCTATAAGTAACATTGGTCCTGTGTGAGGTGTGTGCTTCTAATGGGGCTATTTTGGGTTTTTACCGTCTATGGGTATTTTTAAGTCTATATCTAGATATTAGAAAATATTCATCATATTCTTAAACCGAGTGTTTCGTGACTATGCAATCAGTTCCTACGAGTTATGTTGGTCCCATGGAAAGTATTTGTGTTTCTTATGAGGTCTTTTGGGGGATATTTTGGGATTTCACCCTCTATGGGTATGGTTTTAAGCCCAAGTCTAAATATTTATAGATTTTCATCATATTCTCAAATCAGGAGTCACGTGACTATGCGGTCAGTTCCTACAATGTACATTGGTCTCATATGAGGTGTTTGGCCCTCTCATTGGGCCATTTAGGGGATGTTTTGAGTTTTCTCCCTCTGTGGGTATGTTTTTAAGTCTAAGTCTAAATAGTTATAATATTCCTCATATTCTCAAACCGAGAGTGTTGTGACTACACATTTAATTCCTATGAGTTACATTGGTCTCGTGCGAGGTGTTCATGCCTCTTACGGGGCCGTTTGGTGGATGTTTGGGGTTTTTACCTTATATGGGCATGTTTTTGAGACTAAGTTTATATATTTCAAAAAAAATTCATATTCTCAAGATGGGAGTCTCATGACTGCGCGATCATTTCCTACGAGTTACATTGGACCTAATTGAGGGGCTCGTGCCTCTTACGGGACTGTTTAGGGGTTCACTTGGGTTTTTGCCCTAGATTGGCATGTTTTTAAGCCTAAGTCTTAATATTTGTAAATTTTTGTCATATTCTAATACTGGAAGTCCTGTGACTATATGATCACTTCGTATGAGTTACAGTGGTCCCATGTAAGGTGTTCATGCTTCTTATGAGGCTGTTTGGGAGGTTTTTGGGGTTTACGCCCTTCATGGGCATGTTTTTAAGCCTAAGTAAAGATATTTGTAAATATTCATAAAATTCTTAAACTGGGAGTCCCGTGACTATGCGCTCAATTCCTACGAGTTACATTGGTCCGATGTGAGGTGTTAATGCCTCTTACGGGGCTGTGTGTGGCAATTTTTGGCCTTTTCCCTCAATGAGCATTTTTTAAGCCTAAGTCTAGATATTTGCAAATATTCATCGTATTCTCAAATCGGGATTCCTGTAACTACGTCCTTAGTTCCTATGAGTTACATTGGTCCCGTGTGAGGTGCTCGTACCTCTTTCGGAGCCGTTTGGGGCCTATTTTTCGTTTTCACCCTCTATGGACATGTTTTTAAGCCTAAGTCTTGATATTTTTAAATATTCATCATATTCTCATATCGGGAGTCTCGTGACTGCAAGATTAGTTTCTATGAGTTACATTGATCCCGTGTGAGGTGTCCATGCCTCTCACGGGTCTGTTTTGGCAGACGGGGATAGTTTTGGGTTTTTGCCCTCCATGGATATGTTTTTAAACCTATGTATAGATATTAGAAAATATTTTTCATATTCTCAAATCAGGAGTCTGGTGTCTACGTGGTCACTTCCTACGAGTTACATTGATCCTATGCGAGGTGCTTATGCCTCTTATAAGGCCGTTTGGGGGTTATCTTTGGTTTTCGCCCTAGATTGGCATGTTTTTAAGACTACGCCTTGATATTTGCAAATATATGTGATATTTTGAAACTGGGTGTCCATAACTAAATGGTTAGTTCGTATGAGTTACATTAGTCCCGTGTGAAGTGTTCGTGCTTCTTATAGGGACATTTGGGAGGTGTTTTGGGTTTACGCCATTTATGGGCATGTTTTTAAGCATGTCTAGATATTTGTAAATATTCATCAAATTTTCAAATTGGGAGTCCCGTGATTATGCGGTCAGTTCCTATGAGTTACATTAGTCCCGTGCGTGGTGTTCGTGCCCCTTACTGGGGCTGTATGGGGCTATATTTGGTTTTAGACCTATATGGGAATTTGGTAAGCCTAAGTATATATATTTGCAAATATTCTCCATATTCTTAAATCGGGATTCATGTAACTATATCACTAGTTTCTACTAGTTACAATGGTTCCCTGTGAGGTGTTCATGCCTCTTACAATGTCGTTTGGGGCCTGTTGTCGGTTTTCGCCCTTTATGGGTATGTTTTTATGCCTAAGTCTATATATTTTTAAATATTCATCATATTCTCAATCTCGGAGTCCCTTGACTGCACGATCAGTTCCTACGAGTTATATTGGTCACATGAAAGGTGTTTGTGCCTCTTACGGGACCATTTGGGGGATGTTTTGGGTTTTCGCCCTCTATGGGCATTTTTTTAAGCCTACGTATAGATATTTGAAAATATTTTTCATATTCTCAAATTATAACTCTCATGACTATGCGGTCATTTCCTATGAGTTACATTGGTCCTGTGCGAGGTGCTCGTGCCATTTATAGAGTCGTTTGGGGGTTATTTTGGGTTTTCCCCATAGATTGGTATATTTTTAAGACTAAGCCTAGATATTTGAAAATGTTTGTTATATTCTCAAAATGGGACTCCCGTGACTATGCGGTATGTCCCTATGAGTTAGAGTGCCATGTGTGAGGTGTTATTGCTTTTTATGGGGCCATTTCAGAGGTGTTTTAGGTTTACGCCCTTTATGGGCATGTTTTTAAGTCTAAGTCTATATATTTGTAAATATTCATCATATTCTCAAACATGGAGTCCCGTGACTACACGATCAGTTCCTACGAGTTATATTGGTCCCGTGTGAGGTGTTCGTGCCTCTTATGGGGCCTTAGGTGGTTATTTTGGGTTTTCCCTCTATGGGCATTTTTTAAGTGTAAGTCTAGGTATTTGAAATGATTCACCATATTCTCAAATAGAGGGTGTTATAACTACATGGTCAGTTAATACAAGTTACATTGGTCCTGTGTAAGGTGTTCATGCCTCTTGTGGGGTCGTTTGGGACCTATTTTGGGTTTTCACCCTCTATAGGCATGTTTATAAGCCTAACTCTAGATATTTGTAAATATTCATTATATTCTCAAACCGAACTCCCGTGACTGCGTGGTCAGCTCCTATGAATTACATTGGTCCCGCGTGAGCTGTTGGTGACTCTTTTGGGTTCGTTTAGGGGCTATTTTGTTTGCCCTCCATGGGCATGTTTTTAAGCCTAACTCTATGTACTTGTTAATTTTTGTCATATTATCGAATCGGGAGTCTCGCGATAATGCGGTCAGTTGCCACGAGTTACATTGGTCGCATGCGAGGTGTTCGTGCGTCATAAGGGGCTATTTGGGGTTTTTACCCTCTTTGGGCATATTTTTAAGCCTAAGTTAGATATTTGTAAATATTTCCTTTTACCACATATGAATAACTAACCACTCACATTACGGGTGAAAACTACCTCTTTTGATATCCATGGCCTAAACTCAATTGTTGTGGAATTTCTCCTCTAATTTTGGGCAAAAAAAAATCCTACTTTCTAAAGGTAAATTTTAGAGGTGAGATCATGATATAAAGAATGCATGTAATCAAACAAGAATAATTCAGTTAGTTATGTAGGTACTTAGTCTCTCCAATTTTCAACTTCATCTTGCGTTTCGAAGACGTAACGAGTTGCTTACTCATATTAAAGATTAGTAAATCTCACCTCTTTAGGGTTCCCAAAAGGTAATTCATCATCAAACTCATTAGGTTCCTCGATCACTCATTATCCATGAGGATTGAATTTCTTCAGCTCTTGTTCTAGCATACGTTTTTGAGCGTATATTGATGATTCCATAGTTATTTATTCTTCAAAAATTCACCCTTCAATATACTGTGTATTCTTAATGTAATTTTTGAAGGTTTCCATCTAGTGGTACCGAATGGGATCACCAAACAAAGCGTCATCGTAAAAATGGATATGCATGTGGATGCTAATAAAGAATAATGACGAGGGAAAATATTTCTCCAATACACAAATTGCCTCAGCTAAAGTTGATTTCCCATCTTTAATGTGTTTTTTGCTTACCACTTTCGCACAAAGTAGGGAAAAACACAAACTTATTTGCATAATTTCTTGGCAGGGATCTTTGTCCTTGGAGAAAAAATGCCTAAACAATAGAGGGATTAATTTAATAATGATTTGCCACTCGTGAGACTTGCACTATTTCAGGTCATTTTTTTGGTAGTATAATACCCTAAGTAAATTATCAGAATATTCATTCGGAGTGTTCAAGTTGAACAACGTGTCTAGATGGATCTCTTTCTCACTAGTACTCAAAGTGAAAGCAACATGGGTGGGTGGGGGGATAAAAATTCCTCCTATTGTAAGATAATTTTTTAACCACAATCTCTTCTTTATTTTCATATTATCTAGATTGTGACGTTGTAGTACCCCACATTTTTTATTGAATTGAAATTGAACTGATTGAAAAAAATTCGACTTAAAAATGATATCTTGAGATAAAATATTAAAAAGAGGATAATTAATGAACGCGAAGAATATGTCCGCATATATATATTTGAAATGTTTGGACATGCTAAATATTGGAAGAGAATTAACGTGTAAAAGGACCGAGAGGGTTAAATTGGGTCGATGGCATTTTTGTAATTAAACTAACCCTTGGTATAAATAGAAAAGTTGGAGAATAACTCTTCATTTTCTCATTTACACGCAAAAAGGGCTAGGGTTTGGTAGAAAGAGAGATAGAGGTCTTAAAGAGAAGAAAGGCTAAGGTATTTTAAGAAGAGAAGAGGATTCATAAAAGGGATTCAAATTCTCCATACAAATCCAAGGTATGTTAATAACCAGGATGTGTATACTATGAACCTATAATGAAATTTCACATAAACATGTATTTGGATCCCTAAATTAATATGAAATTGATGTTAAAAATGATATGCAGTGTATTAGGATCACCCTCCATGTAGATACAAATGCAATAACATCATTCTAGGGATTGAATTGTATAACAACCTCTTTAAATTAAAATGGGGTAAATTAGGAATCATTTAAAACTTAAACCGCCATCTTAAAACTGTCTGGCACTATTTTGGTTCTAAAAATTGATATTCCGTTAGCATACCTCGTAGAAAATCATGTTTTCTTCATTTTGTTCACTGATACGTTTTCTCCAAAAACGGATCTGAAATGCCCTCAAAACTTCATTTTAAAAATATAGGCCAATTCGTGGAGAAAATTTTAAGAAATGTTATTTTTGATTTGTTATTCCATTCGAGATTGTCGCGATCGATTGATCCTTGATTGTTGTTCTAAACTTGAATGATCAACTAAGAGGTCATTTTAAAAGGGCTTGAACCTCAAGAAAAAAAAGGTTTTGAAAAGTTTGGATTAAAGTGATGGATTATTCGATAGAAAATGATTTAATTAAAAAAAAGCTTCTATATAAATCCAAAACTATCACTTGTGATGATTATACATATGTGGATATACTTATGAGTGTTGTTTTATATTGTTATCACGAAAATGATGGGTTGCTCCTTGGATTTGTAGGCATACTATTGTACGACTAGTGTATGATTGTTATATCCGGGTTGGTCCCACTGGTGCCATAATGGGAATAAACCAGCCGGAGCCAAAAGGACTGTATCTGCATTTCCTCAAAATAGTGGGGATTGTTCGAGGTAGGCCTAACATTACGACTTATTCCCTTGAGTAATTATAGATGTCCTGTTATGCTGACTGTGGTTATTATGCCGACTGTGATAGACATTATACTTATGTGATGGATAATATAATGTATGGTTGTGATTGGGGTATTTTTTATGCTTCAAGAAAATATCCTACTATTAAAAGACTAGATAAAAGAAATTATACCACTCCTAAGTGTTTTTAAATGAAACTAATTATTCCGAGTAGGAACATTGAAAATGGATTAATAGTAATTAATCACGCTATTTAATTAAGACTCCTTACACTTGGGTTGGATTGGGTAGTAACAACCTAGGAACATCGATTGGGAAACTAATCCAAACAACTTAATTATTGGAGACGTGTCGTGACTAGTGTGCGTTCATTATAAGTACATCTTATAATCTTATAGGATATTTTCTTACTTTTACGTTCATCTATCTTGCTTATTTCCTCTCTCTCTCTCATATATATATATATATATATGACAAGTCCTCGTCCCGTTGGACAATAGACTATGAAGCTTGATGATATCATATCTATCTTAGGATTCTTGTAGCCGTGGAGTTATTCTATTTCAAATTCTTTCTTTTGTTTCCCTCTTCTTGAGCGTGGTATCAGTGGTATCAGAGATTAATATCATTTTGTTTAGACTTGAGAGAAGTGTTGTATTACTCTTTCCAATTTTGAGTTGGGCCGAATGTATTGGCATTTTATATTTTTAGTTTGATATTACTGATGGATTATTGCAGTTAATAGGGATGATTTGGTTTCATTTGTTATAGTTGTTATTTATTTTATTTAAATTATATTTCTAATGCCATTATATTGGCTCTCCGCTTTAATTTAAGTAGGCATGGCTAACCAAATTATATATAAAAAGTAGGGTTGTCACAGGCGCACCCACTCTCCATCATTTGAATGATATCCATCAAGACATATTCCTATCAGATGCTCCACAACATTCTTCTTCATGTGCATCACATCAATTATATGCCTTATACAATAATCTTTATAACATGGCGAGTCAAAAATTATTGATCGTGTGGACCACACCTTCACTTTACCAAGGTCGTTCAAAGCCTCCTTAGATTTACTTTTTAGGTTAACAAAATGAGGGTATTTCCCTACATACATATTACCCATAGTCACAACCTTCACCTAGTCCTCAATTTGTTGACCAAAAAGTTGAGCAGGTTTTATCCGACGCTCGTGATCGACAGGTAAGAAGTTAGACTTGTCAGTTTTAAAAGGGTGACTGTTTAGCATAAATCTACGATGACCAGTATAACTCATATTACCACTATGATTTAGCCAAGCGGCTTTAGTTTCCTCCACACATATGGGACATATGTAATAACAATGAACATTACAACCGGACAAGGTCCCATGAGCAATAAGGTTGTGGATCGCCCACATCACTATTGCTTTAAGTGTGAAGTCTTCACCCTTATGAAAGTTATATGCCCTCATGCCTTTATCTCACGCCTCTTTAAGTTCTTCTATTAATTGGGATAAGAATATATCAATATCCCCTATGAGAGTCTTCGATCTGAGTATCAATAAAGACAATAATGTGAACTTCTTTCTCATCAATAATGTTAGAGGGAGACTTAAAAGCGATATGAGAGCTCATCAATAATTTTTATTAGTGCTTAAATTACTGAAAGGATTAAACCCATAGGCTGATAATGCAAGGCATACATTGAATGGTTCCTGTGCAAATTCATGGTGTTGTGAATTTGAAAGTTTCCAGATGAGTGAATCCACCGGATGATGCATGAGACTCCCACCCACCTCCCATTTATCGTGCCACGTCATGGCCTTTACCTTCCATGGTACAGTGAAAAACGGTTTTAACTATGGCCTGGGGGAAAAATACTTCAAAACCTTATGTGGTACTTGCAATATTTCACAGTCTTATCTTTTCCCTTCTCACAAGCGGCATATCTAGGCTTACTGCATATAGGACACCCATCCTTCCCTCCGTGCTCATTAAGATAAAATATGCAATCATACTTGCATGCATGAATAGATTATTACTTCAATTGCAAACCCATCAAGTTCTTCTTAATGCTAAAATAATTTTTTGGTAACATGTTCTCTTTTGGGAGAATGTCCTTAACCCACTTAAGAATTCCAGTTATTCTCTCGCCCAAAAAACCAAATTGACTTTTTAAACTTTGCAAACCAATCATTGCATATAATACTGAATGATCTTCTAAACAATCTTTATACAACGGTCTAGCCGCGTCGACTTTCAACAATATGTATTCCCGGTATTATAGTAATTCAGAAACAACTTGTTGATTGACTTGGTCATAATGCACATTTTATATATCCATAGGTTGGTGGTTTTAATAGAGGTGGACTCCGTAAGCATCATCATTTAGGTCGGTCAAAGTATGATGTGCTGTTGAATCATGTAACACTTCCATTAAGTGGGGTTCCATTACACGGTCGGGTACTGATAATTATTGTGGAACATAAGGTACATTCTTTTCACAATGGTATGTCTGTATCTTATGGTGAAGTGACCATTATCGATTTGTGGTGTATTGTATTGCTTAGGTACCGCTTGGGCAAGGATGAGTTTAGCATCTTATTGGTTGCTATTTGAAATATAGTGTTCCTTTTGAGGTTTTGTTTCGAATGTTAGTGACCCATAGATAGTGAAATTCTCTATTACCTTCTCTAGCATGGGCATAGGCAGAGGCCGAACCACAATAAAATTTCGATTTAGAAAGTTTCATTCTTACTTCTCTCTGTCTCAATTGCATATATTTCTTATTGACTAATTCCTTTCTTATAACTAAATTTGACACATTGCAATTAATCATTACATATGAGTTAATAAAATTTTAAATTTCCCAATAAACCCATATACCTAATTCCAAGGTTCTAAAAAATGCGGGGCGTGACCGAGGCGTGGAGGCCAAGCCTTAAGCATTAGAAGCCTAGGCGGGCCTTGGCGTAAAAAGGCGTGAAAAGGCGTTTAGGCATTTTTTAATATATTTTAATATTTTTTGACTATGACAAGGCTATTTAAAACACTAAATTGGTAAATACCTTAAAAATGTGTCTAAATATTTGTAAATTAAAATACTATTTTTTTAAAATACAAAAAAAAAACAAAAAAATTGTGTCTTTTCACGCCTTACTTCTAAAAAACTCGCGTTTTTTCACGCCTTATCCCAAAAAAATGTGCGTTTTTTCACGCCTTGCTCCCAAAAACGTTGACCACGCCTTGGTCCACGCCTAGGGCCAAAACTTGGCGTATCTAAAAAGCCTCGCGCCTAGGCGCGTTTTTTAGAACACTGCCTAATTCAACCCCCCCCCCCTCTAGGGTATATTTTTAGCCAATAATTAGAATCAAAGTCTAGCTCATAGATGTGACACCCCGCCTATTAAAATAATAAGTGGTCATCCCTCTACCAAAATAAAACATTGGTCTCATATGGCTCATTTTTAGCATGACCGTCGAAATATGATTAATTACTAACCATGTAATTACTTTAACAATTAGTGTCAATTTTTATCTTTCATTAATATACAACAAGATAAACCAATCCACAAAATCCCATACACTGTAACCAATATAAATGAAATCACCATATAGTTTGAAACTCACATAATTAAATAAGGTCCCCTAATAAATCATTGAGAAAAATCCAATACAACTAATCCAATTGTCTAAGAAAATCTGAAATACATAAGTTTGAATAAAAGGGGCAACATGCCCAACAATACTATAATAGAGAACCTAATCTAGAATATCAAGAATATAATTGGCTACTCAGGAATCTTGAAAGCTTCCACGTTAGCTGCAACTACGTGTACCTCGGAAAAACAATCATCTTTGGCGTCCCTGGGTGGACACCTAAAAGTTTCAAAATTAGATTTTATATGGGTTAGAGACCAAAACCTTTTAAAAAACATCTGGAAGTAATTAAGATGCAGCAAATAAATATGCACATAAACTTTTCATATTTAAGCCAATGTCGCACTCTCATGAAATTACCCCTATCTATCAACTATTATGCATAGCTAGCGCATACATCTTAACCCACTTAGTTCCACTACCCTGTCTAACTAGTTTTATTACAAATCTCACTAGCACACTACCCTGGCTCGAGTATTGTCTAACCTTAATTTCTTAATCAGTTATAGCCCTCATTAGCTCATTAAATCATTAATCAATTTATAACTTTACTTGTGTTATTTAACCACATTGGTCATTAATGCATTAAGCCCGTATATAATTTACTACACAATTATATACGTTTATAAGAAATATCACACACACACACACACACGTATATATATATAGGGAGAGGTTCATAAGTGAACATAAAAGATGAACATTTTAGTGTACCTTAACAAAAAAACACCTAACAACCCATTAATTTTACTTACTATATTGTAATTGGTCTGCGTAGCGGCAACGAACACGCGTGACGATCGATCCCACTCCCCCCCAACCCCACCCCACCCCACCACCATGGCAGCAGGTATGGCATCAGGTTCTGGATTTTCTTGTTGGGTGGGAGTGGGGTGGGGGTGGGGAAGGGGGGTGAGGTGTAAAAAAAATATTGGATTGACACACATGTTCGTTGCTACTGACGCGAACCAATTACGATATAGGAATTAAAATTAATGGGCTATTGGGTGTTTTTTGTTAAGGTTCATTAAAATGTTCATCTTTTATGTTCACTTATGAACCTCTACCTATATATATATATATATATATATATGCAACTGCATTCACGAATGTCCTCCCTCTTCTAAACGCGAGCTCACTAACTTTCTATCGTGCTCTAGGAATGTCCACCACATTCTAGGCAAACAAGCCAAAATCTCACCACCGGACCAGATAAAATCACAAAAGAACATTGGAGGCAGTGATAACTTTATGTACGTGGTCATAACCACACCACATTATTCCACAGTACTCCAACCCCACATCACATGGGCGCATAACACCAATGACCCTGGGGAACGGTATTACCTCTGTTGGGATTCGCCAGAGTAACCTCCCATGGTGCACAACCTGCCTGATAGCATATTCTCTAGGAAAGGTATGTTTCATACAAATATCATACACACAGATATTATTCATATAAGTATGTATATTGTCTCTGTATCCATATATATAAATTAAGTCACAATCTCTGGATAACCAGTGCCTATCACTTAAAGCACAAGCCTACAAATCTTGAGTCTATCTTACGAATCTTAATTAAATAAATTCCCATCCATAACTTAAATGCAATAGCATCACCCAGTTATAAAGCCCATACATACCCAACCATCCCGTTGTATAAATTATTCAAGGTTGTCAAGTAACATCACTTTGATTAAACACTCGGTCCAACCAGACTAGCATGTAGATTTATTCCCGAATTCATCCCACTAATTCGTTATCTAAATTTTCTCGTCAGTCATATCTCTCACTATTTCTAATCCATGTTAATTACTTGTTTAACCCCATGTAATATAAACTCTTTTAAATCACTCTAAATGACCTAATCTTGGACCTACCAAAAGATCAAAGCCTCAAACAAGCACACAAAAATTTCTCCTTATTTCAACTTCCATCGATCGATCGACAGAAATGATCGATCCATCGGCATTCTTCAATCGATTGATCAATAATTGCCCAAATTTTTCTCCATCTTCATTTTTCTTCCATGATTAACCCATTAAACCACCATAGAATTTATCCAACTCCCAAGTAAATTAAACCATGCAATTATAAACCTTTCTAGACAGATTCTAAACATATATATCATCTAAGTATCAATGATTATCAAGTTTCATCAATTGAATTTATCAATTGGGTTCATAATAAGAACATTCCATCATCATCCTAGATTTGATATCACAATCCCCAATTAAACATGTTCATCTTCTAAATATCGATTATTGATATAGTTTTAGCAAGATCAAATAGTTTTATATCATCAATTAATTAGTTAAACAAAAAACCATTTACATGTGAGAACCCTTCCTAAAAATTGTCTATTCTACACCTACCATGATATAAACATGAATCACCTCAATTTGATTTAAAGAAAGTTAACTACTTGCCTTTGAATGTTCGTTGGGTCTAATCTCTCTCTTGAGTGATGACTAGATGTTAGAAATCCTTGAATCTCCTCCCAAATTGGCCTCCTCTAGATTTCTCCCTTGATTTCTCTTCTTTCTCCTCTTATCCTTCTCTCTTAGGGTTTAGAATAAATGTTATGGATGCCTCACTCAACTAACCCTTATAGTCTAACCCTCAAATCTCGAAATTAGGTTATTAGGCTACACTAAAATGACCCAAATACCCCTACGTGTGCCGGTGATAGTCTAAAAAAAATCGAAACCCAATTACTAACCCCGAATACTCAATTATGACTATTTCAACCAATTTCGGATCAATCGTTCACTCAAAAACATCATTCGAGTCATAAAACATAAACATCCTATCTCAGCCCCAAAATAGGCCGCACTGGTGCCCAAGTTGAGATATTATTAATTCCCACCATTTTTATTCACACACGGTGCACATTACACCATATTAGGCAAATGGACATGGCCAAAGTCCCTAACTAAGACTATGGGTCATGGCCATGGGTCGTGACCATTTCGGGCATGACCACTTTTATGGGTCCCGATCCAAATCCCTGACCAAACGAAGGGTCACAAAACTGGGGGATCACGATAGATGGTCATGGACTTTAGTCATGACCATACATACATCTGGTCATTGCCATTATCCGTGACACATCCTTTAATATATGAGAATGGTCATGCCTCATGTTCGTGACCCATTCTTTAATATATGAGAAAGGTAATGACTCTGGTCACGGCTCATGTCCGTGATCCATCCTTTAATATATGAAAATGGTCACGACAATGGTCATGGCTCAAGGTTGTGACCCATGCTTTGACCTTAGTAAAACAGTCACGGCCCTAAGTCGTGACCCAATTTATGCGTGATAACAAATAAAGATGGTCATGTCATAGAACCGTGACCATTTTTAACTATATTAAAAAAATTGGGAAGAATTTCCTCTATTTTCTGGACACTCTAAAACTAGCTTAATGTAAACCCCGCACGGCCACATTGCAAAAAAGTAAATTATAAAAGCCTATGTGGGCACGGGATCCCCAATTTGAGAGCACGATGTTATAATCAAATTATCATCGTGCTCTCTAATCGGGGGTTCCGTGACCACACGATCGGTTACTACAAGTTACATTGGTCCCGTACGACGTCTTGGAACCACTCATGAGGCCGTTTGGGGGGTGTTTTGAGGTTTCTCCCTTTAACGGCATGTTTTCAAGCCTAAGTGTAGATATTCTAAAATTTTGGTTGTGCTCTCGAACTAGGGGTCCCGTGACCATGCGGTTGGTTCTTACAAGTTACATTGATTTCGTGAGAGGTATGGGTGCCGCTCACGGGGTCGTTTGGGGTTTCATCATCTAACGACATATTCTCAAGCCTAAGTCTAGATATTTTGAAAATTGGTCACTGCTCTTGAATTGGGGGTCTCGTGACCATGCGATCGGTTCCTATGAGTTACATTGGCCCGTACAAGGTGTTGGCACCACTCACGGGGCCATTTGGCTGGTGTTTCGGAGTTTCTTCCTCTAACGACACGTTTTCAAGCCTGAGTGTAGATATTCTAAAAATTGATCCATGATCTCGAACCGGGGGTCCTCTGACCACGAAATCAGTTACTACGAGTAACATTGGTTCATTATGAGGTGTTGGCGCCGCACACGGGGCTGTTTGTGGGATGTTTCAGGGTTTCACCCTCTAACAATATGTTTTTAGGCCTAAGTATAGATATTCTGAACATTGGTTTGTGCTCTTGAACCCGGGGTCCTGTGACCATGCAGTTGATTCCTACGAGTTACATTGGCATGGTACGAGTTGTTAGCACCGCTCACGGGGTCATTTTGGGGTGTTTCGGGGATTTTCCCTTTGACGACATGTTTTCAAGCCTAATATGTAGATATTTTGAAAATTGGCCCATACTCTCAAACTGGGCATTTCGTGACCACGTGATCGGTTCCTACTAATTACATTGGTCCCTTATGAGGTGTTGGCGTCGCTCATGGGTCCGTTTGGGGGTTTTTCGCCCTCTAACGGCATGTTTTCTGGCCTAAGTGTAGATTTTCTTAATATTGGTCCGTTCTCTCGAACTGCGAGTCCCGTGACTATGCGGTCGGTTCCTATGAGTTACATTGGTCCCATGTGAGGTGTTGGCACCGCTCATGGGGCTATTTGGGGGGTGTTTCGGGGTTTTTCCCTCTAATGGCATATTTTTAAGCCTTAGTGTAGATATTCTAAAAATTGGGTAGTACTCTCAAATCGGGGTTCCTGTGACCACGTGGTGGGTTCCTATGAGTTACATTGGTTCCGAGCGAGGTGTTTGCACTGCTCATGGGGTCATTTCGGGGTGTTTCGGGGTTTCACCCTCTAACATCATGTTTTCAACCCTAAGTGTAGATATTCTGAAAATTTGTTCGTCCTCTAGAATCGGGGGTCCCATGACCTCACGATTGGTTCCTACAAGTTACATTGGTCCCTGCAAGGTGTTGGCGCCGCTCATGGGGCCACTTAGTGGTGTTTTGTGATTTCTCCCTCTAACGACATATTTTTAAGCCTAAGTATAGATATTCTACAAATTTGGCCATTCTCTCGAACTTGGGGACCATTGCAGTCAATTCCTACAAGTTATATGGGTCACGTTCAAGGTGTTGGTATCGATCACGGGGTTATTGGGGGTGTTTTGAGGTTTTTGCCTTTGACATCATGTTTTCAAGCCTAAGTGTAGATATTCTGAAAATTAGTCTGTGCTATCAAACTGTGGACCCCGTGACCACGCGGTCTGTTCCATCAAGTTAAATTGGTCCCATGTGAGGTGTTGGCACCGCTCACAGGGCCGTTTAGGAGTTGTTTAGGGGTTTTTCCCTCCAACGACCTATTTTCAAGCCTAAGTGTAGATATTCTAAAAATTGGGCAGTGGTCTCGAACCGGGGATCCTGTGATCATGCGGTCGGTTGCTATGAGTTTTATTGGCCCCATGCAAGGTGTTGGCACTGTTCACGGGGCCGTTGGGGGGTGTTTTGGGGTTTTTCACTCTAACAGCATGTTTTCAAGCCTAAGTGTTGATATTCTAAAAATTGGTCCGTGATATCGAATCGGGGGTCCCATGACCACGCGGTTTGTTCCTACAAGTTACATTGGTCCCGTGCGAGGTGTTGGCATCGCTCACGGGGTCGTTTGGGGGTTGTTTTGAGGTATCCCCCTCTAACGACCTATTTTCAAGCCTAAGTGTAGGTATTCTTAAAATTAGATAGTGCTCTCGAACTGGGGATCATGTCATCATCCGATCGGTTCCAATGAGTTACATTGGCACCGTGGGAGGTGTTGGCACCGCTCACGGGGACGTTGGAGGGGTGTTTCGAGGGTTTTCCCTCTTACAACATATTTTCAAGCCTAAGTGTACATATTCTAAAAATTGGTTCGTGCTCTTGAACTGTGGGTGCCATGACCACAAGGTCAATTCCTACGAGTTACATTAGTCATGTGCGAGTTATTGGCGCCACTCATGGGGCCATTTAGGGGCTGTTTCGGGGTTTCTCCCTCTAATAGCATGTTTTGAAGCCTAATGTACCTATTCTAAAAATTGGGTTGTGCTCTCAAACTCGAGGTCCCATGACCACGCGGTCTATTCCTATGAGTTATATTGGCTCCGTTCGAGATGTTGGTGCCACTTACGAGGGCATTTGGGGGTGTTTTGGGGTTTTGGCATCTAACATCATGTTTTCAATCCTAAGTGTAGATATTTTAAAAATTAACCCCTACTCTCGAGCCCCAGATTTTGTGACCAGACGGCTAGTTCCTACGAGTTACATTAATCCACTGCGAGGTGTTGGCTCAGCTCACAGGGCCGTTTAGGGGGGTTTTGAGGTTTCTCCCTCTAACGACATGTTTTCAAGCCTAAGTGTAGATTTTGTGAATATTGGTTTATGCTCTCGAACCGAGGGTTCCATGACTGTACGGTTGATATCTACGAGTTACATTGGTCCCGTGCGAGGAGTTGGCATCATTCATTGGGCCGTTTGGGGGTGGTTGAGGTTTCTCCCTCTAACGGCATGTTTTCAAGCCTAAGTGTAAATATTCTAAAAATTGGGCAGTGCTCTCAAATCGGGTCCCGTGATCACGCAATCAGTTCCTAACAGTTACATTGCCCCCCTGTGAGGTGTTGGCACCGCTCATAGGGTCATTCGCTGGCTATTTTGGGGTTTTGCCCTCTAACGACATGTTTTCAAGCCTTAGTGTAGATGTTCTAAAAATTGGTCCGTGCTCTCGAACCGGGGGTGACGTGACCACACGTTCGGTTCCTACGAGTTATATTGGTCTCGTGTGATGTTTAGGCACCTCTCACGGGGCCGTTTGAGGGGTGTTTCGTGGTTTCGCCATCTAACAGCATGTTTTCAAGCCTAAGTGTGGATATTTTGAAAATTGGGCAGTGCTTTCAAATCAGGGGTCCCGTGATCATGCGATCGGTTCCTGCAAGTTACATTAGCCCCGTACAAGGTGTTGGTGCAACTCTCGAGGTTGTTTAGGATGTGTTTTGAGGTTTATCCCTCTAACGACATGTTTTTAAGCCAATGTTCTCTCGAATCGGGGATCCCGTGTCCATGAGGTCAGTTCTTATGAGTTACATTGGTCCCGTGTGAGGTGTTGGCACCACTTACGGGGCCGTTTGGCTGATCTTTCTGGGTTTCACCCTCTAATGGAAAGTTTTCAAGCCAAAGTATAGATATTCTAAAAATTGGGTCTTGCACCCGAACTCGGGGTCTTGTGACCATGCAGTCGGTTCCTACGAGTTACACTAGCCCTATGCAAGTTGTTGGCACCGCTCATGTTGCGATTTGGGTGATGTATTGGCGTTTCGCAGTCTAACGACATTATTTCAATTCTAAGTGCATATATTCTGAAAATTGGTTGGTGCTCTCGAACAAGGGATCTCGTGAACACAATGTCGGTTCCTACGAGTTACATTGATCCCGTGCGCGGTGTTGGTGCCACTCACGGGGCCATTTGGGGGGTCATTATCTAACGAGATCTTCGCAAACCTCAGTGATATTTTGAAAATTAGGCAGTGCTCTTGAATCGAGGGTCCCATGACCACGCGATCAATTCCTACGAGTTATATTGGCCCCGTGTAAGGTGTTGGCGCAACTCACAGGGCTGTTTGGCGGGTGTTTCAGGGTTTCTCCTTCTAATGGCATATTTTCAATCCTAATGTAGATATTCTTCAAATTGGGTAGTGCTTTCGAACTGGGGATCCTGTCATCATATGGTCAGTTCCTACGAGTTATATTGGCACCGTGCGAGGTGTTGGCACCGCTCACGGGGTTGTTGGGGGGTGTTTTGGGGTTTCGCCCTCTTACAGCATGTTTTCAAGCCTAAGTGTAGATATTCTGAAAATTTGTTTGTGATCTTGAATCGGTGGTGCCGTGACCATAAGGTCAATTCCTACGAGTTACATTAGTCCTGTGCGAGTTGTTGGTGCCGCTCACGAGGCCGTTTAGGGGGTGTTTCAGGTTTTTTCTCTCTAATGGAATGTTTTAAAACCTAAGTGTAGGTATTCTACAAATTGGGTCATTCTCTCAAACCTGGGGTGCCATGACCACGTGGTTGATTCCTATGAGTTACAGTGGACCCGTGTGAGGAGTTGGAGCTACTCAAGGACAATTTTGGGGGTGTTTAGGGGTTTCGCCCTCTAACGAAATGTTTTCAATCCTTAGTGTAGATATTCTAAAAATTGGTCCATGCTCTCAAACTGGGGGTTCCATGACCACGCGGTTAGTTCCTACGAGTTACATTGCGCCCATACAAGGTGTTGGCACCGCTCACGGGGCCGTTTAGGGGTGTTTCGAGGTTTCACCCTATAACGGCATGTTTTCTAGCTTATGTATATTTTTTGAATATTGGTTCATGCTCTCGAACTCGGGGTCCCGTGACCACGCAGTCAGTTTCTACGAGTTACATTGGTACCGTGGGAGATGCTGGCACCGCTTATGGACCGTTTGGTGGGTGTCTCGAGGTTTCACCCTCTAACGACATGTTTTCAAGTCGAAGTGTATGTATTCTAAAAATCGGGTTGTGCTCTCGAACCCAGGGTCCCGTGACCCCGCGGTTGGTTCCTACGAGTTACATTAGCCCCATGCAAGGTGTTGATGCCAATCATGGTGCGCTTTGGGGGGTGTTTCAGGGTTTCTCCCTCCAACGGCATGTTTTCAAGCCTAAGTGTACATATTCAAAACATTGGTTGGTGCTCTCAAACAAGGGGTCCCGTGATCACGCGATTGGTTCCTACGAGTTATAGTATTCCTGTGTGAGGTGTTGGCACCGCTCATGGGGCCGTTTGGGTTTCGAGGTTTCTCCATCTAGCGGCATGTTTTCAAGCCTAAGTGTAGATATTTTTAAAATTAGGAAGTGCTCTCAAACCGGGGGTCCCGTGACCATGCAGTCGGTTCCTACGAGTTACATTGGCCCCGTGCAAGGTGTTGCCACCACTCTTGGGGTCGTTTGGGGGATGTTTCGAGGTTTTCCCCTCTAATGGCATGTTTTCAAGCCTAAGTGTAGATATTATGAAAATTGGTACGTCCACTCAAACAGAGGATCCCGTGACCATGAGGTCAGCTCCTATGAGTTATGTTGGTCCCGTGTGAGGTGTTGGCACCGGTCATGGGGCCGTTTCACTGGGATTTTGGGGTTTCACCCTATAACGGCTTATTTTCAAGCCTAAGTATAGATATTCGAGAAATTGGGTCGTTCTCTCGAACCCGGGGTCCCGTGACCATGCGGTTGATTCCTTTGAGTTATATTGGCCCCGTGTGAGGTGTTGGCACTGCTCACGGTGCTATTTGGGGGGTGTTTTAGGGTTTCGCCCTTTGACGACATGCTTTCAAGCCTAAGTGTAGATATTCTAAAAATTGGTATCTCCTCTCGAACCAGGGGTTATGTGACCATGCAATGAGTACCTACGAGTTACCTTGGTCCCATAAAAGGTGTTAGCGCCGTTTATGAGGCCATTTGGGTGTGTTTTACTGTTTCTCCCTCTAATGGCATGTTTTCAAGCCTAAGTGTAGATTTTCTGAATATTGGTCAGTGCTCTTGAACCGGTGTTCCTGTGATAACGCAATCGGTTCCTACGAGTTACATTGGTCCTGTGTGAGGTGTTAATGCCGCTCATGGATCCGTTTGGTGGGTGTTTTGGGGTTTTGCCCTCTCACGACATGTTTTCAAGCCTAAGTGTAGATATTCTAAAAATTAGGCAGCGCTCTCAAATCGGGGGTCTTGTGACCATGCGGTCAGTTCCTATGAGTTAAATTATCCCTATACAAGGTGTTAGCACCGCTCACGGGGAAGTTGAGGTTGTGTTCCGGGGTTTCGCTCTCTAACGGCATGTTTTCGAGTCTAAGTGCAGGTATTATGAAAATTGGGTCATGCTCTCGAACTTGGGGTCTCGTGATCATGCAGTCAGTTCCTATGAGTAACATTGGTCCCGTACTAGGTGTTGGTGCCACTCATGGGGCCATTTAAGGGATGTTGTAGGGTCTTGCCCTCTAATGACATGTTTTCAAGCGTATGTGTAGATATTCTAAAAATTGGGTCGTGCTCTTGAACCCGGTGTCCCGTGACAACGCTGTCGATTCCTACGAGTTACATTGCCCCTTGCAAGGTGTTGGTGCCACTCATTGGGTGGTTTGGGGGTGTTTCAGGATTTTTCCCTCTAACGGCATGTTTTCAAGACTAAGGGTAGATATTCTGAAAAGTGGTTGGTACACTCGAACAAGGGGTCCCGTGACCATGCGGTCGATTCCTACTAGTTAAATTTGTCTCGTGGGAGGTGTTGGCGCCACCCACGGGGCCATTTGGGGGATGTTTTGGGGTTTCACCATCTAACGGCATGTCTTCAATCCTAAGCGTAGATATTTTTTAAAATTGGGGAGTTCTGTCGAACCAGGGGTAACGTGACCATGCAGTTAGTTCCTACGAGTTACATGGCCATGTGCAAGGTGATTGCACCACTCTCGGGGTCATTTAGGGGGTGTTTCGGGGGTTTTCCCTCTAACGGCATGTTTAAATCCTAAGAATATTCTAAAAATTGGGTTGTGCTCTCGAATCGGGGATCCCAAGACCACGAGGTTAGTTCGTTCGAGTTGCATTGGTCTCGTGCGAGGTGTTGGCATCGCTCATGGGGCCGTTTAGCTGGTGGTTCGAGGTTTCACACTCTAACGGCATGTTTTTAGGCCTAAGTATAGATATTCTCAAAATTGGGTCGTGCTCCCAAACTCGAGGTCCTGTGACCACGCGGTGAGTTCTTACGAGTTACATTGGACCCGTGCGAGGTGTTGGCACCGCTCACGGGGCCGTTTAGGTGGTGTTTTGGGCTTTCACCCTCTAACGGAATTTTTTCAAGCCTACGTGTGGATATTTTAAAATTTTGGTCGTGCTCTCGAACTCGTGGTCCCGTGACCATGCAGTGGATTGCTACGAGTTACATTAGCCCCGTGCAATGTGTTAGCACCGCTCACGGGGCCATTTGGGAGGTGTTTCAGGGTTTCTCCATCTAACGAAATGTTTTCAAGCCTAAGTGTAGATATTTTGAAAAATAGCCAGTGCTCTAAAACCAAGGGTCCCTTAACCACTCAGTCGGTTCCTATGGGTTACATTGGCCCCGTGCAAGGTGTTGAAACCACTATCGGGGTCATTTGGAGGGTGTTTCGGGGTTTCTCCCTCCAATGGCATGTTTTCAAGCTTAAGTGTAGATATTCTGAAAATTGGTTCGTCCTCTTAAATCGAGGATCCCATGATCAGGAGGTCAGTTCCTATGAGTTACATTGGTCTCGTGTGAGGGGTTGGCATCGGTCATCGGGTCGTTTGGCTGGGGTTTTGCAGTTTCACCCTCTAATGGCTTGTTTTCAAGCCTAAGTATAGATCTTCAGAAAATTGGGTCATTATCTCGAACTCGGGGTCCCGTGTCCACATGGTTGATTCCTTTGAGTTACGTTGGCACCGTGTGAGGTGTTGGCACTACTCACGGGGCTATTTGGGGGGTGTTTTAGGGTTTCTCCCTTTGACGGCATGTTTTCAAACCTAAGGGTAGATATTTAAAAATTGGTCCGTCCTCTCGAACCTGGGGTTCTGTGACCACGCAATGAGTACCTATGAGTAACATTGGTCCCGTAAAAGGTGTTAGCACCGCTCATGATGCCATTTGGGTGTGTTTCATGGTTTCTCCCTCTAATGTCATGTTTTCAAGCCTAAGTGTAGATTTTTTGAATATTGTTCTGTGCTCTTAAACCGGGGTTCTTGTGACAGTGCGATCGGTTCCTACGAGTTACATTGGTTCCGTGTGAGGTGTTAACTCCGCTTCTAGGGCTGTTTAGAAGGTGCTTTGGGGTTTTTCCCTTTCACGACATGTTTTCAAGCCTAAGTGTAGATATTCTGAAAATTGGACAGCGCTCTCGAATCGGGGGTCCTGTGACCATGCGGTTGGTTCCTATGAGTTAATTGGTCCCATGCGAGGTGTTAGCACCGCTCACGGGGCTATTGAGGTTGTGTTTCGGGGTTTCGCTCTCGAACGACATGTTTTCAAGCCTAAGTGTAGGTATTCTAAAAATTGGGTCATGCTCTCGAACTCGGGGTCCCGTGATCACGTAGTTGGTTCCTATGAGTTACATTGGTCCCGTGCAAGGTGTTGGCATCACTCACGGGGCCTCTTAAGGGGTGTTTCAGGGTCTTGTTCTCTAATGACATGTTTTCAGGCGTATGTGTAGATGTTCTGAAAATTGGGTTGTGCTCTCGAACTCGGGGTCTCGTGACCACGCAGTCGATTCCTACGAGTTACATTGCCCCTTACAAGGTGTTGGCGCCACTCACGGGGCGGTTTAGGGGGTGTTTCAGGGTTTTTCCCTCTAACCCTCTAACAGGATGTTTTCAAGACTAAGGGTAGATATTATAAAAATTGGTTGGTACACTCGAACAAGGGGTCCCGTGACCATGAGGTCGATTCCAACTAGTTAGATTGGTCCCGTGTGAGGTGTTGGCGCCACTAACGGGGCCGTTTGGGGGATGTTTTGGGGTTTCACCATCTAACGGCATGTCTTCAATCCTAAACATAGATATTTTGAAAATTGGGGAGTGCTCTCGAACTAGGGGTCTCGTGACCTCGCAATCGGTTCCTATGAGTTACATGGTCATGTGCAAGGTAATGGCACCACTCTCGGGGTCGTTTTTGGGGTGTTCCTCTAACAACATGTGTTTCAAACCAAAGTGTAGATATTCTAAAAATTGGGTTGTGTTCTCGGACCAGGGAATCCATGGCCACAAGGTCAATTCCTACGAGTTACACTGATCCCATGCAAGGAGTTGGCACCGCTCATGAGCTCGTTTGGCGGGTGGTTCGGGGTTTCACCCTCTAACGGCATGTTTTTAAGCCTAAGTATAGATATTCTAAAAATTGGGTCGTGTTCCCGAATTCGGGGTCCTGTGACCATGCGGTCAGTTCTTACAAGTTACATTGGACCCGTGCGAGGTGTTGGCACCGCTCACGGGGCCATTTAGGTGGTTTTTTTGGGCTTTTGCCATCTAACGGCATGTTTTCAAGCCTAAGTGTGGGTATTCTGAAAATTGGGTCGTGCTCTCGAACCCGAGGACCCATGACCATGCAGTCAATTTCTACGGGTTACATTGGCCCCATGAAATGTGTTGCCACCACTCACTGGGCCGTTTGGGAGTGTTTTGACGTTTCACCCTCTAACATATTTTCAAGCCTAAGTGTAGATTTTCTAAATATTGGTTTGTGCACTCGAATTGCGATTCCCATGATCGCGCGATCAGTTCTTACGAGTTACATTGGTCTCGTGCGAGGTGTTGATGCCACTCATAGGGTCGTTTGGGGGGGGGGGTGTTTTGGGGTTTCACACTCTAACGGCATGTTTTCAAGCTTAAGTATAGATATTTTGAAAATTGGGCCGTTTGGGGGGTGCTTTGGGGTTTCGCCCTCCAATGACATGTTTTAAGGCCTAAGTGTAGATTTTCTGAATATTGGTATGCGCTCTCGAACTGTGGGTCCCATGACTGCGTGGTCGGTTCCTACGAGTTACATTGGTCTCATACGAGGTGTTGATGTCGCTCATGGGGCCATTTAAAGGGTGTTTTGGGGTTTGGCCCTCTAAAGGCATGTTTTTAAGCATAAGTGTAGATATTCTTAAAATTGGGTAGTGCTCTCGAATTCGGGGTCCTTTGACCACGCGATCGGTTCCTACAAGTTACATTGGCCCCGTGTGAGGTGTTGGCACTGCTCACGGGGCCCGTTTAGGTGGTGTTTTGATGTTTCTCCCTCTAATGGCATGTTTTCAAGCCTAAGTGTGGGTATTCTTAAAATTAGGTCATGCTCTCGAACCTGGGGTCCTGTGATCATGCAGTCGATTACTACAAGTTACATTGGCCCCATGCAATGTGTTGGGACCATTCACGGCCCCGTTTCAGGGTTTTGCCCTATAACGACATGTTTTCAAGCCTAAGTGTATCTATTCTAAAAATTGGTTAGTGCTCTTGAATCGGGGGTCCTGTGGCCACGCAGTCAGTTCCTAAGAGTTAAATTCTCCCCATCCCATGTGAGGTGTTGGCATCGCTCATGAGCCCGTTTGGGGGTGTTTCAAGATTTCGCCCTCTAACGACATGTTTTCAAGCGTAAGTGTAGATATTCTTAAAATCTTGGACAAGGGGTCCCCTGATCATGCACCTAGTACCTATGAGTTACACTGGTCCCGTGCGAGGTGTTGGCACCACTCACGGGGCCATTTAAGGGGTGTTTCAGGGTCTTGCCCTCTAACAACATGTTTTCAAGACTATGTGTAAATGTTCTTCAAATTGGGTCGTTCTCTTGAACCCGGGGTCCAGTGACCACGCGATCGATTCCTACGAGTTACATTAGCCTCGTGCAAGGTGTTAGCGCCACTCACGGGGCCTTTTGGGGTTTTTACCCTTTAATGCCATGTTTTCAAGCCTAAGTGTATATATTCTAAAATTTGGTTTGTGCTCTGAAATTGGGGATTCTGTGACCACGTGGTCGGTTTCAATGAGTTACATTAGCCCGGTGCGAGGTGTTGGCATCGCTCAGGGGGCCTTTTGAGCGTGTTTCAGGGTTTGGACCTCAAACGACATGTTTTCAAGCCTTAGTTTAGATTTTTTAAATGTTGTTTTGTGGTCTTGAAGTGGGGGACCTGTGACCACATGGTCAGTTATTATGAGTTACATCGGTCCCATGCGAAGTGTTTGCACTACTCACGTGGCCGTTTGGGGGTGTATCGGGGCTTCACCCTCAAACGGCATGTTTTACATCCTAAGTGTAGATATTCTAAAAATTGGGCAGTGCTCTCAAACCCTGGGTCCCGTCACTATGCGATCGGTTCCTACGAGTAACATTGGCCCCGTGCGAGGTGTTGGCACTACTCACGGGGGATGTTTAGGTGGTTCTTTAGGGTTTTGCCCTCTAACGACATGGTTTCAAGACAAAGTGTAGGTATTCTAAAAATTTAGTCGTACTCTCGAACTTGGGGTCCCGTGACCATACTGTCAATTCCTACGAGTCACATTAGCCCCGTGCAAGGTGTTAGCGTCACTCACGGGGCCGTTTGGGAAGTGTTTCAGTCTTTTTCCCTTTAACGGAATGCCTTCAATCCTAAGGGTAGATATTCTAAAAATTACTTAATACACTCGAATAAGGGGTTTCGTAACCCCGCGATCGGTTCCTACGAGTTATATTGGTCTTGTGTGAGGTGTTGGCGCCTCTCACGGGGCCGTTTGGGGGTTGTTTCGGGGTTTAACCATCTAACGGCATGTCTTCAATCCTAAGCGTAGATATTTTGAAAATTGGACAGTGCTCTTGAACTAGGCATCCTGTGAAAATGCAGTCAGTTCCCCCAAGTTATAATGGCCATGTAAAAGGTGATGCCACCACTCTCAGGGTCGTTTGGGGGGTGTTTCAGGATTTCTCCCTTTAACGGCATGTTTTCAAGCATAAGTGTAGATATTCTGAAAATCGGGTTGTTCTCTCGAAAAGGGGATCCCAAGACCACGAGGTTAGTTCCTACAAGTTACATTGGTCCCGTGCGAGGTGTTAGCGCTGCTTATTAGTCCATTCGACGGGTGGTTCGGGGTTTCACCCTCGAACGACATATTTTCAAGATTAAGAATAGATATTCTAAAAATTGGGTCGTGATCCCTAACCCGGGGTCCTGTGACCATGCGGTTAGTTCTTACGAGTTACATTAGACCCGTGCGAGGTGTTAGCCACTCACGGGGCCGTTTAGGTGGTGTTTTAGGCTTTCGCCCTCTAACGGCATGTTTTCAAGCCTAAGTTTGGGTATTCTAAAAATTGGGTCGTTCTCTCAAACTTGGGGTCCCGTGACAACGCAGTCGATTGCTACGAGTTACATTGGCCCCGTGAAATGTGTTGGCACCGTTCACGGTGCCATTTGGGAGTGTTTCGAGGTTTCGCCCTCTAACATGTTTTCAAGCCTAAGTGTAGATTTTTTGAATATTGGTTTGTGCTCTCGAATTGGGGTTCCCATGATTGCGTGATCAGTTCTTATGAGTTACATTAGTCCTGTGCGAGGTGTTGATTCCACTCATGTGGCCGTTTGGGGGTTTCACTCTCAAAAGGCATGTTTTCAAGCCTAAGTATAGATATTCTGAAAATTGGGCCATTTGGGGGGTGTTTCGGGGTTTGGCCCTCCAACGACATGTTTTAAGGCCTAAGTGTAGATTTTCTAAATATTGGTATGTGCTCTCGAACTAGGGGGTCCCGTGACTACATGGTCGGTTCCTACGAGTTTCATTGGTCCCATGGGAGGTGTTAGCACCGCTCACGGGGCCGTTTGGGGGGTGTTTCGGGGTTTTTCCCTCTAACGGCTATTTTCAAACCTAAGTGTAGATATTCTAAAAATTGGATAGTTCTCTCGAATCGGTGTTCTCATGAATATATGGTCAGTTCCTACGAGATACATTGGTCCCGTGCGAGGTGTTGACATCTCTCATGGGGCCGTTTGAAGGGTGTTTCGGGGTTTTTCCCTCTAACGACATGCTTTCAAGCATAAGTGTAGATATTCTTAAAATTGGGATGTGATCTCGAATCAGGTGTACTGTGACCACGCGGTTGGTTCCTACGAGTTACATTGGCACCGTTCGAGGTGTTAGCACCGCTCACGGGGCCGTTTATGTGATGTTTTGATGTTTTTCTTTCTAATGGCATGTTTTCAAGCCCAAGTGTGGGTATTCGGAAAATTGGGGCGTGATCTCGAACCCGGGGTCCCGTGACCACGTAATCGATTCCTACGAGTTACATTAGCCCTATGCAATGTGTTGGGGCCTCTCATGGGGCCGTTTGGGGGTGTTTTGGGGTTTCACCCTTTAACGGCATATTTTTAAGCCTAAGTGTGGCCATTCTGAAATTTGGCTAGTGCTCTCGAATCGGAGGTCCTCTGACCACGCAGTCGGTTCCTGAGAGTTAAATTGACCCCATCCCATGAGAGGTGTTGGCATCGCTCATGGGCCCGTTTGGGGGTCTAAAAACATATTTTCAAGCGTAAGTGTAAATATTCTTAAAATCTCGGACAAGGGGTCCCGTTATCATGAAGTCGGTTCCTATGAGTTACATTGGTCCCGTGCAAGGTGTTGGCACCGCTCACGGGGCCGTTTAAGGGGTATTTCAGGGTCTTACCCTCTAAGGACATGTTCTCAAGCCTATATGTAGATGTTATAAAAATTGGGTCGTGCTCTTGGACTCGGGGTCCTGTGACCACGTGATCGATTCCTACGAGTTACATTGGCCTCGTGCAAGGTGTTGGCGTCGCTCACGGGGCCACTTGGGGGGTGTTTTGGAGTTTTTTCCCTTTAATGGCATGTTTTCAACCGTAAGTGCAGATATTCTAAAAATTGGTTCGTGCTCTAAAATTGGGGGTTCTGTGACCACGTGGTCGGTTTCAATGAGTTAAATTAGTCCTGTGCGAGGTGTTGGCATCTCTCACGGGGCCTTTTGAGGGTGTTTCAGGGTTTGTCCCTCAAACGACATGTTTTCAAGCCTTAGTTAAGATTTTTTGAATGTTTTTCCATGCTCTTGAATCGGGGGACCTATGACCACGCGATTGGTTCCTATGAGTTACACTGGTCCCGTGCGAAGTGTTTGCACTACTCACGGGGCCGTTTTGGGGGTGTATCGGGGTTTCTCCCTCTAACGGCATGTTTTCCAGCCTAAGTGTAGATATTCTAAAACTTGGGTAGTGCTCTCGAACCCGGGGTCCCGTGACCATGCGATCGGTTTCTAAGAGTTACTTTGGCCCCTTGCGAGGTGTTGGCACTGCTCATGGGGCCGTTTAGGTGGTGCTTTGGGGGTTTGCCCTCTAACGGCATGGTTTCAAGACTAAGTGTAGTTATTCTAAAAATTTAGCCGTGCTCTCGAACTTGGGGTCCCATGACCACGCGGTCAATTCCTACAAGTCATATTGGCCCCATGCAAGGTGTTGGCGCCACTCACGGGGCCGTTTGGGCGTTATTTCGGGGTTTTATCCTCTAACGGAATGTCGTCGAGCCTAAGGGTAGATATTCTGAAAATTGATCGGTACATACAAACAATGGGTCTCGTGGCCAAGCGATCGGTTCTTATGAGTTATATTGGTCATGTGTGAGGTGTTGGCACCGCTCACGAGGCTGTTTGGGGGGTGTTTCGAGGTTTAACCATCTAACGACATATTTTTAATCCTAACCGTAGATATTTTGAAAATTGGACAGTGCTCTTGAACCAGGCATGCCGTGACAACGCAGTCAGTTCCTACAAGTTATAATGGCCATGTGCAAGGTGATGCCTCCACTCTCAGGGTCGTTTGGGGGGTGTTTCAGGGTTTCTCCCTTTAACGGCATGTTTTCAAGCATAAGTGTAGATATTCTAAAAATTGGGTTATTCTCTTGAACTGGGGATCCCAAGACCACGAGGTTAGTTCCTACGAGTTACATTGGTCCCGTGCGAGATGTTGGCGCCGCTTATTAGGCCATTTGGCAGGTGGTTCGGGGTTTCACCCTCGAACGACATGTTTTCAAGCCTAAGTATAGATATTCTAAAATTAGGTCGTGCTCTAAAACCTGGGGTCCTGTGCCCACACGGTCAGTTCTTACAAGTTACATTTGATCCGTACGAGGTGTTGGCACCGCTCATGGGGCCGTTTAGGTGATGTTTTGGGCTTTCGCCCTCTAATAACATGTTTTCAAGCCTAAGTGTGAGTATTCTGAAAATTGGGTCGTGCTCTCAAACCCGGGGTCCCTTGACCACGCAGTCGATTCTACAAGTTACATTGACACCGTGCAATGTGTTGACACCGCTCATGGGGCCGTTTGGGAGTGTTTCGAGGTTTCTCCCTCTAACATGTTTTCAAGCCTAAGTGTAGATTTTCTAAATATTGGTTTGTTCTCTCGAATTAGGGTTCCCATGACTACGCGATCAATTCTTACGAGTTACATTGGTACTGTGTGAGGTGTTAATGCCACTCATGGGGCCGTTTGGGTGTTGTTTTGGGGTTTCACTCTCTAACGGCATGTTTTCAAGCCTAAGTATAGATATTTTGAAAATTGGGCCGTTTGGGGGGTGTTTCGGGGTTTGGCCCTCCAACGACATGTTTTAAGACCTAAGTGTAGATTTTTTAATATTGGTATGTGCTCTCGAACTAGGGTCCCTTGACTATGTGGTCGGTTCCTACGAGTTACATTGGTCCCATGCGAGGTGTTGGCACCGCTCACGGGTCCATTGGGGGGTGTTTTAAGGTTTTCCCTCTAACGGCTATTTTCAATCCTAAGTGTAGATATTCTGAAAATTGGGTAGTGCTCTTGAACCGATGTTCTTGTGACTATACGATCAGCTCCTATGTGTTACGTTGGTCCCGTGCGAGGTCTTGACGTCGCTCATGGGGCCATTTGACGGGTCTTTCGGGGTTTCTCCCTCTAACGTCATGTTTTCAAGCATAAGTGTAGATATTCTTAAAACTGGGTTATACTCTCAAATCGAGGGTCCTGTGACCACGCGGTCGGTTCCTACGAGTTACATTGGCCCCGTGCGAGGTTGTGGCACCGCTCACGGGTCCATTTAGGTGGTGTTTTGATGTTTCTCCCTCTAACGACATGTTTTTAAGCCTAAGCATGGGTATTCAGAAAATTGGGGTGTGATCTCAAACCCGGAGTCCCGTGACCATGCAGTCGATTCCTACGAGTTACATTAGCCCCATGCAATGTGTTGGGGCCACTCATGGGGCCGTTTGGGGGGTGTTTCGGGGTTTCACCCTCTAATGGCATGTTTTCAAGCCTAAGTGTAGCTATTATGAAAATTGGCTAGTGATCTCGAATCGGAGGTCCTCTAACCACGCAGTCGGTTCCTAAGAGTTAAATTGGCCCCATCCTATGCGAGGTGTTGGCATCGCTCATGGGCCCATTTAGGGGTGTTTCAGGGTTTCGTCCTCTAACAACAGGTTTTCAAGCCTAAGTGTAGATGTTCTTAAAATATCGGAAAAGGGGTCCAGTGATCATGCAGTCGGTTCCTATGAGTTACAATGGTCCCGTGCGAGGTGTTGGTGCCGCTCACGGGGCCGTTTAGGTGGTGTTTCATAGTCTTGACCTCTAACGACATATTCTTAAGCCTATGTGTAGATGTTCTGAAAATTTGGTCATGCTCTTGAACTCGAGGTCTCGTGACCACACGATGGGTTCCTACAAGTTACATTGGCCCCGTGCAAGGTGTTGGTGCCGCTCACGGGGCCATTTGGGGGGTGTTTTGGGGTTTTTGCCCTTTAACGGCATATTTTCAAGCCTAAGTGTAGATATTCTAAAAATTGGTTCGTGCTCTGAAATTGGGGGTTCTGTAACCACGTGGTCAGTTTCAATGAGTTACATTGGTCCCGTGCGAGGTGTTGGCATCCCTCACGGAATGTTTTGAAGCCTTAATTTAGATTTTTTGAATGTTGTTCCGTGCTCTTTCAGCGGAAGACCTGCGACCACGCGGTCGGTTCCTATGAGTTACATTGGTCCTCTGCGAAGTGTTTGCACTACTCACAGGGCCGTTTGGGGGTGTATTAGGGTTTCTCCCTCTAATGGCATATTTTCCACATAAGTGTAGATATTCTTAAAATGTAGCAGTGCTCTCGAACCTGAGGTCCCGTGACCATGCGGTCAGTTTCTACGAGTTACATTGGCCCCGTGCTAGGTGTTGGCACTGCTCACGGGGCCGTTTAGGTGGTGCTTTGGGGTTTCACCCTCTAACGTCATGGTTTCAAGCCAAAGTGTAGATATTCTAAAAATTTGGTCGTGCTCTCGAACTTGGGTTCCCGTGACTACGCAGTCGATTCCTACGAGTGACATTGGCCCCGTGCAAGGTGTTGGCGCCACTCACGGGCCGTTTGGGGGGTGTTTCGGGGTTTTTCCCTCTAACGAAATGTCTTCAAGCCTAAGGGTAGATATTTTAAAAATTGGTCGGTACATTCGAACAAGAGCTTTCTCATGACCACGCGATCAGTTCCTACAAGTTATATTGGTCCCGTGTGAGGTGTTGGTGCCACTCACGGGCGCGTTTGGGGGGTGTTTCTGGGTTTAATCATCTAACGACATGTTTTCAATCCTAAGTGTAGATATTTTGAAACTTGGGCAGTGCCCTTGAACCAGGGGTCCCATGACCACGCAGTCGATTCCAACGAGTTATAATGGCCCCGTGCAAGGTGATGTCACCACTCTCGGGGTGTTTCGGGATTTCTCCCTTTAACAGCATGTTTTCAATCATAAGTGTAGATATTCTAAAAATTGGGTTGTGTTCTTAAATCGGGGATCCTATGACCACGAGGTCAGTTCGTACGAGTTACATTGTTCCCGTGCGAGGTGTTGGCACCGCTCATGGGGTGGTTTTGCAGGTGGTTCGGGGTTTTACCCTCTAATGGCATGTTTTCAAGCCTAAGTTAAGATATTCTGAAAATTGGGTTGTTCTCCCAAATTCGGGGTCCTATGACCACGTGGTTGATTCCTATAAGTTACATTGGCCCAGTGCGAGGTGTTGGCGCTGCTCACAGGGCCATTTGGGGGGTGTTTTGGGGTTTCGCCCTTTAATGACATGTTTTCAAGACTAGGTGTTGGTACTCTAAAAATTAGTCCATGTTCTCAAACCAGGGGTTCCATGACCACGCGGTTAGTTGCAACAAATTATACTGGTCCCATACTAGGTGTTGGCACCGTTCACGAGGCCGTTTGGAGGTGTTTCGATGTTTCGCCTCTAACGGCGTGTTTTCAAGCCAAAGTTTAGATTTTCTGAATATTGGTCTGTGCTCTCGAATTGGTGTTCCCATGACCATGCGATCAGTTCTTAGGAGTTATATTGGTCCCGTGAGTGGTGTTGACGCCACTCATGGGGCCGTTTGGGGGTGTTTCGGGGTTTCACACTCTAACGGCACGTTTTCAAGCCTAAGTATAGATATTCTAAAAATTGGGTCGTGGTCTCAAACCCGGGGTCCTGTGACCACGCGGTTGATTCCTAAGAGTTAATTGGCCCTGTGTGAGGTATTGGCGCTGCTCATGGGACCATTTAGGGGGTGTTCACTACAAGAATTATGGATTTTAGCAAGAAAAAAAATCGTTGCAAAAGGTATGTTTTCATTGCAAAACACCTTTTGCAATGAAATTTTTTCCTTGCAGCATTCCTCGCACTAGCCATCATGCTATAGATCTTTTTCAAGGAAATTTTTTCATCGCCGCTAAAAATATTTTGCAATGAAATTTTTCGTTGAGGAAAATAAGAATTTTCAATGCAAAAAAGTTCTCATGTCTTGATTAAAAGGCTTTTGCAGTGAATATTTCGTTGCAAAAAATACTAATAAATCCTAGCAAAAGATATTTTGAGAGAATTAAAATTCCTTGCTAAATGTTAATTTTACATTGCTAAAAGTCTTTTGTAACACTCTTTTTCGTTGCAAAAAAGTTCTCGTATTTTGACTAAAAATCGTTTACAACGAATATTTCGTTACAAAAGATACTAACAAATCCTTGCAAAAGATATTTTGAGAGAATACAATTCCTTGCCAAATGTTAATTATATATTGCTAAAAGTCTTTTGTAACACTCTTTTTAGTTGCAAAAATATTCTCGTATTTTGACTAAAAATATTTTACAATGAATATTTCATTGCAAAAGATACTAATAAATCATCGCGAAAGATATTTTGAGGGAATTAAAATTCCTTGCCAAATGTCAATTCTTCGTTGCTAATAGTCTTTTGTAACACTCTTTTTCGTTGCAACATTTATTTCATTGCAGAATTATATTAAATAATGAAATAAATAAAAAGAAAATTAAGTAAACACACATAATTAAAAGATGTTATATTATATTCAAAACATAAATGTACTACTGCTCATGTCACAATCAAACTCAAAAGTAAATGATACTTCATAACTGAGAGATGAGTTTAAACTAGTTTTGTCATCACAAAAAAAAGGATAAAATCAACACTTGTCATCATGCAACTTGATTCGAAAGGACAAAAGATCCTTCAGGAACATTTTCCACGAGAACAGTGTCCTTATCTAGCAGTAAGGTGGCCTTCATGGTATCCATCTCTGACACAAGACCTTGGACTAGAATTTTCAAATCTACGATCTCTATTTGTAACTTTTTATTTTCCAAATCAAAAATTTGCCTGCATAGTGATTTCAAAGGTCGAGTACCAAGACACTTCACATATCCCGACCTCTTTCCAAGGACTTTTTGACAGATTGATGCTTCATCATAATCTTTCGAGCTTTTTTGCAATTCAATCATCTCTTTCTACAAAGAAAAAGAAAATAATATGTTACACTATCGATTTGAATATTTTTTAAACTTTATTTAAGAAATCCAACATATTGTGACACACAAATCACTAATCCAACAACTATAGATACAAGTAAATCATCAATGCATTACTTCCACCGATTTCACTTTATTTTTAAAAAAAATTGATAGAGTTTCCTTTATTTATTCATGAAATCTAGCCTGTTGTGACACAAATCAATAATCCAACAAATCTCGCCCACCCATTCGAATAAAAATCAATCAAGCCCGAACGGTTTGGGAATAATGATTTATGTTTAAGCATGTAAAACTATTTTCTTTTATATACTTACATAGTCATACTCTGCTTCTTTACTAATCCACCCATTCCCCTTCGTCGAATGAGTATCATAAAATACTTCAGTTTTTCCTTTCGACATCTCATATGCATTGCCTGCCTATTAACAGACGAAAATAAAATACATAAGTTCATGTATCCACATAAATTAAAATTTAACAACCTATAAGTTCTATTTAGTAATGATATCGTTGCAAACATTTTAGGGATTTCTTCTATTATTTATTACTGATAAATAAATTGTGACAACCCATAGAAGGATTAAATAAATAAAAGATTAACGACGACTCTGCTAAGTAGGAATAAAAAAGGGTGCAGGTGGTATCATGCCTTCTTGGGAGAGCTTTATGCAAGGAAGAAGGGAATAACTTATGATGTATACAATCTTATTCTTTTGACTTTATCTGAAGAAGATACTTATAATATATTCTTTGTTATATAACTGATTTCAGGAATAAATACAAGTGTAGGAAGTTACTAGGCTTGTTTTGGTTTTGAGGGTTTGTTTTCATAAGTTTTGGTTTTGAGGGTATAAATCTCACAAGAGGCTTGTTTTCAAAATGATTTGGAAAAATTATATCACTCCAGAATCTAATAGGTGTATTCACGATTTAGGTATGCTTCGTACACATGGCATGCCACGTGCCTAATAGACAGCTCTTATACATATTACATTATGAATAATGATGTTTACACCATATTTACTTTTGACTAAGGTAAAGTACCAATTTTATTTAGACTTTCTCCACTTCATAAAGCCACAAATATCTATTATCATTAGATGAAATATATCGAATCTTTAGTCATTGTGTTTACTCGCGAGCGATAAAAATTTAAACAGGGACTAAATGTTCGTTAACGAAAAAACACGTGGAGTAAATGTTTATGAACGAAAAAACACGGAGCAAATGTTGGATTAAAAAATACTAACCTCATTACCAGCTTCGTCTACTATAAATGTCAAATTCTTGGCTTGCTGAACGTTTTCTAGAAGTGGAAATGGAGAATAATTTTTTGAAAATGGTTGCCCCCCTCTACCATATGTACCACATAAGGTCCTAGAACTGGAAAAGTAACTAATACATCAATGTGAAAGACTAATTGGTCACTTTCATTTCGCATCAAAACAATTAATAAGCATCATTTTATACAAATCTTACCGGGTTTGAATAGAAATCTGCAACTTATGTTCTCACTGAATTCATGTAAATCATGTTTTACAGTAGAAAATACACCAAATGGTTGGAGATGCTCTAAGCTTTGCAAAATTAGAGATTGTGTATATCAAGGTAGATCAGGAGAAAACTCTAGACAATAATGATGCGTAAACAAAATTCCAACAAAATGGTACTTTCAAGTTAGCGGTTGGCCTATTAATATCCTCTGCAGCTGTTCTACACAAAATCTCATCTCGTCCACCACTTCGACCAATCAAAATTTTGGACCCTACAGGTTGCTACATTTACAAACCACCAATCACCCTACACGTGGATAGATTATTCTAGACAATTCTACTAGTTGGAACTTGGAAACATTTGAAAATTCTCGAAACCGGTAGAAGCATGCGACCTATTGCGTGTGGGTGTATATATATATACATATAAATGAGCTAAATTGTGTTGATTGAAATATCAAATTTAACGAAACAAGTGGTCGTATAAGATATTTGAGTGTCGGTGCTGGGTTAGTGGGTAGATTTTGCGTCGATAATTAAACATTCAAATTTGCAGAGTCGTTTGGAGTGATAGTCTGCCTGTAAGTAAGGAAAACACTAAAAATGTGACTTTTTTTTATTGTTAATCAGATACACGTTTATATAGTGATGTAGTTCTTCCATATGATTTGTAAAATTAATTGGTTTGGTAAGGTTCTGTTAGAGCATTGGAGGAGTACTTACTGAGGTTGATTCGGATGTATATATTAGAGTTCTCACTAAAATAAAAAAATAAAACAATACACAATAAAAACATAAGACTTCTCCACCAGCGACCCTTACGCGATGAACTTCTGTTTCATCGCCGCCGACACGCTCCAAAAAATCATCATGCTTATCGCATTAGGCATTTGGTGTAAAGTAAGCAAAAGGGGTAGCTTAGAATGGACCATCTCACTCTTCTCACCATCCACCCTCCCAAACACTCTCGTAATGGGTATTCCATAGTTTCAATCCATGTTGATTCGGATATTGTGTCGTTAGATAGAAGATAAGTTTTGGAAACTAAAACTGAGATTAAAGAAGATGGTAAGATTCATGTTACTGTGAGAAGATGAAATGCTTCGAGGTCAGATATATTAAACTAAAAAATTCTTGTACAGTATCGTCCAACTTCAAATTATAAATGAAATGTTTATTGTCTAGACAAGAATGACACGTTAAAAAACTCTTTCTTATTTTGTAATATAATATCCATTAGTTGTGATTGGTTGACGCAAGATGTTTGTGAGCAACTCGTTTTCCATCCGAACCGATCACACTTGATCTGTCAAGTCTCAAAATGACACGTTGAACAACTCTATGACTTCACGCAAGATTACAACAATTGAAACATAAAACCCCTCATGCAATGTTTATTGTAATTTGGTTTGATATTAAAATCATTTGAGGATATTATGCTGCCAAAAAAACTCTTTTTTGGTAGTATCAATTGAAAACTCAGATGCAAATCGTTTCAAACAAAATGGATTTGCAAAATCATTTCACCAAAGGCTTCAACCTTCAAAACTCACAAACTAAATGGATCTGTAATATCTAAAACCCCTAAAACCTTATTTGAATCCCTCAAAATCCTCACATAAAAAACTTTAATAGAATCACAATGGTTCTAACTATTGGATATCATTTAACAGTTGGGTATTAGTCAATATAAAGGCTACTATCAGTAAACTACACAAAATTTGCATTAAATATCAGTGTTGGTTTAAACATATTATGATAATAGTTGATATCAATCATTATAACATTAGGTGATGGATAGTAATGGATGAAAGAAAACCTATTTTTCAAGCTCTATGTGGTCATAACATTGGTTTCCCCAACAACAATTAGCATTAGAAGTGTATCACCATGTGAATGAAGCAGGCCCTGTTTTAGAAAAGCAAATAAATTTAATCAGTTTCCATGAAGATCAATAAAGAACATATCAAGCGTCAACATCATAACATTTCCTAAGTTAATGAGTCGATTGAGATTGGACTTACTTTTCTTACATCTTCCCCCTTGACGTAATTTCTTCCACGAAAACATATGTACTTTCTCAAAAAGGAAAAAGCTACTTCCATTATAAATAATCAACACCTTCTAAAAAAACTAATTGATTTAAGAAATTTGAAGAGTCACAAAATTGTTGATATAAAGAATTCCTAACAGTTGGTAACAACTTACATTCAATGATAGTATCAGAGGTCTTTACAATTGTGACTAACAAGATCCAAATTGGATTATCATCCTAAGGCTTTAAGATATTTGAATCACTATAATAATCAATATAAGTTACTCATTACAAACTCCAAATAATTTGTTCATTATTCATAAATAAGGAACGTTGCAATAATATTAAAGGTTTGACTAAGTTCAGCAAAAATTATTAATATTCAAATGAAGGATTACGAACATAGGCATGTAAAGAGGATATGTGATATAATAATCAAAATATATCTTTTAACATAGTTATGTATTGTGTAGGAGCAAGAACAAATACGTAAAGAGACAATTTAATTTTAAAGAGAACTTAATTCAATATTCCATTCTTCTACTATTAGAACTCAATGTGTGGCTCAACAACGGTAATAACTATGATTGTTTCAATACAAACAGGTAATAATAGAAAATAATAATAATAATAATAATTATTATTATAATAAAAATACCTAAAATTGATTATCGCAAAATGTTTAAGAAGGGATTTTCACAACAATTGTCGAATTTTACTTTGTGGGTACCATTTGAGTCTACACCACAAGGATAAATGCAGATATGTTACTGTTTAGCGAGAACTAATGGAAGTTTGGGTGTAACTTGAACAAAATGGGTTGAAAATTTCATTCAAACATTTTGTCAAACAGTTAGAGCACAGAGTTTGAAAATGTCTATAGTGACTACGCTTGTATGATGTTATTGCGAAAACTTTCAACAAACAATATAAATTGAAGAACATGTGCATGTGTATACAAGAGTAAGAATGTAAATAATTTGAATTTTTAACAAGAAACAACAAAGAATAACCAAAACTACCATAAACACGAATCCTAGGTTTTGACACCTAAATCAAACCCAAATTGAATGTAACAGTTGGAAGTTCAGATGAAATCTCTTAATTTAAACAACTAATAATCAGACAAAAAAAGAAATCTCATATTATAAACACCTAATAATCAAACAAAAGCTAAAATTGCATATTCTAAAAACCAGTTAATCCACAGGAAGAAAAAAAGACCGAGGTTTGTCTGAGGAAGAAGGTGATCGGAGTTTCCTGAGGAAGAAGATGACCGGGGTTGGGGTAGGTTCGGGGTGGCTAATGGGAGAATAAAAGATGCTGGATAGTGGAGGTTGACTGGAAAATAAACTCCAACCAAGGTGACTACCGGCGTGGGAGGGATGGAGAGAGAAGTGGGAATGAAAAATGAGGGTTTTGTGTGTGCTTTTGATTTTTAGTGTGTGTGCACATTTAGAGAGAGGGAAATTTGGGATTTATTCTCTTTTTTGGTTAAATGTATGGGTTATAATTTGCAGGGAAAATTAATAAAACGTTGCAGTACATATTTCGAATACTAAATAAAAATGAGGGAAATTTTACCACCAAGTTTTAAGCAAGGATTCTAAAATTTCCTTGCTAAAAGTTACATTTTGCAAGTAAATATTTCCTTACAAAATATTTATAACAAGATTATACCTTTAGCAACTATTTTTTTCATTTTCCTTGCTAATAATACACTTTTATGAACGAAAGTTACTTCCTTGATAAAAAATTCATTGCTAAAACCAAATTTTCTTGTAGTGGCTTCTAGGTTTCGCCCTCTATAGAAATGTTTTCAAGCCTAAGTGTAGACATTATAAAAATTGGTTATGCTCTCGAATCGGGGGTTCCGTGACCATGCGGCTAGTTCCTACGAGTTACATTAGTCCCGTACATGGTGTTGGCTCCCCTCATGGGGCCGTTTGGGGGTGTTTCGAGTTTCGCACTCTAACGGTATATTTTCCAGCCTAAGTGTAGATTTTATGAATATTGGTTCGTGCTCTCAAACCGGGGTCCCCGTGACCGCATGATCGGTTCCTACGAGTTACATTATTCTCGTGTGACGTGTTGACGCCGCTCATGGGGCCGTTTAGGTGGTGCTTCGAGGTTTCACCCTCTAACGGCATGTTTTCAAGCTTGAGTATAGATATTCTAAAAATTGGATCGTGCTCTCAAACACGGGGTCCTGTGACCACGCAGTTGATTCCAATGAGTTACATGGGTCCCATGTGAGGTGTTGGCACAACTCACGGGGCCATTTGGGGGGTGTTTCAGGGTTTCGCCCTCCAACGACATGTTTCTTGGCCTAAGCATAGATTTTCTGATTATTGGTCTGTGATCTCGAACTAGGGGTCCCGTGACAGCACGATCATTTCCTACGAGTTACATTGGTCCCATGCGAGGTGTTGGCACCGCTCACAGGGCTGTTTGGGGGATGTTTTGTGGTTTTTTCCTCTAACGGCATATTTCCAAGCCTAAGTGTAGATATTCTAAAAATTGGTACTGCTCTCGAATCGAGGATCTCGTGAGTGGGCCGTCGATTCCTACGAGTTACATTGGTCCCGTACGAGGTGTTGACACCGCTCAAGGGGGCATTTGAGGGGTGTTTTGGGGTTTCTCCCTCTAACGGAATGTTTTCAAGCATAAGTCTAGATATTCTAAAAATTGGGCAGTGCTTGGAATCAGGGGCCCTGTGATCATGCGGTCGGTTCCTACGACATACATTGGCCCCGTGCGAGGTGTTGGCACCATTCATGGGCTATTTAGGTGGTGTTTTGGGCCCTCTAATGACATGTTTTCAAGCCTAAGTGTGGGTATTCTAAAAATTGGGTCGTGCTCTCGAACTGGGGTCCCGTGACCATGAAGTCAATTGCTACGAGTTACATTGGCCCCGTGTAATGTGTTGGCACCACTCATGAGGTTGTTCGTGGGGTGTTTCGGGGTTTTTCCCTCTAACGGCATGTTTTCAAGCCTAAGTGTAGCTATTCTGAAAATTGGCCAGTGCTCTCAAATCAGGGGTCCATTGACCACGCAGTCAGTTCCTATGAGTTAAATTGGCCCCATCCCATGCGAGGTGTTATCATCGCTCACGGGGTCATTTGCTGGTGTTTCAGGGTTCTCCCTCTAATAACATATTTTCAAGCCTAAGTGTAAAAATTCTTAAAATATCAGACCAGGGGTCCCATGAACACGCAGTCGGTTTCTATGAGTTACATTGGTCTCGTATGAGGTGTTGACACTGCTCACGGGTCGTTTAAGGGGTGTTCTAACAATATGTTTTCAAGCCTATGTGTAGAAGTTCTGAATATTGGGTCTTACTCAGGAACTCGGGGTCCCGTGACCACGCGGTCAATTCTTACGAGTTACATTGGCCCAGTGCAAGGTGTAGGCACTGCTCAAGGGGCAATTTGGGGGGTGTTTCGAGGTTTTTTCCCTCAAACGTCATGTTTTCAAGAGTAAGTGTAGATATTCCAAAAATTGTTTTGTGATCTGAAATTGGGAGTTATGCGACCACGCGGTCAGTTTCAATGAGCTGTATTGTTGGAGATTAACTCCACGATTTACAAGGTAGTTCAATTGTTCGATCTTTTTATTTCCATACCTATAAATAGGAGTATCCTATATATGACTCTCACTAGTAAAAGAGTAATGTGTGCAGTCCAATTGCAATCTCTCCAACTCTTGTTGCCTGTGAATATCACCGTGTGTCAGTTTTCCTGAGAAAAATATACAAGGGTGTAACTATGAGTCCTATGGTTAAGGTATAAGGGTATATTAGTTTGATTTAGGTTTTAAGAATGGAAAGGATTTTGAGTCAGTGTGTGCGAAACCTAAATTACTCAATTAATTTTAAAATTTAAATAAATACCAAGCCCTAAATGACAATACCTTTCAATGATTGAATTTATTTTGATCCCTAAGTAACCACATTCAGTCAATACTAATAATACTCAATTAATTTCAAACTATAAATAAATTTCAAGACCTAAATGATAATACCCTTAAATAATGCAATTTATTTTAATCCATAAGTAACCACATTCAGTCAACACTAAAAATGACAATACCCTTAAATAGTGCAATTAATTTCAAACTCTAAATACCAATTCCCAATCAATGTTAACAATACCTAATAAATTTCAATCCCTAAGTATAACATACCCAATCAAAATATGAAATTATAAAACATGCCTTTTACTTCAAAAAAAAGTATAGACATACGCACATACATACACACACATATACATAGACATACACACATATGTATACATGTACACACACATACACATACATATACACACGTACACAGAAATCCACACACATTCATACACACGTAGACACACATGTACACACATATACAGATAAATACACACACATTCACACTTACACATACATATACATTAAGGTTTAAATCAGAAATACAAAAAATAGGGTTTACCCATGATATTGAGAGGGCGATTTAGGAGGAAATTAGGGTTTGAGAGAGAGAATGCAAATCGTTGAAATCGCACAGAGAAAGAAAGAGAGATTGACGAGGGAAGAAATGAAATGGAGGAAAATGATTTTAGTATAAGGACGCTGGTCACATCCTAGAGTCGTGACCCATTACCATGACCCTTAAATTTTTCCCCATCAGCATTTAGGCAATCATGTGGTCACGGCCCTCAGCTGTGACCCACATTCATAAACAAAATGGGATCATCACGACCCCAAGCCGTGACCTAGTGGGTGATAATTATGGCCTTGGTAACGGCCCTTGTCCGTGACCCTATCATGAGCAAACTTGGAGGGAACTTTGGCGCGAATTTGGTGGCATGATGGTCACGAACTGCTCATGGCCTAAGTCCATGACCCATACTGGTCAGAGATTTGGTTCGTGACCACTTCGAAGAGAATCCATAGCCACACTGGGTCATGGATATGGCCACGCCAAATTTTATGTGGTCACGACATTGGGCCATGACTAGCTAGTCAAGGCTTTGGGCCGTGATCTCCAGGTGTGACCATTCGCAGGATTTGTTGTACTGGCACTATAATTTGACTTAATCAAATTTACTTAATCATGCTAGTAAATTTACAGATAAGTATTAATCATATTCTCAAAAATTAATATTTATAAATTTCACATTATTTTTCGATTTCAATTAAATTACGTCACACATGTAATTTAACCATTAAAATAAATTATTCAAAATTACGGGGTATTACATACTTCCCCCTTTACAAAGGAATTTTGTCCTCCAAATTTGAATATGTCTGGTACTAAAATCTTTTGATTCTTCCTTGCACATCATCCCAAAGTTGAAAGCATTATGTCATTCCCGCTACATGTCCACTAATGGTACTCTTCATCCTGACAGTCTATACAGTGTCGTTCAAACTAGTGACCAGTCCTCTCTAGTCATGTTACTATAATATTCCATTATTTTACTTACCATTTCACCTATGTCACCCAATTTTCTAGTCCCACTTCTAATTTAACCATACACATACATTCAACACCTATGTTTCCACGTCATCTCATCGCGGACGATACTAAAAAATGCAACCGACTAGGGGAGCCATACACCCTATATCCAGTGCATATCTACACAAATTATACCAAACTCAACATGTTTATCTCAAACAAGGCCTTACATACTTGGCATAATTATACAGTAAGGGTATACTCGATTACCCTACTAATTGTAGCTTAAGCATCTCGAGACTGTCCCGCCAATCCACTAGTGTTGCAAACATTCCATAGTGCTTCCTACACAGTACTACCCGACTCCACTGGCCTTAAATCATCAAATAACTATCAACTCATTGTTTATCCACATACACGTTCATTAACTAAAGGACTAAACCATGCCCTTATTACTCCGCATATCCCAACTCTCAACTCTCACTAAGGTTCATGCGTGAGACATCCCACAAGAAAATTCCAAACAAGGAACCCCCTGATACACTACTACCTAGCATTATTGATCATCGAGATCCGTAGGCCCAAAGCACACAAACAGGATACCCAAAATCATATTCACCAACATATAAGTCTAATCTTATCCACCCAGTCACTTAAGGCATCATATATATGACACTCTCACTATCACTAAGTCATCAACACTAAATCAATAACGAGCTAAATCTCTCCGCTCGACAGCAACCCCACTACACCCTAAATCACATTAGTAAAAGTACCTACACATTGGGATAAAATATAACAAGAAAATATACTCACCGGAGTCTCTTTTATAATATAATCTATATACAGGCTCGACCCTCTTTCAGGTGATACCTTGCCAAAATAATGCATCTTACCATGGAACATCGAATATCATAGTCTTACTATAACAGTCCACTATCGATCAAACCCCCGCTAAGCAGTCACTAGTTAGGTTAATAATACTCTCTACTATTATAAATCTCAAAAGGAGCAAAACTTAGACATCATATAAACATCCTCTTAGGGTCCACACCCGCTCCCCTATAGGCAACACCAAAGAGCCCTTCTACCCAACGATAAAATATATTTTAATAATAAGGATGATACTTCCAACACACCCACTAAACTCGACTCACAGGCTAATTTTAGTGTTAATAATCATGTATTATGACGCACCCATGTCACCCAAAACTTACCACACACTCATAAGGATAAAACAAAATTTTACCTCCAGTCGTTAACTGCTTTGCCCGATCGACGAGTTCCTGAACGTTATTCTCGGGTCGGAACTGACCTAAGAGTTATTGCAATGGTTGTACTTCAAGAATTCGATCCTGAAGTTTCCCCATTCCTTAGTTTGGGCAATCCCTCCTCTTGTGGCCTGTCTCTCCATAACTGAAACAACTGCCAGAAAAACCTTCCTGCCGCCCTACTAGCCTCCCTCACTAGGATACGGATGATACTACTATGAATAAGGACCCTATCGTCCTTATCTATACCCATCGCCCTCAGGTTTAAAACCTCCTAATATAGATCTTTTAGCTGGATCTCCCTATCGGGAATCCCTCTCCTACTGCCGTTATGCCCCACTTGCACCATTCCCACTAACCTTCCCAGTCTGACTGGTCGCACTTACTCTCTTTCTCCCCTTTATGTGGAAGTGTTTATCCTAACAATTAAGTAGAGAGACATTGACGACCTCTGTGTATGTCTTCAACACCGAATTACCCAACAAGTGTTGTCGGATTCCTCAGGTAAGTCCATCCATGAACTTTCACATCTTTTTTGCTTTAGTGTTCACCTCGTCCTTCATAAAATTATCTAAACGAGTGAATTCCTCCCCATATTTATCTACAATCTGGTCTCCTAGAGAGACACCTATAAATTCTACCGCATCTCTATCTGAATAGCGAACAAAAAGTACTAGAGGTTAAACCGATCCTAGAACACATTGATAGTCATAGCATCCCTCTCTCCTGTTGTGGTCACTGATTCCCACCACAGTAGAGTCAGTCCCACTAGCTTGAATGTCACCAAAATCAGCTTCTGAGTGTCACCTCATGCAACCATACGAAGGTGGCTCTACATGTCTTTCCTTCATTAATTGGCCATCACTAAATCTGAGCTACTCTGAAATTTCGATGGATGGCCCTTCTAAAATGCCTTCCTCGCTCTTTGCCAGTCGGATGGCCCCGAGTGGTCCTGAATGACCGGTACCACGGGAGGCTGTGGTTGAATCTGTGAAATATGTTATGCCATTGCCGTCATCGCTACATTAAGTGCCTGTGCCACAATGTCAGCCACCCTTCAACTGTAATGTGCCCTTGAGGGTCTTCCTCCATGCGTTCCTCTCGTCTGATGGGTTCTCTTTGACGAAATCAAAAATGAGTCTGAAGTTTGTATAAGCTCAAAGTCAAATAAAAATGACCAAATAGAAGAACATAAATATGTGTACATAAGGAGGAATGCAGCAATCCTACAATAAGTCTATATATTAAAGAACACTATGATGAAACGTAAAAAGCCGTACAGAACCTAAAGATGATAGAACATGATGTTCTGATACCATCTCTAACACCTTGCCTGTTAAAATAACGGGTGGCCAACCCTCAACCAAAATAAAATGTTGATCTCATATGGCTCATTCTTAGCATCACTTTAGAAATATGATTAATTACTAACCACCTAATTAGTTTAACAAGCGGTGTCAATTTTTATCTCTCATTAACATACAACAAGATTAACTAATTCACAAAATCCCATACACAGTAACCAATATAAATGAAATCACCATATAGTTTAAACCTCACATAATTAAATAATGTCCCGGAATAAACCATCGGGAAATATCCAATACAGTCAATCTAACTGTCTAAGAAAATTTGAAACAACAAGTCTGAATAAAAGGGGAAACATGCCCAAGAATACTAGAATAAAGAACCTAATCAAGAATATCAAGAATAGAATTGGCTACATGAGAATCCTATAAGCTTCCACATCAGCTGTAGCTATGTGTACATAGAAAGAACAATCATCCTTGGCATTCTAGTGGTTGGATACCTAATAGTTTTAAAAATTGTTTTGATGCGGGTCAGAGCCCAAAACATTTTAAAAATATTTGCATGTAATTAAGATGCAGTAAATAAATATGGAGTTAAACTTTTCATATTTAAGCCCGTGTCGCACTCTCATGAGATTACCCCTTACCTCTCAACTATTGTGCATAGCTACCGCATACATCTTAGCCCACCTAGTTGCATTACCCCGTTTAACTAGTCTTATTACAAATCTCACTAGCACACTACCCTTACTCGAGTAATGTCTAACTTTCATTTCTTAATTAGTTATATCTCTCATTATCTCTTTAAATCATTAATCAATCCATAACCTTACTCCAGTTATTTAGCCACGTTGGTCATCAAGGCATTAAGCAAGTATCTAATTTACTACACTATTATATATGTTTATAAGAAATATCACGCAAATATATATATATATATATATATATATATATATATATATATATATATATATATATATAGTATATGCAAATGCATTCACAAATGTCCTCCACATTCTAAACGCGAGCTCATTGTTATGTTATCATGATCCGGTAATGTCCACCACATTCTGGGCAACCGAGCCGAAATCTAATCACCGGACCCGATAAAATCACAAATGACCATTAGTGATGGTCATGACCTTAAGTCCGTGGTCATAAGCACACCATATTATTCCATGGTACTCCAACCATACATCACACGGGCATGCATAACACCAATGATACTTGGAAATGGTACTAACTCTGCTCGGTATCGCCAAAGTGACCTCCCATGGCATGCAACCTTCCTTATAGCATATTTTCTAGGACAGGTATGTTTCATACAAATATCATATACACAAATATTACATATATTCATATATATACTGTCTATATACCCGTATATATAAATTACATCACAAACTCCAGCTAACCCGTCCCTATCACTCAAAGCACTAGCCTAAAAATTCTGAGTCTATCTCACGTTAATTAATTAAATTCTCATCCATTAATTAAATATATTAGTGTGACCCCACTATAAAGCCTGGACTTACCCATCCATCCCGTCATATAAATCGTTCAATTTTGTCAAGTAAAATCACTTCGATTAAACACTCGGACATACCCAACCAGCCCGTACATTTATTTCCAAATTCATCCCATTAATTCCTTATCTAAAATTTCTTGTCAATCATATCTCTCAGTATTTCTAATTCACATTAATTACTATCCCAACCCTAGGTAATATAAACTCTTTTAAATCACTCTAAATAACCCAATCTTGGGCATACCAAAAGATCGAAGCCTCAAACAATCACACACAAATTTCCCATGATTTCATCTTCCATCGATCGATTGACAGAAACAATCGATCGATCGACACCTGTCCATATTTTTCTCCTTCATTTTTCTTCCATAATTAACCATTAAACCACCATAGAATTTACACAACTCCCAAGTAAATTAAACCACACAAATATAAACCATTGTAGACAGATTCTAAATATAAATCTCATCTAAGTATCAACGATTATCAAGTGTCATCAATTGAGTTTATTAATTGGGTCCATAACAAGAATATTCCATCATCATCCTAGATTTGATTTCACAATCCCCAATTAAATAGATTCATCTTCTAAATCTCGATTATAAATCTAATTCCAGCAAGATCAAATAGTTTTATATCATCAATTAATTAGTTAAAATATGCATAATATCAATTTCATAAAAAAAAATCCATTTACATGTGAGAACCCTTCCTAAAAATTATTTGTTCTACATCTACCATGATATGCAATACGATGATAATTTGAAAATATCTAGACTTATTCTTAAAAACTTGGTGTTAGAGGGGGAAACCCCGAATAGCCCCCAAACGGCCCCACAAGAGACGCGAACACCTTACATGGGTCCAATGTAACTCACAGGAACTGACCTCATAGTCACGGGACCCCCAGTTTTAGAATACGACGATAATTTGAAAATATTTTCACTTAGGCTTAAAAACATGCCGTTAGAGGGCGAAAACCCAAAACATCCCCCAAATGGCCCCGTGAGAGGCAAGAACAACTTACATAAGACCAATGTAACTCGTTGGAATTGGATGCGTTGCCACGGGACCCAGTTTGAGAAAACGACGATAATTTGAAAATATTTAGACTTAGGCTTAAAAGCATACCGTGAGACAGCGAATACCCAAAACACCCACTAAATAGCCCCGTGAGAGGCACCAACACCTTGCACGGGACCAATGTAGCTCATAAGAACTGATCGCGTGGTCATGAGACCCCAGTTTTAAAATATGACGATCATTTGAAAATATCTACACTTGGGCTTAAAAACTTGGCATTAGAGGGATAAAACCCGAAACACTCCCCCAAACGACCCGTGAGTGGAGCGAACACCGCGCACGGGACCAATGCGACTCACAGGAACAGATCACGTGGTCACGGGACTCCCGATTTGAGAATGCGATGATATATTGAAAATATCTTAACATAGTCTTAAAAACATGCGGTTAAAGGGCTAAATGCAAAACACCCCCCCCCCCCAACGGTCCCGTTAGAGGCGCAAACATCTCGCACAGGACCAATGTAACTCACAGGAACTACTGCGTGCTCACAGGACGTTCATTTTTAGATAACGATGATAATTTGAAAATATCTAGATTTTGGCTTAAAAATGCCTTTAGAGGGGGAAACCCCAAAATAGCTCCCAAATGATCCTGTGAGAGGTGCGAACACCTCACACGGGACCAATGTAACTCGTAGGAACTGACCGCGTGGTAATGGGACCCCCAATTTTAGAATACGATGATAATTTGAAAATATCCAGACTTATGCTTAAAAACTTGGTGTTAGAGGGGGAAACCCCAAAAAAGCCCCCAAACGGCCCACAAGAGGCGCGAATACCTTACACGGGACCAATGTAACTCGTGGGAACTGACCACATGGTCATGGGACCCCCAGTTTGAGAATTTGACAATAATTAGAAAATATCTACACAGCCTTAAAAACTTCACATTAGAGGGAGAAAACCCAAAAACACAACCAAACGGCCACATAAGACGAACGAACACCTCGAACGAGATCAATATAACTCGTAGGAACTGACCTCTTGGTCATGGGACTATCGGTTTGAGAATACGACGATAATTTGAAAAATATCTAGACTTCATCTTAAAAGCATGTCGTTTGAGGGGAAACCCCAAAATAACCCGCAGACAAACCCGTGAGAGGCGCAAACACCTCGCACGTGATAAATGTAATGAAAAATGATGTTTTCCAAGCACATTTCAAGTAATTATAGTAAAACCTGACCTGTTGACCCCTTGAGTTTTTCGGCGATACAAACGTACTTAAATAATTGTCATTTGGTAAGACCATAATGACAACACAATTTTTGTTTTTCTTCTACGCGAATACGATATTGGGATTTTTTCCCAGAACGCAATTGGTTTTTAAGATCTCACAGGTACTAACTGCGTTGTCACTGACCCCCATCATGAGAATACAACGATAATTTGAAATATCCACACTTAGGCTTGAAAACTTGGCGTTGGAGGTAGAAACCCCAAAACAGCCCCCAAATGGCCCCGTGAGAGGCACGAACACCTCGCACGAGACCAATTTAACTCATAGGAACTGACCGCGTGGTCACAGCACCGCCAGTTTGAGAATACTATAATAATTTGAAAATACCTACACTTGGGCTTAAAATTTAGGCGTTAGAGGACGAAAACCCAAAACACTCCAAAAACGGCACCGTGAGCAGTGCGAACGCCTCACACGGGATCAATGTAACTCGCAAGAACTAACCTCGTGGTAAAGAGACTATTGGTTTTAGTATACGTTAATAATTTGAAAATATCTACACTTAGGCTTAAAAACATGATGTTTGAATGCGAAAACCCAAAACATCTCCCAAACGGCCCCGTGAGAGATGCAAACACCTCTCACGGGACCAATGTGACTCACAAGAACTGACCACAAGTTCAGGAGACCCCTGATTTGAGAATATGATAATAATTTGAAAATATCTATACTTAGGCTTAAAACATGTCGTTAGAGGGAAAAAACCCAAAAACACCCAAATGGCCCCATGAGAGACGCGAATACCTCGCACGGGACTAAAGTAACTCGTAGGAACTGACTGCATGGTCATGGGACCCCCGGTTTATAATATGACTATAATTTGAAAATACTACACTTAGGCTTAAAAACTTGGCGTTGGATGGTGAAACCCAAAACACCACCCAAAACGGCCCCTTGAGAGGTGTGAACACCTCGCACGGGACCAATATAACTCGTAGGAACTCACCATGTGGTCATGGGACTCCCGGTTTGAGAATATGACAATAATTTTAAAATATCTAGACTTAGGCTTAAAAACATGTTGTTAGAAAACGAAACCCAAAACACCCCCCAAACTACCCCGTGAAAGGCGCCAACAACTCGTACGAGACCAATGTAACTCATTAGAACTGGCCGCATGGTAACGGAACCGCCAGTTTGAGAATATGATGGTAATTTGAAATTATCTAGACTTATGCTTAAAAACTTGGCGTTAGAGGGGGAAACCTCGAACAGCCCCCAAACGGCCCCACAAGAGGCGCGAACACCTTACAGGGGACCAATGTAACTCATAGGAACTGGCCTCGTGATCACGGAACCCCCAGTCTCAGAATGCAATGATAATTCAAAAATAGCTTCATTTAGGCTTAAAAATATGCCGTTAGAGGGCAAAAAAATCAAAACTCCCCTCAAACGGCCCCGTGACTGGCGAGAACAACTTACACAGGACCAATGCAACTCGTTGGAATTGGTTGCATGGCCACATAACCCAGTTTGAGAATACGAAGATAATTTTAAAATATCTAGAATTAGGCTTAAAACATACCGTTAGAGGGGCAAACCTCGAAACGACACCAAACGGCCCCGGGAGAGGTGCGAACACCACGTATGGGACCATTGGAACTCGTAAGAACTGACCACGTGGTCACGGGGACCCTAGTTTGAGAATAAGATGATAATTTAAAACTATCTAGACTTTGGCTTGAAAACTTAGCGCTAGAGGGGGAAATAATGAAATAGCTCCAAAACGGCCCCGCGAGAGGCGTGAACACCTCGCATGGGGCTAATGTAACTCGCAGGAACTAACCACGTGGTCATGGGACACTTGATTTAAGAATATGATGATAATTTGAAATATCTACACTTAGTCTTAAAAACTTGGCATTAGAGGGCGAATACCCAAAACACCTCCCAAACGTCCCCATGAGAGCCGTGAACACCTCATACGGATACTAATGCAACTCGCAAGAACTGACTGCGTGGTCATGGGATTCTCGATTTGAGAATATGACGATAATTTGAAAATATTCAGAATTAGGCTTAAAAACATTCCGTTAGAGGGAGAAAACCCAAAACACCTCCCAAACGGCCCCGTGAGAGGTGCGAACACCTTGCACAATACCAATGTAACTCGTAGGAACTGATTCCGTGGTCACGAGACTCCCCATTTGAGAATAAAACAATAATTTAAAAATATCTACACTTTAGCTTAAAAACTAGGTGTTAGAGGGAGAAATCCCAAAACATCCCCCCAAAAAGCCCCCTTGAGATGCGCGAACACCTCGCACGCGACCAATATAACTCGTAGGAATTGATCATGTGATCACGGGACCCTTATTTTGAGAATAAGACGTTAATTTGAAAATATCTACACTTCTGCTTAAAAATATGTCGTTAGAGGGTGAAAATAAAAAAAAAACACCCTCCTAACAACCCCGTGAAAGGCGCGAACACCTCGCACGGGACCAATGTAACTCACTGGAACTGATTACGCAGTCACAGGACTCCCGATTTGTGAATACAACGATAATTTAAAAATCTCTACACTTAGGCCTAAAAACATACCGTTAGAGGAGGAAAACCACAAAGACACCCCCCAAACGGCCCCCTGAGAGGTGCGAACACCTCGCACGGACAAATATAACTCACAGGAACTGATCGCGTGGTCACAGGACCCCATGTTAGATAATATGATGATAATTTGAAAATCTCTACACTTAGGCTTAAAAACATGCCGTTAGAGGGTGAAAACCCAAAACACCCCCCAAATGGCCCAGTGAGAGGTGCGAACACCTTGCACGGAACCAATGTAACTCATAGGAATAGACCTCATGGCGATGTCATTTAAAAATATCTACACTTAGGCTTAAAAACATGGCGTTACAGGGGAGTACCCCAAAACAGCACCCAAACGGCCATGTGAGAGGCTCGAGCACCTCGAACGGGACCAATGTAACTCACAAGAATAGACCACGTGGTAACGGGACCCCCGATTTGAGAATAAGATGATGATTTGAAAATATCTACACTTAGGCTTAAAAACATGCCATTAGAGGGAAACATCCAAAACAACCCCATATGGCCCCGCAAGAGGCACGAACATCTCGTACGGGACGAAGGTAACTCGCAGGAACTGACTGTGTGGTCACGACATCCCCAGTTTGAGAATACGATGATACTTTGAAGATATCTAGACCTAGACTTAAAAACATGCCGTTAGAGGGCGAAAATGCAAAACACGCACCAAATGGCCCAGTGAGAGGTGTGAACACCTCGCACTGGACCAATGTAACTCAAAGGAACTAATCACTTGGTCACAGGACTCTTGGTTTGATAATAGAATGATAATTTGAAGATATCTACACTTAGGCTTACAAACATGGCGTTGGAGGGGAAAACCTCGAAGCAGTGCCCAAACGTCCACGTGAGAGGTGCAAACACCTCGCACAAAACCAATGTAACTCGCAGAAACTAACCACGTGGTCATGACCCAGTATGAGAATAAGATGATAATTTGAAAATATCTACATTCAGGCTTAAAAGGATGCTGTGAGAAGGCTAAAACCCAAAGCACCGCTCAAACGGCCCAATGAGAGTCGCGAACACCTCGCAAGGGACCAATGTAACTCTCAGGAACTGATTGCATTGTCACGGGACCCCTAGTCTGAGAATATGATGATAATTTGAAAATATTTAGACTTAGACTCAAAAATATGTCGTTAGAGGGGGAAACCTTGAAATAGCCCACAAACGGCCCCGTAAAAAGCGCAAACACCTCCCACGATACTAATGTAACACATAGCAACTGACCGTGTGGTCATGAGATCTCCAGTTTGAGAGTATGATGATAATTTGAAAATATCTAGACTTAGACTCAAAAACTTGGCATTAGACGGGAAAACCCCGAAACAGCCCCCAAACGGCCCCACGAGAGGCATGAACACATCGTATGGGACCAATGTAACTTGATTGAACTAACCACGTGATCACGGGACCCTCCATTTGAGAATATGATGATAATTTGAAGATATCTACACTTAGGCTTAAAAATTAGGCATTAGAGGGAGAATACCCAAAACACCCCCCTAACGGCCACGTGACAGGCGCAAACACCTCGTATGGGACCAATGTTACTCGTAGGAATTGCTCGCGTGGTCACAGTTCTCCTAGTATGAGAATACAATGATTATTTGAAAAATATCTAGACTTAGGCGTAAAAACAAGTTGTTAGAGGGCGAAAACCCAAAACACCCTCCAAACGATCTCGTCAGAGGCGCGAATATCTTACACAAGACCAACGTAACTCATAGGAACCGACCGTGTGGTCACGGGACTCCCAGTTTGAGAATACGATGAAAATTTTAAAATATCTACACTTAGGCTTAAAAACTTGGTGTTAGAGGGGGAAATTCCGAAACAGCCCCCAAACGGCCACGTGAGAGCCGCGAACACCTCGTACAGGACCAATGTAACTAATCAAAATTGACCACATGGTCACAGGACCCCCGATTTCAGGGTAATACAATAAGTAGAAGATATCTACACTTAGGTGTAAAAACAAGCCGTTAGAGGGTGAAAGCACAAAATACCCCTCAAACGGCCTCGTGAGAAGCGCAAACACCCACTAAATAGCCCCGTGAGAGGCGCCCACACCTCGCACGGGACCAATGTAACTCGTAAGAACTGACCGCGTGGTAACGAGACCCCCGATTTGAGAATATGATGATAATTTGAAAATATCTTTACTTAGGCTTAAAAACTTGGCATTGGATGGGGAAATCCTGAAACAGCAACCAAACGGCCATGTGAGAGGTGCGAACACGTTGCACGGGACCAATGTAACTCATAGGAACTAACCGCGTGGTCACGGGAGCCCCGATTTGAGAATAAGATGAAAATTTGAAAATATCTACACTTAGGCTTAAAAACATGTCGTTAGAGGGCTAAACCCCAAATCACCCCCTAGACGGCCTAGTGAGAGTTGTGGACACCTCGCACGAGACCAATGTAACTTGTAGAAACTGACCCCATGGTCACGGGACCCCCAGTTTGAGACTACAATTATAATTAAAAAAATTATCTCCATGTAGGCTTAAAAACATGTCGTTAGAGGGAGAAAAGGCAAAACACCCCCCCAAACGGTCCCGTGAGAGGCGCGAACATCTCCCACGGGACCAATGTAACTCACAGGAACTGACTGGATGGTCACGGGAACCTCAATTTGAGAATACGATGATAATTTGATAAAATATCTAATCTTAGGCTTAAAACATGCTATTAGAAAGGGAAACCCTGAAATAGCCCCCAAATAGCCCCGTGAATGTGCGAACACCTCGTACGGGACCAATGTACCCGTCAAAATTGACCGCATGGTCACAGGAACCCGAACGACTTGAAAATATAATGATAATTTGAAAATATCTATAAATAGGCTTAATAACATGGCCTTGGAGGGTAAAACCATAAAATAACCCCTAAACGGCCCCACGAGAGGCACGAACACCTCGTACGGGACCAATGTAACTTGTAGGAACTAACCATGTGATCACAGTACCCTCGATTTGAGAACATTATGTTAATTTTCAAATATCTACACTTAGGCTAAAAAACTTGGCATTAGAAAACACCCCCTAAACGGCTTCATGAGAGGCATGATCACATCTCACGGGACTAATGTAACTCATTAGAATTCATCATGTGGTCGTGGTTCTCCTGGTATGAGAGTACGATAATAATTTTAAAATATCTACATTAGGCTTAAAAACATGTTGTTAGATGGAGAAAACCTAAAACACTCCCCAAATAGCCCCGGGAGAGGAACGAACACCTTGCACTAGACCAATGTAACTCGCAAGAACTGACCATATAGTCACGGGACCCCCGTCGTGAGAATATGATGATAATTTGAAAATATCTACACTTAGGCTTAAAAACTTGGCATTAGACTACGAATACCCAAAATACCTATCAAATAGTCCCGTGAGAGGCACCAACACCTTGTACAGGTGTCACTCGTAAGAACTGACCGCGTGGTCACGAGACCCCTGATTTTAAAATATGATGATCATTTGAAAATATCTACACTTACGCTTAAAAACTTGGCATTTGAGGGCTAAAACCCAAAACACTCCCTAAACGACCCGTGAGTAGCGCGAACACCTCGCACGGGACCAATGTAACGCGGAGGAACTGATCGCATTATCACGGGACTCCAGGTTTGAGAATACGATGATATATTGAAAATATCATGACTTAGTCTTAAAAACATGAGGTTAGAGGGCTAAATGCAAAACACCCCCTAAACGGGCCCGTAAGAGGTGCGAACATCTCGTACGGGACCAATGTAACTCGCAGAAACTGACTGTGTGGTCACGGGACTCTCGATTTTAGAATACGATGATAATTTGGAAATATCTAGACTTAGACTTAAAAAAATGTCATTGGAGGGGGAAACCCCAAAACAGCCCCAAAATGATCATGTGAAAGGCGAAAACACCTCGCACGGGACCAATGTAACTCGTAGAAACTGATCGCATGGTAACGGGACCCCCAGTTTAAGAATACGATGATAGTTTGAAAATATCTGGACTTAGGCTTACAAATTTGGCATTAGAGGGGGAAACCCCCAAAAAGCCCCCAAACGGTCCCATACGAGACGCGAACACCTTACACGGGACCAATGTAACTCACAGGAACCAACCCCGTGGTCATGGGACCCCCGATTTGAGAATATGATAATAATTAGAAAATATCTACACTTAGGCTTAAAAACTTCACGTTAGAGGGAGAAAACCCAAAAAACTACCAAACGTCCACATGAGACACGCAAACACCTCGCACGGGATTAATGTAACTCGTAGAAACTAACCTCTTGGTCATGGGACTGCCGGTTTGAGAATATGACGATAATTTGAAAAATATCTAGACTTAGGCTTAAAAACATGTCGTTAGAGGGGGAAACCAAAAATAACCCGCAGACGATCCTGTGAAAGGCGCAAACACTACGCACGGGACCAACGTAACTCGCAGGAACTGATCTAGTAATCATGGGACCCACGGTTTGAGAATAAGATGATAATTGAAAATATCAACACTTATGCCTAAAAACATGCCATTAGAGGATGAAAATCGAGAACACCCCCCAAACGGCCCCGTGAGAGGCCCGAACACCTCGTAAGGGGTCAATGTAATTCATAGAAACTGACCATGTAGACAGGGGACCCCCAGTTTGAGAATACGATGATAATTTGAAAATATCTAGAATTAGGCTTAAAAACTTGACGTTGGAGGGGAAACCCCGAAACAGCTCCTAAATGACTCCACGCGAGGGGCGAACACCTCGAACGGGACCAATATAACTCGCAGGAACTGACCACGTGGTCATGGGACCCCCGATTTGATAATATGATGATAATTTGAAAATATATTCACTTAGGCTTAAAAACTTAGCGTTTGAGGGCGAAAACCCAAAACACCCCCCAAACGGCCATGTGAGAGGCGCGAACACATAACACGGTACCAATGTAACTCATAGGAACTGACCACGTGGTCATGGGACGCAGAGTTTGAGAAAATGGTTATAATTTGGAAATATCTACTATCAGGCTTAAAAACTTGGCGTTAGAGGAGGAAACCCCGAAACATCCCTAAAACGGCCCCACAAAAGGCACGAACTCCTAGCACGGGACCAATGTAACTCGCAAGAACTGACTTCATGGTCAAGGGAATCTCAATTTAAGAATACGACAAAAATTTGAAAATATCTAGACTTAGGCTTAAAAACATGTCGTTCGAAGACGAAAACCCAAAACACCCCCCAAACGGCCCTGTGTGAGGCGTGAACACCTTAATTAATGTAACTCGTAGGAACTGATAGCGTGGTCACGGGACTCCCAGTTTGAAAATACGATGATAATTTGAAAATATCTACACTTAGGTTTAACAACTTGACGTTAGAGGGGAAACCCCCGAAACAGCCCCTAAATGGCCCCATGAGAGGCGCGAACACCTCGCACGGGACCACTGTAACTGGTAAAAACTGGTTGCGTGGTCACGGGACCCTCGATTTGAGAATAAGACGATAATTTGAAAATATATACACTCAGGCTTAAAACATGCTTTCGAGGACATAAACCCAAAACACTCCCCAAACGGCCCTGTGAGTGGCGTGAACACCTTACACGGGACCAATGTAACTCGAAGGAACTGACCGTTTGATCACAGGACTCTCGGTTAAAGAATACGACGATAATTTAAAAATACCTACACATAGGCTTAAAAATATGTCGTTATAAGGTGAAAACAAAAAACACCCCCCAAATAACCCCGTGAGAGGTGCGAACACCCCGTACGGGACCAATGTAACTCACAGGAGCTGTATGCGTGTTCACGGGACTCCCGATTTGAGAATATGACGATAATTTGAAAATATATACACTTAGGCTTAAAAACTTGGTGTTAGAGGGAGAAAACCCAAACACCTCCCCCCCCCCCACACACACACAAAACGGCCCCATGAGAGGTGCGAACACCTCGCACGGGACCAATGTAACTCGCAGGAACTGACCGCATGGTCACAGGACTCCCAATTTTTGAATACAATGATAATTTGAAAATATATCGACTTAGGCTTAAAAAACATGTCGTTAGAGGGTGAAAACCGAAAACACCCCCCAATGGCCCCGTAATAAGTGCGAATACCTCGCACGAGACAAATGTAACTCGTAGAAAGTGACTGCGTGATCACGGGACTCCTAGTTTTAGAATACAATGGTAATTTGAAAATAACCCCGTGAGAGGCGTGAACACCTCGCACGAGACCAATGCAACTTGCAAGAACTAACCGCGTGGTCACAAAACCCTCAGTTTGATAAAACGATGATAATTTGAAAGTATATACTCTTAGGCTTAAAAACATACCGTTAGAGGGCGATAACCCAAAACACCACACAAATAGCCCCGTGAGAGGCGAACACCTCGCACGGGACCAATGTAACTCGTATAATCTGATCGCGTGGTCACGGGACCTCGGGTTTGTGAATATGACAAAATTTTGAAATTATCTACGCTTAGGCTTAAAAACTTGACGTTAGAGGGAAAAAAATACAAAACACCCCCAAATGGCCCCGTGAGAGATGCGAACACCTCGTACGAGACCAATGTAACTCGTAGGAATTGATCGCATGGTCACGGGACTCTCGGTTTGAGAATACGATGATAATTTTAAAATATCTGCACTTAGGCTTAAAAACTTTGCATTAGAGGGGGAAACCCCCCAAAATCCCCCAAATGGCCCCGTGAGAGGTGCGAACACCTCTCACAGGACCAATGTAACAAGCAAGAACTGACCACGACATCACGGGACCACTAGTTTAAGAATAAGACGATAATTTGAAAATTTCTACACTTAGGCTTAAAAACTTGGCGTTAAAGGGTGAAACCCCAAACGCCCCCATGAGAGGCGCGAACACATCGCATGGGAGCTTTCAGAGGAGTTTATCGCGTGTTCACGGGAGTCCCAGTTTGAGAATACGATGATAATTTAAAAATATCTAGACTTAGGCTTAAAAACTTGTTGTTTGAGGGCGAAAACCCAAAACACCCCCCCCCCCAAACATCCCCCAAAGAGGCACGAACACCTAGCACGGGACCAATGTAACTCCCAGGAACTGATCACGTGGTCACGAGACCCCCGATTTGAGAATATGACGATAATTATGAGTCATATACGCAATTTTACAACTTGAATGCATTTTTTTAAAAATTAATTGGTTACTGATATCATCTCTTTTTTGTATCCTATTTTTTGCAAGATAACATCGTATCGTTTGCTTTTATCCACGTAGAACACACGAAAAAGGTAATGGTTTACAACAGGAAGATTTTTTATATAATGTTGTTAAATTCTAGATTCTTTTTTTATTATGTGTTACGGTCGTGCGAGCATTTGTAATTTTATGGTTGTGCGGGATTTTTGTAATTTTATAGTTGTGTGGGCTTTACATTATGTCGGTTTTATATTAACAGGTTTTAGATTGTCCAGAAAACAGAGGAAATTATGTCTAGAAAACAGAGGAAACATGTTTTATATTACGCAGATTAAAAATGGTCATGAACAAAGTACATGACCATTTTTATTTTTTTTCACGCATAAAGTGGGTCACGGCCTAAAGCCATGACCATATTTATTATTTTTTTGTCTCATATAACTCGGGTCATGGCTTAAAGCCGTGACCATTTTTATTTTTTGTTGTCATGCATTAGGAGGGTCACGGCCTAAAGCCATGACCATTTGAATTTTTTTGGTCACACCGACCAAATGTCACGGCCCCAAGCCGTGACCATTTATTAGATGCCTTGGATTGGATCACAGCCCAAAGTCCGTGACCATCAGTTGTGACCTCCAGATTCGTGACCCCTGATTGGCATAGCTATCGGCAACACACGAAGTCCTCCTCCGTATGTACACTAGGAATTAACAAAATAGATTCCTCAGGAGGAAACTTTCTCCTTTGGGTAGAGAATGATACCCGGTGCCAAAATGATGATCTCAAAGCATAATATATGAAGAAATTGTGATCATGAAACTCTATGGGAGTAAACTTTGTGTTTTTCTGGAAATAAAACCATTAAAATCAACAACACAAAATGGGACTTTTGGATAAGTATTTCTTCTCTCAAAGTGTAGCAAAATGGCTCTCAAAAGTCCATAGAAAAAGTCCATTCCCGCACTACTTAAAAGTGTTGTTAAAAAGGTAGTGGGAAGTTCTTTACAAAATTGTCAAAAAATTGCTGGAAACTGTCGGTCGTTCAAACGACTTTGCAGAAACGAATGTCGTTCGCACGACTTTATTGAACGAGACTACGAACGAGATTGTAGAGAAAATATCGTTTGATATCTCGTTCGAACGACTTGGGAATCTCGTTCGAACGAGATTCAAATTTGGTTCAAACGACTTTTCAAAATAAATTCTTTAAAAAATAAAAAATAATTTTAAACTTTGTTTAATAAAACAAATGACACCCACTAAAAATTAAATCCTAGGCTCTATATATATCATATGCATTTATACCTTTAGAGACCATGGAAAAATTGAAAGGTTGAAGATGTTAAATATGGCATGAAAATTGGCAATGATGATATCTTCAATTTATTCTTGGCCTCTACGTCTTCAACTCAAATGTCATAGGCTTGAAGGTCACAAAAACCTATCCTACAACTCAAATAGTTTTGTCCGAAATTAAGCCAACACTTACAAATTGACTCAATTGAAAATTTATCCTTACAGGTCGTGACCCATGAAAATGGTCACGAACTTTGGCCGCGACCCATAATCCTGGTCAGGGACAAAGTCCATGACCAAACGCCAGATTTAGATTTTAGATTTCAGATACAGACTTCATATTCAAATTTGGACTTCTAATAAAAAACAAACGCATCCTAATGAACTAACTTCCCTCTATATCGACGTTTGACACTTTTGAGAGCTTATTTAACACTTTTGGTAGTTTGTGATAGTTTAGGGGCTAAATGGGTAATTTACTCGGAAAAAATAAAGTGTAGACTTCCATAACCTACAGTAATCAATCAGCTACAACTACATAATAAAACTCTGAGTTTAAAACTATTGCACATTGAAGAATTAGTTTTATGTTATACTTGATAAATATTAATTGGTGAAAAACTACTATTCGAAACTAATTATTTTAAACCAACCGAATTTAATTCAATTATAGTATGTTAGACATTAAAAAATGACGGGAATTCAATAATCGACGTATGATATTCATTCCAAATAAATTCAATTAGATGTTCAATTAATAGTTTAGACCATTCACCTTTTAACATTTTCTCCCAAAAACTAACTTCTTTTTCGATCAAATTTCCTCCAATCAATTCCAACTAATCTCTAAGAAATCAGTTAAACCATAAGGGAAAAATTAAAGTACTATAATAGTGCAACTTTACTACATAGTCATTTAGGATGTATTTGCCCAAAAAAACTGAAAAATAGGTGGTGAAAATGATCTCCATAGTGGAGAGATCATTTACAAAAAAATCTCAATAAAAAATTCAAATGGAAGGATGGTGAAATGCAAATTTGAAAAATAAATGCATTTTCTACCATTGAATCACTTCACGGTTGAATTTTTGAAATTTTTTTTTATGGATGATCTCCTCATTATGAAGATCATTTCCACCAACTTTCGTTAAAAAATAATTTTTATAGAGTTAATTGAACTTTTTCCCCTTGAACTTTACCCCATTTTTCACTTCGCCGCCCAAACTTTCAATTTCGGCATTTAACCCCTGAAGTTCCTAAAAGACTTCAAATTGTCCAATAACGTTAATACTGTTAACTTTTTGGACGAAAAATGGTCATGTGCATGGCACATGAGGGTATTTTTGCCAAAACAATATAAAAGGTTAAAAAAAATTACAGAATAAGTCATTTAAAAAATAGTTAAAAATCTAAAAATTAGAAATTAGAGAAAATATTTTAAATACTTGGAAATCATGAAAATAAATATAAATTACAAAAAACTATTTACAAAATTAGAAGAACAAAAATTTAATGAAATTCAAAAATAATAGAAAAAACATCTCAAAATTTATAAAAGAAAATATGAACGACACTAAAAAAACTTTTAAAATATCTGAAAATAATAGAAAACATTTCAAACTCGGAAAACAATAGGGAAAATTTTATAAACTATGAAAATATTGAGAAAAAAAATCTAACAAATCCTAGAATGATAGAAAAACAACATTTAAAATTAGAGTAAAACTTAAAAAAATATATTAAAAAAAGTTTCAAAAAATATGGAAATATTTAATACTTTAAAAAATTGCAATAATAGAAAAAAATGAAAAGTATGTAATAATATTTTAAAAAGTTTGAATAAAACAGAATTTTAAATAAAAATGATAAATATTAAAAAAAACTTTATAAAAATTTGGAACAATACTAAAATACATTAATAAAAAAAAATATAGAAAATATTTTAGAAAATATTGAATACGGCAATAACAATTATTTGAAAACTCTTATTTTAGAAAATAATTTAAAGTTTTGGAAATAACTCAAAACGTATTAAAAATCTTAAACTACTTTGAAAGTTAGGGAATGAGAAGAAAAAAAGTCAGAATGTTACAAAAAATAACTAAAAAGAAATCATGAAAAATAAGTAATGCATATTAAAATAGAAAAATACAGAAAACACTGGAAATATTAGAAGAAAGAAAAAATATGTGTTGAAAAAACGTATTTTCACCAGGAAAATAAACATTTTTCCAAAAAAATAAATCCTTATTTCCAAAAGAAGAAAAATAAAATAAACATATGTTATCGCTTTGATATACTGATTATCTTAGCTAATGTGTACTAATTACCAGCGAATAACTGATATGAGATCGATCTATTAAAATACTAACACTAAAGTAAACGGTATAGAGATGAGAGAAAGAGAATAAGTGACGAATTAACGTGGTTCGTCCCAAGATGGTGCTTACATCCACAGGTGCAGTTGAGATGATATTGATTAATGGGAAAAAGTCATAGATGAATACAAGTTAAAAGCTCTCAAGTTCTCAAGTTCTCTATAGAATTGGGTAGCATAACAGTAAAGTAAATCTCATATCGTACCCCCATATGAGTGGTGTGTGTTATGTATAGGTTGTAAGTGGAGAGAGAACATAAAGGTACACGTGGCTTACTTTTATAGGTTAGGTGAGTACATGATTTACACACATAGTCAAAAAATACTCACAAGTTCATTATTTGCATATGGGGGAAGATATTTGCATATTTTCTCTACGGGCAAGTATTATTTTATTACTGACGTCATCTGATCGCGAAGTAAATGCTTATTGTAATGGTGTTAACTAACAATGTCAATTAACGGGGTTAACTGTCCCATCATCCATAGTCGAGCCGACATCATAGAAGAATTGACAAGGTGATCTACCTCAGCCGACCACATAGTTTGGGTGTGTACAAAGATATGTGTCTCCTTCTAATTGGTTCACGGGTCATTCCATATTTATGGTATAATAACATCCCCCAAGGCTTTGCTCATGATTGTATCTTGTAATGGATTCCCTAGAGTGTTGAGTCTTCTGGGCTGGTGCTAGGCAAAGTGAGTGACTAAAGTTTTTATATGCATAATCTCGTCATCTCAAAATCTCATCCTCTCATCACTTAATGACCACATTGAATTGTGCATTTTTTGAATTTCTTTTGGCTAGGCATACACCATGTGTCAAACGTTGTCTAGAGAAGTAGGTAATGAGTATTGTGCGCGTCATGCCTTTTCAAATTTCACAAGGCATTACATCATGCCTTTTTAAAAAGGTAATCATTACTTTATAAAAAGTATAAAATCCAATTTTACCTGTCGTTTCCAACTTTCACAACATAAATTGCTCACACGCGAGTCTCTAGAGAGAAAGTCTTTCCATTCTTCAAACCTCCTTATTTTTCGGCTAACTTTGCTCCCATTTTTTGCTAATTTAAATCACGATTCTTCTTAAGTTCACAGTTTTCGATGAACGGTATTCTTTTTCAGTGGTTGTGCTGTACTTTCCTTTGATAGTGATGCCAGATACTCTTTTTTCCCATTTCTCTAGTTTCTAGGGCTATTCTGTAATTTCTTTGCCTTTCGATTGTGATTCTACTGATGGGGTATATATATTATTGTTTGGTGTTGGGTTATTGTTGTTTTTTCGTGGATTTGATGATTTAGGTGGCCATTGAGTTAGTTAGCTTGGGGTTTGTAGAGTTTAGGGTTTTCTTCCCTTATTTACACAAATTCCTCGACTGAACATCCCCTAAATCCCTTTATTTTCCTAATACCCTTTATGAGTGAGGCTTCATGGGTTTAGTGAGTGTTGAGACGCATTTGTGAGTTAAGAGAGATTTTTCTTGGGTTCTTTGAATCTAAGAGATCAGTTCCTCTTGCAGTTATCCATCTTGTTAAAGTGAATCGCAACAATCCCAATTATGTCCCTTGTGTTTTTTCATTTATTGGGTCAGCTCTTTAGCCCCCATATATCCAATAACATCGATCAGATTTGTTAGCGTGTTCTTAATCTGGTGGTACTAATCATGAGTTTGGAGGTAGGAAGTACATTGACACTACTTATGAAGTGTATATTATTGATCTTGGGACTTATAACAAGGAGGCAATGGAGCTTATATCCCCTTCTGACCTCTAGATCCCCAGTTGCCATCCTTTTGAAGGAAAGTACTTCCAAATTTTCTAACAGCTCATACAATCCAACTACAACTGATGTTAGGCATTATGCATGTGATATTAGTAAGTCTGTACTCTTGGAGTTTACAGATTTGTATATCATTCCAATAGGAATCATTTGTAGACTGCCCACCCCTCGAGAGAGAGTCTATGATTGGCTTCAATTCGACTAGATTTGCTTTCCCATTTGGGTTATGCATGTGGGTCTTCTTCTTCCCTTACACCCCATAATTAGGGGGATATTGAGGAGATTATGGAGTGTCTCCAACACAACTTCCTCTCAATGCTTATAGTACGATCTTAGGCTCTATAATTTTTGGAGGGAGCAATCTGGGTTTGATATAACTAAGGCCTTCAGACACATTTATGGGATAAAAGATAATGCGAAGTCCACTCGATACTAATATATTTCCCCAATGAAGAGCCATTAGAAATCGGTAATGATGGCTTTATCGAACAACCATTTCTAGAAACATAAATTTTATATTTGAATGGGAATTGGGAATTGGGCCAATATGAATGGATAAGAACTGTCAAACTTACCCACGAATGGAGTGGGCTTAACATAATTGGTAATTTTTTGTACTCTTTATGTTTGATTTTTTAACTAAATTGTACTTGTTCTTTTATGGTGAAGGCTTCTTGATAGCGCACGAGAGGTGCGGCGCATGTCAGACGCCGGTTGTTGTTTTCTGTCTCGCCGCGACTATACAAACAAACCTAACTTACGACTACACTTGCGAGGCAAGCACAACGGTAAGTCGGGTATCGAAAATCCACAGAGACGAGTTGCTAGAATTTAATTGATTTAGTATTCCAAAATAAAAGTGTAAAAGGTGAATTATAAACTAAAAAGGAAAAGATGCATAAAAGGGAAATATTAATCTAGGCGAGTGTATTGAAACTAGATTAACAAAACGAGTAAAACTATAGGTTGCGTCGAATATCCCTCACCCGAGTTGATTTGTATAAAATGGATACATGGGTTGACGAGTTATTTAGAATGCGTCTCGTTTCGACAGTTAATTGAACCAAGGGTTGTCACACCCCTAAATCCACATAAAAGCCTAATAGGATTTTGGCGTCAACAAATATCCCGAAAATTGCGCACGCAAGGTCGTAAGCACGGGACATACATGATATGCCTCGTCAAATCTCCTAGGTACAATAACTAGGACAACGCACCCAAAATGGACCCATAAACGCCATCACCAAAGCAAAGCAATGCGTCAATCCGAGTGAGTTCAATTCAAACACAACCTAATTTAAATTAGCTAGAAAGCATGTTAAAAACGCGGTAAATAAACGCGGTAAAACTATACTAGAAAGCGCGAAAAGAAAGCACGTAAACTAAATTAGAAAGCAAGTAAATCAACTATAAAGCAAGAATTAAGAGAATATAAAACTAAATTAATTGGTAGGGAAGATGAATAGTGCACACTTACAAACCCAAATGGGTGTCAAACTAAGAGAGGAAGAAGAATGAGCTCTCAACCTCCAAACCCTAACCTAAACTCTCTTCTAAAACTAAGTATATGAATGTATCTCTGAAATAGAAACCAAAATTGGTTTATATAGTAAGTTGGGAAATAAATAAAGGAAAAAGAAAAGAAAAGAGGCAACAAATATCTGCAACACACGGTTGACCGGTCGCAGGGGTGCGGTCGGCAGGTCCCTCGGGCAAAAGTGCATTGTCTCCTTTCGTAGGAAAAATACCGAACCGCGGTCGATCGGTCATCGGGACGCGGTCGATCGATACTCTGTTTCCTGGCCTTGTTTGGTCCATGAAGAGGGGGAAGAAAGGGCACAAACGGAAATGGCCATAACTTCATCGTCCGGACTCAAAATCGCGCATCGTTTACAGCCACGTGAAGCTTGTTCAACGAACTACGCATCTGTGGAATTTTCATGAGCTGGATAAGAAATATGAATTGACTAAAATTCCCTTAAAGTAGTGTCCGGTGATAAAACTTCTCTGAAATGCAACGGATCCTCACTTTTAGCGTTCCAATACCTACAAAAGCACAATTAACCCTGCAAAACATGTATATATCCAAATCCAAGGTTATATAGTTAATGAGCATAAATATAGGCATTAGGATCGTAAAAGTGCTAGAATGCATAAAGATAACGGGCGGAAATATGTAATATTCGATACGAATCACACCCCCTAACTTAAACATTGCTAGTCCCTAGTAATGAAACAAACAAAACCAGTCCACAGAAGGCGGTACAAGACGTATATATGCATCGAAATATAAATGCCACTTTCATAGGGAGCACGATTGCATTTAGTATATGCAATAAGCTGTTAAACCCCTAGGTCAGCCTAGTAGACGAGTGTCGTCTCGTGAGGGTTTTTAGGGATGCTACCCACAAACATCACATGGTTTCCTCAAAATATGCCCAACCCAACATGCGACAAGCCCAACGAAAGTGAAAAAGATTTCATACGCATTATTAGCACATTGAACGAATTCAAACAAAAGTCCGAATCATTCACATTATAGAATCCACCTCATAGAATTGAAACCTTAAAATGTGGGAGGGGAGCGAGCACGTGAAAAGTGTGATTTGGAAAAAACTTAAATAAATCGGATACTAAATTAACGCAAGCATATATTCAATCCTCACAGGTATTACACTCATCAAGCGAATTCACTCGAAACAGGGAGGTAACACATGGAACATGCGGGCGTAAAGAGTAAATGTAAATGGAAACTAGGCCGCACACATGTCACAAATGAAGAACGCTATATATAAACTAAAAAACTGAAATCTCAATGAAAGGATACCGCAAATTAAAAGAGGCGAAATGCATTTTCACAGATTAGCAAAACTATTTAAACCCTTAAATTACATCTACTTAAGATCAAATGGGACTTTATAGGGTTGTAATGTAGGCTAGGCTAAGGTACGAAATGAAGGATATATATGTATTGATTCAAAGCATTCGGAAATGAAAACTCGGGATAATGGGACGATGCGGGCAATATCAAAATTGGAAAACAAGTTCCAAACGACATTAGATATATCATCGGGGAGAGTAATCAAAGCTTATTGAACTATATACACAACATTTACAACTTTCTCTTTTCTTTCTTTTCTTCTTTTTCTCATGTTTTCTTTTGATTTTTGCTTTTTATTTTTCACTCTTTTCTTTTCTTTCTTTTACTTACTTTTCAAACTCTCATATGCCTAAATTGCAACCGACGTCACAACAACATCACTCAATCCCAAGTAACATTACAAACAAAGGTATGGAAAGTGTATGTATGGGCTAAAACTCCAATTTAGAGTTGGTTATGGGAATTTGGGTTATGAAACGAAAGGCTATATTTAGGCTCAAAGGGGTTAACGAGGGTAAACATATAAGGGTGAGGTCAAGGTCAATATGGGTGATATAACAAAGACGGCCTATGATCATTTCCAAAAGTTTATGTAATTATCGAGTCAAAATAATATATAAAAATCATGCTCAAGTAACACATTTCAAGAATGAACTCAATTAATGAACGGTCAAATGAAAGAATAGTGAGATTACCAACGAATTAAACGTTTTCAAAAAGGAAAGAAGAGTGTATAACACTCACAAACAACGAAAGATACAAAGCTTACTCGGTGTGAGTATATACAATGCAACAAAAGATTATCGAGTTATAAAAATCTTAAACCAAATCTATATAGCAAGAAAAGTGCATGTGATCATGGGATTAAAGTTCAATTCATGAAGTTATTCATAATATCAATAATCGAGACTAAAGTCTAATAACTTCTAAAATCGAGAACATGCATCATTGAGTTGTCTATTGGATCGGGCAATTATTGAAATTTATCATCGGAAACAAAGGCAAAAAGCCCAAAAAAAGAGAAAAAAGAAAGAATATTTTTTAAATTTTTTTAATTTTTCTAAGAAAATCATACTAAGTAGCTAACATGTGAGAAAAAACATGGAATAAATAAAGAAATGGATAGAATATCCCACACCCCCTAACTTAAAACTTGACACTGTCCTCAATGTAAATTAAGAACCAAGTGAAAGAGAGGAAAAGAGCGATATTACCCAAAATTGGAGCGATCCCCATAAGAAAAAGTCCAAAGAAACTACAAAACAAGTTAGTACCAAGCATAGCAAAAATAAATAACAAAAAGTTATCTAATTACATTAGACTAAATTAAAAAGGAAAGAAAAAATAAAGAAAGAATGAATAAAAAGCTAACTATATACAACCTACTATTTAGGCTTCACACTAACTGTACACTAGAAGTCTAAATAACTGAGGGTCCACCATAAGAACAATTTGACTTTGGAGGATAACCGGTGTACCCTCACATACAAGCATGCCTTCCAAAAAATATGAATTCCGTTTGAACAACGGAAGGCATGTGTAAGGCGGAAGAAATGAACCATCGCCAATTAAAATTTTCGGAGGGACGATGGGGGGTTTGGGTTGAACGGGTGACAAAAACATGTGGGGATCGAGAAAAGTAGAATATCCTCCCAAGGATTTAGCAAGCGTAATGGGAGGTGGCGCACACAAAGGTAAAGATGCGATTGTGGAGGGAGACTCGAGCAAGTACTCCTCATCGGCGAAAAGGTTTAAAACATTAAAGTTTGAAACCGAATCATTGGGTACTTGTGATGGTGTGATAACAGAGAATGAAAATGGGGATGAAAGAAATTCAAACTCATGAGATGAATCATCATCGCATGAAGATTGAGTTTCAAAGGAAATAATATCATTTTTAATGAAATGTTCTTCTTTGGGGTCCAAAGAAGAAATCATTTCATTGCAAATAGATATTACATCATTTTTATCCTCACTTTCAATATCTATTATGCAGTCTAGAATGGCTTGTTCCAAAGTAGGCACAAAGTCCTCATTTGGTTCAAAACATTACTTGACTTCGAAAGTATCGAAAGCAAAATCGTCGTTGGATTCGAATAATAAATTCAAGTCTTGCTCCCAACAACGATTTTCTTCCCGATAACGATTTTCAATTTTCTTATTCTCATACATACGCAAACCCTCATCGAATGTCATAGGTCGAGGTGCGGATACATGAAAATGGGAACTTTGAAAATTACCATCGAACTTAAACAAAAACTCATTATTATAGGAATTTTGAAAACCATTCGAATTCGTTTCAAAATTCCTATTATAAGGAGGTAAAGGCCCAAAATCATTACATCATCATCGAAATTCCAATAACCCAAATTTTGGCTTTCGTTATACTCGCCAAACTAATATTTGAATTTGTAACACTTTGGGATTCTAAGTATTCACTGAAAGTCATAGGTTTGTGGGAATTTTGAGGATTATAACAAGGATTACCGAAAGAATTGGAATAAGACATGCTTACCCCGAAAATGGCTCGAAGTGGTGAATTCCACAAAGTAGGTGCGCGCGAAAGAAATTCGAGCATTTCTAAGTGCTCAAATGTGGAAGTCCTGCAAAAATATTAGCAAATAATACAAATAGAAAGAAAATACTATGAAATACTAAATCTAATAAAGTCTAAAACAAACTCATCCCCGACAATGGCGCCATTTTGATAGCGCGCAATAGGTGCGGTGCGTGTCAAATTTCGATCGTTGTTTTCTGTCTCGCTGCGACTATACAAACAAACCTAAATTACGACTACCCTTACGAGGCAAGCACAGCGGTAAGTCGGGTATCGAAAATCCACAGAGACGAGTTGCTAGAATTTAATTGATTTAGTATTCCGAAATAAAAGTGTAAAGGGTGAATTACAAACTAAAAAGGAAAAGATGCATAAAAGGGAAATATTAATCTAGGCGAGTGTATTGAAACTAGATTAACAAAGCGGGTAAAACTATAGGTTGCGTTGAATATCCCTCACCCGAGTTTATTTGTATAAAATGGATACATTGGTCAAAGAGTTATTTAGAATGCGTCTCGTTTCGACAGTTAATTGAACTAAGGGTTGTCAAGCCCCTAAATTCGCATAAAAACCTAATAGAATTTTGGCGTCAATAAATATCCCGAAAATTGCGCACGCAAGGTCATAAGCACGGGACATACATGATATGCCCCATCAATTCTCCTAGGCGCAATAACTAGGACAACGCACCCGAAATAAACCCGTAAATGCCATCACCAAAGCAAAGCAACGCGTCAACCCGAGTGAGTTCAATTCAAACATAACCTAATTTAAATTAGCTAGAAAGCATGTTAAAAATGCGATAAATAAACGCGGTAAAACTATACTAGAAAGCGCGTAAATAAAGCACGTAAACTAAATTAGAAAGCAACTAAATCAACTACAAAGCAAGAATTAAGAGAATACAAACTAAATTAATTGGTAGGGAAGATGAATAGTGCACACTTACAAACCCAAATGGGTGTCAAACCAAGAGAGGAAGAAGAATGAGCTCTTAACCTCCAAACCCTAACCTAAACTCTCTTCTAAAACTAAGTATATGAATGTATCTCTGAAATAGAAACCAAAATTGGTTTATATAGTAAGTTGGGAAATAAATAAAGGAAAAAGAAAAGAAAAGAAAAAAGGCAACAAATATCTGCAACACACGATCGAGACCGATCGCAGGGGCGCGGTCGACCGGTCCATCCGGCAAAAGTGCACTGTCTTCTTTCGTAGGCAAAATACCGAACTACGGTCAACTATTCGTTGGGACGCGGTCGACTGGTACTCTGTTTTCTAGCCTTGTTTGGTCCATGAAGAGGGGGAAGAAAGGGCGCAAACGGAAATGGCCATAACTTCATCGTCCGGACTCAAAATCGCAGCCACGTGAAGCTTGTTCAACGAACTACGCATCCGTGGAATTTTCATGAGCTGGATAAGAAATATGAATTGACTAAAATTCCCTTGAAGTAGTGTCCGGTGATAAAACTTCTCCGAAATGAAACGGATCCTCACTTTTAGCGTTCCAATACCTACAAAAGCACAATTAACCCCTGCAAAACATGTATATATCCAAATCCAAGGTTATCTGGTTAATGAGCATAAATATAGGCATTAGGACCATAAAAATGCTAGAATACATAAAGATAACGGGCGAAAATATGCAATATTCGATACAAATCACTTCTCCCAAGCTCATTGCACCCTTACAAAGATTGGTGAAGAAAGTTTGCATTACCGACCCTCTAATTTTTAAAGATATTTTTACTTTGGACATGCTCACTGAGTTCGTTTATTACAATCCCCCAATCCAAGTCCAAGACTAAGACAACATTCCGACCCCAGTTCCAGCCAAAGTCGAGGCTGAGAAAAAGGTTGTAGAAGGTATTTAAAATTTTCTCTCAGTTGTGAGTTCGGCTTTATTTTTCACTTTTACTAGAATTTGTGTGTTTTTTCTTGTGCAACTTCCACCCCTATCATCTTCACGTTTTCAAGTTAAACCAATTTGGGAGATGGCACCAAGACTAACTAATCGATAAGCCCTTGATCTTCTTCACCAATAAAAAGTTAAAGCCACAAAAAAGAAAGTTAAGGTCGAGGCTAAGAAGAAGCTCAAAGTCGAGGACAAAAATAAGGGTGCTCCCAAACAAACTCATGTTGATCCTAAGAATGTGGTAGAGTCTTTAACTGTTTTCTTTAAGAGGCCAATGAATCACTTCACCTCTTAGTCCAATCCTAAATAGTCGAGACCGGTGGAGCAGGAGTAAGGGAAAACTAGAATAGGCATGGTCCATGTTATAATTTGGGGGAATCCATCCCCTCGCCTGGCAAGGCAGGCCAAGGAAAATTATAAAAACCTTATAGTCAAGGAGTTCAAAATGGATCCCAATAACCCTGTGACTCCTAGGATGTTTAATAAAAGATAAAACATCCATCTTCCATCACCTGAATAATGTATTGGACGTAATGGGATACCACAGGCACAACCCTGATTACGAGTATCTTCGGACTCGTCCAAATGCCCTGTGGACCATTACCCATCACAAGATGTTCTTATTAATTTTTCAACACTTGATTTTTATAATATTTTTTTACTTCTCATCGATCTTATTTTATTTTATTTTTTATGGCATCTTGGTGACCACAAGTTTTTGGGAGAAAGTATCCATATCTACCTCCAACATCCAGTTCTTCTATAATGAAAAGAATATAAACCTAGAGTTGCGTGTTTAGGTTGACAACTTGGGTGGTCGGTGATAAAATTGTAAGGAGAAGTTTCCAAGGGACAAGATGATCTAAAGGCAAAGGACAATAAGGTGGAGGTTGATGAGTTAAATCAGAAAGACGATCAACTGGTCAAGAAGATTCTATCTCTCAATTCGGTTGAGTTGGAGCTCAAAAAATACAAGAAGCAGGCTATTCTGTATGTTACTAAGATTTAGAGTTTAAATGAAGTCTTTGACAAATTTGAACAGAATTCCATTGCCAAATTTAAGGCTCCCACTAAGTTTAATCTGGAGATAATGTCTTTCTTCATTGATGGGTACGAGGAGATTAAGAAGAGGGTGATGAAACATTACCCAAATATTGTTGAGGTTGTCGGTGCTTAGGAGGGATATGATGAGGAGACTATGGATTTGGCTAATACTAATGTTGTTATGGAAGTGGATGATCCAACATCGTAAGTCCATACTACATTGCAGACTGAACAGGTCGCAACCATAGAGCTGACCCTTCCCATTGCCCCTGAGGTGGTCCAAGAGAACCTTCAGGACACACTAATAAGTGATGAAGCTTCTAATGAACCTTCACAAGATCCTCAACTTGTATGATCTCTCTCTTTGTGATAATTTGTCTTGTAATTTTGCTCATTTTTTGAAAAATCATGCTCGTAATCTTTAACTCTTGATCTATTATTAGTTGTGAAATGAATAGGTATTTCTTTTGTTGAATGATCTTCATCATTTTATGTTTCCTTGATGCACATGCAATATTCATCTTTATTTATGTATTTTATTTTCGGCCAAGTTACTATCCCTTACATTTAATCATGTGTTTTGGGAATATATATTAGGACATAAAACATTTTTTAACATAATTAATTTTTAGCAATTATTTTTTAAACAATGCTTAAAGTTGAATTAGGTCTGCTAGTATTTGAGTTTGTGGTCAGCTATTAACCAACCTGGCCTAACTTACTAGCTATCGATGGATGAACCAGAGTTTTCCTGGTAAGGTAGTTATAAGTGTAAACTTAAGTCTCCCCTATCGATTTTTGTGTGTACAGTATTTGGAAGTGGACAGCGAAGTGTTTGTCTGTATTGGGATTTTATAGTGCTTTAGTGAGCTTGTTAGTCAATTGGGTCGGCTCATAACTGACCTGACCTTGTGACAACATTATTTTTCCTAGTTTGGCCAACTTCTTAATCAATACATGTCCATGGAACGAGGCCCCTCATGAAGTGTGGTCTAATCATAGTTAATTTAATATGTTCAGCTTCTTTGAGATGCCTTCGGCCTAAGCTTTTTACCCATCTCTTGAAATTAATAATCTTTGTAGTAAATAATAGAAAAACTTGGAATAAAAACAATATAAAGAGAAGGTTGATTTCCATTTATAATATTGAACTATTTACATGACTGTTTCATTACATAAAAACTTCTCTCGTATATAATTTCAGTCATCTCACTGATAATATTTCCTTAAATGTTCAGCATTCTATGGGTTTTTAAAGTGTTCCCCCTCTAGAGTTTCAATTATATATGCACCTAGTTAGACAACACCCACTATGTCAGGACCATACTAGTTTGGATTAAGAATATTGCCTATTTGGATCACTTTATTCAAGACTAGGTCTCCCTCCTTTAATGTGCTCGTCTTAACTCTCTTATTATAGAATATCGTCTTTCTCTATTAATACGCCACAACTCTAAGGGAGGCCTACTCTTTAAACTCTTCCACAAAATTTAGATCAAGTCAATGCATCAAATGACTCCTCAACGAGCTGAAGTTCAGCACCATATGGCTTGGTAAGATAATTTCTATAGGTGCCACTACTTCTGTGTCGAACGCCGACATAAAAGGGGTTTCTCTTGTGGCAGTCCTCGGTGTCGTCCTGTAGGCCCAGAGGACACTTTGCAGTTTATTATCCTATTTTTTCTCATCGTCTAGCCTTTTTTTCATACCATCAAGTAAAGTCTTGTTGGTGACCTCTGTCTTCCCATTGCATTGGGGATGACCAGGTATGGAGTGAAGCCTTTGAACCCTTGACTTGACTTAGTAGGCGACGAACTAGACGTTGTCGAACTGATTGTCATGGTCAGTGATGAACGCAAAAGGCATTCCATAATGGCAGATTATGTTCTTCTAGATAAAGTGATATACCTTGGCGTGAGTCATCATCACTAGTGGCTCGACTTCAACTCACTTTGCAAAATAATCCACTGCGATAACTAGATCTATCCCCACACAGCGAAAGTCCATGGGGATGTGATCAATGTCAAGGCTATCGATGGCCTTCGATGATTGACGACATATCTATGGCACTTGTCGCACTTCCTGGCATAGTCTAAGTAATCTTCCTTCATCGTTGGCTAATAGTAAGCCTGCATTGTGACCCTTTTCACCAACTATATCCTAAATGAATGTGACCTGCAGGATCCCTCATGCACCTCTTTAGCCAATCTCGAACCTCCTTGTGGTGAACACATCGCAAGAGAGGCAATATGAAGCCTCTTTTAAACTGAACCCTATTTTCCAACACATATAATGTTGCCTTATAATGTAGCAAGCGTGCTTCTTTCTATTTGTCTGCAACTGCATCGGTTAGTAGGTACAACCTGATGGTATTTATCCAAGATGGTTTGGTGTATAACTCTACTATATGTACGTTATATCCATCGATGTTTCGCTGCATTAATATCTCCATGGGCATGATTCTTCAGAGCTCGATTATAGTTGTCGATGCTAGATGATCTAGTGTGTCGGCTTTATTGTTCTCGATCCTTGGTATTCTCACAACTTATATGCAGAAAATTTTAGTAGAAGCAACTTCACGCTTCCTAGGTACTTGGACATTATCTCCTCCCTTGCTGCATATATACCCAATACTTGATTCACGACTAGTTGTGAGTCACTATACATTGACAACTGTTGAACCCCAAATATGAGGTAAGACCCAATCCAAAAATTAATGCTATATATTTGGCCTCATTATTGGAGACCTCAAACTTGAATCTAGGGGAATATTTAGCGTTCGTCCCCTCAAGTGTAGCCACAATTAATCCTTCTCCCCTGCCATTGGTATACGAGGACCCATCAACAAATAACTGCCATACAGGAGGTTTTTTCTCAAATTACCTTCAATCAGAGAACTGTTCATGAATATATTCTTCATTTCTCTAAATCTTGAGCTATGTCTTCTTATCTTGTAGAGAATTTTAGCCTATCACTAGTCGAAATTGGTACAATTTTAGCCTGAACCAACTTCTCCACTAGTTCCTCATCATATGTGAATTCTTCTATGAAGTCAGCCATAACTTTCCCTTTGATGGTTGTTCTCGGCTCATACATAATGTCACACTCTCCTTACTCGATTGCTCAAGCCATTAACTAGCCAGATTTCTCAAGTTTATGGATAGCTTGTCGAAGTGGTAAGTCGCTATAAACAACGATTTTATGCGCTTGTAAGTATGGCTTCATTCTTCTTGAGGCCTCAATCAATGCCAATGCCAATTCTCTAACCTGGGATACCTGATCTTTGCTCCCCTGAATATTTTCTAATGTAATATACTGACTTTTATATCTCCTCTTCACATCTCCCCAAAGATGAGCTCATAAAAAATCAGATACATCTAAGTACTAGTATAACTTTTTCTCCCAGAATCAGCCTCGGTAGCAATAGAAGTGATCTGAGATATCTCTTCAGCTCTTGGAATGACCTTTCATGCTTCTCATTCCATTCAAAAGTCTTTCTGAGGACTTTAAAGAATAGGTGGCATTGGTCAATGGCCCTTTAGATGAATTTGTTGAGTGTAGCTACAGGACCCGTTAGTCTCTAAATCTCATTCTTGTTTGTTGAATATTTCATATTGATCAAGACATTTATATTATATGGGTTGTCCTCTATACCCCATTGATTGACAATAAACGAAGAAATTTTCCTATCATGCCTTCGAAGACACACTTTGTAGGATTTAGCTTCATCTAGTAGTTCTTCAGCTCATCAAAATTTTGGGTAAGATCACGAATGTTTTTTTATCGCCTTATTACTCTTGGTTAGCATGCCATCCACATATACTTACATGCTCTTCTCAGTCTGCACCTTGAACATCTTGTTGGCAAGCCTTTAGTACGTTTCTCTGGCATTTTTAAGCTCGAATGGCATAATATTATAGCAGTGTGTCCCTCAACTTATAATGAACGAGGTCTTCCCACGGTCTTCTAGCTTTATCCTTATCTGATTATACCCTGAGTAGGCATCCATAAAGCTAAGTCGCTCATGTCTAGTCATGGCATCGACCAACTGATCGATTCTGGATAAAAGATGATGATCTTTTGGATAGGTTCTATTGATATTGGTGAAGTCCACACAAATGTGTCGGTTTTCATTGTTCTTCTTCACCATAATGACATTGGATAACCATCTTGGATATTTCATATCTTTGGTTAACTTGTCTTTCTTAAGCTTGTCCACCTCCTATTTGATAGCCATATGTGTTTATCTTGGGAGAATAATTTGCATTTCCTCTTCACTAGTTGAGAGCCCTTAACGATGTTGAGTTCATGACAAAGAATATTTGGGTCAATCCCAGGCATGTCCTCGTGGCTCCAAGCAAACACTTTTTGCCTTTTCCTTAATAAATTTGAGATTTCTTTCTTTAGAGTAGGATCCAAGGATGAGTCGATATGTGTTATCTTCTTTATATGCTCATCCTCCAGGATCACTGGCTCTACCTACTCGGATGTTTCACTTGTGGTCAACCTATCTTCATCTCGAGGATTTAAGGTAAGGTCTCGATCTGATAAGTATATGTCATCTTCTCGCTTGCCTCACAGTTGTGTTGTAGCATTCTCATGCTACCACTTGACTTCCTTTAACCTGACGCACTCCATAATGTGTTGTGAACTTCATGTCTAAGTGCACTGTGGAGGCCACTGCTTTAAATTTCTTCAGACCAACCCTACTAAAAATGATGTTATAGGTTGAGGTGACGTTGTTGTCCATAATTAATAAACGCATCATTTGTGTTCGGCAGATCGGCATGTCACAACTGTTACTTCTAGATCGATGGTTCCAAAGGGATACACATTTTCCCTTAAGAACCCAACGAATGGGTTGTGGTGGGCTGTCAACTTTCTTTAGGATAGATTGAGTCTCTTAAAATAATCATAGAAAAGGACATCAACTGAGCCCCGTTATCTACAAGGATCCTTTTAATAGTCCTCTCACGGATCATCATGCTCATAACTAGGTGGTCCTCATGTGGGTACAATAATACACATAAATCATCTTTGGAAAAACCAACAATTAAATGGTCTTTATTTACCTTTCAAGGGTGGGTGTCCACAGCCCCGGCTATGTTCACCTCGTTGATATGTGAACAACCTTTCACCTCGTTCAAATATACTTTCCTCTCGGCAGGTCCATCCCCACCTCCAGTATATCCACCAGCAATGAAGTTCATGTCGAACAAAATCATGCCCCACCTCCACTACTATTTCCTTAGGCTTTTTAGGCAAGTATGGGTCACTGTCATCATCAGAGTCTTCGTCTTGGCCTTATTTATTATCATCCTTTGGCTTACAAGGAGACTTTAATTATCTCCTCAACTTTACCTATAAGATCGGTTGCTCGGCCCGACTTATCTACGTACTTCTATAGCTTGCCCATCCTAATCAGGGCCTCAACTTCATTCTTCAAGGCCAAGTACTTATCAATAATGTGGTCGTGGTCTTTTTGAAACTCACATAACTTTCTTTTGTCTCTTCGGCCAAGAGGCGTCTTCAAAATCTGTGGCCACCCGAGTTTCTCATTTCCTTGGATCTCGCTAAGGATATTATGAACTCCTACAGTGGCGTGTATTAATCAAACTACTTTGTTCGATCTTTCTTCGGCTTACTAGATTTATCTTTCTTAACCGAGCTTTTACCCTCCTCAGATGTGGTACGACCAGACTCCTTCCCAACCATCGCCTCTTCAGCATTCATTATCTTCCATGCCTTGGCTAAGATCATGGCCATGGTGTTTGAAGGCTCTTTCGCCAATGCCCAGTAAAGCTTTTCGGGCAGCAAACCACTCATAATAGTTGTTATTGCTATTTTCTCATCGTAATCTGTCACCTATAGCTTTTCAGTGTTGAAACGGATGATGTACTCCCTTGTCGTTTCATCCTCTTTTTTATAGATGCTTAACAAGTGAGCCACTCTCTTACTGAGTTTTGTACCAAAACAGATGTTTCTAACAAACTAGTCGGTCAACTTATTGAAGTTGGTGATCTATCCTCTTAGGATCCCATTGTACCAGACGTGGGTTATTCTAGTTAGAGTACTGGAAAAAACCTTGCACCTCATCTCGTCTAGAAAAGGAATAGATATCCAAGGTAACTTGATATTGCTCCACGTGGTGCATCAGATCATTGTTTCCATCATACCTTGGCATTATCACCGATGGCTTGAACTTTACTGGGGCCGGATAGCTCGTAATTGTTGCATCAAAAGGAGATCCCTGGACATAACCCATTTGCAAGGGGTTCTTAGTCTTGATCAGGTCTCCTAAGCAGTCTTCCAAATGATGAATTGACCCTTTCAAGGGCTAGTCCTCTACCATCTCTTCGTGGCCTTCTCAGTATTCTTGATCTTCTTATCTCATCTCTAACTTTCGGTTAAACTTTCTCTATGCCTTGAAGTGTGTTCAGATCTGGCCAACCCTCTCATGTTATGCTTAGACCTGGCCGAGCATGTAACCTTCTTGGTCTCAGATCTCTATGACTCCTCCTTACGCTCCCTGCACTCTCGGGGTTCTATGCACGGATGTTCTCATGCTACCCTTGGGCCCAATCGATTAAAAGTAGAGCTGCTTCTCAACCTGTTCAAGACACTGGGTCTCTCCATTTATAAGATTGGTCATCGGCATAACCTGTTGACCTGATGGTCAAAGTTCTTTCGGGCATTTATGATTGATCATTTCGATCGGATTTTGTCCTCCTTCCAGATCTCGCTCATAGTGCACCTGCCTCATGTTCTTGCATGGGGCAGGAGGTGGCATCTCACGTCTTTAATGTGAGTTTTCCCTGACTGCTGGGGTAACAAGGTTCAGTTTCGGTCGATTATGTCCAGTCAGAATGCTTAGAGTTAACCGTTTCATATTTCCCTGTATGGCCTCCTGGCTCCTGGCCAGGCTCTACAGAATTCCTTATAAATTGCCCAAACCAACAAGCATTGATGGGGGAATTTCTTCTCAACCCTGCTGCTTTCTGGGTCTCCAAACATTCTCAATAGAATTCAATCAAAAAACAAAGTATCGTAACATAATATAACTCGATTTGCAGGAAATGCAAATCTAAAGCTGAATAACGGAGATTAAGACAGAGATTTGAGAAAATATTTAAAATCAAACGAAATTGCTTAAAATTGACTATAACCCTTCGGAACTCGAGATAATTGGATTGCGATTCAGTAGTTTATCGGAATTGGGTATCCTTGAACCCTAGAAATTGAAAATGGTAAAAAGGGACAATGGCTAGCTATTTCCCATTAAAGACGTCAATTTGTTATCGCTTATAATTGGTATACTAATTATATTAGCTAATATATACTAATTACCAACAAATAACAGTGAATCGCAATCCGACTATGTCCAAAGGGTTATAGTAACCATGTGATCTACCTTAGCCAACCAAATAATCCGGGTGTGTGAAGAGAGGTGTATCCTTATGATTGGCTCGCGAGTCGTCCCATATTTATGGTATAACAACATATTTTCAGAAAAATCATTTCCAACAAAGAAACTTTTTTCCAGGAAAAAAACATATTTTCAAAAGAAAAAAACCCTTATTTCCAGAAGGAAAAAAACCTCCATTCCAGAAGGAAAAAAACCAAATTCTAGTAAAAAAAAACAATTAATAAGTTTTAAAAAAAATAATAACTGATTTCCAATATATAAAAAAATCAATTTCCAACTATAAAATAGATTTTTGATAAATAAAAAAATTCTAATTAAAAGAAAAACAGAGTTCCAACTAAAAAAACAAATTGCAAATTTTAAAAAAAATAGATTTTGAAAATAACTATTTCAAAAAACTCTTTACCTTCCAACAAAAAATCCATACACACAAAAAAAAGTCATTCCCTTCCAATGCCACTCATTTCCCTTCCACGATACCCATTCCAATAAGAAAATCCACTAACCAACCAATACAATAAAAAAATCTTAGCTTCAATACCCATTTCCCTTCTCATCAAACCCACAAAAAATCAAAAATCCAAGAAACAAAATATCCATTCCAGCAAAATCAGAAATAAATGGGAGTGAAATCCATTATCCATTGTGTGTGTGTGTTGGGGGGGGGGGGGGGGGGGGGGGGGGGGTCGTGTAGATATGAGTGTGTGTGTTTTCGTGAAGAGAGACGATAAAGGGGGGCAGGGGTGGAAGGAGGCGGGGGGTGTGGCGTGTGGGGTGGAGTGGGGCTAGGCAAACATGGCTGCCATAAGAGAGAGAGAGAGAGAGAGAGAGAGAGAGAGAGATTAATTTTTAGTGTTTTTGTTTTCTTTTTTAACATGAGGTTAAAATACTGCTTTAAAATGTCACATGTCATGCATATGACCCACTTTTTCGTCCAAAAATTAACGGTGTTAACGGTAGGACGTTATTTGTAGTCATTTAAGAATATTAGAGGGCTAAATGTCGAAATTGAAAGTTCGGGTGACAAAATAAAAAATGGAATAAAGTTCATTGGAGAAAAATGTAATTAACCTTTTTTTTTTTACTATTAAAAAAAATAATCGATTTTTAAGATCCTTTAATTGAGGTTCACTCAGAGATGTCTTGCCTATTTGATAACATACTTAATAAACGACCAATTGGTAATAATCCTTTTTAATTTTGAGAGAAAAAAGTTGTAGTTTTAAATAATTTTGTAATACAAGTGATGATGTAAACAGTCCCGTCGTTGGCTTTTCAACCATACTTGTTGAAAGGAGAAGAATTTTATGACTTTTTATACAACCGTCGAAAAGGAAACATATAACCAATTCGTGACTTTTGTACTGACAGACATAGCAAAAGTGGAAAACAAAAGAAGGTAAGACTCCCACCCACTCCCACCCACTCCTGAAAATGAATAAAATGGTATAATATCTCACTCTTGTTTTAGCATCATAGTCATCACCTGCCGCCACAGCTAATTACTTCGCCAAACATTTGTGGATTAACTTGTGAAGGGATCTGTGTCTAGCACTATCACGACCAAACTATGTACGACATATATAAATACCTAACGAGTGAGATATTATACCATTTTATGAAAAAAAAAAAAAGAGAGAGCAACTGAAGATGGATAACTGTCTCTCTGTAATATTCCCTAAGCCCCACTAACCTGAAGGCTCCAAGTATCTTTACTGTCCAGATTCCAAATTAGTCTACAACTTTGTATTATAAGTTTCTAGTAAATCACAGACCAGGGAGCACATGGTAAGGCACATTTCTAAATGGGGCCATAATTTCGCTGCACCTTTTCAGAAGATCCATCATCTGAGAGGAGATGTCTACACAGGTGGTGGTGGCAGAGGCGGTCTCCCAGTTGTGACTGTTTGTTGACTCAATTTGACAATATTTCATGTTAACAGCATCAGCATTGTGATCAATGCTATTCATATATGAAGTGTGGGAACCATAAAGAATATGAGGAGGGGAGGCTGAAGGAGCTTTTTCCACAAAAACCTTCTCCGATCCACCTAATTCGGGTAATGCAGGGGCCTCATCTTCCACATCACACATGCAATAACACACCTTCGTGTTGCCAAAAAGTGTCCCTTTTAGTGCATGCCTATACGCCGCTTCAGCATCAGGTTTGTTCAAGAAAACAATCCGACATATGGATGAATTACAAAACATGCGAGTCGCAGATATATCAAGCGACCCAAATCGCGCAAATATTTCTATCAGTTCTGAAAACGATGGCAGTATCGCTTTGGGTGGGAACTTCAGTACCAGCATGGTGGGTACAGAAGAAGCATCTGGTCTTAAAGAAGAGAGAGGGTCTTCCACATTCTTCCCGGAAGTAGTCTCAAAAGGAACGATGTGTTGAATACCAATCAGTTGAGCCTCTGCTGAGGGGGCTACATCTGAGCTTTGTTTAATAACAATAGATCTGGCCCCATTGTCTTGTCTTAGTAACTCCTTAGTGCTTCCAGTCTTGAGGCGTTTATAACTGCGATCCCAACCTCCTCCTAATAAAGACTCTTCTTTTGTCATCATCATTCTGTCTCCCATATCAAAATTTGTGGAGTTCAGATGTGGCCCAGGGCGTTTGACAATGTTTGACTTCTTACACGTACCATCACTACTTGAACCAAGAACTTTAACAGGGACAATTGCACCTACAGGTTCCCTTTTCCCTGGAACCTGCACATTATACACCTCAATAAGTTGGAGATGTTAAAATAGTAGAGATATTTATATAAATCCATGTTGTTCATCTGCAAAAAAGTTGGGATATCTCAAGAAATCCCCTACACTATCATTCTAATTGAAAATAATCCTCTATTGTGGAAAACAAGGCCATAAACTTTGAAACTATTACAGATACGCCATATGTGTTGCTAAAAGGTGTCAAAAAATTTCTTTTTTCTTTTTTCTTTTTGCAATGCATGGGGTGGAATCTGTAAAAAATGGTAATAGTTCAAAGGGATCCTCGCAATTTACCCCAAAATTTAAATAAACCCGAGATGTTCACCTGAGCATCTTTTAAGCTAACCTTTGAAACTACTGGTATCTTATCTCCTTTTAAGTCATTCTTCTTCTGGTCCTTGAGTTTCACGTGCTTTGCAGAGTCCTTACTTTCACATAGGGCTTTTGCCATCCGAAACTGATCACTCGATGAAGCTACAGGTTATCACAAAATGAATTCTCTGAGGAGAAGCAAAGGCATATTCACTAAAGGCAAGCAACACATTCATAAGTGATTAGATGAGCAGTGCTTGATGAGGATACAAGTACAAATCATAGAAACTGAAGTGTTTATTCAGGTCAATCTACTGATGTAATAATATTATTAGATCACAGATAGAGATATAAGGAAAAGTTAATCGAGAAGTAAAGTAGTTTAAATTAAATTCAAAATTTACTATTGAAACCATTATAATGAAACATTAGTAGGAAATTGAGCAAAATATGAATATTTCCACCATCATAAAAGGAATCTATAGCTTCATTGAGGTCAAAAATTAATAAGTCCTGCAACTGACCTGATATCTGATATCCAATAAATTGCATAAGCTCAAAGAATTTGCACATACCATTTATTAAAACAAATAATTTACGCATAAAGACATTAATCCCCTACCAAAATATGCTAAACATAATAATCATTATGCATCAAATGCTCAGTAATAATCCCCCCAAAAAATGGTATTAACTTCATAGAGTCGGCTACATTTTCTCAGATGAGATGTAAAATACATGAAACATCAGTAAAATTTGCATGATAAAAAGCCCAGACTTGTGGAAGAGAACTAAAGCAAGACTGACATTTGGAGAAGTATGGCATTAGGCTAAAACAAACATTCAAATTTGTTCTCCTATACAGGATGGTGTCATGAAAAAGGAAATTATTGTTTTAGGCCATGTATGAAACATCAAGGACGATCAATTAGATGCAATGAAAATGAATTAGTTAAGAGAAAATTGTAGTAAATGTACAGACCAATGCCTTACCTATCTGCTGAAATTTTAGACCATGGGAATCTGTTTTCTTCGACAAATTAGTGTAGGTTGAAGGGTGGATTGATGAAAACACAGCAGAAAGTTCAGCAGGTGGCTCAACTTCTTCCATGGACACCCTTGGATTTATTGAGCTAACCTTTGCAGCTACTTATTTTATGTCCAAACTTTTGACATTTTCACCACTGCCTTTCTTCTTGGAAAGATATTTGTACTTCTTCTTTAGTTCACTTGGTTTTTCAGGAATCACGAAACCCATGCTTTCACGTGTGGCTTCAGCAATCATTAAAGCACCACTCTCTGGAGCTGCAAACAAAAACCAAATCCGCTCTATGAAAAAGAAGAAAAGGGCTAAACTTAAGCTGTACTTCAATCAACAAGCAACAATTTATATGTGATGATAGCACAAAATATGATGGGAAATTACATAAGAGATACAGAAAGACTGAAATGAGACTGTTGTGTAATAAACTCATATCAAATTACAGAAAACCTTTGTGCCCAGTATTTTTGGTCAGGTAAAAGAACACTCTTGAGAATTTTTGCCTGTACTTTGCACTGAAATGCCAAGACATGTAATCAAATTTTTACCCATTTCCATCTTTGGTACTGTTTGATTGCACAAATTTTCAGTGGAATCAACTTCCTTACAAAGGGCCACACTATCCCTTTTCCACCTTTTTGAGGAAAACAATACTTTGCCTCACCCAAAAAAATTTAGTTTCCACTGGATATTTGAAGAGCCAAAAAAAACGATACTCAGTTATTCATCACGGTCAAGGGAAAATCTCTCTCTCTCCACCCCAACCTGCTCCTCCCCAACTCCTCCCACGACCCCATCCACCCACCCCACGTGTATGTGTGTCATATTCTGAATGCTTCTAGTGTTAAAACTGGCAGTCCCAGCTCAGGCAAATGAACATTACAATTAGCCGCTATCTAATCACCACCACATAGTGACAATAGTGCATAGTGAAAACACTTGATGCTGTTGCAATTATTTGTTAGAAATGTTCAACGATGTGCATTAAGGCATGCAACTCATAAGCAAGATATGATAATTCAATCACGACATCTCAAGCGCAAAACAAAGACCTCATTACTAATTTAGAAACTAAAAAAATGATTTAAAAAATGATGCAAACCAGCACTAAATATTAAATCTTGCTATTGTAGTGCATGCTAAGTTATGAGAATCAACCAATTACAATCTTCAAGACTCAGAATGTTTATAGCAGAATAATAAATGTAGCACTTGAATGATAATCTGCGAGAAAGTTGGGATATTTCAATCAAGGAGAAAGTTAAGGATGAGAAACACATAAGAACAGTAGTTAAGTCAGATACTCAAAGCACTTGACTAAAAATTTACCCAACTCAAAGGGCTGAGATGAAGTAGAAAGTGTTTAACAACCAACTGCTGATGTGCCTTGGACCTTTTAAATTTCAGAATATGTGTATAAAAGTAAGGATCTATTCAGTGGTGAGAAAGCCAGTTGGGGCATTCCTATTGTGGGTAAACCGTATGCAAAGTTTTGGACAAAAATTGAAAAAGATGAAAAGTGTGCTCGGAAATTGGACCAAAGAATCTTTCTAAAATGTCTTTTAATCCACCAAGGAGACTGAGAACATGGTGCTGGAAAGGGGATTCAGTTGGAAAAAGCTAATTCAGTTCAGACTCAGGTGAAATTGAATGAAGCCAAGGCAAAGTTGAATTATCACCTGGCTTGTGAAGTGTAACGGAAGCAAAAGAGCAAACTTAAAATGGCTCAAAGTAGAGGATTATAACGACATATACTTTCATGCTTCAGCAGCCACCAAAATGGAGGTGCTTGGGGATTCAGAGGTTAAAAAATGATAATGGTGTATCAGTTGGGAATGATGCTGAATTGACGTCTATGGTGGTGGACACTTCCAGAACTAATTGACCATAAGAGTATTCGGTGGTTGAAGAGATATTTTGTGGTTATTTCAAGTTATTGGAAGATTCAGATAATGATAGATTAAGTGTCATCCCTACTACGTATGAGGATATTAGACAAGCTACTTGGAGCTGAATCCTGGTGCTAATGCAGGTCCTGATGGGTATGCAGGATTATTTTACACAAACGGTTGAGATGTTCAATGGACAACTCACAGGTTATTATAAGTCTTTAACGTGGGTTAGGCAGGAGGGCAATATGTCTTAAGCGTAGGCATTTTTTTACTCTACAGCCAAAAAATTTCAACCTTTTTTCATGCTTAGTGATGGTGGTCCTTAATTTATCACGTGGCATTGGTAGATGGTCTTCACTAATGGGCAGAAAAGATCATTGGATAAAGCTTATAATTTCATTCCTCATTATGATCTTGGTTCAGGGTAGTTAATTAACAAGGGAAAGTGTGGCTTTACTGGGTCTTCCAGTCTTCTAGAGGGAAAATTGATCACCTCTAATTTTACTGGTTTTCCCCAAAGATGTCTTCGCATCACTAATCTTGGTTGTCCTCTTTGTTGTTGGAAGAAGAAAGATATGTTACTTTATTGATTTGTTGAATAAATGCAGGCATAGAAATGAGGGTTAGCAATCTAAGATGTTATTTTGAAGGAGATTGAAAGAAGTACCTCTAACTTCTTCTGGAGTTCTAGTGATGATGGTCATAAACATCACTGGCCTACTTGATTCACTATATGTTTCCCAACTAAAGAGGGAGGGTTGGGAGTGAAAAGTTAAGAAGATATAGATGCAGCTTGTAGAATAAAAAGTTGGTGGCATTCAGATCTCAAAATTCGTTGTTTTCTAATATTTTTCCTCCATAAGAAATGCAGGCATATAGATCGTCGCCATGCGCTGCATTTTATATTTGAAGATCTCTTCTTCAGCACATAGACTAGGTGGAGAAAAATATAGTTGAGGAAAAACTCTATCAAGGTATTAAACCAAGTGGAGATTTCTCTTTAAAGCATGTTTGGCACCTGGTGAGTCAGTAGATATAGAAGCATTGGGCATAAATTTCTGCATAAGAGAAGTTCAATCTTTTTCATGGAACTTGGTTCAAAAGAGAGTCCCAATTAATGGAGCTTCACAACGTGTTGGTATTAGACTAGAGTCTGATGCCTTTTGCCTTGGTGGAAGTGAAGATTTTTTTTAGTCATTTGTTTGCTAATGGTCCTGTAGCTTCGAAGATCTGGTCTTATTTAGCTACCATGGTTGGTATTTTGTTTAGACACCTTCACTCTCAGGTCGGTCCTAAATTCTGGGAGGTTTAAATCTCCAAAAGGTAATATGCTTAAAGTCCTTTTTTCAATTAATTCCAACCATTGTGTGTGGGGAGGTATGGAAAGCTAGAAATTGTGCTTTCTTAAAAATCAAACTAGATGATCCCAGGGCTGATTATTAAAAGTATTCGATCTTCTTCAAGGGATATAATTAATGTTAATACTGACGGACTCTATTCTCACTCAGTTGAAGACTGAAGCAGCTATATTTTTATCTTTGGAAGTGTGTAAACCTCCCTCTAGGACCCCCCACGCTAAATAAATGGATTTCTCCTACGGATGATTGGCTGAAATTGAATGTGGATGGTTGTTCGACGAGAATTACTGATGTGTTTTGTGATACGTAACGAGTGGTTGTGCTCCTAGGAGAAGACTACCTTTTATTTTGTATTTTAGTTTAGGGTAATATTGTCATTTCCTTTTATTTTTAGTCTTTAATTAGTCTCCAAGCATGTTTGGAGTTAATCAGTCATTTTTAGTTATTAGTTGTCCTTTTTAGTCTTTTGGGTCTTTACTAAGCTATCAAGTAATTTTTCTCTAATAATTAAGCCCTTGACCCCCATATATAATTACACTTGAATATTGAGAAAGAGAATATATAGAGAGAAGGAAACCCATTTTCTCGGTTTAGTTTTATTTGTTGTTGGGGGTGTTGTGTAGTTAGCAGTTGTGTAATTGTAATAATAGCGCTTTCACATTCATAGATTCACATCAAATTGGTATCATAGTTGCATTTGTTCTTGATGTTCGTCGTGGTGCGTGAAGTGGATATCGAGTTGTGGTTCTAACTCGAACAACCCTTCAATCGTTAGATTGATAAATGTCCAAATAGGAATCAGATGGATGGAAACTCTAGATTTCATTACCATTAATTGGGGGGATACCAAGCATTTTAGCCACCACTTTTCCACCCTCTACCATCTCATCTTCCTTCGTCACCATTTTCTGCCGCCGCACAACCACCACTGCACTTCGAAATGCAACCCCATCCTTTTCTCCACCCTTTGAAACACTCCCCCACCCTCCTCTACGCCCTAAACCTAACCCCATCACCCCAAACCCTAATCCCCAAGTTTTACCCTAATCTTACCTAACCTCTTTTAACCATATTTTAACCCTTTTCCACTCATCCATGCCCAACCACAATCAAACCCGATAAAAAATGGACCTGTCTTTCTTTGACCCGATCCCCTACCCCTATTTGACCTCAAATCCGGTCAAAATTGGTTTAATGGCCTATTTTTTATACAAATCAAGACTTCCATGAAAAATGCGTCCCACTTGGGATCTATTTCCGACTATTTGCCATTTTAGGATCCGACTTTTCCGGAATGTCGTCGCCTTCCTGTTTTCCCATCTTACTCTCAAAGGTGTGGTCCCCGGAGTTTCCGTTCTGTCAGATTCAAAAGTCCACCAAGCCAAGTTGCAACCATGTGCTCATGGTGTAGAGAAGGCGGATATGCTCGTCAGTTTTTTGTTGCTCGGATTTTGTAGGGAATATTGTCAGGATTTGGGTATATTAGACCCATTATTGATGAGGTTCATACGCATGGGACTAATTAAAGTTTGGGCGGACTACTTTTGGTTGAATTTGATTGGGGATCCGAAATTTTTCAAGGATTACATCATGTTGCATTGATAAGCCATCCTGCACGCTCAAGGACGAGCTTTTCGAAGACGGGGAAAATGATGTGTTTTAAGATACGTAGCGACATGTAACGTGTGATTGTACTCCCGGGAGAAGACTATTTTTATTTTGTAGTTTAGGGTAATATTGTCATTTCCTTTTATTTGTAGTCTTTAATTGATCTCCAATCATGTTTATGGCTAATTAGTCATTTTTAGTTATTCGTTGTCCTTTTTTGTCTTTCGAGTCTTTACTTGGCTACCAAGTAATTTTTCACTTATAAATAGGCCCTTGACCCTCATATATAATTACACTTGAATATTAAGAAAGAGAATATAGAGAGAGAAACCCATTTTCTTGGTTTAGTTTTATTTATTGTTGTTGGTGGTGGCGGTGTGTAGTTAGTAATTGTGTAGTTGTAATAATAATGCTTCCGCATTCATAGATTCACATCAATTATAGGCTCAAGTGGTGGAGGTGTAGTGTTGGGGATGCTAAAGGGAACTGTGTTTGGGCTTTTCATTCTAATATTGGGATTCTGACTAAAATTAAAGTTAAGGCCAGAGCTTTATGTGATGGAATTATCAAAGAAATTCAGCAAGAATATGTGAATATCTTAGTTGAATTTGATTCAAAAGTGTTGATTGACATTATACCAGGTACCCTTAAACCTCCTTGGAAAATTTTAGAGTTTTATTCTAAAAAATTTACGCTATTCGAAGGTCATATTGTTTTGTTTCAGCACTGTTATCGCGAGGCTAGTTTATGTAGCCGATATACTTCCAATGAATTTGTTGAAAGAATACGATATGGGAATCTTCCCGAGGCTGCTAAGTATTACTTGTGCTTCGACAAAGGAAATTTGGTATTTTTTGGCAATTAGGGGTGGCAATTTTGGAAACAACAGGACAACACGACATGAAACGAAATTAACACGAACATGATGGTTCGTGTTGTGTTCATGTTGGGTTTAGTGAACCAGCCATCATGTCGTGTTGTGTTCAATTTTTGCCACAAAATTGACCTCAATTGAACACGATTAGACCGAATCAAAGATATGATACGGATCCTATTTAAACCCATTATCGATCCCAATTAAGCCCATTATCAACCCCATTTAGACCTATTATCGACCCATTTAAAAGTTAAAATCATGAAAGGCCCAACCTATAACATTTAGTCAATCACCCATTTGCCTAACCCTAAAACTTAAATAAAACTAACATTTCATTACTTACCTCCCTCCCCTCCTTATCCCTTGCTCCTTAGCAACAATAATCTTTACAACCCCACTCTGTTCCTTACATCCCTCCCAGCCTCCATCACTCTCACAGACCCCTCCGTCCGGTGACTCTCTCCCCTCGTCACTCTCTCTCTATACCATCAGCCCCTCCCTACCCTTCGTTCCTCTCCCTCCCCATCGTCACTCCACTACGACACATACCGCTCCGCTGCATACCCCCCCAGTGCATACCTCTCTGCCAGCCTGCATACCCTCCGGCGCCACACCTCATCTCCACCTCCATATCCCATCATGAACTCGAAACCGACTTTAGTCAATGATAATCAGATTGTGTGTTTATTTTTATTTTTTTGTTTATTTCATATTGTGTATTCATTTTTTTGTGTTTTTCTTTTAGATTGTGTGTTTATTTTAGATTTTTTTTTTGTCGTGTCAACTGGGTCATGTCATTTTAATTGGGTTAATTAGATCAAGCCTATAAATCGTGTCGTGTTCGTGTTTTGAAAAAATTACACGATTTCATGTCGTGTCGTGTTCCGGTATCTAAAAATTAATTTTTGTAAGGTCGGTCCGAGACCTGACCCAATAACACGACTTACCACCCATATTGGTAGTAAATATTTGCCTAGTCCTATCTCTCCCTCTGGTTCCTCAATTTGTTTGTTTTGATGGGTTGCTAGTTGTGGAGAGTTCCTTCACTTTTTTAGTAATTATGGTGGTGTTTGCATCTTCTATTGTGTTTATTCTTTTTCCTTTTCAATTTCAAATATAAAACTCCAAATTTCTAGCTTTTATTTCCCTGTGAGTTACTGGGGAGGGGCTTTTCCTCCCTAATTCTTAAATTTTTGACAAAAAATATTAGGGATCCCTCCTCCTTTCCTAAAAGCATAAGTATTTAACAAGAAAAAACCTAGGAGTTATTCTTCTATTACCTATTTAAGAAACAACGCATGCAATCACATGGAGATAACTCATAAAATATTGCAGTCTTTGTAACTATTTAGAAGGTATGGCTATATATAGGCATTAATCTATACACAAATAAAAGAATCTCATGCCACACGTGGAAGTGATTTAAAGACTCAATTAATCAAGGGTTTTCTCTCAATCTCTCATTGTTCATTATCATTGACAATATATCAATGTTGATAAGTGATTAGACGGGGAGGTCAATGGCCTTACTTATATAATCCAAAATGAGTAAACAATTAAATAAGGAATGCATAATTGATCAATTATCTTGACTAAAACCCCATCTAAAAAGGAAATCAGTAAATAATCATTTAATCTTAAAAAGTAACAATTAAGAATTAACATTTATACTACTTTATTACCTTGAATTAACACTTTTTCCTGCTCATTCAAAACCACACCCAGGCCCCCAGGTGCCAATCCGAATGCTTGAAAATAGGGCTCATCAATCAACTCAAATGTTGCCTTTCGATATGTCATAACTTTGGCTACATTCTTTGTCACAATGATGTTAATTATCCCATCAATTCCTTGGCCTAATGCCAGTTTTTTAATAGAGGAAAGTGTCTTAAATGACTGAAAATCTCCTTTTGCCTTTTCAATCTGTTCTGTCGAATACAAACCTCCAGGTTCAAAGCCACTCACATCCACTTTGAAAAAACCTTGACACTTCGTAGGTCGGAAGTTGGAAGGGTTCCGGCAATAACAAGTCAAACCAAGTGCTGCTCTCCTACGGATCTCTTCCTTGGCGTCTTCAATAGCTTTCCAAAAATGTTGATTATTTTTTTGCTTGCATTTGTCAGAATAGTGAGCATCAAAAGCGAGGGTTTCCGTCCCATCAAGCCATGCGTAGATGTTATCACCATAAAATGCAACCAGCACACAACCCTCTTTCTTCGTTTCACAAACTGAATGAGATGCAAAAGTTTCATTAAATATCATCCCCGACCACCACGGATAGGACTTAACCTTTCCCCATACCAAGTCCCCCACTTTATATCCCATAGTTTTTCAAGGAAAAATCTTACTCCCTCACGATAAGCAATCTGCTATTAACCTTCCTTGGGCTTGAATGGGAAAAGATGGGATAGTTATTTGCTTATTTGGTTGAATAGATGCATCACAACTCAACATCGGCACTGTTCTCCACGTGCATCTCTCCAAGCTAAAAAATACCAAAGCAAAATGTGCAATCAATAATCATCCCAAAAAAATATGTACAATAATCATACAATATTCAATATTGTGAAAGTTTTGCATGAAAATATATCACATTCCTCACTACTCTTTCTTTTTAAAAGACTTTAATAAATGCCTAAATAGATTAAACTATATTTATTTCATCAACAAACTTAAATTTAGTTTATATTCAACGCATATTCATATTCATACAAGGTACAAATCAAATCACAAGAAGCTAAAATAATGCTGAAAAATCACAAAGTGAACTTATTAATAGTCAACTCATGAAGGACTAAAAAACACTTCAACCAACTCAAAACATTGAAACTAAATCACTTCCCTATTTTCACGGCTTGAAAAATTCATGACTATTGATCCAAAATGGATAATCTTAAAATCCACTACTTAAGATCAATCTAACAAATTTGTATTAATTATAAAATTTGTAAAAATATTAAAAATAGTATACAGATTTTTACTTCTAATGTAGATTTTTTTATTTGCAGTAAAAGAGTCTAATTGCAATTCCGATTCATCAAATACATTAATATAACTATGCAATAATGTACCTCTGATGCCTGAAGCCCCATCTCATTATTGCCTGATTGGAGTAAAATCGGGGGTGGAACGAGGCTCACCGCAGTAGTTCAACGCTAGCATGAGTAGATTTAAGGTATGGGTCATTTGATTTGTGAAATTGCACTTAGATTAAAGGTTGAACCTTAAATCATTGTCTTGAAGTTGTATTCCATTGTTTTATTTTACCCAAATCATGTAAGCTCTATTATTAAACCCTTGATGTTTGACTATCTTGTATTAAAAGCCTTGTTTTATTATTAATGATTAAAACCCTTTGTTTCATTACTCATGTTTTGTAATGTAATTATTAATGATAAAAATAGCCATGGAATCTTCAACGAAAGGCTAAAAAATTCGTTGGGCAAGAACTAGGGGATTCACACGCACCCCATAGCTGCAAAGTTCCACAGAAAACTCAGAAAAAGCTGTTGAAAGTGTTCACTGACGAATACTGTGGCAGAATGACAGCTATGAAATAGAAATCCCAAACGTTGTCCAATCCAGAAACCCTCTTACGGTTTAGGTGACCCAGACATGGTGAACCTTTTGGTGGTGGTCTCTTCTCCTTTAATGACAGCTGACATTAGCTATTATACTCTCGCTCTGATACTAAGTTACAGGAGAAATTAGCAGCAATAAATATAAGAAGGAGAATTGGAGAACAAGATGCTGCAAACCATCTTAGTAAGTATATTCCTTTCTCACCAAAGCCGCGCACATATATTAAGTCGACTTAGGGTTATACAAAGAGAGAACAATAGTGGATAATTACCCTCACTAACATTCCAAGCAAAAATAAAGAGATACCTTCACTAAAACTCCCCCTAAAGCTGGAGCATACAAGTAAAACAGGCTCAGCTTGCAACAAAGATGTTAAAAAGAAGCACGAACTAGCCACTTCGTTAGAATATCACCGAGCTAGTCTTGAGAGCAAACATAAGGAGTAATAATTTGTTTGGTCGTCAAGAGATTGTGAATGAAATGACAATCAACCACGACATGTTTGGTGCGTCCATGAAACACGGGATTGCTAGTAATAAATATGACGGCTCAATTGTCACAATGCATTATCATATGGGAAGGAACATGAATGCCAAAATCGCGGAGAAGCGAACAAACCCACAAGATCTCGGACGCAATATGAGCCATGGCCTAATATTTACCTTCTGCACTAGAGAGAGAAACAACAGTTTGCTTCTTACTACGTCAAGTAACAAGATTCCACCCAACAAACCTACAATAACAAGAGGTAGATCGTCGATTAGAACAACTATAGGCACAATCAGCGTTGCTGAACATGGTCACCGTGAAGGAATGCACTCTATATCAAGCTGCAACAGAATAAAATCCGAAAAACACAGTTGAGTTGAGCCACTGCAGAGAAGGTCTCCAAACAATCAACCCCATATGTTTGAGTATAGACTTTGAAACTAGCCCCACATTAAGACCATAGTAATAAGAGGCGAAAGGCACACCAAAGCACCAAGGTCCCCGCGAAGCCTATTCGCAAAGCGCAAAGCGAGGCAGGCGCTTGAATGAAGCGAGGTGCACATTTTTTTTTTAAAAATAGATAAAATATTTGTAAAGAGTTAAATAGTAAAATTATATATATAAATATTTCAAAAAACTAATAAAGCATAATTTTGAATCTTTATTGGCTCGTTTCTTAGGAATAAAGTTGTTAAAGTAATTGCATCTATCACTGAAGGCAACCAAGAGTCACCCAGGGATTTAGTCCTACACTAAGCTCGTTATAGTCCACTAGAGTGTTTGAAAACCCTGAATCCTTACACTGTATGGAGCAGTATGCTGGAGTTAAAATCCGTATCCATACCGTACTACTTGCCTGGATAGTAAAGAGTGTTCTATCTGTTTTTTAGCCAGTCACTGGTAGTTCTAGCGTTCCTTACGGTTCGCAATACAGTAGTGACTTAGATGTGTTTCTCCCTCTGTTTGCTATACTCCATTAGTGGTCTAAAGTCTAATCCTTCTTAGAAAGAAGTTCAATGACATATACAAGTGATTTAAGTCCAAAATGTTATCAAAGATTCAAACTATCCAATTTCCGAAGTCCATCTAAAAACAATCAACACCAACCAAGTCTATCTAAAAACAACTAACACTAGGTTGGACATTGGAGGCAAGCAGTGAAGTACCTACATTAACGCAGTGAATTAAAATAAAAGAAATACAAAACCAAATTATAGGGGGAAAATGAATACAAAACTGGAGAAAAGAAGAAGAAGAAGAAGAAGAAGAAGAAGAAGAAGAAGAAGAAGAAGAAAAAAGGCGAGGGGGTAATATGTTAGCAGAGAAGAAGAAAAGAAAAAAGGCGAGAAGAAAGAGAGAACGAAATGAAAAGAAATGGAAGAGGAAGAAGGATCATACCTGATAAGAAGAAAAAAAACAGAGATCTTTTGCTTTGTCGGAGAAGAAAAAAACACAGGCTCATCGGAGAAGGAAAACGGAAAAAAGGGCGGTGGTGGTAGTGGTGGTGAACAGATCGTGGATCTTAACAACCCATAGGCAGCAGCTAGGGTTTAAAACCTAAAATATAAGGAGAAGAGGGTTTGGGTTGGACCTTTACTAGCTGATAAATATAATTGATTTTGGATTTAATGAGCCCCTGGAGTTACTGGGCTTGTTTGAAGAATGGTCTGTGCAATTGGAGTTAAACAAGATTTCGATCTCCACAGAATCATGAATGATTATGCGGGCCCCCAAAATATTCTTCTCTTGGTTGCAATTTTTGGAATAATTCTCACTCGTCGCCTACTTTCGAAGCTCGACGTAAAGCATTTTCATAGAAGGGAACAGTGATCAGAATAGAGGAGTACGGGGGTTCAATTGTAATAAGTCAAAATTGAACTATTTTACTTTGTTACCGTCTATGGTAGTTATTTATTTACTTTAGGTATGTTAGATTAGGGGTATGTGTTCAAACTCACAAACAAATGCTCAAAAGTAAGTGGTTAACTTGTTAGATTTTTTCCTAATTTCATCTAAGACTATAGTTGAATGCCATATTTGCTTTCAAAAGTAAGTAAAGTGTTATGAGAATAATCAAGTGTTCTCTATTTTTATATTTTGGCTATGCATTATATTGTTTTGCATATATGCTTCCTTGACAAAAGCAAACAAAATCTTTTGGACAACGACAACCATATATAGCTTTACTGTATTGTTTAGTTGATGCTTTGATTTTGATATAATGAGTATATACATTATAATGTGTGTTGTTGATGTACCTTATACACTAGGGTTCCAGTACATACACTCCATAGTTTCCTATCAAACATTTAGAGAGAGGCTTGAAGTGGAATCTTAAAAGGTAAACTTGATGGATGCAGACTTTTTCCATAAATATGGGGGCGGAGTTAACTAGGAAATGTTTGGAAATTGGTTCATTAGGGCTTTGGATGGTAAAATTTAATAGGCACACATGGTTATTTGGCCATTAAATCATTGAATGATGGGATTTATAATGAGATTAATTCTAGAGAAACTGATAAGGAAAATAAAGCTGGGATTGTTGTCGTCAAGACTAATCAGTGGAGATGTCAACGGGGTGGGTTTTGATGGATACCCATCCTTCCCTAATCCTAATGGGGCAGATCTGGGGGCTCATAAACTGATCGGGTTTGGGATTGGGGTTAAAATAACACCACCACCACCACCACCCAACCCCAGCCCACCCACCGGTCTGGTTTGGGGAAGGGGTCGGGTTCAGTGTACATAACCTGCGACCCCAACCTAATTGGGTCCATCTTACCAAAATATCCTTGTATATATATGTATATAACTAAGTTTAGTTTAGGTTAAGTTTATAATAGAAGTTTAGTTCAGCATTACGATATTCCTTTTCATCTGTACTTCGCACAACAAGAGAGAGGAGACTGGAGAGTTCAATCCGTTCACCATTTGGGGAGTAAATGGAAAAATATGTATCTTAGGGGAGCTAAATAGGTAAACCAAAGCCTCGGTCATCATTTCTCTTAATTCTCTACCCTGGTTTTCAGGATTCCCTGGGTTTTACTAATATGTGTAATTTCACTTTAAGTTATTGTAATCTGATACATTTCCTGTGAATCTTATAGTGTGGTTTCATGATATTGTCCACGCTCTGTTGTTTTATGCTCCAAGTACGGCAATAAGAACAATTCATTGTAAGAACAACGTGATGCAACCTTCCCAAACACAAACCCACAAAAAGCAATGTATCAATGAACACGTAAACATACAGAAAGCAGGCCCTGGTAGAAATAAACTCACTGGAATGCTATTCCAAAACACTTCATATAATTCCCAACTTGTTTTTGTTAATATATCCTTGAATCGCTTGACCGAAGAAAGGCCCAGTTGTTTAAACTCTTATTTTGATAAAACAAGGTTGTTTTTTTATTCTAGGAATTGTTTATCAAAACGAAGAAATCAGCAGAGAGTTCAGTTTTCCACATTGAAGCTTTGGACGTGAAATTTTTACCTCATAAAAGGGCGAAGAGTTCATATCACAAAGTTGTTTTAGGGCAGCGCTCTTTCGGGAGGGCTTGCTGAGGGGGTGGGGGGATGGGGAGGATCTATTTTGTTTTTCATCATATATGATGTTCCCGTTATCCTTTAAATTTCTCAAACTTATGAGTGGCATTTTCCCAACTAAGCAAAATGCGGAATAAAGGTATATACTTGAAGAATTACAAGAAGGAAACCCACAAATTGACATATAATATAATTAAATAGCATAAACCTTTTGAGGAATAGTGCATACTATAAATAAATTGACATATACTCCAATCAAATTTATAGAGAGAGAGAGAGATGTGTATACATACTGTACTTTTCCTTTTTCTAAATTATTGCCTTTTGTTTTGTACAATGCTATAAATTGGGCGAGGAAAGTGTGTTCGATCGCAAAAACTCGATGGAGATTGCGATTTCACAAACTCAAGGGAGATCTCCCTTTCCATAAGTGCATTTGGTATATTCTTAGCTCACTTTAACTAGCAATGAACACCTGAAGATTCATCCTCGTCTCAATCAGAGACGGATGTACAGTAGGCCATCCCCCTGAATTTTTGCAAAAATTTAGTGTAGTACTCAACTTTTAGAGGTGCTTTGTGTATAATTAGAGAACAACGGCTTAGCAGTGTAATATGATACAACTTAAGAATGTAAAAAAGCATCACAACTTATGAAGCCCTTATCGATTAGAAAGTAGCACCTCGTCATTTTGTTTCAGTTTCACCTCCTTGCCCCTGGGGCTAAGAAATCCCACCACCTCTTTACTTTTTTTCAAATCTTGTTTCTCCTCTTCTTCCTTCACCTTGACTTGACTCTCTTATTCTGGTTATAATATCACCATATAAAACCCATCCTCCAAATTAGAAGCAGATTCTTCAATTGGAAACACAACCATAGGATCACTGTCCTTCAGTTGGTGAGGTGCTAACATGCTTCCTTCATAGGTATTTAATCTCTCATTTAGTCAAATTTTCAGTTACATTTCATATAACTTTGCACAAACTTTAACTGTAAATGCAAACATTAGCGAATTTTAGTCCCAGTGTTTTATATGTATTTTATGAGGATACAGTAGTTCTGGGGTGTGCTTAACAACTGACGGTCAAAAAACCGCAATTTGACTGGATCAAACTGGTCTGAAATTGATGTGAATCAGGTACGCGGTCGTCATGTTATCATTTTAGTTCTTTTTAGTATTTCTTTTATTTTGAGCATTCATTGTATTTTTCTTTTTCATTGGTATTTAGAAGAAGGAAGGTTAATTGGCACTTAAGGGTATAATTGTAATTAGATTGTTAGCTTAGAGACCAAGCAACCTCCTTCCTATAAATACCTCTTTTGTAGGATCATTTGAGTCATTCCTTAATTTTGTGAGATCGTGAACAGAGAGAAATATCACTTCTTGCTCCCATTTGACGTCATTTACGTCAGTTGGTATCAGTGCCTAGTCGCTCCACCCGGTTGTTGTTGTTGTTGTAGTTGTTGTGTAGACAAAAACTCGTAAACAACGTCAAGTGGGTTCAAGAAAAGATGGACTCCTCCGACGCAAACCCTTTCAATCAAATTCTCGAGGCCCTCAACCGATTGACAGCTCGAGTTGATGCAATGGACGCCCGTATTTCTTCGCCGGCAACCACCACGGACCGCCCTCCCACCGCACCAGTGACATCTCTAAACCCTAACCCTAATTCTCCAAGATCAAGCCATTCTACAGCCCTATCCCAAAAAAACCCTAGTTCATCAAACTTTAACCCTATACTCATTCCAACAAACACCACCACACATATAACCACTGTGCCACCACCCCAAGCTGCCGAAAAATAAAAAAAACACCCAACCAGACCCAAAGACCCCTCCCCTGCCCCTGAACAACCCCGCCGCTGCCCCAAATCCCACCCCTCCCCAACCCGCCCCTAACCCCCTCCCTATCCCGACCTCGATCTCCCCTGAACAACCCCATGCATGCCCCCAACCCCATTCCGACAGCCGCCCAGCCCTAACCAACACAATTTCGACCCATATTCAACCCCTATCCCCGGAATCCCACCCTCACACCTCCGGTTATACCTTTCGGAACCGAACAGTCCCCTACCAGGCCCCGTCGAACCCCTTTCAACCCCTGGAAACCTCCGAACACCCTTCTGCGTTGTACCACCAACACTACCAATTAACCAGCCTCCCTGAGTGTTATCCAACATATTCAAGACATGACGAAGCTCTTCCGGTAAACCCTACCCCTTTGTGTGTCCAAACGGTACCACCCATGATCGGAACATACTCTCCCACCATTGCTGAAATGATCCGTGACATTCGGCACACAAAAAAATCAAATCCACCTCCAATACACCCCCATGGCACAAACCCTATACATTCTAACCCTAATCTTGCGCCCTAAACCCTAGAATTTTCCTCTTCCCACATTCCCAATACTTTTGCCCCCCAAAATTCACCACCACCACCTATACCTCCACCGCCAAATGTATCCATACACCACCAACTACCCTCGCTCCATATTCTCCTCCCATCCCACTCCCCGCCACCACATCCCCCACCATATTCAACTCCACTCCAACATGATCCCTCCTTACCCCTATCTCCATTTACCCTTGCTATCACCCACAAAAGCATCTTGAAAACCCCTACATACCACCCATACCCCCCACTCCTTCTCTTCCCCCACACCCTCACCCACACCATTCCACGTTGCCCATGCTTCTGCCCCCTCCTCTTTTACATACCTTTCCCCCACCCGGACACCCTCTCCCTACCCCACATCAGCCACCCCCGTGGGATACCCGTTCCTTTCACTCCGCACCCGTTGACTCCCATGAGCCGGTCCGGGAGTGGACTACCTTACCTCCCCATGACGACCCTCCTTCCCCCCGGCCCCACTCCGTCCTGAGTTTGGCCCACCCCCTCCTACCGAGTGGCGCACGGATGTTTCCCCATTTGATTCCCTCCACCCTAAGGTGACCCCCTATGTCCCCATCTCCGAGCGCCATTGCTTTGTTTGCCATCAAAAAGGCCACCAAATGAATCAATGCCCCTACCGCCAGCCATTGGTTCCTCCACCTCCTCCTTCCCCACCTCGTGAGCCTCTACCACCTCACACTACTCCGCCTCAGTTCACCCACCCACTCCTGGCCCTCCAGTTACTTTCATGGAGTATGCAGGGTGATATCCGAGTTAATGTTCCCATGTTTGACGGCCACCTGCAGCCTGATGCCGTTGTTGATTGGCTTGCCGCCATGAAGCGGATTTTTTAGTACAAACGGTTGAAAGGTCGTAGATGTGTTGGAGCAGCGACGTGCCATTGAGGGAATTACCCCCATCCAGTCTTGGCCAGAGCTCCGTGCACAATTGATGTCCCCTTTCGTTCCCGCCACTTATGAGTGTGACTTGTTTCTCCAGACTCCACCGTTTTGGACTACACCGAGCATTTTCATCTTTTATGTACTCGTGCCCACCTTGCTGAGAATGAGGAGCAACGCACTAGTCGCTACATTCATGGTCTTCAGGGCTACATTCAGCGCGATTTGGCTTTGTGTGAGGTCACCTCTTTTGCAAAGGCGGTGGAGTATGCCACCAAGGTGGAGTCATTCCACCAGACTGCCCCTCCACCACGTAGTCGCTCCACGCCTACTCCTCCAGCACCACTGACTTCTGTACCTCTTGGGACTCCTTCCACCACTGCTCCTCCTGCTACCACGGTTCCCCCTCCTGCTCCTGCTCCTGCTCATCCGGTCACCTTCAAATGCTACAATTGCGGAGTGATGGGTCATCACGCCTCTGATTGCTCTCTCTCTCGCCGTCGAGCTCTCCTAGCTTATGGGGACCCTGACTACATTGAGGAGACACCGGAGATACCCTCTCAGCCAGCTCTTGTGATGATCCTTGATGGTGACACCGAAGGCCTTCCCCTCTGAGTTCGAAGACGAACTCTTTTCAAGGGGGGGAGAGTGATGTGAATCAGGTACATGGTCGTCATGTTATCATTTTTAGTTCTTTTTAGTATTTCTTTTATTTTGAGCATTCATTGTATTTTTCTTTATAAATACCTATTTTGTAGGCTCATTTGAGTCATTCCTTAATTTTGAGAGATTGAGAATAGAGAGAAAAATATCATTTCTTGCTCCTATTTAACGTCATTTATGTCAGAAATATAAGGTTTTTTTCCTGAATTGGTCCGGTCCTCGATCCATAAGTCAAAAGCCCCGAATGAACTGCTCTGGTCCGTTTTTAGTGCAACAAAACCTGGTTTAGACCAAGCTGATATATTCATGTTCATGTATTTCTTAAATATCGGCATACTGCCTCACCAGTCTGTTAGTTGATGGTTCGATGCTCACTATCACTTTCACTTCTTCCTCGGTGAGATCGCAAAGGGGCTACAGGGAAGAAGTCAATTCAAATTGAAGCCTCATATTTACTCTGACCTTCAATCAAAGGCCCGTAGTATCCCAAGTGTATACATGTTAAGTTGTATACTCAAGGTTGTTTATGGTTAAAACTACATACCATATATTTTTGTAATTTATTAAGAAAATCCTTTTTCACTGACTAAACATTATCTCCTCCATAAATGATTTATTTTTCATAGACTAGTACATATGTTTATTTATAAATGTTGTAAATAACTAAAGAATTGAAAGTTAAAAATTTGATGTATCCCGATGGGAATCCATTGTTATTTCTTTTATTTTCATTTTATTTTTATTTTCTATTCTTTCATTTTAGTTCTTTTATGCCTTTTAACTTTTACTTAGTTTCCAAGCATGTTTGGGACTGATTAGGTATTCTTTTTTTTAATAATTATCATTTTTAATCATTTAGGCTATTACTAGATTAACAAGTAATAAACCACCTATAAATACTATTGTACTCCTCCTCTGGAGAGAGCTTCCATTCTTGAAATATAAGAAGATCTTTATTTTTCTATCTAAAAATCATATTTGTTTTGATTTTTAGGCCATTGACGTGTAGTTTGCGTCAAATTGGCATCAAAGCGAGGTGTCACTCTCTAATTGGTGTATTGATATGTTGGTGATAAAAAAAATCATTTGTAAGGACAATTTGTCCATCTTTATGTATATGATTATGTCATACGCCGTTACAAGATTGATGGTTGAAAAGATCACATCGTCATCAATGAAATCCGAAATCCGAAGATCAAAAGAAGAAGGAATTTGGGAATCAGACCTGACCGGACCGATCCGGTTAAAGGGACCGGACCGATCCGCCTGCTGAGTTGAGACCAGTACACCCCGGATCCATAACGAACCGATGAAGGCAAAAAGGCCGAACCGATCCGATGCCAACCGGATGGATCCGGTTTCAGAAAAAGAACTGATCCGAGTTCACCGGACCGATCCGCCTAATGGACCGGACCGATCCGAAGAGGATAGACTCTGCCAGATCGTGTAGCAGATTTTTTAGGGTTTTGACTCCTTATTTAAACCACGATCAGTAGTTGGTTTTCTTAAGACTTTCCCACGATTATCAGAGCATATCAACCCTAAAGTCTTCACCTATTGAGTCCTATGATTCTAGGTTTTTAGATTCACACATCTTCCATATCTATGTGAATCAAATTTGGTAACCCAAGAACACCATTGCTGTTGTTCAAACCTTTGTGAAGTGGACCGCTTCTTCCTCTTCATTGCTGCCCTACTGGACAGGGATAGTTCCAGCCACCAACCCTACTGGAAAGGGATATTCCAGCCGCGACTACAGAATCCGATACCCGAGGGTAATTCTTAGTCAACAAACTTGTATTTCAGTGTAATCCGATTGTGAGCCGTTTCTCTTACAAATTATAGTGATATACAAATGGTTTTGCCCCTGTGGGGGATTTTTCCTTAAACTTTGTGTGTTGAATAATTCTTGCATGATTTCATATTTTTTCTATCACACCTAGTTGCATGCTTAGGGTTAATTTGGGTTAAAAAGGGTATTTATTATATTATTTCTTAATTGAACGCAGGCGCTAACTCTTTCAAATTGGTATCAGAGCAGGTTTCGCCATTCTATCGCGTATTCCTTACTTCCGCAAAATTTTTCTAAAGATATCAATTTTTGAAATAAATTGATTTTTGAAAAGAGCGTGTTCGTATGGAGAAGTCATATTATAAAATGCCTCTTTTTGACGGGACAAATTATGCTTATTGGAAAGCCCGTATGAGGTCGGCTTTAAAAGCCATTGATGAACGTGTCTGGATTTTTGTTGAACGAGGGTGGACTCCTCCTACCGTGACTGTTGATAATGTGACCAACTTGAAACCTGACATCTCTTGGACTGATGAAGAATTTAAATGGTCATCTTTTAATTCTAAGGGTCTAAGTGCTATTTCCGGGTCTGTCACACCTGATGAGTTCAAACGCATAATGACGTGCACCACGTCAAAAGAGGCATGGGATGTTCTGCAACTTACCCATGAAGGAACAAATGCTGTTAAAGAGTCAAAATTGCAAAATTTAACAACTCAATTTGAAACCATCACCATGCATGAAAATGAATGTTTTGATGAATTTTATGCTAGGCTTTCTGACATTGTTAATACTAGCTATAATCTTGGTGAACATATTACAAATGCTAGAGTTGTTAAAAATATTCTTCGTTCCCTTCCTAAGCGTTTTATACCTAAAGTCACTGTGCTAAATTCCTTGGGTAATTTAAATACACTAAAATTGGAAGAACTGGTAGGAGATTTACAAACTTATGAAATAGACATGTTTCCTAAATCTGCCAAGCCAAAAGATAAGGGAATTGCCCTTAAAGCCCAAGAGAGAAAAAGTGAGGGGTCGGCAAGAAAGAGAGTCGAGTCATCTAGAAAGTTAGAAAATTCTGATTCTGAATGTGAGTTTGACTTAGATGATTTGGCCTTATTTGCTAAAAACTTCAAGAAAATTCTGAAATTTAAGAAAAGTGGGAACTTCAAAGATAAAAAGAGTTTTCAGAAAAATAAGTTTGAAAAGAAAGATTTCAAAGAACCCCCTAAAGACAGTGAGAGGTGTTTTGAGTGCGACGGTAAGGGACACAGAGCGTTTGAGTGTGCCACTCGTCTGAATAGGGAAAAGGGTAAAGCTGTCCTAAATGCTACCCTTAGTGACGACAGTGAGGTCGAGTCGGTGGACTCGGGAGATGAGTCACCGCATGAGCGTAACTTCACCGCGTTCATGGCTAGTCATGTGAGTACTCCATGTGCATCTCACGACGATGAGGATGCTACCTCACAGAGACACCTCGACAGTGAGTGCGAAGAGAGTGAGGGGGAGGAAGGTAGTGAGGACGAGAGTAACCTTCAACGCGCCTACGCCGAGTTATATAATGAGTCTTTCAAAACTAAAAAACGTAACAAGGCGTTAGTTCTTAGGATCACCGCGTTAGAAGAAGAGTTAGAAGAGACGAGAGAGAGAGAGTCCTCCACCTGCACCGCAATGAGAGAGAGAGAGTCTGCCTGGGTTAGTGAAGAGAATTTGCATAGAGAGAGAGAGAGAAGTTTTGAGAAAGAGAAAACGGAATTGACTAAACAAGTGGCTAGTCTTACTAGTGAGCTCCATTCCTCCATGGAGACTCGGAAGAAACTTGAAGCCCTTGTTGCTCAGCTTACTCATGACCTTGAGAGAGCTAGGAAAGTCAAGGTTCAAATCGAGGACAGATCTGGGAAGATGAGAAAGATGCTCCTCGGTCCCGCTTTAGGTTTTGGTGACAGGCAAGGAATAGGTTTTGATGGTGCATCCACGTCCCAAATTGCACCTGGACCAATTCCTGAGTTCACTACGACTCCTTATGGCCGTCATCAAAAACCAAGAAGAAGAGTTCGACCAAGAAAAGCAAACTAAGGTCCTCCTAATACTGTGCCCTTTTTCTCCCATTGCAAAAGAAATGGACACCTTAGGGAGTTTTGCTATAGATTTGGTCGGACACGACGTACTTTTGCTCCTCCACATCATACTGATGAGTTTGCCAGTCTGAGAGAGCGAGTTGAGTCTCTAGCCGCCACATCACAGAGTTTGATGGAGGAATTCCGACGGATAACCTTACCATCAATGAATGCGCCCCGCATTCCGGCTAAAACCAACAACAACAAGGGAATACAAAAAGGTACCTACTCTTGGGTTCCTAAGAAAGAGAAAAAGGCCCTTGTTGTCCATGTTGCTCTCAAAGCACATAATACCTCTCAGTGGTATTTTGACAGTGGATGCTCCAGACACATGACAGGTGATGTCTCTTATTTTACCCATCTTGAGGATTATAATGATGGGAGAGTCACCTTTGGAGATGGTAGTAAATCTAGCATAGTAGGACGTGGTACAGTAGAGTTACCAGGATTTCCAAAGCTAGAGAACGTGCTGTACGTCAAAGGTTTGAAAGCAAACCTTCTTAGCATCAGCCAGCTGTGCGACGATGACTTTGCAGTGAAGTTTGACCGGAAAGCTTGTAAGGTCTATAATCAAGTCGGTAAACTTTTAGTGCAAGGGGTGAGGACAGAGGATAACTGCTATGGGACTGAGCCCACATCCTCACTTGTCTGCAACAGCGCCACGATCACTCCTATGGATCTGTGGCACCAACGTCTAGGTCACGTGAACGTTAGAGATCTTAATCATTTAGCTAAAAAGGACCTAGTACGTGGCTTACCGTCACTTGGAAAGCCAACTTCCACGATTTGTGGACCCTGTCAGTTGGGAAAGCAAATCCGTAGCCCACATAGGAAGTTGAATTCCATTACCACCTCACGTGTTCTTGAGTTGATTCACATGGATCTTATGGGTCCTACTCGCACGGAGAGTCTAGGTGGTAAGAGATACATTCTCGTGATGGTGGACGATTTCTCCAGGTACTCCATTGTAGGTTTTCTGAGAGGGAAATCCGATGCTGTAGAATTTTTAACGACCAAGTGCCGTGTCCTGCAAAATCAACACGGTGTCACTATTAACAGAATACGTAGTGATAACGGCACTGAATTTAAGGAAGCAAAGGTGGATTTGTACTGTGATAGCCTTGGGATCAAACATGAGTTTTCTGCTGTGAGAACTCCTCAGCAAAATGGGATTGTTGAGAGAAAGAATAGAACGATCCAAGAGATGGCTAGATCTATGCTTCTAGGTCGTAAAGTTTCTAGGAGATTTTGGGCAGAGGTAGTGTCTACTGCATGCCACACGGTGAATAGGGTGTATCTACGTCCACACACACTTCACACTCCTTATGAGTTGTGGACTGGCAAAAAGCCCAACCTGGCATATTTCCGTGTTTTTGGGAGTAAATGCTACATCCTACGGGATAGAAAGCAATTAGGAAAGTTCGACTCCCGAAGCGACGAGGGAATATTTCTAGGATATTCATCGAATAGTAGAGCGTACCGGGTATTTAACCTGAAGAGCTCTAGGGTTATGGAATCAATAAACGTTACCGTGCAAGATGACGAACCTTCGACGGTTATTGATCCTAACCTTCTGTGTGAGGATGAGGATTGTTCTGACAGTGATTTACCTGTTCCTCTCTCACACTCTGTGGACCCTTTTCCTGTGTTAGGGGACACACCTGCTTGGGTTCGTAAGAGTCATGATCCTTCAGCCATTGTTGGCGATCCCACTCTAGGGGTCAAGACTCGTGCTCAACTAGAGAACGTTGTTAGTCATCATTGCTACACGTCCAAAGTCGAGCCCAAGAACCACAAAGAAGCACTCAAAGATGAACACTGGATATCTGCTATGCAGGATGAGTTGCTTCAGTTTAAGAAGAACAATGTCTGGGAACTTGTCCCCCGACCTAGTGATACTAATGTTATTGGTACCCGGTGGATTTTCAAGAATAAAATGGATGAAAATGGTACCATAACCAGAAATAAGGCTAGGTTAGTCGCTCAAGGCTACACACAGATAGAGGGTGTAGACTTTGGGGAGACATTTGCTCCTGTTGCGAGGCTTGAGTCCGTCCGTTTACTTCTCGCCATCGCATGTCATCTGCACTTCAAGTTATATCAGATGGATGTCAAGAGTGCCTTTCTGAATGGCATTCTACAGGAGGAGGTTTATGTGGAACAACCAAAAGGGTTTGAAGACCCTCAGCACCCTGAGCACGTCTACTATCTGAGAAAAGCCTCGTATGGTTTGAAGCAAGCACCTCGTGCTTGGTACGAGAGGCTTCCTATCTCTTAGCTCGTGGCTTCAAGATAGGGGGAGTAGATATGACGTTGTTCGTCAGGAGAGATGACAGTGCTATCTTGGTTGCCCAAGTCTATGTGGACGACATAGTCTTTGGATCCACATGCTCCCAGCATGCTCACCACTTTGAGGAGGAGATGAAAAGTGAGTTTGAGATGAGCATGGTAGGTGAGCTTACATTCTTCCTTGGTCCCCAGGTTCGTCAGCTAGAGGATGGGATGTTCATCTCCCAATCCAAGTATGCTAGAGACCTAGTGAAGAAATTTGGTTTAGACTCTGCTAAGCATGCTCGTACACCTATGAGTACCACTACCAAGCTTAGTAAGGACACTTCAGGCAAGGACGTAGAGCAAACCTTATATCGGAGTATGATAGGCAGTCTTCTTTACTTGACTGCTAGTTGTCCCGACATTGCCTTTAGTGTTGGAGTTTGTGCGCGTTATCAGGCGTCTCCTAAAGAGTCACACTTACTCGCTCTAAAACGTATTATCAAATACGTGAGTGGGACTCTCTCATACGGTATTTGGTATTCCTTTGATACCGATGATCGTTTGTCCGCCTATTCGGATGCCGATTGGGCCGGGGACGTAGATGGATGTAAGAGCACCTCGGGTGGGTGTTTTTACTTTGGTTCTGCTCTTGTCTCTTGGCTGAGCAAGAAGCAAAACTCCATCTCTTTGTCCACTGCGGAGGCTGAGTACATCGCCGCCGGGAGTTGTTGCACGCAACTCATGTGGATGAAGCAAATGTTGGAGGATTATGGGATTTCACAGGACACCATGTTCATTTCCTGTGATAACACGAGCGCGATACACATATCCCGCAATCCTGTCCAACATTCGCACACAAAGCACATCAGGTTACGCGAGCACTTTATACGTCAGTTAGTTGAGGAGAAGGTCGTAACCCTGAGTTTTGTTCCCACGGACCATCAGTTAGCCGATATTTTCACGAAACCTTTAGATGCCCTTAGATTTGAGAGTCTTAGGAAGTCTTTGGGGATTTGCACAGTTGAGTGAGGGGTTGGTCCATGTCTAGCATAGGTTGCATTGTCTTTTTCATATCCTCTGATGCCTATTGCTAGATTGTACTATTAGTGTGTTTTACTTATTTTTGCTTTTCATTATTCTTTGAAAAATACAAAAAGATTTTCTTTTTAGAAAAACACAAGAAGATTTTATTTTGATAAAATTTTTTGAAAAATTCAAAAAGAGATTTACCTTTTATGGATGAGCATTTAAGATAGCCAAGTCACAACTTCATTCCATATATCCATGTGACTGCTTGATAGAGATTTGAGAGGCTACATCATTTCATCCATGTGCTTAACATTGATTGGAGTCCTTGAGATGTAATTAGTGATATCTTCCTACATGTTTGACTCCTATATCCTTTACTGCACACATGCACGGCTTTATTTGATTATTGCACTTGTCTATCACATATTGGCTTGAGTGTTTCTATCTCAATTCTGTCTATACAATGTACAATATCCGATAAAACTTGACAAGATTGGATTGCATGTAAAAACCGTTTTGGTGAGACTGTGTGATTATTTGCATAACGGGGAGGGGCTGCGAAAGTTGATTATTTATACTTTGCGCAAAAGCCACCGTTAAAAAGGACCTAAAAATTGAGGTATTGTAATATCCGAGGTCCTAAGAGGTTAAAAGAGCTCGAAAAAATTGATAAGGCAATAAAAAGCAATTCATGCCAAATATGGGCCATTTAGGTTTCACCATCAATTCTCCAAAGTTTGAGAATTTAGAATGCCTCTATTCCTTATAATATCCGAGGGAGTTTGGTTGGAGATTAAAAAACGGGTTTGCACTTCCTTGAAAGTCCTGAAAAAGCATAAAATCATTTTGGACGTTATTGGTGTAGAAATCTCTTTGAGCTTTGATTTGTAGATTTGATATAGTCAATGTCTTATATTTCCAATCTTTTACACCAAAGGAAGCATTTGAGTTCATTCGTTAGGAATATCCAATATTCATCGTGCACATATGTCATGTTTGTATGCTTTGATTTTCCTATCGAATTTTGATCACACCCATTCTTTTACGCTATCACCGACTTGGTTGTTTTATGTTCATTCATGGTGTGATTTTATGCCTTGTGTCACCCCGGTACTTGATTGCTTGATTTATTTCTCTCATTTGTCTATTTGGGGACATCATAAAAAGGGGGAGATTGAATTATCTGATTATGGGGGAGTTTCGAAATTCTGAGAATATCATCTTAAATTGATATATATACTTATGAGTATCTCATTTCAAACTCGATAAGTCACTTGGTATTTGCTTTGTCTCATGTGTGTAGGTACATCCTTGATAATCCCATGATACACACCCTGATGAGAAAAGCGTTAAGATTCCTGAAGAATTGAAGAACAAACGATGGAGCCTTAGTCATATGTACCTCTTTCAGTTTTGGGTTCATGGAAGGGTAGATTTGTATAGGAATTGTTCATACTTGATAATTCGGATTTTTTATGTTTGTTCCGGCATAGACATAGGGGGAGATTTGTAAGGACAATTTTTCCATCTTTATGTATATGATTATGTCATACGCCGTTACAAGATTGATGGTTGAAAAGATCACATCGTCGTCAACGAAATCCGAAATCCGAAGATCAAAAGAAGAAGGAATTTGGGAATCAGACCTGACCGGACCGATCCGGTTAAAGGGACCGGACCGATCCGCCTGCTGAGTTGAGACCAGTACACCCCGGATCCATAACGAACCGATGAAGGCAAAAAGGCCGAACCGATCCGATGCCAACCGGATGGATCCGGTTTCAGAAAAAGAATCGATCCGAGTTCACCGGACCGATCCGCCTAATGGACCGGACCGATCCGACGAGGATAGACTCTGCCAGATCGTGTAGCAGAGTTTTTAGGGTTTTGACTCCTTATTTAAACCATGATCAGTAGTTGGTTTTCTTAAGACTTTCCCACGATTATCAGAGCATATCAACCCTAAAGTCTTCACCTATTGAGTCCTATGATTCTAGGTTTTTAGATTCACACATCTTCCATATCTATGTGAATCAAATTTGGTAACCCAAGAACACCATTGCTGTTGTTCAAACCTTTGTGAAGTGGACCGCTTCTTCCTCTTCATTGTTGCCCTACTGGACAGGGATAGTTCCAGTCGCCAACCCTACTGGAAAGGGATATTCCAGCCGCGACTATAGAATCCGATACCCAGGGGTAATTCTTAGTCAACAAACTTGTATTTTAGTGTAATCCGATTGTAAGCCGTTTCTCTTACAAATTATAGTGATATACAAATGGTTTTGCCCCTGTGGAGGATTTTTCCTTAAACTTTGTGTGTTGAATAATTCTTGCATGATTTCATATTGTTTCTATCACACCTAGTTGCATGCTTAGGGTTAATTTGGGTTAAAAAGGGTATTTATTATATTATTTCTTAATTGAACGCAAGCGCCAACTCTTTCATCATGCACTACTTTTCGATGGCCCCGAAGAAGACAAATCGATATTAACCAAGAATTGAGAGAAAGCAATCAAGAATTGAGAGTGCAAATGGAAAGAATGGAAAGAATGGAAGAGAAGAACGAACGAAGGATAGAAGAATTGACACAAAAATAACAAGAACAATTTGATGCCCTAATGTAACAATTCTCCATGAATGTTTTGTCAGAATTCCACCCACATAGACCCGAGAAAGAAATCCTCATTGAAAATTCTGCACAAAGTGATGATCAGTACTTGGCACCAACCCTAGCCGAAATTTCATCCGCTACGGCCTTCTATAGTCCGCCTTCTCCAACCCGCCTGGGTGTAATGCTGGCCAACTCCCGGACAGAATCCAATCTGTTCTGCCCTAAGAAAAAACCCAAAACGAACTCACATCTGGCCAGAATGATGTCCGACCCTCTTCTGCCCCAAACCCCTCCCAAATCGACCCAAGAAAACCCCTGACCCGACCCAATTTTGATCAAAACCCTAGTCTAGAGAAACGCGATCAAATCCCTAACAGAAAAAATAGGCCCTAACCTGTTTGAACCTTGAAGACCTGCTGGCCTACCCAGGGCACTGCTCTAGCCCTCTACCTGCCCTCCCCCCACCCCGGCCGTAAAACACGATCGGAACTCGAACCCCATTCCAATTCCCCTGACCAAATTTCAGACCCAAGAACCTCTATTTTTATCCAAGAATGTGAACCAACCAAAAAAATAATCCTACCCGAGTTGCCCAAGGCCCCAAACACAATCTCCTACCCACGCTTACATCCTCACCCATCACCATACATACCACCCCCTCCAACATCACATCATACTCCCTCACATCATGATATCGGTCTACTCTATATTGATTCCTCTTCCTCCTCCGACATCGGGGATACTCACGTCTTCGAGATTTCCCCTCCCCCACTCGGTGGCCCTCGCTTCGTACCACTACGAGACCACCAGTGCTTTTATTGTGGAGAGCATGGCCACCTGATTGGCACATGCCCCCATCACAGTCCCCCAGCAGCTCTCGTGACCCCACATGTTCATCCTCCTCATCCACCACCTACCCAAATGCCACCGATCCCTGTTGATTATGTTGCACCTGCGTTGGGTGATGTGATGGGCCAACATGCTCGTCAGGATGGAGACCCTCTATCTATGGCACTTCAGTTATTTTCTCGAAATCTCCATGGGGATATATGCAGAGACGTTCCTATGTTCGACAGTGGATTCTCCCCAGATGATATGATTGATTGGCTAGCTGCTATGGAGACAGTTTTTTACTACAAACAGGTTCAAGGCCGCTCGTGTGTTCTCGCCACCACCAAATTTCAGGGATTCGTCCAAGTTTGGTAGAACGATCTTTGTTACTGTTGAATAGCCGCAGGACTTCCTCCCATTCAGGACTGGCTCGACCTAAAGGCCGCTTTTCAGGCCTCATTCATACCTCTAACATATGAGCCCGACCTTTTTGCTCGCATCCGATCCCTTCGGCAAGATACGTCTTCGGTGGTGGAGTATAAGGAGCAGTCCCAGCTCCTTTACACTAGAGCTCGCCTCCCCGAGACTGAGGATCAGCGGATCCGCTATATTTTGGGGCTCCATCCATATTCAGCGAGATCTTGGTTAAGAGAGATACTGACCTTTCTGAAAGCAGTGGAGTATGCTTCCAAGGTTGAGGCCTATCACGCAGCACCCACAGCTCATTCAGCCCTCCCCCCCCCCCCCCCCCCCCCCCGCCATCTCCACCTCTATTGGTTTCTACTCCTTCTGCAGTATCAGCGTTGGCATCTTCTACCACTACTCCAGACACCACTACCTCTGCAACATCACATTCAGGCCCCCTCACATTCCGGTGCTATAATTGCACCAACGTGAGACACCGAGCTTCAGATTGTTCTCTTTCACATTATCGGGCCCTTTTAGCGATGGATCGCCCACTGGAGTATCTTGATGAGACCGAGGAGCATCCTGTCCATGCATTGATTACAGTTTTAAAGGGTGATTCTGTAGACCTTCCCCTTTGGGTTCATGGACACTCTTTTTGGGAGGGGAGAGCAATGGAAATCCGTTGTTATTTCTTATATTTTCATTTTATTTCTATTCTCTATGTTTTCATTTTAGTTATTTTATGCCTTTTAACCTTTACTAAGTCTCCAAGCATGTTTAGGACTAATTAGGTATTCTTTTTTTTAATAATTATCCTTTTTAGTCATTTAGGCTATTACTTGATTAGCATGTAATAAACCACTTATAAATACTATTGTACTCCGCGTTTGGAGAGAGCTTCCATTCTTGAAATATAAGAAATTCTTTATTTTTCTCTCTAGAAATCATATTTGTTTTGAGTTTTAAGACATTGACGTGTAGTTTACGTCATATCCACTTACATAGAATGAGCAATCTTAGAGGTAGTGATAAGTGAAAAGGGAGCATTCCACATGAAAACAACAACTTGTAGTGATCAGGGCAGGGTTTATAGACTTAGTTTAGTCTATTAATATATTAAGTTTCAATTTGTTAAGTTGGCTTATAACTTGAATAAAAGAAAGCCCTAAATTATTACCTGAAAGATGTTTCAGACCAAATTTAAAACCGAGCTGACCCAAAAAATCCTAGACCGATTTACGCAGTCAATCAATTAAATTGGTCCGTTACCAATTTATATGGTCCAGTCCAAAAAATATGCGGAATCCGGTCCAAACCGCACCGTGCACACCCCTCCATAAGCACATGTTTGTGCAAAAATATAGGTTCAGTACAATGTTTTAATTTACGGTCGCACAAAGTGTCGCGTTTTGGTTCCGGCATGTCGCGTAAATAGTGTTGCGCACCTCGCAAGTAATCCATGATTTTTATTTTATAATTAAAAAAGTTTATAAAAAATTTAAGAATAATAAATTCAATCAAATCGAATCATTGGGTCATAATGTATTATATCACTCTAAAACCACCAGCCGAAAATTCACAAAGATAAAATAAAAAAATCATCACATTAATAAAATATCAATTAAAACAAGTGTTTATTATTACATTAGAAAACATTAGTAACAAAACAAGGGGTTTAAACATTAATAATAAACAAGGCTTTTAGTATAAGATGGTCAAAAGGGTAGAACAGTAGAGCTTACATGATTTGGGTAAAATAGAACGTGGAACACCGAAACACAGTTATCTAAGGTGCAACCTTCAATCCATCTGTGATTCCACAAATCAAAAGGCCCATACAATAAAACTATATAGGGGACTCTTGAACTACTCCGGTGACCCTCAATCTATCCCAGTCCACTCCAATCGAACAATAATGAGATAGAGATTCAGACGTGAGAGTTATGTTATTGTATAATTATGTTAATATATTTGTTGAATTAAAATTGCAATTTGACTCTTTTAACACGTATAAAAGAATTTATATTAAAAGTAAAAATATGTTTACAGTTACTAATAATTTTATGGATTCCATATTCAATACAAATTTTGTTAGATAGATCTTAAGGAGTGGAACTTAAGAATATCCTTTTTGTATCAATAGTCATGTATTTTTCAAGGCAAGAAAATAGGAAAGTAGAAAATGTTCCAATGTTTTGAAATGGTTAAAGAGTTTTTTTATACTTCATGAGTTGAATAATAGTAAATTCATTTTTTTATTTTTTAGCATTATCTAAACTTCTTGTGATTTGATTTGTACCTTGTATGAATCTGAATATGCATTGAATATAAACTAAATTTAAGTTTGGTGATGAAATAAATGTATTGTCTAATTTATTTTGTGTGTTTATTTTTAAAAAAGAAAGAGTAGCGAGGAATATGAAATAATTTGATGCAACACTATCACAATATTAAACAGTGTATAATTATTGTACATAGTTTTGCTAGATGATTATTGATTGCACATTCTGCCAAAGAATTTTTAGCTTGGAGAGAAATTCACGTAGAGAACATTGTCAGTGGTGAGTTGCGATGAATCTATTCAGCCCAATAAACAAAGAACTACCCTATCTTTTTCTATTCGAGCCCAAGAAAAGATAATGGGAAATTGGTTGCCGTGGTGGATTGGGAGTGTTCATTGAAATTGTTGATTCACTGAAAGATATAAAGTGGGGGACATGGTATGGGGAACAGTTAAATCTCATCCATGGTGATCAGAGATGATATCTGATGGAACTTTTTAATCTCATACAGTTTGTGAAACGTAGAAAGAGAGTTGTGTATTGGTTGCATTATATAGTGATAACAGTTATGCATGGCTTAATGGGACGAAACTCTTCCCTTTTGAAGCTCACTATTTCGAAAAATGCAAGAAAAAAAATCATCATTATTTTTGAAAAGTTGTTGGTGACACCAAGGAAAAGATCCATAGGAGAGCTACACTTGGCTTGACTTTTTGTTGTCGGAACCCTTCCAACTTCATGCCTACGAATTATCAAGATTTTTTAGAAGTGGGTGTAAGTGGCTATGAACCTGGAGGTTTGACTTCATATGAACCTGGAGGTTTGACTTCAAAAGACCTGACATTAAGGCAAGGAGCTAATGGGGTACACAACATCAATTTGACATAGGATTTAGTCGAAGCTCTAGCATATCGGAAGACAACATTTAAGGAGATTCATGGGCCATATTTTCAAGCATTTGAGGTGAGAACTAGGGTTTGAGAGTGGTTTTAAATGATAAATAAAAAGCGTCCATTCATAAAGTGGGAGCCTTGTGCACTGGGTACGGCCACTTTCCAAGATTGAATGATTATTTACCGATTTCCTTTTCAGTTAGGGTTTCAATCAAGATAATTTATTGATTATGCTTTCCTAATTTAGTAGTATATACTATACATATCTCGGATTAATACAAAGAAGGCCGTTGACCTCCCCATTTAATTGCTTAAATAGATTCTTTGGTCTAATCTCTAAGCTCAGCCTTTTCAGTTTTTTACCCAAAATTTGTAAGCTACCAACAATCGGAATAGCCCAACTGGCTTTCACCACTGAATTGTGATCTTTACTTTTACACCACATATTCGAAAATTTAAAAGGTCTAGGCACATAATCATTTGGTTGTTAAATACATTCTGCACTCTCAGTCCTTTGAGCTTAGGGGTATATTTTTAGTCAAGTGCTTTGAGTATATGACACAACTTGTCTACGATTGTGTTTGTGTTTCTAATCCTGGACTTCCTCCTTGATTGAATCATTACAACCTTCTAACAGATTATCATTTAAGCGCGACATTGATAATTCTGCCATAAACCTTCTGATTCTTGAAGATTGTCATTGGTTGATTTTGTTACCAAGATTTAATATTTGGTACTGCTTTGCATTATTTTATAAATCACTTCAGAAACTTCCCTATGGTGTAATTTGATATCATCGTATTATGGATTAAGACTGATTTACAAGATGGTACTTCACGATGTAAACCCAACGACAACCAATAGTTTTTTTTCCGTAAGGAGGAGGGGTTAGATCCAATTGCCAGCCTGCATCTCCTCATCCATGGCATATTTCCACCCAAAACAGAGCAAGTTCTATTATATGTGTTGAATTTTCGGATGCGCCGGTATACCCATCCGTTTGCCAGATAGCATCACGGATGTTATCATAAATTTGGGGCGAACACCCTTGAAAACGACACCCGTTGGGTAATGTGTAAATATTATAATGTCAAGTGCCTTGAACTATCTTCTTTGCTAGTTATTTATAGTGAATTTTATTGTTGTATCCTCTTATTGTTAGTTTCTCATGAATTGATTGTTCCAAATGACTTTCTTAATACCATTTTATACAAAATCATGGTATGGGTATTTGTATGCATAGACAGTTGAAGTAAATAAGAGCATGGTTAGGTTGAGATTGGAACAAAAACAGGAAATTATTGTTTGGTTACCTTTTGTAGTATTAGATGGTGAGGTGGGTGAAGTGGTTCCAAGGTATTAGACCAGTTTTGGTGGTGCATCCGTTTGTTGTTCTTCTTTAAATTCGGAAATCCCATGATAATGCTTTCACCAAACAAAACTTGAAAACCACTATAAGAGGAATGCGAGCAGGGCTCCTAACAGAAGGTATATCTTCAAACAGGTTGTGGGTTTGGGTTCGATTTAAACCTTTGGGGTATTAGATACTGTTTTTTTTTTTTAAGGAAAGCGCCTTGTAATTCTAAAATTGTATGTACTAAAAATATCATGAAAAGTGGTGTCGCTGGGACGGATCAAAAAAATTAACTCCTAAATCTAAAGGGATCACTCCGCATAATTTTATAAATTTAGTCCATGTATTAAAAACATCATGAAAAATCGTGCCGCTGGCGCGGAGCAAAAAAATGAACTCCTAACTCTAAAGGAATCACACAAATAAATGTTATAATACCACAGGGGCTAGATTTATAAACTTGAAAAGCATTGTCCAAAAAATCCAAATATAGGAATAAACATGACTTTTACATTCTCTATAGATATACTATTCGAACACTTCTTTTCATAGTTTTTTTTTTAACTCCAATTTCCAAAGATATGTTATATTGTAAAATAAAGAGGAGATAGAGAGAATTTTAGAAGGAGTGGGTCTTTCATTTCATTGATATGTCAATACTAAAGAGGTATGATTCATATTTATAATACACAATAAGGTAATCCAATGGACCTCTTAATAATTGCGGAATACCATTGGACTAGAATACAAGTAGACATTCACTTTAAATAAACATTTTATAATACTCCCCCTTGGATGTACACTATATCCATCATTCAATGATTTGTTGCCTCATTAAAACCTTAATAAAAAAAATTGTGGGAAAAAATCAAAGTGAAGGAGAAAGAGTACAACTTTTATGATCATTATCTCGGTGTTGGACGCGCTTAGTATTGCCTCTTTAAAACCTTTAACTGAAAAACCCAATGGGAAAAACCCTAGTTAAAGGAAAAAGAGTACAACGTGCATATGTCCAAAACATTATGTTCTTAGATTCTCCTCTTGATCAAATGCCCCCCCTGATTGGATACTCCCCCTAATTATAATATTTCTCCAATTATTGAGTCGATTCACATCAGTCTCGTAACAACCTCCTGAAATGTTGTTTTGATATAGTGAAAATATTTGATTGGTTGTTACTTCAACTTCATTTTTCTTCATAAGCTCGAATTCCATAAGATTTGGGTGAAGAGGGATGAAATGTCAGTTTATCGGATTTATTTGAATTCAATAACATAACTCTTCTCGAGTTTATGAGTCACAAAACTCTTCTAGAGTTCATGGATGTAGAAGAACTAAAAAGCATTAATCGTATCTCCCTTGATGTAGCCTTTTTGAATGCAGGCTATATAGGAACCATTGCTTTCATAAGTAGTAGGAACATGTGTTGTTTGAGGCAAGTCATAAGTACTTTGATTGTTCCTTGTGAGGTTCCCAGAGATAACCTGTATATTTATATAACTAACTGGGCATAGATTGTTAGATATAAAGGTATCGTATGATATGATTGATATTAGTCCCATGCTATACAAGTCAGTAGTAATTGTTTATTTCCAAGATATTAACTGCAATTATAATATCCAGTATCATGCATTATGTTTTATATATCATTATGCTAATAACATACAAGTATGGTACTTCTGAACCAAATACTATAATAACATGCACATATAGTATGTTGATACCAAAAATTATCCTTTACATGGACCAATCATAAACGAACATGTGTCATCCAACATGGCAAGAATCTTAGTCAGTAGATTCGCTGATCTACACATGGGAGGCCGACTAACATGCAGAATGCCGACCAACAGGGTCAGCAAAGCGTCAATAATCATGCACATTGTGAACGCCATGTATTGATGTGAATGCCTAATTTATAAAGGCATTCCATTTTACATTCCATCTCTCTATCTCTTTGTGAGACTATAAATACATTGTAAGCCCTTCATCAAGGGCAAGGTTCAAGCCATTCAAAAGTACAAAAGGCAAACAAAATACAAGGCAATAAGAAAAACAGTGGACGTAGGTTTTTCCCTTATAACCGAACCACTTTAAAAACCTTTTTGTCACTATTTTATTTACATATATTATCTGTGATTAAATAATTAGACCTGGTCTAGTTTTTTGCATCAACATATTGGCGTCGTATGTGGGAACGTATTTCTAAAATAATCATGACAAATATTTTTAATGTATATAACTTTAGGTTCCGAGGTAAATATTTAGAACTTTAGATTCTATTCAACCTCATATGTATATGAATCTTCAAATTCATACAAATTATTAAATTAAAACCTAAAACTTGAATTCATAAATTAAATAACTCACAAAACACCTGGTGCAAATTATTTAAAATATAAACCTTCAAATAATATCATTTGTGTGTGAGAACTTTTGACTATACACAGATTGTTAAACTCCAAGTTTAATATTGCTAATGTCTAAGAATACTAAATTCTCTACAATCTTAGAGGTAAAAATATGAGACAATATTTCAAACAAGTGTCAAATTTTCGACCAATAATAAGCTAACTTCTTTAATTAAAAAAAATAATGGGCTTATTTTTCACATTATCTACATATTGCCAAAACTCCAATGTATAGTAAATGGTTGGAAAACGAAAAGGAGTTAAAAGTAAATACATTAAAAATATAATTTAATACTCAAATGAAACGAAAGGTCAAGAGACAAAGATTCAATGGTGAAATAATTAATAAGATTATTAAAAGACATATAACCATTAAACGAGTATTTAAAAAGATATTTCGTTTAATAAAGAAAATAAAAAACCAAGAAGGTGAAAAGACATGTTTTTATATCATATATATTTTGAATGTAATTATAAAAAAAATATTTGGAGCTTCAGGTTAAAATTATAAATTTTAATTTTAGGGATTTATAATCCCATACCTAGGGGCTGTGTTTTTTTTCTGAACTTTTCGATTTTTTCGACCTTTGATCCGATTTTTTTCGAATTTGGAATGAAATTTTAGTTTGCCGATTTTCAATTTTTTCAAAAAAAAATTGGATCAGAAATCGAAAATAATTCTGATTTTTCGATTTTTTCGATCCGATTTTTTCGAAATTTTTTCGAATTATTTTCTGATTTTCGATATTTTCGATTTCTTTTCCAATTTTTTGAAAGTTTCTCATATCCCACATCGGTTGGGAGAGGGCAAGGGCTCTAAAATATGCTCTATAAAAGGAGAGTATCCTTTTAATTTCTACACAAATGAAAAAATGCGCCAAATCCTCATATATTTACATGTTGGGTTAAGTCATTTTCTTTGTTTCTTTAAAATGAGAATTTCGAGTAATCGAAAATCCATAGTTTATTTTTTAAAAATTTTTGAATTTTCGAAATTTCTGGATTTTTAATATATCGAAATTTCCGATTTTTTCCGATTTTCCGATTTTTTCGAATTTAGATTTTAAAGATTTTACTCATCTGAATTTTATATTCACGCTTTGGTTTTTTATTCTGATTTTAAAGATTTTCCGATTTTTCGATTTTCCTAGATCTTCAGCATAAGGGTTTTAAAGAGTTTTCGTTTTTCCTAGATCTTCAGCGTGAATATAAATAGATGTGAGGAGATTTTCCAAATTCACGGATTTTTTAAGGATTTTAAAGAATCGAAAAATTGGTGTTAAAGCATATTTAGTATTAGGCCTTACTAGATAGCCTTATTCACAGATTTTACTCATCTGAGTTTTCATGTGTTCATGTGTGAATATAAATTGATGTGAGGAGATTAAAAATATACCAGGATTCTATCTTGAACAACTTTTGGGAATGGTGGTGGAACAATACCTTCCTCATGGGGGTGTTGAAAAAGAACTCCAATATTGGATATTTTGGTTACATCATCAGTTGTGATCATATAGCACCGAAGATGAATATTTGGGAGAGATCTGTACAGGAGAAATAAAAGAGGAGAGTACCGTGGTAATAACGTATTGTAAAATAAAGGGATATAAAGAATTTAATGAGATTGGAAACTTTTCATTTCATTGATATGTAAATAATCAAAGGGTATTACTCTTATTAATAATACAATATTGTTGTTTACCGGATTACGAAAAATGAATATATATATATATATATATATATCACTAAATAAATATAAACAGTAATTAAAATTAATTAAAAAAAACAGAACAGTAAAGGGAGATAAGAAGAACATACAGTTTGTGACTGAAACAATCACTTGTATAATTTTGACCGAGTCGAAAGTTGAACTATCTCTCCTTAAGACAGAATACGCCCCCGCTACGGTGCTGATGGAAGGTTCAATGGGCGTTTGCCTCCCAGGATGAAACGGTCAACGACTGTTGCAAGAAGCACTTCAGTGCAACAGTCCCATGAACCAACAATGGCGAATTTCTCTCAAACAATAGGAAGGGAACAAGGACAGTAGTAGGGAATTCGGGTAGATTTTCTAATCTTTTAAATGGACTGCATAAGGTCCCTTTTATAAGTGGTGAAGGCCTGCAACTCATGGCTTTTCCCAGAACAGACATGACTGTTTGAACAGTTGCATCTCTCTAATAAAGTAACTTAACGTTTTAATTAATTAATTAAAAATGACAGGCTTTTTTTAAATAATTAAAAACGACAGTATTTTTAAGTAATTAATTAATGCGAAAAATAATTAATCCGTAATTAATTCATATTTTTTGGTTCAGAAAATAAATTTTAAAGCCCAAAGGGCAATTAAAATTTTAATAGTTGCTCAAGAACGACCCGGGCACGGGCACGAGCCGGGCCGAACGGACGGCGGCGGCGGCACGCGCGTGTGAGCTTTTGGGCCAAGCCCAACACATGCATAGTGTAGGTCATCTCCCCTTCAAAGAGTTGGGATAGCCCAAGGCATCCAAGCCTTAGTCCCATAACTTGTGTATCCCACTCCAAGTTTTTCTACCACTTTTCCAATGTGGGACAAACCCACTTAACTATGTTACATCATTTAGCTTAAACTCAAATGGGTCACTTTAAGTCCAAATTTTTCATTCATTACTTCACTATTTTGAACAAATGAGTATACCAAATTAATCTCCTTGGTACAAGAAACACATTAATACTAAGACACGTCACTTTTAACATATGTGTCTTAATTAAAATTGACTCTAAAGTTTGACCAAATAAGCTGGCATTTTATAAAATATACAACAATCCCCCACATGAATGAAATTTGGAAGAATCAAACGAATATAGATGCAAACAGAGAGTTGTTCTAGGAAAAAACATTGCATCGAAAATGATAGCTTGTGGCTTTGAATCTTTCCTAGTGAGATACTATCGAGCTTACTAGGCAATCAATGAACGTGATGTCTTGAATTGATCGACCATTTGTGTAAACTGAGACAATAATATTCACACAATATTTTTCCAACCTTATTGGTTCGTCCATTTTGGCCTTGGACACCTCTTGGTTTCATGAGTGTGCTAGAGAAATAGCCTTCGTTATTCTCATAGAAGCGGCCCCTTCTCACTCACATGGGTGATTTCTATAAAGAGTATCCTTCTAATATCCCACTTGACCTATACATTCAAGATATAAAAATCATTAAAAACATAGTTTATCCTTATACACGCGGCAATTTGTGCACTGACTCATCTTCGGAATGGGAGGAAGTAATTAAAGTATTACTTCTCAGTGCAAACTGAGTCATCATAATTAGGTTGTCCCTTTGAACCTATTTATTGGTATCTTCAGTCATTTAGGTTGGGTTTCCATTAAGACGACTCTTTAGAATTTTATAGGCTTTAGGCCCATTCCACGTGATGAACTTACAACTTGCTCTCCAGGTATACCTTTAGTTAGTGGATCCGCAATATTTTCCTTTGACTTTACATAGTCAACAGAAATAATTCCATTTGAGAGCAATTGTCTAACGGTTTGGTGTCGACGACGTATATGTCGTGATTTACCGTTATAGTTATTATTTTCAGCCCTAGCAATTGCCGATTGACTATCACAATGTATTATGATAGGTTGCACGGGCTTTGACCACATTGGAATATCCTCTAAGAAGTTTCTAAGCCATTCGGCCTCTTCCCCAGCTTTATCTAAAGCAATAAATTCAGATTCCATCGTGGATCTTGCAATACATGTTTGCTTTGAGGATTTCCAAGATACGGCTGCACCTCCAAGGGTAAATACATATCCACTTGTGGATTTCGAATCATTTGAGTCAGATATCCAATTTGCATCGCTATAGCCTTCAAGTACAGGTGGATATCGTTCGTAGTGCAACCCATCCCCCAAAGAGTATCGAAGATATCGAAGAACTCTTATCAAGGCTTTCTAATGATCTTTCCCAGGATTACTCGTATATCGACTGAGCTTACTAATTGAGTATGTTATATCAGGACGAGTACAGTTTGATAAATACATCAAACTTCCAATAATACGAGAATACTCTAATTGAGATATACCTTCACCTTTATTTTTAAAGAGGTGATGACTTGGATCTACAGGTGTTCTCACTGGACTTTGATCATATTTATTATACTTTTGAAGTATTTTTTCAACGTAATGTGATTGAGATAAGCTAATTCCTTGAGGGGTTCTAATAATTTTAATTCCTAAGATTACATCAGCCAATCCCATGTCCTTCATTTCAAATCTACTAGTCAACATTTGTTTAGTAGAATTGATAACATTATTATTATTACCAATTATTAGCATATCATAAACATATAGACATACAATCACATGTCCCGCTTGAGTGCTTTTGATGTAAACACATTTATCACACTCATTTATTTTGAAACCATTTGACTTCATGACATTGTCCAATTTTTCATGTCATTGTTTAGGTGCTTGTTTCAACCCATATAATGACTTCACAAGTTTACATACTTTCCTTTCATTTCCAGGAGATCTAAAACCTTCCGGTTGTTCCATATATATTTCTTCATCTAATTCACCATTCAAAAATGTCGTTTTAACATCCATTTGGTGTATTTTCAATTTATGTATTGCTGCAATTGCAATTAACATTCTAATGGATGTAATTCTTGTAATAGGTGAATAGGTGTCGAAATAATCTATTCCCTCTTTTTGCTTGTATCCTTTAGCTACAAGTCTAGCCTTATATTTATCAATAGTACCATCAGCTTTCATTTTTCGTTTGAATATCCATTTACACCCCTAACGGTCTTATCCCTGGTGGTAGGTCCACCAATTCCCAAGTATGATTTTGCAAAATGGATTCAATTTCACTATTGATAGCTTCTTTCCAATATGAGGCTTCCGGAGTGGATAGAGCTTCTTTTACCGTTTGAGGTTCACTTTCTAACATATATGTTAGAAAATCTGGACCGAAAGATTTTGAAATCTTAACTCTTTTGCTACGTCTAGGTTCTTCCTCAATAATATTTTGAGGTTCACCATTTGTAACTTCAAGCATTCTTTTGTTAGAAATTGTTTCTTGTGTATTTTTACAAGGAAAGATATTTTCAAAGAATGATGCATTCCTAGATTCTATGATTGTATTTTCATGAATTTCAGGAATATCAGACTTATGCACAAGAAATCGATATGCACTACTATTATGTGCATAACCAATGAATATGCAGTCAATAGTCTTTGGACCAATTTTCACCTTTTTAGGTTCAGGAATTAGTACTTTTGCAAGACACCCCCACACTTTTAAGTATTTGTAGGAAGGCTCGCGTCCTTTCCACAACTCATAGGGTATCTTATTTATTTTCTTATGAATCAATTTGTTGAGAATAAAATTAGCTGAAAGCAGTGCTTCCCCCCACATGTTTTGGGGTAATCCCGAACTTATTAATAATGCATTTATCATTTCTTTTAAAGTTCGGTTTTTACGTTCCGCAATCCCATTTGATTGAGGAGAGTAAGGTGCGGTAGTTTGGTGAATAATACCATTTTCTAAACATATTTCCTTAAAAGGATATTCATATTCACCACCTCTATCGCTTCTTAATTCTTTAATCTTTTTACCAAGTTGATTCTCAACTTCTATCTTGTATTGCTTAAAAGCTTCAATTGCTTCATCTTTACTTCTTAAAAGATAGACATAGCAATATCTAGAGCAATCATCCACAAAGGTAATAAAGTACTTTTTCCCACCTCTAGTTTGAACATATTTTAAATCACATATATCGGTGTGAATTAAATCTAAAGGTTCACTATTCCTTTCAATTGAATGAAAAGGTGTTTTTGTTAATTTTTCTTCTACACATCTTTCACATTTGTGACTTGTATCAATGCTAAATTTAGGAATTAATTCTAAGTGAATTAATTTACTTAAAGTATTATAATTAACATGTCCAAGTCTGCCATGCCACATATCCATAGACTCAAGCATATAAGCAGAAGATATCATTTTATTATTATCATCGTTACTTTTAGGTACAACAGTCATGACGTTCAATTTGAACATCCCATCACACATATATCCTTTCCCTACATACATTCCATCTTTACTTAGTACAAATTTGTCTCCAACAAAGACTAGCTTAAATCCTTTCTTGCTTAGCACGGAACCGGAAACAAGGTTCTTTCTAATGTCAGGCACATGCAATACATCGTTCAGTGTGAGATGCTTCCCCGAAGTCATTTTCAGCACTACTTTGCCTTTACCTTCAACCTTCGAGGTGGAGGAGTTTCCCATGAATAATTGTTCTCCATTTGCAATTGGCTGGTAGGTTGTGAACATACTTTTATCGGAACATACATGGCGTGTAGCACCGGTATCAACCCACCACTCTTTGGTATTACCCACCAAATTTACTTCAGATACAACTGCGGAGAGAGAAATATTGGAAACATCGTCGGATAATGCATCAACTTCTGTCATGTTGGCTTGTGGTGCTTTCTTCTTGAAGTTCTCTTGTTTTTTCGGCTTGCGACAATCCTTGGCCCTATGACCTTCTTTGTTGCAATTAAAACATTTTCCTTTGAACTTCTTAGCACCGCTTTGTTGACTTTTGCCTTCATTTTTGTGCTTCCTCTTTTTATTGAATTTTTGTCCATCCTCAACAATATTTGCTTTTGCAGACATAGCATGGTTACCATTTTTCTTTTCAGATTTACGATTATCTTCTTCTATCCTTAACCGAACAGTATTTTTAAGTAATTAATTAATGCAAAAAATAATTAATCCATAATTAATTCATATTTTTTTATTCAGAAAATAAATTTTAAAGCCCAAGGGGCAATTAAAATTTGTCCAAAAAATTTAATAGTTGCTCAAGAAAGACCCAAGACCCGGGCTGACGGACGGCGGCGCGCGTGTGGGCTTTTGGGTCAAGCCCAACACATGCATAGTGTAGGTCATCTCCCCTTCAAAGAGTTGGGATAGCCCAAGGCAACCAAGCCTTAGTCCCATAACTTGTGTATATTAACTCCAAGTTTTTCTACCACATTTTCAATGTGGGACAAACCCACTTAACTATGTTACACCATCTAGCTTAAACTCAAATGGGTCACTTTAAGTCCAAATTTTTCATTCATTACTTCACTATTTTGAACAAGTGAGTATACCAAATTAATCTCCTTGCTACAAGGAACATATTGGTACTAAGACACGTCACTTTTATCATATGTGTCTTAATTAAAATTGACTCTAAAGTTTGACCAAATAAGCTGGCATTTTATAAAATATACAACAAATATATGGTATCCCAAGAGACATATACACAAGGAATATATGTGGACATCCAAATAAAATATACATTTTATAACAATCCCTCCTTTACACGAGTTTTTGGCGATCGCAAGGCTGAACTACATAAATCAACTGTTGTGCAACTATCTATTCATTCCCTTATTTTACAAGTTTAAGATTTTATAGTTTATATACCAACATAATCCATATATGATTCACAACCTATATAAGCACGAAAAATGATATGAGTCTCAACTATGTCTCTCAATTGAATCTGGAAGTGGCGTTGCAATATAAGTTCAACACTTTAAGCTTGTGCAACATGAGTTGATGGACAAATTGAGAGATATAGTTGGAAATCATAACATTAATTTATAAGATTGGTGTCATTAAGTTAAAAGCAGACGTCAACTAGTAGATAAAGCTTTACTAGTTCACGATGAGTAATTATTTGGATTAAATAAAGTACAATAAAAAAAAAAGACAAAAATTGTTTATTGCTTACAAATATAGTTCTTAGGATACGTAGAGAAATTAATGTGAGCCCAGCTTCGAGCTGTCAGCTCCACGTCGAACTTCAAATCATACTTGTCAAGGATCTTCAATCGATGGATAAGCTCGAATGAAATCTTCCATTGTTGTATCCATATTCTGTTCCTCTCCAATAGAATCGTTGTAGAAATATATAGAAACAAACCCGTAGACAACAAATAGGTTTCCAAGGCTAAGCACCGCTAACATTGCGTAATATCTATCCAGATGGCTATGATTTATAGTATCACCAAACCAGGAACCAAATGTTAAAACCCAGAATATGCTAATGAACTTTCCAATCCCCAATGCTAACTCATCAAACGGAGGCCCATAACTCTTCATGGAGTCAGCTACCTGATAATAAAAAAAATCATCAATCCCATCTTCTGTGAGACCCTCCATAAGTCCAAAGAGAATAAACTGCGGGGTTAACCAAAATATACTCATGTTAATAGTTGCCTCTTCATTGTCAAGATACCCGTTTTCAGTCACTCTTTTTAACCTCTCAATCTCAACTAGCCGAGCAATAACACAGCTCAAGAAAGAACACCCAATTCCAATACCAATTCGCACTTTCATACAAATCAACTCTTTGTCCTTAAAGCATTTGGAGCTTACTAAACCCCACAGATATATGATTGCGTGCTTTGAACCCTTCTGGAGCAGAAAGAGAACAATAATTGGGAGCTTGAGTTTGCCAATGTGAGAATTCAAGTTGGCTGTTTGTTCGAAAAAGAAAGTGCTACCCGTTGCTTCTACAAGACAATACAGGAAGAAAGTTGCCCACATGGCCTATACAAGTTTTACTTCCTTCACCTGTGTAACTGTGCAAAGTTGCCCGCTTGTGTGTTGTTCCGTTACTGTTAGGGAAGATGTTACGATCATTGCAGCTTTGTCTAGCCACCTGCCACTCACTCCCCAGGTAGTGGAAATGTTAATTTTGAAAATCCCAGATATTATTAAGTAAATAATTTGAAACACCCAGGACCGTTTGGAATAAATTCCAGAAAATATGGTTCACAAATTATTTTTGACAACAATTTTATTATTATTTTTTAATATACATGTAATCCAAGCATTTTTACTTTGCTCTAAAAAATCATTCACCATGCTGCTGACGCGGATCTTTAAAAACAAGAGAATAATAGTTAAATGGGCGTTTGAGGGACTTTTTGGTACAAAATAAAAAGCTTGGACTAATGTGGATTCAATATATATATAAAAAAGAAAATGGCCACCTACATCATGCGCTATACATCATCCATACATCACACTTAGTTGTACGCCTTACAAAACTTTTTTTTCAATTTTTTTATTTTTCTCTTGAAATTAACCTTCCAATAAATCCATGTTCAAAAAATTAGGTCAAAAAATATTTTGTAACTATTTTTAAAAAATTCACAAAAAACTGCTCAAAATACTTTATTTATAAGGGTTGCGCCGACAGCTTTTTGTGTATTTTTTAAAAATAGATATAAAATATATTTTGACCTGATTTTTTGGATATGGATTGACCGGAACGTTAATTTTAAGAGAAAAATAAAAAATTTGAAAAAAAGTTTTATATGGCCAACAACTAGGTATGATGTATGGTATGATGTATACATCATGATGTAGGTGAGTCTTCCTCTCTCTATATATATAGAGAGAGAGGCCCTAAGAAATATTTTTTCCAATTTTTTTATTTTTCTATTGAAATTAACCTTTCAATCAACACATGTTCAAAAAATTAGGTCAAAATAGATTTTCTAGCTATTTTTAAAAAATTCACAAACTTTTTGTTGGCATAGACTCTTATAAATAAGGTATATTCAACAATTTTTTGTTGGATTTTTAAAAAATAGTTAAAAATTGTATTTTTAGCAAATTTTTTGACCATGTGTTGATTGGAAAATTAACTTTATGGGTAAAATAAAAAATAGCTAAAAAAAGTTTTTTAATTAAAAAAATTATTTTTTTAACTCCGTGAGTAAACAGGATCGGTGTCGGATTTGACCAAACCCACCCCGTTGCCATTCCTAGTTGCATTGTTGCAATATGATTTGTTTCAAATTCTAATTTGATAAAACACAAAATCACCTACTTTAAATAGCATGGGTGAGTACACACTCTTACTTAAATTACCTCCAATCTTCTACCTAAACTAACGAGTGAATTACTGCTGAATGAATAATTGCAAGTTTACAATTACTCATGAGCGAACAACAAATTTATTTGCATGTATATAACTACTTAAGAATACATGCAATGGTGTGTGTTATTTTTTTTTAGTGAGTGGTGTATTTAGTGTTTTTTAAGAGCTTTGTAATTTTTTTATATTTTTGAATGATGTTCTAAATAGGGGTGGATCCACTATATGTCCAAGTTGGGGGGGGGGGGGGGGGGTCGCCCCAGTTGAGATTTGAAAAAAAAAAATTAGAGTCAGTTCAATCGATCATCTTCAAAGTTCAGGGTATGTTTTGAAGATGGGGTCTTCATCAAACTGTTTATGTTTTATCAGGTGTGCTTGGATTGAGCTTTAATGGTATTAGGTGAGTTAACTTATTTTTGTACTTCATATTAAGCAAAATTCAATCGTTATCACTACTAAAATTTTGGTATTGTGAATATTTATTAATCGTTGTTTATTTCTTGAAATTAATTAGATATTGTTAATAATGATTGAGAATAGTTGTTTGGATATTATAAAGCTATACTTTGTATAAAACTCGAAATAACCTAAAAAAAATCGCCTCGGGGGCTCCCGCCCCCGAACCCCTGGCACCAATCGAAACTTTCCCCCACTTCACCAAAATTCCTGGATCCGCCATTGATTCTAAATATATGGTTTTTTTTATCACAACGAAACAAAAGTAAAAGAATGGGGTCAAGGACCCAGCCCTTAGTTACAATAACTATATATTTGGGATTTTTTTTACATTACCCACAATTTTTTTATGTATTATGTAACTTACTCTCACATTGCTAGGGCTGTATTTTGCCCGGATCGGATCGAAAAGTGCGTCTTCGAAAAAAAATCCGATTTTTTTGGAAATAAAATAATTATTCTGTTTTTCGATCCGATTTTCTCGAAAAATTAAAAAAAAAACAAATTCGAAAAAATAAAAAATTCACAAAATATATTAAAAATCTAGAAATTTCTAAAATTTCAAAAAAATAAATTACGGACTTTCGATTACTCGAAATTCTCATTTTAAGGAAACAAAGAAAACGGCTTAACCCAACATATAAATACATGAAGATTTGGCCAATTTTTTCGTTTGTGTAGAAGTTAGGAGGATACTCTCCTTTTATAAAGCACATTTTGGAGTCATCTCCCTCTCCCAACCGATGTGGGATATGAGAAACTTTCAAAAAATCGGGAAAAAAATCAGAAATCGGAAAATAATTCTGAAAAAATCGGATTAGAAAAATCAAAAAATCGAAAATTCAGAATTATTTCCAATTTCCGATTCGATTTTTTTCAAAAATCGAAAATTGGTAAAGTAAAATTTCATTCCAAATTTGAAAAAAATTGGATCGATAATCAGAAAAATCAAAAGTTTGGAAAAAAAAAAACATACACTTTTCTAATCTCTTATACTTAACCTCCAATTGTTAACACTGTTAAACATTCTAATTAAATTTAACCACCTAAATATTATTTTGACTGAAATACACGTATATTTAACTTTAACGAAATAACCATGTCATTTATTCTCTTTCATTACCCAAAATCAAAATCCTAATTTGCAAGAAGATACGTCACAAGATTGATGCCCATTATTTTGTTCACTACCCATCTCAATTATAACATAATTTTCATCATTATGAAAATAGCTTGGAGAGAGAGTTTGGTTCAAAGTTCAAATTTGTTGACTCACTTTAAAGAGGATTAGGATAACCTTCTCTCATGATTGGTTGGAATATTAAAATGCTTCTCCTTCAATGTGGGAAAATAAAATTGCCTGCTAAAATGATTCCTATGCAGAGTAGGAGATTAAAATTACCTTTAGGAAAAACATCAATATAGTTTATGTGATACAATTTGGAATAATACCGAATTTATGTTCCTTTTGGAATTCATTTAAGAAAACAGAGCATTCAAGTGCTCTTTTCTCTCTGAGCTCATGGTGCTTAAGATTGGGATTGATCAAATCACTAATAATCTATGCCTCTATTTCTAGTTATTAAGAGAACTCCATTCGTGAACCTTCATGACAACGTGAATTTTCGAGAAACCTCATGTGTGAAAAAATGTAAACTTGAGTGGGTGGGGTTTCAATGGAGGATAAAAATTGGGCGATGTGGGAATAATGAGTTTTTATGAGTGGATCCATGGGAGCAGGGGTAGTAGAAGAAAGAAACAAATTGGCTCGATTAGATCTTGAATACAAAGGAACATGTTAGATAGAACAAAATAAAGAGATGCCTATTAGTTTGATTTAATTTTAATATTTAAAATTTGATGAAAATTTGGGGTTCTAATTTAGGGAATAAGATGAAGTGCATTGAGTAATATTTTTAAGTTATAAACAAGTGTATATCGTTCTTAAGTTATTTAGGGGCTAAATCTAACTATCAAATAATAATTTTTGTACACATGAGTCGTCTCGGACTTCAGATAAGCTAACTCATCACAAGGAGACTATTATATAAAGATACAAGTCTTCATTCTGCATTGGTTTGGATAATTATGGGGTATTGGCCAAGCAATTTTTGAGTTCCTAAAAGGCTTTCTCACATCCTCTCTATAGACAAACTCTATCTTTAATGGCTGAATGATGGAAAGGATTTATGTATATTCTATTAGATGGATCGATTGAGTGCCACGATCTTCCTTTGAGGAAATATACTTCTTTCACTATCCTCAACCTCCTTATGTTAAGTACTACTTGAATTTTCGACCAGTTTTATTTGATTCACTAGATCTTCAGCATAAATCATATGAACTTCCCTAATCATATCCCTAAATCACACTTAGCTGGATCAAGCTGTTAGAGTAAAATTTAATATATAGGCTTATATATAAAATAAATATGAATTATAGGCTATCAAATAAAAGTAGGCCAATTAAAGTGATTAATTTAAGTTTTGGGGCCTTACTAATGTATTATTAAAGTGTGGGTTTTATTGTGTAGAGACAAGCATAATTTCTATTTTTATGATGGGTTAAAATAGAAATATACGAAATATGAAAAGACACGATTGTGTTATAAATAGGGGTCATGGTCCCCAGATCACACAACACCAATCTTCTGATTCCCATTGTCAGAGAGAAATTTAGAGAGGAAATAAAAGTGTTGATCTGGAAGAGCATAAGACCTCAGACTCAGATATTTTAACTTTCTGTCATGAATTCAAGTACGCTTTCATAAAATCAATATTTATATTTCTTGATAATTCAATATGAATGTTCCTGTTTGTGTGATAGTTTTCACAAAATAGAAATTAATCCATCATGTGGTATCAGAGCTATTTCATGTTGAATTATTGAGAATATATTAGGAAGGTATTTATATTAATTTTCGATTGTAAATAATTTTTCAAAAAGGTTTAATATTTCAGAAAATTTTTGGATTCAGAAATATTCTCGTTTCATTACGATTCCAACGATATAAAATTCATGAAATTTGGACTAGCGGTTGATTTGATGGTAGTGAAAGGTTAAAGGTTCGACTCTTGGTGTTTCATATTTAAGCCTCTTAAATGATGAAAATTATGACGGATCTCAAGAGGTTTTGAACCCATGACCTTTCAAGTCTGGAGCCAAAGGGGTTTTGAACCCATGACCTTTCAAGTCTGGAGCCAAAGGGGTTTTAAAACCATATAAAAATTTAAATTCAAATTTTGGTTTATTTATATATATATATTTTGAGATAAATTAATTTAAACAATATGTCACCAAAGTGACCTCTTTTGTTCAAAATTAATTTTATTTCGAAATATAAAAAGAATTACGTGCATGTAATTTATGTGAATATTAATCGGCCCAAAGGAAGATTATTTTTTAACAAAATTACATGTGCCACTTTAATAATAAGCACGTGATAATTATTTAGTTTTACATATGAATAATAAATCGGCCCAAAGGAAGAAATATTATTCAATATGTTCTTATTATCAGTGTTTGATTATTACGGCAAGATATCACTTACAAGTTAATATTTTTTCCAAAGATCAAATATTAATAGAGTGTCCGATATCTTAAAATGGGAATTGTCCTTTATTTGAATTTATTTTTTATTTAAGACTTATATGAGCTAGTTTTATTTGTTTATTGTTCTCTGATTCAGCTAACAGTTCTGTTTTCAACATTACTGCCAGTATTAATTCTATTCTCATGCTTAATGGCATAAACTTTAAGTCATGACAAGAGAACCTTCATATAGTTCTCGGTGTCATGGATCTGGACCTTGCATTAAGGGTTCCTTCTCCTGCACCTCTTACGGATAAAAGTTCCTCTGATGACAAAAAGGACTTTGAAAGGTGGGACAAGTCAAATCGCATGTGTTTGATGATCATAAAGAAGGCCATTCCAGAAGCATTTAAGGGCACAATATCGGAAAAATAAAGACAGCCAAAGAGTTCCTAGAGGAAATTAAGAACAGATTTGCCAAAAATGAAAAGACTGAAACAAGTACACTTTTGGCAAGTCTCATCTCAATGAAATATAAAGGTAATAGGAACATTAGGGAGTACATTATCGAAATGTCTCATCTCGCTTCAAAGTTAAGAGAACTTAAGCTTGATCTTTCTGAGGATTTGCTTGTGCATTTGGTTCTGATATCTCTTCCCACACAATTCAGTTAATTTAAGGTGAGCTACAACTGCCAAAAGGAGACTTGGTCTCTTAATGAGATCATCTCACATTGTGTGCAAGAAGAGGAAAGACTGAAGCAAGATAAGACAGAAAGTGCTCATTTAGCTAGTACTTCCAAGGGCAAGGGGAAGAAAAGAAAGAAGGATAAAGAAGCTGCAGTGGTTCCATATCCAAAGAAACAACATAAAGAAAAAATTATTGATGGTTGTTTCTTCTGTGGAGCTGCGGGACAAAGGAAGAAGCAATGTACCAACTATCATGCTTAGAGTGTCAAGAAAGGTACACTTCTTAACCTAGTTTATTCTGAGGTTAATTTGACTTCGGTACCTAAACACACTTGGTGGATAGATTCTGGTGCAACCACTCACATCAGTGTGTCTATAAAGGGTTGCCTGAGTTGCCGAAAGCCAAATGATGGTAAAAGATACATTTTTGTGGGCGATGGCAAGAAGGTTGAAGTTGAAGCAATTGGGATATTTAGGTTTTTATTGAAGTCTAGTAGTTATTTGGATTTGAATGAGATATTTATCGTACCGTCATTTAGATAAAATTTGGTTTCTATTTATGTATTGGACAAATTTGGTTATACTTGTTCCTTTGGAAATAATAAATTTAGTCTTCTTCATAATTCAAATTTGGTTGGTACTGGTTCTTTATCTTATGTAGATAACCTTTATATGTTTGATACTATTGCTTCATATCATGAAACCTTGCAATTAAGTACTCGAGGTATTAAAAGAAAATTAACCAATGAGAATTCTGCATCATTATGGCATAAGAGATTAGGTCACATCTCCCAAAGGAGAATTGAAAGACTTGTGTCAGATGGAATTCTAGATTCCCTTGATTTTTTCAGATTTTAAAATTTACACAAATTGCATAAAGGGAAAACAGACAAACATAAGGAGATCTGGTGCTAATAGGGCTACAGACGTCTTAGAACTGATACATACAAATATTTGTGGGCCATTCCCTACGGTTTCATGGAACGCTCAACAATATTTTATCACATTCATAGAAGATTTTTCACGTTATGGCTACCTTTATCTCATTCATGAAAAGTCCCAATCTCTAGACATGTTCAAGTCATTCAAGACTGAAGTTGAAAATCAACTTAGCAAAAGGATTAAAAGCATCAGATCTGATCGTGGTGGTGAATACTACGATAGGTATGACGGTTCAAGTGAACAACGCCCATGACCATTTGCTAAATTCCTAAAGCAGTGCGGTATCGTCCCGCAGTACACCATGCCAGGTTATTCAAGCATGAATGGTGTTGCTGAAAGGCGAAACAGAATGCTTAAATACATGGTAAGGAGTATGATCAATTACTCTAACTTACCAGATTTACTCTGGGGTGAAGCATTAAAGACTGCAGTGTATATCCTTAACAGAGTACCAACTAAAGCAACTGCTAGAACTCCTTTTGAACTTTGGGCAGGCAAGAAACCTAGTCTGAAGCACCTTCATATTTGGGGATGTCCAGATGAAGCGAGGCCTTATAGGCCACATGAAAAGAAACTGGATTTCAGAACAGTTAGTTGCTATTTTATTGGATACTCTGAAAGATCAAGGGGTTAAAAATTTTATGATCCTACTACCAAAATAATTTTTGAGACTGGAAATGCCCGGTTCTTTGAGGATGTTGAGTTTTCTGAGGGGGATAAGGTTAAGGATTTTGGTTTTGAAGAGGAATATGTTGATATTCCCACAGTGGTTATTAACATTGATCAGGATCTAATTCCTGGCATTGTTCAAGAAGCAGATCCTAATTAAAACAATATCCAAGAATCTCCCATTCTAGAAGAACAAACTCTACCACCTCTAGAACCTATGCCATTAAGGAGATCCACTAGAGAAAGAAGAAGTGTTGTGCCAAATGATTACATTGTATTTCTCCAAGAACATGAGTTTGACATTGGTGCGGTGGAAGATGATCCGATCACCTTCCGTCAAGCCATGGAAAGTTCTAAATCTCAAGAGTGGATTGATGCCATGAATGAGGAGATAAAGTCTATGAAGGACAATGACATTTGGGATCTTGTCCCATTACCTTAAGGTAAAAAATCCATTGGTTGCAAATGGATATGTAAAACTAAGAGGGATTCGAAAGGTGATGTGGAGAGATACAAAGCCTGTCTTGTCGCTAAAGGCTTTACACAGAAAAAAGGCATCGATTATAAAGAGACTTTCTCTCCGGTTTCATCGAAAGACTCTTTTAGGATAATAATGGCACTTGTTTCGCACTTTGACCTTGAGCTTCATCAGATGGATGTTAAGACTGCGTTTCTCAATGGTGACATTGATGAAACAATATATATGGTGCAACCAGAAAACTTTGTGTCGGGAGATGCAAAGAAAACAGTTTGCAAAGTAAAGAAATCCATTTATGGGCTTAAGCAAGCTTCTCATCAATGGTATGACAAGTTTCATCAAGTTGTCATCTCGTTTGGTTTTGAGATGAATCTGGTTGATGATTGTATATACCACAAGTTCAGTGGGAGTAAGCATATTCACTTGGTTTTATATGTTGATGACATTTTGCTTGCCACCAACGATATAGGTATGTTGCACGAAACCGAGAGATTTCTTTCAAAGAAATTTGAGATAAAAGATCTTGGTAACGCTTCTTTTGTGTTGGGTATACAAATACACCGAGATCACTCTCGGAGTACACTTAGTTTATCACAAAAGAGCTATATCGAGAAAGTTCTTAAAAGATTTGGCATGCATGATTGTAAACCAGGTGACACCCCTGTAGCTAAAGGAGATAAATTTAGTCTCAGTCAATGTCCCAAGAATGATTTTGAGATTCGGGAGATGCAAAATATTCCTTATGCGTCAGCAGTAGTAAGTCTTATGTATGCTCAAGTATGTACGCGTCCGGATATTGCGTACATTATTGGCATATTGGGAAGATACTTAAGTAATCTTGGAAAGGATCATTGGATAGCAGCCAAGCGAGTCATGAGGTACTTCATTTCGTATATGTTTAGCATACTAAAGGTGTCTTCGAAATATATTATGGGTCTCAATTTTCAAACTATATATGAGAACATCTTCTACAGATACTTCCATTGCATGTTCATATATCAATAACACATGAAGTTTTCTTTTCATTGCATCCTTCTACAAGTATTTGGTTATATCCTAAGTACAAAATAAATGAATAACAGTAATTTGTGCACGTTGTAGAATCTACAAGTGCATTGATCTGAGGGCGTATGTGGCAGTCTTTCATAAAGACTTCATTTAGAGTTGAATAGTATTCACATAGTCTCCATTTCTCGTTCATCTTTTTAACTATCACCAAGTTGGATAACCATTTATCATATGTTATTTCGGAGATAAAGTGGACATCCGATTTCTTTTTGACTTTGTATGCGTTTTTATGTTGGGTTCAGGCATGAAGGCTTTTTTTTTTATTGGCCTGAAATATGGGTCGACATTCAACTAATAAATGGATACCAAGGCATCAATGCACATCATATCTCCAAGACTCCATTAAAATGCTTTATGATAATGACTAATGAGCCAAACTAGCAATGTATTTAGGGATGATCTCATATATATCACCTTCTCCAGTAGGTATTCATATAATGGTTTGTGGACCAAGTCTTGAACGGGTGAAACCCCTTTGGCTCGTCTATGGTATCTTCTTCATCAATGTTTAAATCCTCAATCTTCTTCTTAAGATAATGGGTATAATTATTTCGAGATCTTGGTTGACACTCACAGATAATTCCTACTTCGTTTGACGTAGGAACCAAAAGGTGAGGGACTTTATTTACAAGACTCCATTTAAAGGCATCAATGTGTGTGTGTGTGTGTGTGTGTGTGTGTGTGTGAGAGAGAGAGAGAGAGAGAGAGAGAAAGAGAGGGAGAAAGAGACAGAATTAAATAGAAAAAGGTATAGAAAGAGAGGTTTTAGCTAAAGGATGGGATATGGTTTTAACTTTAACCTTTTATTTTAGAATAATGATTGGCACACCGGGTGGTAGTACCGGGTTACTACCGGTACATCTTTATTTTCTTGTACTATGTCGCGGTTTGCTTGTTTTATGATATGGGTCCCGTCATGGTACAAGTCATTTAAAGCGCATTTGATATTAGCCCGGTACTATCACCCTATAAAAGTATCATTACTCTTTATTTTATAGCTAGGGTAAAAAGGGGTTACACTCAACCCATAACTACTTATTTTCACAACCCACATTCAGCCTCATTGAAAAAATATTTTTCCTCAATCCAACCCGAGTTGGGTACATATGGGTTTATTATCATTCCAGTTTGGGTTTGGGTGTCATTCGTGTGTGTGTGTTTATGTGTGTGCGTATGTTTTCACGCACGAGCGTGTAAAACAAATAAAGGTTGTTATAAACCATATGTGTGTTGTGAATAGTTTTTAGACATTCATACCTCGTTAGTTTGCATAATTAATCCTTACTACATTTTTGAAGTCATTTTACACTAGTAATGTTTTTGTTTAATGGCTTAAATTTCCTCAATTAAGATAACAATTTTTGGGAAAAAGGTAACTAATGAAAAAAATATTAGCTGGTATCCATTATAATTTAAATAACTTATTGACGTTTCAAAATAAACATTAGTCTGAATGCATGTGTGTGTATATATATAACCGCCTATTTTGTGTTGTGTGCATAGCAGGTATACACTATATAATCAAAACAAAAAATCTAGAAACAAATAGAATTTTTTTAATGAATTTCTAATAGATCTATGGGGTAAGGGTTTGTTATTGTGAAAGATAAAATTGGACTGAAAAGGAGTTTGAGTGTTTTTTTGGTATGGAATGGCCGCCCTCACATATACTTATATCTTAGAAACCTTGGGTAGATGACCGTGCACGAGATTGTACTTCCTTCCCCTGTAATTTGCATACCTATTGGCCATGGACATAATATTATGGATGGTTGTCTATTCTGAAATGTCCTCGTAGCATGTGTGCAATTAAAATAGGAATTGAATGACCTAAAATATAGAAAAAGTTTAGATCGTTCGAACGAAGTGCTTGATCATTTGAACGAGATGGTGTGGGTCATTCGAACAGCTCTTCTCAGACCTTAGAACAAAAATAACTTGTTCGCATTTCCATCTTTGTTAGATTCTCATTGGAACCCCATTCTAACGAGATGTGATGTCGTTCGAATGAGGTCTAGTCATGTTCGAACGAGGCTACAAATAAACTCAGAATTTTGCAAATTTTTGTGCTATTAGAGTGTGGATCCTTGGATGGTTGATCTATCAAGATCCCAACAGAACAAATCAAATGGGGGTTAAGGGTTTTATAGACCAAAGGGTAAATGGTTTAAATGCTTTTGGGTATAAATAGAGGTGAAAGGGTGGAGAGAACCCATTTCTCTCCATTTCCATCATATTTTTACACATTCTCTCTACACTTCCAAGCCATCTACTTTATTCCAAATATTATTTAACCATTTTCAATCTTGTAAGGCCCATTTCAAACCTTGTCCAAGGAAGAAGTAGGATTGAAGAATTGTTCTTTGATCTTTCAAAAGGAGTTGGTGTATTTCTTGGAGCTTTAGAGTTGCTAGGAGATTTCTTAAGGATTTCTTGGAGTTTTAGTACCTTTCAAGTCATCATTATTAGTCTCTCCTCTTTAAATTCAAGGTAGGGTTTTCCTCACTATGTTTTCAAGTTTAAAACCTTAGCTACATGTTAGGATGCATGCTATAATGTAGATAATCTTGCAAAGTTATTTTCTAGTATGTTTATTTAAAGTTATCTCATGAAAAATGCAAGTTTTAAAGAAAACTAAACTTAAAAGGATTTGTGAAGTTGAAACATAATGAATATACATATAAAATATGATTTCATAATAATATCATGTTTAGGCTCATATTTATGGGATTTCTAGGAATCTACCATCACATGTGTAGAATCTTGTAGTATGTTAGTAGAATACATATAAACATGAGAAATAAAAAATAAAATGAGTTTCAAGATGAAATAAGAAAGTTAATAATTTTAGCCCCTAAATATATTATAAAGTGTTGATAAAATGAGGAAAAATGATGTTTAAAACAACATATGATTATAAGGATTAAATGGATATTTTGGTAAAAGTGGCCTTTATAATATTAAATGCAGTTTTTGTTAAGAAATATGAAGAATTGGTACTTTCTTGAAGTAAAATGATGAAGTATAGTTTTTGGACGATTTTGATGTCATAATGATGAAAATATGTTTTTCACAATGTATTGGCAAAATGAGTGGCAAAATGGTAATTTTGATAAAATAAAGGGTCCTAGTGGTTGGACTTCCTCATTTGACCTTATCAGTATTTTTATGAAAACAGATGAAATGAATAATATGACATGACAACGGTGTGAAATGTAAATGTAAACCGAAAGAATGATAAGAATGGTAGAATAATGTGGGCATTTAATAAAATGTTAAAACACATTAATACGAACTTCGATGCAATAAAAAAAGAATTAAGAATGACCCAGAGCCTTATGATGAAATACTCAAAATCACTAGTTGGAGCATATGGTAGCGTAGCCGGCGGTGTGGAGCCTGTTAAAGTACGCAGTTATTTGGTAAATTTTCGAGAAAAAAGATATGCCCTAAATGTACCCCCTTGGCTCAGAGACATCGACCTCGGCCATGGATATGACCGATGTTGGAAGGGCCTTAGATCAACAACCAGCGGTCTCATCCTAAGCAAGGTCGGCCATGGCCGACGTTACTAGCTACCTCGACAGGTGAGGTCTCCATAATCCACAGGGGCGGTTATCCATCTGGTCATCCAAGGCTTGTAACCTCGGCTTGGTTCAGGCCGAGGTTTCCACCCATCATCATAACGAGTCTCGGCTGGGGATCAGCCGACGTTCCTGCTACGTCACCATTACCTCGGCCCAGGCCAACGTCACAGCTCAACATGCCTTACCTCAGCTTTCCCACTGAGCCAAGGTCACCACCTCATCCTCTTCCAGGCCGAGGTTGGGACCATTCACAGATGGCCGAGCCCTTATCAGCATATGTATTATTTGGAACACGTGTACACAATCAGTTATAACCGAATCATTCCCCTTACGTGGGGGAATATTGAGGTCATCATTATCTGTATGAGATCAGTCAGGTGTCATTCTCATACTGGTTCGATCCTCATGCACATGTTCATTTCATTCTTGGGGGTACATTACACCCCCCAGGCACTATATATAGAGGTCATCATCTACCTTGTAAAGGATCCAAATTGGGCAACCCTAGTTGAAACTCTGTCCAAATACACAGTAGAGAGAGAAAGCTTGAGAGATATGTATTCATGGTCTTTAGAGCCCTCATACAGTGATATTGATTACACACTTGTACAGTGGACGTAGGCCTAATTGGCTGAACCACTTGTATTCCGGTGTTAATCCTCTTTTCCTCACCTCCTTCTACTATATACCTTTTTACTGCCATTGTTAATTTTGAATTGAGCTTACAATCATCTTGAAGGGTGGTGCTATTTTCAGCATTATCATTTTTGCGCCATCTGTGGGAATAGAGAAGCTATCTCTTCCTTATTGTTGCTTAGCCTCACCGGAGACTCTGGTGGTGAACCAGGCCTCACCCCTCGCGTGGAGCTGTTTCACCATTGAAAGAGGTCCTGTAAGGTATTAAGCTCATCTACTACACCAGCTCTTTAGTGCTAAAATATGGCACCGAAATTACCACCACCTCTTCCGCCGCCTGAGGTCTTTGGCTGCAACGCAACAAGTTATGCAGGAGAAATTTGCACAACTCAGTCAAAACATGATGAAACCACCCGGGGTCTCACCGGAGATGATCACTCCGGTGGTGGTTCAGCCTCATCCCGACGCCAGGGGACCACCCCAGGCACCGCGAAAGGATCACCCTACGCCCCAATGGAGGAGGGACGTTACTGACCCTAGGCGTTTGCGCCTAGGGAGACAAGGAAACCCTTGCCCTGAGGACATGTATGATGATCTAGAGGCGGAAGATGTCCCAAAAGATTATTGGGAGCCGTATGAGGTTTCGAACAACACAGTTCGTCCTATCCAACGGAGCCAAGGTTGTGAAGGCAGAAGAGGTGGAGAAGCCCAACAACGATGCTCAGCTTTCGATCGATTAAGTAGAGGGTCAGCCTTCGAAAGGCTCGGCCCCGTAAATGACCTAAGACAGAGGTTGTCAAGGTTGAGGAGTGCAGCCAACTCACAAAGGGAAGAGAGGCAACCTCGGCCTCATTCGGGACGAGGAAGATACCAAGAAGAGGTCAACAACAAACGTTGTACTACGGCTGGGGAACCCTTAGTCCACCCTTTGGAGGTGGCTGGGGACAACCTCGGCCAAGACGATATTGAAAAACCATGGAATGACTCCATCCAACGTCTTGAGGATAAGATAGGAGACCTCATCAAAAGTCAGGACCCATTGCAAAGAGGTTTCACAGAAGGCTCTTTGTTCGTGGCTAAAATAGTGAGCTTCCCTACCCCAGCCAAATTTAAGCCGCCTACAGTGACTCCCAAGTATGACGATAGCACCAATCCTGTACATCATATTGAGATGTGCCAGTCAGCAGTGGACATTTACTCGATACCAGATGAGATGAAGTGCCGGGCCTTCTCCGGGACTTTGACAGGAGTTGCGCACATCTGTTTTACTTCCCTTCCGAAGAATTCGATTGAGAACTTTAAGGGCTTGGCTGAATGGTTCATTCATAATTTCTTCTTTGGGGTAAGACCTCAAAAGAAGACCACCCATCTATTCTATGTCAAGCAAGGCAAGCACGAGAGTCTAAGAGACTACATCGCCAGGTTCAACAAAGAAAAACTTGAGGTTGAAGATTACGAAGAGAATATTTCCATGACCGCCCTCATAGGAGGTCTTCAGAAGGGTAAGTTGTTGTGGAAACTTACGGAAGACCCTCCAAAGTCCATTGCGGAGCTATTGGCAACTGCGAGGAGGGTCATGAACGCTGAAGAGGCCATGGTTGCTAAGTATGAAGACGAGAACGGCGGTAGCAGCAAAAAGTTCCAAAGAAATAAGGATGGAAAGAAGAGGTCAGTTGATGACAAGTTTGCACGTTATACCCCTCTTACTGTAAGCTACGAACACATCCTCAATGAGATCAAGAATGACCGGTCCCTAAGATGGCCAGAGAAGTTGAAGGCTCCTCCACATAAGAGGAACCAGAACTTATGGTGTGAATTCCACCAAGACTATGGCCATGTTACAAACAAGTGCTTCGCCTTAAAGGATGAGATTGAGAAGATGTTGAAATCAGGAAAGTTGAGGAAGTACGTTGATAGCAAGGCTCCCAAAAAGGGAAGAGATGACATTAAAAAGAGGAGAGGCGATAGGTGTCCTGACGATGCCCCAGCAAGAAGGGGCGATGACTCGGATGGCAATGATGAAGACGATCCGAACCTTCCACCGAAAGATGACAATACCCCCGTAAAGAGGGTTGGTATGATCTACTTGGGTGTTAACACCATATGCGGAGGATTTATAGGAGGTGGTTCGGAAGTGGCTAACCGGAAAGCTCATATCGCAGAGGCCAAATCAGCAGCCAAACTGGAAATAGTAAATCTGACGTCTTCTGAGACGATACAGAAGAGAAAGAAGGTGGACATGGACACTCTCGTAGTTGGGTTCTCCCGACTCGACTTCAAAGGCAACCTAGCTCCACACGATGACCCTTTGGTGATCATAACAAGAGTTCATGGATGTGAGGTGCAGAGAATTCTTGTATATGGAGGAAGTTATACAGATGTGATGTTATGACCCTGCTTCAAAAGCCTAGGCCTTAGTAGAGCTAGGCTGGTACTCTATTATTATCCGTTAATGGGGTTTAGTGGTGAAAAGGTCCATCCGTTGGGCATGTATGAGATGGACGTGCGAATGGGCGATGAGTGGCCTAAGAGGTTAACCCGAAAGATCAACTTTTTCATTATGGACGAAAACGTCTTCTCGGCCTATAACCTCATCATAGGAAGAGTAGCCATTAAGGAGTTTAAAGTCGTGTCGTCGATGGTCCACCAAATGCTAAAATTCCTGACCCCCTATGGGGTAGGGGAAGTGCAAGGTGACCAGACCATAGCACAAGAATGCTACTTCAACTCGGCTAAAGAGAGAGAGGATCATAAGAGAGCAACTACCACATATAACATTTATACACTTGACCCCAGAGATGAAACGAAGTTGAAGAAAGGAGAGGCCACGGAAGAGGTAGAATCCATCATCCTCAATGAGGACGATCCGAAAAAAACCATCCAGGTCGAAAAAGCCTTAAAGGCAGAAATTAAGGAAGAGATGATAAACTTCCTGAGGAAGAGGCAAAATGTCTTCGCTTGGAGTCACGCGGACATGCTTGGCATCAGCCCTGAGGTTATGTGCCATAAACTCAACATAGCTGAGGATGTTAAGCCCATCATACAGAGACGAAGAGTATACTCCAGGGAGAAGTACGACGTTATCCGGGAAGAGGTCAGAAAGTTGGAAGAGGCCGAGTTTATAAGGGAAGTCATATATCCGGAGTGGCTATCAAATACAGTCATTGTGCCCAAAGCCAATGAAAAGTGGAGAATGTGCGTAGATTTTACTGACCTGAAAAAGTCTTGCCCAAAAGACAGTTATCCCTTACCTCGGATCGACCAGATGGTAGATACAACGGCAGGACATGAGCTCATGAGCTTCATGGACACGTACTCGGGTTACAACCAGATCTTAATGGATGCTGAATACTCGAAGAAGACTGCCTTCATTACGGACAAAGGGACATATTGTTATAAAGTTATGCCCTTCGAATTGAAAAATGCGGGGGAAACATACCAACGTCTTGTAAATAAGATGTTTGAAGACCAAATAGGCAAGACTATGGAGGTGTATGCAGACGATATGTTAACGAAGAGCTTAAAGGCCTGCACCCACATAGCAGACCTGGAAAAGACTTTCGATACCATGGACTTGTACAGAATGAAACTCAACCCTGTGAAGTGTGTCTTCGGGGTAGGAGTCGGGAAGTTTCTTGGATTCCTTATCAATCAGAGGGGAATAGAGGCGAACCCCAAGAAAATCAAGGCTTTGCTCGACATGAAGACACCAAAGAGTATCAAGGACATCCAGAGGCTTACTGAAAGAGTAGCTGCACTCAACAGATTTATTTCAAGAGTGACGGACAAGTATCTTCCCTTCTTTAAGGTGCTTAGAAAGGCCTTCGAATGGGACAAAAAGTGCGATGAGGCTTTTAATCATCTCAAGTCCTACCTTGGATCTCCATTGCTCTTATCTCGGCCCATAATGGGTGAGAAGTTGTATGTTTATCTAACAGTTTCTGAATCGGCTATAAGTGCAACCATAGTACGGGAGGACGTTGGGGTCCAAAGGCCTGTGTATTTCAATAATAAGGCCCTTTAAGGGTCTGAACAAACTTATCCTCGAATGGAAAAGTTAGCCTATGCCTGATACATGCTTCTAGGAAGATAAAGCCTTACTTTCAAGCCCACTCCATGGTCATCCTCACCGACTCCCCACTAAGACAGGTCCTCCATAAGCCTGAGAAGTCGGGTAGATTGATGACGTGGTCCATTGAGTTGGGGGAGTATGACCTTACTTATCAGCCTAGGACGGCCATCAAAGGGCAGGCATTGGCAGATTTTGTAATAGAGTTCACATGGGAAGAGGCAGAGGTTGAGAATAATCTAGGGAATGCTGAGGGATCGAACAGTAACGTCTTCCAAGATCAGGAAGAGGTAGTGTCCAAGAGAGCTAGAGGTGGAATAGCCGAGAATGAGGAAGACCAGTACCTCTTAAGGTAGGGAATCGTGTTGGAAAGGGGTTTCTCATTAGATAGAGACATATGGAATCTCTTCGTCGACGGGTCTTCTTGCGAAAGTGGAAGCGGTATGGGGCTGATACTCTCAGCCCCAGATGGTACCAACATCGAATATGCCCTAAGGTTTAACTTAAGTCAGAATACAAGGCCATGATAGGCCTTTCCTTGGCAAGGACCCTTGGTATAAGACGACTCCTTCTTCACAGTGACTCAAGGTTGGTTGTTAATTAAGTATTGGGAGTTTATGAGGCCAAGGATGAAAGGATGGACAAAGACCTGAAGAGGGTGAGAACGACACTCGAAGGCTTCGAAGAGGTGAAGATGAAGAGAATATCTCGACAAAACAACAGTCATGCAGATGCATTAGCAAGTCTAGATTCGGTAACGAGGATAAATATTCGAAGAACAGTCCCTGTTGAGATCGTGCCCAGAGCAACCATTGAAGAAGAAGAAGTCAGTAACCCTTGCCTCAACTTGAACCTAGGGGACTCATGGATGGATCCCCTTATCAGATATATCAGATAGGGGGTGCTACCAAAATCAAAGTTAGAAAGGAGGAAACTGAGATACAGAGCTGCAAAGTTCTCAATGGTGGGAGATGTCCTATATAAGAAAGGATTCCTATCACCTCTCCTCGGATGCATTCATCCCACAGAAGTCCCCCACATCCTACAGGAGGTACACGAGGGTTATTACTCCAGTCACATAGGAGGGAGACCTTTGGCGAAGAGGATTATCACGCAAGGACACTAGTGGCCGACCTTGGACAAAGATGTTGCAGCCTACGTAAAGAGGTGCGACAAATGCCAGAGATTCTCCACTATCCTACATCAACCTCATCAGCCTATGACGGCAATCAGTTCCCCTTGGCCATTCGCAATATGGGGAATCGACTTAGTGGGTCCCCTGCCAAGGGCTGCGAATAACTATCGATTTCTGATAGTCGCCATTGATTACTTCTTCAAATGGGTAGAGGCTGAACCGATGATCACGATTACGGAGCAGAAGACCTTCCAACTCATTTGGAAAAACATAATATGCAGACATGGCCTCCCAAACACCCTCATTTCGGATAACGGAACCCAGTTCAAGAATTCTTCCCTAGAAAAATACTGCAAAAAGTTGGGATAAAGCAATTTTTTTCTTCTCCTGGACAACGTCAAGCAAACGATCAAATCGAAGTTACAAACAGAACGATAATTGATGGGATCAAGAAAAGGTTAGAAGAAGCTAAGGGAAGATGGACTGAAGAGGTTTATGCTCTGCTATGGGCCTACAGAACAACGGTTAGGACACCAATAGGGGAGACCCTGTTTATGTTGTCACATGGCTCAGAGGCCGTCATACCAACAGAGGTAGGACTCCCTACTCATAGGGTTCAGACCTATGACCCTGAGAAGAACAAGGAGGAAAGAAGACTCGACCTAGACTTGATTGAAGAGAGAAGGGAAGCCGTAGAAATCAGGCAAGCAGCTTACCAACAGAGAATAACAAAGTTCTACAATCAAAGGATAATATCAAGACCCATAGCTGTAGGGGACCTAGTGTTGAAGAAGACGTCACAGAAGGCGAACAAGCTTCACCCAAATTGGCATGGTCCTTACAAAATGATTGAGGAGGTTGTACCTGGGACCTACAGGCTAAAAAACCTCGAAGGGGAACCTTTCTCCAACCAATACTGATCATCTAAAAAAGTATTACATATGATGTTACCAGAGATTTCATATAAATGTATCATCTTATGAAGAGATTATTAATGAGAAGATCAGTTCATGTGTCAATACTTGGTTCATTGTGCTCGAATGGTAAAATTTTATGGGGATAACATCTTAGTTGATGACCTCAGACCTTATAACATCATGATTTGGTGACAAGGTCTGAGGTCAGACATCATACTTGGATGACCTCTGACCCTAGACCATTAATTTGGTGAAAATTATTTATGGGGGTAACATTTTAGTTGATGACCTCAGACCTTATAACATCATGATTTGGTGATAAGGTCTGAGGTGAGACATCATACTTGGATGACCTCAGACCCTAGACATCATTAATTTGGTGAAAATTATTTATGGGGATAACATCATAGTTGATGACCTTAGACCTTATAACATCATGATTTGGTGACAGGGTTTGAAGTCAGACATCATACTTGGATGACCTCAGACCCTAGACATCATTAATTTGGTAAAAATTATTTATAGGGATAACATCTTAGTTGATGACCTCAGACCTTATAACATCATGATTTGGTGACAAGGTCTGAGGTCAGACATCATACTTGGATGACCTCAGACCCTAGACATCATTAATTTGGTGAAAATTAGTTATGGGTATAACATCTTAGTTAATGATCTCAGACCTTATAACATCATAAGTTGGTGACAAGGTCTGAGGTCAGACATCATACTTGGATGACCTAAGACCCTAGACATCATTAATTTGGTGAAAATTATTTATGGGGATAACATCTTAGTTGATGACCTCAGACCTTATAACATCATGATTTGATGACAAGGTCTGAGGTCAGACATCATACTTGGATGACCTCAGACCCTAGACCATTAATTTAATGAAAATTATTTATAGGGATAACATCTTAGTTGATGACCTCAGACCTTATAACATCATGATTTGGTGACAGGGTCTGAGGTCAGACATCATACTTGGATGACCTCAGACCCTAAACATCCTTAATTTGGTGAAAAATATTTATGGGGATAACATCTTAGTTGATGACCTCAGACCTTATAACATCATGATTTGGTGACAAGGTATGACGTCAGACATTATACTTGGATGACCTCAGACCCTAGACATCATTAATTTGGTGAAAATTATTTATGGGGATAACATCTTAGTTGATGACCTCAGACCATATAACATCATGATTTGGTGACAAGGTCTGAGGTCAGACATCATACTTAGATGACCTCAGACCCTAGACCATTAATTTAGTGAAAATTATTTATAAGGTCTGAGGTCATACATCATATTTGGATGACCTGAGACTCTAGACCATTAATTTGGTGAAAATTATTTATGGGGATAACATCTTAGTTGATGACCTCAAACCTTATAACATCATGATTTGGTGACAAGGTCTGAAGTCAGACATCATACTTGGATGACCTCAGACCCTAGACATCATTAATTTGGTGAAAATTATTTATGGGAATAACATCTTAGTTGATGACCTCAGACCTTATAACATCATGATTTAGTGACAAGGTCTGAGGTCAGACATCATACTTGGAGGACCTCAGACCCTAGACCACTAATTTGGTGAAAATTATTTATGGGGATAACATCTTAGTTGATGACCTCAAACCTTATAACATCATGATATGGTGATAAGGTGTGAGGTCAGACATCATACTTGGATGACCTCAGACCCCAGACACCATTAATTTGGTGAATATATTATGGGGATAACATCTTAGTTGATGACCTCAGGCCTTATAACATCATAAGTTGGTGACAAGGTCTGAGGTCAGACATCATACCTGGATGACCTCAGACCCTTGACATTAATAATTTGGTGAAAAATTATATTGAGACTTCAGAACTGCACACATCTCATGACAAAGAGAATCATTCAGAGAACATTCAGCAAATAAAGAAATAAAGCCCCCATCAGAGGTGGATATAGATTAAAGTTAAAGAGTTACAAGCTACAAGCTAGTCACGTTTGTCATCAGAGGTTACAGTTTAAATGCATAATGAAAGTACAAAAAGCTTCACAAAAATAGCCTAAGGGTTTACAGCTACAGTATTGGCATCCTCGACCTCATTCCCCTGATCGACGTTGGTCACCTCGGCCCCATCATCTTGGAGGTTGTCATCTTCAGTCTCAGTAACATCCAAAGGTGCAGTCTCTGCAGGGGCAGCATCTTCCTCTTCAACCTCTTGAGCAAATTGAGGATTACCAAAACCCAGACCAATGAAGTCAGAGGCTTTCAGGCTCCCTGACTCCTTCTCCTTTGCAGCCGCCCATTTGCCAGTGGCCTTAATACCTCTTTCGAGGTATTAAAAGCCAAAGCTAATGAATTCATCAGAGACTTTGTAATCAGCCAGAATCCCCTCAGAAGAATCCTCAAGGGCTTTCTTCACTGTAGCATCAACGTTTTGCTGGAGAACGTCGTCCTTGGCCTTCAGAGCAATGGTGTGGTTCTTTTTAAGATTGGAGATCTCTTTCTCCAACCCCTTAACCTTCTTATAAGACCCCTCAAATGCGGACTTCAGATGATATACCTCGATGTTCAGAGAGTCCTGCACCTTCTCGGACTCTTGGCCTTTCTCGATGAGGGGCAACTTTTTCAGAGTCCAGTTGGTAAGATGGTGCATAGCAACGAGGCCCTGCAAATAAAGAAATCAAATGTATAAGTTCAAATTCAAACAGAGGTTACACTTCGAAATATAACTAAAATCCAAAGTTTTACCTGAATGGACCTGTGAAGGACAAACTCAACCAGCAGAGGAGTGTCCATGGAGCGACAAAAGCGTTTGTCAGCATCGTTCGTAGCAGAGCCGATGGAATCCAATGCCTGCAAACTATGGCCTATTATGCTACCATTAATTTTCAGCTGCTCCTGATGGGTTGCCAATGCATCTTCAAAGGATATGGGGATGGCCTTTTGGGCCTTACTTTTCCTCTGATCCTTAGGGGAAGTGGTTGTAGTTTTCCTCTTTCTTGTATCATCGACCTTAGACGTGCCGACACTCTTCTTCGGTGGAGGAGGAGGAGGGGGTGCATTCAGGCCTGCCTTCTTCACCAGCTTCGTGAGACTTGGGGAAAACATCTCCCAGATCTCGTCTGAAATGCCTTCTGGGCGTTCTGCAAATGGAAAGGTCTGAGTTAGAAGATCAGAGACATAAAAAGTCAGAGGTTTAACTTACTGAAATAATAAAATAAGCACTTACTAAGCTCTATCAGAGGACTACCCCCAAGCCCAGTCTCAGAGAGATAGTAGGGGGCCATCAGGTGTTCAAACCTGACCAACAGACCATGCTCCCCCTGATCTTGGAGGTCTTTTACTTTTTAAATATTATTCTGGCTCAACCTAGGGTCAGCCCTGGCAGCCATTGACACCTTACCCCATCTCAGGGGTATCCTCGACTCTAAGTTCGAAGAGGGGACACAAGGGTCAAACTCCCATGTCCTTGAGGCAAAGAAATATCGCAACTTCCAATTATAGTTACTAGTTTGGGTAACCTGTAATATCTTCTTAGTTGACATCCGAGATAAGAAATGATAATAGCTCGGATGATTCCTGGGAGAGGAAGGGATGTAACACCCGGTGAAGACCTGGACAGGAAGGTTTGAATAGTGGACTGCCTTCTATAGAACTATAGCTTCAATTATCACCCTCCAGGAATTGGGGGATAACTGAGAAGGAGCTAAGTTGATGTAGGAAAGTATGTCCCTAATAATGGGATGAATGGGAAGATAAAATCCTAACTTGAACATCTGCTCATACAGACAAATCTCACCATCTCGGCCGTCAAAAGCCCTCTCTTCCCTCAGAGGTCTCCTGAGTTTTATGGAGGGGCTAATGGAATATAGATGTCTGAAGGCAAGAAGGTAGAACTCGGTGACATTGATCTTTATCTCGAGCGCCTCAGAGGTGTCAATATCGCTCTCAGCATCATCATCATCATCCGATTCAACGTTGGCTTGAGCAGACGATGGGGCACCACTTGGGAACCTCTGAGCGAACTCAACTCTTGTGACAGCCGACAGGGGAACAGTAATGCTAGGTCCTACAATCTCAATGTCGGAGTAAGAGTGCGATGTGGTTAAAATTTTATGAGATGAGGCCCGATTAGAAACCTCGGCTTGATCAGAGACTTGATCCTGCTGAGTGGAAAAGTCCATAGCCTCTTGAAAAGAGTCCACAGACATAGGGTCTGAGGTAGACGACTCAAACTCAGTTATGGGGATAGTTTCAACTGGGACCTCTGTTGATTTAACTGGGTCGACTGGCTCAGGGTATATGACCTTCAGAGGGGGTGGAAAGATAGGTCTGAGGGGGAATGCCTCTGCCCTATGAGCCTCCTCTTGGGCTCTTTCTATCTGCCTAATTTTTTCTAAGGTCTTCTCCCTAAGAGAGGGGAATTCCTCCAAGAGTTGGTAAAGGGGCCTGAGCATATGAGTCAGACCCTACACTTGTGACTCTCCTAAATAAACAGGATTGGCAAATTGACTAAGGATCAAACTAAGTTTTTAAACAAGAACAATTAAAGAACAGTTCGCCGAAAAACTCTTAGGCTCGCCGAAAAATGCATAAGCTTGCCGGAAATTGCAACAAAAGGAAGAATAAGGCAGAAAAGTGCAACAAATGGAGAAAGAGGGGTGATAGACGATACCTGAAGAGGATGTGTGAAGTAGAAAGAGAGAATTTGGCAGGGAAAATCCACCAAAAGCACTGCTAACCGAACTCTGGTAGAGAGAGAGAGAAGCAAAAAATTTCAAGCGAGAAAATGAAAGAGCGGGGAAGAAAGAGAAAGGAAATGAAGGTTAAACCCTCAAACAACCCCACATGTATCCCAAGGCCCATCATTGCCTTGGGATCCCAAAAGACTGCAATCATTACACTTGTCAAGCACGCTAGCCACTTCAGCAGCTGACACTTGTCAAAAAGGTATTAACACCTAAGGAAGTCCAACTTCGGTTAAATATACCCCTTAGGCACCTGATCACACAGGTAACTAAGGGCTAGGGGTGATTGATATGCCCTAAATGTACCCCTTTGGCTCAGAGACATCAACCTCGGCCATGGATATGGCCGATGTTGGAAGGGCCTTAGATCAACGACCAACGGTCTCGTCCTAAGCAAGGTTGGCCATGGCCGATGTTACTAGCTACCTCGGTACGTGAGGTCTCCATAATCCACAGGGGCGGTTATCCATATGGTCATCCAAGGCTTGCAACCTCGGCTTGGTTCAGGCCGAGGTGGCCACACATCATCATAACAAGTCTCGGCTGGGGATCAACCGACGTTCCTGCTACGCCACCATTACCTCGGCCCAGGCCGACATCACAGCTCAACATGCCTTACCTCAGCTTTCCCACTGAGCCAAGGTCACCACCTCATCCTCTTCCAGGCCGAGGTTGGGACCATTCACAGATGGCCGAGCCCTTATCAGTATATGTATTATTTGGAACACGTGTACACAATCAGTTATAACCGAATCATTCCCCTCACATGGGGGAATATTGAGGTCATCATTATCTGCATGAGATCAGCCAGGTGTCATTCTCATACTGGTTCGATCCTCATGCACATGTTCATTGCATGCTTGGGGGGTACATTACACACCCCCAGGCACTATATATAGAGGTCATCATCTACCTTGCAAAGGATCCAAATTGGGCAACCCTAGCTGAAACTCTGTCCAAATACACAGTAGAGAGAGAAAGCTTGAGAGATTTGTATTCATGGCCATTAGAGACCTCATACAGTGATATTGATTACACACTTGCATAGTGGACGTAGGCCTAATTGGCTGAACCACTTATATTCCGGTGTTAATCCTCTTCTCCTCACCTCCTTCTACTATATACCTTTTTACTGCCATTGTTAATACTGAATTGAGCTTACAATCATCTTGAAGGGTGGTGCTATTTTCAGCATCATCATGGTAGCGTAGCCAGCGATGTGGAGCCTGTTAAAGTACGCAGTTATTTGGTAAATTTTTGAGAAAAAATATAATATTGATAACGAAATGATGGAAATGGAAATGAATAAGGTTGTTGGGAATAGGAGATGTAATAAAGACAACCTAATTAAAATAGTAAAATGGAGACTAATAGAAAAAGGTGATTAAATGGCCCCTAATTATGTAAAAAGTTGGTGTAAATGGATAAGTGTGGGTATGATCACATGCCGCGGGTCGTATTGCATTGCATGGTAGTTGAATTTGTACTCGTTAAATGATAACATTTTTGGAATTGCTAAAATAAACGTTATACGTATAGTATTTTCGTATAAAAATGAATTGCTTAGTACTCCCCACCCTATTGAGTGCTTTGCTCAACCCTACTTTTTATGTTAAAACCCCACCCCCTAGGTACCTTCGTTAGGGACGTTGATAAGGCTCCTGAGGGTACTAGTCTTCATTAGAGCTCCACCATGGCATATTCAAAATTGTGTTTGGGGACATTTGAATTTATGGCACTTTAAACAATCTTATTTGGGCCTTGGGCCATTTGCTGTAATAATACAAGAGTTTTATGATTTATTTCCCCTTATTATTATCATTGTAGGATTTAATGAAATTTTACAAAATAAATCTTGTTGATTAACTTAATTACTTATAGAGGCAACCTATTTCTTAAATTAAAACCTATTTAATTATTTCTCGTTCCTTATAAATTGGTGCAAATTAAGGGATTTTATTAAATAATAAAATTGGACTTTCCTCCTCCCTCTTAACACCTTGAATCAGGTACGGGTTGACCTAACGAAATCCCAAATTCGAGTCGGGGCGTTACAAATGGTATCATAGCATTAGGATCCCCGTATGTGATAGAGTGTTCTGCGCATTCTTAGTACACTTCCTTATGCGTTTCGTTGTAATTTCACTTTTGTTTTCATTACCGTTATTGTACTGAACTCTCCCTTTTTGTGTAAATGAATACACATCGCGATGGTGCTAGTGTATCTGGGAACGGTGAGCTTAGGAGCATGAAACAGACCATGAATCATCTTGTTGACTCCCTCTCTCAGCAGTACAAAGCCAACAACAGTGGGACCATTGAAAGCACCATTTCAACCTCTATCTTGAAAGAGTTCGGGAGGCGGAGCCCACCGACCTTCAAAGGGGCAACTGACCTCGATGCCGTGGAGGAGTGGCTAAACGAGGTCATTGGGGTTATGGAAATCCTTAACGTGTCAGGTGGGCGTAAGTTCAAGATAGAGATCTTTCAGCTTACTAAGAAAGCTTAGTATTGGCAGCGTGATGGATGTCCATCAACAAGCACCAAGTCAAGTTTGAGAGTTTATCCGAGTATGTGGACGTGGTTCATAAGGATGGGGCTAAGAAGATAAGGCTATTTTTCAGGGGCCTTAATCGTAGTATTTGGCGGATAATGGTCGGTTTGGATCTGCCTAACTTTAAAGGCACAGTTAACAAAGCCATAAGTCTCGAGCTGAAGGTAGAGGACGATAAGGCCATTTATGAGCAGAAGATGGAGACCATCGAAACCTAGGACAGTGGCCGTAAGAAGTTTAAAAGTGATGCTTGAAGCTTCTTTTCCAAGCTTAAGGATGCTATGGGTATTGGTTCATCTTCTTCCTAGTGTACCAGTGATTAGAACCATATAGCCCCTGCCGAAAGGATGTGTTTTCCATGTGGGTCCTCAGGCCATTTCAAGAGGGACTTCTTGTAGAGAGCTTCTGGGAACCGACAGCGTAGTCGATATAATGTTAATTATGTACCTGACAGGAGTTCCAATTACACAAGCCCCGCTTAGCAGCAGCAGTTTCCATTCAAGTATCGTCAGTCAATGAGGCATAGTATGGATAGTTCAGGTCCCAGCCAGGGTTAGAGAAATTGCGGGCAAGGTCGGGTGCCTAGTAGCCAGAATAGTAGGTCCAATCCTAAACGCGCTTATGTCGTGTCCTAGTTTAGAGATCCTTCTGATGATCTAGCGATTATGAAAGGTATGATACTATTGTTCATCACTTGGGTAAAGGCAATGTTCGATTCAGGCGCATCACATTCATTTGTCTCAAGTTCTTTGGCATTCAACTTCGGTTTAGAGGTAGATCAATTTTATCCTCCTAACTTCATAGGACTTTCGATCGGTGGAGGTATAGTTCTTGATAAGGTCTGTCGTAGTTGCATAGTTATGGATGGAGATTATGTTTTAGAGTATCACTTGATTCTTCTGGACATATATGGGTTCAAGGTGATCCTTGGTAAGGATTAGTTGTCATAATTTGATGCTACCATCAAATGAGATTAACATAATGTCTCCGTGTCTCTCCAAGACATATCTCTCCATCATTTCAGTAGCGAGAAGGATGTGGGTTATCCTCGTAAGTTTTCTAGCACACAAGAGAATAAGTGGTATTTCAGTTGGTTAAGAAATATGGTGGCTCGGTAGGAGCCTGATCGGATGATGTTGGATTATCCAGTAGTGCAGGAGTTTATCGACGTATTTCTTGATGATCTTCCAGGTTTACCTGTAATACCCCGAAATTTTATTGATATTTATTTAAGGGATTAATTGAATTAAATGAGAATTAATTGGGAATTAATCCGGATATAAATACTAACGAAATGTGAGTTAGTACTTGACTATGATGTGTATATATGGTAACATATGAGTATTGAAAATATTAAAATTGCCGCGAGACCGAAATATGGCAATTTGGAAATTTAGTTGGGACGCGCGTGTCAGTCGCGTCAGGATTGAAATTATTTGAATTAAAAAGTGAATTATATTTTTATCAACCGAATGGTCATTTTGAGTGCGTCAGCGTGTCCGGAAGGGTCGAAATAGTCCGAAAACACTAGTCGGGGGCTTAGTTTGGGTCCCGGGGTATTTTTAGGCCATACCAGCAACCCAAAAGGGTATTTTAGTAATTTTAAAAATATGGGAATTAAAACCCACGAATTTTAGGAGTTAATTTTATATTGTTTAGGAATCCATTAAGTCCATTATCAGCATTTGGTAAGTTAGAGGGCTACGGGAGTTAAAGGAGGAGTTTGAAGAGGTTCCAAAAGAAACCTCCACCCACCATCATCATCTTTGGGAGAATTCTGTAGAGAAAAGGGGAGAGATCAACCTTCAACATCAAATTAGAACATCTAAGGCAAGTGGTTTAATTACATTAATTTCAAGCGAATGTTTCTTCCATGCTTGGAATTGAATATTTGTCTTATATTGGAAGTTTGATGAAAACCCATAAAATTGGAGGTAGAATTTATAATATGATATAGGGATTGCATGTAGAATGTTATTGGATGAATGTATTATACAAAATATATCTTTTGATGATGTAAAAACGGATTTATAAGGAGAAATTGTAGACATTAAATTCTGAGTTCATGTTTATAGGGTTTGGGACAAGGTTTGGAAATTTTGATGATTACATGTTAATTTAGGAAGCATTGACCCCAAATATATGTTAAAGAGTGACCAAGGAGGACTTAGAGTAGTTTAAATACGTTAAAACTTAATTGGGATGACCTTAGTAGGGATTTAGAGAAGAGAAATTGAAGAAAAAACGAATTGGAGAAAATTCTAGGCGCAGTCTGCCATCTTCGTTAGAAGGCTTGCTCAGGTCGTTCGAATGACCTCGTTCAAACGAGCTTCTAATGAGATGAAAGTATCCCTTTTAACGAGTTAGTGGTTCGTTCGAAGACTTTCGTTCGAACGAACTCATTCGAACGACCTCGTTCGAACGAGACTTCTAACGAGTTGACAGAATGGCCTTTTTGGCCTAATTTCATTTCTAATGTCCCGTAGACTTATTTAATTGGAGTATTAACCTTCCCTTATTGATTAGTGGGCATAATTGTGATAATTGGGGTACGTTGAGGAGTATAACTTAGAACCTTATAATAAAATCAGATGACATTTGTGGAGTAGGAAACGAGTACCTAATTACGACGTGAAAAGAGTTGATAACGTTAATATACAAATCGGGGACTTGTATTCGTATAACATTAAATGACGGTATAAGAATGAGAAGTATACCTATATTAATAATACGAGATATCTAAGATGTGCGAATGCTTAGTATATGTGGTTTTATGTGTATAACATACCTACCATACTTGCTATCATGGGAAGTCTGCGTTCGATTAGGGCCATCTAATCTTTGTGTGCCTACGGGGGGATTTAGATTGGTACCTCGAGGACATAGGTCAGAGAAGGACTTATTGAGAAGTTAATAAGTCTGCTGATCATGGGAGCGTAGGTATGTGCGTGACCCATGTGATGTGAACTATGTTCGCCTCTATTGGTTACGATTGTTATTATTTGAGAACGATTCCTGAGAGATTCAGAATGCGTGGTCCTTATGTACGTGATGTACCGGGATTTGATAGCAGAGTATGTGTGCACCGCAGCTTAGCCTCGGGGTGCCAATATTGTATATTTATGATGAGAATAATATACGGTTAATTGAAATGCACTGTCATGTATAAATGCGAATGTGATTAATAGCAACGTTTCTATAAAGATAAAAGTGGAAATCCCCTAGTAAGTTGTAATACTAATAGGAGAAACTGAGAATGAATGTAAAGCTTTTTGTTTCAATGAAGGTGTCGGAATTAAAGAGTAAATCGTATAGTAATGTTAGGTGTTATGATTAGACTAGTTAGAATTGGAAATAACTAGAATGGGTACGGGTACGTTAGGAGTGCACAAATAGTCGAGAGGTGAGTATTTCATGCGAGTGCACGTACTAACATGTATTTTGCATTTATTGTTTTAATGTCTTTAAAACACTTGCTATATTTTAAACTGTTTTCACTATCGGGCTCTGACCCGTTTTCTTCCAAATATATTTTCTTGTAAAAACCTTTTAGGTGCCCAGCCACAAGGACATCAAGTATAGGAGTTCCATTCAGGTGACGTACTGTAGCTGCCGTGGAAGTTACAGAATCTTGACAGTAGACGCCTCCATTTTTTGTCTTGACTCCTTATTATCAGCTTTTCTCATCTGTTGGGCATGTCGCCCTATTTCCTTTTAGAGACACTTTATTTATTCAGTTATTTCAGAATTTTGGGTTGTAACTAATTTAATGATGCAGACTTAGTACTTGTTTATTTCAGTATTTGGATTGTTGTGAGGAGTGTTCCTCCAGACTCATTACTATTTTATGGTTGCTCTATTGTCTTTATGTTGTGGTGGTTGTGTTAGCATTTCATAATTTACTTATTGCATGTTAATCGGACCTAATTAAAATTTGACAACTCACTTTTTAAATATTAGGTGTCTAGTAATTGTTAAAACGTTTTTCGACAGTGATGCTATGAACTGAGCCAACTTGGCATTTTGTATTAATTTAATAAAGGAGTAGCTACCCGGTATTTAATTAGTCGGGGTGTCATAGGTGGTATCAGAGCATCAACTTCTAGTGTCCTCAGGATCTGTACGACTTGTTATATTTCCGCTGAGCTTTCTTTGATATAGAGCCCTATATTTTAGGATTGTTGTACTCTTTTGTGCATGTTTTTCTCTTCAACTATTTGGAGATAATAACTGCGAACTTATAAGACTTTACTCTCATTTCAGATGCCTCCACGACGTGCGCAGCGAGTTCCTAGGGATGCACAGCCCGAGCCACAGCCTGCACCAGTTCAGGGCACCATGAATGCCGCCGAGGTTGCAGCTATTATAGCCCAAGCGGTGAATGCCGCCCTAGCAGTTGTACAGTAGGCACCACCCCAGGCGCCGGTAGTCGCGCCAGTTCAGGCTCATGCATTCCCGTCTGCTTAGGAACGCGTCCGTGATGCTTTTCAGAAAGCACACTCTCCGGAGTTTGCAGGTATCTCCGATGTTGTCGTGTCCAGTCAGTGGAGGAAGGACATTCAGAGTCACTTAAGGATGTATGAGTGCACGGATGTTCAGAAGCAAATACTGGCTACTTTTAAGCTAATAGGATCAGCGTTGCAGTAGTGGGAGTCCATTACCATCGCGGAGGAGAGGGACACCCTTTCTATTCAGGAGTTCTGGGTACGGTTCGATCGCAAATATTTTCCATCAGGTGTTCACACTGAAAAGAGGAGGAAGTTAATGAACCTCAAGCAGGAGGGGAAGACCGTGACCGAGTATGAGGCCGAATTCATAAATCTCTTGAATATTGTTCCCGATGAGATTTCGACTGAGGAGAAGAAGATTCATAAGTTCATGGACGGATTGACTTGGAGGATCCGACAACACTTGTTGGGAAATCTTTCGTTGGCCACTTACTCTGACGTGGTTAACGCGGCACTGCTTCACTGCCTGGATCACCGCTTTCACATGTCTGAGAGTAAGATATCAAGAGAGTCCAGCCATCAGGGAAGGACAGGAGGAAATGGTGCCAACGGGGCACAATCTGCTCAGGGTCAGCATAGGCAGGGTGATCAGGGTTCCCAACAGGGGGATCCTAAGAGATTCAGATCTGGGGGCTTCAGGAATGATCAGGGAGGTTTCAGATATGGCCATCAGGGTCAGAATGGCCATCAGGGCTAGAATGGTAAGCAACAACAGTCGCAGGAGGGCCAGCATGGTCAAGGTAGGAATGGCAATGACCATAAGGGCCATGGGCAGCAGGGACAACGAGGGGGAAACTTCCCAGGGAAGTGCTTCATTTGTGGCAAGACTGGCCACAAACGCCAGGATCGTCCTGATAGGGGCAGGTCCCCACAACAGCAGCAACAGGGTGCTCGACACGAGCCGCAGAGGCCTATGTTTCTCACCGCCCTCCCAGCACCACCACAGATGGCAGCATTACCACCCATTCCAGCGGTCCCAGTCCAGCAGGGACAGCTTCAATATGGGAGAGTGTACCAGCTTCAGCATGCCGCAGTCCCACATGATCCACCTGCTATTGAGGGTATGTTCTCTATTCAGGGGACTTTGGGGCATATTTTATTTGATACGGGGGCCACACATTGCTTCATTGCTATGAGATTTGCGTGCACTATTGGGTTGTTAGACATCGCAGAGAGCACAGTTCCTTGTGTAGATTCACCGTTGAGTAGGGGTTCCGTGATTTCACTTATTTATAGAGGTGTGGGTATAGAGATCGGGAGATTTACTTTACCCGCTGATATGTTAGTATTAGATATGACCGAGTATGATGCGATTGTTGGTATGGATTGGCTAGTTGTGTACTGAGCCATAATTGATTGTTTCAGTAGGAGTATCATTTTTTCCATTCCCGGGCAGGAGATGTTTTTAGTGGCGATGCCTCGCCCTGAGGGAGGATCGTCCACTCATTTGTACTATATAGAGGAGGAGACCTCTAAGGAAGTGGTAATACCACTCGATTCGATTCCAGTCATGAGGGAGTTCGCTGACGTATTTCAGGATATACCTGGATTACCTCCTAGTAGAGAGATAGATTTTATGATCGACTTGACGCCGGGCACTCGACCGATTGCCCGTGCACCTTACCGTATGGCTCCATCAAAGATGAGAGAGCTACGGGATCAGATAGAGCAGTTGTTGGGTCAAGGGTTTATCCGGAGGAGTACTTCGTCGTGGGGTGCCCCTGTGTTGTTCGTAAAGAAGAGAGATGGATCATTGAGATTGTGTGTAGATTACTGGGAGTTGAATAAGGTCACGATACGGAATAAGTATCCGTTTCCCTGAATCGATGACTTATTTGACCAGTTGAGAGGAGCTTGCTTCTTCTCAAAGATTGATTTGCGATCGGGATACCATCAGTTGCGTATCAGTGAACAGGATGTCTCGAAGACTGCTTTCTTGATGAGATATGGTTCCTACGAGTTTCGGGTTATGCCTTTTGGCTTGACCAACGCTCCAGCCGTGTTTATGGACTTGATGAATAGGGTGTTCAAAGAGTTCCTAGACCAGTTCGTCATCGTCTTTATTGATGACATTTTGGTTTACTCCCAGACAGAAGGGGAGCACGTCGATCATTTAAGACATATTTTGCAGACGCTACGTCAGAACGAGCTTTATAAAAAGTATGAGAAGTGTGGGTTTTGGCTGAAGGAGGTTCAGTTTTTGGGGCATATCATCTCAGATCGGGGGATATCTGTTGATCCGGGGAAGGTATCCGCGGTGAGGGAGTGGGGACAGCCCATGACATCGACTGAGATAGGTAGTTTCTTGGGCCTAGCAGGATACTACAGGAGGTTTATTCGGGGTTTCTCAAAGATAGCGGGTCCTTGGACACATCTGACTCGCAAGGGTGTTCCATTCATCTGGAGCGATGCCTGTCAGTTGACATTCGATGAGTTAAAGGACAAGTTGACCTTAGCACCTGTGTTAGCATTGCCCAGACCGGGAGTTGAGTATTTAGTTTACACCGATGCGTCCTTACAAGGACTCAAAGGTGTGCTGCAGCAGGAGAGTCAGGCCATAGCTTATGCTTCTTGTAAGCTTAAGCCTCACGAGAGGAATTACCCCACCCACGACTTGGAGTTAGCAGCAGTCGTATTCGCTCTTCGAATTTGGAGACACTATCTCCTGGGGGAGAAATTTTGGTTGTTCATAGATCACAAGTCTCTACAATACCTCTTCACGCAGAAGGAACTGAATATGCGTCAACGACGGTGGCTTGAATTTGTGAAGGATTATCAGTTTGATATCCAATATCATCCGGGGAAGGCTAACGTGGTAGCAGACGCGTTGAGCCGTAGGCCAGTAGATGAGCTGGACGAGGTGTGGAAAGCTAAGTGGAAGGAGTTGGGACACCAGGATGCAGTGGCCCGATCATTCATGTCTGTGATGACTGTTACACCGCAGATTGTTACGAGAGTGATAAAGGCCTAGGTAAATGACTCGTTCTATCAGGAGCAGATAGTTCGATTACTAGTAGAGGGAGCCGAGTCCTATACCGTTAGCTCAGACGGGGGATTACGCTTCAATGGGAGACTGATCATTTCGGAAGGGGAAGATTTACGACACGAGGTAATGGCAGAGTCGCACGGCTCAGGATTCGTGGTACACCCTGGTGGGGATAAGATGTACCAAGACATGAGACGACAGTATTGGTGGAGCGGGATGAAGAGAGATATCGCCGTATTTGTTTCTAAATGTGCCACTTGTCAGCTAGTAAAGGTGGACCATCAGAAACTGACAGGACTTCTACAGCCGTTAGAGGTCCTGACGTGGATATGGGAGAGCATCTCCATGGACTTTATCACGGGGTTACCTACGTCACAGAGGGGTCACGACTCCATATGGGTGATTGTGGATAGATTGACCAAAGTTGCTCATTTTCTACCCGTAAGGACAGATTACACTATGGGACAGTATGCCTAGATTTTCATTGCGGAGATAGTGAGACTTCACGGGGTACCTCTAAATATCGTGTCTGACCGAGACAAGATATTTGTTTCACAATTTTGGGAGAGTTTCCAGGAGGCCATGGGTACGGAGTTACGACTGAGTACGACTTATCACCCGCAGACGGATGGGCAAACCAAGCGGACAAATAAAATGTTGGAGGACATGTTGCGTATGTGCATCCTAGACTTTGGAGGTGGATGGGAATAGTAGCTTCCACTGGTGGAGTTTGCTTATAATAACTCCTACTAGTTCACCATTGGCATGGCTCCATTTAAGGCATTGTACGGTAGACCTTGTCGTTCCCCAGTATATTGGTTAGAGGTGGGGGATAACAAACTCCTTGGACCAAAAGTGATTCAGGACACTTCGGCAAGGATAGAGTTGATACGGAGTCGCATTCGGGTAGCTCAGGATCGGCAGAAGAGCGATGCTGATGCGAAGATGTTCTTCAGAGAATTCAAAGTGGGGGACCAGGTGTTACTCAGAGTATCTCCTATGAAGGGGATAATGCATTTTGGGAAGAAGGGGAAACTGGCACCAAGGTATGTAGGGCCATTTCCTATCATCGAGCGTATTGGGCCAGTTGCGTATAGACTGGGGTTACCGGAGCACTTGCATAGGATTCATGATGTGTTCCATATTTCCTCTCTAAGGAAATATCTTAGGGACGATTTGGCCCATACCCACATTGCTTTAAAGTACATCGATCTTCAACAAGATAGTTCCTACGAGGAAGGGCCGATTGCTATTTTGGACCAAAGCGAGCGAAAACTGAGGTCAAAGATAGTACCATTAGTACGTGAAAAGAGTTGATAACGTTAATATACAAATCGGTGACTTGTATTCGTATAACATTAAATGACGGTATAAGAACGAGAAGTATACCTATATTAATAATACGAGATATCTAAGATGTTCGAATGCTTAGTATATGTGGTTTTATGTGTAGAATATACCTACCATACTTGCTATCATGGGAGGTCTGCGTTCGATTAGGGCCATCTAATCTTTGTGTGCCTACGGGGGGATTTAGATTGGTACCTCGAGGACATAGGTCAGAGAAGGACTTATTGAGAAGTTAATAAGTCTGCTGATCATGGGAGCGTAGGTATGTGCGTGACCCATGTGATGTGAACTATATTCGCCTCCATTGTTTGCGATTGTTATTATTTGAGAACGATTCCTGAGAGATTCGGAATGCATGGTCCTTATGTACATGATGTACCGGGATTTGATAGTAGAGTATGTGTGCACCGCAGCTTAGCCTCGGGGTGCCAATATTGTATATTTATGGTGAGAATAATATACGGTTAATTGAAATGCACTGTCATGTATAAATGCGAATGTGATTAATAGCAACGTGTCTGTAAAGATAAAAGTGGAAATCCCCTAGTAAGTTGTATTACTAATAGGAGAAATCGAGAATGAATGTAAAGCTTTCCGTTTCAATGAAGGTGTCGGAATTAAAGTGTAAATCGTATAGTAATGTTAGGTGTTATGATTAGACTAGTTAGAATTGGAAATAACTAGAATGGGTACGGGTACGTTAGGAGTGAACAAATAGTCGAGAGGTGAGTATTTCATGTAAGTGCACGTCCTAACATGTATTTTGCATTCATTGTTTTAATGTCTTTAAAACACTTGCTATATTTTAAACTGTTTTCACTATCGGGCTCTGACCCGTTTGCTTCCAAATATATTTTTTTGTAAAAAACTTTTAGATGCCCAGCCACAAGGACACTAAGTATAGGAGTTTCATTCAGGTGACGTACTGTAGCTGCCGTGGAAGTTACAGAATCTTGACAGTAGACGTCTCCATTTTCGGTCTTGACTCCTTATTATCAGTTTTCTCATCTGTTGGGCATGTCGCCCTATGTCCTTTTAGATACACTTTATTTATTCAGTTATTTCAGAATTTTGGGTTGTAATTAATTTAGTGATGCAGACTTAGTACTTGTTTATTTCAGTATTTGGATTGTTGTGAGGAGTGTTCCTCTAGACTCATTACTATTTTATGGTTACTCTATTGTCTTTATGTTGTGGTGGTTGTGTTAGCATTTCATAATTTACTTATTGCATGTTAATCGGACCTAATTAAAATTTGACAACTCACTTTTTAAATATTAGGTGGCTAGTAATTGTTAAAACGTTTTTCGACAGTGATGCTATGAACTGAGCCAACTTGGCATTTTGTATTAATTTAATAAAGGAGTAGCTACCCGATATTTAATTAGTCGGGGTTTCACACTACCCCCATACTAGGAGGTGGATTTTATTATATAGGTGCATTAGGGCATCTCGTTTATATCTATACCACCTCATAGGATGGCTCCGGTGGAATTGAAAAAGTTGAGCTTTTAGTTGGACGAATTAATCGACAAGGATTTCATTTATCCTAATGTATCCCCTTGGGGATCCCCTTCCTCTTTGCTAAGAAGAAGGACAACTCCCTACGACTTTGTATCGATTGTAGTCAACTGAACAAGGTGACCGTGAAGAAAAGTATTGTTGACCCGTATCGACGATTTTTTCAACCATTTTTGTAGGTCGTGAAGGTTTTTAAAGATTGACTTCTCATCCGAGTACCATCAGTTGCGTGTTAGAGAGGAGGACATTCGTAAGACAACGTTCTAGACGTGGATGAATGCCCCAACATCGTTCATGGATTTGATGAATCATATCTATCGTCCGTATTTTCATTGATTTGTGGTGGTCTTTGTGGATAATATTTTGGTCTACTCAGCCTCGAATGTAGACCATGAGGAGTACCTTCACACGACTCTGTAAGTGTTCAGGGAGAATAAGTTATTTGCTAAATTTAGGATGTGCAAATTTTGGATGAACGAGATCAAGTTCCTTGGCCATATAGTTTCTAGTGAGGGCATTTCCCTTAATCCATCTAAGGTCAACGCCATTCTAAGTTGGGGTAAGTCACAGACAATTACGTAGGTGCACAATTTTTCGAGTCAGGCTGGCTACTACAGGAGATTTGTGCAATATTTCTCAAGGGTTACATTGCCTATCACTCTGTTAACATGAAATGATATTCATTTTGAGTGGTCAGCGGATTATGAGTCATCTTTTCAGGAGTTAAAGCTTAAGTTGACTTCGGTGCCTGTTCTTATCCTCCCAGAATAAGGCAAGCGTTATGTCATATATTGTGATGCTTCTGGACAGGGCTCGGCGTAGTGTTGATGCAGAATGGTCAGGTGGTTGCTTATGCATCCCATGAGTTAAAGGTGCATGAGAGGAACTACCCCACCCTGACTTGGAGTTAGCCACATTGGTGTTTGCACTGAAGATCTATATGTATTTGAGGTGTATACAGATCATAAGAGCTTACCCTACATTTTCATTCAGAATTATCTAAATCTTCATTATAGGAGATGGATTGAGTTGATGGAAGACTATGACTTTTCCTTAGAGTATTATCCTGACAAGGCCAATGTGGTGGTAGATGATCTCAGTCGAAATTCTGGGGTTATGCTAGCAGCGATGAAGTGTTAGCAAGCAAAGATGTTCGGCTTTTTATAGGAGTTCAACTTGCATGTCCAACGGGGTTGCGATCGAGAATATCTTTGGGGAGTGGTAGTTAGACAACTCATTCAGTAGAAGGTGTTAGAAGATCAATCTTGCAATCCAGAGATTGCATATTACCATGATCGCATCCAAAATGGTGAAGTGGTTGACACTCTTATTGTGGACAAAGATGGGGGTGTGCGGCATAAGGGAAGGTTGATTGTTCTATTCATCATGAACTTCAGGATGAGGTAATTGCGGAAGAACATCACTCACGGTTTAACATATATCCCGGTGCCACTAAGATGTATAGGAATCTATATTGATATTTTTGGTGGTTGGGTATGAAGAAGGATATGGCGATGTATGTGGCCAAGCGTTATACTTGCCAACAGGTGAAGACAGAATATGGGAAGCTGACAGAACTGTTGCAACCACTACTAGTAGCAGAATGGAAGCAAAAGCACATCACGATGGACTTTTTCTTAACCTTACCACAGTCTGAACGTGGTCATGATACAGTCTGGGTAATGATGGATCGACTTACGAAGTTCGCATACTTTTTATTGATCAAGGTCGCGAAAAATATGGCTAAGTTGGTAAGGTTATATATTCAAGAGATAGTCCGTCTTCATAGTATCCCGCTCTTGATAGTGTTGGATATGGATCTTCCATTTATATCTCGATTCTGTAAGAAGATTTAGTAGGAATTGGGTTATGATTTGAAAATGATTACAAACTACCATCCCGAGACAGATGGGCAGTCACAATAGACCATTTAGATTCTGGAAGATAGGTTGAGGGCTTGCCTCTTGATTTCTAAAGTAGGTGGGTGGAGAATCTGTATCTAGAAGAATTTTCCTATAACAATAGTTATCAAGCCAGCATTGGTATGTCTCCATATGAAGCTCTTTATGGGAGATCGTGTTGCTTTACAGTCTGTTGTACAGAAGTGGGTGAGAAGCATCTCACGAAATCGAACATGATTAGAGAGGTTATAGATAAAGTTTAGGTGATTCGACATAGGCTCGTGGTGACTCAGAGTCGACAAAATAATTATGCTAATAATCAGCAAATACCCCTAGAATTTAAGGTGAGTGACCATGTGCTGCTGAAGGTTAGGGCAAGAACCGACATTCTACGGTTTGTCCAGAAGGGGAAGCTTTATCCTTGGTATATTGATCCCTTTGATATCCTAGAATAGAACAAAGAAGTATCATATCACTTGGTGTTACCTCCTCAGTTTCCCCACGTTAATTATGAGTTCCACGTGTCCATGCTAAAAAAGTATGTCCCGAATCCTCGACACGTCATCAATTCGAACCATATCAAGTTGAAGGAAGACGTTACGTTTCCTACACAACTCGTGTCAATCTTGGACCGTGAGGACAGATTCTTACGCAATAAGGTCATCCCATTAGTGACGGTCCTTTGGGAGTTCCAAGGTGTAGAAGGTGCAACTTGGGATCACGAGTCAGATATGCATGAGAAGAACCCAAAAATCTTTACCTAGCTTAGTGTTGTTGATTTCGGGGACAAAATCTCCTAAGGAGGGAAGAATGTGATGACCTTGATCGAGATTATACTTCCTTCCCCTGTGATTTGCATGCCTATTGACCATGAACTTAATATAATGGATGGATGTCTATTCTAAAATGTTCATGTAGCCTTTTTGTAGTTAAAAATGGGAATCGAATGGCCTAAAATTTATATAAGAAAAATTTAGGTCGTTCGAACATTTCTTCTAACTACCTTCAAACAAAAAATCACTTGTTCGTATTTCCAATCTCTTTAGATTCTCGTTAGAACCCCATTTGAACGAGATCTCCTTCGAATGAGGTCTAATCTCATTCAAATGAGACTGGAGAAAAAGTCAGAATTCTGTAAATTTTCGTGTTGTTGCAACGTGGACCCTTGGATGGGTAGATCTGTCAAGCTCCCAATAAAGTAGATCAAATGGGGTTCAAGGTTTTGGTAGACTATAGGGTAAAGTATTTAAAGGTTTTTGGGTATAAATATAGGTGAGGGGGTGGAGAGAACCCATTTCCCTCCGATTTTTACACACTCTCTATCTCTCTCTCTCTACACTTCTAAGCCCTCTCCTCTATTCCTAACCCTAGTTTATCTATTCCAAAGATCCATACCTCCTATTGTATGGTAAATTATTCATGCCACGTCGACCAATAACATCAATACATTTATCTTTGGGTACATGTGTTGCTATAGGTTCCAAGTGGCACATTATGGAAAGCAGAATTGATGACATCAAGTCATGCAATATAGACCAAGGACACTAGGGAACTTGTCTTTATATATCTAATTGGTCAGCCCCAGACTTACTTGGTTGGCATATCGATCGACCAACTTAAGAAGGTGAACCATCAAGAAGCAAAAGGGTCATGCGTATGGGAATTACCAAAAGACACTCCATGCAGACCAATAACATCAGGACATCGGTTTGTGGGTCCATGTGTTGATAGAGGTTCTAAGTAAAACATTATAAAAAGAAAAAATGATGACATAAAGTAATGCCACGTAGACCAAGGACACTGGAGCAATTGCCTTTGTACATCCAGTTAGTCATCCCTAGACTTGGTCCGCATACTAGCCGACCAACTTAAGAAGGTGAACCATCAAAAATCAAAATGGTCATGCACATGGGAATTACCAAGAGACACTCCACACGTGTTTAGAAGACCAATAGTCTCTTTCATTATTTACAGGTATAAATGTCTGAATATATAAAGGCATTCCAACCCTTGGTTTTTGGACCACTATAAATATCTTATTTCCCTTAGCTCAAGGGAAAGGTCATTCTTATTCTAGAAAGACTATATAGAATTACGTGTAACCGCTAAAAATAATACTATAATCCTTGACGTAGGCTTTTTCTTAGATGAACCACGTTAAAAAAATTAGTGTCTTGTTTATTTTATTTTTATAAGTGATTATAGAATTGGTACTTCACGGCCAAGATAATTTTTATACCAATTTTAGACATCAACAGATTGGCACCGTCTGTGGGAATGACTGCTAATTATCGTTCCCTACCCATTTCACTCATTTGATCTTCCAAAAAATCTTTAGAGGAGAGATAACTGTTCCTAAGAGTAGTCATATGGTTGCGGGGAACAACCCAGATTCATTTGCTGCTCCTAACGTGATTGATCTACAAGAAATTTTACTCAACCTGGCTAAAGGTTAGGAGGCTATGCAAGAGTCAGTTAGGCAATTGGCTCGTACGATGCAAGATAAATCTACTACTATGCAGTCACGAAGAAGCATTCCACCTCCACCTGACAGAAATAAAAAGAATAGACACTCTAGATTTTCTCGTGATAAATCATACCATTCGAGAGCAACATCATCCATTCGATATATGAATTATTATTATAGTTGTTCTTTCTCCTCTGAACGGTCGAGCATATTTGAGCGCTTAAGTAAGTAATCTTCCTTTGATCGCCTAGGATCTAGAGCAACCAGAGGTTATCACAGGGAGCTAGTTTGATTTTGCAAGCATGAAGAAGGATCTGTTAGATCTAGGGCTAGCATAAGAAGCTCTATGCGTGCCGAGCAGAGTTCTCAGGAAGAGAGCTCAGCAAATACGCACAACTAATACACCAAATTTCCCCTAACTAGGTCTAAACCAAAGGAACGTTCATGGAAAAGATCCATTCAGTGACTAGAAAATCTATTGGGGGAAATTGCTAAAACTAAGAACCCTCTACAGAGGAGTTTTGTGAAGGGATCTCCCTTTATTCCATCTATTGTGGACTTTCTACTCGTTCAAAATTCAAACCACCAGTGGTTACTCCTGAGTATGATGGTAAGACTAGTCATGTCCTACATATTAAACAATACCATGCTGCGACTGATAGTTATTCTATTCCTGATGAAATGCATTGCCGAGCTTTCTCAAGAACCATCACTAGATCAACCTAGATATGGTATAATAATCTTTCTCGAGGACAAATTTCCATTTTCTAGCAGTTTATTAAATTGTTCATTAGTAATTTCCACTTTGATCTAAGTCGATCAAGAGAGTAGCTCACTTGCTAAGTGTCCGCCAGAAGCTAGAAGAAACCAACCGAGAATATATTACTCGCTTTAATAATGAGCAGTTGGAAGTTATGGATTATGAAGAAAAGTTATCCATCACAGCCTTGATGAATGGTTTGCTCCCAGAAAAATTGTATTATGCATTGGCAAAAGAACCTCTAAAAAACATAATTGAACTCACAGCTAAGGATGGTAAAATTATTAATGCTGAGGAAGCTAATACTGCCAAGCAAGCACCTAGGACAAAGTCATATGGCCAGAATAATGCTGATAAAAAGGAAAAAAAAAGATAAAAAGGTGGAAAACTCCAAAAAGTATAAAGATTATACCCCCCCTAGCGATTGGCGTGCATCACATTCTGGAAGAAATCAGAGACAACAGGGACTTAAAATGGTCTCGAAAGCTAGAGTCACCGCCTAATCGGGGGGATAAGTCCAAGTATTATAATTTCCACAAAGATCATGAGCACACCACTGACAGTTGTATTTCCCTAAAGAATGAAATTAAATCTCTCATCCGCTAAGAAAAACTGAATAAGTTTATGGATCGAACATAAGGTTGGGAGTCTAGAAGAAGGTCAGAATCTCCTTACAAAGTCAAAGATGATAAGAAAAGGAGCAGAGATGATGAATATGAAGATAATCCAGACCTGCCGAAGAAACTACGAGAATTAAAAATTGAGGTAGGCATGATATCCTTTGGTTGTCATTTCATTACAGGAGGATATTCCGGAGCAGGTAATGAAATCGATGAAAGGAAAGCTTACCTGAATGAAGCCCAAGATTGCTCTTATATAAGGCGCATCAACTTAACGGATGAAGGAGATGGTCAGCCATGGAAAGTAAATAAAGATAAGGTACTTTTGGTTTCTCTAAAAATGACTTATCAAGAGTGATCTACCCTCATGATGACCCACTGGTTGTAACCTTCAGAATACATGAGGCAAGAAATATAATAATCTTGGAAGATAATGGCAGCTCAGGAGACGTTATGTTTTGTAATTGCTTCCACAACCTAGGCTTACGCGAAAGCAAATTGGAACCTTATCATTGGACCTTAATTGGTTTCTCGAGAGAAAAAGTCTATCCTTTGGGGACATTAAAATTGGAGGTGTTATTCGATACCTGGGCAACAAAATGATTAGAAAAAAATCGTTTATTTATCTTAGACAAGAATCTATAAAGGCACCAACCCTTGGTTTTCGGACCACTATAAATATCTTATTTCCCTTAACTCAAGGGAGAGGTCATTCTTATTATAAAAAGATAATATATAATTTCGTGTAACCACCAATAATAATACTATAATCGTGGGCATATGTTTTTTCTTAGTTGAACCACTTTTAAAAGTCTTTGGTGTCCTATTTATTTTATTTCTCAAATATTTATCTATGATTATAAAATTGGTACTTCGTGGTTAAGATAATTTTTATACGAATTTTAGACATCAACACCTCCATTCCAAACATTATTCTAACCATTTACAAGCTTGTAAGGCCCATTTCAAACCTTGTCCAAGGAAGAAGTTAGATTGAAGAATTGTTCTTGGAGCTTTCAAAAAGGGGTTAGTGTATTTATTGGAGCTTTGGAGTTGCTAGGAGCTTTCTTGAGGATTTCTTGGCGTTTTAGGAGCTTTCAAGTCATCATTCTTTGTCTCTCCTCTTCAAATTCAAGGTAGGGTTTTCTTCACTATGTTTTCAAGGTTAAAACCTTAGCTACATGTTAGGATGCATTCTATAATGTAGATAATCTTGCAAAGTTATTTTCTAGTATGTTTATTTAGATTTTTCTTATAAAAAATGCAAGTTTTAAAGAAAACTAAACTTGAAAGGATTTGTGAAAATTAGCATCATTTTAATCTTGAAATATGATGACTATGCATATAAAGTATGATTTCATATTAATATCATGTTTAGACTCATATTTATGGGATTTCTAGGTTGAAATCCACCATCACATGTGTATAATTTTGTAGCATGTTAATAGAAGACATACACATAAGAAATGAAAAATAAAATAAGTTTCAAGATGAAATAAGAAAATTCATAATTTCAGCCCCTAATATATATTGTAAAATGTTGATAAAATGAGGAAAAATGATGTTTAAAACAACATATGATTATAAGGCTTAAATGGACATTTTTGTAAAAGTGGCCATAATATTAAATGTATTTATTGTTAAGAAATATGAAGATATTGGAACTTCTTGAAGTAAAATGATGAAGTATGATCTTTGGACATAAAATGTGGATTTTTAATGTCATAATGATGAAAATATGTTTTTCACAATGTATTGGCAAATGAGTAGCAAAATGGTAATTTTAGTAAAATAGAGGCTCCTAGTGGTTGGACTTTCTCATATGACCTTATCGGTCATTTTTTTTGAAAAATGGATGAAATGAATAATGTGGCATGAAAACGTGTGAAACGTAAATGTGGACCGTAAGAATGATAACAATGATGCAATAATGTGGACATTTGATAAAATATTAAAACACATTAATATGGACTTGAATGCAACCGTGAAAGAGTTATGAAGGGCATGGAGCCCTAGGGTGAAAGACCCAAAATCCCTCGCCAGAGCATATGGTAGCGTAGCCGACGGTGTTGAGCCCATTAAAGTATGTGGTTATTTGGTAAATTTTCGAGAAAATGATCATATTACCTGAAAATAAATAAGTTTGATAATAGGAAATGTAAGAAAGACAACCTAATGAAAGTAGTAAAATGTAGACTAGTAAAGATGATTAAATGGCCCCTAATTATGTGAAAAGTTGGTGTACATGGGTAAGTGTGGGTATGAGAACATAGCTCGAGTTGCATTGCATGGTAGTTGTAATTGTACCCATTAAATGCTAACATTTTCGGAATTGCTAAAATAAACGTTATACGTATAGTATTTTCATTTAAAAATGTATTGCTTAGTACTCCCCACCTTGCTGAGCGCTTTGCGCACCCTTACTTTTTATGTTAAAACCCTCATCCCCGGGTACATTCGGTAGGGACGTTGGCAAGGACATTGACAAGGCTCCAAAGGGTACTAGTCATCGTAGATCTCTCCCATAGCATATTCAAAATTGTATTTTGGGACATTTGAATTTATGGCACTTTAAACAATCTTTTATTCGGTCCTTGGGCCATTTGTTATAATAATACATGAGTTTTATGGTTTATTTTCCCTTATTATTAGCATTTTTGGATTTAACAGAATTTTTCTAAAGAAATCTTGTTAATTAACTTAATTACTTTAAGAGGCAACCTTTTTCTTAAATTGAAATCTGTTTAATTATTTTTCATTCCTTTTAAATTGATGCAGATTAAAGGATTTTTCTTAAATAATAAAATTTTGTTCCCCCCCCCCCCCCCCCTCCCTCCTCCAACACCTTGACTCGGGTGCGGGTTGACCCAAGGGAAGCCCAAATTCGATTGGGGCATTACAAATTTACACAATATAATCAAAGCAATCAAATATGAAAACAAATATAATTTTTAAATGAATTTATAATAGATCTGTGGGGTAAGGGTTTGTTGTTGCGAACATTAAAACTATACTGGAAAGGAGTTTGAGAGTTCTTCTGGTCAGGAATGACCCTCCTCACATATACTTGAATCTTAAAAGCCTTGGGTTGGTTACCCCTTATCTAAGCTGACATTACAAGGAAGGGACATAAAGAGAAGAGATAGGTAAATCTGTATGTCTAAAAACCCGACTACTTATTATTTAGTATGTGTAATCCCTAGGCGGAGGAGTGAGACCCGCGACACCCATCGTACAATGTAAGATTTTTCTTATATATGTTAAAAATTAGGGAAGCTTACCTTTGTCATTATTTGAGTATTTAGGAGCAGTTGATTCAGTCTTTAATCTTGATCTTATTTAGGAGTTAGTTGCGTTTGTAGTCATTGATTAGTTGAATAAATTAAGGATCGCGTTGGTTTTTATTCAGTCAAATAAGTTGAGACTTTTAGGAGAAAGTTCAGTATAAATAAATTCGGAGACCTCACTTTCCTTTGAACTTGAGTTATTTATTTTAATCTTCTATTACTCAGTAATAAAATCAATTCTTCTCAAATTATTCTCTCTATTTTATAGATTTATCTTGTTATAATTTTACAGTTTGTTCAAATATATTTATTGGGTTGCCAATAAAATGATTATGCACAGATAATGGAGGATAATACATGTCCTATCAATTCTTCGAATATTGCAGGGAACATGGAATTTAATATCAAATGTCTTGTCCAGAAACCACACAAAAAATGGGGTCGTTGAGTGCAAGTTAGCACATAATACAACTATGTACTTGTTGTGGTTAGATGCAAAGAATCTTCTTAAAGAGTTGTGGGCAGCATCTATTCATCTTATCTGTTATTTCATCAATCGCTTGCCTCTGTGGACCGGAATAAAATCATCTTTTTTGAAGCTCTATATCATCACAAACCCAATGTGAGTTATTTTTTAGTTTTAACTAAGTTTGTTATGTCCGTGTATAAAAAAGTAATCGGATTAAACTTGACCCAGGGTAAGGCACTGTATTTTTATTAGTTATGACACTCACAGGAAAGGATTGACATGTATGGACCCAGAAACAAAGAAGGTCGTTGTTTCCATGATGCGGTGTTTGATGGAGTGTCATCACACCATATTGATGCAAATGTGGACAAAGGAATAATTGATCTTGCACCTTTCTTTGGTGATAGTGAAGGAGGGGGGGGGGGGGGGGGGGGGACGCAATATCTCTCCAATCGAGGAAAACATTTAACAAGATGCAACTACTGAGGTTATGATTCGAATTTATACAAAGAAAACAACCTGAATATTTAACTGATTATGAAGTTCAATTAAATTATTACTTCGTATCATCATGCTTTCTTATGGAGATTCTTGTGTAAATGAGCCTAAATCCTATAATGAAGCAAAAGTTATTTCTGAATGGGAAGAAGCAATGCAAGAATAAATTTCAAATTTAAACAAGAATTCCACGTGGGAGCTTGTTTCGAAGCCGAAGGAAGTCGGCTTAGTTGCATGTAAGTGGTATTACAAGATGAAGAAGAAGGTCGATTTCACTATTGGCGGGTTTAAAGATCGTCTTATTGCACGTGGCTTTTATGAACAATATGGTTTAGATTACAAGGAGACTCTTATCCCTATTTCTAAAATGGTAACAGTTCAAACAATTATATCCTTGGTTGCGTACAAAGGCTGGAAATTGTGGAAACTTGACGTGAAGAATGCATTATTCAATAGGGAGTTAGATCGTGATATCCTTATGAAACAACTAGATGGGTTTATTTCTAAGGACTTTAATGACCATGTTTTCTGACTAAAGAATGAATTATATGGCTTGGTTTCAATCAAATCTTCAAATATAGATCTAAGATTATTTTTTAAGAAAACGGCCACGATGTTCACAATGCTCCTTCTCGATGTGGATGACATCCGGTTTGAAATGAAGAGTTTTGGTGAAGTAAAAATACAAATCCAAATTTATTTTTTAACTCATATTAGAGATGAATTATCTATCCAGTTTGAAATGAAGAGTTTGGGTGAAGTTTGATGTTTTCTTAGCCTAGAAGTTGAAAAATCAAATGGCTATTTTGTCTCTCAAATAAAGTATCCAACAAGTTTATTGAATCTTTATCGTACAAGGGATTAAGAAATGATGATCGCTCCTGTGGAACCTTACCTCAAGTTAACTAAATATGAAGGACAACTACTGGGATATGAGACCTCTTTCCGACATTTGGTTGGTAGTTTATTCTATTTAAGTATCACAAGACCTGGCATTGCATATTTTATAGGGGTCCTTTCTCATTTTATGGACAAACCTCGCATTAGTCATTTAATTGCAGCAACGAGGATTCTCAATTATGAAAAAGATAGTCTAAACCTTGGGTTAATGTACAAGAAATACACACGATTCCATTTGAGTGGTTTTGTGGATCCAAATTGGGCTGGTGACATGAATGATCGAGGCTCTACAACATGCTATTGTTTTAATACAATTTCAGCCGTTGTCTTATAGTGCAGTAAAAGACAAACTATGGTTGCTACTTTGGCCACTCAATACTATAATTGGCTTAAGAGGCTCATTCAAGAAATGGGTTTTGACTTTGACTATCCAGTTTCCGTTCACTGTGACAATGAAAATGCGATTAAGCTAGCTGGAAATCTGGTGTTTCATGCACGCACAAAACACATTGAAACCCATTAGCACTTTTTTAGAGAAAAGGTGTTAACTCAGGGTATTCAGCTGTAGAAAATGTGAACCGAAAATCAAGTTATAAACATCTCTACCAAATCTCTTGCAAAAGCTAAATGTGAAGTGTTTTTAAGTGCCCTTGGTGTTGTAAATCGTACATCCGCTAAGGGGGATACAAATTAGTGCAACTTACCTATGTTACTATCTAAGTATTTAGGGGCAGTTGATCCAGTCTTTTTTTTTGGGTAAGGTATTTTTTATACCACGAGATGTCCGGGCTATCTTACGCGCACCTCGACTAGTCTCCGCTTGCGGTTCGTGGCTTTCGCTGCCCAAGCATTATTTTGAAACTGTCAGGGATCGAACTAGGGACCAAACCCAATCCACCCCAAACAGGGTCCAGTGGCAGCCTTATACCATTGGACCAAAAGGCTTGGTTGTTGATCCAGTCTTTGGTTTTGATTTAGTTTTGAGCTTATTTAAGAGTTAGTTGAGTTTTTTTAGTCATTAATTAGTTAAATAAGTTAAGGATCACATTGGTTTTTGGTCAGTCAAATAAGTTAGAATTTTTAAGAGAAAGCTTAATATAAATAGATTCTGATGTTAGAATTATTTTAAACAATAATTGTTCATAATGTGCTCCATAATTATATTAATACGAAAAGACACTTTGGTTAATGAAAGGGGATTCCAAATACCAAAAGGCAGAAAGACTCTTGGATGTCTACCTTGATGGATGGTTGAGATTAAGTGATAGTTGAAGATTTGGGTCATGTCCCAGCCTATAAATAAGTGACTGATTTTTCATCATTAAGACACACACTAAAAGACATCATAATGAAATTATAGGATAAATGATATAAATCCAAATTCTCAATGAAAGTTAATTTCAGAAAGTGTTTTCACCATAGAGGAAGATCTAACCGTTGAATTGAGCTGAAATTAGAACACGATTTTGTCAAGAACAAGATGAAGTCATAATCCGAAGATCAACCCGATCGGAAAGGTCGACTGTTATGCCAATCTTTCCAGTTGTGAAATGATGGAGTTATGTGATTATAATATAGTTTTATGTTCCACATAATTATTATATGTGATAATCATGTTGATCTAAGATCCTAACGTTAAATATATAACACTTAACGTTTTGTATAATTAAAGAACAAATGACAAGTACAATTAAATATTCATGTGTTAGATTATAGATCAATATAAAATTGTTAATTACTTGTTCTTTTAATTATGTTTACTTGTGGTATCAAAGCTTAGGTTTTCGATCTCATAATTGTCCATTAAGATTTTTTCTTCCTATAAAAAGAATCAGGGTAAAAAATTGATGACTGTTGAATTTTTTGAGTGACATTTTCAATGACAGATTTTTTTCTTGCTCAAAATTTTACGAAATTCAGATGGTCACCTGGAAACATCAAAATAAATAAAAACATTGTAAAAAATGGGCGCCACCCTATCTCGGCAATTTGACGTCATTTAGACCCATTTGGTAATAATGTTAACGCTAATCACTCGCTTAAAACCTAATTTTATGGTTTCGAGAATTGGAGAGTGGTCCTGAAGACATTGTTTTTGTTACTATATTGATCACTTAAAATTTTTTGTTTTTGAAAAAATAAATTATTTTTCCCATATTTTATGGTATAAATCACTACATATATTTTTTTATCATCAAATGGTTGTTCAAATATTCATGTTATGTATAATTTGGTATTGACCAAAGGTTTCAATATAAATTTTTGAATATTAGATGTATGACTATGGATTTGACAATAACATTTTTAGTAAATTAGATTATTGTGTATAATCTATATTTGGTTGCCCAAAGGTCATAAAATAGTTATGAATTAATGTTTCGACATTAATATTAATACGGTGTTAGATTAGGAAGACATTAAACTTCCCTATTCTATAGTTATAGATATTAAACAAACAAGTACCCCGCGCAATGCGTGGGCGTTTTATAATTTTCTTAAAAACCTATTTAACTTTATGGTAATAAATATGTAGTAAAGATAATTCAAGAAATGGATATACTCATGTGCAAAAAATATAAACACTAATATAAACATATGATTTTTTCATGGATGAGGGGAAATGATTTAAAAGAATAAGAGATCATAGGTTCACAAAGTTCATAAAAAAGAAAGACAACTATTTTTTTGTGGAAAAAACATATACATGAAGATATTTTTCTCTTTCTTAATCCACCGAATCAAAATCTTAGAAAAATAGGGACAACTAAAATTTATTTTAATTGCAAAGAAATTTAAAAATAAATCATATTAGACTTTTGATTTTAAAGAGAATTTATTTTTCTTGATGTGTTTCCTAGACATAGGGCTGACAATTTTTTACACGATAATCCGTTTACCCGAAATGACCAAAATATGACACGATTAACTTGTATAGATTTAAAAGTACCCAAAACTTATACTCAAATCAAAATCAGCACGACCCGAAAATGACACAACTAACCCGAATTGCCACCCCTACCTAGACAGTTGAGAATTTTTTTGATGTTTTGGGTTGTGCACTGGCTACATGGAATTCGGGAGGGACAATGAAATAAAAATGGAACATTAAACATATGGGAATTTATTTAACTTTCTTACAAAAATAATTATTCTGTAAACCGATCTCTTTTTTATTATCATATATAACAAAAACACTTTTTATTTAAAAAAACTTTTTAAAGAAATCTTGTTTATAAATCCTTTTTTACAGCATGTATTTATTTTATTTTTTTATAAATATGTTATTTAACTTTTTATAAAATCTTGTTTTATAAGAATACAGTTTTTGAAAAAAGTTATGTCTAACTATTTTTTTTTAAATAACGAAAACATTTTTTTAAATAACTTTAACACAAAATAATATTTTTATAAACGGATATTTTTTATTATTATATTAGTTTTTTCTAATTTTTTCACAAAAACAGTTATTTTGTAACATTTAAAAAAATTTAAACAATGTCCATTTATTTATTTTTATAAAAACGTTATAAACTTTTTTTTATAAAAACAGTTTTTTGTAACTATTTTTTAAAAATTAATAAAATATGTCCATTTTTTTTATAAAGACGTTTTTTCTAACTTTTTCACAATATATATATATTTTTTGCTTTAAAAAGCTACATCCAATTATTTTTTTTTAAATCTGGAAATCCCTTTTTTTCCATAATATAACTTTTTTTAACATTTTTTTATAAATTTTTATAAATAATGTTCATTTATTTTTTTAATAAAAAATTGAACTTGTTTGTTAGTTACTAAGACCACAAAAGAGACTTTTGATTACCCAAAACCATAATTACAATTAAGGAGAGAGAATTTATGTATTAATTTGTTATTACACCTCTAATACTATTGTATTATAGATTATTATGTATGCATCTATATTTGGAGCCTTGATTATCCATTAATTTTTGCATATAATATGTAATATGTGTGTGCATGTATGTTCTATGAAAGTAATTTTTTTGCACATTCTTTGAATTAAATATTTAAAGTCAATTTAAGGATAATTCAACTAATGATCGCTGTGAATCATATAAAAAAATTCATAAGACGAGATTGTTAAAGTTTGAAAATTTTTATGACCAGATTAAAACTGGATTTGGTTCCTTGTGATTTTGTTTTATGGCAATGTCTTTAAATCTACTTATTTTATGAAATGGTAAATTTGAAATTTTTATATGTTTCGAATGACAATTTCTTATGCGTATAATAAGCAACAATTGAATTTAGAATTGCTGACTTACTCGAAATTTAATGAAATTTATATGCTAGTATGAAATGGCCTAATGATAAAAACTCATCATTTTGGTGATGGACGCTTTTTTGGCTATTTGAGCACGTTTAAGCCCTTAAAAACCTTAAATTTGTCATATTTGGTAATAAAGTTGATTGCTGTTTCTTTCTCCAAATTATATTTAAATTTCGATTATTGGAGATTATTTTAAGAGTTTGCTTAACACTTTTGTTGTGATTAGTCAAAAAATTTCATTATTGGAAATTTTAGATTTTTTCATTTTATGTATTTTAATAACTACATTAGCTATCCAACCTTATTTGGCTATCATAATAATCTTATTATGTAATGTTTTTTGTATACTCCAAATATTTTTATGACTATTATAATTATGACTAAAGTTTTGACATTAATATTTATATTATATGAGATTAGGTGTCTATCAAAGTGCCCTAATTTATAATTGTAAATATTAAATTATTGTGTATAAAATTGATTGTCCGTAGATTTAAATATAATTATGAATCTTAGATTGTTAAGGCAATGATGATGTGACGTGCTCATTGTAAGATTGCCCAAACGGACAATTATGTTTATTGAATGAACATTAATAAGTAATCTTATTTTGCATCAATTTAACATCGAAGGATTTAAAGTTTTCCTTGAAACTAATATTTACGTTACGTTTAATTCGGGGCTCAAAATTATAAATATTATCATAATATGTATTGCTTATTATGTCCAATATGAGTAATGAAATATTAAAGTCAAGCCTTAAAATTTTTATCTCAGTATTTATATCACGATTAGGGTTACGCTTCTACTACTAAAGTGGTCTAATCTAATAAACTGTACCCAATTAGAATATTTGTGAGTATTAAATTTAAAGATAAAAGCAATAGTATCATCTTGCATATATATGTAAAGACATTAATGAGGTACATTTGATTTATTTCGTCAAGAAAGATAATTTTCTAAAGGAACTTGATTTTGACTAATTGAAATAAATATTATGGAATGATGCAATTAGATGGCGAAAGGTTATTCTAGATAACATAACCATTTATATTACATAATAAGGTACCCAATAAAGTCATATATATATATATAGAGAGAGAGAGAGAGAGGGTGTAACTGTTAGCACTCCATTTCATTCTTTAAACACTCCAAAATGAAACAAAATGACTCTATTACCCTTATAACTCACAAATTCATTTCTTTCATACAAAACACTCTTAAGTGCTCAAAGCTTTACATTATCAATAATACTAGGTTGTTAACAAAAACTCTTAATAAACTATAAATTGGCACAACAAAACTATTAGCAACTTAGAGTATATATTGACACAAAAATATTATTAACAACTTTTATATTAAACTGTCCAAAACTGTCAACAATGGGCATAAAAAATGTCAACAACTATTACATTATATATTGGCACAAATATTTGACAACCAAAGAGAGTTTACAGAAATAAATTCAGTCATATTGGTGTCCAAAATGCTGTCCAAAAAACACCAATAAAGTGTCCAAAAAACTGCCCAAAATCTGTCCAAAAAAACAGCCCCAAGTCCAAATTGCTATCCAAAATGCTGTCCAAAATGCTGTCCAAAAAAAGCAGTCCCAACTCCAAATTGCTGTCCAAAATGCACTCCAAAATGCTGTCCAAAATGCTGTCCAAAAAAAGCAGTCCCAAATCCAAAATGCAGTCCAAAATGCTGTCCAAATAAGAAGCCCTAAGTCCAAATTGCTGTCCAAAATCTACCCGAAATGCTGTCCAAAATGTAGTTCAAAATCTGTCCAAAATCCAGTCCAAAAAATGTAGTTCAAAATCTGCAAAAAAATAAAATCTATCACAAAATGCAATTATATTAATAAACTTACTTGATTTTTTAAAATGAAATAACAATATACACAATAAGAAAACTTACTTGATTTTCGTCAAAAGTAATTCAAATCAATCATTTCCTCCAAGTGCACATTCGTAACCTTGTTTATGCAAGTGCGACTGTTGTGTCCCACATTTTGACAAACTCCGCATTTTCTACCATTTTCAACAATCTCAAACGCGGAGGGATCACGACTTGTAGAACTAATTACCTTTCTTTTTTTTTAACCACACCGACGCCCTTTATAAGGTTGAACAATAGGTTCAATAATGGATGGAAATGGAGAATCAAGAAGTTTAGAAATTTGATTTTGGATATCTTCCCTTTGAGCAAGCGACATTTGTAAATACTTATCACGAAATTCCTCTAGAAGACCTTCAATTTTATCTTTTTGGCTAATCAACACCCTCTCAAAATTATTGGATGATCGTATATCAATCCTCCATTGTGAATGTATATCACAAAGCCGTAAAACGTTGGGGTTGTTATTTCTCATCATGTGTGCACATGGCATACCCATTGTCTTTGTGAAATGTCCCGTACATGTACCCCCGAGTGAGTCGGATTTTGATAATTCGTATTGCTTGAAAATCTCCCGAAGCACAAACCCAGAAATATTAGTAACAAGTTCCTTGAAAAGTGGCCCACGGAATTTATGAGGAACACGAATTTTTTCACTAGTAAGTTGTATTTTTATTTCTTTGTACTGATTTTCAATTGCAAGACAAATCTTTTCTTTCATCTCACGTAAATTTCCAGTGGAGACATGAAGGTATTTCTTGATCATTTAATGCGCACCTTCTACCCTTGATGTTACACGATTCCCAAAGTGTGCATAATTTCCCGTCCATGCATATACAAATTTCTCTTTGAAAGGGAGCCAAGTTTTTTTTATGTAACAAAGAACACTTTCTTTTTCTCTATATTGAACTTCAAGAATATGCTAAGCTTCATCATAATTCAATACACCAGGGGATTCTATCAATTTAGTCCAACTCATCAAGAATGCATCCCAATCTTCATCTTTATCAAATTCCTTTTTACACTTAGCAAGAATATTTTTCTCAATGTGCCACAAACACAAAAGATGCCCGGTTCTTGGAAAAACAACTTCAATTGCATTTACCAAAGCTAACTCTCTATCCGTAACAATTACTAAAGGATGTTGATCAACACCCAAAATGTTGTGGAACCTTTGCAACACCCACACATAATCTTCTTCTTTCTCTTTTTGCATGAATGCAAAACAAGAGCAAAAGGAAGTATTAAAACTTGTAACTCCAACTATATGCAATAATGGCATTTTATACTTATTTGTCTTATATGTACAATCCATCACAAAAATATTTCCATAACTTTTGGTTAATGCAATTGACTTGGGATGTGCAAAAAACATATGAGTCAAATGTCCATCTTTATCGCACTTCATGTCAAAATAAAATCACCTTGGGAAAGTTCTTCAAATAATGCTTGAAGAACGGTACGATCCGAAATAATTTCTTTAACGATCTTTGCCTTTGCATTATAAATCGTTTTTGAAATCGCTTGAATATTTGGATTATTTTGTCGAAGTGCGGAAAGTATTTGACGAGCAGGCACACCAGCCAACGTCATCTCTTTGATTCGCAAAAATTCTTCCTCGGAAAAACGTCGACAAGATGGATGTGCGGACATATCCTTTGAAGGCTCGTGATTATGGGACACATTTTTTATTTCCACTTCCCAAGTTCCATCTCTTTTCTTTTTTCCCCAAATCTGAAATGGACAATTTATAAGTCGCGATGCGGTTGCTCTTTTTCGTTGATCCATCGAAACACTAGTGCCACGATATATTCCACCTCTGTCACAACCAATAATAACATAACAATCTTTTTTTGATTTTTTAATTGTCGCTGCATATCCGTGCATTAGCGCCACATTACGAATACTATCGAGGAGTTCTTCTCGGTTTGGAAATTTATCAATGGCCAAATACATTCTTTTTTGAGATTCAATAATATCAACATCACCTGTTATTTTTTTTAGTGTTAAAAATGATATACATAGAAAAATATTAAATTAAAATTAAAAATGTGAAAAATTATTTTGATTATTGCAATTAAAAAATGTAAACCATTAAAAAAATACACAATCAAATAAATACTGGTATTGGAGCTAAGGTATTTAATACACTATAAAAAAAATACACCATCAAATATATACAGGTATTGGAGCAGAGGTAAAAAAACACCATAAAAAAATACACCATCAAATATATAAAAGAAAAATCACCTGAGGTATTGGAACTGAAATGTAATGAGGTTGATGGTTGATAATTATTTGAAATGCCATCAATGTCATTTGTGCTTGAGAAATGAATTATTTCATTCAACTCAAGTAACTCTTTAGGAGTTAGGGTTGACATTTCCTCCCAATCTACACTTTCTTCATACGATATTATCATTCGTAAATGGAAGATGCAATGAATTTTTATGAAATTTTGGATTGATGAAAAAAGGGAAAATGAGATGGATTTTGTAGGGTAAAGCTCTCTCTCACTCACGGAGAAGAAGTGAACTTGGGTGAAATGGGGTTTGTAAGTTTAATGATAGAATAAAGGTTGATGTTAGAACATAAGGGTAATATTGTCTTTTAGATTTTGTTTGGAGTGCTAAAAGAATATGAGGAGTGCGGTTAGCCGCACCCTATATATATATATATATATATATATATATATATATATATATTTATTTATTTATTTAAAATTATTACGAAAGAAATCCCACATTTATGAAATGCTATTAGTGTACATGTTGTCATATCAAAGCCTTAATGTAATGAGTTGTTTATCTCATTAATTGTATATCATTATATTTCTCTAAAATTGCATGTTTTATCGATTTTAATGTTCTCGAGACTGAGGTCTTAGAATGAAATGAAGAAGCTATGTTTCACTTGAAAAATGATAAATCGTTATAATTCAGTTTCACTTGAGGAAATTAGTGCGCGGCACTCTTTAAAAAATTTGAAGAATTATTAAACGGATTAAGCATAAAGTTATGCAAAATCTCATAATGTTAGAGATTAAAATATGAGTACCCATTATGTAACATACATATGTTAAGCTATATTGTGTGAATTATAATGTATTGATATGAATGGGATAGTTTCTTTCATTTTTTAAAAACTCGAGTGCTATGAAAAATAGTTCTAAATCGACATGAGGATTCTTACAAGACAAATCATAAATTCTTGGATTTCTTTTCTTATGTTATATCGGAATGATTTCAAAAATCCCTCGATGACCATTCAAAATATTTTTTGCTCAATTTTATCATGAAATATTTTTCTTGAGTATACAAAAGATCTTCAAGTTTATATAAGAATATATTTTCTTAATTATGGTATTCTCATTAGTGGTTTGTACATTTATATTTTTTATGAAACTTTTATAAGGAAAATGCTTATGATCCTAGTTCTCAATATCGAACTTAAAAGTAGCTTTATTATTAAAATTCCTCAATCTTGTAGCATAATTGAATATCAGACTCTTTTAAATCTAGACTTACTTTGATAATTTAACATACTAGATTGTCTTTAGATTGTCACTTATAAATCTGACACCAATGTTTGATCTCTTAAGGTTTTTCAATTATAAAACTCTCTATGTGTCCCAAGTAGGAGATTCTAGTCTTTGGATAGTGGACCTACATAAATCATGTCGTTATAAAATAACAAATCTAATGCAACAATATTGGTTAGAAGTGTATTATATAAATTTCACTTTACTTACGCAATTTAACACGCCCGCATGATCGGAAATGTCCGGTACACGCATGGATTTAAAATCTACTACAAGAATTGAAATTTAAAATTATGTCTACACTTTCAAGAGGGTACACTAATTACTTTTGAAATCGAAAATATCAAATATCAAATTCTTTAAAGAAAAGTGAAATTAGTGGGAGTATAAAATCACCTAATGTGGTTCTAAATGAAGTTAAGATACTCGTGCCATTCCCTTAACATCCAAAACAATTATTATTTTGCTTAGTGGATATGAATATTTTGAAGAATCTCTTAAATGAGTTTGTTATTCTGAATTATTATGAGATTTATTATAAGAATGTAAATTTGACAGAGTAAGAAAATATTATATTTTGTTTTCACAAGTTTTAAAAATCATAATGCCATTAATTTACCAAAATGAAGTTTAGGATTGTGTCGAATTACCAAATTGACACACTAGAGTCGAGTGTAAATGTGTCTTTAAGACTAAAACACGATCCTTGTGATAATCAATGACATAAAGCTACACTTATAGTTAACATTTTCATTATGAATAGAGAAAGGGGTATAAATAAATATTTTCACATATATCTTAAAATGTGAAATTCTTATGGCTTTAGTAGCTCCTTTTGATTACGAGTTACATTTAGGGTGAAAACTTATGAGAGTTTAAGAAAATAATTGTATGTGTTGAGAAATCACTATATAAACTTATGTCTGTTTTGCACCAATGATATTTTTAGAATAATTTATGTATTTATATTAGTAAATATATCTTGATGTCGGTGGGAGTAAATTTATATATTTCTTTGATTTCTCTTAGTAACGAATGATAGATTGGAGAAATAAAATATTTTAAGAGTATGAAGTAATGAGATGCCTACAATGTTATATGCTCAAACTTATGATAATTATTCGCTCTTAATTAAGTAAATTTATTTTAGCCTAGTGGCCAATATTATGAAAGAGTGAGAAACAATTAAATATTGTAGGTACCATGCCTTGAGGATGCAATTTATGTATTATGGTTGAAAAAATTTATTTTGGGACTTGGAGTAGTCGACACTATATCCAAGTCACTAAAATATTATGATAATGTCGTTGCAATCTTCGTTATGAAGAACTGATAGGTATTTTAAAGAACCTAGGCACATAAGGATATACTACCTATATGTGAAAAAAGAAGTTCAGAAACAACAAGTGTCAGTTGGATACATTAGTACAAGTATTAACCGAGCATGTCTACTAATAAATGGGATATCACCAAGGGACATTCATGAAGTATGCTTAAGATATGAGTCTCGCGTGTAGCCAATTAAGTATAAGTATTATGGATTGTTTGGTGTTAGATTTTTGACATTATATTTTATATCAATTAAAGTGTATTCTGAACATTTCAATTTATGTCTTGCAATATAAGTTTACATGCATGTGAATTGATTGATGTAACAGAAATAGTCTTTTATATAAGACATAATTGGACCATTATAAGTTGTTAATGTTGTGGGACATGAAACTGATTATGCTCTTGAATTAGTATGTTAGTGTCATGACTCGCATTAACAGTTTATTTGATTATGGTGTTTATGAGAAATTATTGAAGGATGACTCAAAGATTATTGCACGCCTTATGATAATTGTGGACCAAGTGGGAGAATGTTAGAATTATTTAAAATAATAATTCTCCATAATGTGCTCCATAATTATATTAATACTGGTTAATGAATACTCGAAATACCAAGAGTCAAAAGGACTATTGGGTATCTACTTTTGTGAACAGTTGAGATGAAGTGATTTTTGTCTTGGCCTGCCTATAAATAAGTAACAGATTTTTTTATCATTCAGACAACATAATGAAATTATAGGACAAGGGAAAGAAATCTAAATTCTCAATGAGAGTTAATTTTGGAATAGTATTTTCATCATAGAGGAAGATATAACCTTTGGAATGTGCTGAAATCGGAACACAATCTTGCCAAAGACAAGATGAAGCCACAGTCTGAAGATCATTCCAATCAAACATCATTAAGGTTGACTACTACGCCAATATTTTTAGTTGTGACATGATGGATGTATGTGATTATAATATCGTTTTATGTTTCACATATAGATTATATGTGACAATCTTGCTGATCTAAGGTCCTAACGTTAAATACATAAGACATAACATTTTTTAAGATTGAAAACAAATAACAATTATAATTGGATAATAATGTGATAGATTTATAGATATATATAAAATTGTTAATTAAGTATTCTTTTGATTATTACATATGGGACCTCACTTTTCTGTAGACTTGAGTTCTAAAATCGATTTTTCTTCTCAAATTACTCTTTATTTATCAAGCTTTTATCTTATTATATTTTACAGTTTGTTCATATATATATATATATATATATATATATATATATATATAGAGAGAGAGAGAGAGAGAGAGAGAGAGAACCCTAAAATCTTAGGCCTGAGAGGTAGTGTTTCAGTAACATTCTCATAATAATCACTAGGATTGTTAGAGTAAGAAAGATCTCGTTTCAAGATAGCAGCCTTGAATACAATGAAGATAGTGGAAAGGGGGCTTGGAGATGTTTCTTCATGGTGGTAGCATCTGAATCCGGACATGAAGAAGAATAATACAAGCCCCATCACAATCGTTGAATTTCTAAACGTAGACACCCATGACTCAGACGCTAGAGTTCCAGTAGCCAAAATAGATCCCAGGAAATACACAATTGACCACAACATATCTGTTTGTTTCTCTACCCACTTCTCTTTTTCGACTTCATCCTCTTCATTTGTATTCACTTGCTCCTTATATTTCCTCAACTGGTTAACAAGGAATGATTTTAAAGGAGGCTCTCTTCCTGCTTTACCTATTGGTAAAAGCACCGCCGCCATCAAGAATATTTCAACATCATCACCTGGATTTAGAATCCATAATAACAGTAACCCCTTCAACATAGAAATAGATTTATCACAAAAAATGAGCAAAATGAAAATAAACTTGTGACAAAAAGAGATAAAATAATGAAAACATACTATAGTATCATTATAAGGTCTCTAAACTTATATATATATATATATACTGCTCTTGTGTGGAATGTCCCACATTTTAACAGTGCAGACTGGACATATGTCACCTAGCGGTGAGTCCAAAAAAGAGAGAGAGACCCTATAATTTAGTCGATAATTTCTGGGCTCACCGCTAAGTGACACATGTTCGATTTTCATTGTTAAAATGCGAGACAGTCCGCACAAGAGCAATAATATATATATATATATATATATATATATATATATATAGAGAGAGAGAGAGAGAGAGAGAGAGAGAGAGAGAGAATCTCATGAGAACCTCTATTTGCATACCGTTCGCGCTGACCAATTTGATAAAATAGTAAAAAAAATATTTCTGAGCTATTTTTTTTATATAGTTTTTAAACATTTTAGTAGGGCCATATAAAAAAAATCAACTCAAAATGAATTTTTTTACTATTTTAAAAAAATCGATCAAACTTTATCACTTAAAAACAACTTAAAAACTGACAAAGTTTAACCGATTTTTTTAAAATAGTAAAAAAAATCATTTTGAGTTGATTATTTTTTTATGTAACTATTGAAATGTTTAAAAATCATTAAAAAAAATCAGCCCAAAAATATTTTTTTTTACTATTTTAAAAAAATGGTCCTCATTCAGGGTCCTCAAACTGGAACATCACTTGATCCTTTCCCTATATATATATATATATATGCTCTTTAACATACCTCCTAGCAACATACTTATGAACATACCCATTTTTTTTAATTAGTAAAAAAATGTATTTTTTTACCAAACTGGTATATATGATCTACATAGTGAGTAGATCATCTACAAAAATAATCATAAAAAAATTCAACCCGAAAATGGGTGAAATAAAAAGTGGGTATGTATGAGCATTTTTTAGCCATTCAAATTTTTTCCATCATCTCATCCACTTTCGGGTTGAATTTTTTGATTATTTTTTTGTATGTGATATCCTTCTTATGTAGATCATATATATCGGGTTTGGTTGAAAATACGTATTTTTACTATTTTTTTAGATGGGTATGTTCATAGATATGTTAGAGGGTCTGGCTATATATATATATATATATGTGTGTGTGTGTGTGTGTGTGTGTGTGTGTGTGTGTGTGTATTTTCGGCCATTCAAATTTTTATCATCTCACCCACTTTCGAGTTGAATTTTTTATGATTCTTTTTTGTTGATGGTCTCCTTACTATATAGATCATGTATACCAAATTTGGTTAAAAATACATTTTTTTACTATTTTTTAAAATGGGTATGGTTATAGGTATATTAAGTGAGATATGTTGACGAGCCTGACTATATATATATATATATATATATATATATATATATATATATATAATGCGATTATATTAGATGTAGTAATAAGACTTTAATGCTCTGTAGTTTACTTCTACAAAAAATAAATTTCTCTCTTCCATCCACGAGTCTCCCCCGCCAATGCCCATATCTCTTCCTATCTGTTTTTTTCTTTCTTCCATACAAGCCCTCATTCTCCTCCTTATGATCCCAGGACTAACTCTTTATCTCTACAAGTCTTTAAATATCTAACTCTTTCGATTTCAAGTTTTGTTGAGTATGCAACATAGCAAATATAGATATAAATAAAGATACGTTGCGCATTCAATTCATCAAAATATTTTGTTTGCATGACATATGTAGTTAAGGCTTACGCCTATTGTGTTAGAACTGACAAAATTTTATCCTATATGAATTTTTAATTTCGTCGTATTTATTTATGTGTTTACCGGATAAAATGCAAAATAAAGATCCTGATTGAAAATTATACATGTTCAAACTATTTCATTCATGGGGGAGATAATTAAACCTGTTCTAACTACTAATATCTTCTCTGGCAAGAACAAACCCTGGTTGAGAATAACGGAGCATGTAGGTACAAGCCGGTCAAAAAAGCAACCATAATTTCCAAAAAATACCCAAATACAGAGTAATGGAAAAACAAAGATAGGCAGACTCAACAATTCACTTGCCATCACCAGCACGGGTCGAACTCATCTCCAGTTATAATCTTGGAACTGTAAGAATTTTTCGGGCAAATCTATCTCTACTTAATCGAAGCTAAAGGGTGAATCTATAAAACATCTGTAAGGACAAATTTCCAATCGAGTTATTTGTAGTATTAGCTACATTCCGTTGGACAAAACACTTTTGGGTCATTTCTAATCAAGCTTCATACAACCTTAGAGAATCGGGCATCCAAAGTTCACGCGTCATCAATATGCATTTCAATTCCATTCTCCTAAAAATGTATATAACCAAAACCATTTTTATGTGTTGGAGTAATTTTCATAAAAAACATTTTAGAAATTAATTTTAAATCTTTTTTAAAAGAAAAAGAATTTCCGTTCGAAGTTTTTCCAGGTCGTTCGAACGACCTGGATCTAACGACCCAACCCAGCCTACACTGGTATCTCGTTAAAAGTTCATTAGAAATGTCATTCGAACGAACTCGTTCGAATGAGGTTTCTAATGTCTTATCTAACAATTGTACTGGACTATCGTTAGATATCTCATTCGAACCAAAGGTCGTTCGAACGAGATTTGTCAGTTTTGAAACTTTTTTAACTTCCTTCCTGCAGTTATTTTAAATAACTGCCTTAGTCCACTAATTTTCCTGCTTTGATAATATGAACGAAAATAAGTTTTTCATAAGGAAGTTTTTACATTCTTGAAAGCAAAAATTTCACATCTTCTTATATATGAAAAATCCTTCTCCAACATAATTTAACTTTTGAACCAAAACCCCATGCCATCAACCTAAAATTCAACAAGTACATGTGGTGGATTTCTTCATTCAAGCTTATTGAAGATGGTAGTTTGGGCTTTGGTGGATACCGCGACATGAGTTGTGTCGAGCAACGCGTTAGAGCTTCGTGTACTACAAATTCGTAGGTAGAGGACGACATCAACGTGTCTTATTGATTCAAAGTTTGTAAGTCTTTTAAGTCTTTTGTAAAAATTATTTGTAGTGGATTTGTCTACGCCCAACCGTCCGAGGTTTTACCATTTGGGTTTTCCTCTTACATCGGCGCGTTGTGGTTGTGATTTTCACATGTTACTTATTTAAATCACCTAGATGTATGCGTAGGATAAAAAGGATAAAATTGGCTAATTTTATATCTCTTAATCAAGTTAACAATCCCATCACTTTAATTATTAATTGTTCATGCCAACCTTCAAATTTGCAAAGGAAATTAAAATTAGAATATTTCTCTAATTGGAAATTTGTTATAGTGTAGTGTGTGTATTCTACAAAAAAACCTAAGTTCACATAACCTTACAACTTCAAATTGGTATCAGAGCTAGTCTCTAAAAGTTATTTAGATGAATCCTCAAGGTTATATGGAAAGTTTTTCATCTAATAGACCACCTATGTTTGATGGAACTAATTACACCTATTGGAAAGAACCTATGAAATCTGCCCTTAAATCAATTGATGAGCGTGTTTGGGTTGCTGTTGAAAGAGGATGGTCCCCTCCTACTATAATTGTTGATGATGAAATTATCTTAACACCGGTAGAAAATTGGAGTGAGGATGAATTGAAATTGTGTAACTTTAACTCTAAAGGTTTAAATGCCTTGTTTAGCGATTTAACTCCCGATGAATTTCGTCGTATAACGACGTGTGACGTCAAAGGAAGCTTGGAATATTCTCCAAGTTACTCATGGGGGAACTAGTGTAGTTAAAGCTTCAAAATTTCAAAACTTAACAACTCAATTTAAAACCATCACCATGAAAAAAATTGAAACGTTTGACGAGTTTTATGCTCGTATATCTGATATTGTTAATTCTTGCTTTAACTTAGGTGATAAAATTCCTAAAGATCGCGTTGTTAAGAAAATTCTTAGATGCCTTCTTAAGCGGTTCATTCCTAAAGTAACAGTCCTTAATTCCTTAGGAAATCTAATTACTTTAAAACTTGAAGAGCTTGTTGGTGATCTTCAAACATATGAATTAGATATGTTTCCTAAAGATAACAAAACCAAAGATAAAGGTGTTACCTTGAAAGTTAAGAAAGAAGAAGTATCTAAGTTTGATGAGTCTGATATAGATCCTAATGATAAAGTTCTATTTACAAAAAAATTTAAAAAAATTCTCAAGTTCAAAAAGCAAAACTCAAAATTTGAAAAACCAAAATTGGAGAACTACAAAAACAAAGGTAATAGAAAATTTAATAATCAGGATCCTAAGAAGTTTAATAGAGATAACTTTAAAAAGGATGATTCAGAGAGATGCTTTGAGTGTGAGGGACGTGGTCATAGAGCGTTTGAGTGACCTACTAAACTTAAGAGATAAGGTAAAGAAAAGACAATTTACAATGCTATACTAAGCGACAGTGATAATGAGTCTGAAGACTCTGATGACTCTAACCCGTCTAAAAATAATTTCACTGCATTTATAGCAAGTCATGCTAGTAATTCAAGTGAGTCAGATCCTAATGTTGATAATTCCGAGAAAAATATTGAGGTTGATTCCACTCACTCTGCTAGTAGTGATGAAAAAGGAAGTGAAAGTGAAATAGATGAGAGTGAATTGCAATCCGCCTATTCTGAACTATACACTGAGTCTCTTCGTATTCAAAAGGTTAATAAAAGATTAACCTTCAAAGTTTTAACTTTAGAATAGGAGTTGAAAAGCTTGAAGGAGAAGGAGGCTTTAGTTAGTCAACTCGAGGCAATTAAGATATCTCTTTCTGAGAAGCTTATCTTGGTAGGTAAAGAAAGATGTGACTTAATTACCTTCTTGAAAAGTGTCAACAAAGATCTTCATGAGTCTTTAGAGATTAGAAAATCTCTTGAAGCTAAAATTGTCCAACTTGAAAAAAATCTTTAGTCCTCTCATGAAGTCAAAGTCACACTCGAAGATAATTCAGGAAGAATGGGAAAATTATTTCTAGGTCCTGTTTTAGGATATAAGGAGAAAGGTTATCAAGAGAGAAAAGGTATAGGATATGAAGAAGGAGAGTCATCCAAAGTCAAACCCGGACATGTAGCTAAGTTTGTTACCAAATCAAATCCACCTAAACCTTATCTTCCTAAAATAAGTCTACCTAAGCAATCTCCAAAAGCGACTCCAAAATAACCCTATGTGTGCACTTACTGTCACAAACGGGGTTATCTTATAGATTTTTATTACAAGCTTAGGAAGAACTCTTATTTCTTAACTTCTAAGCAACACTATATCTCCTTTGCTGATCTTAAGAGCCAAGTTGAGCATCTAGTTAATACTTCTAAAGGTCTTATGGAAGAATTTCTAAGGATCTCTAAAGTCCAAGGAAATAATTCCAACCAACATACTAGAGTCAATAAAGGGAAGAATACAACTCAAGCTTGGGTTAAGAAAGATAATACCAATAAAGCTTTCGTTGCTCATGTTTCTCTTAAGGCTAAAAATACCTATCAATGGTACTTTAATAGTGGTTGTTCGAGACATATGATCGGTGATAAATCTTTGTTTACCACTCTTGAGAACTATAAATATGGTAAGGTCACCTTTGGGGATGGAAGCAAATCTCGAATCATGGGTAGAGGATCTATTGAAATTTATGGGTTTCCTAAACTAGAAAATGTCCTTTATGTTGATGGTCTCAAGGCAAATTTGATAAGTATTAGTCAATTATGTGATGAAAATCTTGATGTTAAGTTTAGTCAATCGGAGTATACCGTACATGATAAATCGGGTGAGTCTATTTTACAGGGTGTAAGAACTAGTGACAATTGCTACGGAATAGTTCCTAAATCCTCTTTAGTTTGCAATAGTGCAAAAGCCTCATCTGTTGATCTTTGGCACCAAAGGTTAGGTCATGTTAACTTTAAAGATATTGATCGATTAGTGAGAAAAGAGCTAGTTCGAGGTTTACCATCTCTAGGAAAACCAACCTCTACTATTTACGGGCCTTGTCAATTAGGAAAGCAAATTAAGAATCCACATAAAAAGTTAAACTCAATAACTACCTCTCGTGTCTTAGAATTGATACACATGGACCTTATGGGTTCCACTCGTGCCTAGAGCATAGGAGGAAATAGATATATTTTAGTGATGTTGGATGATTTTTTTAGATACCCCATAGTAGGTTTTCTAAGAGAAAAAATTGAAATTCTTGATTTTCTCACTGTTAAATGTAGAATTCTTCAACATCAACACGGTGTTACCATAAACCACTTTAGGAGTGATAATGGAACCGAATTCAAGGAATCTGGTGTAAATGCGTTTTGTGATGAAATAGGAATTAAGCATGAATTCTCGATCGTTCGAACTCCACAACAAAATGGTATAGTTGAAAGAAAAAATTGAACAATCTAAGAAATGGCAAGATCTATGCTCCTAGAAAGAAATGTGCCTCGTAGGTTTTGGGCCAAAGAGGTTAACACCACATGTCACACCGTAAATAGGGTTTATTTGCGTCCTAATACTAACAAAACACCATATGAATTGTGGACTGGCAAGGAGCCTAATTTGGCCTATTTTAGAGTTTTTGGTAGTCCTTGTTATATTCTTAGGGATAGAGAACTCCTAGGTAAATTTGACTCAAGGAGTGATGAAGGCATTTTCCGAGGATATTCTCAAAATAATAGAGCTTTTATAGTTTTCAACTTAAGTAGTTCAAAAGTCATGGAATCAATAAATGTTGTAATAAAAGACGATGCTCCAGCCACATCCATTGAAAATGAGGAAGATTTATCATGTGAGTGTCATGTTGTTTTCGATATTGAAAATATTGAGTCTCACACTGACTTGGTTATTCTCACTAGTGAGAAAAATTATCCTTCTCCTTAGGTTCGTAAAAGTCATGACCCTTCAAAAATTATAGGAGATCCCGAGGTCGGTGTCAAGACTAGGGCTCAATTAGAAAATGAAGTTACCTATTTGTGCTATACTTCTAAAATTAAACCTAAAAACTTTAAAGAAGCATTAAAAGATAAACATTGGATTAATGCCATGTAAGAAGAATTGTCTCAATTTAAGAAAAATGATGTTTGGGAATTAGTCCTTAGGCCTTCTAATGCTAACGCCATTGGTACTAAATGGATTAACGTCATTGGTACCAAATGAATTTTTAAGAATAAAATGGATGAAAATGGATTCATTGTTCATAACAAAGCTAGGTTGGTTGCCCAAGGATACACCCAAATAGAACGTGTTGACTTTGAAGAGACTTTTTCTCTAGTTGCTATGTTAGAATCGGTTCGCCTTTTACTAGACATAACATGTCACCTTAAGTTTAAATTGTATCAAATGGATGTCAAAAGTGCATTTTTAAATGGTGTTCTTAGACAAGAAGTCTATGTTGAATAACCTAAAGGGTTTGAGGACTCGAAGCATCCTAATCATGTCTTCTTTCTAAAGAAAGCGCTATATGGCTTGAAATAAGCACCCCATACTTGGTATGAAAGGCTCACTTCTTATCTCTTTTCTCGTGGCTTTTTGATAGGGGGAGTAGACATGACACTATTTGTTCATCGTGATGAGAAAGTTATTTTAGTTGCTCAAGCGTATGTTGACGACATAGTGTTTGGTTCTACGTGTGATAAACATACTCAATTTTTTTTAAAAGAAATGCAAGATGAATTTGAGATGAGTATGGTCGGTCAAGTTACCTTCTTCCTAGGTCTTCAAGTTCATCAACTCGAAAGTGGAATATTTTTATCCCAAACTAAGTATGCTAAAGACCTTGTGAAGAAATTTAAACTAGAATCCGCTAAGCATGCAATACTCCTATGAGTTCTTCGATTAAACTTAGCAAGGACACCGAAGAAAAAGATGTAGAGCACACTCTCTATATGAGTATCATAGGTAGTGTACTTTACCTAACCTCTAATCGTTCGGATATTTCCTTTAGTGTAGGAGTTTGTGCTCGATATCAAGCCGCCCCAAAAGAGTCTCATTTACTTTCCATTAAATGTATTATCAAATATGTTAGTGGAACCCTATCTTTTGGGATTTGGTATTCCTTCGACACAAATGATTGTCTATCGGTATATTCGGATGTCGATTGGGAAGGATATGTTGATGGATGCGAAAGTACATCTGGTGGTTGTTTCTACTTTGGAAGTGCACTTGTCTCATGGATGAGAAAGAAATAAAATTCTATTTCTTTGTCCACGGTGGAGGCCGAATACATAGCCGTCGGGAGTTGTTGCACTCAACTCATTTGTATGAAAGAAATATTAGAAGATTACGGTATTTCTCAAGGCACTATGACTATCTATTGCGATAATACAAGTGCAATCCATATTTCTCGTAATATCGTTCAACATTCTAGAACCAAGCATATTAGGATCCGAGAACATTTTATTCGTGAATTAATTGAAGAGAAAATCGTTTCCTTAAGCTTCGTTCGCACCGATCAATAATTGGCCGATATCTTTACTAAACCTCTAGATGCCCTTAGGTTTGAAAACCTTAGGAAATCAATTGGGGTTTGCTCCTTTGATTGAGATCGAATTCGTATATCTAGTTTAGGTTGTTTCTCATGTCTATCGTTATACCTATGAACTAGATTATTTTTGTAAATATTTTATTCAAAAAGTAAAAAATATTTTTACCTTCTTCTCAAGGAAAATGGGAAAGTTTCGAAAAGCTTTCACAAATTTTTATCCATATGGTTCTGTGTTCGATGTGTTCGGACACTATTTTATTTCATGTCCATGTGGCTTTCGATGCGTAGTTAATTCGAACTTCGTGTCACTAGTGCACAATAATGCTCTTTTATGATATATATTTTTGTAATTGCCTCATATATTTGCCTTATTGCACACACTTTTCACGAAATATTACGGATATCTTTTTCGCATTGCACTCCTGTGGTGAGATTTGATGTTGTCTTTTTAATCTTAGTCACCTCTCTTATAAGTAATCGAAATTGTGGATGATGATCCATTGCCCGAATTTAAAAAAATGTAATTATATTCATCCGGTTGTTTGTTGTTTCTAGCAATGGACTCGGACTGTAAAAAATAAAAGTTTTTCCGTGAACCTAAAATTGAAGTATTGAAACATGATATATATGATGCTAAGGTCAAAATTATTTATCTTGATTGATTCTTTAAAAGAAAAGTCTCAATCTAAAGTTGGTAATGGAAGATATAAGTTGAAGATCAATGGGCATGCACATTTTTTTGATACATTGCTTTCTAATTGTGACAATATTGGCGAGAGAATCATCAATCTTGTATGCATGTTTCTTTAGTGATTGAGTGTCCTATGGTATTTCCTTATTGACACAAGGCTGATGTGTGTGCATATTGTGTCTATATATTGTTTGGCATTCTGCACTTGTGTGTTGTCTTAGGTAAAAGCTCTCAATCATATTGTTCACACCCCTACATCTTCGCTCCCATGGTTTGGATATGTCATCACAACCTAGGACAGTTAAAACTTTCATTTTGGTAATTTTCTGGCCTTCCCAACTCCTCCATATATGTTATTTTCATTTTATTTTATTTTTTTATGTTTTAACGTGTTTGAAGTTTTGAACGAAATTTCTCTATTCTAGATTGTCATATCATTCGAATTGTCGTTCGAACGAAGTATGTCGTTCGAACGAACTTCTAACGAAGTTTCAAACGAGGTTCATTTATTCCCTCTAGCATATCGTTTGAAACAAGTCGTTCGAACGACATTTCTCGTTCAAACTAGCTGGGTTTCATTTAGGCGGTTTTCCTTTCCCAATTTCTGCCGCTTCATTTTTTTTATTTCTCTCTCTCCTGGTTCCCCGTGATTTCCCCAAAATCTCTCCATCTCTCTCTCCCATTTCCTCCTTACCCTTTTCCCACTACTCCCATTAACTATCATCCCCACTACTCCCATTAACCCATTTCCCCACTACACTCATTCACCATTTTCCCTACGATTCTTCCCCTCACCTCCATTAAACTTATTTCTTCCTCCCCCAGCCCTCATTCTTTTTTCATTCATCATTCCCAGCTAGGGTTTCGAGTTATATATATATATATATGTGTGTGTGTGTGTGTGTGTGTGTGTGTGTGTGTGTGTGTGTGTATGTGTGTGTGTGTGTGTGTGTGTGATATTGGGTATGTTTCCTCAAACTACAATCTATCCCTTCTTTGTCACCCAATTTCATAGATCTATATATGTGTATATATATAGCTTTTACTTTGGGGCTATATAATATATGATAATTTTCATTTTTTTGTTTTGTTGTCCCTAATTAAGTGGAACTCCATGAACATTATCATTTTTTTAAATTCAAATTGTTTTATAATTTCATGGAACTTACCTTAATTATTTCATTTTTCTTCTTCTTCCAATTTTTGTTTTGTTTATCACTAATGGAGGATGGGCATTATTGTTGTTTTGGTTTGTTGGCTTGTTGGTGGTGTTTGGCGGTTTGGATGGATTTTGATTTAGTAGTTCCTAATTTAGCCCTCTATTATGGCCCCTCGCAGCCGTCGCACTCGTCGCATAGGCGACTCTCCTGAGGAACGTTCTTCTTTCTCATCTTCATCCTCATCCGATGAGAACACCAATGTTAATGCATCCATTCCTGATCTTACACTTCGTTGGAGGACTCTCACTAGTCATACACAATACTATACACAGGGTTTTTCCACTAAGTCTACTGTTAGATAAAAACTTGTCCATCTCTCATCTCTAGCAGGCACCACAGTCCACTCCTGGATATCTGACTTAGGGTGGGACCCCTTGTTCAACCTACCCTTGGGCTCCCGATTCTCGTCGTGACTGCAATCTGATTATGAGCACTGTGTGTAGGATTATCCAACACGGTACTGTTACCATTTTCCATAAAAATTTACATCCGGATTTTATTGTCCTAAATTGGATTGTGTGTACTTGTCTCATTCCACGTGCAAACTCCATTCAAATCACTAAGATGCACGTGGACCTCATGTTTTCCATTAGCATTAGGGCTGCCATCGACCTACCCGCTTTATTTATCTAGTCATTAAGTCTGTTAGAATTAATCCATCCGGTCCCGCTAGACAAGCACTCCCCTTTGCCGTTATTATTACCCGCAATTGTCTTACTTTCGATTGCCCTCGTCTTCCCGTCGATGTCCCTGTGACCCTCTACCAAACCATTGGTAGGTCCTCTGTTGATAGGTCTCGTGGTCACTTACCCCCCGATACTCCTCAAATCACTCCCTCTCAATCCATATCCTCCCAATGCGCCACTGCCTCCACTCCTGTTCCTACTAGGCCAACACCCTCTCGTGCTACCCCTAGACCGTCATCTTCTCATGCTCCCGAACCCATTGACTCGAAGGATCTTAGGTTTGTACGTACATGGGTGGAGCAAATTCAAGAAGATAGGCATCAAGACCGGGATATTCTGTAAGAGCTACTGATTAATATTAGGGAGGCTTAGGCTCGTCGTGAGGAAGCTCAAGCGCATTGTGATTCTATGCTTCTTGAGAACCTTGAGGCGATTTGTCGTATGGAGATACGTCGTGGGGCTGGCTCAACCTGTACTGGGTCCCTCCCAGATGATTCACCACATGATGCCCCAGCTCCTTGATTTCATTTATGTTTTAGTCTATTTCATCTTTTGTACTTGTGAGGAAGAGCGGAACTCCTTTATTTACATTTTCTCACTTGTACCTATTTCTATTTTGGTTAGATTCTATTTATTGATGTATGGATATTTGTTTTTGTTTTCCCTCTATGGTTAATGATATTTCTCTCCTGGTTATTCAATTGTTGCATATATGGATCTTGGATTGTGTTGCATATTTTCCTATTTCTTTTATTCCTCGAATCCTTTTCTCTAACCATGTAGGTTATGTATATCCCTTTGTCTTTTTCGGACAAAAAGGGGGAGAAACATTGATAGGGGAGTTCTTATTTAGGGGGAGTTAATTATAATTTAACATATCTCATACTCATAATTAATTAACTTGCTTTATATTCTCATGATTAGTTAACGCTTGATTTATATTCTCTATTTCCCCATGCATTTTATGTATTTGTTATTTCATGTGTGTAGGATATATCGCCATCTTTTCTGTAGCACCGTCAGTCGAGATATTTAGTCCGTCTTTTTATTTGGGATTTTGGGACGAAACTTTAGAATCGTCTTGACGGCTGGATTAGCAAATTCAGTTTTTATTTTTTTTATATTTCGTTTCATCCTGGAATAGCCAAAGGGGGAGATTTATAAGGACAAATTTCCAATCGAGTCATTTGTAGTATTTGCTACATTTCATTGGACAAAACTCTTTTGGGTCATTTCTAATCAAGTTTCATATAACCTTAGAGAATCGAGCATCCAAAGTTCACGCGTCATCAATATGCATTTCAATTCCATTCTCCTAAAAAGGTATATGACCAAAACCATTTTTATGTGTTGGAGTAATTTTCATAAAAACCAGTTTAGAAATTAATTTTAAATATTTTTTAATAGAAAAAGAATTTTTGTTCAAAATTTTTCAAGGTCGTTCGAACGCCTAGATCTAACAACCCAGCCCAGCCTGCACTGGTATCTCGTTAGAAGTTCATTAGAAATGTCGTTCGAACGAACTCATTCGAACGAGGTTTCTAACGACTTATCTAACAATTGTACTAGGCTATCGTTAGATATCTCGTTCGAACCAAAGGTCATTCGAACGACCTCGTTTGAATGAGATTTGTCAGTTTTGAATTTTTTTTAACTTCTTTCCTTCAGTTATTTTAAATAACTTCCCTTGTCCACTACTTTTCCTGCTTTGATAATATGGACGATAATCAGTTTTTCATAAGGAAGTTTTTACATTCTTGAGAGAAAAAATTTCACATCTTCTTATATATGAAAAATCCTTCTCCAACACAATTTAACTTTTAAACCAAAACCCCATGCCATCAACCTAAAATTCAACAAGTACACTTGCGGTGGATTTCTGCATTCAAGCTTATTGGAGACGGTAGTTTGGGCTTTGGTGGATACCGCGACACAAGTAGTGTCGAGCAACGCGTTGGATCTTCGCGTACTACAAATTCGGAGGTAGAGGACGACATCAGCATGTCTTGTTGAGTCAAAATCTGTAAGTCTTTTGAGTCCTTTGTAAAACCTATTTGTAGTGGATTTGTCTAGGCCCAATCGTCCGAGGTTTTTTCCATTTGGATTTTCCTCGTACATCGGCGCATTGTGGTTGTGATTTTTGCACGATACTTTATTAAATCACCTAGATGTATGCGTAGGATAAAAAGGATAAAATTGGCTAATTTTATATCTCTTAATCAAGTTAATAATTCCATCACTTTATTTGTTAATTGTTCATGCTAACCTTAAAATTTGTAAAAGAAATTAAAATTAAAATATTTCTCTAATTTTAATTTTTTTATAGTGTAGTGTGTGTATTCTACGAAATAACCTAAGTTCATATAACCATACAACTTCAACATTCACAAATCACGTGTGCGACGACGCAGATTGTAGAATCTCAAAACGTTGAATCCAGATGAGAGTTATTAATTTGGTGTTTCTTTAATTGTCTATTTATGCGTTATGGTCTAGAAGTTTTATGCTCAAATTCATTGCCACTAACAAAAGCAAATACAATTTACTGTAGTATTAGAGGTTTTAATGAGACTTTAATACTTATTATCTTTTTTTCTCTTGTCTTTAAATTTTGTTCTTTGAAACTAAAAACGGATAAACTAAAAGTCTCTTGGAAACAAAAAAAATGAATAAATCAAAAGTCTCATGGAAACTAAAACGATGATCCATTCTAGTCTCCATTAATTAATCTCTCGATCCAACACAATCTAGATTCAATTAATCTTTTTTCATCATTCTCCACTCAAATCACATTACATAATTGATTGGGCATAAATTCTTCATATTTATTCCCCATAATTTAGAGGCTTTTGTCACCCTGTGCGGTGCAATTGAAGTGGATTTATCTCATATCATTGTTATTGACATATTCTAATAAGTACACCTAGATTCGTGTATTTCTCTTATATTTTTCAGGTAATTCAATCACACAAAGAAAAGGGAAAAATCGAAAAAAATATTGACAAGAAAAGTAGAAAAGTCAAGGTCTAATCCATAATTATGCAGCCAAAATTCGGATGTGGGACCTAAGAGAAATTGAAGATTGCAAGCTAACAAGAATATAGGATGAAACGACAGCCCAATCCGAGCAACGATTCAAAAGATATGAGAGTTAGAAGATGAGAGGAAAGAAAAAGAAATCAGAATTGATTCGATTCCAATATAGAACCGGTTCGCTTTTTCAGGGATTTTTTAGAAGCCAGAATTGGTTCGGTTCTAAAGTAGAACCGGTTCGAGTTTCTGTTTGAAGAATTTATCAACTTAATTTCAACTTATTTTGGAGAGTTTGTTTTGTTTCAAACACTTTCACTTTCATAATGGGATGATCCAGATTCTTCCCACCTTTCACCATATGGATTCGAAAAAACCTTACCTCCACATCCGTGAGTTCGAAGAGGCATGCGACACATTTATCGATCAAGCTTGCACTCAAGAAGTCTTTCGCTATAATACCCCGTAATTTTAATAACTTTTAATATGAGATAAACTAAAAGTTAATGGGCCAAATCAATGGGGATTAATTATGAAAAAATAATTGGGATTAATCCGGATTGAATATTACTAGAGATTTATGTAATATAAATATAAATTCGAATATTACTTAGTGATATAAAGTCATATGTGGATATGATGATTTTTAATATTGTTGTGAGTAAATAATACGACAAAAATGGAAATTACGTCGGGACGCGCTTATGAGTTATGTCGGGACTAAAATTAAAGGAATAAAATGACATTTATTTTTAAGTCATTCGGATGATCATTTCGAGTGCGCCTTTGAGTACGTAAGGGTCGAAATAGGCAGAAAATTCTACCTCGGGGTTTGATTTGGGTCTCGCGTTAATTGGAAGATGAAAGGACACCCCGAAGGGGCATTTTAGTCATTTTACTTGGGAGGTGAATAGTACCTTCGTTTTTCATCTTTTAGATAACCTTGGATACTTGTTATATATGTGAGTTTAGATTGTACGTAAGGTTCATTTCTCAAAAACACAAAGTGAGGTCTTTTGAGAGAGAGTGAAAAAACTTAGAGATAAAGTGAAATGTTATCTATAGGAGAGGATGAGTTGCTTGGAAAGGAAGAGTTACCTATGGAAAATTAAGGGGACAACCACCATCTCTACACCTTGCACCACCACCGGATAGTCGCCAAAAAAAGAGGAGAGAATCCTACACTTGTCTTCTCCAAAGGTTCAGACCTACACATAAGGCAAGTGTAATTCTTGCTATATTTTGGTGCTTATATTATCCATGTTAGAATAGGATTTTCCTTTAGATTGATGAACTTATGAATTTGGGATTAAAATGATTGATAAATCAAGTTTAATGGATAGGCAAATTCATGTAGTTGGATATTTATACATGTAGAGGCTATTAACATGAAAATGGATAGGTTTTACATGCAGAGGATATATATATATGTTTCTTGAAGATATGAAAATGATTATAGGTATTCATGTTTATGAATCCTACTCATGTTGAATATGGAAATTTGATGATTTATATATGAAATGATAGTTTTAAATTCTGGGTTTTGAAGAGGTATAGAAATGGAGAATTTAGATAAATTGAGATTTTAAGGATTTAATGGGTTTGATGATGATACCCTTATGAACATATGGATTTGATGTTTCTCTTATGTGAAAATCACCCTTGAACATGTTAGAATAATGTTAGAATATTTGGGTTTTGGGTAAAATATAATCCATGAGGGTTTGGGTGTAAGATTATGAAGAAAAACGCAGAAAACTAAGGTTGAAGACGATCTGGAATGACGTTGATCTCGTTTGAACGAGACATACTATCATTCGAATGAGATGCCATATCGTTTGAATGAGAATTTTGAGTTTCTGACGAGATTCTAAAAATTTTGTTTTAGCCTAGAAAAGTTTGGAAAATTATATTTTAGCCCACAATAGTATCTGAATAATTTTGGTGCATTAACAAATAATGAGAAACTTGGGTTAATGTTGGGAAATTATATATTAAACTAAGGATTGAAAATTATGTGAGTGATAACTACATAATAAAATACGATGAATTATGTTTGAATAATTTTGGTACATTAACAAGGAGTGAGAGACTTAGGTTAATGTTGGAAAATTATATTAAAGTGAGAAAGACATTATGTAAGTGATACCTACATAATAAAGTACAATAAAGAGAATAATCGTAATTAACAAGTATAGGTAGTATTGATAAATAAAACGGGTACTTGGGATAGGATAAATTCTTATTATGATATATACAGGTCGAGTGCGTGTCTATTACTGTATAGGATGAGTATATACCTATTTATTGATAATTTGTGTGTATGGCATACCTATGCTAATTGATATCAACGGGAGGTTTGTGCGTAGAGGGTAGTCATATCCTAATGAGCCTTAAGGGGGATCTTTGGCTTGCTGCCTCAGAACATAGGACTTCGATAGGATTGTCATTAGTGAGAACAATGGTATTGAACGGTCTTTAGGGTTCGTAGGTAATGCGTAGCCCAAAGTCTTAGGACTATGTTCACCTCCATTGTTTGTGATTTATTAATTATGGTTCATGGGACATACTGAACCTATGGTCCTTTATATAATGACAAGATGTACTGGGATTGATAGTAGAGTATGCATGCACCGTAGCTGTATCTCGGGGTGCAGTATTGTATATATATAATAGAATGAAATGTGTATATACAATTGTGATATTATCTACTATGAAAATTGAGTAGACATGTTGAATAGTGAAACTGGAATGAATTAAGTATGAGAACACTTAAATATATTATATTGGAAATAGGGCTTATCCATGATGAAAATAAATGGATGTATATATATCTTTATTATACGTATTAAGAGTAGAATACGTGGGAAAGATATGGGCTATGGTTAGTTGGCACTGATATGAACTAGTTAGCATGGGAATAGTCACTAGTATAGTTTCAAGGTAAGTTAGGTGTGCACTATAGATGAGAGGTGCGGATCTCAAGAGAGAGTCCAATAATCTAACATGTATATAATAATTGTTGAATATAGCAATTATTCACTTGTTGTTTTCTAAACTATTTTTACATCGATTTCTGACCCGTTTTCTTGCATATTCTCTTATCTCTTGTATCTCATATATCAGGTGTCCATCCCTAGGGACGCCAACCATAGAGGATTAAGATTTTTGACGAGCTATGGATGTTATGGAGTTTTGAACTTTGTTTAGATTCTTTCATATTCATTGATTCATACTCTGTAGTTAATCTTTCATTTAGGGCATGTCGCCCAAGAGGATTTAAGTATTTCCATTATATCCCAGTCAGTTAATGTATTATGTCAGTTTTTGATACATTTAGCTTTATTGGATTTTATTGTATTGAGGTATTTAACTGGAGAGTTTTATTCCAGTTGCATTTAATTTAGTTTTGATATTACTCAGTTGTTATTCATTATCTGAATGGATTGTGTTAAATGGTTTATGTTTTAAAAGTGGAATTTTCAACTATATTAAAATTTAAAAAGTTTAACACCTGCTTAATTAAATATTAGGTGAATAAAAAAATATTTTTCGACAGTGATGCTAAGAATGAACTAACTGTAAATTCTATTTTAATTGGGTATATGACTGATCACCCGTTATTTAATTGAGCAGAGTGTTACATTCGCCTCAAACTTTTTCCTTTCTTTTTGAAGGATAAAGCCAAGACCTGGCTATGGTCTTTATCACTGAACTTAATTGGATCATGGAGAGATATGCAAGCCAAATTTCTTTTGAAATTCTTCACCCAACATCGAACGAATTCCATCAAAGCTCAAGTTCAAATGTTTAGAGAACAAGAAAATGAGACATTTGATCGATATTAGGAGCGATTCAACGTGTTAGTCAACATATGGCCACATCAAAGTTTTGAGAAGTATCATCTATCTCTTTCTTCCACCATGGGCTAAGTATTACTTCTAAACAACTTGTTAACACCATGTATGTTGGAGAATTTTTTGGGTTAGACACTAACGATGCAGAGGACCATCTTAAGTATGTCACCGAGACTACTCAAGCATGGGACACATTCGATCCTACCACCCAAACCCGGGTTTGAAAAACTTCCATAACCCCTTTTCCATTCGGTATCTATTAATTGGATAAGGAAGACGGGTGGAAATTTCGAGTCAGCCAACTTGACAAAAGATTAGAAGACGTATTCAAATCATGGGCAAGAGAAACAATCGAACCCACCCAAGCAATAAAAGAGATTGTGTGTGCTATTTGTGAGGTAGGCCATTCAATGAAGGAATGCCCGATGATACCTGCCTACAAAGTCATGCTTCATGAGCAAGTGGAAGTGGTAGGATGATTTAAGGGTAATTTCAATGCCCCTCACGTGAATTCTTACTACCCTTCGTGGAGGAACCATCCTGGTTTTAGCTATGGGCAACAAAATGCCGCGTTAAATCCTAATTTACACGTTTCCCCTCCTTCACCACCGCCTCCGCATTTTCAACAAGCTCCATATATGCAAGCACCACCTCCAGCGCCGTATATCGCCCCACCACGGAGAAATCTTGAGGATACTTTAAACTAATTTATACAATCTCAATCGGTAACAAATAATGAACCTAAAGATAACGAGATTTCTTTAACACCTCGTGTTTTAATTGATTGACATTAATTAATTTGGATTAAAATAAAATTTTGGAATTAATAGCCTTTAAGAAATTAACTTGGTTTTATTAGTAAATTTTTCAGTCGGAAATTAATTCGGGTCTTTTACAAAAAGGTTATAAAGTTTTTATTTAAATATTTAACTGGCAGGTGCATGTTTGTTCAGCTAATATGTTTTTATCAGATAATTAAGTTGGATTTTTATAAGATTTAATTTTGGGATTTTGGGGCTCGTTCAAACGACAGGCCATGTCGTTCGAACGACGTCGCATGTCGTTCGAACAACAGGTGTCCTTGTTCGAACGACGCTGAGGCGGTGGCTTGGTTGAGGCTCGTAATTCTGTTTTAACTCTTAAAACCTTTATATACTGAACTAATATGGGGATGGGACTTCGAAAATGACTTTTCTCTCAAACTTTCTCCAGAAAGCTTTTTCAAAACATAATTCTCTCATCTTTAACCCCTAGCCCCTACTTTTCACAAGTTTTAAAGATTCTATTGGTGTTTTCTCAAGGGAGGTTCAACCTTCTACTCAGATTTTCATCCAACTAATTTCAATCATGAATACTCTAGTCCTTTCCTTTAGTATTATGCATTTTAAGTGTTGCTTAAACCTTAATTCAATATTTTCTTAAAATTAATTAACAATCTAAATAGAGAAAGTGGACACATAAAACTTGGGGTTGTTTTTATGAAATCTTTTAATATGAATAATATTCATAACCCTTGGGTACGTAGGATTTATGAGTGAATTTTGGGTTTTATTGGCGTAGGATGCATGTAGAAAAACTCTAGTTTTGAAATAAACGAATTTGGGGGCGTATAGCTCATGTAAATTGTGTAGAGATAATAAAATTGGAACTTTGTTGTATTAATAATGAAATCGCGGTGTATTGAATTTAAAATAATTAAATAAGATTAATTAGGTATTTTAACGTTGTGATAATTAAATTAAGATTTAATTGAATTGGACTATCATGCGCAGTTTCGTACATTGAGTTATTATGTATATTTGTGTGACTTGTTGGTATTATTATATTGCCATTGTGACGACGGGTTGTTGGGTATTTTTTCTCTCCCTATATTTTAGGATGTCTTCTAGGTATGGGACTAGTGAGTAGGCCTTTTGGTGATTTACGCCTGCTGATATGGGACTAGTGATGGTAGATTATTACGACTTTATTATATCGGGGGTGGGCTGATTTTTGTTACTTTATCGTCGTTACGCTAGCCTAGGCATGAGACTAGGTCCAGGTTTATGTATACATAGGGTAGGACGTATTGATAACTTGCGGACCATTAGGTATGGGACTAAGGGGTATTTTGAGGATCTCACATCGATAAAAGGGTGGGGTAATTTATAAATTGTGAAATTGATAAATTGAGAATTAATGCCTAAGATAAAAACGAGTATTAAAATTTGTGGCGACATAATTTGTCGGGACCGGCAGTTTAAACGGATCAAAGGACGATTTATGTCGTGTAGTGTGTGGAACCTTATCATGTGTCGGGGCCGACAGTTTAAAAGGATCAGAGGACGATTGACAAGGGGAAGTGTGACACTTTGGTAGAAGGGAGGACCGTCGTAATAAAAAGTGAGAACAATAATAAAATGGGTTACTTAAATAAAATTAGCATCTTGGGACTTGGAAACTTAAAATCATATTGGTGTGCCTTTTTAAATGGGAATCTCTACGGGTAGTTAGTGACTATATTTATCACGTTTTATTAAAATATTCTATTGTGATATTTATTACGTATAATGCTATTGTCTGGATTCAATGATCCTATTTGAGGGGATTAGTGTGTATTTATGCTCAGGGCTCTGACCTTGTGCGCTGACTAACGTTTTGAAGGAATAGTATTTGGAGAAGCTATATTAATTTATTTGGAGAATTGCTTGGAGGTCCCGTTGGAGTTGCTCTACCTTATGCGTAGCGATTTAGTTTAGTTTTCTATTCCTTCGCACTTGTATTGAGATACAGTTTACGGTTTTGGTGGGACATTCGGTTCCACAGTTGTACGATTTAATTCAGATAATTCTTAGTGAAATTTTACTAAATTTTATATTGTTGGAGAATTGAATTATTCGAAATTTAGCATGTGATGGAGCTTTTGTCATTCAATTGTTATTATTATTTGGTATGGAATTCAATCATAAATGTTGTGGATGAATTATTTTATTGTCTCATATATGTCTCATGCAAATAATGATATTTATTTACTCGCACTGGACTTAATTTTGGTGGCGGCCGACTCCAGAATTAGGCGGGGTGTGACAGTTTCGCCCAACACGAAAGAGGAAAAAAATTCCCCCCTTAAATGAGAGTGAGAACGACGATACTAGTGGGCCCAAAGTCGTAGTGAAATCACCCATTGATGTGCCTTTCCCTCAATGATTAGTTCCATATAAAAAAGGGGCCTCCTGCGAAGATGTGCTAGATGTATATAAGCAAGTAAAGTTGAATTTACCTTTTCTCGAGGCCATAGAGAAAATTTTTGCCTATGCTAAAGTCCTTAAGGATTAATTGACGGTGAAACTGAGACTAAAGGTGAAAAATAACGTTTTCCTAGCACAAAATGTGAGCTCCGTTCTACGTAATGACCTCCCGCCAAAGTTTAAAGATCCAGGTGCCCCGACCATTTCATGCATCATTGGAGAGAATCGCGTAGAAAAAGCCTTACTAGATTTAGAGGCGAGTGTTAAAATTCTCCCTTATTCCCTATATAGGCAGTTAGATTTGGGGGACCTCAAGCCCACCAAGATCACTCTCTAACTCGCGAATCATACCGTGAAGATACCTCGAGGGATTGTCGAGGACGTTATAGTCTAAGTGGACACCTTCTACTTTTTGATAGATTTTGTCATTTGGGACACGGAGCCCTCTATCCCCTCGAGCAATCATGTTCTCATCATCCTAGGCCTCCCATTCTTAGTTACAGCTAACGCATTAATTAACACTCAAAACGGGCAAATATAACTCACATTCGGGAATATGACCCTTGAGACAAATATCTTCAATATCACCAAACAGGTGGGTGATGAGGACGATTTTCACGCGGTAGATCCTATCGAGGAGGTGGTAAAGGAGCACAGAGAGGGAAGTATCGGTAGGGATGCCCTGGGAGCTTACCTTATTTCGGATAGTGAGAGTGATGGTACATACACCGACTTCGAGAGGGAGGTGGACGAGTTGAGAGCGATATTAGATGAGAGAGCATCAGATGAGGACGTGAGAGAGGTTAATTGGGTTTCGAGATTCGTGTAACTACCACCGAGGAAGTCGAGCACGGTTCCTTCGAACAAAAAAATTCCCACCCCTGAATTAAAGAAACTACCCTCCAACGTAAAATATGCTTATTTGGGAGAGGATGAGACATTTTCTGTTATTGTCTCTTCGAGCCTAGATAAAGAGCAAGAGGATAAATTACTAGCGATTTTGAGGAAGCACCTACGTGATTTTGGTTGGAGCATTGCGGATTTAAAAGGTATAAATTACTTGATTTGTACCCATAAAATCCACCTCGAGGAGGACGTGAAGCCTTCGAGGGAGATGCAAAAGCGATTGAACCCCACCATTAAAGATGTAGTGAGAGGGAAGATTATTAAACTATTGGATTATGGAAGGGAACTTATACCTTCCATTCGAGATCATGTGTTATGCAAATGATTATTCTATAGGGGATGTTTTGGTCCAAAGAATAGATAAGAAGGCTCATGTCATATACTACGCTAGCCGAACGCTAACCAAACCGTAACTCAATTACTCCACCACGGGAAAAAAATTGCTAGCCGTAGTTTTTGCCCTAGATAAATTCCACTCTTACCTCGTTGGTTCTCCGACCACTTGCTTTACCGACCATGTGGCTCTTAAGTATCTCATTTCCAAAAAGGATGCTAAACTGCGCCTCATATTGTGGATCCTACTCATATAAGAGTTCAATATCTCCATAAAAGACAAAAAAGGAGTAAAAAACATCATCGCCGGCCATCTGTCCCGACTTTCGTCTGACGTACCTAGTGATCCTATACCCATAGATGAATATTTTTCAGATGAGCAACTATTTGACACTTCTTCTCTCCTCTGGTTTGCAGATATAACAAATTACATTATCACGGGGGTCGTCCCCTCCGAGTGGACACCGCAAGAGAAGACGAAGTTCCTTACTTGGTCGCGCCTGTTTTTCTATGACGATCCATTTTTGTTCAAATATTACCCGAACCAAATCATCCGACGATGCATACCGGATGACGAAATCCCTAGTGTCATCCGTTTTTGTCATACAAAAGCTTGTCGAGGTCATTTTTCAACGAACAAGACGACCGCTAAGATCCTTCAAAGAGATCTCAATTGGGCCATAACTTTTTGAGATGTTATTGCTTATTGCAAATCTTGCGATAGATGTCAAAGGATGGGAGTCATCACTCGATGAGACATGATGCCATTGACCCCTATACTCGTCATTGAGATATTTGATTACTGGGGTATTCACTTTATGGGTCCTTTTTCTCCCTCCTTTGGTTTCTTATACATCCTCATTGGGGTAGACTATGTGTCAAAATGGGTTGAAGCCATAGATACTAAATCCAATGACAACAATGTGGTGATTAAGTTCTTACAAGAACACATACTTTCTCGCTTCAAAGCTCCGAAGGCAATCATTAGCGACAATGGCAAACACTTTTGCAATCGGCCGTTTGAAAAACTCGTGAGAAAGTATGGGGTTGTCCATAAGGTTGGGACAACATATCACCCCCAAACAAGTGGGCAAGACGAATTAGCTAATTGTGAAATTAAGCACATTCTCAAAAAGACCGCCGATCCTAATCGAAAAGATTTGTCCCTCCATTTGAACGATGCATTATGGGCTTATAGAACTGCATACAAGCCCCCCTCAGAATGTCTCCTTTTCTCTTTATGTAAGGAAATCCTTATCATCTCCTCATGGAGCTAGAGCACAAAGCCTATTGGGAAATCAAGAGGTTAAACTACAACATGGACCAAGCTGGTGAACCACACAAGCTTCAATTGAATGAGTTGGAAGATATGCGCAATGATGCGTATGAAAACACCAAGATATCCAAAGAAAGAATGAAACTCGCACATGATAGAATTATCAGACGAAAAGAGTTTCACTCGGATAAAAAAGTGATTCTTTACAACTCACGTTTACACTTGTTTCCCGTCAAGTTACATTCGCGATGGATGGGCCCATTCGTTGTGAGAGAAGTGTTCTGCCACGGAGCCGTGGAGCTGGAACAACCAAAGGGGGGAGACACATTGAAAGTTAATAGACAACACTTAAAGCCATATCTTGAGGCGTGTGTTGAAGAAGTCGACACAATTTGGTTGTCGGACCCCGTCTATGGGGCGAAGTGAGCTTCACAAGAGAGATCGTCTCACCCCCGATGCGTATGGGGTGATTAGTGTTGTACCATAGGTAATTATGTAGATTAGGATAGTATAGGGTCATGAGTCGTGAATTTAAAAGGACTAGGCACACCGTTGCACAACACGCGAGAGAGTTTTGTTCAATTGTGGTGAGATTTTGAGGGTTCCGAGGTAAAAACATAGGTAAAAGTGTTATGGGAATGTCGAGAAGGTAATCTGGATCGCTTCTTATGCCTGAAGTCAGAATTGATAGAATTTTTTTTTGCAGTGCTAGATATCCAAACCAGTTCGCCCTAGGCATTATACCAGGTCCGAACCGGTTCACTTTTTCAGGGTTTGTTAGGGTGCCCAAACTGGTTCGCCCTGTTTCCTATATAGGTCCGAATCGGTTCGCTTTTTTGGGAGTCCAAATTTCCCTCCGCTTTTTCCCTCCTTCCCACTTTCCCACATTCATTCCAATTTCCCCACTTCAAAAATCTCCCTCTAATTAATTCTTCCCCCTTCTTCCCTTCCCTCCACCTTTTCCCACTATTATTTTTCCCTTTCCCACTAAAACCCCTCCCATCCTCACCTATAAATACCACTTTCCATTTCCCCCTCTCACACATATATTCATCACCTCTTTTCTTCCATACACACTTATCCTTCCATTACCATGTCTGAAGAAAATGTTGTCGAGAAATACAATCGGACGAAAGTCATCGAAGGGCTTGATCACTCATACCGTTCCGACCAAGAATAAGAATGGTGCGAAGCCTTCTTCTCCGCGTGCTGCACCATACACCTTGAGCGGGAAATTAAATGGGTTGAGTTTCCCCAAGTGGTCACCAACCTATTCCGCCACTAGGGGTGGTGTACCTTCTTCGCGGAACCCAACGATGATTTTTAGCCCGATGAGGTCCGCACGTTTTATGGCACCCTCGTAAAACTATCCATTACACAATGCAAGGCTTATGTGGATGAGACCATTGCTTCCTTTTAAGTCGAGACAATCATTTAAAAAATGAGGGCCAAGCGCATTCCAAACCCAGCCAACTATGCATACCCCACTATGGGCATCCCTTTGCGCCTGGCCGAATGCATTGCCCGGATTGCACCAAACCATGATTAGCAGCGCGATTCATTCCCCGTAGTAGCTTAGATGAGAGGGCCCGCTTCGCCTTTCTCATTATATGCTAGTCCATTTTTATATAAATAACTTTTCAATGAGTATTGCTATAAGTAGTAGGGACTAAATTTTTTATTGAGTATTGATAAGTAGTAGGGACTATCTTATTTATTCATTGAACTTAAATAATGTTACTTAATAGTATAATATGGAGTTTAGTAAAATGTATCATTTTATTGTATTCTTTATGTTATTGTAATGTACCGTGTATGCTTTTGCGATCTACCTACAAAAATGTATTAGTGTTCATGTTACTATTTGTAAGTTATTTTTCTTGTAATTGAACATGTTTTAATAATTTGATTCAAGATTTCTTAGTTTTAGCATTTTCTGTAATCTTTTTTACATAGCTTAATGATCTGAAGTTAAAAATCACAAATATACAAAAGGTTAAACTTCCCTAATACAAAGTTGCATCTCTAACAACATAAGAAATTATTATAGTGCCATTATCACGTGAACAAATTCTTCAATGAGCCTCTATCTAACCTTATTTTAATTTTATTTGTTGTAATGCTTATTGCATATATTATATGGCGGAACATTTTATAAATTTACTCATTTCGAGGGGGTTTAAAAAGTTCCCTTTACTTATGCATACAATTAGTTCTTAGAGGGCTTGGGAAAAAAATGCTCAACATACATTCTGAATAAAATGCTTCTTTAATGATTCTAAGCTCATTATCATTTCTCAAGCAACTATTTAGAAAAAAAGTTATTTAATATATAACAAAAATCTCATGCTAATACATAATAGAAATATAATTACATTGTTAACATTAGTACTGGATTTTCATCTTGATCTTTTAGTCATTCGACTCCCCTATTTAACCTCCTACCTCAATTAGGAGTTTTTTTCGCAAGTATTCTTTCATTTAAGTGTTTTACCTAAATTTTGTATGTATATCTCGATATTTTCATATGATAAATGCCTTAATTGATTCATAAAACACATAATTCTCACTCATATGTGATTAAAAGCAAAACCCCTCAGATACAGTAGGTAAAATGGTTGTTTTCCTTTATTTTGATTTAAATAATTATCTGCTTGGACTGGTAATCCTTGGATGTTTGAAGCAAAATTATTTTTGCTTCGTAAGTTCAGTTATTTTATTTTTTTTCATTTGTTAAATTGTATCATATTAAAAATTTAGATCAATGTGTGGTATAAGATACAATGAGGAAGGAAATAAAGGTATTAAATGTTACATTTTTAGTATGTTGCTTTCAACTCGGGTTGTTTTTTTCATTTGGAACTCCTGAATTGCTGATATCCTGCATTAGTTGATGCATTGTACTAACATATGATAAATTTTTTCTTTGTTGTACATTTTTATGGGATCAAATTTTAGGAAGGTATTTCTAATAATGAGACATTAGTTAATATTTAATCCCTATATCTAACAGAGGTACACGTTACTCTACTTTTATCTCTAAAGGTGTAAGTTTGTTATGCCTCCTATTCTTCACAAAGACAACAGTGACACATTTACCTATGTGTTTAATTTGTGCCAAAGACTTTTCTTTTTTTTTCAATAATTGCAAATTCAAATTGTTATGCACTACCAAAAATTAGTGCAAATCGGTAAAAATTAATTTGGTCACTTCCTCGGGGTCCTTCAGTATTCATTGATATTTATACTTGTAAGTGATTTTTTCTTCAATTGATTATACTCAATGCAACAATTTTTAAAATTCAGATCAATTCATCACCATTAGCCTTCCTTTTGATTAGTAGACTGTTTTATATCTTTTGTTTATGCTACAAAAAGTTACATTTGCATAAGAGACCTTCGTGACAAGTTGACCAATTTTTTGTGTACCCCCAATGTGATCATTGATGACTTTCTTGCATCATTAGAAGGTTGGTGTTATGATGTTTTTATGAATTTCTCACACCTTAAATTTTGGACTTTATTTGTGTTTAAACTATTTTTTTATTCACCTGCATATGAATTTATTTAGATTACAATATTTTATAGGTATTTATCAAGAACACATGCAATTGATATAAATTTCTTAAGTGATGATGAGTATGTCTACTTATAATGTCTTGTTCCCTACTTTTAATACTTAAATTGGCTACTTAGATACGGTCGTCCGTGCAACGCACGTGTGCACACCTAGGTCTTCTAGCACTCCAAATCCAATCTCAAAGGTGATATATGACAATATTATCGCTTTTGACACATCACCCCTTACACCTCTTTCCTTTATGTGAACTAACTCAAACGTAGATATTAAGCATCAAAGGTTTAGAAACCATTATTTTTTTCATTATCTTCACTTAAATTATTTAAAAACAGCCTGAGTAAAAATATAATTTACACTTTAAACCTACTCATTTTTTTGTTTTAACTTTCTAAATCAACATCAAGAACACATAGGGATGGCAACGGGGCGGATTTTGACGGGGCCCCGATCCAACCCCGACTCTAATGGGGGCAATTTTGGATAAATAAACGGGGCGGGTTCGGGGTCAGGTTTCAAATAAAAAAAATCCGTCGGGGTCGGGTTTAGTATGCAAAAACCCCGAACCCACCCCGTTTAGAGGTATTATTACAATTTTACCCTTATATATATATATATATATATATATATATATATATATATATATATATATATATATATATAGAGAGAGAGAGAGAGAGAGAGAGAGAGAGAGAGAGAGAGAGAAAATAAAATCTTAAGGTCCGTTTGGTTGGCATAATTTGTCTAGGCAAATGCCAAAAAGTTGGCAAATATGAAAATTTGCCCACATTTTGGCTGTTTGGTTGCATAATTTGCCTAAGGCATTATTTGCCAATGTACAACACCTCCTATGCACAATCTGTGGGCAAATTTTGCTTACCTATTTGAGTGGAAAATATTTGCCCACAAATTTGCCAACTTCTTAAACGATTTTAATGTTTTAAAAAATAATTTAAAACTGTTTTAAAAAATTAAAAAACTGTTATGAATATTTAAAAATTGTTTTGTAATGTTTCAAAAACTGTTTTTAATATTATAAAAAAATGTTAAGAAAATGTTTACCATTTTTTTAAAAAACCGTATTAACAAAATATTGTAAAAACTGTTTTTAACATTTTTAAAAACTGTTGTGAATATGTTATAAAAACAGTTTTAAAGTTTTAAAAAATAATTTTAAAGACTGTTTTAAATATTTAAAAAAGCTGTTATAAATATTTAAAAACTGTTTTGTAATGTTTTGAAAACTGCTTTTAATATTATAAAAAATTGTTAAGAGAATGTTTTACAAATTTTTTGAAAAACCGTAATATAAAAATATTGTAAAACAGTTTTTAACATTTTTAAAAACTGTTTTGGATATATTATAAAAACAGTTTTAAAGTTTTAAAAAACATTTTTTAAAACTGTTTTAAAGAGATTAAAAAAACTGTTGTGAATGTTTAAAAACTGTTTTGTAATGTTTTGAAAACTGCTTTTATTATTATAAAAAATTGTTAAGAGAATGTTTTACAAATTTTTTGAAAAATCGTAATATAAAAATATTGTAAAACAGTTTTTAACATTTTTAAAAACTGTTTTGGATATATTATAAAAACTGTTTTAAAGTTTTAAAAAACATTTTTTAAAACTGTTTTAAAGAGTTTAAAAAAACTGTTGTGAATGTTTAAAATTTGTTTTGTAATATTTTAAATTTTTTTTTTGATATTATAAAAATTGTTAAGAGAATGTTTTACAAATTTTTTAACATTTTTGAATATAATATAAAAACTGTAATATAAAAATATTGCAAAAACTATTTTTAACATTTTTGAATATAATATAAAAATTGTTTTTAAATAAATTAATTGGATTGACTTTAATTTCGCCTAATGTTGTTTGATAGCGTCATCTGAATTTGCCTAGGTAAATTTTGCCTAGGCAAATTTTGCCATGCGCACGCTTTTGCCCACTAACAACCAAACGGACTCTTAGGGTTTCGCATTTTACCTCAGCCGCTCACGCTATTCTCTCTCTCTACTCCCTCTGTTAATTTTCGGTCTCTCCTTCACGACGGTCTGCTATTTTCCATCCAGTCTCCTGCTATTTTCCGTCCGTCTCCCTCTGCTCCGGTAAGAACCCACCTATTTACCTTTTTTGCATTTTTTTACAGATTTTGTTTACAAACTCACGGTGGGTTTGTAAACAACGAAATGTGTTACCCTTTTTTTTGGGGACATATACCAAATAGTCCCTCGGACATTTTTTAATACCCATTTAGTCTAAACTTTTTTATTTTGCCTCAAAAAGTCCTTTGCCACATATTTTGGAGAGGGAGTGCCGCTGGCGCGGACCTCTAAAAATAAGAGGATATTGAGTGCTTGAGGGACTAAATGGGTTAACTAAAAATATGTGTCCTTCTTAAAAAATATATATTTATAGTAGGGACTATTTAATAATTGACCCTTTTTTTTCCAGATCAGTTGCTCAAGTAAATGTAAAGTCAATGTTTGTAAGCTTAAAAACCTCACATTGGGTATACAGATGGGTTTGTAAAATTAAAAACCTCACAGTGGTTATACAGATGGGTTTGTAAAATTAAAAAAGTATTGAATATACTTTTTTTTTGTAAACTCACAGTGGGTATACAGATATTAGAGATCACTTGCTCATCGTGTTACCTTTTTTTTTATTTACACAATTTTTTTTTTATTTACACAGATTTCTCTTAATATTAAATTAAAAAAAATGATGCAGATTGCTTTGTTGTTCCAAAGTTATATTTTTATGACATGTTAAGACAAAATAGTTCTTTTCAATAGGATATAATAAATTATGTAAAAAAAAAAAAACAAATTGGACGGGTTTGGGGCGGGGCGGGGATGGGCATGGGGTAAACGGGGTTGGGGCGGGATAGGGTTTAGGGGGGGTGTAAACGGGTTTGCGGTCGGGTTTGGTCAAACCCGTCCCAAACCCGCGTCGATGCCATCCCTAAGAACACGGCCTAATTATAACAAGACAAGTCACAGAACAATACAAAATCTTATTTTTTTTTACTTGACTTGTAAATAACACAATAAAAGCGATACGACACGACATGGCATAATATGTAATATATTTTTCAACCAAAAACGAAAAAGAAAAATGACACGACGGTACAACATGACGTGATATATTTTTTTCAACCCGTCACGAACACGATCCAATTAAAATCGACACAACAAAAAATGTTATTTTGTAAACCAAAAATGAACCCGACCAAATTAAAATGACGTGACGTGACACGACACGATACAACATGAAATATTTTTTCTTACTTATCACAAACACGACCAAAGTAAAAACAACACAACACAAAATGTTATTTTTTAAATAAAAAACGAACCCAATCAAAATAAAAATGACACGAAATATTTTTTTAAAGGCTTTACTAGGAAAATCCAACGAGACAAAGTTTAGTCAAAGGATAAAAAGTATAACATGACATGACATGACATATTTTTTTCATCCTATCACGAAGAGGCCCGAATTAAAAGCGGCACAACACATTTTTTTAAACCAAAAATAAACTCAGCCAAGATAAAAAACATGACACGATACGGCACAACATAAAATATTTTGTTACTTATCACGATCACGGCTCAAGTTAAAGCGGCACATCAAAAAATGTTTTTTTTTTAGAAAAAAAATAAAATATTTAGTGTCGCTATTACTTTGGTCGTCTTCATGATAGGTAAAAAAATATTTCGTGCAATGTTGTGTCGTGTCATTTTTATTTTGATCGGGTTAATTTTTTATTTAAAAAATTAACATTTGTGTTGTGCTGTTTTTACTTTGATCGTGTTTGTGATAAGTAAAAAAATCATATTTCACGTTATGTCGTGTCACGTCGTGTCATTTTATTTTGGTCGAGTTCATTTTTGGTTTGCAAAATAACATTTTTTGTTGTGTCGCTTTTAATTGGATCGTGTTCGTGACAAGTTGAAGAAAATATATCACGTCATGTCGTACTGTCATGTTATTTTTGGTTAAAAAAATATATTTTATATCATACCATGTTGTGTCGCTTTTATTTGGGCTGTTTTCAAGTCATGTAAAAAAAATCCGTATCGTTATGTGTCGTGTCTTATTTTAATTAGGATGTGTTCTTGATGTTAATTTAAAAAGATAAAACAAAAAAATGAGTATGTTAAAGTGTAAATTCCATCCTTTATTCAGGCCGCGTTAAAATAATTAAAGTAAAGATAATGGAAAAAATAATAATGGTTTCTAAACCTTTCAGTTAGTTCATATAAACAAAAGAGGTGTAAGGGGCGATGTGTCAAAAGGGACAATATTATCATTTATCACCTTTGAGATTGAATTTGGAGTGCTAAAAAAATTAAGGGGAGCGCCAATAACTACCCATTATTTTGTTAGATAATTTATAATTAACTCCTTTGTGGACAATTTTTAAATATTTAAGGCAATTTACTATTAATTTCACTTGTTATGCTACTAGCGTGGACTTCTACAAGAGGAAAATCAATATGTTTAAGTGTTTAAAATTTTATCAAAATTTCTGTAACGTTTAAAATTTATTTACGAAGAACCTAAGAGTACTTGATATATTTTATTCCACTTAGTGATATCCGCTCAAGTTTTGATAGTTAGGGAATAATTTTTGGGTCCTTATTATATTTGGTTCCGTTTTGAGAAACGTCAAATCTATGGATAGTTGGAACTTCTTCGTTGCGCAAGAAGATTTGTCGGAGTATTATTATTCCTTTTGAAAAATGTCGTACTATGAATCTACAAACGCGAATTGTGCGAAGCAGATGCTAGTATGGTAGTTATAAGCTGTTGGTTTCACGAAGACCGTCATAAATAAGTTTTATGTTTTACTTTTGCTTTCCTCTAGGGGTTGCCCTGATCATTAATAAGTAGCATTTTCGTCATTAATAAGAGTAGCACTTACGATAACAAAACAAGTTGTGGAGAATAAGATGACTTTGAAGCGAACTATGTAGGTATCTGATATGTGAGCTAAGACGATCACTAGAACTGAGGACAAGCCTTCTGTTGCACTCACAATTATCACTGACTTCTTAAGATTAGGATTTTCCCAGCTATCTCTAAGGTATGATATCAAGATGGCCACCACTGCATGCTCTACTAAGCTGTGGCCAAAAATCAAACCTAATTTTTTTGGAATTAAGATAAGATGAAAGAGTTGTATCAGCAAGCAATCAAAAAGGACTGTTCTGTGGTAAGCAACGTTAAAAAGTAAAAATAATAACGACAATCAATATAATTAAATGTTCGCGAGGAAAAAATACCTGAGATGAAAAGGGAAGCCTTGCAAAAGAAATTATAATATAGGATTTTTGAGCGACATACATGTATGAAACCCATTAGCTTTCCTAAGATGAAAAAGGAAACCTTGCAAAAGAAATTATAATATCGGAGTTTTGATAGACATCCCTGTATGAAACCCATTAGCTTTCTCCACTAGTTTGTTTTTGAGAAATTATATGTGGGGTTTTATAGAGACCACTCTACCGAAAATCTTAAGAATTACAAATAGTAAGTCTTCTATATTTTTCCTCTCAATTTAAACCTTTTCGTTGTGGGTGCAAAGAAAGACTCTGGAAATAGATTCATTCTCAACGTGTTTTATTTTATAAAGGAAAACTCTACGAAGAGAGGTTTCACAAAAGACAATTTTTCTTATTTTCTTCGTCTAAAACTAAATTATTATTTGGCCTTTGGTTAGAGTAATTTGCAAATTTTAATTAACAAGGAAGATGACGCTGCAATGTGTGGCCTCCGTCTCTAAATTGAATTTCTGTTAGATTATTTTAACACCATAGGACTCCCACTCTTTACTTTTCAAATACAAAACTTTTTTATATATGTCACTTCCACTTGGATGTTATACAACAAAATATATTGAGATGTTGTGCATTTGCACACCACAATAAGTAAATGTCAATAGTTTGTATTAAAAGACATGTGGAATTACTGGATTATCCTGACATGTCTTATAGCTTATTACGACAAACCCAACAAAGTACAATCAAGAAATCTATTAAACCAAAATCAATTACATTCACAAGAACACCCTATAAGAGCATGTCCAATGGTGGACATGAAGGAGACGAAAGGTAAAGTTACATATTTGAAAAGTGATTTTTACCTTTTGTCCCAATAGAGTACACACCGGTGATTTGTAAAGAGAAAGGCTTGAAAATTGTTACGAACTTTAAAAGGTCGTTGGAAATAGATTTTGGAGTTCTTACGAACTTCTAAAGTTCGTAAGAACATAAAATCTATTTCTTACGAACTTTATTTGTTCGTAAGAATTTGTACGAACAAATAAAGTTCGTAGGAACTCTTTACAGAATTTGTAATCGTTCTCTAAATTTAGAGAATGCCTACAAATTCGACTACAAAATTTGTTCCGTCCTTCACACCATTGGAGAGCTTCCATTTTGCATATTTACACTATTACGGATGCTCTAAGTGGCTCAACTAATTTAACCCCCAGTCACAAGCAAAGCGAAAAATTTCAGTATTATTTAGAATTATGTTAAAAGCATCAAGCATGCACTCTCTCCCTCTCCATGAGCTCAATAATGCTTCTCTGAAAGCAAAACAGGTTCACGGACTGTATATAATTTACTCACCCAAACTACTGCATCGAATCAATGTATCAATGGCATATAAATTTTAAATTATAACTCTAACATACGAATTTTTTTCATTTGTCATTGACTAATATTTTTATTGGCTCTGTCTTTGGGATTTCTCGCAAATGACTGAGGAGTTTGGTTTTGGCGATGTTCACTACAAGAAAAAAATAGTTTTTGTAACAAATTTTTTAGAAAGAAAATAAATTTGGTTGCTAAAAGTATACTATTTTATCAAAAATAATATAAAAAACTTTTAGAGAGGACCCTTTCTAAACATAATATCAAAAACTTTTTGCAATTAAAAATAGTCTCTAATGAAAAATAATATCAAAAACTTTTTGCGAGGAATAATTCCGTTGTAAAAAATTTACTTTTAGAGAGGACCCTTTGTAAACATAAGGATGGAAATTTTTTTCGCTATATTTTGATTTTCTAAAATATCTAATGCAAGGAAAAAATAAGGGCCTTTTACGGTATAATCCTTGGACTAACAATTTTGGATAAAAAAATCGCGCCATACAAATTTTAAACGATTAGGGCCAATATATAAATACCCTCAAATTAAAACAAACACGCACTTCAAAGCAATTCAAGCACCAAAACAAGGTATCATCTCTTCGATCAAAATCATAATCGTACTGTCTCTTCGATCAAAACTCCAACACGATTCTCATTATCAATCAAATTTTGATCCAACAACAACCTATAAATACCCTTGTATTCCAAAACAAACACACTTCACAGAAATTCAAGCGATCAAAACCCTAATCGTGGAAGATCATCCAAACATTTCACATTCTCAATTAATTTCTTTCAAACAACACTAACAAATATGGATACATGCTCATATATATGTTCTTAAGTTTTGTACTTAATATTATGCCATACACTTTGTATATGTTGTGTTCTTAGCATTTTATTTGTGATATCACATGTTTGTCCTTATGTATTTTATGATCTCATATGTATAAATTTGTAGACATTAATCATGGATTGATGAAATCACATTCTTCTTCTTCGTGATATAAAAAAAATACATTTGTTGCCCTGATTTTAAATGCAAAACACACTTTTTGCATGTTACGTTTTTAAATTTCATCATTGTATATTTGCTCCTATATACATCAATTACTAAGGACTGAAAATATATACATGATTGGAATATGTACATACTCTTTGTATTTGTATAACTCCTTTATTAATTGTGGTCCGCGCCAGCGAAATTTATTTAGGACTACATGTAGTATATGAATTTAGGTCCATGTACTTTGTGAATTTGAATTTGTATAACATTTTGTATTTGTATAATTCCTTTATTATTGCGTGCACTTTGTAAATTTTGTAATTGTATAACTCTTTATATTTGTACAAGCCGTTTATTATTGCGTGTACTTTGTTAATTTTACCTGTAAATTCATAAAGTACACGCACATTGAATTTATGAATTTAGGTGTTGTATTTGTACAAGTCCTGAATTTTGACTGTACAATGTTAACTTTGCATGTACTACGTGAATTTTGCATGTACTTTCAAAAAGTACACACAAAATTCACAAAGTACACGCACATTGAAATTGAATTTGTTCAATTAAAAATGCGTGTACTTTCAAAATAATACATTTATTTTGGATTGCATGTACTTTATGAATTTAGGGGTTGAATTTTGCGTTTACTTTGTGAATTTTGCGTGTACTTTCAAAAAGTCCATAGAAAATTCACAAAGTACACGCACATTGAAATTAAATTTCTTCAATCAAATATGCGTGTACTTTTATGTTCTATGCGTGTACTTTATATAATATATATGTCATATACATATTTAATCAATCCTATGTTATTTTGGTCCGCGCCAGCGACATTTGAATGATATTCCATGAGTTTTTATGAAGTATTATTGTTGTGTTATTGTTTAGGAATCATATCATCAAACATGTTCAACTACAAAATTATTGCTTGCATCTTTGAAGATCTTAACAATACAAATCCTTTCACATTGATAGTTAATACTACTAATGATGACGAAATTCGTTTTCTCCGTCGCATCAATGATAGAGCGAAAAAGTTGCTTGGTTTTTTCTACTACTATGAAGACAATAAGTGGACTTTTGATGTGCAACAGCTTCAAGTAACTGAATCGAAAGTGAAGGATTTAGCAAAATGAATTGAGCAGTATTGCTCCAGAGGTTTTGAAAATATTGGCGCTTTTAGCATGCAGATATTGTATCACTTTTTTTTTCTAAATATGTTAAGAATAGAGAATCTTGTTTTTTTACTTGTCAAGTCACATATATTAGGTATTACCATGTAACGGACGACTTATATTAACCCCCTTAGCATGTATTTTATTGATACTTGTATGAAGTGTTTATGGGAATATTGCATGTACTTTTTATTAAATACACATGTATTTTATTGTTTGAGTTTGTATTTTATTCTAATTCGTGTGTATTTTATTTTCTGTACATATAATATATCATTATAGGTTAGTAATTTAAATTTTGTTTTTAGTTTAATAGAATGGGGATGAAGATGAGGGCAAGAAAAGAAAAGAACAACAAAAAGAGCAGTTCTGAAGAAAGTTCTTCAAGCAGTGCCAGTGTGGTTGTGGAATCTACACGTGGTGTGAATAAACATGACCAGTATAGGTCGAATGTTGTTAGTTTTTTGCATGATTTTTTTGATATTAAAAAGAAAATAAACGATAGGCATATTGAACTGCTTAAAAAGGCTCCATTCTGGGAGCATTTCAATGCCTACTACAAAGGGGAATGTGACACCCCGCCTAATTAAATACCAGGCGATCACTCCTTTATTAAATTAAAATCAAGGTGAACAGTTGGTTCATTCTTAGCATCACTGTCGCAAATGAAAATTTTCAAATTTAAACTCCCTGATTAATTAAGCTAAGTGTCAAAACCATTTAAAACCTTATTTCCATTTTATTAAATCCAATTATATAAGAGTCACACATTAAGTATAAGAATAAAATAACCATTTCAAGAGTTTAACCATCAATAATAAATCTCAACTTTAAAACACTAAAGGAAAACATCCTGACAGTAATAAATTTCGAAATAAAGATACTGAAAGTAAAAGAATTACAATCTCTGACAAAACCAACTAAATAATGAAAAAGGGCGACACATGCCCCACTGGATAAAACTGAATTAGAAGTGGAGTCAATAAGGAGGTCGTCTAATCAATGGCCTGCAACTCCCACAAAAGATACAGCACGTTCCATCCAAAGAATCCTAAGCATGACGCCCCCGTGGCTGGGCACCTGTAATACATACATACATACATACATATATATATATATATATATATATATATACACACACACACAAGAGAGCAGAGATAACAGCAAACGGGTCCGAGCCCGATTGTAAAACAGTTTTAAAAATAGTTTAGCAAGTATTTAAAATGCTTACCGGCTAATGCAATAGTCATATTAGTATGCGACACTCTCTTGAGAATTCTCACCTCATCTAGTGCGCACGTCTACCGTACTAATGAATCTCATGTATTTCCCTAACTTATTCTCCATAAGTCTTAACACGTGAAATTAAGGTTATTATATTCACTTTAGAAAAATCTATCTCTTCAAGATTTCTTACGTTATTTAGAATAATTTCGTATTGTTATAACGTTTTCGAATACTCATAGTGAAGTTGGAGAATTTATACATTACGTAACTACTATTTTGCCCAGTAGAAAGTTCTCATATAGATATACGTATATATATTAATTACACATATAATATATATACAAACGGCACCCCACTTAAAATCTATGGTGCAAAGTTTCCATAAATAAGTATATATATACCAATCACTCATATAATATATATACTAACGGCACCCCACATAAAAACTATGGTGCTGACATACTCTGCTATCAAGTCCCTGTATCACACATATTTAGGAAAATGCTAGTTCGGAATCACTCTCGAACTGCATTAACACAAACACATACAAATGGAGGCGAAGCATAGTTCCAAGTCCTAAGAGGTCAGCACATACCCTCACGTCTCTTAAAACCGTCCGACTATAAATCAGATAGCCTGTATCTAGGAATCTTATGTTCTAGGGTACAAGTCAATATCCCCCATAAAGGTCCCATCGAGATAAGACTGTCCCAGCGCGAAAACCCCCGTGATAGCAAGTAGCCCTGGTATAATTTTTATACAGATATAATATATGCACAATCACACAGTCATATATATATACACACATCCACATTGTTAAATTAGGTGCGCTCACGACCCATAATTATTATTATCCGTTATTACACATTTTACTCGATTATCTCGTATAACGGACTCGTTCATTTTATTCTCATAATTAAGTTATTCTAAACTCACTTCTCGTCTCTCGAAGTATTATCTTTACTTAAGTACAATTTCAGTAGGCCCTCACTTGCCTTCTAATCCAACTTCCTAGACATTTCGATTATTTAATCAACGCACGTATGATTTCTTAAGTATGAATGTCTCCCCATTTACCCTTCCTTTTCCTTTCACATTAAAGTCCCACATAACGGGGTTTATCTTGACCCTACTGGTCCTTTTTGTATTCCATTATGTTCTAGCAACTCTAATCAAGATTTACTACACATAAAATCGGATTAAGCTAACACGAGCAAAAATACAGTTTTCTAGAAGGGGTCGATCGATCGATGAAAGGGGGTCGATCGATCGATCCATCGATCGATCGATGCTCTGGGTTCGATCGATCGATCAAGCAGTTATGGTGAAACTGTAGAAAACCCAGCTACGGAAATCTTACTCCAAACTCATCCAAATCATCGTATTTCAGTCCCGCACTCCCAACCACTTATACTACAAGTGTTGTATACCCATATAAACAATATCATACGTATAACATGCGAATTTTCATCAACTATAACAAGATAAAAGGGTAAAAATCTTTATAAATCTCAAGAACCCTAATATTTCTTTAACTTAGTTTCTTCCATTCTTTTTCCAGATTTTCTATCACTAATACCAAGGAAATTCGTGGTTCAACCTCTACATGTGAAAATGGATTTCCAAAATATGATCTTTACCTCTACAACATAAAATTTTTGTCTCCAATTAATGTTTTCTTTTAAGAACACTAATTTCTAATCAACTCTAGACTAATATAAAAGAGCATTAACTTGATTAAAGCAAGATAGATACTTGCCTGAAATTTCAGAGTTCTGATTTGTGGAAGAATTTGGTGTGGTTGAGATCCTCGTTGCGCGATCTACCATTTGACGGTGACGGCGGTGCAACCGGAGGTGTTCTTGGCCTAGAACTCCTTGGAGAGCTTCTCCTCTTCCTCTCCAATGGTCGTCATTAGTTTTTGGTTATGCTAACCCTATAAGACAACACTTACCATTTGATATAACCCTAGCAAATTCGTGGGTTTAATTACCCAAAATTACGAAATGTCCAAAATGCCCTCTCGGGGTGCTAATTAAGCCTAAAAACCCCCTGAGACCCAAACTAAACCCCCGAGTACATTGTTTTGACTATCTCGACCCTTTCGGACACTTTGGCGCAATCGAAATGACCATACGGGCAACTTATAATTTATTCAATTTTATTAATCAATATTTAGTCCCAACACGACACGGGCGCGTCCCGACTTAAATTTCCAAAATTGTCATTTTATTCACAACTCACAATTTTTATAAAATAAATCTCATATATTACTATACTCATCCAGTAACATTCAACAAATTTTCAATAATTACTAACTCTCGTCACGCTAGTAAATATTTAAAACAACTTTTCGGATTAAAATTAAATTAATTTATCTCAATTAAATTTAATAAATTCCTAAATTTAAAAGCCATAAAAATACGGGGTATTACAGGGAAGTATTAGAAGCGCAACACAAAAAAACTGATAAAAATATTCTATCCATTATCAAGCTGTAAAAAAAAAAGGAAACCAGTAATTTTGAGATGAAGAGTAGGGTTGAAATAAGCCCAAGAGATATAAGTGAAATATTTGGGATCCCATTGTTTGAGGGGCAAGAATTAATAAATTTGAAAAAGAGATTGGCTACTTCTCAAAAACTTGAATTCATTGCTTGATACATCAAAGCTAAAAAAATTGAAAAGTCAGAAATATATAAAGGTTTGAAGAAATCGGCAATGCTGGACATAGATGAGGGCATTACTGATTGTGTAAAACTTATTTATCTCCACTTCTTGACTATGCTGTTTTTCTCCAACTCAAACTTCACATCAGGAGAATTTTTTACACCATTCATCAACAATATTGATGACATAAATAAATATGATTGGGCATCTACCGTGCATGAGTTTTTCATCAATTCACTCAACAAAATAGCAAGTTCAAAACCCAGCAAAGCATATGGATGTGTCATTCCCCTATTGGTGAGAAAAACATATTAATTCAGTCCAAAAAATAATTGGGATTTTTTTTGAAAACTTGACTTCACGTGTACTTTGTAAATTTCACATGTACTTTCAAAGTACAAATGATATTTTGAAAGTACATGCATAATTTATTTGCCCATGTTCATATAAATATCATGTGTACTTTTAATTTACTGGTGATATTTTTAAATATCACACGTGTACTTTGCAAATACCACGTGTACTTTTATAATACACGTGATATTTATAAAGTACACATGATATATATAAAATACATATGAACCTTAGTAGTATTACATTTACCATGGTTGTAATATCACTTGTACTTTCAAAGTACCACTGATATTTAAACCAATTCACGCGTGTACTTTATAAAAATCATGTGTACTTTGAAAGTAGACGTGATTTTTATAAAGTACACGTGATGTTTACAAAGTATACGTGTATTTTGTAAATATCAAAACTGTATTTTGAAAGTACACGTGATTTTTACAAATTACATGTGTACTTTATAAATATCACAAGTGTACTTTGAATGTACATGTGATATTTACAAAGTACACTTGTACTTTTGTGATATTTACAAAGTACACGTGTACTTTGTAAATATAAGTACACTTGTACTTTGTAAATATCACATGTACTTTTAAATTACAGTTATAATATTTACAAAGTACGCTAGTAATATCACGTGTACTTTCAATTATGAATAATTAGATAATATAATTATTAATATTATTTTATTTTTCGCATGATCACAGTATTGGGTATGTATCATTCCTCTTATTGAAGAGAAGAAATATAAGACACCAAAATTTCTTAGGTGGAAGTTGTCATATTTGAAAGATTGGCTTGTTGTGAATAATGTCGCTTCAGCAAATTTGAAGGAGACTATAAATAAAACAGCTAGTAAGTTTTGTGGAAAGTGCAACTCAGTTTAAAGGGCCCAGTTACTCTTTAAATATTTCTAAAGGAAGTCCTATACATACTTATTCATCATCGAAAAAAGATGCTGAAGAATTTGATGAGAATGAGCTTTCATCAGGTTGGAATACTCCCCTTAAAAATATTGTGAGTCCTTGGAAAAGAAGGGAATGATCAACCAAAGGATACTAGGAATTTTGAAATGTTTGACAATATTGGGAATTATGAACCAATAAATGCTGAAAATACTGAGAAGTTGAATTTAGAGGAGCAGATTGCTGCATTGAAAAGGGAATTGTTGGAAAAAAATAACCAACTATCTAAAGCAGCTAAATACCTTGATTATTCACTAAACAAGGTTAATTCTTTGGAGGTGGAGAGTGCCAACCTTACTGTTATGAATGTACAGTTGCAGGTAGATAGTCGTGAACTTTTGAAAACACAAGAGGAAATCAAGAAGTTGAAGGTGAAAAATTCCCAACTTTTGAAAGAAAAAGAGTTATTAAAAAAGTTGGAGGTGAAAAATACCCAACTTGTTGAGTTAAACAATTATTTGAATGAAAAAGTTGTTCAAGCAAGACTGAGTGGCTTGGAAAGAATTAAACAATTGAAAGAATCATTGAAAAAACAAGTTGAATCATCAACAATGTTGGAACAAACAAATGCATATCTGTCTCATAGTAATGAAAATCTCAAAAAAAAAGTATGAAGATATATTGCAAAATTTGAGAGATGGTGACATAGAAATGGGGACATTGAAACAGAATCTTCAGGAGTCAGAATTGAAAAGAACTCAACAGGTACTTTTTATTAATTTTCAAATGGAAAACATAATTATTCTATAGAGTACAGGAAGTTATTTTATAAAGTACACTTGTATTTTATAAAGTACACGTATATCATCCCAAAGTACATGTGGAATTATTTTTATATTTACGTGTATTTTGAAATTTTTCACGTGTACTTAGGTATTCTTTGAAAATAATGCTGAGTATACGCATTTGACATAGTTTGATAAAGTATACGCATAGTTTAATAAAGTATACGCATAGTTTAATAAAGTATACGCATAGTTTAATCATGAGCATCCATAGTTTGATAAAGTAGACGCATCGTTTAATAAAGTACATGCATTATCAATTTATAAAGCCACAAATTCTCTTGTTGTTTGACATTTGTTTATTATCATTGAGGTTTATTTCATATTTATTAGTTAAACATTATGTTTTCTTTTATCCGGGAAATAAAAAATAATATTCTCAATAAAAATATAAAGGATTTGTCGTCCTCCATTTCTAAAAAGGATGAAGAAATAATTTCAATTCAGAACTCAATGATTGGGAGAATCCAAGAAAGAGTTGACAAGAAGCAAAAGATTGATGAGGATTTTGTATATTCACATCCTATTCATGATTTGTCAAAAGGATATGGGAATAAATATCATTTGAATGATGCTTGTGCTAAATTGTAGCCGAAAGGAAGAAAGAGACAAACCAATAAGGCTTCCACTATTGTATAAAAAAAAGGGAAAAATAATAAATAAAAGTCTTCTTCAATAGAAACACATGAAGTAGACCTTCAAATCTACAAGTGTACAAAACACCTTACAGAAGAAGCCCAAAATAAATTGAAAGAATATTTGATAGAGGAGAAGGATGCAAGATAAATGTTCTTATTTTTTATTTTGGTATTAACTTATTTTTATTTTGAAATGCACTTATTTTTATAGAGTACACGCATTTTTGTATTGAAGTTTATGCGTGTACTTTATTAAGTACACATGATAGTTACAAAGTACAAGAATCTTTTTATAAAGTACACACATTGTTGTATTCAACTTTAAGCATGTACTTTATGAAGTACACCCATATTTCATAAAGTACACGGACATTATTTAATGATCGCAGATTATATACATGTTTCAATTATCTTTCTAACATTATTTTCTGTCTTGAAATTCAGCAATTGTCTGTTTACAACAGAAGACTCATCATTCGTTTGCACCGAAGAAATTGAAAAAAATACTGAAAGACGAAGAAATATCAAACCACGTAAGTAATCGAAACTGTAACACCCCATAAATTCAAGAACCTTAAATTAAATAATATTTTGGAAGAAAAAGAATTTTATTTTATTTGGAGTAATTTAATTGGTGAGTTGTGACATTTTTAATTTGAGGAATGTATTAACTTGGAGAATTAAAGAATTATTATTGAGATTATATTATGTTGCTTTCTGAGGTCAAGAATTTGGAGAATGTTATAATTTAATTCGGATGGTAATTTTGAGTACACGGTTGAATTCGAATGGATCAAAATAGTTAAAAATGAGTGGCCATGAGTATATATTGGGTTCCAGGATCTTTCTAGACATAATTGAGCTCCAAATTAAGAGTTTAAGCCCTTTTTAGGAGGCTCATAGGCCCAAAAATGGGATTTGAGATTTTTAGCCCTAATTATGACAGGGTAAGGCAACTTCAAGTCATTTTAGAAGACTAAAATTGGGGAGAGCTTAAGAGGAGAACCCTTAGAAGAGAATTTGAGAATTTTAGAAGATTGCTTTAAGAACAAGAGGAGATCCTTGATTCGAATCCATCATCTTCATCATAGGACTTGGTTCTACAAATCTAAGGCAAGAGGTTTAACTTGCATCTAAATTAATTACATTTATCTATTAATATCATAGTGGGTGTGATAAGATGATATGGTGTTTGGGCTAATTGATATCTAAATTCGGTTTTTATGGGTATGATTTAATTGTAGAATAATTTCTTGAATTTGAAGAAGTGTATAAAGTTGGGTAAATTAAACTGTCATTTTAGAAACTGTTTTCCAACGTTTAGGTTATGAAAATGGAGATTTTGTTCACGATGACCTGTAGAAAATCACGTTTTCTAAATTTTATTTTCTGATGCATTGTCTCCGAACATGGATTCAAAATGCCCCCAAGCGGCATTTTAAAAATCTTGGCAGATTCGTGGGGCAAATTTCAATTTACGGTTTTAAATTAGGGTTTGATATTGTGAAATTAAATCATGGATTAGTAGAGGATAAATCCAAAGATATCTAAGGTTTAATCCGTGAAGTTGTGAACCTTGTATTTTAGTGGGTAAATTAATTTGATAGAAATTTTATAATGAATTGTGGGGATTTAAATGGGAAATTTAGGGTTTTGTTGGAATCTTGAGTTTTATTCAAATTGTGAAAATATTTTTGGGTTCCATTCCTTCAATTCGGCAATGGCGCTAGATATGATGAAGGGCATTGTTCCTTCAATTCATCAATGGCGATAGATATGAATGAAAGAAAAGGAATCTCGGGTAATTCGAACAATGTTATTTCGACAAACCCTTTTCCAAATTTAAATTCCCACCCTGGGTGGTTAAATGCTTAAAGCGAGAAATTTATAAAGATAGATTAATGAGGATGCTAATCTCATTGAAAGGAATCGAATAATGAATTGGGAATTTTTGAATTTCGGGGCAAGAGAGAGAGTTCGGGTATAATTGGTAGGTTGACACCAAGATAATGGAATCAATTAGTATATGATTAATTAAAAATTAATTCAGACCATAGACTTGTATGTTTTAGGCTTGTGTATGGAACTAGTACACCGGTAACCTGGATTCAATATATATATATATATACAGTGATGTGTAGTATATATATAAAATGATTTATAAATATTTGTGTGAATAATATTTATAGTAAAGCATACCAATATTAATGCTATCTTAGGAGGTTACGCGACGTGAATGAGTCCCCTGGCTAGCGAATGCATGGTGAATATAATCCCCATGTCATAGCTTCTATTATTAGGGGTGAGCCATTATGGTATGGAACGGACACTTCCAGGGGGAACTATGGCCACCTCCTACGCCGGCGTGATAGCATTTATATCCGCCTTGCATGTGAATGTTGCGATATAGTTATAATTATACATGGTGCGAGTTTATATACGAAAAAATACGTGGTGTGAAATGTATATATGATATGACTGGTGCGATTGTTATATGATATCAAATGGGAATTGGTTTAAAGAAGATAGTGTGAATAATAACTTATGACTCATACACGTGATATGAATCGTATAAGTGGCATAACTAGTGAGAATGTTATACTGCATTAAATGAGAAATGAATTAAATAAGTTAATGAGATTAATAACTTATAAAGTATACTAAACCCACTAGGGATAGAGTAGTGGGAAGTCGTGGGATATATGTGACAAGACTAGTTACAGGGTGGATAGCTAGATGGGTAATATAGAAGGACGTTAGGTGTGGACATTAGTTGAGGTGTGAGGGGTTCCTCAAGAGAGAGTGCGGCACTAACTTAAATATGAAGAGCATTCATGCATTTTCATTTCTTTCATTTAAATCCACTTGCCAGATATTTTCAAATGTTTTGGGTTCTAACCCTTGCTATAAAATATTTTCAAAACCTTTCAGGTGTCTAGCCATAGGGACGCCATAATTGTTCTATTCCAAGGTTACACAACTATGGCATATGTGGATATTGCAGAACTTTGACTTAGTCGCTTCAGGTATTTCATTTATAGAGTAGGATGCAGTCAGTATTTTTTTGGGCATGTCGCCCTAGTTATTATTTTTGTTCCAGCCAGATGATATATTCATTTTATTCCTCTTGTAGTTTATTTTTGTTATTTGATTTGTAGCTGATGGTTATCTCAATAAGGATTATATTTATTCCTGTCTAGTATTGTTCCTTTCAGTGTTTGTGTGAATGGTTAATTATATATTATTTCGCTCCTTGTTAGGATGTTTAATAAAAAGATAAAATTTGTCATCATGTCTTTTAAATAGTAGGTGGTTAGTAAGTTTAAAAAAAATCGACAATGATGCTAGGAATGAACCAGATGAGATTCCAGTTCAATTTGATATAGGACTGATCACCCGATATTTTATTAGGCGGGGTGTCACAGATGGTATCAGAGCCAGGTTTTAGTGTCTTTAGGATCTGTGCGACTTTTCACGTTTCAGCGTAGCGTTCTTTGATATAGAGCCTTATTATAGGCTTATTGTATTCCTTTACGTATGCAAGTTACGTTCTCCTTCAATAGTGTTTAGTTGATGTGATTCATATACGATTTCAATTGAGCATAGCAGATCAAACATTTTAGAATGACAAATGTGGGGCGTAGAAGGATTTACAAGAGGGAGGATTCAGCTAGAACCGCGGAGTATTCTGGAAAGAATGACGCGATAGGAGTCACCATAATAATTTTTCGAACAATTGAAGTTGGAGTAATCGCTGGGGAGCAATAGTTACCCAAGAACCTTCGTGAAGGACGACGGTGAAAAGCTAAAACCCCAAATGTAAACGACATGGGATAAGGATTGAAGAAGATTTTGTTTCTAAAGAACAATCTTCTAGAATGCGAGGGAGGTGCAAAAGAGTGATTTATCAATGGGTAGAGAACATCCAATTGGATTCACATGTGGGGGAGTATAAAGACACTCAAGTAAAAAATCCGGGCAAAGAAGTTTGATCTTAGGAGAAGTATGGAGTGATGGGAGCCTTTCACCATATTCATGGGGAGATACCTTGAATAATGAGGAATTTGGGGTGTGGATTACTATAAATCCGCTCAGTAGAGGTTAATTAAGAGACAAGGGAAATTTCAATACTCTTTCCAAAAGGGTCGGACAATGGCCGGAAGTGAACGAAAGTTGATGAAATTCACAAAATTTGTAACCAATGAGAAGGATATGAAGAACGAAAAGGGTTTTAAAGTTGACAAAAGACCCATGGGTAGAAAATACAAGCACGGATATGAGATCTGACTAGAATGACTGGTGTCGTTGTCGTCAATGTTGTACAATTATAATTGGTATTAATGCTCTCGAGAGAGGGGTGCTAAGTGAGTTAGAGAATCTATCAGAAGAGTGAGACTAAAATTATTATGCTCGTGAGGAATCAAGGGAAGGGATACCTAGTAGTGCACCCAGATTAATGATCGAGATCAATGGAATCTCTACCGGGTGACAATGGGTTCAGTTAGGGCCATCAAGTCTAGTAACAAGTCAATTGGATCAGCGAATCTAAAGGGGCAATTGGGGTAGAAATCAGGGTAAAGACTACCAGGTCTATGAGAAGGACAACCCCAACATGGTCGGTGGGGCCAGAGAAAAGAGAAAGGGGAATGACACAGAAAGGTGTCTTTTGTGTAAAAGAGTAGAAACACATGGATGGATCTTGTCCGTGAAAAGTTAGGGGACATGATTTAGATGCCTAGTAGGGGAATCTGTTGGAGATGTTTTTAGTTTGGTTAGGGCGTGGGTGTTATGTATAATAACCGTTGAGCCAACACTGTTATGGGCAACTGAAACTACAAGTTTTATTTCGAGATGATTGGGGTATGTCTTGCGTATGCAAGCAGATCACAGTAATGTATTAGTACTAGATTCGTGTGAGAAATGGATTTAGTGGAAGTATCGTTAATGTCACTAGTATGGGTATTCTTATCATAGAGTAGCGGGGTACTCTTCGGTTCCACCTGAAAGGAATGGGTGGGTACATTGAGATGATGTATTTCTTGAGGACTAGCTCATTTGAGATGTGTTAATTGAGGTATGGTTTTATCTTGGGTACGGACGGATCGTAATGGTGAGCGATCATAGCAAGGCTATCGTGTTCGTTATTTCAGTAGCGAATGTATATTTGCTTGAGATGTCTCACCTGGAAGGGGGTTGAGCTGCGATAATATATTGTGAAGTAGACTTCAGAGGGTACAACTGTCTAGTTATATTGGATGCCGGTGCGTGATGACTCTTATTGATGATATTCAAGGTATGTTGGGTTGCCGTAGAGCGGAGGGATTTAGCTCGTCATTAATATTTATGGGATTAGTGATAGTACGAGTGTAGTAGTATATGACTCCTTTAGAGACGCGAGAGTCCATGATAGACTTAGTAGTATAGGGGCAAGTTTTGAGAGTCCCGAGAATATGCTTTGGGTTCTGTGGAAATCAGGGACCGGCGATGCTGGGGAATAGTGCATTAGAAAATGTTCTTTTGGGCTTTGCTGGGAAGTGTTATGCGCATAAGCCTTAATAAAATGTCAAAAGTATGAAGACACCATTAGATTCTAGGTCATCGGATTTAATGATAAATAGTGAACGTGTGGACAAAATACGTTGAGCAGAGAGCCACTAAGAGATAGGTCTAGTGGAGCCGAAAAGTGTTGCAAAAGAAACACTGTGAAGCTTGCACGACAAGTTGATAGGTGAGGAAATATCGAGAAGAATTTGATAGTGATGAGTAAAGTCATCGAAAATATTTGGAGGATATAGCCACATCGAGAATGCGGGGGCTGAAATTGAGACAAATATGGTTACGTAAGTGATGATCTGAGGTTTATGTAATTATACATGAAATATACGAGATATGGGTACCCTGGGAGGAGCCAGAGTCTCTACTGTGTAGATACTTAGGAGATTCCGAATTATGGAATGTTTGAGCATGGGTGTGTATGGAGGTGACATTGAGTGCGTCACAACCTATGGTTTTCTATCACTAGGATTCATGAGTGAGACGAATATTAGTGGATGTGTTGACCGTAATAGCCATAATATATATATATATATATATATATATATACTGTGGGATAGCGGGGTTCTTTGGTGTTAACCACGTGAGAGTTGGGGGTTAAACTAAGAGGAAGGTTGCATTATACGAGAGATGCCTACTTTCGAGAATTATGGGAGTAGCGTGGATGTCTTTCCAATCTTCAACTATGTAGCTACAATTTAGGGCTATAGTGGATAGTTATAGTAAGACAGGGTGTTCACGATCCTAGGGTATAAATTATCATTGCTAGGTTTCACATGAGATAAAGTCTAGCATATATATATATATACAGTTATGTATGTTAAAATGTGTTGCATATTAATGTATTAATATTGTTAAACTGAAATCCCAGAGAGTAGGGACATTGCTGAGGTGACTCAGGGTGGTTAGACTAATTACCTAGCGGGGAGAAATAGCTCGGGATTTATTTTCGTGTAAGAAAACTTGAGATAATAAGGGCACGATATTGTATGTTCTCGTTTGAAGCATAAAACGTGGACGTGCATACTTTTATGTCAAGAGGCGGGTGTTTGGGGGTACGTGCTATGGACTGAGGGCCTAAAAGATCTCAACGATCGATAATGTTAGGTAGTAGTGTATCGGGGGGGTTTCTTGTTTGGATTTCGCTTTGCGAGACATCCCACGCACGAAACTTTGCACAACGTTGGAAGTGGAGAGATGTTTGGTCATCATTCTATGATTTGACAACCTCGGTTATGTTACATATATTTGGTTATGACTGCGAGATGGAAGTCGTATTACGATTTTAGGTCGGAATAAGCCGAGTATTATTTATGCGGTTGAGCACAAGTACAGGGTGTATGGGCGCCCAGGTTAACTAATTTGATTGTTTTTAAACTATTTATGATTAGAAGTGGGAGACATAGGTGTAGTGATCTTAAGGGTAGGTGACTGGGGAGCTAGTTGGGACTGGGAGTACTGGGCTTATTCGAATTTTAATGATGAAATTCCATTGTAAGGGGGGAAGTATGTAACACCCCGTAAATTCAAGGACCTTTAAATTAAATAATATTTTGAAACAAAAATAATTTTATTTCATTGGGAGGAATTGGTGAGTTGTGACATTTTTAATTTGAGGAATTTATTCACTTGGAAAATTAAAGAATTATTATTAGGACTCTATTATGTTGCATTTTAAGGTCAAGAATTTAGAGAACGTTATAATTTAATCCGGATGGCGATTTTGAGTGCACGGTTGAACTCGGATGGGTCAAAATAGTTGGAAATGAGTGGCCATAGGTATATATTGGGTTCCGAGACCTTTCTAGGCATAATTGATCTCCAAATTAAGAGTTTGGGCCCCATTTAGGAGGCCTATAGGCCCCACAACGGTATTTGAGTTTTTTTAACCCTAATTGTGAAAGGACAAGGCAATTTCAAGTCATTTTAGAAGACTAAAATTGGGGAGAGCTTAAGAGGATAACCCTTGGAAGAGAATTTGGCGATTTTGGAAGATTGCTTCAAGAACAAGAGGATATCCTTGATCCCAATCCACCATCTTCATCAAAGGACTTGGTTCTACAAATCAAAGGCAAGTGGTTTAACTTGCATCTAAATTAATTGAATTTATCTATTCATATCATAGCGGGTGTGATAAGATGATATGGTTTTGGGGTTAGTTGATATCTAAATTAGGTTTTGATGTGTTAGATTGAATTGTAGAACAATTTCTTGAATTTGAAGAAGTGTATGAAATTGGGTAAATTAAACCGTCATTTTAAAAACTATTTTCCAACGTTTTCTAACCGTCATTTTAAAAAATATTTTCCAACTGTCATTTTAGAAACTATTTTCCTGTAGAAAATCGCGTTTTCTAAATTTTGTTCTCTGATGTGTTGTCTCCAAAAAACGGCTCCAATTAGCCCCAAAACGGAATTTCAAAAATCTTAGTTGATTCGTGGGGCAAATTTCAATTTAGGGTTTGAGATTGTGAAATGTAATCATGGATTGGATAAATACAAAGAGATCTAAGGTTTAATTCGTGAAGTTGTGAACCTTGTATTTTAGTGAGTAAATTAATTTGATAGAAATTTTGTGATGAATTGTGGGGATTTAAATGAGGAATATAGGGTTTTATTGGAATCTTAAGTTTTATGCAAATTGTGAAAATATTTTTGGGTTTCATTCCTTCAATTCGTTAATAGCTGTAGATATGATGAAGGGCATTATTCCTTCAATTCATCAATGGCGGTAGATATGAATGAAAGAAAAAGAATCCTGGTTAATTCGAATAACGTTATTTCCACATTTAAATTCCCACCACTGGTAGGTTAAATGCTTAAAGCGAGAAATTTGTAAAGATGGATTAATGAGGATGCTAAGCTCATTGAAAGGAATCGGATAATGAATCGGGAATTTTGAATTTCGGGCCAAGAGAGAGAGTCCGGGTATAATTGGTAGGGTAACACCAAGATAATGGAATCAATTAATATATGATTAATTGAAAATTAAGTCGGACCATAGACTTGTATGTTTTAGGCTTGTGTATGGAACTAGTACACTGGTAGACTGGATTCAATATATATATATATATATATATATATATATATATATATATATATATATATATATATATATATATATATATATATATATATATGCATCTTAGGAGGTTGCGCAATGTGGGTGAGTCCCATGGCTAGCGAATGCGGGGTGAGTATAATCCTCAGGTCATAGCGTCTGTTATTAGGGTGAGCCGTTATGGTATGGAACGGACACTTCCAGGAGGAACTATGGCCGCCTCCTACATGGGCGTGATAGCATTTATATTCGACTTATGTGTGAATGTTGAGATATAGTTATATATATATGGTGCGGATTTATATACAAAAAAATACATGGTGTGAAATGTATATATGATATGACTGGTGAGATTGTTATATGGTATCAAATGGGAATTGATTTAAATTAGTGTGAATAATAACTTATAACTCATATACGTGATATGAATCGTATAAGTGGTATAACTCGTGAGAATGTTATATGGCATTAAATGAGAAATGACTTAAATAAGTTAATAAGAGTAATAACTTATAAAGTATACTAAACCCACTAGGGATAGAGTAGCGGGAAATCGTGGGATATATATGACAAGACTAGCTACGGGGTGGATCTCTAGAAGGGTAATATAAAAGGACGTTAGGTGTGCACATTAGTTGAGGGGTGAGGGGTTCCTCAAGAGAGTGTGCGACACTAACTTAAATATGACGAGCATTCATGCATTTTAATTTCCTGCATTTAAATTCACTTGCCAAATATTTTCAAATGTTTTGGGTTCTAACCCTTGCTATAAAATATTTTCAAAACCTTTTAGGTGTCTAGCTATAAAGATGCCCTAATTGTTCTATTCCGAGGTTACGCAGATGCGACATATGTGGATGTTGCATGACTTTAACTTAACCACTTCAGTCATTTAATTCCTAGAGTAGGATCCAGTCAATATTTCCTTTGGGCATGTCGCCCTAGTTATTACTTTTGTTCCAGCAAGATGATGTATTCAGTTTATTCCTCTTGCGGTTTATTTTTGTTATTTGATTTGTAGCCGATGGTTATCTCGGCAAGGATTATATTTATTCTTGTCTAGTATTGTTCATTTCAGTGTTAGTGTGAATGGAATTTCTTATATTCTATTCATTCCGATGAGACATTCATTCGGATATGATAAAGGACATTTTACATTGTTTGTTATCTACAAAGAAGAAAATGAAGTTGTCCATATGGAATCTCTCCGCCGTTGGAAATCAATCAATCCTCATCATACTTCAACGATGTCAATAAAATGGTTATGCTCCAAACTTATTTACATTACATGCAATTTTGTATTTTACATATACTCATGGTTTTTCCTCTTAATAGTTTTCTGCTTTCAAAGAAAAATTATACAAATTGAAGGATCAAGCATCACAAATAAGTCAAAGAGGTACAATAAAAATATACTTTGAAGGGATGCAAATTGAAGATGCATTATCCCACGAGAAAAAAAAACAATTGACTGGCCATTGAGTCATGATGTAAATTTTGAACTACTCAAAGATAATGAATGTGCGAGACAAAATAGTAGGTAAGATCAAACAATTTCGAATAAATACAGGCATAATTCATCATGTTACATTTCAACAAATTTCATTTTCATTATGCTAACTGATATATTTATTTTAATTTATTTCAGTGTTGACTGTTGGGTGTACATCATATACTTCATGGAACAAATTTCCAAAGAAATGCTCCAACAAAAAGCATATATAGCTAATGAATTTTTATTCCCTGAATGTTAATAGGAGGAAAAATAATTGTAAAGTTTTTTTGAAATTTTTTGTTAACACATGGTCGTAATTATGTTTTTTGTATATTTTTATTTTTATTTTTTATTCTATGTAGTTCCATATAATTTCTAGTAAAAAAATGATGCCGCTGGCGCGGATCATTCAACACGTAGGAATAAATATATTGAACATGTATAGTACAATAATATCATACGTGTACCTTGTAGTATTATGCTTGTACTTTGCTTTGTTGGTATATAACAAAAAAAATTCAAGAGTACATGCATGGATTCTTCAAATTTAAGGTAATTAAACAAAGTACGCACATTTTAATAAAAAGTAGACGCAAAGTAAACAAAGCACACACAATATAAATAAAGTACACGCAGTGATTAATATTTTTGTTATTTTTATTTTTTATTCAAGTAGTTCCATATAATTTCTAGTAAAAAAACGGTGCCGCTGGTGCGGACCATTCAACATGAAGGAATAAATATATTTAATCATGTAAAGTACAAGAATATCACACGTGTTTATAATATGCTTGTGATTTGCTTTGTTTGTCCATAACAAAAAAAGAATTCAATAATACACGCATGGATTCTTCAAATTTAAGGTAATTAAACAAAGTAAATGCATTTTATTAAAAAGTACACGCACAGTTTAATAAACAAAGTACACACAATATATACAAAGTACACGCACTTATTAATGTAATAAATTTTAATTTTGCAATTGAAAACTATATATATATTTATTTAGCAAGACACAATAACCAAAAAATATTTATTAAGCTCAACTACTCACTATCCCAACTACTTTTGGTCAAAGTAATAAATAAATTTAATTTGGCCTATAAAAGAGTAATATGTGTTCCTATCTTAACCATTACATCTCAAGTAAAAATTAGATAATGAATATCTCAGCAGAAAAGTTGCGAACTACTCTTGAGAAGGATAAAAGAAACAAAAAAAATTAAGGAAAATTGAGGAAAATATTTCCTTATATGAAACTGCCTTTGAGCAGTTTCAAACATATGTGAAGGAAGGCTACTCTGGACTTCTTTCCAATCCCATATATTTATTTGATATGGATGAGGACCCTCTTCAAACACATGAAGACCTCATGTATTTCTATACACAAGAGGTTCCATTGAAAATTGGCCAACTGAAGGAGAAGAAGGCTTGCCATGAAGGCCTTGTAGCGGTCATGGAAGAAGAAATTCCATCATGCTCAAATTTAATTGACTTTCTTTCTGACGCCATAGATGCCTTTAACAACTTTCCCAACTAGAAGTTTTATTTATTTTTTTTAGCTTTTATTATGTAAAAAATTATACTTTATTTTTTTGTTTTAATAAACATTTTATTTCTTTCATGCATGTCTTGTGACTTATATCACACACTAAAACCTACATAATATAGTGCTATCTCGAACCATGACTCATACATAGTGTAAAAATATAAAATACACGCAAATTTAGTAAAATACGCATGAACATTAGGAAAAATGATCGCGTGTATTTTAGTAACAATGCATGTACTTTTCCTGAACTGCTACACAAAAAAATTAAAAACAAAAAATAATTAACGAGTAAATAGTAATATTACATTCATTTATGCTAAAAAAAATGGGTTATTACATAATTTATTCAATCAAAATGCTAATAGAAATTATTCAATTATCATACTAAAGAGTGTAAAGTACACGCAAAGTAATACATGTACTTTGTTGAACTACCATAGAAAAAAAATTATAACATGAGACTAAAAACTAAACATTAAAATTACATTCATTTTATTCAAAATAATTGATTGTTTTTTTTACATATAGAACTGCAATGATCAATTTTAAACATAATAAAATGGGATTTTTACATGCGAACCATAATACACGTAGGAATGTAAAAATATGAATGACTTGTTCATTAAATATTAAAAAATAATATAATAGAATAAAAACATTTAAAAAAATAATAATAGAAATTACAACGTCAAAATCGAATAAAATAAATTTAAAGTAAATCAAAATAATTTATTCAAACGTGAATGTTCATTGATTTTATTTAAAACTATGGTTATAATGAATGAATTGATTTTTATGTCATGTTTAATACTGCTGGCGTGGACCATAATACTCGTAGGAATGCGAGAATATCAGTGACTTGTACATTAAAAATTGAAAAATAATATAATAGAAGCAAAACCCTTACAAAAATTAATAATAGAAATTTTAATGTCAAAAATAAAGAAAATAAATTTAAACTAAATGTAATAATACATAAATAAACGTGACAAATAGAAGTTATAAGTTATACCATATATAAAGTACACGCATGTTTTTATATAGTACACATACATTTTACTCATCAAAACCATTTTCTAAATGCGTGTACTTTATATATTCTACGTGTACTTCATAAAGTATACGCATATTTCGTCAAGTACACGCATTGATAAAGTAATTTTGGTCATTACAATGTGCGTGTACTGTAAAAAAAATATGCATATAAAAATGTAAAGTACACGTGAACATTAGGAAAAATAATCATGTGTATTTTATGAAAAATACGTGTACTGCTACACAAAAAATAAACTAAAAATGAGACTAAAAACTAAACATTAAAATTACATTCATTTGTTCAAAACAAATGGGTTATTAAATAATTTATTCAATCAAATGGTTAAAATGAATGAATTCAACAATTTTAAACGTAACCACATGGGCATGTAGACCTGTAATAACCGATTTTACTACACCTAGATCAAGTAACTTTCCTTACTGTGATCTCACCAGAAGACTTTATTCTTTTATTTCTTGGCCTGCCTGTCGGTCTCTTTGTCATTGGTGGAAGGACAGATGGATTTTCAGGTATAGGAATATTTAAGGAAATTCAATCAGGAAGAGGAACTATAGATATCGAGTATGATTTTCTGTAGAAAGATACCTTATAGTACTCCTCAATAGACTCATAAATACTAGTCCCTATCCTCCGTACAATAGAAACAACATTAGAACATGGAAAACATTATCTGCCAACTCTTACAATAACAAGTTCTTTCTTCTAACTCAACTGTTGCTCGCACTTCTGAATGAACTTCAAATACATTTTAACTTGAGAGACTAATAGTCCAATGTCGGCTTTTATTCCAATTTTCATTCAGTAACTTTTGAAAGAAGGACATAGCTCATTTGTCCAAGTGTCAGACTCAACAAGTTTGTTTTCATTGAAATTCATAATCTTTACTCTCAATTTATCGAGCATATTTATTACTGGTAAATGCCTTTCCTCCCAAATCCATGAATTAAATGACTCCACAACATTAGATGCCATGTCACCATACCATTTATCAAGGATATATGCACATGACCAATTCTTGGGAGGCAAACTATCAATGAAATTAGCAACGCCAGCTCCGCCTTCCTTCTTCAATGCTTCAATATTCTTGTGAAATTCATCTACTGAGACAATATATCGATTAGATATAAATGTTGTGTTTCGATATTGATCAACTATTGCATTATGAAAATTGACAAGAAACTACATCCAATTATCTTTCATTTAAGAATCAATAATAGCATATGCAACTGGAAAAAGGCCTGAAATATTAAAATATATCAAAATCAAAACAAATAACATATCCATGTAGAACACATCGTAATTTGATGCTATTGGCACAGACCTTGAAACACATAGGAAATGTATTATGTGTTTACTTTGCATTATTTGCAAATAACAAGACAAAACATAAAAATGTACAGTACACGTGATCATGATACAAAGACATGCACGTTTACTTTACAATCGTTTGCTTGTACTTTGAATTGGTTTCAAATAACAACACTATCATCAAAGTACACGCATAAAAATATAAAGTACACGTGAACTAAACAAAGACATTCAAAGGTATTTTATATTTTTTGCATGTACTTGCCTTTATTTGTAACTAACACCACATATCATCAAAGTACACGCATAAAAATGAAAAGTACACATGAAATTAACAAAAACATTCACATGTACTTTACATTTTTATACGTGTACTTTAGTTTGTATTCAACATAACAACACATATCATCAAAATACAGGCATAAAAATGTAAACTACAAGTGAACTAAAAAAAATACATTCAAAGGTACTTTACATTTTTATGCTTGTATTTTGATGATCTGCAATGGAACAAACAAAATGTGAATGCAAAACAAAAAATAAAATATTTAAAATTAATTTACCATTGCTCCCATTCCTTGCAGTTCCTGACAATATTGTTCGTGGTAACGGCTCTTTAAAAAGGCACCGTCAAGAAATAAAACAGGTCTGCAGTATTGAAATTCATAACTACATTCTCTAAACATTACAAATATTCTCTTAAATTTTTTACTCTCACGTCCCACGTCAAGGATGCAATGCGACCCAGGATTATACTACAATAGAAGTTCACGATAATTATTCATTAATGCATAAGAAATCTTTTCATCACCATATATATCAACAACAACCAACTCTTTCGCACGTCCTGCATGTTGATAGACTATATTGAGATCGTAATTCTTCTTCATATCACTAACTACATCAATTGGTCTCAAAAGTGGGTTATCTCTAAGATCATCGGCTACCAATGTTGAAACCAACTTAGAGGCTATCATTTTGGCCTACGAATTACGAAAGACGCCTCTACTTATATGCTCATTATTCAAACTGCGTATGTAAAAGTATTCATTTATTGTAGATAATGAAGTATGAATTCTCCACATGCAATTCTCAGTAGTCTTTTTACAGTATTCAGCCGTCACTCGAGTTTTATCATTCTTCAAATACACATACTTGAACCCAACCTCAACAACATACTTTCACAATTTATCCTTAAATTCCACTACACCTCCTTCAAAACATTGTTGCTCATGACTCATATATATCTTCCAATCATTGGAAAGATAGACTTTCGAATTACTTGGATCCACACCTCCAAGATAAAATTCATTTTTGATGCCACTATTAAAATCATTTGCAGTGCCTGATGATAAAGACTCTAACCTCTATGTATTTGTATCACCACTGTCAACCCTCTCAGAACTTGTATTATTGCAGTCAACCCCTTCACAAATTCAATTAGAGCATTCAACCCGTTCATGACAATTATTACTTGGCAATGCTAATGAATAAATGACATATATCCAAATGAAATCAGCGTTCATGATCAATTGGGACCGCAACGTATAACGAACATCATTGTCACAAACCAACATGAACCAACATTCATTACCAAATGAAAAAATCAATGAAAAACTCCCAATTATCAAATCAGTAAACCTAATACACAACTCATTGCATATGAAATCTAATGAGCTATCTTCAAATATTTTAATACAAGCCACATTATCCGAATAACAACACCTTGCTATTATACTACTTACCATAATGTCCTGCGGTAAAAGAGAGATGAAAATCATTTGCTTCAAGGTCAACAATTATAAAAATGTGTGAAATAGTTGAACAATAGTAGTAATTTAATGCATGAAATATCAAAATATTTATATATAATTAAGTGTAAATTACAGGCACTGTTTATAAAGTAAACGTGAAGCTATAAAGTACGTGTAACTTTTTTCAAAAATATATTCATGTCTACTTAATTAACAGTGCGTGTACTTTACAAACTAATGTCGAATTAGGTAGTTCCGCTGGCATGGACCCATATTAATAAGTGATTCAATGCCAACTCAAAATCAAGTACTCTTAAAATTAGTATCAAACATCAATAATTCTACATGTAATCGCATTTCAATACCGAATTGAAAACACATGTTTACATGGCATGTCAAATTATTTAATTCCGCTGGCGCAGACCCATGTCCATAAGTGATTCAATGTAAACTCAAAATCAAGTACACTTAGAATAAGTCTTAAACATTAATAATTCTACACGTAACCGCATTTTCATGAAACATTGAAATAGCATGCTTACGTGGTGTTCTAAGATTATGTAATTCCTATGGCATGGACCAACGTCCATAAAGGAACTAAACAATTTCAACAACCACGTAGGCAGGTGATTTCAATGCCATCTAAAAATGTGTCACACATAAAATTAGTCTTAAAACATGTCCATTATATTAGCATTGTGTTTTTATTTTATCTGTTTATGCATCAAAATACAATATTTTATATAAGTATATAAAAATAAATAAAATCAAATCATTCAGTGAATATTTAAATTCATTCAACACATACAACTAACAATTACAGTCATGTCATTCACTCGAAATGAAATACATACATTAAACTATTGTAAATGATCAAGATATAAAATAATTATTGATAGATATAAACTTATATATGATAGAATCAAAATATAAATACATAAAAAACATAAAATCAAAACATATTCATATAAAACATATAAAAAGTTATTCAATCACATGAATTACAAAATTACAATGAGTTCATTGAATCAAAACAATGTACATTGACCTATTGTAATCGATAAAAAATAGAAAAAACAACTGTTGATAGAGATAAACTTACAAATGATAGAGCCAAGTGATACAGGTAGAAACGATTAAAAACCCTATAATCGATTATTGGATAGATGAAAAAAGAAGCAAGATTGATGTTATTTTCATTTTCGAAGAATAGTAGTTAGTTGCAGAGAAACCTCCAATAGCTGATTAGGTTTATGAATTTTTTAGATTGAGGTATTTAAATGTGGACCTAATCGTTTAAAAATTTGTTTGACCATTTTTTTTGTCCAAAATTGTTAGTCAAAGGACTAGATCATAAAAATCTACAAAAATAATTCATTGCAAAAGAACATACTTTTTGTATTAAAACTACATCGTTTAAGATTAGAAAATAAAAATATTTACTTCCGTTTATAAACACGCACAACCTAAACCTAAACCCATTTCTATTTCTCATTTCTCTCACTACTCTTCTAATCCATTCACACGCTATCATGTTCTCTCCTCTCCGCAAATATGAAATTCCCTTATGCTCTCTCCTCTCCATTCACAATCGGAGACCTGAAACACTGCTGCTCGATTAGTTTTAGGATATGCTCTTTTTTTATGGATCTCCACATTACTCATTTTGTATATTGGGTATTTAGGATTCAGACTAGGTGGTGGTAGGTTTGGATTGAAATAGGGTTCGGATTAGGTGGTAGTGCAATTACAAATCGATTAGGATAAATTATTATTTGATTTGTGTTCTTAGAATGATGAACGATTTTGGATTTCTTTATACTTTGAGCAATAAAATGGAGTTAGGGATTTGTTCGTGATTTTTTTTGCAATTGTAATTTTGATTTGTATTTTCTATGTTTTACAAATATATTTTGTGGGTTTCATTTGGGTTTGCAATTTCTTCTGCGATTTATTTTCTTGGTGGGTACCTTATACTTAATGTCCAACCCACTTATGAATAAAAACAAATTATAATGTTGCGTTCTTAGTTGTTACTTCAAGATTGTGTGGTGGATTCCAAACATGGGTTATAACATCGGTTAGTTGTTCTTTGATTTTAACTCAGTACATAATATAAACAATTACCTTTGATTTTGGCTATTTAAGTAAAAAGGACAAATCACTAAAGTGTTTATTTTTTGGGTGATCATATTTCTTGTGTTTGGATTGAATGTGTATAGACAAAAAAACACACGTTTTTTGTCACGGTCATTGACCGTGACAAGGCCGTGACAATAGCTTGTCATGGTCAATGACCGTGACAATCCTATAAAGTTGTCACGATCATTGACCGTGACACGTCCGTGACAATTTTGTCAGTAAAAAAACCTCCCTCTTCTTTTTTTTCCACGATTTTGTTCCCTCCATTTCTCTCTCTCTCTTGTGGCTGCTCCCTCTCTCTCTACAACTTTGGTATGTTTTCTCTCTTTATTTCTCCTCCATTTATATATATGTGTATGTATATGTGTGTGTGTGTTTGTTTGTGGTGTATATATGCATGAGTGTGTGGGGGTGGGGGGGAGGCAGGAAGGGAGGGGGTTATAAGCGCGTGTGTGCTTCTGTGTGTATATATGCGTGTGTGTGTGTATATATGCTTGTGTATATATATATATATATATATATATATATATATATATATATATATATATATATATATATATGTGTGTGTGTGTGTGTGCGTGTGGTGGGTAGGGGCAGCGGGGGGGGGGGGGGGGGGGGGGAAGGGGGAGGGCAGGGGGTGTATATGTGCGTGTGTGTGTGTGTTTTAATTAAATTTTTATTGGTTTATTAGATATTGTCCCTCATATTGTAGTGCCCATTATAAAAGAATTGATTGATTTAATATTGATTGGTTGTTAATTTTTTTTGTAAATTAATAATTAGTGTCCCTTTCATATGCAAGTAGGATTGCCCCTCATTGTAAATTAGTAAATCAATAATTATATACTTTAATTGTTAGTTTTAATGATGAAAAGAATTAATTGAGTAGATGAATTAGAAGGAGTACGGGATACACATTTGTTGTTGCCATTGCGGTTGAATTATAGTGGATCGATGTTGGGTTGGTTAATTTTAAAAGTAGCATGACCACTGAATTATTGTCCATATGGGGGTGGGATTTTTTAACTTTTTTTGAAAATTACTTTGTATAACGAACGATATATATATCGTATGATAATTAAATGAAACATACTTGAAATTACATATAGTGCACATAGATACTAGCCTTCTAGTTCTTATGCGTACGCATTCAATAGCCCTTAGACCCGTTCGAGAGTCATTACCCCTGTGATGAGATCTCTCGAATTGTCCTGTTTGGACAGTTTAGGACTACATAATTTCTGTATAATAATATTCTTAGTGGCTTAAAGCTGATACTTTTGGAGGAGGTTCTGCAGTCGTATCCTAATGTTCTCTGGGTACATACTAGATTGACAAGTGTGACTGTTATTTCAATTGATCAATTGAAATAACACTCACACTTTTCAATCTACGTCGTGTACTTGGAAAACTACGGGGATATGTTGCCGAATTTTTCTCAAATCGTAACAATGTGCATGAGCTGTTATGTATATTACAGAAAAATGCGGTCTTGAATGGGATAGGAACACTCACCCTTTAGAGGAGATGGAGGAAATAGAAAATTCTATTATAAATTGAATTTGAATTTGAAATTTAAAAAGCGAATATAAATAAGACATAATTAAATGAAACATACTATAAATCTAAGTTTTGTTTATACTAATCCATGAATATACGCTTCTTACCTTTAATAGGTGATTAATTGTGGTAGCTGTGATGGGATATCTGAAATACAAAGAGTGGATGGGTAAGACAAATAGAATGGGGGATGTGTTTCGCGGAGGTGCTAATGAATTTGTGAAATACGCAAAGAGATGTCATAATGATGAAGAGTTTCCGTGTTCGTGTGCTAGGTGTAAGAATGGTAAGGTGTTTAAGTGGAAAATAATCGAACTACATTTGTTAAGATCGGGTATGAAAGATAGGTATCAATTTTGGAGTTTTCACGGTGAATTAAAAGTTTCTTTTGTCCCCGAACAACCTTCACAACAACCTTCAATAAGTAGGATAGATGTAGAAGGGGATGACGTAGATCATAATATGTTAGAGGATTTAATTAATGATGCGTACAGAGTTTATGAAGCAGAGGAGAATGATGTTATTGATGATGTACAAGGTTCAAGTGCTCGTGAAGATATCACGATAAACCTTGACGATGACTACCAAAGTTTAAAATTTAAGGCGACCCAACTGTTATACTATGGCTGTGAGAAAGATCAAATAACTTTACATGCCATGGATGGTTTGCACAGTTTGAAGATGCAGTAACGTTTGTCTGGAAATGGCATGACAAATTCTAAAATGGGTGAAGGGGTTACTACCCAAGGAGAATACACTTCCAAATAGCTATCATGTTATGAATAACAGTTTGAAAGGTTTGGGAATTAAGTATAAATCGATTCATGCTTGTTTCTATGAATGCATACTATACCGAAAGGAGTATGAAAATCATGATCGTTGTCCGATTTGCGATGAACCTAGATATGTCCAATCTACTAGTAAAGAAGGCACAAGCTCGAAAGTGCCTTAAAAAGTGTTGAAATATTTTCTCATTGGGCCTAGATTAAAGAATTTTTTCACAGTACCATAGATAGCGGAGGTAATGACTTGGCATTCTAGGGCAAAAGTAGGGGATAATCTCACGCGTCATCCTATTGATTCTATAGCTTGGAAGAGGATGAATTATGAGTATCCCGATTTTGCTCGAGAACAGTGCAACATTCATTTGGCTATATTAAAAAATGGTTTCAATCCATTTAGAAATCTAATCACCAATCAGAGTGTATGGCCAGTGATCCTAGCCCCACTCAACCTCCCTCCTTCACAATGTATGAGACCTGAATTTTCGATGATATCTTTGTTAATACTTGGGCCAAAGGAACCAAATGATGACATCGACGTCTACTTGGCTCCTTTGGTTGAAGAATTAAATGAGTTGTGGGAAGAGGGTGTAAAATCATTTGACTCTTTTTTAAAAGAAGAGTTTACGTTGAAAGCTATGTTGATGTGGGAAATTCATGATTTTCCAGCTTATGGGACATTATCCGGTTGTGTAGTACATGGTTATTTGGGGTGTCCTATTTATGGAGAGGAGACTGAATCTCTTTGTCTATCCTTTTCCTCAAAAAATGTAGGCCACTGCCATAGGAGGTTTTTACCCCCGGCTCATAGTTTCAGATTTGAGAAAGGTTCCAAGTTTTTACTGGGCAGGGTTGAACATAGGCTACCGTCGAGACAACTTTCAAGTTCAGAAATTAAAAATAAATCTTCTGAATGTGGCCCTAATATGCCAGATAAGAATCCCAAATTTAAGAATGTCAAGCATAAGAAGAGCCCAACTGGGAATGAAATTGAGACAAGAAAGGCATGGTCTAGAAGGTCAATTTTATTTGACTTGCCTTATTGGAAGAATAGCCCGGTGCGCCATGTATTGGATGTGATGCATGCAAAGAAGAACTTTAATGAACATATTATGGGCACTTGCCTTGGGGGGAGTCATTCGAAGGATGGAGAAAATGCACGAAAAGACCTTAAATCGTTGAAACTTAAACCACAACTATGGTTGAAAGAAGATAGTAGGGAAAGTAAAATAATTCTCCCTGGTGCGTTTGCTTTTACGAGTGGGGAAAGGAAGGTGATTTTAGACACAATATATAATTTGAAGGGCCCATCTAATTTTTCGTCCAACTTGCAGAGGATTGTGAATTATGCTACTCATGATTTACATAAGTGTAAGTACCACGATTGGCATGTGATCATGCAATTGGTTCCTCGATTGTTTAAGCATTGTTTCTCCACGCACAAGGATTTGCGGAGGTCTATTATGAAAATTAGTATTACCTTCTCACTCTTGTGTGAGAAGGTAGTCAATCGAGAACACATAGTGGCCGCAAAATTGACGGTGACCGAAGCGATTTGTGTGTTGGAGAAGTACTTTCCCCCAGCATTCTTTAACATAAGTGTGCACTTGTTAGTACACTTATGCGACGAGGCACTTCTTTGTGGTCCAGTTAGATATCGATGGATGTATCCGTTTGAAAGATTGATGAAAGTTTTTAAAGATTATGTCAAGAATACGCGATACATTGCAGGATCAATTGCAGAGGAATACATCACCGAGTCATCAATATATACTCGGGAATATATGCCTGACTCGACCAGCGTTGATGATAATGATGAGTTCGTTGATGATGGTGGTCATATGATGGGAAACCGAGTGAATTTAATGAGTTTGCAACATGAACAAGTAGCTCGTTATCTATTTGACACACATAATGATGTCGAAGAATGGAAAAAGTAATTTTAAATTATTTTAATGTTTAACATTATTTTAGATTATTTTAATGTTTAACATTATTTCAGAATATTTTAGTAAGTTTAATTTTGTAATATGCAGAAAATATGAACCCTGTGAGAACAATAAAAGACGAAAAACAATGGTACAATCAGACAGCAAATTTAAGTTGTGGTTATCACAAGAGGTAATTATAATGAAAATGGTGGTTATATAACGTTACATTCCACTCAAACTTTAAAAAGAATCTAATCAATTTATCTATATTCTTAGGTCTTAAAGACGGGTGATGCGACATCAAGGCTTGCTCGTCTAGCCACAAGACCCTTGTTCGTGGCATAAGAGTACAAAAAGTATCGATTGAACGGTTACGTATTCGGCGCAAAAGTGTACGAGGAAAGTACAAATGTACAGAACTCGGGCATTTCATACAAGGCTCTTACTTTCTTTCGAGCGAGCGCAAAAGATAAAAACCTCGTTGAAGCTGAAATGACTTACTATGGTGTAATTCAAAATATATTTGAATTGGATTATATAATCTTCAAAGAGGTTGTATTTTACTTTGACTGGGTAAGAGTTGAGGATAAAAATGTTTGTAAAGTTGATCTTGTCACCAATTTGATCATGGTTGACTTGTCCAAGTTCAAGAGAAACGACCATGTGAGCGATGAGCCATTTGTTTGTGCATTTCAAAAGGTTAATCAAGTGTTTTACTCAGAGTATATCAACAACGAGCCGTGATCAATTGTCCTACATGCGCCAAAGCATCTAAATAGTAGTGTGGATGACTTGGTGTGACAATCTGAATATAATTATGATTAATTATGCTTAAATCATGCTTAGCTTATGTGATATTGATAATATGTTATTAGTATATATAATGTTAAGTCATTATGTTTAGTCTAACCCTACCTTCGTAAACAATGAAATATTGAATTAGTTACAAATATAAAATTTTGAAGTTTTCGATAGGAATGTTCATGTTCAAGACTAGTTTTGACCTTTATAACATAAAAATTGACTTGAGGAAAAAACTAGGTAGTTTTAGATATATGAGTTAGGTTTGTAAAATACAAACGGTGTGCTAAACGGAGGTCCTAGAGAGAAGTTATTCTATAATTACGAAGCAGGGACAAATTTGTCTATTCGTTAAATGATATTTCGTCTAATTAGGCTAACAAATGGTGGATTTTGATTGGTGAAAGAAGGAGGTTGGTTTTGGCCGAATTTAAAGGCTTGAAATAACCCCTCCTTCAGCATAACTCAGCCATTAAAGAGTTTGTCTTGAGAGGAAGAGAGAATTGGAAAGTTTAGGAAGAAAGTGAGGAGAAAATTTGGAGACAAATCCGTGAAAATTACGTAAAAGTCCCGAAGGTAATCCTAACCCCAAATCTTATTGTTTTTCTTATATTACTGATTTAGATGATAGAAATCATCATTTGTTTACTAAAATTTCAGCCCTTTATGTATATGTATGGTTAGATGCAAGTTTAAGCTAAGTTGAATATACAAACCATTAAAATTACTTCGTTAGTAACCTTGTTTATTCAACCTTCCATATCTTTTTGTACACTTACTGGAATTGATTTATTCCAAGTGGAGAATAAAATAGACTCATATATGTAATGACATATCCTAAAATCAAGTGAAAATACTAAGAAATGAATCTTGGGTGATGGTTTGAAGTTTGAGTATGAAATATGCCCCAAGGGTGAGAGTATGCACGCCATGTGTTCGATGTTTATCTTGACTTAGAAAATGAACCTTAAAAATTATGAAACATTAATTTTGTATTTTTCAGTATGTTTATTGATGTTGGGTGAAATATCATTGAAATTTATGATATATAAAAATTATAAAAATTCCTTGATGTTGAATGAACGATAAAAGAGCCTATAGGGCAGATTTCCTATCTAGTAAAGAAATGGGCCTATCTTGCTCTAGGAAACTTGAAATGATGTGTCTTCTTTTGAATTGGAATAATAATATGATAAGGATTGAATTACGAAGAATAAATGAATATATGTTTGGTCTATGATTTGGATATGACAAATATATTAACATGAATTTGGATGGAACTTCATTTATGATGAATGGTTTGAATATAATCATATAATGCTTATGAATTGAGTTATTTTCAAGTTATTCTTTAAATTGTTAATATTCTTATGATGATAATAATATTGTGAGAATGATAGGAAGAAAAGAATAATTGACTGAATAAATACCGAATAAAGGCAAGGGAAAGGCCTGATTAAATCTCCAAGGTGAGTGTACTTATGATTTGTTTCATATATAAATATGGATATAGATCTAAGAGAGAATTTGTTTGAATACTTCAGTATTCAGGATTTGTTTGGATATGAAAATATACAGGATTTGTTTGGATCTTATGATCGAGGATTGGTTTGAATACTTCGGTATTCAGGATTTGTTTGGATATTAAAATATCCAGGATTTATTTGGGTCTTATGATCCAGGATTGGTTTGAATACTTCGTTATTCAGGATTTGTTTAGATATTAAAATATCCAGGATTTATTTGGGTCTTATGATCCAGGATAGGTTTGAATACTTCGGTATTTAGGATTTGTTTGGATATTAAAATATCCAGGATTTGTTTGGATCTTATGATCCAGGATAGGTTTGAATACTTCAGTATTTAGGATTTGTTTGGATATTAAAATATCCAGGATTTGTTTGGATCTTATGATCCAGGATTGGAATTGGACACATCCAATAATTTGATTTGTCTTATGATAAGGATTTGTTGGAACTTATGTTCCAGGATTTCTTATTGCCAACGGGCAGAATTGTTTGGATTTCATATCCACAGATTTGATATAAAACTATTATTTTGTAGAAGGGCAGGATTTTTTGGATTTCATTTCCACAGATTTGGTGTAAAACTATTATTTCGTAGCAGGGCAGGATTGTTTGGATTTAATATCCACTGATTTGATATAAAAATGTTATTTCATAGTAGGGTAGGATTGTTTGGATTTTATATCTAGATATTTGATATAATATTGCTATTTCATAGCAGGGCGGGATTATTTGGATTTTATATCCACGTATCTGATAAAGAACTGTTATTTCATTTCAGGGAAGGAGTACCTCACTAAGCTTAATACTTATGGTTTATATTTTAAAATTTTCAGGTCTGTACGCTGCTAGTTAGGATATCATATGATCGGTGATTTGAGAGTTGCAGCGTTAGAAGGATCTGGGGATTAAACGTGGGGATTTTGTCATTGTCACACTAAGGTTTTACTACACTCACACATCTTATATATTGAGTTAGCATGGGTTGATTTGATGATTGTAATATTTAATCATAGTCAATCATAGTATAACATGTTCGTTTCATTATGACTGATGTTAATTACGTTATGGTACAAAGAACGTGATTATTTTTATTATACATGGAAAAAATATTGATATATGAATCATATTTCGAATGGACTGAAGATAATGATTTAATCATGATATAAATGAAATGATTAGAATATATTTGGGTTTGGGGTGTGACAATTAGTGGTATCAGAGCGTCTAGGTTTTTAATTCTGGACGTGTGTGGCGATTAGATGACAGTTGTTGGTTTGATATGATATTTATGAATTGTTTATGTACTAACCAATAATTTAGTGTTATAAATTGTTTGTGTTGGTTGTTATAACTCGATTATTATAGATGGAACCTCGGGCATGGGATAAGCTAGTGGTTCCAAGCTAGGTGGTCGACTCTTTACGATGAAAGAGGCTCATATTACCCCGGATGTGGTGACATGTACACTTTCTGTTACTGATAGAAGTGTTTATATTTTGATTGATCCTGGTTCCACACATTCTTTTGTGTCCTATGAATTTGCTATATACCTGAATAGATAGTGTACTCGTTTAGATGTGGGGTTGGGTAATTATATGCATATAGGGGATATGGTTATAGTTGAATATGTTTTCATGATTGTGTTTTGACTGTGAGGGTTAGAGATACAATTATAGATCTAATTCCATTGGATATTTTTGATTTTGATATAATTCTGGGAATGGATTAGTTATCTAAATATTATGCATCTATGGATTGTTTCTGTAAGGAATTTGTTTTTAATATGCCCGGTGAGCCTGAATTTAAATTTATGGGGGAAAGGAAAATTGTTCCTAGTTGCATCATTTCTGCTATTCAGACGAGGAAATTATTGTGTAAGGATTGTGAGGGTTTTATTGCATATGTTCTTGACACTAGGAAGGGGGATTTAAAGTTAGTAGATGTTCCTATTGTACTGGATTTTCCAGAAGTGTTTCCTAGTGAGTTATTTGGGTTACCTCCAGAAAGAGAAGTTGAATTTAGTATTGAATTAGCACTGGGAACACATCATATTTCTATGGCACCGTGTAAAATGGCACTTGTTGAATTGAAAGAACTTAAGATTCAGTTGCATGGTTTACTTGATAGGGGGTTTATACAACCTAGAGTATCTCCATGGGGTGCACCAGTTTTATTTATGAAAAAGAAAGACGGTACTATGCGTTTGCGTATTGATTTTAGGAAACTGAATAAAGATAGAGTTAATAACAAATATCCTTTACCTCGTATAGATGATTTGTTTGATCAGTTACAGGGTGCTAAAGTGTTTTCAAAAATAGACTTGCGATCGGGTTATCATTAGTTGAGGGTCAAGGAGAGGGATATTTCTAAAACTGCTTTTCGTACTCGGTATGGTCATTTTGAATTTCTGGTGATGCCTTTTGGGGTGACTAATGCTCCAGCTGTATTTATGGATCTTATGAACCGGGTACTCCATCCTTTTGTTGATTCATTTGTGATAGTTTTTATTAATAATATTCTGATTTATTCACATGATATGGTTGAACATGAAAAGCATCTCATAACTATTTTGAATCTGTTGAAAGATAAGAAGTTGTATGCTAAGTTTAGCAAGTGTGAATTTTGGCTATCATAAGTTGTATTTTTAGGCCATGTTATAGCTGGAGATAGTATATGTGTTGATCCTGAAAAGGTAAAAGCTATTGTAAAATGGGAGATGCCCAGTAATGTGACTGAGGTGAGGATTTTTCTAGGTTTAGTTGGCTATTATAGAAGGTTCATTAAGGGATTTTCTTCAATTGCCTTGCCAATGACTAAATTAACCCGAAAATATATTACGTTTGAATGGAATTCTAATTTTGAAAATAGTGTTGAAGAATTGAAGAAGATATTGGTAACTGCAACTATTCTTATTATTCCACATGGTAGAGATGGTTTTGTTATTTACACCGATGTTGCACATCAAAGGTTGGGTTGTGTTTTTATGCAGTATGGTAAAGTTATTGCTTATGCTTTTAGGAAGTTGTGTACACATGAACATAATTATCCTATACATGATTTAAAACTTGCTGCTATGGTGTTTTCTTTGAAATTATGGCGTAATTATTTATATGGTGAAGTATGTGAAATTTTTACGGACCATCAGAGTCTTAAGTATTTAATTACTCAGAAGGAGATGAATTTGAGGCAGAGGCGGTAGATGGAGTTAATTAAAGATTATGATTGTACAATACACTACCATCTGGGGAAGGCAAATGTAGTTGCACATGCTTTGAGTAGAAAGGCTTCAGACAGGTTATCTTGTATTCGATGTGCTAGAGTTGCTCACATTATGAACTTGAGATTGATGGGAGTGGAATTGTATCTAGTAGATGGGGACATATTATTTTTCATGTAAGTCTGAGGCCATTATTAGCTACTCGTATCCATGATTTACAAAGTCAAGATACTTTTCTTGAGAAAAAATGATAAGATGTCAGAGATGATGCCTTATATGTCAGTAAGTGAAAGTGGAACATTAGAAACGTGTTAGTTTGCTTAAACCATTGCCAATACCAGAGTGGAAATGGGATCATGTAACAATGGATTTTTTGGTTAGGCTTCCTCGATCTCAGAAGGGGTCAAATTCGTTTTGGGTGGTGGTAGACAGGTTAACCAAGTCAGCTCACTTTCTATCAGTCAAGGCTACGTATACAGTTGATAGGTATTCTAGATTGTATGTTAATGAAATTATTCAATTGCATGGAGCACCCGTTTCTATTATTTTAGATAGGGACCCTACTTTTACACCTAGATTTTGGGATAGTTTGCAATATGCCATGGGTACTAACTTAAATTTTAGTACGACTTTTCATCCCCAAACAGATGGGCAGTCTGAAAGGAAAATACAAATTTTGGAAGATATGCTTAGACCTTGTGTGCTTGATTTTAAAGGTAATTGGGATGAATATTTCCCTTTGATAGAATTCGCATATAATAATAGTTTTCAATATACTATTGGTATGGCTCCATATGAAGCATTGTATGGTAGACGATGTCGTACACCGGTATATTGGGCTGAAGTTGGTGAAAGGAAGATAGAGGGTCCAGAATTGATTGAAGTCACCACTGAAAAAGTGAGGATTATTTAAGATAGAATGGGAACAACTCAAAGCAGACATAAAAGTTATGCGGATAAATGATGAAAAGATTTGGAATTCCAGAAAGGGGATTATGTGTTTCTTCGGATATCTCCATGGAAAGGAGTTATGGGGTTTGGAAAGAAAGGAAAGTTAAGTCCACGTTATATTGGACCATATAAAATTCTTGAAAAAGTCGGGGTGGTTGCCTACAAGTTAGCATTACCACCAGAGTTATCCCGACTACATGATGTTTTCCATGTTTCTATGTTAAAAAAGTATGTAGAAGATCCTTCACATGTGTTTGTGGAACAACCTATTGAGTTAAAGGAGGACTTGAGCTATGTGGAAGAACCACTTGCTATCGTAGATAGGAAGGAACAGATATTGAGATCCAAAGTGATCCCACTTGTGAAAGTTGTGTGGAGAAGTAGTTCTATGGAACAATATATATGGGAGAGTGAAGATAGCATGAATATTCATTATACATATTTATTTGATTCGAACAACCAAGGTATGTCCATTTTGGGGACGAAATTTCCTAACGAGGGGAGAATTGTGACAATCTGAATATAATTATGATTAATTATGCTTAAATCATTATTAGCTTATGTTATATGGATAATATATTATTAGTATATATAATGTTAAGTCATTATGTTTAGTCTAACCCTACCTTCATAAATAATGAAATATTGAACTAGTTACAAATATAAAATTTGAAAGTTTTCGGTAGGAATGTTCATGTTTAAGACTAGTTTTGACCTTTATAACATAAAAATTGACTTGAGGAGAAAACTAGGTAGTTGTAGATATATGATTTAGGTTTGTAAAAGGATAAATGGTGCATTAAACGGAGGTTCGAGAGAGAAGTTATGCTGGAATTACAAAGCAGGGATAAATTTGTCCATTCGTTAAATGATATTTCGTCTTATTAGGCTAACAAATGGTGGATTTTGATTTGTTAAAGAAGGAGGTTGGTTTTGGCCGACTTTAAAGGCTTGAAATAACACTTCCTTCAGCATAACTCGGCCATTAAAGAGTTTGGCTTGAGAGAAAGAGAGAATTAGAAATCATCATTTGTTTACTAAAATTTCAGCCCTTTATGTATATTTATGGTTAGATGCAAGTTTAAGCTAAGTTGAATGTACAAACCCTTAAAATTGCTTCGTTCGTAACCTTGTTTATTCAACCTTCCATATCTTTTTGTATAGTTACTGGAATTGATTTATTCCAATTGGAGAATAAAATAGACTCATATATGTGTGACATATCCTAAAATCATGTGAAAATACCAAGAAATTAATCTTGGGTAATGGTTTGAAGTTCGAGTATGAAATATGCCCGAAGGGTGAAAGTATGCACTCCATGTGTTCGATGTTTATCTTGACATAGAAAATGAACCTTAAAAATTATGAAACTTTAATTTTGTATTTATCAGTATGTTTATTGATGTTGGGTGAAATATCATAGAAAGTTATGATATAGAAAAATTATGAAAATTCCTAGAAGTTAAATGAACGATAAAAGAGCCTATAGGGAAGATTTTCTACGTAGTAAAGAAATGGGCCTATCTTGCTCTAAGAAACTTGAAATTATGTGCCATCTTTTGAATTGGAATAATAATATGATAAGGATTGAATTACGAAGAATAAATGAATATATGTTTGGTCTATGATTTGGATATGACAAATATATTAACATGAATTTGGATGGAACTTCATTTATGATGAATGAATTGAATAGAATCATATGATGCTTATGAATTCTGTTATTTTCAAGTTATTCTTTAAATTGTTAATATTCTTATGATGATACTAATATTTTAAGAATGATGTGAAGAAAAGAAGAACCGACTGAACAAATACCGGATAAAGGCAAGGTAAATGCCTAAGTAAATCTCTAAGGTGAGAGTACTTATGATTTGTTTCATATATAAATATGGATATAGCTCTAAGAGAGGATTTGTTTGAATACTTGGGTATTCAAAATTTGTTTGGATATTGAAATATCCAGGATTTGTTTGGGTCTTATGATCCAAGATTGGTTTGAATACTTCGGTATTCAGGATTTGTTTGGATATTAAAATATCCAGGATTTATTTGGGTCTTTGTAATACCCCGTAATTTTAATGACTTTTAAAATGGGTTATATTTTAAATTAATGGATTAATTGGATCTTATTATAAATTAATTCATTTGGGTTTTATCCGAATTGTGGATATTAAAATGGATTATTCTGAATATTACTTAAAGATATTTAGGTAATATATGAATGTGATGTCATTGATATGACGGTATGATATAAATTCGGTAATTTGAATTTTTAGTCAGACGCGGTATGGGACGTGTCGGGACTAATTTATTAAATTAAAAAGGAAATTTATTTTCTATCAACCTTATAGTCATTTCGACTGCGTCATTGCGTCCGGAAGGTTCGAAATAGTCAGAAAAGTCTATTTGGATGTTAATTTTCAGTCTCGGGTCATTTGGAAATGAAAAGACAACCCAAAAGGGCATTTTGGTTATTTTTACAAGGGGGATGAATAGTGATTTCGGGTTTTGTCTTATTATAAGTATTTGCAGATTAGTGTATGTAGGTTCATTTCATCTCTTCTACACAAAATTGAAAAGTCATCTTCTTAGAGAGAGTGGAAGGTTGCTTGGAAAGAAAAAAGAAGTTTGCTTGGGAAGGAGGAGAACCAAAGGTCAAAGGTCACCACCACCATCACCACCTATGTTATTCAACTCCAAAGGATCAGATCTTCATTAGAGGCAAGTGTTTGATATTTGAAACTTAAGTTCGTATATTTTCCATGTTAGAGTAATTATGAAAAGAGATGATTTTTCATGTTTGGAAGATAAAAATGGAGTAGTAATGGATTTCTGGAAGTATGAAATATATAGGAATTAAACTCATGTTGTAGGTAGTTAGTAATCCAAGAAATATTCATCAATCTGTGGAAGAAATTCTGAAAATCATTTTGTGTTCTTGAAGATAATATGTTGATAATTTTCTGGAAAAAGAGGCAAAAACGAGTGGAATGAGAAGAGCCAATTTGGAATGTTTAGATCTTCTTTTTGAGTGCATTTGGATGAGATTTAAGAAAAACTCAAAACACGTACCTGACTCAATTTTTCGTGTAGAATCCAAATCTGAAGTCGGATTGATGATTTGAATAATTTTTGGATCTGATTTTTCTGAGTATTTAAAATATGAGAATTCATGATGTTGTTTCTTTTTAATGTTGGTTCTTATCCCGAAACTTTTGTAGATCTTCGGTGATTATTAATTGGATATTATGGGACTTAGAGAAGATCATTAAGCCCTAGTTAAGATTTGAATTAATTTGATTGGGATTTAATTGATTAGAATTATGATAATTAAAGTTAAAGAAATTTCGGTTGCTAGATTCATTTGTTGGATTATAATTGGTTTGCTTGAGGATTAAAGATAGGACCAGTAGGGATGATTTAATATAACACCTGGGTATCCTTAAGTTTACAAGAGGGTTTAATCCTAAGTGAAAGAAGATGTGTTTATAAGAGATTTGAAACTATCGGTTTTAACTTTAATTAAAAGGAGAACTAAACTCGTAGTAGTTCGGGAGAAATAATGTTATGGACCAGTAGGATATTAGTGACTTCTTACTGAATATATGTTGAGGAAAAACCTATTTGAATCTTGTGTATTGAGTGAGGGTAGCCTTAGGGTTACAATTTGAACATCAAGGACTGAGTTTAAGCTCATTATTGATTTCGCAAGGACGGAGTGTAATAAAAGAGCGTAGTGGTATGTCTCCTGGATATAGATGGGAGTTTAGAATAAATTTGATTGAAAGAAGGTATGAGGTTATCCCGATCGCATAGTTGAAGTTTTCGGACCTCCTCGATCGACAAAGTTAAGTAGTAGTGTATTAAAGGGGTTCCTTGTTTGGATTTCGCTTTGCGAGACGCTCCGCGCATGAACCTTAACGACGTCGGGAGTGGAGAGATGTTATAGGATGCGAGGATAATTAAATTATGAAGTAAAGATATGACATTTTAATATGTGGGATTTAAAGAGATATAATGCTACGTAAGGGAATAATCTAAGGTTAATATGAGTACCTTGTTGTTAGTATACTATAGGTATGATAATACCTATTTGATTGATTGATGATTTATGTGTATGACATACCTAGATTACTTGCTATCGGTGGGAGGTTTGCGCGTGAGGGCAGTCATATCCTGATGAATCCATGGGATCTTTGATTTGTCGCTCGAGAACATAGGTCTATGAAAGACTTATCGGGGAGTTGATAAGTCCGCTGACTGTGGGTACGTAGGTATGTGCGTGACCCATGGATATGAGAACTATGTTCGCCTCTAATGTTTGTGTTGTTGTTTATGGTTCGAGGAATCCTTACCGAACCTTTTGTCCACTATTCGGCGACCAGCGATGATGGGACATGATAGCAGAGTAATGCATTGCACCGCAGCTGTGACTCGGGGTGCCGTATTATATATGAATATATATATATATATATAATGGATTAAATGAATGAATGGATATTTATTATGGTTAAATCTATCTACGGTGATAATTGTAGATAACGGTGAATAGAGAAAGATAATTGAATTAAGTTAATGAATGTTTATTGAAAAACTTAATTCATATTAATGAGAAATGATTCATGTTAATGAGAAACGATGAGAAATGTAAATGAACAATAATGTGACGTATGGTATGGGACATATGGGGATTATGATATTGGAATGGAATTATAATATGGAGACTAGAAAAGAGGAACCATTAACTAGGAGGTTAATAGGAAACGTTAAGTGTGCACTCTAGTTGAGAGGTGAGAATGGCAAGTGAGAGTTGGGTCTAACATGTACATAATAAAAGATTTATTTCACTTGTTAAATACTTGCTTTTTTAAAAATCATTTACACATTCGGGCTCTGACCCGTTTCCTTGCATATTTTCTTTTCTATTGTATCTTCTATATCAGGTGTCCAGCAACAGGGACGCCAACCTTAGCGGATTATGACAGGCTATGGATTTATGGAGTTTTGCTTAGACGCCTATCATCATTTGATTCACAGTATTCTCTTAGTAGGGCATGTCGCCCAAAGGATTCAGTTATCTTCTTCTATCGGGGTCAAATACTATGGTATTCTTGTCATTTTAATACAATTGATATTGTTGGGATTACTGTAATGGATTAATATTATTTGGGAATGTTTATTCCAATTGCAGTCAAATTATTTTGTGTTATCTAATTGGTTATCAGTGTTGTAGAATAAAATGTGTTGTGTTATTCTTAAACTAGAAATGAATTTTGTTGAATTAAAATTTGGAAAGTTTTTAACACTAGCTTAATTGGGTATTGGGTGAGTTGTAAATGTTTTTCGACAGTGATGTTAAGAATGAGCCAACTGTATATTCTGTTTTAATTTGGTATGGGGCTGGCCACCCGATATTTAATTAGGCGGGGTGTAACACGTGGTATCAGAGCATCAGGTTCTAGTGTCCTTTAGGATCTGTACGGCTTACTATGTTTTTAGCTTAGCGTTCTTTGATATAGAGCCCTATGTTTAGGATTGTTGATTTCCTTGGTGGGATTTCGTTCTCTTGCTATAACGTAGATATTAGTGAATCTTATTTACGTTCGGGAGTGATCGAACAAAGAAGTATGGCAGATGAGGTCCATTGAATGGATAGCGGAGATCGTACTTAGGAGGTTATGAAGTATGTTCGAGTATGATGACCGTAGTCGAGGTCACCCCTATTATGGAAAATTGAGGAGAGACATCAGTAGAAGTTCTTGAAATGCGGGAATTGTGTGTGTTACCTAACGAAGGCAATATATTCAAAGGCTTGGGCATATAGTGGAGTGTGGTTAACTAGAACTGAAAATTTGGGGTAAAATTTTTCTTGACTTATTGGAGCAAAGTTATAATAGTGGGATTCAACAACCACCACCCACGAATGAGGGTATGTTCTCTATCTAAGGAATTATAAGGCGTATATTGATTTTTGTAGCGATTAATATTATATGGGAAAATGGGTTACTAAACTTTGACAATAGCACTCTTATTTACGTAGACTCACCGACGAGTGTAGGATACCTATATTTTCATGTCATCACGTGGGTTTGATTTTTATCGCGGAATTACTTACTTTGGGCATGTCCGAGCATGATATGACTATCGGTATGCATTGACTTGTGGTATAGGAGAGCGTATGTACTACTACTATAGCTAGCATCTTGTCTTTTATAAGAGAGTAGATGAGTAGACTTTATTCGAATTAATAAAACCTGTAGAGAGGTTATAAACTATTGACAAAAGACCTGAAGAGTTTCGATGACCGACTACTTTAGGTAGTAGTGTATCGGGGGGGTTCCTTGTTTGGATTTCGCTTGCGAGACACCCCACGCATGAAACTAATAACTGTTGGGAGTCGAAATAAGATAGGTCTTTAGGATATGAGTTTATAACCTTTGCTATTATAATTAAAGTTGTACGATAGGGTCTATGGGCGCCCTGGATGATTGGATTGTAGTAGTTTTCATAATTGTGAAAAACAGTAAGTAGTCGAGACTTCAGGATTTATTTGTTCAATACGAGAGGATCATTTATTTTTCCCAAAGTTTGTCATGAGGACGGTACAGGGAAGGTTGGGTAAAGTTTATATTCGATTCAGTTAAAACTATATGGTGAGGCTTGGCGTATAACATCGATAGGGATTTTCGTTAATGTATTGTATGGGCGGTACGTCTTAGATTTCTTGCGATGTGAGATTTATACTCGGAGTTGACCTTACCGGTATGATTTATATTCCTGAATTTCGGGATGAAATTCTGTTATAAGGGGGGAAGTATGTAATACCCCGTAATTTTAATGACTTTTAAAATGGGTTATATTTTAAATTAATGGATTAATTGGATCTTATTATAAATTAATTCATTTGGGTTTTATCCGAATTGTGGATATTAAAATGGATGATTCTGAATATTACTTAAAGATATTTAGGTAATATATAAATGTGATGTCATTGATATGACGGTATGATATAAATTCGGTAATTTGATTTTTTAGTCAGACGCGGTATGGGACGTGTCGTGACTAATTTATTAAATTAAAAAGGAAATTTATTTATAGTCATTTCGACTGCGTCGTTGCGTCCGGAAGGTTCAAAATAGTCAGAAAAGTCTATTTGGATGTTAATTTTGAGTCTCGGGTCATTTGAAAATTAAAAGACAACTCAAAAGGGCATTTTGGTTATTTTTACAAGGGGGATGAATAGTGATTTCGGGTTTTGTCTTATTATAAGTATTTGCAAATTAGTGTATGTAGGTTCATTTCATCTCTTCTACACAAAATTGAAAAGTCATCTTCTTAGAGAGAGTGGAAGGTTGCTTGGTAAGAAAAAAGAAGTTTGCTTGGGAAGGAGGAAAACCAAAGGTCAAAGGTCACCACCACCATCACCACCTATGTTATTCAACTCCAAAGGATCAGATCTTCATTAGAGGCAAGTGTTTGATATTTGCAACTTAAGTTCGTATATTTTCCATGTTAGAGTAATTATGAAAAGAGATGATTTTTCATGTTTGGAAGATAAAAATGGAGTAGTAATGGATTTCTGGAAGTATGAAATATATAGGAATTAAACTCATGTTGTAGGTAGTTAGTAATCCAAGAAATATTCATCAATCTGTGGAAGAAATTCTGAAAATCATTTTGTGTTCTTGAAGATAATATGTTGATAATTTTCTGGAAAAAGAGGCAAAAACGAGTGGAATGAGAAGAGCCAATTTGGAATGTTTAGATCTTCTTTTTGAGTGCATTTGGATGAGATTTAAGAAAAACTCAAAACACGTACCTGACTCAATTTTTCGTGTAGAATCCAAATCTGAAGTCGGATTGATGATGTGAATAATTTTTGGATCTGATTTTTCTGAGTATTTAAAATATGAGAATTCATGATGTTGTTTCTTTTTAATGTTGGTTCTTATCCCGAAACTTTTGTAGATCTTCGGTGATTATTAATTGGATATTATGGGACTTAGAGAAGATCAGTAAGCCCTAGTTAAGATTTGAATTAATTTGATTGGGATTTAATTGATTAGAATTATGATAATTAAAGTTAAAGAAATTTCGGTTGCTAGATTCATTTGTTGGATTATAATTGGTTTGCTTGAGGATTAAAGATAGGACCAGTAGGGATGATTTAATATAACACCTGGGTATCCTTAAGTTTACAAGAGGGTTTAATCCTAAGTGAAAGAAGATGTGTTTATAAGAGATTTGAAACTATCGGTTTTAACTTTAATTAAAAGGAGAACTAAACTCGTAGTAGTTCGGGAGAAATAATGTTATGGACCAGTAGGATATTAGTGACTTCTTACTGAATATATGTTGAGGAAAAACCTATTTGAATCTTGTGTATTGAGTGATGGTAGCCTTAGGGTTACAATTTGAAAATCAAGGACTGAGTTTAAGCTCATTATTGATTTCGCAAGGACGGAGTGTAATAAAAGAGCGTAGTGGTATGTCTCCTGGATAGAGATGGGAGTTTAGAATAAATTTGATTGAAAGAAGGTATGAGGTTATCCCGATCGCATAGTTGAAGTTGTCGGACCTCCTCGATCGACAAAGTTAAGTAGTAGTGTATTGGAGGGGTTTCTTGTTTGGATTTCGCTTTGCGAGACGCTCCGCGCATGAACCTTAACGACGTCGGGAGTGGAGAGATGTTATAGGATGCGAGGATAATTAAATTATGAAGTAAAGATATGACATTTTAATATGTGGGATTTAAAGAGATATAATGCTACGTAAGGGAATAATATAAGGTTAATATGAGTACCTTGTTGTTAGTATACTATAGGTATGATAATACCTATTTGATTGATTGATGATTTATGTGTATGACATACCTAGATTACTTGCTATCGGTGGGAGGTTTGCGCGTGAGGGCAGTCATATCCTGATGAATCCATGGGATCTTTGATTTGTCGCTCGAGAACATAGGTCTATGAAAGACTTATCGGGGAGTTGATAAGTCCGCTGACTGTGGGTACGTAGGTATGTGCGTGACCCATGGATATGAGAACTATGTTCGCCTCTAATGTTTGTGTTGTTGTTTATGGTTCGAGGAATCCTTACCGAACCTTTTGTCCACTATTCGGCGACCAGCGATGATGGGACATGATAACAGAGTAATGCATTGCACCGCAGCTGTGACTCGGGGTGCCGTATTATATATGAATATATATATATATATATATAATGGATTAAATGAATGAATGGATATTTATTATGGTTAAATCTATCTACGGTGATAATTGTAGATAACGGTGAATAGAGAAAGATAATTGAATTAAGTTAATGAATGTTTATTGAAAAACTTAATTCATATTAATGAGAAATGATTCATGTTAATGAGAAACGATGAGAAATGTAAATGAACAATAATGTGACGTATGGTATGGGACATATGGGGATTATGATATTGGAATGGAATTATAATATGGAGACTAGAAAAGAGGAACAATTAACTAGGAGGTTAATAGGAAACGTTAAGTGTGCACTCTAGTTGAGAGGTGAGAATGGCAAGTGAGAGTTGGGTCTAACATGTACATAATAAAAGATTTATTTCACTTGTTAAATACTTGCTTTTTTAAAAATCATTTACACATTCGGGCTCTGACCCGTTTCCTTGCATATTTTCTTTTCTATTGTATCTTCTATATCAGGTGTCCAGCAACAGGGACGCCAACCTTAGCGGATTATGACAGGCTATGGATTTATGGAGTTTTGCTTAGACGCCAATCATCATTTGATTCACAGTATTCTCTTAGTAGGGCATGTCGCCCAAAGGATTCAGTTATCTTCTTCTATCGGGGTCAAATACTATGGTATTCTTGTCATTTTAATACAGTTGATATTGTTGGGATTACTGTAATGGATTAATATTATTTGGGAATGTTTATTCCAATTGCATTCAAATTATTTTGTGTTATCTAATTGGTTATCAGTGTTGTAGAATAAAATGTGTTGTGTTATTCTTAAACTAGAAATGAATTTTGTTGAATTAAAATTTGGAAAGTTTTTAACACTAGCTTAATTGGGTATTGGGTGAGTTGTAAATGTTTTTCGACAGTGATGTTAAGAATGAGCCAACTGTATATTCTGTTTTAATTTGGTATGGGGCTGGCCACCCGATATTTAATTAGGCGGGGTGTAACACGTGGTATCAGAGCATCAGGTTCTAGTGTCCTTTAGGATCTGTACGGCTTACTATGTTTTTAGCTTAGCGTTCTTTGATATAGAGCCCTATGTTTAGGATTGTTGATTTCCTTGGTGGGATTTCGTTCTCTTGCTATAACGTAGATATTAGTGAATCTTATTTACGTTCGGGAGTGATCGAACAAAGAAGTATGGCAGATGAGGTCCATTGAATGGATAGCGGAGATCGTACTTAGGAGGTTATGAAGTATGTTCGAGTATGATGACCGTAGTCGAGGTCACCCCTATTATGGAAAATTGAGGAGAGACATCAGTAGAAGTTCTTGAAATGCGGGAATTGTGTGTGTTACCTAACGAAGGCAATATATTCAAAGGCTTGGGCATATAGTGGAGTGTGGTTAACTAGAACTGAAAATTTGGGGTAAAATTTTTCTTGACTTATTGGAGCAAAGTTATAATAGTGGGATTCAACAACCACCACCCACGAATGAGGGTATGTTCTCTATCTAAGGAATTATAAGGCGTATATTGATTTTTGTAGCGATTAATATTATATGGGAAAATGGGTTACTAAACTTTGACAATAGCACTCTTATTTACGTAGACTCACCGACGAGTGTAGGATACCTATATTTTCATGTCATCACGTGGGTTTGATTTTTATCGCGGAATTACTTACTTTGGGCATGTCCGAGCATGATATGACTATCGGTATGCATTGACTTGTGGTATAGAAGAGCGTATGTACTACTACTATAGCTAGCATCTTGTCTTTTATAAGAGAGTAGATGAGTAGACTTTATTCGAATTAATAAAACCTGTAGAGAGGTTATAAACTATTGACAAAAGACCTGAAGAGTTTCGATGACCGACTACTTTAGGTAGTAGTGTATCGGGGGGGTTCCTTGTTTGGATTTCGCTTGCGAGACACCCCACGCATGAAACTAATAACTGTTGGGAGTCGAAATAAGATAGGTCTTTAGGATATGAGTTTATAACCTTTGCTATTATAATTAAAGTTGTACGATAGGGTCTATGGGCGCCCTGGATGATTGGATTGTAGTAGTTTTCATAATTGTGAAAAACAGTAAGTAGTCGAGACTTCAGGATTTATTTGTTCAATACGAGAGGATCATTTATTTTTCCCAAAGTTTGTCATGAGGACGGTACAGGGAAGGTTGGGTAAAGTTTATATTCGATTCAGTTAAAACTCTATGGTGAGGCTTGGCGTATAACATCGATAGGGATTTTCGTTAATGTATTGTATGGGCGGTACGTCTTAGATTTCTTGCGATGTGAGATTTATACTCGGAGTTGACCTTACCGGTATGATTTATATTCCTGAATTTCGGGATGAAATTCTGTTATAAGGGGGGAAGTATGTAATACCCCGTAATTTTAATGACTTTTAAAATGGGTTATATTTTAAATTAATGGATTAATTGGATCTTATTATAAATTAATTCATTTGGGTTTTATCCGAATTGTGGATATTAAAATGGATGATTCTGAATATTACTTAAAGATATTTAGGTAATATATAAATGTGATGTCATTGATATGACGGTATGATATAAATTCGGTAATTTGAATTTTTAGTCAGACGCGGTATGAGACGTGTCGTGACTAATTTATTAAATTAAAAAGGAAATTTATTTATAGTCATTTCGACTGCGTCGTTGCGTCCGGAGGGTTCAAAATATTCAGAAAAGTCTATTTGGATGTTAATTTTGAGTCTCGGGTCATTTGAAAATTAAAAGACAACTCAAAAGGGCATTTTGGTTATTTTTACAAGGGGGATGAATAGTGATTTCGGGTTTTGTCTTATTATAAGTATTTGCAGATTAGTGTATGTAGGTTCATTTCATCTCTTCTACACAAAATTGAAAAGTCATCTTCTTAGAGAGAGTGGAAGGTTGCTTGGAAAGAAAAAAGAAGTTTGCTTGGGAAGGAGGAGAACCAAAGGTCAAAGGTCACCACCACCATCACCACCTATGTTATTCAACTCCAAAGGATCAGATCTTCATTAGAGGCAAGTGTTTGATATTTGCAACTTAAGTTCATATATTTTCCATGTTAGAATAATTATGAAAAGAGATGATTTTTCATGTTTGGAAGATAAAAATGGAGTAGTAATGGATTTCTGGAAGTATGAAATATATAGGAATTAAACTCATGTTGTAGGTAGTTAGTATTCCAAGAAATATTCATCAATCTGTGGAAGAAATTCTGAAAATCATTTTGTGTTCTTAAAGATAATATGTTGATAATTTTCTGGAAAAAGAGGCAATAACGAGTGGAATGAGAAGAGCCAATTTGGAATGTTTAGATCTTCTTTTTGACTGCATTTGGATGAGATTTAAGAAAAACTCAAAACACGTACCTGACTCAATTTTTCGTGTAGAATCCAAATCTGAAGTCGGATTGATGATTTGAATAATTTTTGGATCTGATTTTTCTGAGTATTTAAAATATGAGAATTCATGATGTTGTTTCTTTTTAATGTTGGTTCTTATCCCGAAACTTTTGTAGATCTTCGGTGATTATTAATTGGATATTATGGGACTTAGAGAAGATCATTAAGCCCTAGTTAAGATTTGAATTAATTTGATTGGGATTTAATTGATTAGAATTATGATAATTAAAGTTAAAGAAATTTCGGTTGCTAGATTCATTTGTTGGATTATAATTGGTTTGCTTGAGGATTAAAGATAGGACCAGTAGGGATGATTTAATATAACACCTGGGTATCCTTAAGTTTACAAGAGGGTTTAATCCTAAGTGAAAGAAGATGTGTTTATAAGAGATTTGAAACTATCGGTTTTAACTTTAATTAAAAGGAGAACTAAACTCGTAGTAGTTCGGGAGAAATAATGTTATGGACCAGTAGGATATTAGTGACTTCTTACTGAATATATGTTGAGAAAAAACCTATTTGAATCTTGTGTATTGAGTGAGGGTAGCCTTAGGGTTACAATTTGAACATCAAGGATTGAGTTTAAGCTCATTATTGATTTCGCAAGGACGGAGTGTAATACAAGAGCGTAGTGGTATGTCTCCTGGATAGAGATGGGAGTTTAGAATACATTTGGTTTAAAGAAGGTATGAGGTTATCCCGATCGCATAGTTAAAGTTGTCAAACCTCCTCGATCGACAAAGTTAAGTAGTAGTGTATTGGAGGGGTTCCTTGTTTGGATTTCGCTTTGCGAGACGCTCCGCGCATGAACCTTAACGACGTCAGGAGTGGAGAGATGTTATAGGATGCGAGGATAATTAAATTATGAAGTAAAGATATGACATTTTAATACGTGGAATTTAAAGAGATATAATGCTACGTAAGGGAATAATCTAAGGTTAATGTGAGTACCTTGTTGTTAGTATACTATACGTATGATAATACCTATTTGATTGATTGATGATTTATGTGTATGATATACCTAGCTTACTTGCTATCGGTGGGAGGTTTGCGTGTGAGGGCAGTCATATCCTAATGAATCCATGGGATCTTTGATTTGTCGCTCGAGAACATAGGTCTATGAATGACTTATCGGGGAGTTGATAAGTCCGCTGATTGTGGGTACGTAGGTATGTGCGTGATCCATGGATACGAGAACTATGTTCGGCTCCAATATTTGTGTTGTTGTTTATGGTTCGAGGAATCCTTACCGAACCTTTTGTCCACTATTCGGCGACCAGCGGTGATGGGACATGATAACAGAGTAATGCATTGCACCGCAGCTGTGACTCGGGGTGTCGTATTATATATGAATATATATATATATATATATATATATATATATATATATATATATATATATATATATATATATATATATATAATGGATTAAATGAATGAATGGATATTTATTATGGTTAAATCTATCTACGGTGATAATTGTAGATAACGGTGAATAGAGAAAGATAATTGAATTAAGTTAATGAATGTTTATTGAAAAACTTAATTCATATTAATGAGAAATGATTCATGTTAATGAGAAACGATGAGAAATGTAAATGAACAATAATGTGACGTATGGTATGGGACATATGGGGATTATGATATTGGAATGGAATTATAATATGGAGACTAGAAAAGAGGAACAATTAACTAGGAGGTTAATAGGAAACGTTAAGTGTGCACTCTAGTTGAGAGGTGAGAATGGCAAGTGAGAGTTGGGTCTAACATGTACATAATAAAAGATTTATTGCACTTGTTAAATACTTGCTTTTTTAAAAATCATTTACATATTCGGGCTCTGACCCGTTTCCTTGCATATTTTTTCTTCTATTGTATCTTCTATATCAGGTGTCCAGCAACAGGGACGCCAACCTTAGCGGATTATGACAGGCTATGGATTTATGGAGTTTTGCTTAGACGCCTATCATCATTTGATTCACACTATTCTCTTAGTAGGGCATGTCTCCCAAAGGATTCAGTTATCTTCTTCTATCGGGGTCAAATACTATGGTATTCGTGTCATTTTAATACAGTTGATATTGTTGGGATTACTATAATGGATTAATATTATTTGGGAATGTTTATTCCAATTGCATTCAAATTATTTTGTGTTATCTAATTGGTTATCAGTGTTGTAGAATAAAATGTGTTGTGTTATTCTTAAACTAGAAATGAATTATGTTGAATTAAAATTTGGAAAGTTTTTAACACTAGTTTAATTGGGTATTGGGTGAGTTGTAAATGTTTTCCGACAGTGATGCTAAGAATGAGCCAACTGTATATTCTGTTTTAATTTGGTATGGGGCTGGCCACCTGGTATTTAATTAGGCGGGGTATAACAGTCTTATGATCCAGGATCGGTTTGAATACTTCGTTATTCAGGATTTGTTTGGATAATAAAATATCCAGAATTTGTTTGGGTCTTATGATCGAGGATTGGTTCGAATACTTCGATATTTAGGATTTGTTTGGGTATTAAAATATCCAGGATTTGTTTGGATCTTATGATCCAGGATTGGAATTCGATAAAGATCCAATAATTTGATTTGTCTTATGACAAGGATTTGTTGGAACTTATATCCAGGATTTCTTATTGCCAACGGGCAGAATTGTTTGGATTTCATATCCACAGATTTGATATAAAACTATTATTTTGTAGCAGGGCAGGATTGTTTGGATTTCATTTCCACAGATTTGGTGTAAAACTATTATTTCGTAGCAGGGCAGGATTGTTTGGATTTCATATCCACTGATTTGATATAAAAATGTTATTTCATAGCAAGGCAGGATTATTGGGATTATATATCAACAGATTTGATATAGAATTGTCATTTCATTGTAGGGAAGGATTATTTGGATTTTATATCCACGTATCTGATAAAGAACTGTTATTTCATTTCAGGGAAAGAGTACCTCACTAAGCTTAATGCTTATGGTTTATATTTTAAAATTTTTAGGTCTGTACGCTGCCAGTTAGGATATCATATGATTGGTGATTTGAGACTTTCACCGTTAGAAGGATCTAGGGATTAGACGTGGGGATTTTGTCATTGTCACACTGAGGTTTTACTACACTCGCACATCTTATATATTGAGTTAGCATGGGTAGATTTGATGATTGTAATATTTAATCATAGTCAATCGTAGTATAACATGTTCGTTTCATTATGACTGATGTTAATTACGTTATGGTACAAAGAACGTGATTATTTTTATTATACATGGAAAAAAATATTGATAAATGAATTATATTTCGAATGGACTGAAGATTATGATTTAATCATGATATAAATGAAATGATTAGAATATATTTGGGTTTGGGGTGTGACACTTGGCTTCTCCTACCGAATATCAATCCATTTTTTATGATAACCTGAATTTGAAACAATTTTTCAATTTGTAATAAATATTCCAATTTGTACTTTATCAATCCATTTTAATGCTTTTAATTGATTTGCACTTTATCATTTTCACTCTTGTGTAGTGTGCATGTGTGTGGGCAGTAGGGGTGGGGGTAGGGATGTTTCGGATTTTTAGTAATTGTACATATTATATGTTAGATGTTGTTGTTTTGGAATTCAGAATTGAGGTGTTAAACAGTAACAATTCATTTGGATTTGTAGTAATTGTACATATTTGCATGTCTTCTTCTAATTCGATTTGATTTGTACTAATAACAATATTTTTTTACAGTAAATGTCTCCTTCAGGTATTAAGGCGAGGATGATGATGTTAATTGTGATGATGTCGTCTGGGCTCGGTGGTAACGGAGGCGAGGAGGGATCCTCGACCCCTAGGCTCCCCAAATATGGAAAATTGGGGATGGCCATTGAGAACAAGACGAGACTATTAACGAGTTCCCTCGAGCTGGTAAAGACGATCATCGCCCCGGGGTATACTAATTGGAGGTAGGTGCCAAATGAGCTTAAGTTAGCTGTTTGGGTGGCACTACAAGTAATGAATTTATATTTATATTTATATGAATATTTCAATTTCAATTTCGATTTAGATTTCATTTTATATTTATATTTATATTTATATTTATTCGTAACTAACATTGTATTTGTTGGACAGGAACAATTCAGCATGGACCCAAAGCTACGCAATTTCGTCTTAGAGAAGTTGAGGGAGCAACACAAGACGTGGAAGAAAAATATGCGGACCCGGTACTTTGGAAAGACTCAAGAGTTCGTTATTAGAATCCTTCCTGCCGAAGGATCCAATCTCATTGGCAAAATGGCAAAAGTTCATTGACAATGAGATCGGGGAGCGACAATTGGCATCTCGCCAATCGGGGAGGGAAAATCGGGCAAAAAAGATGGACGTTCACTACTCCGGTCGGACGTCTTACACCGAGGTAGAGCATAGGATGATGGTAAGATTTAATTTTTCTATAACTATTGAAATATATTATTCTCCATTATTTTACTTTGCGGGGCCGATACTAATTTTACTTTATTTTATTTCAGGGGACAGGGAGTGGCCTTGGGGGTAGGCCACATAGGCTCGATACTTATGTGGCTATTCTGACGAAGAAGGGGACGGATAAAGAGGTGTCCCCGAGCATCGCGACCACGATTGTAAGTAATCAGACAGTTTACTTTTTGTTAATTATGTTATAATTTTTTTATTTACTTATTTTACTAATCATGTGCTTTTTATCGTTTCAGGCAAAGCTTAAGGAAGTGCATGAGTCGCAGTTTGATGCCAACAAGGCATCTTTGTCCACATACACACTCAGCTAAGTGCTTAGCGCTGGTCGCAAGGGGAGGACAAGGGGGGTGAGCTCGCGGGTGGCCAAATCTAGGATCATTGGATTGGAGATAAGTGACACCAGGTTGGCTCGATCAGTGGACTCGTATGATGCAAAGCTGTCCCGTTTGGAGGCGATTGTTCAAGGTATGTTCTCATTCATGAAGCGTTCGTTGGGTGGAAGCCTTAAGGGGAAATGGAAGGAGAAGTTTGGGGAGGAGGAGGTGCAGGAGGAGGAGGTGCAGAATGACGAGGATTTGAACCTCACTGGTTCATAGCCGATACGTGTGGAATTTAATGATCCACTCCCCTATTTGGCTCCCTTCAACCGATCGATGTCGACACTTGGTTGGTCGAGCGTGATTTTACTGGACATATTTGATGGCCAGCGGATAGGGCGGGGGTTGAGGGACCCGAATACCGTCCAGAGTATGACAGTTCCTGGACGTTTGCTTGAAGACATCGAGTCCAAGGTGCTCGTCACGCATATGATACCCGGGAAGGATAACTCCCCCTTGTGGTTGCGCAAACAATGCGACATGATGTATATTGCTGGGTGTGTCAATTCGTATATCATTTGGCCTACTCACTTCCTCAGAGATAACCTTATCCCAGACATTTAGTGATATTATTTGAATTTAATTGTTATTTTAAGTTATTACATTTGAATTCTATTCGGATTATATCATGATGCATATTGTTTTGAATGTATATTTGCATTATCTCTATTTTATTTGGATATATAATATTTGAACTGGTACAACGTTGCTATAACAGGTAAAAATATACTACTGGACAATGGCAGTGGCCATACTGCCCAGCAATTTTTTTTTCAATTTTGCCCAGAATTGTCACGGTCATTGACCATGATAATTTTTTTTAGCATTGTCACGGGTTTGTCACGGTCCTTAACCATGGCAATTCTTGTCAGCGTCAAGGATCGTGACAAGTCCGTGACAAAAAAAGTTGTCACCCCCAGAAATGTCAAGGTCGACAATTCAGCAGGTTTGGTGTAGTGATATATATATATATGTGTGTGTGTGTGTGTGTGTGTGTGTGTGTGTGTGTGTGTGTGTGTGTATGTTTTACCCTTTACACTTATTTATGTTGAAATATATACATAGATATATTTGTTGATATGAGGAGCTATGGGCGAAAAAAGCCTATTCGATTTCATAACGATTCTAAATTCATTGATTGTCTTTTTTTACTGATATTAATGATGGTCAGTTGTCTTCTCTTGGAATTAACAACTGAATGAAAGAAATTTGTATTTGCCTCTCCCTCTTTCAGCCACTTGATGTTTGATTTATGCCTTCAGAATGTGTTTTCATTTTTAAGAGCTAACATGAGTTTGGCCTTAATTTGATTCATGGCCTCCCTACTCACTAAATCTTTTTTGGATTCAAATAACATCTCTTTTACAAATTATTTATCCTCTGGGTCTTTAATGTTTTGAACAACATCTTTGAATGTTGTTTTATTCCACTCTTTGAGAATTATTTTTAATCTTTTTAACTTGATTAAGAAACCTCTTATATGATAGCCATCCATTGGGAAATTCCAAGAAGACTTAATTAGGTTATGGATCTCATTGTGACTATGAAACATTTTTTGAAATTTAAAAGGCTTAGGACAGTTATCTAAGATGGCTTTGATAGAAAGAATGAGAGGGTTATGATCAGAGCAACATATGTTCAGGTGGATTATGGAAGAGTTTTATCCAACCATTTGATATTCTACTCGTAACATCCTCATCAATATCCCCCATTACTTTGTAACACTAAACCTAAATAACGAACTTTATTAGTTTGGTTTAACACTTTTTCTTCAATCTTTAACATTATGATATCCGATGCCTCATTATTAACCATAAATTTTATTTTATTTCTACTGATTTTTTGTCCCTTAGACTCTAAGACTTTTCTCCAAGTATCTACTCTTATCGCTAAGCCCTCCTTTGAAGTGTTTACGAAAACTATATCATCCGAAAATAACATACACCATGGGACATCTTCTTGTATGTCCTTAGTAATCTCATCCAAAACTACGGCAAATAAGTAAGGACTTAGGGTCGATCCTTGATGTAGACCTACTTTAATCATAAAGTCATTAGTTTCGCCACATGTAGTTCTTACTCGAGTATTTGTGTTATGATACATATCTTCAATAACTTTAATATAACTCATAGGGATTCTTTTCCTCCTTAAAGTCCACCGAATTTCAACAATAGCATACTTTTTATATTAAAACAAAATTTATGTTATGGAATAATTTACATACAGAAATATTTAAAAAATATCAAATTAATTAACAATAACAATACTTATATACATATAGTTTGAGCCGTACGGTATGTAAACGATGAGATCGAAAAGCTTGACACATGCCTGTACACATAATACCCCTTTTTGATCAATTACTTACAATTCCTTATGCCAATTACTTTCTAATCAAATAACAAACTGCGTTATTGAAATAAAAAATACCATATTTATTTGTAGTAGAATAAAAATAACAATATGCTGGAAATACTTTTATATTGTTGAAAATCATTTTTTTATTGCTCTAACCATATTTTATCTGCTGGACATAATTTATTACTGCTAAAAAACATTTTTACTTACGAGAAATCATTTTTATATACTGGAAATAATTTTATACTGCTGTAAAACATTTTTTATTTGCTGGAAATCATTGTTTTTATTCCTAGAAATAATGTTTATTTGTTGGAAATAATTTATACTACTGAAATTCATTTTTTATTTGATGGAAATCAATTCTATGTGTCGGGAATAATTTTATATTACTGTAAATCATTATTTTTTCCTACAATGAGTTTCTATTTGCTAGAAAAAATTTATCATTACTGATTTTTTTTATTTACTGGAAATAATATTTATATGCTGGAAATAATATATTACTGCAGAAATTCATTTTTTATTTGCTGGACATCATTTTCATATGCTGGAAATAATTTTTTACTACTGGAACTTATTTTTTTTATTCCTAGAAATAATTTTTATTTGCTGAAAAAAATTATTACTGCTGAAACCCATTTTTTGTCGAGATATTATATTTTTATATTGTAAATACTTTTATATTGCTGAAAATCATTTTTTATTGCTTGAACCATATTTTATTTGCTATAAATAATTTATTATTTCCTAAAACATTTTTTAATTTGCAGGAAATCATTCATTTATTCCTAGGGACAAATTTTATTGGCTTGAAATATTTTTTGTTATCTTCAAAAATCTTTTTTTATTAGGAGGAAATCATTTTTTTATTCCTAGAAATAAATTTTATTTGCTGGAAATATTTCTTATTATCTCCCAAAATCATTTTATTTATGGGAAATCATATTTTTATCCTAGAAATAATTTTTATATACTGAAAATAATTTATTAATACTGAAATTCATTTTTAATTTGCTGAAAATCGTTTTTTATTCCTAGAAATGACTAATATGTTTTTGCAATGTTTTTATCTATGTTTCCTTTATATCTTTTTTGTTCTCTACGCATGAGTCATCTTCTTTTCCATTGCATTCATTATACCTCCCATATTTGATATAATCTCCTTCAACGTCAGTACGTTACTCACTCCACGGATATCTAATAAATTTTGTATTCAACTAAGGGTCAATTAGCTACGCGCATTATACCTCCTATGTTTCATTTATAATATTTTGTGAACAAGATAAATACGTTTTATATACATTTATTGGTTATCTTCCTGCATTATACTACTTTTTTTTCAAAACAAATTGTGCTGATTTTTTTTTTCACATACCTGCTTTGTTTTCATTTACGATTTATGAGATTTTATTCTTTTGCTTTCACTTGCAACGTCCAATGCCGTTACTTTCTATTCACATAATAAGTAAAGTAACCTACTTATTTACATTAAAACAACACTTTGATCTACAATGTAGCTTTACTTGGACCTTGCTAACACTATAAGTCTTACATGCCATCTTTTTTACTACTTAACCCAAATTATTTCACATTTATCATCTAAAAAATGACTACGAATTTTATTCTAGATTCATTTCCTACAAAATTAAGGGGTGAAAGTTAATTTACGTTTCGCTAAGGTGTGTAGTTAGATAATACTATGTTCATATTTTATTTACCATTAAATTTCCTAAAATGTGAAAAATCTGACTTATTTTCTTCATTCCCAAATCTGCAAAACACACTGATACACTCCCAGTCAAGAGGAATGGGGCATAGAGTATACAGATTTTATAACATGTGTTTATAACGTGTGGTGCATTGATATTTACTTTTCATTAAAATCTGTTAATGTCTTCTCAACTTTTTATGACATACCAAATTGCAGTTTTCATCCTGTAATTCAAGAGATGTGTTAGCATCAAGACATGGAAATTTCTGAAGGCTATGGTCAGGAAATATGGATTTACACACTATGAATACGATGAAAATCCATATTTGTAGTGGCTAAAAAAATAAATATCGCTGTCATTTCTGTAAAAAGTAGTTTTTGCCCGTCTTAAGAACGAATTTATTTTAAAACTCACTTTGCAATGTATTTTTTTTCTAATTTGGATTTTCAGACTATGATTCATTCGACGACATTATGGTTCTTGCCATTCATTTGCTCATATTCATTTTAAGTCATATTATTCACCACATTACTTATATTTACATGCTCATGGTTATGGCAACGATTCTTTTTTTTAAATACTGGTAATAATTGTATTTTAATTTATATATTGGAATAAATTCTTTCAAAACGCGTTACACCCGACCATGCATCGCATGGGTCACCATTAGTGTGTGTGTGTGTGTGTGTGTATATATATATATATATGTGTGTGTGTGTGTGTGTGTGTGTGTGTGTGTGTGTACATGAACACACACGCAACATGTCAATACACACGAATCCATGTCCCCGACGATCTCTCCCCATGTGATTTTGTCTCTCAAAATTTGGTTATGAATTTGATATTGGGTTTGATTTGCTTGGATGGAAATGGTGGTGGGTCGGTAATGGTGTTGACTTTTGATATTGGGTTTGCTTTATTGTTTGATATCCATTTGATTAGTTTGATTTGTCGAGTTTTAAAGGTTGGTGTGTGTGAGATCAATACAAGCACATGGCTAGATTTCTTGTGTTTCATGTTGTTTGTTAATTTTTTTCCCTTGATTTTTAGGCAAAAAATACATGTTTATCAGATTTTTCCCATTAATTTATTTAAATATTTTTCTATAAAAACAATCAATAATGTAAGATTTATATATATTATTCCATTCTTAATTTTCTAGTTTTTTTATAGTAATTTGTAGTTTTTATAATTCTTCTCCTTTACATCTTAGATTTTTCTTAAAACATCGTGTTATTTTCAGATGCCCTAATTATGTTATAGTAAGTTCAAGTTATATAATATATTTTCAAGTTTTTTTAGTATTTTCCTGTTTTTTCAATATTTTCTAAGTATTTTAGATTTTTCATATTATTTAAAAGTTTTTCGATATTTTCCTGATTTTTTGAAATTATCCAATAAAACTAATTGCTTTTCTGTCATTTTAAGAATTTACAATATATTTTTTGTAAGTTCCAAATGCTTAAAATATTTTTTTTAATTTATATGCTTTAATAGTTTTTTAAATTTCTTTGTTAAACAATGTAAAACATTTTTGTAATTTCTAGATTTGGTTTTTGTACTTTCTAGATTTTTGAAATACTTTTCTCATTTTTGGTAATTTTTCTGATTTTAGAAATATTTTTTTATAATTTCTAAAAACTTATTTTTTTTTGTAATTTTTTAGATTTTGTATATATTTTTAATTATTTTGTAATTTTTAGTTTTTTTAAATCTTTTATATCACTACACCAAAAAAGGAGATTTGTAACTGCTAATAGGAGTAACAAATGACATTTATAATTGCTCTTTGCAATCACGATTTGGGGGGTCACAAAATAATAATTATAACCCCTGTGGGGCTTATGATTGATGACCCCAATTTGTAATTATTGTCAGCAGTTACGAATCTTATATTTTTAACCGTTGTCAGCAGTTACGAATCTAATATTTATAACCCCTGTCAGCAGCTACAAAATTAACGGTAGTGACAAGTTTAATATTTGTGACTGCTATTAGCAGTTACGAATCTAATATTTGTGAGTGCTATTAGAAGTTACAAAAGTTGTATTTGTTAAATGCGGTTAGAGTTATTACGAAAATCTTTTTATTTTCACAAAATGATAAAATAATGAGAGTAGAATAAATATCATGAACATGTAATAAGTCTAAAATATTTAATAACATTTCATTTATAATTATGAGATTACAAATATTCGGTACACATAAACGTGTTTATACTTAATTTAACATCAAACAAACCCTTCTTGGGTGCCAAGTACAAAATGAACATAGAATAAAAAATAAACTAAAAAAAATAACAACACAGCACTTCGATGACTTGAAATGTCATGAACATGTAACAAATCATTCTAAACCTAGACCATAGGTCACCACGCGGTGGATAGGCTTTGTAAACTCTAGGTAAATCAACCGTGGGGGTAATGGAGCGGTTACATCCTCCCTCGTGTACTCAGAGTACGCCTATTGAGAAAGTTAAATGGACTTAAATTTTTTGAATACGACGCCTCTATATCCATTGACTTGCGCTTGTGTTGCTTGCCACGCAGTTTAAACACCTAGATTTAAGCCTTTGAATACTACGTATGCCATGTGTATGCCTGCAAACATTAAAATGTAACTATGTTAGTTACACTAGAAGTAACCATAGTCAATGGTTTCAATAAAAATTATACCTCTGCTGAACAAGTGTTTCCAATACCTGCTTGATGCTCCCGAGGGCCAAGTGATTCTCAACAGTCTCAAATACAGCTGCAAAAACATTAATGGTATTATTTTCCTTAATAAAGCTTATAGTTCAATTGATAAAAATAGAGTAATGATCTCAAGACAAATGAACAAGCTCCATATAAATGAACAGACACAACTGTCAGTAGAGAAATAACTGTTAAACTATTAAACAGTCATAACTGACAATAGAGAAATTCAAACTCCATATAAATGAACAAACTATTAAACAGACATAACTGTAAGGATTTGTAAACCTATATAGATGGTCGGTGATGCATATGTTTGTTATAAAATCATAAAAAAATTAATCTCTTCGTCAATTTACTAATGATAATATCATCTTCCACAAGCGGCTTTCATTACGACACTTTCAAATATTTTTGAGTTTAATTCAATGCCCCTCTCTACAGCTCTTATCTCTTTCATTTACTATTTTCTTAAATTTCCACGTAAATTTTCAAGACTAAGTTATTTTAATCTTTAAATTCAAATTCAATATCTTAATCTACTTCATATACTATATATCTATTACCTATTGAATATCCTAAATTATCCCTTTCTCCAACTTATTCAGAATATGAAGTATGACAATCATTAAGGGACTTATACCTCTATACTACTCTTTTAGAGGTATAATATAAATTACAATGAGAAGTTCAAACCAAAAAATGAGTCACAAAACAATATAACAGTGGGTTGTAAATGACCTTTATACTAAGTACAGTTATTCAGTACATAAATCACAATGCAATCCATCTTAGAAATCACATCATACAGTTATTCAGTTAGCTGACAGATCAGTCCTTGTTTCAGTTCGTGCGATGATCAAATCAATGAAAAAACTTGTTATATGGTAACTAGTTTTGATTCTCTAAAGCTGTCAGGGAACAAATTTCGACCGACAGAAAATTTATTCGACCATTTGATCATTGTTGTTCACGCACCATATTGACGTGATGTCCTCCATCTAGATTCAAACCTTTTTTTTTGTCATGAACAAATCAACGTGCTCATCCTCAGTAAGAAAAGAAAAGTACTATACAACAAAATAATAATGCAAGAATATTAATTGGGGAGGGTGAAGGAAATGAGAACTGAGTAGAAAATATATTAATGTGAAACAATAAACCCAAGCTCCTATTAGAAACCTTAAAGCATACAATTTGCAAAATGAAAACACGAATGTTTCTAAGATGATCAGAAAATCCTGGTAAATTGGATGAGAAATCAGAAGGGACGTTCAAGCCCTTTAATGTTTTTAAGAACATATTTCTTTATTCAATGATCAAAGTATAAGATGCAACTGGCATATGCTTTTTCCTAGTGTTCGGATCTTCTTTCAACCATAATGATCTTCTAATCCTCAAATCACAAATGTCTTCACAGGATTTTTCTCCATCCTTGGAATGAGAACCACCAATGCATGTGCCTACGAGATGCTCAATAATATTCTTCTCTTCATGCATAATGTCTATTATGTTTCGTACGAGATGTTCTTTCTAGTATAGCAAATCAAACATTTTGGATCTCCTCTACCATGCTATCTGCACATTAACATCCTTTCTTTTACGCTTCTGGACCAGAATTATGTGGTGTTTCCCCCTCAACTTTTGATCAGCCTTTAATAACCCTTCTTCAATTTCCAAACCAGAAAATCTTAGTGGAGGTGGCCTCATCTCGGGGCCTTCTGGGAGAAAATTTCTTTGTATTGACATGAATTTGTGACGTTGCGGCAAAAATCTCTTATGACTATTATAAAAAAAGGTTTACTACTTTTCTTAATCCAATTGGCTTCAGTCTCCTCTCCACAAATAGGACAACTCAAGTAACCATTTACATTGCACCCATATAAGGTACCATAAGCAGGAAAATCATGAATTGCCCATATCAACATACCTCTCAAAGTGAATTCCTCTTGTTTATATAAGTCGAACACTCTCACACCTTCAACCCATAACCCATTCAATTCATTTATAAGTGACACTAAGAAAACATCAATGTCACTACCCGGTGCTTTTGGGGCCGGTATCAACAACGTCAAAATTGAGAACTCCTTTCTCATGCATAATGACAGGGGGAAATTTAAAGGTGCAGCGAACAGTGGCCATATACTCTTGTCTGTTCTCAATTTGCCAAACGGGTTAAACCCATCGATTGATATTTCAATACGAACGTTGCGTATTTCTTTAACAAAGTTCGGGTATCGCTAATTTGTAGATTTCCACACAGATGAATCAATCGGATGTCGCATGAGATTCTCACCCACCTCCGCTCGACCATGCCAAGTCATTGCCTATGCTATCCAAGGTACAGTGTAAAGTCTCTTCAATCGAGGACCTAAAGGGAAATACTTTAACACCTTTTTAGGCATTTACGTATATACTTTCAATAAGCGTTTATTGTGTACTATCATCTTTTGTTCATATTTAGGTTTCTTACATACAGGACAAGCTCGTTTGTCCTTGCGCTCCTTATAGTATAAAACAAGTCATACTTGAAACAATGAATTGATTTGTATTTCATACCTAAATCTTTCAAATTATGCTTCATGATTGGATAATTGATTGGTAATGTATTTTCTTTCGGGAGTAAATCTTTTTCCCAAAGGAGTATTGCTATCACACTTCTCCCCGACAAGCCAAATTGGCTCTTTAAGTTGTGCAACCCAACCATGGCATATAACATTGTGTGGTCAGGGTTGGAGTTATGGTATAATGGTGTTGTGGATGGTGATTTTAACATTATATAATCCTTATCTTGGTCATTAGTGTTATCAACATGATCCTCACAGCCTAAATCATTCCCTTTACTATCTTGCTTTTCTTGTGCCGCGTGCACTTCATACGTATCATTTATGAGATCGTTTAACCTAGCATGTACTAACGGGTCACCATATGTATGAACCGTTTCATTGACAAGTAGTTCTTCTGGAATATACTTAAAATATCTCTCCCTGTGGAAATTTTAAAAGGTGTAGTCAGCTTGCATACCCCAATGAAACAAATGTACTTTTACATCTACCCCTTTCAAACATTTATCATTTTTACAACGATTGCACGGGCATGGGATAATATCAATTTTGAGATTCTTCAATGCATAATTCACAAATTCTTTAACCCCATTAACGTATACTTTCCCCACTCTACAACTTTCACCCATCCACTCTTTATATTGTGGAAACCCCAATAATTCTACAATATAAACAAATGGAAACTCAGTAAATTATAAAACTAAATGAATATGTCCTTTATAATGAAAAATGGCATACATACATATATAAAGGGACCAAACATTACAAACACAAAATACCGTTCTATAAAGGGACATTAATCAGTTGGATTAGGATTCGTGGTGCAGATTAATCGGTTGGAGTAGGATTCATGGTGTAGATTCATAAAAAAAACGTTCTATAAATGGACCAAACATAAAAATAACAGGAAATGAACTGCCAAAGAATGGTCAAGGCAACATAGAGGCATAATCACTCAAGAAATCAAAGGCTATTTAAATAGATAATCTGACAGTGATAAGATAATTCAGCATATGAACATTACAAAAATATAATATATATATCTTTATTGTAGGCTTGTAGCGAAGAATTTCAGTAGCATTGACACCCTACAACCAGATTGAATTCAATGCACACATTACAAAGAAGGATATTGTGCTTTTTTGGAGAAGTTTTAGAAGTAGTAAAAAATAGGCAGATCAAGTAAAGTCATTTACACAGTTTAATGCATGAAATGCACATATATGCGGGGAGTTTCGAATCTTTTGGGATTTTTTCTTACTTCAGCATACCAATTTCCATACACGTCTCTATCTAACCTTTATAGTAGAGTTAATCAATGCACAATCATAATCCAAATCAAGAAAAGTGGACCAAATGATTTCTTGAATGATTTCTTAAATTCCATACTAATATTAATAATTCATAAAAAGAAGAGATCGCCATACCAAATCGAAATACACTCATATTTCGCCTTGATCAAATCAGTTATTTAACCTACTATCAGTTATGCAACCTACTATAGAAGTCGTACAAACCACAAATAGTCATACAAGGTTATCTAGTGTCATACAAGGATTAAATGGCCAAATACGAGTGTTAGTTGTTAGGATAATAAGGAGCTAACTGTTCAGTATTTGGGAGTTTGTTTCTTAATGAGACTCGTTATTTATCAAAGCCAACAGTATTTTTGTCCAAGTTTAGTTGCTGAGTGAGGGGGTTCCCTACCAATTTATTGATATAGCAGTCCCTACTCAACAAGAATCAACAACCTCTATTGATTAAACATAATGTATAAAATATATCTACATAAATCAACAGATAGTTGAGCAGCAGATAATATAATCCATTCATTAACTTAATCACAACCTTTATTTATCCAAACCGAAATTTATATTCAGTGTATTAAACTATACTCTGTTCCATTCATTTCCAAATCAGTTAAGAAACCATTTCCAAATCGAAATAGAAATCAAAAATGGCATTAAACTCACAGTGATATATATATATATATATACTCATTTGTGACTGCATTAAACAATATTATACGATATTAAACCGAAATCGATAAAACACCTAATACAGCGAACCATAAACATAAACTCACCTAGGTTCTTCACAACACCTAATCCAGTTCTTCACAAATCAAACTAACAAAACATAAAATAACACAAACACAAAATCAAAATCAAAAACTCACCAAACTAACAGAAAAATCCAAAACTCACAGCGAAATCGGGCGGGAGTTCTTCACAACCAAAGAGAGTTCTTCACGAATGTTATAGAGAGGGGCGAGAGAGAGAGAGAGAGAGAGAGAGAGAGAGAGAGAGAGAGAGAGAATAGAGTAGGGAAAAAATTTGGTGACCCCTAATAGGAGTCACAAATTAAGTCTTGGGCCAATATTTGTGACTGCTGGGAGTAGTTATAAATTAAGTCATGGACCAAAATTTGTGACTGCTACGAGCAGTTACAAATTTATGACTATCTATAACAGTCACAAATCTAGTATTAGTCCAAAATTTGTGACTCCTCATAGCACTTATAATTTTGTGACTACTCATAAGAGTCATAACTTATGCCTACTCATAAATTTATGACTTCTTGTGACAGTTATAAATTTGTGACTGCTTATAGGAGTCACAAATTAATTATATGGTAACATTTGTGACTCTCATTAGCGATGACAAACTAATTGGCTCATATATTTATTACCCATTGATTTTATCACCCCTAATAGGAGTTACAAATAACTGCTCCCGAGAGTGATAAGTTTATCACCCCCATTAACAGTCACAAAAAGGGAGTCACAAAATTAGCATTTTGGTTTAGTGTATTAGATTGCACAAAAATACCCTATTGTGCATGGCACATTACCGTTTTTCGTCCAAATTTTTAACGGCATCAGCGATTGAGGGCCAGTTAAAGTCATGTTGGATGTTTAGTGAGTTAAGTACCGAAAATTAAAGTTTGGGTGATGAAATGAAAAGGTATTTAAAGTTCATGGGAAAAGAGTAATTAATCCAATTTTGTTTTATTTTATCTTGATTCCAACATTTTTAATCATGTTATTAGAATTTCTAATTTTTTAAGTTACTCTAAATTATTTTATTGACATTTTGAATAGATTTGAAGAAAAATATAATGAAACATATATTTAGTAATTCTCTTATAAGGAGCTAAATTAAAATATTAAATTAAGCATTACAAGATCTTCATTATTTGATGTGTTTTCCAATGGTAAAAACCATAACTCTTGCTTTAGTCTTTAATTTTAAGTAGTTATATAAGCCTCTTTGTATACATACATAAATATATTTTATATATGTGTGTCTATGCATAATATATGCAAATAGATGGAGCAGGAATCAGGTTCGATAATGTCTATAGGCGAAGTAGGTCGACGCATAAACCCCCGAATGGCTAGGGTCCTCAAATTAAAAAAAAAATTAGATAAAAAAATCCTTAGGTAAAATAATTTACGTAAAAAAATTATTTTACATCTTAAAATAGGTGACTCTAGATTACAAAATAAAAATAGGGAATAGTAATACCCTGTAATTTTAGGATAAAATATTTCGACTGATTTAAATTCGATAATTTGATATTAATTGGGGACTAATTTAATCAGATGAATTTAAATTTAAGCGAGTAAAAGTTTTCATTTAAATAAACATTTATTCATAATTTTTATAAATATAAAACTCAATTGGACTTAATGGGCTTGCGAGTGAAAAAAATAAATCACACATAAATAAATTTATGGGCGCGTGTCATTTTAACAAAATAAAATGTCTAAGTAAAATAGAAATAATTGGGACGCGTTTTGGGGAGCGTTAGAGACTCAGTTTAGTGTTTTAAATATTTAGAAATGGTCCTGGATCATAGGTATATGAGTTAGAAAACTTTTGGGCTAATTGAAATATAGGTTTGGGTCCATTTGAGGGTCCAAAAGTTGGATTTTAGGCCCAACTCGGGATTGGCCTTTTATTTAGTGTTTAAGTTGGGGTAAACCACTCCCCCACTATCATTCCACAAAACCTAAAACAACAGTTAACGGGAGAGAATAGGAGAAAGGGCCAAAAGTGGAGAAGAGGGGCAAGAACAAAGGGGGAAATCAAGGGGCTTCTAATAGGTTTTCATCCATGAATTTTAAGGCACGAATTCTCTTGTTAAATTTATGTTTTCAATTTATTTCTTGATGCATGTAATAACCCCTTAAATTTCTGGGATTTAGTCTTGATAGGAATGAATTGATAATGAATAAACATTTTATGCATGTAGAGGACTGAATTTGATATAGGGCTAGTCCCAGAAATTTAGATAGTGAAACCTTGAAAGTTAGGTTAGATGATTCGGTATTATGTTCTTGAACTAAACCCGAGAATTATAAATAATGTTATTATAATGATGATGTCATTGAAAATGGAGAGGCGTAACCTTTCCAGGATTGAGTATGTCTATGAAGCCATATAAATTGATTTAAACACATTAATAGACTAGCGTTCTGGACCAACAGATCTCAATGACCGACAGAGATGCTTAGTAGTGTATTAGGAAATGAAAGTAGCAAATATCGGGAGTTGAGAGATGTTGGATTCTATAATATCTTTTGTTATTGTTCTTGGTACTGTCATATTGGTAAATTATCGGGCATTAATGTTTATTTTCACGGCAGAAAATATTAAAGGAATTGGGACACCTTGAGTTTAAATATGGTTAAATGGGCGACTGTAGGGCCTGGAGAGCCTTGTAAATTAATTGAGCACATTATAGATATGGGTCCTGGACTAACGGATCTCAACGACCGAAAATTATATATAGTAGTGTATCGGGAAGATTTCTTGTTTGGATTTCACTTGCGACACATCCCACACATGAAAGTAGCAAAGGTCGGGAGCTGAGAGATGTTAGACCCTATGAAATTTTAGAGTATTGATTTTTGTATAATTAAATGGGTATATTTATTGGGATTTAGTGTATCCCTTTGGCAATATGAGACTTTAATTGGCAATGGGTAAAAGTTAAAAATTTACATTACTACTGCATACATTTATTTTTATTTTCATTTCTTTTAATCTTAGGCTGATGGACCTCAATAATCGACTAAGCTGAACATTAGTGTATCGGGAGGGTTCCTTGTTTGGATTTCGCTTGCGAGACATCCCACACACGAAATTGGCAAAAGTCGGAAGTTGAGGGAAGTTGGATACTAAGATCGTTATTTTTCTTTCTCATGTACATATATGGTGGTATATTTAGTGTATGGGTATGCTTGGTATGAATGGTACAATTAGGTGTGTATTTGTCATCCATCTTTGTTAATGTTATATGTTTGTACATATAATGTGGAATATATGAACACCCCAGTGATGTTATGATAGGCATGGGTGAGACTTTTCTTTTATCTCATGGGATATGGGTATGGAAAAATTGAGCATAAAATTTGGATTAATAACGCGGATAAAAACATAAGGTTGGGCTTTAGAGAATTTCGAGGACGAAATTCTGTTATAATGGGAGAAGAATGCAATACCCCTTAATTTTATGATAAAATATTTCGACTGATTAAAATTCGATAATTTGATATGAATTGGGGAATAAATTAAATCGGATGAATTTAAATTTAAGCGAGTAAAAGTTTTAATTTAAATAAATATTTATTCATGATTTTTATAAATATAAAACTCAATTGGACATAATGGGCTTGCGAGTGAAAATAAATAAATCATACATAAAATTATGGGCGCGTGTCAATTTAACATAATAAAATGCCCAAGTAAAATAGAAATAATTGGGATGCATTTTGGGGACCGTTAAAGATTCAGTTTAGTGTTTTAAATATTTAGAAATGGTTCCGGGTAATAGGTATATGAGTTGGAGAACTTTTAGGCTATTTGGAATATGGGTTTGGGTCCATTTGGAGGTCCAAAAGCTGGATTTTAATCCCAACTCGATATTAGCTTTTTATTTAGTGTTTAAGTGGGCGTAAACCACTCCCCCACTATCATTCCACAAAACCTAAAACAACAATTAATGGGAGATAATAGGAGAAAGGACCAAAAGAGGAGAAGAGGGGCAAGAACAAAGGGGAAAATCAAGGGGCTTCCAAGAGGTTTTCATCCACGAATTTTAAGGAAAAAATTATCTTGCTTAATTTATGTTTTCAATTTATTTCTTAATTTATGTTTGAACGACGGACAGGGTCGTTTGAACGACCTAGTGTTTCGTTTGAGTAACGTTACAAACCTTGACACTTAAGTTCCTTTAGTTGTTTTGCTTGGAATTTACTCGTCAAGTCATTCCTTTTTAGTGTTTTGCTTATTTGGCAGTTCGTTCCTTTTAGTTAGTTGCTTGGGATTTAATTGTTGACAAAAGGGAATTTAATTCGTAAGATATTAATTGGAGGTAAGTAATATTAATAGTAATAAGGGTATTGGGCCTGGAATTTTGGTTGTGAGTATTTTTATGAGTCCAAGTGAGTGAGTGTAACCGGGTTTTGGAAAAATAAATAATTCATTAAAAATACAGTTGTGCTCACATTAAGCAAAGAAAATTACGTTTTACTAGATGGTTAAGTAATTATTTTACGGGAGGAGATTTAATAATTTATTAAATGATGAATTATTAATAAATGAAGATGTTGCGGACTTTAGTTGGACTTTTAATGGTAATTATGGAGTAATTACCTATACATATTATATGGGATAATAATATGTACTATTATGCATTTGTGTGGATATACCAGTGGACCGTCCTATCGGCTCGAGGGTTGGCGTGTGCGGACTGCGTACCACACGTCGGCACAGATGGGCTTGACAATGTGTAGGCCATATAGGTACTACGTGGAGGCGTCACCTACGAGAGGTAGATGTGGACGCTGACCGTTCCTATGTCACCGCTGGGTATGGGCCATGTACAAGTGTCATGCGTACGAACCGCCCCTAATTTGTGTGTGTTCTATGATGTCCGCTTAGAATAAGGGATTTCTCCGGACTTGCCGATAGAGCACGAATTAGAAACCAACGGTAAATGCCCTTGTGTGTCATATATATATATAATATGGGACAATGGTGTTATGAATAGTAACTTATGCATCATAAACATGCATGATAACCATCCAGGGCATTTTATGTATTGCATGCTTGCATGCATACATATATACATTATTATTTTTTTATTTTTTTAATAATATATATTTTTTTTAATTTATTTTTATAAAAAAAAATTTAAAAATATTTAAAAAATATATATATATATTAAAAGGCTGGTTATTATGGGCTGGGTTTTATTACGGGGGTGAATTTATCGTCGTGCCCTCGGGCACGGGAATCCGCTAGTGTGTGTGTGTATATATATATATATATATATATATATATATATAATTATTCGGACTTTATATGTGATAAACTGAAATGTCCAAGAATGTGTACATAAATTACAATTGTGGTTTTAATACATAATAGATATTTATGATTCTTAGGTGAAAATTATGAGACTGTGATATTAGGGGTATTGATAATAAATGTAGTCGGAACACTTAAATCATTTAGATATTTTTATTAATATGACATGTGATCGTAGTTATTATTTGGGACTTCTTGGGATGCGAATAACATCACACTTAGATGAGGGGTGAGGTGTTAAATGCATATGAGAAACGAATGTGGAATATTTATTTTGCATCGACTATACTACTGCATAATAAATTAAATAAGTTAATTCATGCACACCTCGGGCTCTGACCCAAATTTAAATGTTTTCCCCCCAGATTATATCTAGACATGGATAGCAGAACTGTTGTTGTACCAGCCTTGCAATATCTTGTTCTTAACAGCATTCCAAATTATTGACTCTAGCCTAGGTGCTTTTCTGCCAAAGTTTAGTCATTAATATTATTTGAAAATATTTATAAGGGCATAAGCCCGAGATTTATTTATTTATTTACATTATACTGGAGTTGAATGTTTACTAGTTGTTGAATTCATTATTTAGTTTGGTGTTGGTTGAGTTTATTTATTGTCATGAAAATATTCGTAAAGTTTTAAAGTATCAGCCTTCAAAATAACAGTATTTATATTACGTTGTGCTTAGAATGGTATTAATTGATCGACAAGCCCCGTCTTCGGCGTAGCGTGCCTAGCCTTTACGTTAGAAAATGGGGGTTGTTACAGTAATTTTTATAGCCATTAAAAACAAGTTCAAATTAAATATAAATTATCGAAGGTCCACAATAAAACAACATTAGTGTACTAAACAAATCCAAACACTTAACCCAACACCACTTAAAACCCAACCCATTACTCATCACAACTTACTTTCTCTTTCTTCCTCTCATTTCTCAAACTCAACTCATCGACATACATCCCCCCATTCCTTTTTTCTAAGCAATCCCTCTCACTCTCTTTATAGAGACCCCACTTCTCATTTTCTCTATTTCTTCTCAAGTTTATTATCTCTCTCTCTCCACTCCCAATTATCTATATATTCTAAAGTTTCAAAAGCAACATTAAAGATTTAAAGATTCTAATAATGTGGTAAAAAGAAATAGGAATTTTCATTGACAATATTTCTAATACCGACACAAATGAATTATTTTTTTCATTTGAAATTTTTAAAAAGGTCACTGCCAAAAGAACTTAAAAAGAAATTTATGTGTTATATTATATTAAAAACATGAATTCTTGTTTTTCAAATGCGTGCAATGTTTATAGAATATTTTTAACTATACCCATTACGGTTCACTACACCAAAATTGCCAGCTTGTCAAGGACTAAAACCGTGACAAGTCATACTTGTCAAGGACTTAGACCATGACAAAAATAAAAGTTGTCGCGATCAAAGTCTATGACAAGTCCGTGACAACTTAAAAAATCGTCACGAACTTTGACCGTGACAAGTCCTTGACAAAAACTTATCACGGACTTGTTACAGTCAAAGTCCATGACAATTCTAGGCAGATTTAAAAAAAAATGTTTGGTAGTATGGCCACTGCCACTGCTCAGCAATATATTTGTACCAGTTATAACAAATTAAACATGTTTAAATAGAGTATATATCCATAACCAAATCAAACCAACATATGAATATCCATAATATAAACCAAACCAACACATAAATATCCATAACCAAATCCAAAAAATATAAGTAATATCCAAATAAAAATAAATACAAATAATGTCATAGCCCATGATCTACAATAGATTGGAGAAGGAAGGAAGGACATACAACAAATGCATTGAGACACCCATAAATTTTCCGCACGCCGCATTGTTCTTGAAACCACGTAGGTGAATTCTCCTTTCTGATCAAAATATGCGTGACAAGCACCTTTGCCTCAATGTCTTGCACGCATCCATGAACCACCATACCCGGGTGGGGTCCTGAGTCCCTCAACCCCTCGCTATCGGATCTCCACCAAATATGTCCATTAAAAACACGATGGGCCAATCGATAGTAGACATAGGCCGTTCGACGGGGGTCAAAGCGTAAAATGGATCATATAATGGCGACAAGTCCGTGTGTATCGACGATGAAGCAGTGACGTCTTCGTCTACCTCCTTCCTCTTTCCCTTGTCGTTTTTCTTGCGCTTATCGAAGGTTCCCTCATCGGAGGTGGACCCCAGTTGACACTTCATGAAGGCCTACATATCTAGCACTGTCACCTCCAAACTCGATAACTTATCGTCATGGGTGTCCACCTTATGAGTCAACCCGATGTTGTTCTTCTTCATCTCGATGATTCTCGGCTTCCCCACCCAAGAGCTCTCCCTCTAGTCCTCCCCTTGCGATTCATCCTGAGCACTTGGCTGAGTGCATCCATAGCCAAAGATGCTTTGTCAACATCAGATTTCTTTTCAGGCACTTCCTTAAGCTTTGCCTGAAACAACAAAAAGTACACTATTATTTAATTAAGTTAATAAAAAAATTATAACGTAATTAAAAAAATTAAACAATTATAACTTATAATCGTGGCTGCGATGCTTGAGGACACCTCCTTATCCTTTCCCTTCTTCGTCCAAATTACCACAGAGACATCGAGCCTATGTGGTCTACCCCCAGGGTCACTCCCCGTCTCCTGAAATAAAATAATGTAAAATTATAAGTAACGCAAAGTAAAGATAAATTAGAATAACATAAAACTAAAATTAAAGAAAAATAAAAAATTACCATCATGTGCTCCACCTCGGTGTAAGACGTCTGCCCAGAGTAGTGCACATTCACCTTTTTTGCCCGGTTTCCCCCCCGATTGACGAGATGCCAATTTTCGCTCATCGATCTCATTGTCTACGAACTATTGTCACTGTGCCAATGAGATCGGCTCCTTCATTGGGATGGTATCACGAAATCTCATAATGGACTCTCGAGCCTTCCCAAAGTACCGTGCCCACATATTTTTCTTCCACGTCTTCTACTATTCCCTCAACTGTTCCAATGTGGAGTCGCGAACATGTAGGGGCAGACCGAATTATTTCTACCAGACAAATACAAACTAAAAATAAAGTAAGTGTAATTTGTATTTAAATATAAATATAAATATAAATACACTACCTATAGTGCCCCCAAAATGGCCATCTTGAGCTCATTTAGCACGACCCTCCAATCAGTGTACCCCGGGCCGATGATTACCTTAATATCGTTTTGTTCTCGACGATGAATCCCAATTTGCCTCATTTTGGGGGTCGAGGAGCCCTCGTCGCCTCCGCTGCCGTGATGCCCTGATGAAGACATTTTCTGTAAAAAAATTATTAGTACAAATACAAAGCACTAGAAGAATACAAAGCACTAACCATATTATAACAAAGCACTAGAATCATACAAACTAATGACATTATAAATCTAAATATTGTTTCAATATTGGGTCATGGCATGAACTTTGAATTAATGCTTAAGAATTAAATCTAAATATTACCTACAGTAAACTGATCAAGTACAAATGAATTAGAAGTCTTAAACTGATGTCCGATAATAATAAAACACTAGAATAATACACCCAATGGTCATTACAAATAATTGAAATAGTTATTACAAATATAAAAATTATTTTAAATTCGCGTTATCATAAAAAATGGATTGATATTCGGTAGGAGCAGCCAAGTCATTCACACTATTGTTTAGACTCTTTAGACCATGTAGGACAATTAACCACTAATCATTGTTGATATATTCTGAGTGAAACACTTGCTTGACCATTTGAAAAGCACAAACAAACGGCTCATCGCTCACGTGTTCGTTGTTCTTCAACTTGAACAAGTCAACCATGATCAAATTGGTGCCAGGGTCAAATTTACAAGCATTATTATCCTCAACTCTTACCTAATCACAGTAAAACATAACCTCTTTGAATCTTACATAATCCAATTCAAATATATTTTAAATTACACAATAGTAAGTCATTTAAGCTTCAACAGGGTTTTTATCTTTCGCGCTCGCTCAAAAATAAGTAAGAGCCTTGTATGAAATGCCCGAGTTCTATACATTTGTATTGTCCTCGTACACCCTTACACCTAATACGTAACCATTCAATCGATACTTTTTGTACTCCTGTGCCATGTCCAAGGGTCCAGTGGCTAGACGAGTAAGCCTTGATGTCGCATCACCCGTCTTGAAGAGATAAGAATATTTTTAAATTAATTAGGTTAGTTGTAAAGATTTCTTATGATGTGACATTTAACAACAAACATTTTTATTATATTTACCTCATGTGACAACCACAACCTAAATTCATTGTCTGATTGAGCCACTATTTTTCTTCTTTTCTTATTTTCACAGGCTTTATATTTTATGTATAGATCGTGACGAACGTATTACAAAATTGATCATGTATAAAAATAAAATTAATGTAAAAGGTAAAATAATTTAAACTTACTTTTCCATTCTTCGACATCTTCATGAGTGTCGAATAGATAAAGAGCTACTTGTTCATGCTGCAAACTCGTTAATTTCACTCGTTTTGCCCATCACATGACCACCGTCATTGACGAACTCATCACTGTTATCCACGCTGCTCGGGTTAGGCATATATTCTCGAGTGTAGATTTATGAGTCCATGGTGATGTATTCCTCTGCAATGTATCGTGTATTCTTGACGTAATATTTGAAAACTTTCATCAATCTTTCAAACGGATACATCCACCGATATCTAACTGGGCCACAAAGAAGTGCCTCATTGCATAGGTATACCAACAAGTGAACACTTATGTCAAAGAATGATGGAAAAAAGTACTTCTCCAACACACAAATCACTTCGATCACCGCCAATTTTGCGACCACTATATGATCTCGATTGACTACCATCTCACATAAAAGTGAGAAGCAAATACTAATTTTCATAATAGCCCTCTGTAAATCCTTGTGTATGAGAAATAGTGCTTAAACAATAGGGGAACCAATTGCATGATCACGTGCTAATCGTGGGATTTACACTTATATAAATTATGGGTATCATAATTCACAATCCTTTGCAAGTTAGACACAAAATTAGATGGAACCTTCAAATTATATATTATGTCTAAAAGCACCTTCCTTTCCTCACTCGTCAAAGTAAACGCATTAGGGGGAATTATTGTCCTTTCTATACTATCTTCTTTCAACCATAGTTATGGCTTAAGTTTCAACGATTTAAGGTCTTTTCGTGCATTTTCTCCATCCTTCGAATGACTCCCCCCAAGGCATGTGCCCACAATATGTTCAACGATGTTCTTCTCTGCGTGGATCACATCTAATACATGGTGCACTGGGTTATTCTTCTAATAAGGCAAGTCAAATAAATTTACCTCCTAGACCATGCCTTTCTTATCTCAGTTTCATTCCCAGTTGGGGTCTTCTTTTGCTTGGCATTCTTACATTTAGTATTTATGCGCACTATATGTAATTTAAATTATATTTCATCTAATTATGTCTCATCACAATCATGTATATGGGACATGTATTTTTATTTTTAGTTGTTGGTCCAATGTAGTGGTAGTTAAAAAGTTCATGGGACATGTGTCATTTTTTATGAGACTAATTACAATTATAAAATTACATGGGATGGGTGACAATTAAAATTTTCAAAGTAGGACTTATACCAATTTCAATACATATTATATCAGTAAAACTTATACCAATTTCAATAGATACAATATCAATTTCAATTTTAATTTATACCAATACCAATTTATTTTAATTTCAATTTACATCAATACCAATTTATACCAATACCAATTACAATTTATACCAATACAATTTTCAAATTCAATTTCAGTAATTTATACCAATAACAATTTCAATACCAATACTCCACACCAATTTCAATACCAATTCTCAATAACAATACCCAATACCAAGTTCAAATTCAATTTCAATACCAATACCCAATACCAATACTAATACCAATTTCAAATTCAATTTCAATACCAATATCCAATACCAATACCCAAAACCAATTTCAAATTCAATTTCAATACCAATACCAATACCTAATACCAATTTCAAATTCAATTTCTAATACCAATACCCAATACCAATTTTAATTTACACACACATGCACACTGCCCCCTTCCCCCCGAACACACACATACCCCCCTCCCCATGCACTCCCCCCCCCCACACACACAGACCCCTCCCCACCCCCCCACCCACACACACACTGATACGACGCAAATATTGCGTATTTCACCCGTTAATCGATCCCTTATTAGCCCCCTTGGGTATCTTAATCCCTATATTTATGTTCGTTAACCAGACAACCTCAGATTTCTATGTTAGCATGTTTTGCAGGGGTTAACTGAGCTTTTGTAGGTATTTGGATGCTTAGTATGAAGTTCAGACGCTTTCCGAAAAAGTTTCGTCGACTTTTGCAGCTTCGGGGCATTTTAGTAATTTCAGCATTCGTATTTGAATCCTGATCTCTTCATGGAAGTTGAATCCCTTTGATTTCTCTTCGCGTGGCCGCCGACGGTGCATGATTCCGATGTATAATGAGGGAGTTTTGGCATTTTTAGGATGGTTTTGACTTAAAAAGTACACTCAAGGTCACATTCAAGGGCATTTTAGTCATTTCATAATTTTTGTTTTCGCCTTATGTCTTCTTGGACGTTGTATCCCTCTAAGTTATCTTCGCGTAGCCTCTGACCGTGCCTAATTCCGAGCAATAACGAAGAAATGGCGGTATTTTCCGTAAAACAGGATCAAGCTGTAGATTGCAGACCTGTAGGTGCGAATCGATTCGGAATTTTTCCAAATCGATTCGTCCCTACAGAAAGTACGCAAAACTCTATTTTTAAGTGGGTTTTTGGTGGGGTATTTATGGCAAAACATTTCTATTAAGTGGGGGGTTCATTTTACATTATGAGGGATCATATTTAGGTTGGTTTTTAAGGGTTTTGATGAGAGGGGATTTGGATGGAGCTTCTCTCTCCTAGGGTTTGTTCCATTTGGATTGTTGTAAGCACTATTCATCTCCTTCTTCATTAATTCAAGTTATTTTAGCTTATTTCTTGCGTTCTCTTTACTTTCCATGCTTAAATAACTTGTTTTTATTTATTTATTATTGCTTTCTTAGGTTAATTAGTGTTTAATTTAGTTTAATTCATGCCTTGTCCGTAGATAAATAGGTTTGGGATTGTGTTCCGCCATTAACGGGCGTCGAGCTCTGAAAACTAGGTTTCGTTCAAAATCGCGTTTAATTGAAACCGCGTGTATTAATGGTGGATTGTTATGCGTTTAACTTTATTTGTCACGCAACTTTAGTGTTTATAGCGACAATCCGAATTTAATCCGCGTGTGACCATATTTGATTAAATGTTTAATCTCGCAACTTTGGATTAAATTCCTTATTGTGTGATGTTTATGATTAATTAAAAATGCTCGATTAAATATTTTCGAACCGAAATTCTAATTATTAGTTGTTTAGCCCATGGTGGGGACGCAGTCCCGACTCTCGTTTTATTAATTGTAGTATAGTGTTAAATTCTTCCTTTTTCTCTTTTGTCACCATTTCCTACCATCACCTTTTCATTTATTTATTTTACACTTTTATTCCTGAAGTAATTAAACAATTAAAATCTAAAATTTAATCACTCCCTGTGGATTTCTTACGATACCCCACTTACCGCTGTACTTGCTTGTCAAGTGTAGTAATATCTTAGGTTTTTTGCATGTAGAGCGGGAGCCAAAATCAACGATAGTGTCCCTACACGAACACTCGGTTTCCCATCGATCAAAATGGCACCGTTTCTGGGGAGTGTGTTTTAGATAGTGATTGTATTATTATTTCGTAGTATTTTTCCTTTCCTATTTGTATTCTTTGTTTTAACCTTTTTTGCAGGATTTGCATACTTTGAGCGCTAAGAAACTTTGATTCGAGGTTGCACACTTTCTTTGTCAGATTCTCCATCTACAAACAACGAGGTAACCATGTCTTTCTTCTATAGTTATTACGGTCATTCTAATGATTCTTACTTTGGGGATAGTTTTCAAGTTTTCCATTTTCAAGATTTTCTTAAAAATTAAAGGCTTGAAAACATTTATCGGAATGTAAATTGTTATTGGGAGCTTGAGTTGGATTCATATTTTGAAACCAATGCTGATTTTTATTCCGATGTTTTAGAAGATGAGATTTTACCAAATGAGGAGTTCGAAGCTTTTGAGCCGGGGAAGCTTACTTTGGAGGAAACTTTTCTTCTTTTCCTCCAAAGTGCGAATAATGCTATTAGTAATGAAGTGGGATTTGAAGCACTTTCCGATGAGATCGATTCTTTTGAGCTAAACAACGAGGAGGTGGAAACTTGTGTTTCACCTCAATTTTTCAAGGAATTTCTCATCGAATGTGAATCTTTCTCCCCCGAAATTCAATCTCCTTCTGACGATGAGTTGATTGAGATTGAATTTACTTCATTACCATATACGTTTATCATGATCGATCCATTAGAACTACCGGTTGATTCCTATGAGTCGGTAGAAATTAAAATTTCTACACCATTTGCCGACGAGGACTCTTTACCGGACTTTTTTGTGATGGATTTTTCTTGTTTGTGTGCACCACCTCCAATTCCTATTGAAAAATCTTGGGGATGCGAATTTACTTTTCTTGGATACCAAGTGTATCTTTCCCCCTTATTATCCAAATCCCCCATCTCCCGCCCAAAATTTCAAATTGGAGATGGTTCACTTTTTTCACCACCCACATGCCTTCCGTTGTTCAAACGGAATTCTTATTTTCCGGGAGGCATGTTCGCTTTGGAGGGTCCACCATTGATCTTTCGAAGTCAAATCCCTTTTTGGGTGGACCCACAACTATTTAGACTTCTAGTGTATAGTTAGTGTGAAGCCTAAATAGTAGATTGTAAATAGTTAGCTTTTTAATTTTCTTTCTTTCCTATTTTTCTTTCCTTTTAATTTAGTCTAGTGTAATTAGTTAACTTTTTGTTATTTGTTTTTTCTATGCTCGGTACTAACTTATTTTGTAGATTTCATTGGACTCATGCTTATGTTGATCGCTCCAATTTTGGGTAATATCGTTCTTTTCCTCTCTTTGTGTTGTGTTCTTAATGCGCATTGAGGACAATGCAACATTTAAGTTAGGGGGTGTAGGATATTCTATCCATTTCATGTGGAGTCCATTGATTTGTTTACTTGTTAGCTACTTAGTACGCTTTTTGTTAAAAAACTAAAAAATTTCAAAAATATTTTCTTTCTTTTTTCTCCTTTGTTGGGCATTTTGCCTTGTTTTCGATGATAAATTTTAATAATTGCCCAATCCAATTGACAACTCAATGATGCATGTTCTCGATTTTAGAAGTTATTAGACTTTAGTCCTCAAATCATTGATATTGTGAATAACTTCATGAATTAAACTTTATCCCATGAGCATATGCACCTTCCTTGTCATATTGGTTTGGTTTAAGATTTTTATAACTCGGGAATATTTTGTTGCATTTTATATACTTACACCGAGTAATCTTTGTACCTTTCGTCGTTTGTGAGTGTTATACACTATTCTTTCCTCGTTGAAAACGTTGAATTCATCGGTAATCTCTCTATTCTTTCATTGATCGTTCATTAATTGAGTGTATATCTTGAAATGTGTTACTTGAGCATGATTTTCATATATTGTTTTGACTCAAGAATTGCGTAAACTTTATGAAATGATCATAGGCCATCTTTGTTATATCACCCATATTAGCCTTGACCTCAACTTATATGTTTACCCTCGTTAACCCCTTTGAGACTAAATATAACCTTTTATTTCATAACCCAAATTCCCATAACCAACTCCCAATTGGAGATATAAGCCATACATACACCTTCCATACCTTTGTTTGGAATGTTACATGGGATTGAATGTTGTTGTTATGATGTCGGTTGCAATTTAGGCATATGAGAGTTTGAAAAGTAAAGTAAAGAAAAGAGATGTAAAAAAAGTGAAGAAAAAGAGACAGAAAAAAGCAAACGAAAAAAAAATGATAAAAAGAAGAAAAGAAAGAAAAGAGAAAGTTGTATAATGTGTATAGTTCAATAAGGTTTGATTACTCTCCCCGATGATATATCTAATGTCGTTTTGGAACTTATTTTCTAATTTTGCTATTGCCCGCATTTTCCCATTATCCCGAGTTTTCATTCCGAACGCTTTGAATCCGTATATACATTCCTTTCATTTCGTACCCTAGCCTAGCCTACATTATAACCCTATCAAGTCCTATGTGATCTTAGCGTGAATTTAATTTAAAAGTCATAATAGTTTTGATAATCTGTGAAAATGCATTTCGCCTCCTTTAATGAGCGGTATCTTTCATTGAGATTACAAGTTTTTCTTTTCCTATATAGCGTTCTTCATTTGTGACATGTGTGCGGCCTAGTTTCTATTTACATTTACTCTTTATGCCCGCATGTTCCGTGTGTTACCTCCCGTTCCGAGTGAATTCATTTGATGAGCGTAATGCCCGTGAGGATTGAATGTATGCACACTTTATGTTTATCCGAATTATTTAAGTTTTTGCCAAATCATACTTTGCATTTTCTCTCCCCCCCTCCCACTTTTAAAGTTTCAATTCTGTGAGGTGCGTTCAACATGTTAATAATAACAAATTTTAGCTTGAATTCATTCAATATGCTAATAACGCATTTGAAAACTTTTTCGTTGTTATTGAGTTTGTCGCATATTGGGTTGTGAATATTTTGAGGAAACTATATGATGTTTGCGGGTATCATCTCTGAAAACCCTCAGGAGACGACACTCGTCCACTAGGGTAACCTAAGGGTTTAACGGCCTATTGCATATGCTAAATATAATCGTTTGCCCGCGAAAGTGGCCTTATCTTTTTATTGCTTTTTCATCCCATTTTGTACTTGTATCCTTCTTTTGGTTTGCTTGTAGTTCTTGTTGTTTCCTATTTCATTGCTAGGGACTAGCAATGCGTAAGTTAGGGGGTGTGATACGACGCAAATATTGCGTATTTCACCCGTTAGCCTACGCCTTATTAGCCCCCTTGGGTATCTTAATCCCTATATTTATGCTCGTTAACCAGACAACCTCAGATTTCTATGTTAGCATGTTTTGTAGGGGTTAACTGAGCTTTTGTAAGTATTTGGATGCTTAGTATGAAGTTCAGACGCTTTTCGGAAAAGTTTCGTCGACTTTTGCAGTTTCGGGGGCGTTTTAGTAATTTTAACATTCGGGTTTGAATCATGATCTCTTCACGGAAGTTGAAACCCTTTGATTACTCTTCGCGTGGCTGCCAACGGTGCATGATTCCGATGTATAATGAAGGAGTTATGGCATTTTTAGGATGGTTTTGACTTAAAAAGTACACTCAAGGTCACATTCAAGGGAATTTTAGTCATTTCATAATTTGTTTTTTTGGCCTAATATCACTCTAAGTTATCTTCGCGTAGCCTCCGACCGTTCCTAATTCCGAGCTATAACGAAGAAATGGCAACATTTTTCGTAAAACAGGACAAAGCTGCAGATTGCAGACCTGTAGGTGCGAATCGATTCGGAATTTTTCCAAATCGATTCGTCCCTACAGAAAGTACGCAAAACTCTATTTTTAAGTGGGTTTTTGGTGGGGTATTTATGGAAAAACATTTCTATTAAGTGGGGGGTTCATTTTACATTATGGGGGATCAGATCTAGTTTGGTTTTTTAAGGGCTTTGATGAGAGGGGATTTGGATGGAGCTTCTCTCTCCTAGGGTTTGTTCCATTTGGATTGTTGTAAGCACTATTCATCTCCTTCTTCATTAATTCAAGTTATTTTAGCTTATTTCTTGCTTTCTCTTTACTTTACATGCCTAGATAACTTGTTGTTATTTATTTATTATTGCTTTCTTAGGTTAATTAGTGTTTAATTTAGTTTAATTCATGCCTTGTCCGTAGATAAATAGGTTTGGGATTTTGTTCCGCCATTAATGGGCGTCGAGTTCCGAAAACTAGGTTTCGTGCAAAATCGCATTTAATTGAAACCGCGTGTATTAAAGTTGGATTGTTATGCGTTTAACTTTATTTGTCACGCAACTTTAGTGTTTATAGCGACAATCCGAATTTAATCCGCGTGTGACCATTTTTGATTAAATGTTTAATCTCGCAACTTTGGGTTAAATTTCTTATTGTGTGATGTTTATGATTAATTAAAAATGCTCGATTAAATGTTTTCGAACCAAAATTCTAATTATTAGTTGTTTATCCCATGGTGGGGACGCGATCCCGACTCTCTTTTATTAATTGTAGTATAGTGTTAACTTCTTCTTTTTTCTCTTTTGTCACCATTTCCTACCATCACCTTTTCATTTATCTATTTTACACTTTTATTCCTGAAGTAATTAAACAATTAAAATCTAAAATTTAATCACTCCCTGTGGATTTCTTACGATACCCCACTTACCGCTGTGCTTATTTGTCAAGTGTAGTAGTAGCTTAGGTTTTTGCATCGCGGCGGCGAAACACACAACAATTGTGTCCTCACACGAACACACTTTTAACGCTCGATCACACACAAAGAGACCCCCATACACACATGCAGACCTACACACACACACATATACGTGGACATACACATACACATACACATACACATACACAAACGAGAGAGAGAGAGAGAGAGAGAGAGAGAGAATCAACTGTAGAAAAAAAGGGAGGGAACGGAGGAAAAATGTAAAGAGAGGGTTTTGAGGGATTTTCTTTTTATTGTTGTCACGGACATATCAAGGTCTTTGACCGTGACAAGCAGTTGTCACGGTCAAAGACCTTGACAAAAAATGCGTGTTTTTTTGTCTTGGTCTTTAACTGTGATAAGGCTGGTCGGATGAAGGGTGCCATTTTTGGCTTTTTGGTGTAGTGATTTCTTCAGCGAAAGAAGTTTTTCAAAGTTAAATTTAATAAAATCTTATCTTTGGTGTACCATGTCATAAGAAATATTAAATTGTTTAGATATGTTATCAATTGAAAAAGATTTGTTATAAAAAATAATTTTGATGACTTAGGTGATAATTTTGCATCTTCAAATTCGAGAAGAACTCTTTTTACTTAATTCACGTTTTTCATGCATAGGGGCCCCCATTTAAGAGTTCAACTAAGGCCCCCCAAATGTCAAGACAGATTAACGAACATACCAAATATAATTATTTACCAACAAATCATTTTTACAAAACTTTTGGATAGCAAAGTTCTGTTAACCCTTTTAATTAGTCTATTAAAAAGTCACACACTAATATACCATTAGGTTATGGGTACTATAGTGAAATAAGATATGATAGCAAATCATAACTTGCATGATTTAGCAAGTTTATAGTTTTTTTTCAAATTCGGGCACTTAATGAATAAATTCATTATATACGGGGGCTCAAGAATTTAGTTTAAGTTTAACCCTCTTTTATCTTTTATATACTTTAAAATTAATTAATAAGTTAATTCACAAAAATAAGACATTTATAAGGGGCATTCACATCTAGATCCTATTAGACTTTTTTTAGACATTCTAGTCCCACCATGTTCTCCCCTTACATATAAGTCCTACTCCTAATTTTTTGAAACTTTTTTTCACAATTTTACCCTTTTAAAACCAACCAACCGTAACTTCCTTGAGGAAGTTACATAAGTGGTTGGACTATTTTTTTAATCTTCAAATGATCATAACTTTTGATTCACAAATCCGTTTTTCACAAAATTACTATTTTTGAAATCTGCTTGACGAGATCTATCAAACAAGATCCATGAAGGCTATAAAATTCCAAAGAAAAAAATTTACACAAACAGTAAACTTTACTGTATGCACTAGAATATGAAATAGTTTTATATATGTGACATTTTCACAAACAGACAGTAACATATATTGTGGTGATATATATATATATATATATCCGGTGGATCCAAACCCTCTTTTTTCAAAATTACCTTATATTTAAAGGTTCGTGCTAGCGGTATCCAATCCTTACCACCATTGTTGGAGCTTCAACGACCTTCGTCAGAGCTCCGATTTGGGGTGGGTAAGGCTGACATGTGGTGCCGCTGGCCCGGACCTTTGAAAATAAGAGACTTTTGAATAAATGGGTTTTGGATCCACCAGAGTATCATGGGGTGCCGCTGGTGCGGACCTTTAAAAATAAGATTGGATAAATGGGATCGGGATCATCTAGATAGCCGATTTGGGGTGAGTAGGGGTGACATTAGGTGTCGGTGGCGCAGAACTTTAAAAATAAGAGCATATTGGATATATATAATGTGATAACACAGTAAATGCTATTGTTTGTAAAAATGTCATAGATATTAAACTTTATTGTATACACCAGAAAATGAAATAGTTTTATATCTGTGACATTTTCACAAACAATAACACTTACTGTGTTAATATATTTAGGAAATAGTTTTATATATATAACATTTTCACAAACAGTAACATTTACTGAGTTAATATTACACAATATATATATAACATTTTCACAAACAGTAACATTTAGTGAGTTAATATTACATAATATATATATATATACACACACACACACACACACACACACACACACACACACGGTAGATCCAAACCTTTTTTTAAATTACCATATTTTTAAAGGTTTATGCTAGCGACATTCAATCCCCACCACTACCCACCCCCATTGTCGGAGCTTCAACGACTTTTATCAAAGCTATGATTTGGGTGGGTAGTAGTCGTACAGGGTGCCGCTGGCGGGGACCTCTGAAATTAAGAGAATATTAGATAAATGAGGTTTGGATCCACCGGATCTCCGATTTGGAGTGAGTAGGGGTGGCATTGAGTTAAGTTTATATCTATAACAATTTTACAAACGGTAACATTTACTGTGTTATAACACAGTATATATATATATATATATATATATATATATATATATATATATAGTGGATCCAAACCTCTTTTTTCTAATATTGTCTTATTTTTAACGGTCCGCGCTAGCGGTATATAATCCCGACCACCACCAACCCCAATTGTCAGAGCTCCAACAACCTTCATCAGATTTTTGATTTGGGGTGACATGGAGTACCGCTTGCACGGACCTTAAAAAATAAGAGAATATTGGATAAATGGGGTTTGGATCCACCGGAGCTCCAGTTTGGGATGAGTAGGGGTAGCATTGGGTTAGGTTTATATGTGTAATATTTTCACAAATAATAAATGTTACTGTTTGTGAAAATGTTACATCGGCATCCCATGCCACCTCAAATCAGAGCTCTGATGAAGGTTGTTGGAGCTCTGACAAAGGGGGTGGGTGGTGGTGGGGATTGGATGCCGCTGGCGCGGACCGTTAAAAACAAGATAATATCAGAAAAAAGAGTTATATATATATATATATAATAAGGAATAAGGGTGTTTGCACTGTTCAATAAAAAAATAAGACATTTAAGGGTTGAGATTGATGCCAACAAGGCACTATATGGAGGGTTGAGATTGAATAATCTCTATCGAATCTCTGATCTATCAAAATGATCTCTACTAAAGATTTTTGTTGTCATAAAATTATAGGAGAAGGACATTTCACGGGTCTCAAAAAATAAATTACAGTTCACGTCTGACATACGCTTGCCGCTTAACTCTAAGAAAACAAAGAATACACGCATCCTAAGAAAACAAATTACATTCATCTCTCTCTATCTCTCTATCTCTCTCTCTCTCTCTCTCTCTCTCTCTCTCTCTCTCAAAACTCAAGGTCCTTTCCAATGGCCTCCTATATCTCAGTTAGCGTATGGACGGTTCCATTTCGGCTAGCTTTAGTCTGGACGACAACCCATTTCAGGCAACCCATGTCGGACGGCAACCCATTTCTGCTAGCTTTAGTCTGGACGCCTCATCACCTGCCAAAAGCCACGAATAGCAGATTTTGATATTTATAAAACCCAAGACATGTTTTCCCAGATGAAGCCAACATCCATACCAATAATAATACGCACAAACTTCTCAGTTTTGTAACCTTCCTCAAGCACAAGATATGGGTAACCTCATAATTGCTTCCTGGACTTGCTAAGGTAATTTAAGTTTATGGATTAGTTTTTGCTGAAAAGTTTGGGAGATGTGCAAGATATTTCCTTTTATTTCTTTGAACTGATTTGGGTCTTCTTTTTGTTTGAAAGGGGGTTTCCTAAAATTTGGATGTTGATTTTGGTTAGAAAGAATAAGTTTTGAGTGATTTGGATGTTCATTTTCGTTTATTACTGAATGATTTGAGTTAGAGTAGATTCATCAAGGCCCGATCTTGATCTGAATTTTGTTTTATCGTTCGGTTTTTTCTTTGAGATTTGTTTTTGCTTTAAAAACCGATTTATGTTTTTTTTAAAACTATCTTTGTTCTTGACCGTTTCCCATCTGAGTAATTTTTTTTTCATCCATGTGTTCTCAAAAAACATGGTACACTTTTTTTATCTATTTTTTTGTTGATCAAAACCTCTGATTTGATATTTGGTGGATAGAGATGGTTGTGTGAAGGGATCTAATTGGTGGAAAGAACAATATATTCACAATTAGAAGTTGTCAAGGTGAGTTAAGTGTAATACTTGAGAGTCCTCATATTTTTTTTTTGGGAATGCTATTTAATCTTTGATTGACTTTGATAGTAATACCATTTGCTACGAAAAACATGACTAAAACAAACATCAGAATAAAATGAACAGCAAAACTATGTTCAATTCCTCTAACTCGGAATATGTTTCATTTCTCTGTTTTGGTATTTACTTGATCTTTGATGTCATATATACTTCATAATAATTTTATTTTATTTACATTTTGCAGGTTTGATATAAGGTTTAAGGTGCTGTTCATAGCTGATTTAATGATGTCATTAGGGAGATTGGAATTTTTTTGGTGGGTTTCTCTCTCTCAAGTGGTAATATTTTTTTCAGTTTTGTTGATGGGTGCCTACACTTGCAATATCTCTCCAAGAACTAAAGAGAAATTTTTCTGAGTTGGTGGGTGTATTTCTTTTACAATTTTTTAGAGTTGGTGGGTGTAAATTTTTCAGGGTTCGTGTGGAAGCAGTGAAGTAATAGGGTCAGAAGAATGGTTATAGTCAGAGTGGAGTGATTTTTAAGTTTCGGTTTATTTTTTTGTTTTCTTTTTTGTTTTTGTTTTGAATGATTGTTTTTTATTTTTTTGAGATGTTGATTATGGCTGTGATGTAAAAGTTGAGGTGGTGTGCACAGCTTATGTTACTTTTGGTTTTAGAGGTGATGTGCAGTGTTTATGTAAAAATAGTTACTTTTGCTTTTAGTTGCTATAATGATCCATGCATAGTGTTTTAATGCATCTTCTTTACCACTGACTATCTTTCTTTATTCATATATATACGTTTTTTTAATCTAATGTGAAATAATTAAAGATAATAAATATTGTAATACAATCGCAAATTGGGTGGGTTCATAATCCACTAATATTTTTGATGATTTTTATTCTATATTTTCATCAACTCCCGACCGAATTTTATTCTATATTTTAACACAGTTTGTATGTTATTCATAATTTCATGGTCAAGACATACATTGGATTTAAAATTTGTTCAAACTATCATTTTATTTTGTATGAGCTACACATTTTTACATATAAGTGTTGTGGCGGTGGGTAATATGAAAATTGGGTGAAATATTTACATAGTCATTTTAGCGGTAAAAGGGTACACTTATAATGACCCATGGGCTGGACGAAGCAAGGTGGGGTAAAATGCAATAGAGTTAAATTATTTTTAAGTTTATCTCACCTTGCAGTCGGCACGAGTATACATGTATCACGGGAACAAATTTATCATCGTGCCATCGACACATATACAAAATAACACGAGAACAAATTTATCGTCGTGCCATCAACACGGGTACACTCTACACATGCTCATGACTTTGGAAATTATGACGATATTTTTTAAAATTACACTTTGTTTGGTTGGGGAAAGAAATTTTTTCCGTTTTGCAATTACGTACTTTGAAATTTTTTGTCGTTTTGCGATTATGTAAATTTTGAAAATTTTCATCGTGCCTTCAGGCACGGGCATACCCTAGTATATATATATATATATATATAATGTGATAACACAGTAAATGTTATTGTTTGTAAAAATGTCATAGATATTAAACTTTATTGTATACACCAGAAAATAAAAATAGTTTTATATCTGTGACATTTTCACAAACAATAACACTTACTGTGTTAATATATTTAGGAAATAGTTTTATATATATAACATTTTCACAAACAGTAACATTTACTGAGTTAATATTACACAATATATATATATAACATTTTCACAAACAGTAACATTTACTGAGTTAATATTACACAAGATATATATATACACACACACACACACACACACGGTAGATCCAAACCTTTTTTTTTAAATTACCATATTTTTAAAGGTTTGTGCTAGCGACATTCAATCCCCACCACTACCCACCCCCATTGTCGGAGCTTCAACGACTTTTATCAAAGCTATGATTTGGGTGGGTAGTAGTGGCATAGGGTGCCGCTGGCGGGGACCTCTGAAATTAAGAGAATATTAGATAAATGGGGTTTGGATCCACTGGATCTCCGATTTGGAGTGAGTAGGGGTGGCATTGGGTTAAGTTTATATCTATAACATTTTTACAAACGGTAATATTTACTGTGTTATAACACAATATATATATATATATAGTGGATCCAAACCTCTTTTTTCTAATATTGTCTTATTTTTAACGGTCCGCGCTAGCGGTATATAATCCCGACCACCACCAACCCCAATTGTCAGAGCTCCAACAACCTTCATCAGATTTTTGATTTGGGGTGACATGGAGTACCTCTTGCACGGACCTTAAAAAATAAGAGAATATTGGATAAATGGGGTTTGGATCCACCGGAGCTCCAGTTTGGGATGAGTAGGGGTAGCATTGGGTTAGGTTTATATGTGTAATATTTTCACAAATAATAAATGTTACTGTTTGTGAAAATGTTACATCGGCATCCCATGCCACCTCAAATCAGAGCTCTGATGAAGGTTGTTGGAGCTCTGACAAAGGGGGTGGGTGGTGGTGGGGATTGGATGCCGCTGACGCGGACCGTTAAAAACAAGATAATATCAGAAAAAAGAGTTTCGATATATATATATATTCTGTTATATGAACATAGTAAACGTTAATGTTTGTTAAAATGTTATAGATATAAACCTAATCCAATGCCACCCCTACTCATCCCAAATCGGAGCTCCGGTGGATCCAAACCCCATTTATCTAATATTTTCTTAATTTCAGAGGTCCGCGCCAGCGGCACCCTAAGCCACTACTACCCACCCAAATCATAGATCTGATTAAAACCGTTGAAGCTCCGGCAATGGGGGTGGGTAGTGGTGGAGATTGAATGTCGCTAGCGTAAACCTTTAAAAATATGGTAATTTTGAAAAAAAAAAGAGGTTTGGATCTACCGTGTATATATATATATATATATATATATATATATATATATATATATATATATATATATATATATATATATATATATTGTGTAATATTAACTCAGTAAATGTTACAGTTTGTGAAAATGTTATATATATAAAACTATTTCAGAAATATATTAACACAGTAAGTGTTATTTGTTTGTGAAAATGTCACAGATATAAAACTATTTCATTTTCTGCGTATACAATAAAGTTTAATATCTATGACATTTTTACAAACAATAGCATTAACTCTATATATATATATATATATATATATATATATATATATCCAAAATGCTCCTATTTTTAAAACTTTGTGCTACCGGCACCTAATGTCACCCCTACTCACCCCAAACTGGTGCTCAAGAAGATCCAGGTCCCATTTATCCAGTCATATTTTCAACGGTCCGTGCCAGCGGTACCCCATGACACTCCAGTCTATCCAAAACCGATTTATTCAAAAGTCTCTTATTTTCAAAGGTCCCCGCCAGCGGCACCACATGCCACCCTTACCCACCCCAAATCGGAGCTCTGACGAAGTTCGTTGAGGCTCCAACAATGGTGGTAATGATTGGATGCCGCTAGCGCGAACCTTTAAATATAATGTAATTTTGAAAAAAGAGGGTTTGGATCCACCGGATATATATATATATATATATATATATATATATATATATATACTTTGTAATATCACCACAGTAAATGTTACTGTCTCTTTGCAAAAATGTCATATATATATAAAACAATTTCATATTCTAGTGCATACAGTAAAGTTTACTATTTGTGTAAATTTTTTTCTTTGGGATTTTATAGCCTTCATGGATCTTGTTTGATAGATCTCGTCAAGCAGATTTCAAAAATAGTAATTTTGCGAAAAACGAATTTGTGAATCAAAAGTTATGATCATTTAAAGATTAAAAAAAATTCCAACCACTTATGTAACTTCCTAAAGGAAGTTGCGGATGATTAGTTATAAAAGTGTAAAATTGTGAAAAAATTCCCTAAAAAATTGGAATAGGACCTATATGATTGTCGAAAAGTCAATAGGACTTATATGAATCTTGAACCGACAAATGGGACTTAAATATAATTATCTCCATTTATAAAGGGATTATCTATAGGGTTCTTTACACATAGGTCCCATTAGACTTTTTTGTACCCTCTAAAGTCCCACGATTTTTTTTTCTTACTATTAAGTCCCGTTTTTAGTAATTTGGGGAAACTGTCAATTATTCTTTACCTTCTTACCCTTGTCGTAGTTGGGCACCAAAAACGTTTCAACCGCCGAAATCGTTGGGCGATTTGCGTGAGATTGTTATACCGTCTTCATCTCCATTAATCACGGGTCAGTGGAGATGCCATAACCGTGGATATCTTTTCGCAAACCATTTGTAAAGCATATGAGGGGGAACTAAAGAACAGGGGAGTCGGAGTGGGAAAGTTGACAGAAGAAATATCTAGTTTGTGCAACTATTTTGCGATGTTAGATCAAAGGTTCCGGTGATTCTGTGGTTGAGGTAAGTCACATGACAAGAAGTTGATTGTTGTTGTAAGTTAGGTTTTTTTTTCTCTTGTGAGTATAAAGTATTGTTGTTGTATGTTGTTGGTTTGGTTTTTCTACAATTTTTTATAACGCAAATGTTCTTCTTTGGTTTGGATTTCAAGTTTTTGCTAGCATTTTGTGTTGTTGGTTCATGTTACATTTTGGGTTGAAGTACAAACAGTATAATTGATTTTATGAAGTAATAATTTTTTTTTGTACAGAAGTCTTGCATGTTGATTAAATCGTAGTTTAAAACCTTGAAGAGGTTGTTTTTTCTGTTGTGATTGAAATGTCCATGTGCGTAAGGTATGATTAGCTTCGATTAGTATATACACAATCATTTTTACTGATATTAGTATTTTGGATGATGTTTATCAAAACATTTCATGACACGTAGAATTGAATTTACAATTTTTGGCTTGGATTTTTTTTTGGGGTGTTCTATAAATGTGGTGAGAATTTGTATCAAGCATAATTCATTTTGCCCGAAAGAATTGAAATGTTATTGAATGGAAACATATGGGTCGAATGGTGTACAGCTATATAACACAAACAGTAAAGTTTACTGTTTGAGTAATATAGTTAAATGTGGTTCAATAGTTTTTCGTGTTAACAATTTTTTTTTTCTTGAAACGTATTCAATCGGATGAATAAATAGTTGTCTACATTGATGAAAAATGCGATTTTTTGTGAAGATTAATTATTTTTTCCTGAAAGTAGACCCCGTTATTGTTTGTATATATTTTGGGTCGAAATGTTTTTGGATGGAAACGTGTGTCGAATTGGGTAAGTTTCATAACAGAAACAGTAAATGTTACTTTGTTATTAATGTTGTTTAATGTGGTTCAATAAGTTTTATTGTTAACTATTTATTCGGTTACTCAATACATTCATACAGTGAACTTTGTTTTCTTTGATGTAATAATGTTCATTTTACTTGTAAATAGTTTGTCTACATGATTCATATATCTACTGTTTTGTATAGTCAGATATTTTCTTAAATTTTATTAACCATGTCAGTAGTAGATCATATCTCCTTCAGTTGGTGGGGTGCTCGTTGGTGTGGGTAGTGTTGTAGTGGGTAGGTAAGCCGCTGGCGCGGTACCTAATAAATTAAGACAATACTATAGTATTAGAGTGTATGAGGTTACAAAACGTTTGACGTAAAACCTCAACATAGTAGTAAAGTTTAATGTACCCATTGTAATAAGCGTAAGAAATACGCTAGGTTATTCTTTTAAATTTTTTTTATTTTTCCGTCCTTACAGACTATCAAATGTACTCCATCTCTTTATCAGTTAAATGGTTGATTAAAATTTAAGACAAATTTTATCATTGATTATGTATTATTGCTTCATGTTCATTTTCGTGCGAAATACAGACAAGAAACTTTACTTTTTGAGTTAACAAATTTAGTTACGAAAGAAGTTGTGCATGTTAAGTATGTTAGAGCGTACTAATGAAAATAACAATGCTGGTGTATGGTGTTTTCTCCTGCGATTTTTGTTCAATTCGTGTAACGACTTTCTTGTATATAGTATAGTAGACACAGTAAATTATACTGTTCGAATGTAGATGTTGGTAGTCGTTTTAATTTTTGAGTGGTGTTGGTTTATTTCTCACAACGAGGATCTGTATGTCTGTATTTTTACATGTCTTTGCTTGATGAAAGATCTATGTCAAGCGTAATTCACCCATTTTAGTTTATTGTGTTGAATTGCTAATATATCCTATTACATTTATTAATGAGTTGTATGTTTGGTTGAATGGTTTTTGTTTGCTGTGCTAAAAACAGTCAAATTTACTGTATGAGTTATTTAACTGATATGGGCAATTCTCCTTAAAAATAGACAAACTAAGTTTGGATAAATATTCCTTTAGTTGTTACATATTTTATAAATTCAACCTATAAGGATAACAAACATTGAAATGTAATGGCTTCCATATGGAAACTAAATCAGTTGCTACCTAATTGAACTTTAATAGTGTAATCAAATAATTCATTAAATATTTTTTTATTTTAGTTGACCGAATATATATAGTGAATGTTACTTTATACATTGTGCAGAACAGTTGGTGTACATAGTAATTTATAATGACTATAAAAGAATTCGTATTGTTGTATACGTACATGATTTCTTTGAATACATACTGTACTTGTTCCCGTCAACATAATATATAACTTTTACCTTCTTGTCTATGATTTTGCAGGTATAAACGTAAAAGGCAGCAAGTGTAAAACCATCACCGAAACATGCGCGAAGGTGCTAAACAATTCCGTTCTAACTTGGTTGAATTACGTGATTTGCTGTCAGATATAGAGATACGAGATGGGATGAAAGAACGACTAAGAAAAACTCCATTCTGGGAACTGTTTAACACATTAATAACAACGAAGTTTGATCGGTCATTTATTAGTAAATACGAAAAAAATGTCGAACTGCTGATCCGTGCTTACACCGGTGCGGGCGGAGTTTTTAGAATTGGCGATAAGGAATTACAATTTACCGCGAGAGACATATCATTGATATTCGGTATACCGTTCGGATGTATTTCATACAAAATACCGTCATACGGTAGAAAACCGGATAGCCCCTTTGTACGTAAGTGGTTTCGAAATGTGGTTTAATCGTCCAACATTAGGAATGATGCGATAGAGGCGCCGATGTTAAGAACAAATGCTGGGTACGTCGACGCTGCAAAGCTAGTGTGCCTTTACACATTTTCTACATTGTTTTTCCCTACTTCTGGATTATTCATGAAATGGAGTTTCATGGGTTGTATATATAGAATGGATAAAATTGAGAATTACAATTAGCCGGTGTTGACTTACGACTACTTGATAGCGTCACTTGATAAAAATCACACCAGCCCGTACAAATGCTACGGATGTGTCATTTGCTTATTGGTAATAACCTCTAAACTTGTATATATATTAGATTTTTTAATAAATATTATATTAATTGCAACAAATTGGTATTGTTTACTTGAATTCAGTACTGGTTTTGCGAGAGAACAAATGTTATTGAACCCGTTGATATCAACTTATACCCCCGATTCATGAAGTGGGATCTTGCAAAATTGAGCTCAGTACTAGCAGATGACATCGTTCTAAGCGAACATGTGGAACTATAGGTATTGTGATTGTTTACATATTACATGGAATTTCAGTTCATCATATGCGCATGACAAATTAATATATTGAATGTTTTGTGGGATACAGTTTAGTTATGCTTCATATAAATATTTGTAAGATATATAGTTACTGTAAACAGGGGAATACTTACTAGGTGATCATGTGTGTGTAAATTGATATCAATATCCCACTTTTTTATACGATGACATGCATATTTACTATTTAGGTATACCAAAAAGTAAAGTTTACTGCTACATTGGTGAGCATGTAATTATAAAAAGTAAAGTTTACTGATACATTACTGTTTAGGTACACTAACATGGTGACCATAACTCTATATCGTATGACAGTTATCTTCAGATACAAAATATATTTTTTAATGCAGAGTTAGTACAGTAAAGTTAACTGTTAACAAACGTTTGTTCCGTAACGCGGCTTATAATATTACATACTTTATATGGTTATGTTTATGTCTTAATGTATTAACACCGTGTCCTGATAATTATATTGTATGTGAACAGATTAAGCTTGGAAGGATTCACAAAACGGAGATCGAGGAAGAGGTTTTGGGAGAAGACATTGATTATGATCTGGAGGACTATATGTTGATTGACAATTTGTACGACGCGGGTTACACCTATGAAGACTTCCCATCCACTAGCACTATTGCGGATGGTGATGATACTCCGAAAGAACTACCTAGGAAGAAAGACGATCACGCGTTGAAGAAATTAAAAGAGATGGAAGTTGAAGTTCATCGTTTGCAAAGGTTGTACAGTGATAAAGATGTTTTGTGCAAGAAATTATCCGATGAACTTTCGGATATGAAGAAGGATAAGGAGGAAATGGAAGTGGCTAAACAAGAGACCTTTGAGAATATGAAAATCTAAATTGAATTACTTGAAAAGAAAGTTAAGTTAATATAAGAGAAGGAGAACAATGAGGTTAGGAGATTGAAGGAGGAGTTGGCAAGGGCAACGGAGCAAATCGAAGAACTAGTTGCTCAAAAGGTTGGGGCGGAGATATTTCGAGAGAAAAGCCATAAGACGACTACTTTGCCTTCTAATGTTTGTCACAGCAAACAAAAATCTAATGAGGAAATTGCAAATGTGCACGATGTGACACCAAGTCATCTTCAACAACTCGTGAGTTCAATGGTTCGACGAGTAAAGAATAAAAACAATAGGAAGGAAAAGAAGTCTGATGTGTTTGTCTACCAACCACAACTTAGGGGTAGGTTGAAGAGAAGAGCTTCCAAACCTTCCAAAAAAAGCCTAACAAAGAAGAAAGCGAAGAATGAGGATGTCATAGATGTCGAAATTGAGGAGAAAAGGTTGACACCCAAAATAAAAGTAAAGAAGTTGAAGCAAATCGTGTTGACACGGAGAGGGGTTGTTGTTAAGTATATTTCTGAGTCGACGCTTCAAACGATAAAGTCATGGAAGAACGACGAATACGGGTATTAGTTACTTTATATTATCATACGCGTTTAATTCTGGTATGCATATATTAGAGGTAAAATGTCATACAGTAAATGTTACTGTAAGCAATGTAACATCTAATATGTGTTGATTACAAAATGAAATAGTTTTCCAAATATTGACAACTGTTTACGTATAAATTCAAATTCACAACCGACGTAACGGTGTCCAGTTTTTATGATTAATTTAAGTTTGTAAGTTAATTATCGATATTTACCTATGAACGCAAATTGCCAACCGAAGTAATGTTATATCCAGTACACTGTTTAACGTGTTTTTGGTGGTGTTATTGAAGGGAAATCCTTTGCTTCAGTGGGGACCTCGGCTAATCTGTTTTTCGTAAAGATTTGTTTGAAGTAATAACCGAAAAGTGTATCGGAACAAATGTGGGTCATCGAATAGCTTTTATTTATTAAATTATGTCATTCCGTACAATATGATGACATTAGTCCAATTTTGTAACAAAAATAATATGAAGGTATATACTATTAATTTGGATAATATGTGTGTATAGGTGGTTGATGCATACACGGATATTTTGGATAAGGAGCTCGTTGCCTATGATAATTTATTCGATCGTTCTGTGTTCTTCACTAGCATGTGTTGGGTGAGTTTGTATTTGCAAATTTGTATGTATTGATGTCTGGAATATAATTATTGTATATATCATGCAGTAAACACTACTGTTTAGTAGAATTACATATGTAAATGAGTAACATATCTCAAATAGAATGTGTCGCAGTAATGTTTACTGTATGACCTATTTCAGAATTTTTATGCATAGTTGACTTACATATCTTAAAGTATGATATGCATTTCTAACTTTTACATATCTCATACAGAAAATTTTACTGCTTGAGTTGTTACAGCCTATAGTCCTATACATGAGTAATTTACTTGCATAGCTAAACGTGTGATATGGCATTTATAATTTTTACATATCGCAAACATTGAAGTTTACTGTATAAGATGTTTTGTTTTTGTACATGCATAAGTTAATTACCTATCTCATACACTAAACTTTATTATGTAGTTGACCTACATAGTTAAATGACGTACATATCTCATATTATCACACCTTCTTTTCTGTAATGTACAGCCCGTGATTCGTGACAAAATAATTGGGCTGCGTAAGTGCTTCATCGATATGAAACTTGAGATAGCTCCAAGGGCGAAGAGGTGGTATTTATTTCCCATAATTTCTGCCTCATCACGGGAAAGCAGAGAGGGGTATCACTTCCATCTTATGGTTCTCGACACACACGAGGGATGTTGGAAGCACTACAATCCCCTCATACCTAGGGATGGGATGGAGGACTTGTACCTATCCGATGCCCAGAGATTAGTAAGTAATATTAACGCTTTTCAATTATCAATACATAAGATAACATAGCGTAACAGGTCATACATTTCAGTTTACTGTTACACATTGCATCATTTTAACATTATTTTTTCAGTACAAACTGTCGATTGTAACATTAATAAGCTGCTTGTTTTTTTCATACACAATAACATGCATCCTAGTAAGGTTGTATTGACATACAAATGTTGTCTATGATGTAAATATTACACAGTAAATTTTAATGTCTCGAGCAAGTTTGTTTTATGACATTGATAACATTGATACCTCAAATAAGTTTGTATTACTGCGTTGATTATATGTACAGAAGTTACTGTCGAATCATATTCATAATCTTAAATCTTACACAATCGCATTACATTCGTGCAGAAAGAACATGTGGAAATAACACTTGTACAAATTAAGAACAAAGATAAAGAAGGAGATGTCGACAATCAAGGGATATTACATCCTTATCCTGCGACACAAGATTTTTCGCATCTAGTTCATTAAGTTCGTGATTGTCCGCAACAAAGCAAGGGAACGTAATACTTCTTCACACTCTTCCAAATCTTTATAATGGCTTTCCCGCAACATCATTATATTAATTATTCAATATATTTTTCAGGGTTGTTTGCGGAGTTGCAATTTGCTATTACATGTCAAAGCTCTCGAAATCATGTGACATTCCTTCAAAAATGAGCAGAGAGACTATGCCAGAATATAGGGCGCACCTGGTCGAGCATATTTTGAACCATAGTCCACCAAAAATAGACTGATAGAGGCCGAGAATCATTCACATTTGGAATTGCAAACTCATAATACGTGTTAATTCGTTGATGTACAAAACATGTGGTGTTGGGATTTTTTTTATTTTAATTAGGTTCTAAGTTGATTTTCTGAATGACCACGTAACATTGTAGTGTCGGTATCTAGACATGTCGTGCATGCACGCTGTGAAGCATATCTAACAATAAAGTTTACTATATGACCTGTTTCAGCTTTTCCATGACTAATTTACTTACATATGTCATACAGCAAACGTTCCTGTTAGACCTGCTGCACAGGGTGCATGCACGACTTGACTAGATAACTTACGCATTATATTTTACTATAGCACGATGTGTATCCAACGGTCATTTAGTATTTATGATTATATGAAGTTGATTGGTTAATTTTGTTTACATTTAATAATGGTTGAGATGTAGACGAATGGGCATGCGTGACTCATGAAAATTCAAGTTTATTGGAAGAAGGGAATCATTTACTCATTTTGTGATTGGGAGGTGACGAGCGTCGCGTATAAAAGCATTAAAGCACTAAGATACATTTGAATACATTTCACAATAACATTGACAACCAAAATGATCATAGCTCCAATGTTCATTCGATATCATGGACAAAAATTCAGAAACAATATGTTCTCTGCCAACCAACAATCAAGGCATACATTTGTCGAACGTTACTTCATTACGTGTGTATGCCAAAGTACGAATAGTTCAATGATTTTTTCCACTCAATTTGCTATGCATCCGAGATAACTTGCCTATCAAATTACATTTCAGGTGTTGCAAACAATATACATGATGTGAATCGGGTAAAACTTATGGAACCGACTTCAGCAACCCACTTTTACGATCCGAAATACACGGGTAAACCATTTAGGTGTCAATGATCTTCGAAAAATGCATCATGAACCATTTCCTTTCATCATCAATCTTCAAATCAATAATAAAGAATGTGATACGAAACATTGCCTATAAAATAAGACAAGCATAAAAAAGTAGAAATAAGTAAAATATTTTCCTTGAGTTTTGTAGAAACATGAATTTCTACTTAGGATAGCATAACTTGATTTTCTGAATGACCACATAACATTGTAGTGTCGGTATCTAGACATGTCCTGCATGCACGCCATGAAGCAAGTCTAACAGTAAAGTTTACTGTATGACCTGTTTCAACTTTTCCATGACTAATTGACTTACATATGTCATACAGTAAACTTTACTGTAAGAATTGCTTCACGACGTGCATGCACGACATGTCTAGATAACTCACGAAGTCTATATTACTTCTGTGTGACGTGTATCCAACGGTCATTGAGTATTTATGATTATGTGAAGTTGATTTGTTAATTTTTTTCTTTAATAATTATTGGTTGAGATGTCGACGAATGGACATGCGTGACTCATCAAAATTCAAGTTTATTGGAAGAAGGGAGTCATTTACTCATTTTGTGATCTGAGTCAAATTCACATTGGTGTTGAACTATAGGGGGCTTCGAAACCCCAAAAAAAATTATTTTCTGAATGACCAAATAACATTGATGTGTCATTTTTTAGTCATGTCGTGCATGAATGCTGTGAAGCAGGCCAAACAGTGAAGTTTAATAGATGTGATGTTTCGCCTTACACATGACTAATTGACTTACGTATGTCACAAAGTAAACTTTACTGTTTGACCTACTACACATCGTGCATGTACGACATGAATAGAAAACTCACGAAGTATATTTTACTTCTGAACGACGTATATCCAACGGTCATTGAGTATTCACGATTATGTTAAGTTGATCTGGTAAATTTTTCTACATTCATGAATGGTTGAGATGTCGACACATTAACATTGATGTTGAAATATCATAATAAAATTACTCATTTGTAATATGTGACCATTGTATACAACAAAATTTATTGTGTAGTTGAAAACTAATAAAACTTCATCAAATTATATAAAGTAATGAAATATTCATTTAAAAACAAACTAGAGTAAAAATGAAAATACATCATAACTCATTCAACGGTTCTACACACATCTTCCTGTTGTGATGCCCAGATTTTTTGCACCTGTTACATGTTATAGACTTTCCTTCCTTGCCCCTCGAATTAATACGTTTGGTCTTCGGTCTACCTGGAGGACGTTTACCATCTGGTGGTTTGATTATCGCATCATCAGAAGATAAGTTTACTCTATTAAATGAAGGAATTGGTAATATTGCAAACCCTTATGTTTTCAAGAAGAAATTGACTGAGAAAATCTCATCAATGTAATCCTTCAACTCGTACCCGCATCTCTGAATTACGATAGATGCATGATCACACGGAAAACCATTCAGCTGCCACTTACAACATGAGCACATCATGTACTGCATATTAACATTAAAAACTTCATTCGACCGAACCTCGAATATGCATTCACTTGCCTTGTTCACGACTTAAATACGACCTATCTCCAACGACTCTCTGAAACGGCGATTCATACGTGGACAAAGGTAACCGATTCATGCTTTCGCTTCGTCTCGCCTAATAGAGCTCAACTTCATAATCTTACATCTAATTGTATCTACTAAGTCTGTGATTGGGAGGTGACGAGCGTCACGTATCCAAGAGTTAAAGGACTTAGCCACATTTGAATACATTTCACTATAACATTGACCACCAAAATGTGCATTGCTCCAATGTTCATTCGATATCGTGGACCAAAAGTCACGAACTCTCTGTCCTCCTCTAACCAATAACCAAGCCATACGTTTGTTGAACGTTTCTTCATCAGGTGCATAAGCGCAAAGTACAAATATTTCAATGATTTTTTCCTTCACTTTACTATGAATCCCAGTTAACTTGTCCCTCAAATTACATTTCAAGTGTTGCAAACAATAACCATGATGTGAATCGGGGAATACTTTTGGAACCGACATCAGCAACCCATTGTTACGATCGGAAATAAACTTGTAAACCATTGAGGTGTTAATGATATTTAAAAAATGAATCATAAACCATTCCCAGTTATCATCATTCTCCGAGTCGACAATGGAGAAAGCTATAGGAAACATGCCTATGAAATAAGACAAAAAAAAACATTAGAATGAGATAAAATATACTGCGTGATTGATCTAGTCATGTAGTCCATGCACGCTGTGCAACATGTCTAACATGAAAGTTCATTGTATGCTATATGTAGGTCAATTAGTCATGTAAAAGATGTAACAGGTCATACAATAAACTATACTGTTAGACCTGATGCACAGTGTGTATGCACAAAATAACTACATTTGACACACCCCAACCCAGTTACTTATAATTAAGTTTGAAAGTCAAATTGAGTCAAACCATATTAATCTAACCAAACCATAATCACGAGTTTTGATTTCAGAGTCTTCATTGTAAATCCATATAACTGAAAACCTTTTTACGACATCAGAGTAATCATGTCCATAAAAATTTTCTTGAAGGATAAGTTAACTTAATTACATCATTTACATTTACACAAAATCATAGTTTCTCCCATTCCTGGCTAACCCAACCCGACCTCCTAGATTTGGCAGTGACATCGTGTTACCTGAAAAATTATGAACATAGGAACCGTGAGCAAAATAGCTCAGTGAATGCATCACTACTATACTACTGCATGAATTTAAATGCAATAAATCATGTCCATATACTTATGTATTAACTTATCCGGCTCATTCATAATGAATGACCAACTTTTCTGAATCATGATTCACATATCCTGTCTAAATAGACAATTCTCCCCCATTCCTGGTCGAGGAGTAACCCCTTGTCATTAATAGACAAATCTCCCCCATTATTGGTCGAGGAGTAACCCCTCATTTCGGTAAACCAAAATGAACAATTTCATATTCATTATATTATGATCATATCAATAACACGATACAAATATCTCTTTCCAGTGAGTACACTCACCTTGGTTGACAACTATGTATTCACGTTTTCTTCTGGTGGAGCTGAACTGGGTTGATTAGACCTTACACCTGTCAATCCAACTAAATCAGTACTGAACCTCAATCATAAATATTATCCAAACATAATTATGTAACTTTCCATGACTATACATCAACAATATAATTCCAATTAAGTCACATTCCATAAAACATAGGTAAAGGCAAAACAATTATATACATGTTGATAAAGTTACGGACATTCAACCGTAGGAAATACCTTATAAGGAATTTATAACCAAAGTCAAGTAAACATGAAATTATACTTCTAAATGTATATACACATGAAACATGTACTCAAAGTACTCTTTGTAAGGACGAAATACAAACATTCATTCAAGGGGTACCCAGTATGGCCTGAAATTATTGTCTTACATACTTAACCATCCTATATTCCTAAATTGTACAAATACAGGGGTCCAACCTCATCAATATGAAAACATATATGAATATACTATCCAGTACAAGTGACGGTGTCATTTTTTCAAGCTTCCTAGGGCAAGTTATGACCATTTCTCTACAACACAAGAAATTTTCCCTACAAGCTCCTCTATTGTTCCTTCAACTTCCAAGAATTTTCATAATTTTTCTCCAGAATAACTTTCCATGATTTTCAACCCATTTTCATTACACATACTGAATAGTACAGAATTAAAGTCTCATAATTGTTTAACTTCATTTGCTATCTCAAAAGCTTGACTAAACTCAGGGCATACCAAAATGAAGTATAAAAACAGAAACCATGTACCAACTTCAAATCATCATTACGACCTAACCACAAGGAGATAAATTCTAATTTTTAGATATGATATGAATATATAAGTATATTTGCATATCCAATTGGAATTTTTGAATTCCAGTAAGCACACAAAGAGATATGCAAGTTTGAATACAAAGGGTTTCAATACAAAGCAATATGACCTATAACACCACTTATCTTACATATGAACCAATACATATTATCACAAAGGAGGATGGAATTTGGATCAATACTTCACGATTTATATACTTTGAAATAAGTATAATAGAAGATTAAAACAATATTAACACATAATATTACCTTAGAAACACCTTAAGGATTTTCTTGGAATTGTTTTCCTAGATTTTCCTCGTAACCCTTTCTTCCTTAACTTCTACCTCTCTTTCCTCAAGATAATAACACCTCAAACTGAACCTAGGGACTTATTTGCTGAAGAAATAAGGTTAAGGGAGAGTTTTAAGTCTGCCAAGGCTGCCTCCCAATCCATCCAATCAAATTCAAAAACATTTGGTTTAATAAAAGACAATTTACCACTTAAGGGAATTGACAGATTCACCCCTTCTCGTAATTTCGACCTAACTTCTTACTCGAATATCCGTTTGATGCACAATTTGTTGTGTTACAACCCTAACTCACATATCTTCAACTATGTAGTTTTCACCTTAAGTCAATTGTAATGTTACAAGGGTCAAAACTAGTCTTAAGCAGGAACATTTCTATCGAAAATAACCAAATCTTGTGTTCGTAAATAATTTGACAATTCATGATTTATGAAAGTATAATTATACTAAACATAATCACTTAAAATTAGATATACTAATAACACATTATTCGTATCACATAGGATAATTATGATTTAAATATAATTTATCATAATCATATACGGGTTGTCACAACATTACTCACCCATTCAATCAGATTGTTTACAATGTAAAGTACTACGCACCACCCAAACAATTACTACCTGTACATAGTGTGTTGACTGTAATCATCAATAGAAGTACAAACTGTACCATGATTTCAACATATTTGACATATTGTCATACAATATGTCAATTTCAAAAAACATATTACTAGCACATCATATGACAACTAAACATGTAATCTATTAAGTAGTAATCAATGTTTGGAAGAATGCTAATGTAAATACCTTCATTTGAATTTTTCCCCGTCGCCACCAATAGATTTCCTTTGTACCTGCTTTTAAAAAATGTACCATCCAAGAATATCAGGGGTCGACAGTACTTGAAACCCTCTATACATGCATGAAATGCTACGAACATCCTTTTGAATCGACCACTATCAAAATTGTATTCGATCGACAAATGACTACCGGGGTTTGAATCCATAGCCGCGTCAATATACCACCTTAACTTGTCAAATGAAAATGATTCATCGTCGAACACACGTCTCTTCTCTTTTTCTACAGCCTGCCACACCGTGCTATATTCAAGATCATATCCATACTCATCTGAAATATATGTGACAATGTTAGTGGGGCGAGTCATATTATTTTTTCTTATGCGATTTGTTATTTCGTTCGTAATTACGCCCGAAGTAAAATGGCTATGTTTACGAATTCTATATGCAACTCCACACGTGTGCTCATCATTAAATTTCTTAACAGAAAAAAAACCGTTAACCGTGTCAACCCTTCCATGAACATACCAACCACATCCTGTCGATATTATGTACTTACACACAGCGGTAACTCATTTCAAATCATTCTTCATGTAGTTGAATTCAAATCCAACTTCTGCTGCATACTTACAAAGCACATCACGGAATTCAGCCACCCCACCTCTATATCATTGACCAACCTTAGCAATACCGTCCGACCAACCAAATGACAATAAACGTTTAGTTGTAATATGACTTTCTTCACGCAATACGTCATCCAAACACTCGAAATATGCATCTTCGACTAAAATGTCATCATTACAATCATCAGAAATCCCTTCTCCGTCACTTAGAACCACCTCCCGAGTCATTATATTGACATCCATAGTTTCAATGTCGTGTTTATGACAATACAATAACATTGTTGAAATATCCTCATCAAAATCAAGTGCACATTGAGGGTGCCCTGCTAAATTATAAGACAATGCAATTTTGGCATCAAGAAAATCAATCCACCTTCTACGAATACAGTCAACCAACTCCGTAACATTCGTTCAATCTTGTAACATCTTGACAAATGTCCTATCTATATACTTGCAAAATAATGTGACAAACACTTCCATGATCACTACAACAAAAAATGAAAGTAAGTCAAAACCTATGTAAGGTCACCTCACCATACTATCTGCTTATGTTAAACACCTGATATTAGTATATTCATATGAATTTGAATGTCGCATGAATATAAACAACGATGGGAACGTTTAAACTATTTTTATATTATTTTATTATGTGTTGAACTCTCGACCTGTTTCATAGTGTATATCATACAGTAAATGTTAATGTTTGAGGTATGTAAGTCAATTATTCATGTATAACCTCAAGCAGGTCAGACAGTAAAGCTTACTGTTATAACTGCTACACAACACGTACACACAAAACACTGTATAAAACAATACTATAACACAAAATAGAGTTTAAACGATGCTGCCAAGCAAATCGTATTCAATCAAATCTAAAATTATCAAAAAACACACCATACCCTCAAATCAAAACACATATGTGATCTACTTAGAAGTATGTGTTTGCGTGGAACAACCTATACAAACCCAAAAAATAATGGTACTAACAACACTATAAATTCTAAGAATGTCCGATCAACAAATTAAATTACTTTTTTTTTCCTAATGTATGATGTAACAATGTTCCCTAACATCGTAAATTTGTAAAAACCATAACAGAACGAGTAAAAAATAATAAATTTCGTATATACAACATCGTAAATACACCATACCCACTGCAAATGCAAGAAAACCATTTAAACACCAAAACAGAGTTGTGTAGAAGTAAGCAGTGGTTGAAAGAAATACATCAAAATTGAGATAAAGAAAAATCTTTCAAAAACCAAAATAAAATCGAAGAAAAATGTTTCAAAAACCAAAATAAAATTGCTCTTTAAATGTAGGAGGGGATCTTACCGAAAATGTACGAAATACCACACCATGAACAACAGCAAACAAATTCGAGTTTGATGAACCTTCGTCCAGAGCTTAACGAAAAATGGTAAGGGTTTTGAAACTGGACGCTTGGATGATTGTAAGAAAAGCCATACAATGATGATTTTGAAATTTGAAAACTCCCATTGAAATCGGAAGGAAGGAGGAAATCGTTCGGTTACGAGTTCTCCGGTTGGGAATGGATGGGTATTTTAGTCATTTCTTTGGAGTTTAACCGAACGGTTTTGTTTAGGGGGGCTTTAAAGGTTGTAAAAAAGTCAATGGGACTTATATGTATGTTGACCTCATAAATGGGACTTAAATATAATTATCTTTTATCTATAAATATATGTTCCATTTTAATAAATTAACTTAATAATACCATAAAATGAATATATTTACAAAAATTGTGAATGCATTCAAGATCACCCTTAATAATTTGAAGCGCATTTCACTAATCCGACTCTACGATTCTTCTTCCTCAAGTCTCTTGATATTCCCCACAAAATACATGACTTGAACCTTACCAATATAACCCCCAAGTTAGTGAGTTCCATAAAATCTCACTTAGTTAAGGTATTCCTCTCTCTACAGTTTTAATTTAGGGTTTTCAAAGTCCTTTTCTTATGTTAGTTTTCTAGGTTTACAAGTTTTGGATTTTTTAGGATGTTGGCACTGGGAGTTTTCGCAATGGCTCGTGAAGAATGGTTAGTTATATTATTCGATCACAAGAATAATATATTCTTTTATATTTATACGAAGAGTTTTAGTTTACCGCACAAAGGAGGGTTATCTTGATTTTTTCACAATTAAATTTGGTTCATATGTTGTTAACAACTCAACGTCTTGAAGTTATGAATCATATTTTTTTCAAGTTCAATTTACTTCAAATGTTTTTAGTCTTGCATAATATGTCTATAAATTTTTAATTTTTGTAGTGGTTGAATCTAAATTGGGGGATTTTCTAAATTTACATTTATTTGTTGCATGATAGGTGTTTGACATAATTTCCAACCGGGTATGTTGATAAATCAGTTCACGTTACGACTGGTTCTCTCTCTCTCTCTCTGTGTGTAGATAGGGTTTTGTTGAAATTTTTTTTCCTTAAAACAAATGTGAATTCTTTATCTCATACCCTACTTCTGACCGAATGATTATCTTATGTTGGTTTTTTTTTTGTTATTGTACCAACAACTTTTCTCTTTGCACATAATAATACATAAGTTGTTCTTAAGGTTTGAGCTTGAGGAGAAATGTTCGAATTGTTTTTGCAGGTTTTGTTTTGGGTTTTGAGATTTGCAGATGGTTTGTGGGTTCCCATGGTTTTTGTTTCGTGGTATTTTTTTGTTGGATGACGAATGGTTTGTTATGGATTTTTTGTCAGACGCCTAGTGATGTGCTGGATTTAGATTATCAGAGGCAATTTATCTTTTATTTTGTTTTTTTTATTTGTTGTTGGTTTTAGATTTGGGCTGGGCTGTAATACCCCGTACTTTTTGGCTATATTTATTTTTGAGATTAATTAATTAAATGCGTATTAATTGGAAATTAATCCGGGTTATAAATACTAATATGATGCAAATTGGTATTTGATTATGTACATATATGATTATATATGTATTTGGTATTATAAAATTTGTCGTGGGATTTATATACGGCGATTTGGAAATTTTGTTGAGACACGTGGGACCGCCGCGTCACGGTATAATATTTTGTTTATAAAAGTGAGTTTAAAATCTATAATCTGTATGGTCGTTTTGAGTGCACCAACGCGTCCGGAAGGGTCGAGATAGTCAGAAAACACTAGCCGGGGGTATAGTTTGGGTCTCGAGGTATCTTTAGGCCATTCCGGCACCATAAAGGGTATTTTAGTAATTTGGTATTTTTGGGTAATTAAAAGTGACGAAAATTGAGAGTTGTAATCTGATAAGGAATTGACCCAACCAACCCTTTTTAACCCAACAAGCCACGGAGGTTTATTAAATTAGGTTTTCATAAGTTCCCCCAAAGCAAACCCTAGCCACCATAGCTTTTTAGAGAAGAAAGCTTGGAGAAGGAGAGAGAGAGAGGAATTCTGCAGAAATTCTACACCGAATCCACACCAAATTCAGAAATCAAACCAAGGCAAGTGACTTTATTTCATTTAAATTCGAAGAATGTCTTTTCCATGTTAGAAATTGAAGAATCTTGATTGTTCTTGAAAGATTAAAAGAAAACCCATGAAATTTGAAGTTATTATTGAATGTTAGGATAGCTTTGCATGTAGAAACATTATTGGGAGATTTAATTTCGGAGATTTCATATCTAGGTGATGTATAAACGAATTAAAATCTGGGAATTTATGATGAGAAAAAGTTAGGGTTTATGTTCTTGAAGAAAATTGGGAATTAATGTAGAAATTGTGATTTAATGATGTTTAGAAGATATTAAACCCTTTAATTGATGTTAGTATAGCCCCTTAACATGTTTGAGGATGATTAGAGAACTCAATATATTGTGGGAACGAATTTTAGAAGAGGTTTGAGGAGTAAAAATGGTGAAAAACGAATTGGGGAAAAATCTGGGCCGAAACTGGCCACTCGTTAGAAGCAGCCCCCACGTCGTTCGAATGAGCTCGTTCGAACGAGCTTCTAACGAGTTGACCAGTCGTTATTAACGAGTAGGAATTTTCGTTCGATATCTCGTTCGAACGAGATATCGTTAGAAGGGTCAGTTCGTTCGAACGAACTGGGATCTCGTTCGAACAGCCTCGTTCGAACGAGACTTCTAACGACCTGACAGTCCAAACTCGTTCGAAGCCTCGTTCGAACGAGACTTCTAACGAGTTGGCAGTTTGGTCCTTTTTGGACTGTTTTGACTCTTGGAGTCCCGGGAACTGGTTCAAGAGTAGTGTTAGTATTCCTTTGATGATATAGTGATTGATTTGGGACTTTTGGGTTATTGAGATGAGTAAATCATACACGAGAGTTATATTCAATGAACCGTTTGGGTTGAGATGTGAGTGTCTACTACGATGTGAGGATAAATTATGACACGTATAATTATGAACCGGAATAAAATAAGTTGTGATAATTATAATTAGTACGAGAGTGCAATATGTACTACGAATATAATACGGTATTACTAAGATGTGTGTTTACTTAGTATTGATATATGGATTGTATGTATGACATACCTACCATACTTGCTATCACGGGAGGTTTCGTTCGCTCAGGACCCTCTAATCCTTGTGTGCCTACGGGGGGGATATAGACTGGTACCTTGATGAACATAGGTCATAGAAAGACTTATTATGATATTAATAAGTCCGCTGACCATGGGAGCGTAGGTATGTGCGTGACCCATGTGATGGTGACTGTGTTCGCCTCCACTATTTGTGATTTGTGTTATCTGAACTATTCCTGAGAGATTCGGAATATGTGATCCTTATGTACGTGATGTACCGGGATGGATAGAAGAGTATGTGTGCACTACAACTTAGATTGCGGGGTGCTTGTATTGTATATTTATGAGATGAATAATATACGTTATATTAATGGGAATCCTCATGTTAATGTTGTAAAAATATTACGGTATTGTTTCGAGTTATATAATGAGTTAGCTGATAGTTATATCAATGGCATATTTAGTAACTGAGTTTACGTTAAACCTCTATTAAATTACGAGCGTTGTTATGTTAAATTAACCGAGTAAAATGGGTAGAACCTTTGGTTGTCTAGCTAGTTTACGTTGTCACTTAGCTAGTGGAAAGGGTAGTTATAGATGGGTACTTACGTTAGGAGTGCACAGTTAGACGAGAGGTGAGAATATCATGCGAGTGTACGTCCTAACATGTATTTTGCATTTAATGTTTTATATGTTTTTAAAGCACTTGCAGGTTTTTAAAATATAACACATTCGGGCTCTGACCCGTTTGCTTTTTCAAATCTTTTTCTTGTAAAACCCTTTTAGGTGCCCAGCCACAAGGACACCAAGCATAGGTACTCATTCAGGTGACGAGCTGTAGCTGTTTGTGGAAGCTACAGAAATTTGCTCATAGACGCTTCTATCTTTTGGATTCCAGGGTCACGATCTATCTATCAGTTGTAGGGCATGTTGCCCATTCCTATTTAGAGCATCTTTTACATCTCAGTTTTCAGGCTTTAACATGTAGTATTTCAGTTTCAGTTATTTATTTCAGTATGGGATTGTAGTGAGGGGTTTCCTCCAGACTCTATTTATTTCTATTGTGATGGTTATTCATTTTACTTCAGTATGGTGAATGGTGTTATTTATTTCTTCATTTTACTTGTTGCATGTTAATCAGACTTAAATTAAAATTTGGCACTTACTTTTTAAATACTAGGTGGATAGTAATAATAAAAATGTTTTCGACAGTGATGCTATTAACTGAGCCAACTTGGCATCTTGAATTAATTGTATAAAGGAGTAGCTACCCGGTATTTAATTAGTCGGGGTGTCACAGGTGGTATCAGAGCATCAGGTTCTAGTGTCCTTTAGGATCTGTACGGCTATTATGTTTCCACTACGTTTTCTTTGATATAGAGCCCTATATTTTAGGACTGTTGTATTCTTTTGTGTATGCTTCGTTCTTCAGCTATGTTAAGTTTATAAACCGTGAACTTATAAACTTTGTTCTTATTTCAGATGCCTCCACGACGTGCACGACGAGTTCCCAGGAATGCTACGCCCGAACCACAGCCCGCCCCAGTTCAGGGCATGTTGAACGCCGCTGAGGTTGCTGCTATAGTAGCCCAAGCGGTAAATGCCGCGATTGCCGTGATTCAGCAGGCACCACCTCAGGCGCCGGTTGCCGCGCCAGTACAGGTTAATGCATTCCCGTCTGCTTGGGAGCGTGTACGTGACGCTTTTCAGAAAGCGCATCCGCCAGAGTTTGCAGGTAGCTCAGACGTGGTAGTCTCGAGCCAATGGAAGAAGGACATACAGAGGCATTTGAGGATGCATGAGTGCACTGATGTTCAGAAACAGGTGCTAGCTACTTTCAAGCTAGTGGGATCTGCATTACAGTGGTGGGAGTCTATTACCACCGCGGAGGAGAGGGATACCCTCACGATACAGGAGTTCTGGGTGCGGTTCGACCGCAAGTACTTTCCGTCTGCAGTTCATACAGAGATGAGGAGGAAGCTGATGAGTTTGAAGCAGGAGGGCAAGACAGTGGCCGAATATGAGGCCGAGTTCACTAGCCTGTTGAATATCGTACCAGATGAGATTCCAACAGAGAAGAAGAAGATAGAGAAGTTCACCCACGGGTTGAATTGGAGAATCCGTCAGCATCTACTTGGGAACCTATCGTTGGCCACGTATTCTGATGTGGTTAACGCTGCATTACTACACTGCCAGGACCACCGTTTTCATATGGCCGAGGGCAAGCGATCAGGGGAGTCTAGCCATCAGGGCAGGACTGGAGGGCATAGTGCCAGCGGGGCACAGAACGGTCAGGGGCAGAGACAGACTGAGCAGGGTACCCAGCAGGGGGACAATAAGAGGTTCCGGTCAGGGAACTACAAGCAGGGACAGGGAGATTTCCGCCAGGGCCATCAGGGTCCAAACGGCCATCAGGGCCAGCAGGGGCAGAATGGGCAGCAGTTCCATCAGGGCCAGCAGGGCCAAGGGAGGAATGGTAACGGCCACCAGGGCCGGGGACAGCAGGGGCAGAGGGGAGGGAACTTCCCAGGGAAGTGCTTTACTTGTGGCAAGACTGGCCATAAGAAGCAGGATTGTCCTGATAGGGGCAGGGCCCCACAGCAGCAGCAGCAGGGTGCTCGCCAGGAGCCACAGAGACCTATGTTTCCCGCCGCTCTTCCTGCACCGCCACAGATGGCAGCTTTGCCACCCATTCCAGCAGTCCCAGCTCAACAGGGGCAGCTACAGTATGGACGTGTCTACAACGTTCACCAGGCTGCAGTTCCACAGGCACCGCCCGCGATCGAGGGTACGTTTCCTATCCATGGCACTATGGGTCGGGTGTTATTTGATACGGGTGCTACACACTGTTTTATTGCTACACACTTCGCGAAAGCTTTAGGATTGTTAGCTACGGCAGAGAGCACAGTGACGTGTGTCGACTCACCATTGGGGAGTGGGTCACTTATTTTCTTTATATGTCGGGGAGTCGGGGTAGAGGTTGGAGGTTTGGTATTGCCTACAGACATGTTAGTGTTAGACATGCATGTTCACGATGTGATCATCGGTATGGATTGGCTCGTAGCATATAGGGCCATGATTGATTGCTTCAGCGGGAGCATTGTTTTTGCCATTCCGGGGCAAGAGATGTTTATAGTGGCGATGCCTCGCCCAGAGGGAGGATCGACCGCTCATCTGTATTACATAGAGGAGGATACCTCTAAGGAGGTTGTTATTCCTTTAGATTCGATCCCGGTTGTCAGGGAGTATTCAGATGTGTTTCAGGAGATACCAGGCTTACCACCCAGTCGAGAGATAGACTTCGTTATTGATTTGCTACCGGGTACGAGACCTATAGCACGTGCACCGTACCGTATGGCTCCAGCTGAAATGCATGAGTTACGGGAACAAATAGAGCAGCTGTTAGGGCAGGGCTTTATTCGCAGGAGTACCTCACCTTGGGGCGCTCCAGTTTTGTTTGTGAAGAAAAGGGATGGTTCACTGAGATTGTGCGTGGACTACCGAGAGTTGAATAAGGTCACGATACGGAATAAGTATCCGTTGCCTCGAATCGATGACTTATTCGACCAGTTGAGAGGAGCTTCCTTCTTCTCGAAGATTGACTTGAGGTCAGGATACCATCAGTTGCGTATCAGGGAGGAGGATGTCTCGAAGACTGCGTTTTTGTCGAGATATGGTTCTTACGAGTTTCGGGTTATGCCTTTCGGCTTAACCAACGCTCCAGCAGTGTTTATGGACTTGATGAACAGAGTGTTCAGGGATTTCTTAGACCAGTTTGTCATTGTCTTCATCAATGATATCCTGGTTTACTCTCAGACAGAGGAGGAGCACGCCGAGCATTTGAGGCAGGTTTTGCAGACACTTCGTCAGAACGAGCTGTATGCAAAATATGAGAAGTGCGGGTTTTGGCTGAAGGAAGTCCAGTTCTTGGGTCACATTATTTCCGACCAGGGAATATCTGTCGATCCGGGGAAGGTGTCAGCGGTGAGGGAGTGGGGACAGCCCACGACACCAACGGAGATTCGTAGTTTCTTGGGTCTAGCAGGATACTACAGGAGGTTCATTCGGGGTTTCTCGGAGATAGAAGGTCCTTTGACACATCTTACTCGTAAAGGTGTGCCATATATCTGGAGTGATGCTTGTCAGTTGGCATTCGATGAGTTGAAGGACAAATTGACCTCAGCACCTGTGTTAGCATTGCCGAGACCGGGAGTTGAGTATTTGGTTTACACCGATGCGTCTTTGCAAGGACTGGGAGGTGTGTTGTAGCAGGAGAGACAGGCCATAGCTTATGCTTCCCGTAAGCTTAAGCCTTATGAGAAGAATTACCCCACACATGATTTGGAGTTGGCGGCAGTGGTATTTGCCTTACGGATTTGGAGGCACTATCTTTTGGGGGAGAAATTTCAGCTGTTCACGGACCACAAGTCACTACAGTATCTGTTCACGCAGAAGGAATTGAATATGCGGCAACGTAGGTGGCTTGAGTTTGTGAAAGACTACCAGTTCGACATCCAGTACCACCCGGGTAAGGCTAACGTGGTAGCAGACGCGTTGAGCCGTAGGCCAGCAGACGAGGTGGCAGAGGTGTGGAAGGCGAATTGGAAGGAATTGGGACACCAGGATGCAGTGGCCCGATCTTTTATGTCCGTGATGACCGTTACACCACAGATTGTCACGAAGGTTGTACGGGCACATGCTAATGACACGTTCTGTCAGGAGCAGATAGTTCGATTGCTAGCAGAGGGAGCCGAGTCCTATACCGTTAGCTCAGACGGGGGATTGCGCTTCAATGGGAGATTGGTGGTTCCGAAAGGGGAAGAATTGTGGCACGATGTGATGGCAGAGTCGCACGGCTCACGGTTCGCGGTACATCCCGGAGGGGACAAAATGTACCAGGACATGAGACGGCAGTATTGGTGGAGCGGTATGAAGAGAGATATCGCTGAGTTTGTCTCGAAATGCGCCACTTGTCAGCTTGTAAAAGTGGATCATCAGAGACCAGCAGGATTGCTACAGCCGTTGGAGGTTCCGGTGTGGATGTGGGAGAGCATATCCATGGATTTTGTCACGGGGTTGCCTACGTCGCAGAGGGGTCATGACTCCGTATGGGTAATTGTGGACAGGCTGTCCAAGGTCGCTCACTTCTTACCCGTAAGGACTGACTACACTACGGGACAGTATGCCCAGCTCTTCATCTCAGAGATTGTGAGACTTCACGGTGTGCCCCTGAATATCGTGTCTGACAGAGACAAGATATTTGTTTCGAGGTTTTGGGAGAGTTTCCAGGAGGCCATGGGCACGGAATTGCGGTTGAGTACGGCTTATCATCCGCAGACCGATGGGCAGACAGAGCGCACCAATCAGATGTTGGAAGACATGCTACGCATGTGCATTATTGACTTCGGGGGTGGATGGGAACAGTACCTCCCACTGGTGGAGTTTGCTTACAACAACTCCTATCAGTTCACGATTGGCATGGCTCCGTTTGAGGCATTGTACGGTAGGCCTTGTCGTTCCCCAGCATGTTGGTTGGAGGTGGGGGACAACAAACTACTTGGGCCGGAAGTGATTCAGGATACTTCGGCAAGGATTGAGTTGATTCGGAGTCGCATTCGGGTAGCTCAAGACAGGCAGAAGAGTTATGCTGATGCGAAGAGGTTCTTCAGGGAGTTCCAAGTGGGGGACCAAGTTTTGCTCAGGGTTTCTCCGATGAAGGGGATTATGCGATTCGGGAAGAAGGGGAAATTGGCACCGAGGTATGCGGGGCCGTTTCCTATTATTGAGCGGATCGGACCCGTTGCGTTTAGACTTGGACTACCGGAGCACTTGCATCGGATTCACGACGTGTTCCATATTTCCTCGCTGAGGAAATACCTTAGAGATAATTTGGCTCATTCTCACATTGCTGTGGAGGACATCGATCTCCAGCCGGATAGCTCCTACGAGGAGGGGCCAATCGCTATTTTGGACCGAAGCGAGAGGAAACTGCGGTCAAAGATAGTCCCGTTAGTGCGTGTTCAGTGGCGACATCACAATGTTGAGGAGTCCACATGGGAGCGCGAGGATGAGATGCGCGAACGTTATCCAGAGTTATTTTTAGCAGGTACTTTCTAGTTTCGAATTTCGGGACGAAATTCAGTTATTAGGGGGGAAGTATGTAATACCCCGTACTTTTTGGCTATATTTATTTTTGGGATTAATTAATTAAATGCGTATTAATTGGAAATTAATCCGGGTTATAAATACTAATATGATGCAAATTGGTATTTGATTATGTACATATATGATTATATATGTATTTGGTATTATAAAATTTGTCGTGGGATTTATATACGGCGATTTGGAAATTTTGTTGAGACGCGTGGGACCGCCGCGTCACGGTATAATATTTTGTTTATAAAAGTGAGTTTAAAATCTATAATCCGTATGGTCGTTTTGAGTGCACCAACGCGTCCGGAAGGGTCGAGATAGTCAGAAAACACTAGCCGGGGGTATAGTTTGGGTCTCGGGGTATCTTTAGGCCATTCCGGCACCATAAAGGGTATTTTAGTAATTTGGTATTTTTGGGTAATTAAAAGTGACGAAAATTGAGAGTTGTAATCTGATAAGGAATTGACCCAACCAACCCTTTTTAACCCAACAAGCCACGGAGGTTTATTAAATTAGGTTTTCATAAGTTCCCCCAAAGCAAACCCTAGCCACCATAGCTTTTTAGAGAAGAAAGCTTGGAGAAGGAGAGAGAGAGAGGAATTCTGCAGAAATTCTACTCCGAATCCACACCAAATTCAGAAATCAAACCAAGGCAAGTGACTTTATTTCATTTAAATTCGGAAAATGTCTTTTCCATGTTAGAAATTGAAGAATCTTGATTGTTCTTGAAAGATTAAAAGAAAACCCATGAAATTTGAAGTTATTATTGAATGTTGGGATAGGTTTGCATGTAGAAACATTATTGGGAGATTTAATTTCGGAGATTTCATATCTAGGTGATGTATAAACGAATTAAAATCTGGGAATTTATGATGAGAAAAAGTTAGGGTTTATGTTCTTGAAGAAAATTGGGAATTAATGTAGAAATTGTGATTTAATGATGTTTAGAAGATATTAAACCCTTTAATTGATGTTAGTATATCCCCTTAACATGTTTGAGGATGATTAGAGAACTCAATATATTGTGGGAACGAATTTTAGAAGAGGTTTGAGGAGTAAAAATGGTGAAAAACGAATTGGGGAAAAATCTGGGCCGAAACTGGCCACTCGTTAGAAGCAGCCCCCAGGTCGTTCGAACGAGCTCGTTCGAACGAGCTTCTAACGAGTTGACCAGTCGTTATTAACGAGTAGGAATTTTCGTTCGATATCTCGTTCGAACGAGATATCGTTAGAAGGGTCAGTTCGTTCGAACGAACTGGGATCTCGTTCGAACAGCCTCGTTCGAACGAGACTTCTAACGACCTGACAGTCCAAACTCGTTCGAAGCCTCGTTCGAACGAGACTTCTAACGAGTTGGCAGTTTGGTCCTTTTTGGACTGTTTTGACTCTTGGAGTCCCGGGAACTGGTTCAAGAGTAGTGTTAGTATTCCTTTGATGATATAGTGATTGATTTGGGACTTTTGGGTTATTGAGATGAGTAAATCATACACGAGAGTTATATTCAATGAACCGTTTGGGTTGAGATGTGAGTGTCTACTACGATGTGAGGATAAATTATGACACGTATAATTATGAACCGGAATAAAATAAGTTGTGATAATTATAATTAGTACGAGAGTGCAATATGTACTACGAATATAATACGGTATTACTAAGATGTGTGTTTACTTAGTATTGATATATGGATTGTATGTATGACATACCTACCATACTTGCTATCACGGGAGGTTTCGTTCGCTCAGGACCCTCTAATCCTTGTGTGCCTACGGGGGGGATATAGACTGGTACCTTGATGAACATAGGTCATAGAAAGACTTATTGTGATATTAATAAGTCCGCTGACCATGGGAGCGTAGGTATGTGCGTGACCCATGTGATGGTGACTGTGTTCGCCTCCACTATTTGTGATTTGTGTTATCTGAACTATTCCTGAGAGATTCGGAATATGTGATCCTTATGTACGTGATGTACCGGGATGGATAGCAGAGTATGTGTGCACTACAGCTTAGATTGCGGGGTGCTTGTATTGTATATTTATGAGATGAATAATATACGTTATATTAATGGGAATCCTCATGTTAATGTTGTAAAAATATTACGGTATTGTTTCGAGTTACATAATGAGTTAGCTGATAGTTATATCAATGGCATATTTAGTAACTGAGTTTACGTTAAACCTCTATTAAATTACGAGCGTTGTTATGTTAAATTAACCGAGTAAAATGGGTAGAACCTTTGGTTGTCTAGCTAGTTTACGTTGTCACTTAGCTAGTGGAAAGGGTAGTTATAGATGGGTACTTACGTTAGGAGTGCACAGTTAGACGAGAGGTGAGAATATCATGCGAGTGTACGTCCTAACATGTATTTTGCATTTAATGTTTTATATGTTTTTAAAGCACTTGCAGGTTTTTAAAATATAACACATTCGGGCTCTGACCCGTTTGCTTTTTCAAATCTTTTTCTTGTAAAACCCTTTTAGGTGCCCAGCCACAAGGACACCAAGCATAGGTACTCATTCAGGTGACGAGCTGTAGCTGTTTGTGGAAGCTACAGGGATTTGCTCATAGACGCTTCTATCTTTTGGATTCCAGGGTCACGATCTATCTATCAGTTGTAGGGCATGTTGCCCATTCCTATTTAGAGCATCTTTTACATCTCAGTTTTCAGGCTTTAACATGTAGTATTTCAGTTTCAGTTATTTATTTCAGTATGGGATTGTAGTGAGGGGTTTCCTCCAGACTCTATTTATTTCTATTGTGATGGTTATTCATTTTACTTCAGTATGGTGAATGGTGTTATTTATTTCTTCATTTTACTTGTTGCATGTTAATCAGACTTAAATTAAAATTTGGCACTTACTTTTTAAATACTAGGTGGATAGTAATAATAAAAATGTTTTCGACAGTGATGCTATTAACTGAGCCAACTTGGCATCTTGAATTAATTGTATAAAGGAGTAGCTACCCGGTATTTAATTAGTCGGGGTGTCACATGGGCTTGGTTTGGTTTATAGGCCTATGCGTGTGAGGTGTACATCCTTCGCTTTTTTTTTCAATTTTACTGTCATTTGGGAAAAAAATGCAAACTTTACTTATTGAATATAGTTTTTTGGGTCATTCAATGAAAAGTCTCTTATATTTTTGCAATAACAACTCACATGTGAAACTAAGTACATATATTGAAAAAATTGTTATAATTTAAGAGTATGCTACCTTGCCATTGAAATGGTATTTTTTTTTCAAAAAACATATATTTTTAACCATGCGTACACAATCGTCTCGCTCGCGCATCGTGCGGGTTTACAACTAGTTTGTTATAAATAGAGAACCCAATCCATTAATATAGTGTTTAAATATGACACGAACTCACTCAACACATTAAATACACTTGTTGAGGAGTTACACTTGTGGACCCCTCAAGTGGGGCCATTGAGGTTTATATACCTTCAACACAAAGTTTTAAATTACAGCATGCGATTTCGTATATTTTGAGTTTAGTATTGTTAGATATACAAATTATTTTTTTTCAAATTTGTATCACAAGTGCATTAAATGATTGTAACACTTGCAATAAAATATTTTAATCCACTTGAAATATAAATTTGGTAAAAAATAGTTAGTAGACATAGAGTTTTGCTCTTAAGTTACTCTCTATGAAGTACAAACTCTGTTTTTTGTGAAGAGAAAAAAAAACATGTTGGCGCCCTTTCTAATAGCCACTCTAACTGAATCTTCCCGCAATAGGTTCATTATATGTGTTGGGGATTCTTTTAGTTCCACAACATCCATTTTCTTCTTTAGCCCCTCCTTTTCGAACCAATCGGTAACTATATTACTTTTCTATAAGTCATGTATGACTTCAGTTTTAGTTAACCTCGCAAGGTCTATGTTCTATGAGGTTTGCATACGGGTGGTTGATTTAATCCAACTTGTTAATTATCCACACCGATGTTTTGGAGTCTGACTCAATGAGTGTGTTCCCCCACTCTTTTTCCTGAATCAGTTTAAGACCATGATATATTCTTTCCAGTTCAGGTTTAAGGTTGCGCGTTGCACCTTTAAATGTCCAAAATACCCTCTAACCATGCTTTTTCTAACACAAGGACAATTGTTGTGTTGAGACTATACTATCTTTAGCCACTGAGTTTATTAAGAAACTTCGATCTAAGCGAAAATAGAAGGCAATACTGCAATTTTTGATGAAAAATGGCATTATAGTAAACTCATTATAACAATGGGCATGTGGGTCTCTTAACCTCCTAAAAAGTCACCTAGTAGATGATATTAATAAATTCCTTTAAATACAAATATTTTGTGTGTTGCAGGGTTCTATTCAGAAAACAAGGCGGGATTAGATTTATAATCAACAATTCATTTACTTTAATTTGGTTCTGGTACCAACGCCACGAGTGAAGGTGATCTCATGAGACTTAGCATCAAAGGGACCCACACTCAGTGGATGCCCATGACCCGTAATTGGGGATAAAACTGCTAGTTTAGTTCAATTCTTATAAGTTAGTCTCTTTCATTTAGATTCACACACGGTGATCGTCGCACGTCCACCTCTTGGAATGGGGCACCACCTAATTAGAAATTCAGTTAAACCTTCATAGGGAAGAGCTTTTAAGTTTAAAAGAAAATAAAACAATTGTATATTTATTTTCTTTTTATTTATGAACTTTCTAAGATTCCCAGTTTCATTTTTTTAGTTTTTTGTGAAAAATATGAAGTTAATGGAGGTAATTGAAGAGACAATAAGGAATAAAATGGTAGTTAGTAAAGTTGGTACATGGTAACATTTATGACTTTTTTATATCTACAACTTTTGGGTAGAGTTATTTGAGGTTAGAATTATTGGTGAAAGTATAGTGGCTGAAATGGCCGCAAGAAAAGTGTGTAGCATGCAACTTCATTTCTATTTTAAATCAAATTGTGTTGTTATTATATATAAAAAATTTGATATTTTAATTTCCTTTAATATGTTTGTTATTTTAGTAGTATGAAATTTATATCTTATTAGGTGTTAATGATTTATAACCTTGAAATTAATTTTGGAGGATATGGTTGCAAGAGTTCTTTAGGTCCTTTTAATCTTTTTAGGTCCTCATAACATGTGCTCTAAGAACACACACTAAGAAGCTAAAAATAGCAAGGACATAGTGTCAACATATTAGTCTCTTTCATTTAGATTCACACACGATGATCGTCGCACGTCCACCTCTTGGAATGGGGCACCACCTAATTGGAAATTCAGTTAAACCTTCATAGGGAAGAGCTTTTAAGTTTAAAAGAAAATAAAACAATAGTATATTTATTTTCTTTTTATTTATGAACTTTTTAAGATTCCCAGCTTCATTTTTTTAGTTTTTTGTGGGAAAATATGAAGTTAGTGGAGGGAATTGAAGAGACAATAAGGAATAAAATGGTAGTTAGTAAAGTGGGTACATGGTAACATTTATGATTTTTTTTATATCTACAACTTTTGGGTAGAGTTATTTGAGGTTAGAATTATTGGTGAAAGTATAGTGGCTGAAATGGCTGCAAGAAAAGTGTGTAGCATGCAACTTCATTTCTATTTTAAATCAAATTGTGTTGTTATTATATATAAAAAAATTGATATTTTAATTTCCTTTAATATGTTTGTTATTTTAGTAAGTATGAAATTTATATCTTATTAGGCGTTAATGATTTATAACCTTGAAATTAATTTTGGAGGATATGGTTGGAAGAGTTCTTTAGGTCCTTTTATTCTTTTTAGGTCCTCATAACATGTGCTCTAAGGACACACACTAAGAAGCTAAAAATAGCAAGGACATAGTGTCAACATATAATTAATAAGGTACAAATACTCATGCAGAGCTCTCATACTTATAATTTTGAGGATCAAAATTTCTACCTTAACAACACATGTTATCATTTCCCTTATTTTATATTTATTGTCTTGGAATTAAATACAAAAATTAATTCTTAACAAGGTGAGCTAACCTCACCCCAGTCACATTTCTATTGTACTTGTGAGAAATGAAGAATGGGGAGTATATATATTAATCTTATAATACAAGATGATAGAGAGATGAAATATATGATTCGATATGTAATATATATTACAAATAACAAGACTATTATATAAGGAGCTTGACAAATAAGTCATAATTACATAGACATTTTCAATTGGTTTTAGATACAGTTACAGTTGGATTGAACTGAACTTGTCCTCGAGATCCTCATTAATCGAAATTCACTTTTTTCTTATATTTTAAGTCGCGATCCTTAGCTTGCGTTATCGGGTTGGTGTCACCCAATTTGAATAACTCGGATTGTTCGAATAATTTCCTTATAATTTCCTCCTAAGCTTTGCAACCTGAGAAGAGTCAAGAGGTTTGATCATCGGTGAGCATTGATTCTGGTAGGCAGTGGTTCTCGATAGCCAGTTGGGGGTTGGTTTTGTATTACACCAATATTTGTGATATTTTTTTTTAGCAAAAATCCTTTATGTTATGCTCATTGAGTGCCTGATGGCATGCACTTAATTCAAATCAACTTACAAAGGGCACGCTAGTAAAAGGTGCATGAAAAGACCAAAATATTGGATGCGTAAATGTTAGTTGTCATCTTGGGTCCTGTTTTGAATTACAAATAATTTTGGGAGATGAACCACACGGTTTAAAAGTTCTCCCTTATGCCATTTTGCATTTCTTTTAAACTATTTAAGACTCCAGGATCTATCTTTGTATTTCTTAACATGTAAGTCTTCTATGTTCTTCACTTTGCTCTATAATTTATTTTTCAAACTGCCATCCTCTTTCTTGAATCTTTTGGCCTTCTTTCTTCTTGAACTGGAAAAAATGGTAGGAGAGTTTAGGAAAACATTTTCAATACCTAATTGGGTAGAAATCGAATGTTCCAAATATTTGGGGTGCACGATCTAAGTTCTCCACCAATAGCATAGGAAGATTGCAAGACCTTAAGTAGTGGCCAAGTGAAGTATGGGTAGGCCAAAAAATGGTGTTCAGTGATCAAGGCTAAGTCCTGATCGCTACATTAGGAGGGCTAAACTAATTAGTTTTAGCTTAGGTCTCATTACTCCTTATATTTTTCTGTCCTCTGAATGTTTATAAGGGCACGGATCACCCTTTGATTTAATTAAAAAGACTTTTGTTTTTACTTTGTCATTGTTCTATAGTTGTTGATTGCTCTATGGATGCTTTTCAATTGTCTCCTTTATGCATGAATGTTTATCCCTTGATACTTGTAGATTGAAATCTAGTTGGTAAAGGCGACAATGCTTTCGGAAACTAATGATCTAGACCTGATACTTGGTCGAGATGCCAACAGCTGAGTTTGTGGTGCATTTGTTTATTTTCATTATGCTCTCCAAAAGATGACAAATGCTTTTAATGAACAAGCTCATATGGCCGCTTATCTTCAAACCGAAGTTTGGGAGGTCAAAAATATCGTCGAACTTTTACAAAATGAGAATAATCCTTCAACGAAAAAACTTAATAAGGCTAGGAAGGACTTTAAGAGAGACAACACGATTAAGCAAGGCATGTATCGTGAGATAATTAAATTGAAGTATCTTTTTAAAAGGGTCCTCACATAGTTTGGGGTGCTGGTTATGATGAATGATGGGAAAATGCCTCTCATTCATTTAGCTAGATGAAGATAAATATGTGGCCTAAAAGCATGGTTGGCTGAATGCCCTAGATGTCATGAAGGTTCCAAACTGGTACCTAGTGGAGTGCCCTACTTATAATTATCCCCCATTTGGGAGTGATGAAAGTCGAATTACTTTTTATGTCGTAACCTTCCACTTAGTGAAGGATTATTTGTCGATTCATTATAGTGATGATGAGCTTTAACCTGATCCCGATAATAGACGTAGAGTTGAAGGTTTTAAGTTGATAACTCGTCAAAGATGATGGCTATGTTCTATAATTGTGTATATTCATTTTGTAACTTTAAGAGTATAGGCCCTTTGTAAATGAATGCTCTATGAAGATATTAGTTAACTACATGTTTTTCACTTTCCCACCTTTTTATGTCAAGTATATTTTTTGTTGTTTGTCTTACCTTTTAAAGAGTGTCATCATACAATCTTAGGCCTGGGTCAAACTATGGAGAAAATGCAATTGGTTGTAAGGCCATCCACCCGTTCAGAATTTTATCCCCGCCAAGGGATACTTAGTGCCTAGGGATCCCCCTTAGGTCGTTTGCTTATCGAGGAAATTCTTGATGCTTTTGTGTTTCTTAATGGCTAAAATATGTAACCTTAAAGTTTTGATTAAGTGTAATCGTACTAAGGAATTTAAACCGATGATCAGACTTTGATCGGACATAATAATAATTCAGAAATAACAAGAATTGGCCTGCCATTTGGAATAATAGTAAAACTAATTGCATTAATTGAACTTAAAGTCTTCTAAGAAATCGGACCTCAAAACTTCAATTAAATCTCGAAATGAAATTTTTAGAGAAATAAAACTTCCTAATGTTGGCCACATTCCAGGCCCTAGGGATCTCCCTGCGCCCCCATTATTTCCAAATGGTAGGCTTCTGGGATGTCGTTTCCAATAATCTTTAATGGACCCTCCCCGTTAGGGCACAACTTTCCATTTGGTGGCTTCTTCACGCTGCTGAGCACTTTTCTAAGGACATAATCTCCTTCTTGTAACCTTCTTGTGTTCACTCCTTTATTGTGCTACTGGTTAACTGTTGTTGGCAGGAAGCTAACTTGATTAAGGCTTGTTCTCTTCACTCATCAAGTTGGTTAAAATCAGTCCTTATGATTTCTCTATTTAAGTCTTAGTTAGAAACAATCATCTTCATAGTTGGTAAGACATCTTCCAAAGGGATTATGACTTTCATCCCATAAGCTAAAGCGAAGGGCGTTTCCCCAATCGACCTCCTGGGCGTAGTATGTTATGCCTAAAGGAGGTGGATAAGCTTGTCCACCCAAGAACCTTTTTCCTTTTCCAACCTTTTTTTCACTCAGTCGAACACTATCTTGTTGGAAGCATTAACATACCCATTGCTTTGGGGTAGGCCATCAAGCTGAAGTGGTGCTTCATATTGTGGTTGTCGCATAAGTCTTGAAATGGATCGATTTCAAATTGCGTGCCATTATCCATGATGATTATTCTTGGTACGCCAAAATGGGTATGATATTTCTCAAGATGAATCTTATCATATTAGTGTCTCTGATGTTCGCCAATTGTTCGGCTTCAATCTACTTAGTGAAATATTATATGCCGACCAGGAGATACTTGTGATTTCCTAGTGCTACAGGTAGGGGACCAAGAATTCCAAACCCAAATGATCTTTGCAACTGCTATTTTTCATCACGATTCATGGAAACACAAATAAAAAATTATCACTCATAACAACAGTCACAATTTTTTTATCACGGGTTATAACATGGTGACATCAATCACCCTTCCCATTTTGTAACTGTTATCAACAGTTACGAATTTAATATTTGTAACTGCTATTAGCAGTGAAAATATTTAATTTGTGACTTTGAAAGGAGTTACAAATATTAGATTCATAACTGCTGATGGCAGTTACAAAATTGGCGATAGTGATAAATTAGCAATTACAAAGGTTAAATTTGTTAAATGTGTCATTGCTATTAAAAGTAAAGGTAAATACTATAGTTCATAAATGGAATGCCACTATTATACATACATCATGAACTTGAATAGTCATAATAAGTGGGAAATCACACCTTTACAACATTAAAAGATATGTCATATTAACGAAAGTGAATAAAATCGCTGCAATAGCCGATAATGGAGTTAAAAAGTTTTTACCTCGTATAACCAAAAAAACACATATACGTCCAAATGTAAGAAAATTCATAACAATGAAATTTATTAAAAAAAAAAGTAACAGCCATAATCCTCTAATAAAATTAATATGCATAATTGTTTACAGAAGTAACAAGCATGAAGTTGATAATATAAGATAACTCTTCAAAATATTTGGAAAAAAATTAAATATACTTTAACCGACGGTCTAGCCAAATCAAAAATCCCCCGGCAACATAACTTGCCATAGCAGTGTTACCGCATTGAGGAGGGTCATATAAACGAGCATTGGGCACAAACACTTCCTCGACATACACTTTATTCTTGCCAATTCCAGCCTCTTTAATGGGATACTCTCCAGCTGCATTATCAGTCACAACTTACCCTTTCGCAAGTTCCTTACCAAATTTATTAATAAAATGACTGGCGGCCTAGGATGAGTAGGACGAGATGCACCCGTTGTGGCAAAAGCATTATTTAAGTTATAAACGGGATAAGCACAATAAAGATAGAATTAAACCCCATCACACTTCTAGTAGCATCAGCAATTGGTGGGGCACTTCTTTACTATTTGATAGTTCGAAAGCATCATTTTCATAATATCCTCAAACTTGCCTAGATATAAAGTAATGTTAGAGATGAGCTCCTTTTTCATCAACTCAACATCTTCATTTGCTTTCTTAATTTGATCAACTTTTGCCTTGGCTACCCTGATATGATTTAGTTGCTTCTTATGGATTCCAAAACCCATTCCAATAATGCTTCCCATAGTCTCCTTCCCAAATACTTCAGCTAACTCATCATTTTCGAGGTCTAAAAAGGGTTACTTCATCCCTTTCCAATCATACTTGCACTTTCTCTTCTATCTTGAGCAGCCTTTATTTCATCCCGTAGTATATAAAAGTGAAATAGGAATGGAGATGAAAACTGTAAATAGAAACCTTAATATAGTTTTTCGCAACTAAACATGGGCATGATGTACTCACGTATATGCTCTTTACATCGCCAGCACACACCTATCACTAAGTTAGTATGCCACCAACCATTTATTTAATCGCCCAATTAGTTTTCCAGACTAATATTTTTGCTAAACGTTAAAGTTAATGAGTTAGATAAATAAAAGTTGTCTAACACACAAAAGTGTAAGTGAAAATACACACCATTAAGTACTGTTTTGGGGCGTAAGTACGGAGCCGAGACAATGAGAATACTTGAGCTTTCGCTGATTCTTAGCATTTCTAGCATTTAGTTTCTGCTTTTTGTGATCACTCTCATTTTCTACAAAAAAATTCCAAGTATTTGTATTAACACCTTTTGGATCATCTCCTAGAGGATCATCACTCTTCAAAAGGCTCCGCAATGCTTTTTTAAAGGTTCTAAATCGTTGTGGCCACGACTTCTCCAACAATGGAGGAGTCACTTTTAGCGGGACATCAAGTTCAAATTCCCCCTAGCAGTTGAATGTGATAATAAAAAACTAAAAGACACTAATTTTTTAATCAAAATTCAATGACATCAATTACCTGAATAATGCTCGAAAATAAAAGTTTTTATCATTAAGGCATTCCAGACTATGTTTTTAAGGCTTTGTGGCACTTGCCTTCAATTCAAGTATCTAACGGGGATATGATCTCTCATAAAATATCCTTTGCGGGTATTCCATGCCTTTGAACATCACCCACAACAGACCCGTCATCTAAAACAATGATTTTCTTTTGTCCTTTTGGACTTTTTGAGGTGGTAGTGGGACAAGAGAAATGGGATGCAATGAACTAAGATTTGAATTACCTACCGCTAAAGACATAATGTTGCATTTCCTAACATTTAAACACAGAGTCAGTTTGGGAGAAATATACAAAATGATATTGAGTCATCCCTCAAATGTCTATTTGATTCATCATGTTTTATATCTAATAGGAAAACGGAATAAATATAAAATTATTGCTCATATTAGCTTACTGTTCATTGATATTAGATCCGCCCAATAGATTATATTCATTTGAATTGTCGAAAATCTTTCAACATTGCACTTCCTACGGCTCTTTCATCACCTAAAACATCAAATCAAAGTCAATCATCAACACAACACGAACAAAATCTAATAACTCAAACAATAATCACTCATCAGCAAAGTGAATTTATTCAAATAAAGACCTTTTCCTGAGCTTTCTCAGCAATGTTTTCTTCAGTTACATTCTTCGATGACGACCTCTTCTTATTGCCCTTACGGTCGCTTCCATGATCACTATGTCATTATTCTCCTTAAGGCAACTGCTCCTACAACTTCGCTCTCTTCAACCAAATGTTTGACTGCTTTTCGTTGAGATTAGAAATGATCAAAAGTTTACACTCCAAAGAACGTTATTTTTCTAAACATAAAAATTATTGATGAAAAAGAAATAACTAAACAAAACAAGTTTCAACATGTTTTTTAAATGTGGTTTCTAATCAAGAAAGAATCTATTCCAAACAGCCAAGTCATAATGATCTTCAAACATAGAACTATAGTAGTCAAAATCGTCTAATTGACTGCCCAATATTTGGTGAATGTATGAAGGCCCATAACATTCTTAAAGCCAGTATGCGAACTTTATAAATACAACTGATAGCACATACTTTTTTTCATAAATCAATTATGTATCTTACTACTTTATATACTTAATTACTTGTTCAAATATGTAAATATGTATGTGCATACACATTCATAAACAACCCCATACTAAATACAGGGGACAAATTAGCTTATTGTCCATTGAGATTACATCCGCCCAAAGAATTAGAGTCCTTTGAATGACCAAAAATAATTTGAGTTTGCTCTTCCTCTACTACCTTCATCACCTAATGAGTCAAACAGAAGTCATAAGATCAGTAAGACAAAAAGAGAAAAAAAACTCATACAAATTAGAATAATTCATTGGTGAAGTATATTTACTCAAATGAGTGCCTTTTCCTGAGCTTGCTCAGCAATGTCTTTTTCAGTGATCCTTTTCTCGATGTGCTCACAGTTCTTCCCATCATCCTGTTGTTAGAATCACCCCTAAGGCAGTTTCATTCTCTTCTTCCAAGTATAAAGTAATAATGGTATTACTTTAATCTAACATAAGAATAACCTAAAGAGGAAGAATTACTAGAAGGCTTAAGACATGATGCGCTGATTCTTTGTCCAGTATTGAAGATTGCACTGGCATGGCAAGCACAATTACCAAAGAAGAAGAAAAATCAATGCAGTAGCATAAGAAAGAAGTTGTATTCATAAACTAACAAGCTTAAATACATACATATAGATTTAAATTTACATACAGATCTAATCCTATAATTATGCAAATAAATTTTACTTTTTAGCATTAGTAAATAGAGATCTAACTACATGTATACTTAAATACAGTATATGTGTGTATAATGTGTATTTTAACACATAAATTTTATTTTTTATCTTTATCATATACAGATATAACTTATACATGCATACAAAAGATCTAACTAATTATGAAATTGACACTAAAGCTACCACTATAAGAAAACAATGATACACATACGAGTATACGCCTAAACAGAATCATATACGTTCACAATTAGATACAATATTTCGTAAAATGTTGGCATATGGAGAAAGAGAGAGATTTAAAACAAAATAGAACAAAGAAAAAAAAACCTCCTTACCAATAAATTTGAGGGGAAAATAGTCAAAATTTAAACTAATAGGGTATAAAATAGGCAAATTTATAAGAGATATTTAGCTTTTTAGCATTTACTAGATATGAAGTATAGTATACATATATGTTTGTGCAAAATGTAGTTAAAATGAAAACATCCTTTCCATTAGATCTAAGTTGAAACAATCAAATTTTGAACTACGCAAATTCATAAGAGAGATTAAACTTTATAGTATTACAATGTACAAAATATAGATACACACTTTGACATATTATATGTACATGCATTTGGTAACAAAAAAAAATGAAAATATCATGGAATCCTTAAGTAGATTGACATACAAGATTGGAAACGGGTCAAGAAAGAGAGGATCTCACCTTGGGCCTCCACTTTCAGAGTGCATCCTCTCATATTGAACTTCCTTTGTACTTTATTCCTGATTAGACCGCTCATCTCTCTATCTCTTTCTTTTCACTCTCTCACTCTAGCCCATAAGCTTTTGTAGAAATGGCAGTAGAGGCCAAATCTATGTTTTCAATATGGCGAAAAAATGAGTATTATCAATGACTTTCGGCCTTTTGGCCCCTCTTTGCCCCTTAAAAATTAAGCCTAATGCTAAATTTTGTGACTCCTTATGCAAGTTATAAATTGTTAACCGCTCATAGAAGTTATAAATTAAGTCTCACACCAACATTTGTAACTACTCAGGGAAGTTACAAATTTGTGGCTACTCACAACAGACGTAAATTGAGCCTAATGACAAAATTTGGGACTGCTCATGGCAGTTACATATTTATGACTACTCTTAGCAGTCACAAATTAATTATATGATAAGATTTGGCACTGCCGTTAGTAGTGACAAAGCAATTCACTCAAATTTTCCATTACCCAAACATTTTATCACTCCCAATAGAAGTTACAAATAATTTTGTTACTTCTCCCGATAGTGATAAAGTTTGTCACCCCACTAGCAGTTACAAGCAGTCAGTCACAAAATCAGTGTTTTAGTGCAGTGTCGGGTGTTAGTAGCAGCCAAAGATAAGGCTTCAACTAGGGGTACGTGGAAGCCATTGGCCTGGCCTAGAAGCAGTTGGCTTACCTTCGTAAGTAAAATTTTAAGAAGGGATGGGATGCAGCCTTGGTCAAGACCGAGGTCCCCCCTAAATCTAAAATATTTGGGGCGTATGATCTAGGTTCTCCAATAAGGGAGGAGGAAGATTACAAGGCCTCAGGTAGTGGCCAAGTGAAGTATGGGGTAGACCAAAATATAGTGAATGCCGATCAAGACTAAATTCTGACCACCAAAGAGTAGGTGAAGGAAAAAGAGGTCCAAAATAGTTATTTTTAGCTTAAGTCTTATTATTCCTTGTATTTTTCTGCCTTTTGAACGTTTGTAACGGTATGCCTCACCCTTAGTTTTAATGAAAAAGATTTTTGTTCTTACTTTGTTATTGTTTACTAGCTCTTCATTGCTCTATGGTTGCTTTTCAATTGTAACCTTTATACATGAATATTTTTCTCTTAATCCTTGTAGCTTGAAAACTAGTTGGCAGAGGTACCAATGCTTTCAGAAACCGATGATCTAGACCTCGTACTTAGTCAGGATGCCAACACTCGAGCTCGTAATGTATTTGTTTATTTTCATCACACTCTTCAAAGATGACAAGTGCTTTTGATTAACAAGCTTATCTAGTCATTTGTCTTCAAATATAAGTTAGGGAGGTCGACGATATCGTCGAACTTTTACAGAATGAGAAGAATCCTTTTAAGGGAGAAACTTAATAAGTCCAGGAAGGACTTTAAGAGAGATAGCATGATCAAGAAAGGCACGGGCCGTGAGATAAAGAAATTGAATTATCTTTTTAGAAGGTGTCCTCACATAGTTTGGGTTGCTAGTTATGCTTTAAGAAACCCTTTTACCCTTATGGTTTCTCCTTAAACCCTCATAGGAACTTTACCTAAAAACCCTAGCAAGAAAACTATCCCACTTAGTTAATTTGGTTCATTTACTTAATTTTAAGCTCGTATAAATTATTGCACTACTAATTTAAATCATACAACTTAAAATAAACGAAAGAACAAATAACAAACACATTTGATTTAAAATTCTCCCTTGATATTTTATTATTAAAATTACAAATTCCATTTATTAAATTAATTTTTCCATTTAATTTTATTCTAAAAAAATGTATATAACAAAAATGAGTCGAGCTTGGGTAGCTTCGTTATTTTCTACTAAATTAGTATTATTATTTGTAATCAAGCCACATCAAACCGAGCTCAAAAAGATAACAAGTTTAAAAGTACGCTTATTCTTGGTTTGTTTCTATTACAAGCATACCTTGAACGAACTTTTATCCGAACAAACATAAGTCGAGATCGAATAGATTAGTTTGTAATACATACCAAAACACATAAGGTAAAGAAGATATCAATTTGAGTTTGAAATCAAGTCCCAAAAGCGCCCCCTTAAGAATGAGTTTTGGTGAAAATATTAGTAGGTGACTGGGAGAAGTTAAATAATGCCCGGACAACATGTTGACATATGAATAGGCAATTAATCTCGATGGCTTATTTATGTTTATGGAAGACGTTGTTATAATCAACTTGGATAGTTCTTTGCTGGCCACAAGTGATACTTTTGGTTGTGGAATTTATAACTCTCGTATTTGCAAGTAAACATCGGAGGTAGATAAGTTCAAGTTTAATATTGGTAAGAAAGCAATATTCGATATCAATGCTAGATTTGAAGGTGAATTTTTTCTTTTAGATTTGATAGGAGATAAGAGAGTTTCCTATGAAGAAGCAGTAATCAGTAATATAACATTGTTCAGTGGGATCACTGGCCCAATTATCATCACAGTAACACAAAATTCAAACGAGTTCTGAGATGAGATATGAAGGAAATAGAACATACTGACCTTGAACGGTGTGAGCTACAATAACACAATGGGTAAATGGAGGAGAATATATAAATTGGTTAACAATATGGACAGTATGGGTGATATCAATTCAAGTAATTCTAATGAACCCTTTCGTATGGCGTAAAGTTGGGTGGAATATGATTCCTTCTGAACAATTTAGGAAAAGTGTAAGATTATTGTGTTTCATACGAGATTGAGTTGCATGAGAATGTGGGTTCCAATAGAATTAGATTACCACCTGTGTGAAAAAGTGGATGGAATAAAAATTCATCAAATATACGTGAGATTCTTATTTTTCATGGAAATCCTTACAAATAATTTTTCTGAAGACAAAACTCCCATCAACATATTAAATGATTAAAACTACCCTTAAAATATGAATTTTATTTTGTGAACATAATTTGATCATGTTGGTATGTATTAGATTTAGACTTGTACATATTTATTTTTTGCATTTTTTCTACTCATTTACAATTTGATTAACTTACTCTACATTGCACACATATCTACAATAAATTACTATATTTGTTAAATATTGAATTTTTGTTAACAAAAAAAATATTTCGGTTCAAACCTTTATAAATAGTAATCTGTATAGTTATGTTTAAAATATATCAATTTAATATATATATATATATATATATATATATATATATATATATATATATATATATATATATATATATATATATATAGAGAGAGAGAGAGAGAGAGAGAGAGAGAGAGAGAGAGACAGGCTCCTGTGCACACTAAGTTTGCACATTACCTTTTTAAAGTAGTAAAAAAAATATTTTTGAGTTGATTTTTTTGTGTGATATTTAAACATTTCAAGGAACCCATATAAAAAAAATCAGCTCAAAAAAACTTTTTTTGCTAGTTTTAAAAAATCGGTCAAACTTTCTATGCTTTTAAGCCCTTTAAAAACTGCGAAAGTTTGACCGATTTTTTAAAAATAGCAAAAAAAGTTTTTTGAGCTAATTTTTTTTTTGTGAGTCCGTTGAAATGTTAAAATATCACATAAAAAAATTGGTGTGCGCCAGCACTCAAAAATATTTTTTTTACTACTTTAAAAAGGTAATGTGCAAATTTAGTGTGCAAACTTAGTGTGCACAGAAGTCTGCATATATATATATATATATATAAATTTCTAAATGGTGTTATTGGTATATATCGCACATTTTCATATCATTTTCAATACATGAACCCAACATTAAATTTGATTCCTAGTAGGAATCCATTATTTAAACAAATAGGACAAAAGGATTCAAAACCCTGTAAAAGATTTACTAGCAATAATTTTTTCTGTAATCACATTCCATCCAAAATATTAGTATGTACCAAATAGAGCCTTAGATTGACCACGCTTCCAACTAATTGACGATACAATGTGTTATTACTAAGAGGTGACCATTTAGAGGAGTGATCTCGACATTAAGATCCAGAGAGTCTTGCCATTAGTAAGGTCAACTCAAGCAAGAATGTATGAGCAAGAGTTGGATTATAAGATATAATAATCATCTAAATGGGAGGATATTTCTACACCTAAGAAATTGTTGAGTCATCTAAGATCTTTTATCTTAAAAAATTTACTACATAAATGTTTGAGAGAAAAAATAACGTCAAATAGCCGAAGATTATCCTATCATCGACATGCATGAGAAAAATAATAGGAATAGAGTTACTTTTGTGAACAAAAAGACCGAAATTATAAGGGCTTGAAGTAAACACATACCCTCCAATCATAAAGCTAAACCTGGCAAACCATGCTTAACAGCCTTTTTAAGAACGTAAAGAGTTTAAATAGTTGGCAGACCTTGTGTACATAATTATCATACCTAGAAGTGGTTGCATGTAACTTCCTCTATGAGACGGTCATTTATAAAAAGGATTTTTGATATCCATGCAAAATAATTTCCACCTTTAAATTGTAATACCAATAAGCTTCGAATATAAGTAAGTTAGGCAATAGGGAAACAAGTATCATCATTGATCTAAAGTCTCTAATTGGTATGTCATAGTTTATTGCCAAGGGGTATCATAGTTGTTCTCATGGTTAGATTGACGCTCGCCATTTTTTTCATATGATTATATAGAAAAAACATAAAAATAGTTTTTAAGGAGTCTACTAAGAAAAATACAAAAAAATCAAATTTTGAAAAACCTTGTTATTTATATCCATATTCTTAAATTAGAAACTTAGGAAGGTAGTTAAAATCTACTTATGTTTTTCTTAACCTTAATATTTCTTCAATAACGAGGCTCTCTTAATTATATTGCCCATACATGCACGAGTTTAATTAGGGCGTATCTTTGATTTAGATCCAAAAAGGCTTTATTTGCAATTGTTTTAAATCAATCAAGTCAATCTTTTCTTAGATATATTTTTAAGATGTGCATGTATGAACTATAACTGTGAGGAAATTTTAAAATTTTATGAGGGAAGCAATGGAAACATCTACTGAAAGGGGTGATAGCTTCATTACTAATAAACTTTAATTCATATGTTCTAATGAGAGAAAAAGATAATATATATTGCATACTCTCAATATATATATATATATATATATATATATATATATATATATATATATATATATATATATATATATATATAAGATTAAAAAGGCATTTTGTTTAAGGAGATTTAAGTTTAAAACCAATGGATTTGCACATTTTTGTCTAGCATCTACTTATTAAACTTTTAGTGCAAGCGTGTTGACTATAGGTCTTTATTGGCATGCATCATTGTGGTATTAACATATGAAAAATATGATTTAGTTTCTAATATTTTCACTAACGAGTCGAATCTAGGGGTTCGTGAAAGTACATGAGTGGGGAAATTTATAAACTTTACTTTCAAATGTATATTTTAGTATAGTCACACTCTCCACTTCAAATTTGAAATTGCATAGTCATAGTCAAGTTTAACTCCGAGTAAGTAAGATTGTTTATTTAAAATTTGTTTAAAAAAATTTTTTGATTAAGTAAACTAATTTCTATAAATTTTCTGCTTTCTAAAGAAAAAAGGAAAACATGTTTTGAAATTTTCTTCTAGGTTTATGGTGGCGTGTATAAGTAAGTTGTTTGTTAACTGAAACACTCGTTTTAAAAAAATATATAAAAATATAAAATATAAATTACTTTATCAAGATTTGGAAAACAATAATCCCAAACCTGATTTTTAATCTATACAAAAAATTGGAAATAACCATGTATTCCCCCAAGTAAGAAGGTTCATCGTGTTCCGATTTATTACATGATTTAGAAATATTTGTTAATATACATTGTAAAATTATAATCAAGTGTTAAAAAAATTTAGAGCACAAATATATTATTTAAAAGGAAAAATATTTCTCATTCAATGGTATATGTTGTACTGTAAATATTGCATGGCCCTTAAACTGATCAATAGGAGATATTTGGACTCATTATTGGACAGAAGGAGGTTGGATCGAGTGGGCAAAGATATCAGCTCAGGTATGTTGAGATCGGCCTTGTGCATTCTGCTCGGCCTGGCCATCCTAGACAACATATGTCTAATTATATGTCCACTATCGAGGAGTCAGAAAATGGGATGATGTCATCAAAGCACTCACACACTAGAAATAAACGAACATTCTTCCACCCATGATAAATTTATAATTATTCCCCCACTACCTTATAAAGTGTATTTTTTATGAGTCCTCATAATTCCACCCAAAAATTATCTTTAAAGCACCACATAAAAATTAAATACACACTTTACTAACAACACCCAAAAGTGTTGTACCTTTTTATTCAATCACAATGTCTAAAATACCCCTAAATAACCTAAAAATTATACACTAATAAAATACCACAAAAAATAACACTCTCCAAAACACCACATTTATTTACATTTCAAACTCTTCATTGTCCACCGAAAGAAACCCTTCTACAGTTTAATCTAGCAATTTTTCGCCTTCTTCATTTGTCTCCAAATCTTGATTTGTTTTGTTGTGTTGTTATGAGATTGTTTTATACAGAAAACAAGGTTGAAAGAGGCTACATTGCAATGGATGAAGAAAATAAAATTGATGTTCAAGCTTCCCAAAATTTGAACATCCAATGCTCCTTAGATGATTTTGAGGTATTAAAACACCTCAATACTCTATAATGTCTAAAACTATCTAAAAAAGAAGCAAATAGTTAAAAAAAAATGGATATACTGTACCTTCGGTGATGGGGCGCCATAAGTGATAAACATTTTCATTGGTAACTAGCCGTAAGTTACTTAGCAAATGAATACTAACTCACGATTTAATGTAAACGTAGTATCTGGTCATATGGTTGGATTACACCGTGAGTAAGACGATAACGGTTGGGTGACACCGTGGTATGTAGACAATATTGGGGTTTCAAAATATAACCTGATACCCCGGTGTCTAACCACTGTGGCTGTCACATTTACGGTTATCTTACTCTGTGTACTAAAATAATGGTTGGATCACATCGTAGGTTATAGAAAGTGTTTGTTACAATGGTTCCATGTGGTCGTGGTTTCACTTATCATGGTTAAACACCACTGTATGTACACACTTATGGTGTAGTGTAACCGTGAAGAGGACATTTACGATTTGCTCTAACCGTTCTAATTTTTACTCTGCCAATTTTTGTGAACTTCTCATACCAAATGTCTTCTCAATTGTTATTGTATTTCAGACTGATGAATCAGTTCTCGATGATTCATTTTGGCAAGATATAGACAATGTTTTCGTACCGAGTGTTTCTACTAAACGTTCTTCACCCGAGAAATTTAATATACGTGAATAATGCACGATCGAGGAACCAAAGGTATCAACCACAGGCAAATGTTTACATAATTTTTTCTCAAATTTCACATTGTCTATGGTAAAAAAATCATTTCCATTAATTTAGGTATTAAATGTATGACATAATTGGATGACCTTAACATTTGATTGTATACTTTTATAGGATGTGAAGTAGATGAAGGCTTGGATGTTAATACAATTATGCAAGACCATACAATCTAATTCACTACTGACGAGGAATGTTTAATTTCTTTATATGTGACATGAACATGTTATACTTGTTCGTATATAGTTGAAATTTACATATATGAGTAATTTCAATTAACAATGAATGTTGTACTTGTACAAATTTTCTATGACCATGATAAAATAATTGATTGATGTCAACAAATCGATTGCAAACTTCATTTCGTTGCCATCATTTTGGAACCTGACAATGCCAGTTTAGTTAGAAAGGGAAGGGTGATACTGGGTTTTGAGCTTCACGGGAATAGGAAAGATGAGGGGTGAACAAAAAGAGGAAGAGATGTTCTGGTACTCGAATGTGCGATTGACCCTTTCGATTGAAAGGCATGTCGAGAGAGGATGGTCGTTGGGGGTGGAAGTTAGCTGTTGACTACACAACCACGAATTATCTAAAACACTTGTTGGACATCCTTATGTTGAGCGACTTTCTAAAAAAGAATGTAATATAGAAAGATAGATGATTACCAATGGGGTGGGGCCAAAGGAAGTACTCCACACTTTGAAATAACGGTCGGAATACAATTGTTCATCCATTAGAACAATTTTTAATGCAAAGCACAAGATGAAAAATGCTTTGATGCAAGGGAGAACAACGATGCAACAATTGATGCATTTGCTAACAGAGAAGAGCTATTTTCATTGGCATGGGAGAAGCGAGATGAGCGATGTTGTGGAGGATATCTTTTTCGCACATCCTACATCTTATTTGTTGGTGAAGTGCTTCCCAACTGTATTAGTGATCAATTGCACCTATAGACCAATCGCTATAATACGCCCTTATTCGATATGATTAGAGTCACATCGACCGGACAATAATTTTGCATTTCCTTTGTGTTCTTAAAGAATGAGAATGAGGAGAATTTTGTTTGGGCATTGTACATTTGTGGTCATTGTACGATCCGGAAGCTTTGCCATGGGTTGTTATTTTTGATAAATAATAATCTTGCTTAAATGCGGTAGAAAAGGTGTTTCCACTTGGCACCCTTCCATTATGTATGTTCCATGTTCAAAAAAACATAGGAGGTGAACATTTAAAGCACAACATCAATGATCAAGAGAAGAAGTTATTTGTGCCGAGTTGGATTGGGGTGGTGGAGTCCAAGACGGCACATGATGTTTAGAATTAATTGGGGGATTTCCGTCAAAATTGGCATAAGTATACCAACATGATTTCTTACATACACAAGAATTGGTTGCCTCAACAGTATTAGTTTGAATTTGCTTGGACTAATCAAGCACCTCACCGTGGCAACCGCACAACTAATAGAGCGGAGGGGGCCCACGCCTAAAATAAAAAATGCCTAACAAGTAGCACCAGTTATTTTTCAACTATGTGGAGGGGAATGAATGTATATCATAGCCACCAAGTGACTCGGATACAGATGGAATTTCAAAAATCATTAAAAATAACCAAGCACGATTATAACGACTCATTGTTGATTGATATCCGTGGTAGGGCACCGCACTATGCCTTTGATTTGATTATTCTGAAGATTAATTGCATGAGATCGGTGTGAGTGAATCTGTCGTAAACACCCAATATACAAAGTTATGATGCTCGTACCAACTCTGTATGATCTACGGACTGCCTTGTTTACATGAGTTGGCTCAATGGGAGAAGCTAGGCCAAATAATCCTTTAATGGGTGCTAAATGATCGTTGAAATAAGCTTGTGATTGTTTCAAACATCCCTCAGTACCGTGAGCTTGAATATACGCCCAATATGATATTGTTTGAGAAACGATGGACTGGGGAGGTTAAAGCGATCAAGAAGATGATGCTAAGCAAGTTACTGAAAATTTCTCAACCCTCTTACACGCCATTAATGGAGCCTGTGCAAATTTGTCAAAAGAGTAGGCCCCCTAAGGGGAAGAAGTTTATTGATACATCTACCAAAAGAATCACATGTGCTTAGGGGGAGGATGTGCCTACCACAGCCGAGATGAAGAAAACATTTGCAAATCGGATGCCATTAATAGGCATCAAACTGGAGACGTGGTCCAAGGGAAAAAATATTTATGTTAAGAAAGTTATCGACTTCTACCAATCATTTGTGGAAGAGATATATGATGTCAAATCTAATGGGAGCTGTGGGTATACGGCCATTTCTAAAGGACCCGGTGTTGGGGATGGACTCATATTATCCGTCGAGCACTGTTTTCTGAGCTACGTAGGGACAAGCCTTTATGTACTACTGTTGTGAATTCATATGATATTGACGACTATGAGAGGAGATTGGACAACTATAGGCACTTATGCACTAGAGAACATTGGTTTATCATTCTCAAGTTTGGATATCTTGTAGCCAATGCATTGAAGCTTATAGTAGAAATGATATCCAAACTTCAATGCTTAACTTTCGTGCAATTTGATATTGGGCCAAAATCTCCAATAGAAGAGAATTTTGTAGTCTTCATCCTCAACATCTCAAATACTCATTAGGTGAATTTGAAATGCAATGGATTTTGTCCCCTACCATCATTTGCCTCTCACTAGAGATAGAGGGTAACTCAAGATGCCCTTGAGTGGGCTAATATGTTCAAGGACCACTTCAAGACTTTTCAAGATATATGTCTGAAAAACATTGCAACGAAGGATGAACCATGCTTGATTTTATCGGATGAAGATGAGTACTTGATTATGCCTTCAACTTAACTTTTTATGGAACTATGTAATTTGGTTATAACATTGATTCTAACTTTTTGTAACTTTTGTGGAAATATGTAATTTAGTTATAACATTGATTTCACCGGATGAAGATGAGGACTTGACTGTGCCTTGATTTTGACTTTTTGTGGAAATATGTAACTTGGTTACAGTATTTATTATAACTTTTTTTGGTGAAATATGCAACTTGGTTATAGCATTACCTGCACAATAAATAATATTATAACATTTATTGTAACTTTTTCAAATATCAAATATCATATATGAAATTACATGTACAATAAATAAAATTATCAACATGATAAAATTATCAATTTTTCCAAAATGATATAAGGTACTTACATGTACACTAACACACACAGCCACATTTAGTCGTCTTATAATAATCCACGATGACACCACATTATTTGATAGCCAAAAATGTTGAGATCACAGTGTGGAAGACATCAGCATGATTACATCATATCGTAGCTATCCCAAACGGCCGGTTTGGATCGTGAACTTTATGTTAATGGTTGTCTCACACGGGGGTATTTAGGCAATGTTTTGGGGTAAAAATTATAACTTCAACCACGGTCACATATCGCCGTGGGACTCAAATATATGGTTGGCTTCGACCGTGAGTGGTATGTCAACGGTGGTCTCACATCGGGGTATTTAGGCAGTGTTTTGTGTAAAAACTATAACTTTAACCATGGTCACATATCGTTGTGGGACTCAAACATACGGTTAGATTCGACCGTGAGTGGTATGTCAACAATTGTCTCACACCGGGGTATTTAGGCAGTGTTTTTGGGTAAAAATTATAACTCTAACCACGATCACATATTGCCGTAGAACTTAAACATATGGTTGGCTTTGACCATTAGTGGCATGCCAATGGTTGTCTCACACTAGGGTATTTAGGCAGTGTATTTGGGTAAAAATTATAACTTCAAACATGATCACATATCGTCGTGGGACTCAAACATACGGTTAGATTATACCATGAGTGGTATTTCAACGGTTGTCTCACACCGGGGTATTTAGGTAGTGTTTTGGGTAAAAATTATAACTTCAACCATGCTCACATATCGTCGTGGAACTCAAACATACGGTTGGCTTCGACCGTGCGTGGTATTTCAATGGTTGACTCACATTGTGGTATTTATACAATGTTGGGGTTTAAATATATAACTTTATACACCGTGTTAGACCAATGTGGTGCTCTAACACACGATTGAGTTAGACCGTTAATTACAGTATAACGGTTGGATCATACCATAGTATTTAGTAAGTGTGTTTAGGGTGAAAATTATAACTTTAATAACGGTGTGCATACCAAATCATTTAACAATATGCATACCAAATTATTTAATAAACACTTAGATGAGAATAATATATGTTAAAATCTAAAATACACCATCATAAATCACAAACAGCAATAAAACATACAAAATTATTTCAACCACAGACGAAACCTAGAACAAATTGTTTAAATACTGTTACAACTAAGAATAAATTGTCTAATTTCTCCTAAAGTGCTTTTGGGGAGACTTTTTGTTGGTGGGGCCTCTTAGCGGGGCTGGATCATGACGTGCCTTTGTCTTAGTTTCACGACACGTGAATGCCTTTATCTTTTCTTTCTGAGACGGTATTCCCTTTATCTCTAATACGGCATCAAGCGCTGCACATGCGAAATTAAGGATGTTCGAAATATCCTCGTCCAAATCGACATCAATAGTCTCCTATAGCAGACTGATGGCTACGTCAATACCATGAACCTATATATATATAACCATCAATTGTGTTAAAAAAAATAAGTGAAAATGACAAATCCATTTATGAATTTTTGCAACTTATACCATTTTATCAAAGAGTTTTACTTTCGACTTCCTAATACGGTGATCAGGATTTTAAACATATGGATGGAATATTTCTAGGTACGAGGACATATAATTATCCACATATTCCCATGGCATGTTAGTCATCGCATTCGATCGTCTAGCATCGGAGAGAACATGGTCCACCCAGTTAAATTGATACCAATTCTTGATATCAAACTTCATTTTGTGGTGGGCATGGGTCTTTCCCCTTTCTTTTGATAATGGGCGCATTGGGGGTCTCAGGATTGTGTGTACACGACCAGCCTGGCGTAGGACCATCTCTAAATAATAAGGTTCACCAACATCATAACAAATCAGGATGTAGTTGTACCACGAGACCTCTTGGAAGGGGTAGGCCTCGCGATTTTAACCGTAGGGATCCCAGACAACTACACGTTATTCCAAATATTAACATATACAACTAAACAAGTGAATTGCGTTTAAAACAAATAATACTCACGTCAGATGCTTTTAGATCATCTAGGGTCTCCCTTAACTCCAGTATTTGTGCAAAGGCATCACCTGACACCGTTTGCGCCTTACATTTACATAGACGCAACTTTGACGGATGAAACTCCAGATTCCTTACACCCCTTGCCAAATTAAAGTGTTCGTATATCCACGCCTGCATCGAATTCTTAAATTAATTTGTAAATTTATAGATATCCAAAATATAAGAACTAGAACATGATAAGTGTAAAATATTTACCACTAATATAGGGAGATATTCGACCACCTGTCATATGTCTACACGGGACATAACCCCGAGCTGCCGATAAATATGAGCCAATATACCCATACCCCAAGCGTATTCATTGCACTTTCCAATTTTCCTCATCGTATGTTGGTTGTAAATCGAACCTCAGTTTCCCGATTTGTTTCAGAACAACAAGCACCCAATCATGAGAAATAAGTACCCTCGCACTTCTTGCTCAATGTCTTTTTTTGTGATATTTTCCCCCAAATGTTTCACCTTCCCCTTGCACTGATGTATTAGCTAATCAAAACGGACCTCACATAATGACTTGCATTCTTCTAACGCCTCTTCCTCGCTACAACCAATGTATTTGGTTATCCATTTAATTTGTTTATCCTTATCTTTGGATTTTCTAAGCACCATCTCATAGATCAGTTTACCAATGATCGGAGTGTTGAGAAGATGGTACACATCATTTAGGGTGATGGTCATCTCACCGAATGGCATATGGCATGATTTCGTCTTCGGTTTCCACCATTCTATGAATGCCAACACCTATACGTAGTCAATGTATCGGTACAAGTGGTTTACCAATCCCGACAGACCCGAGTTTTTAACCAGCTCAACCACCCGCTCATCCTCATTTTCTATATCCCACTCGACAAATTTTTTGAACTGGTACATGCATTTCATCATGCCCCTCTCCTCATCGCAGTTCCATATCGAATAAGCAATATGGTTCTAAAAATTTTTATGCAACTCGAGGTTATTTGGCATGCATCCCTCTAATGGTTATGAATCTAAGTGGATAATTGTTTTTCGTGATTTCTTCTCGGGTGTTTTGGAAGATGTTAATGGTTGCATTTCCTCTTTCGGAGCAGAAGACTCGCTATTTGTCTTATCTCCTTGCTATCCTCCTTGGCCTCCTGCCTCATATCCTTTCTCTCCTCCACTGACTGCTTCCTATTGTCCCTCCTCAATTACCTCCTCTCCCTCATCACTCCCTCCCTTATCACTCTTACCCCCTCCACCTTCGGAGTCTCCTCCGCCTTAGCTACCGCTTCCACGTCCCCATCCCCTCGTACATCATCAACCAACTTATCAATAACCTTATCTAATTCCTGTGAAGGAGAATAACCTTTACTTTCTTCACTATCACTACCGCTCGGTGATGCGAGTTGTTCGCCTCCTCTAGCAGCCTCCAACGACCTCTTTCGTTCTGATGCGATAGGAGGATTTATGGATCTTTCCATTTATATATCCTACAATTGAAATAACAAAAGATTCGGATATAACCTAAAAGTAAATGTGTAAGTGTCAGTACGGTGAGAAGTAAATGTAGGGGGAACCACGGTGCGCTATAACCGTATATGGAAACTATACGGTTATAACAAGCTGAGAAGGAGACTTTCACGATGACTTATCGTTGCATTCAGCACACCATGGTTACAACATACCGTAGTGGTTAATACTACGGTTGCATTATACCGAGAGTATACAAAATACAGTGTGTTGTTGCCATTTAGTTTAACTTAGATATAATGTTATTTCCCACGGTCACCCCTCACCGTAATCAAAATCCCATGGTTGTTTCTAACCATCGCAAAATAATAACGGATGTAGGTCATCGAAGTGGATTCACACCTACGGTGACGGGTGGCCGTAGGTTCAGTGTGCAAGATTTGTTTTTTTGCATTTTAAAACCCTACAGGTATCTGCTTCGCATTTTATGGAATATATTTGCAATGGTGAAATTATGTATGATTTAAATACCATTAAAAAGTGTTTACATTTTAATTGTTAAATATTTTCATAGTTGGGTTTGCATGCTATGGTTTCCTACAATTTTAGTGTGCATTTAGACAAACATTGCTCATATAATACAATAATGGTTATTAAAGTCACGTACCTGAATTTTTTTGCTTTTGATGTAGAATGAGTCTTTATTTCTGATTTGTGTAGGTTGAGAGAAATGTTTGGAGGGAAGTTAGAGAAAGAGAGAGAGAAAAGATAAAAGGAGATGTTTAAAAAAATTTGGGTTTACATATGATACCAAACTATGTAGTGTTTTTTTAGATGTTTTAGAGAAATAAGTAGTACTTATGCGGTGTTATGGAGAAAGGATGTTTTGGAGATAATTTTTGGGTGGAATTATCAGCACCCTTTTTTATTCTATAAGGAGAAAACCCCTGACATATCCCAGTGGAGCAGCTGCATTGTTCCTCAAAAGGATACTCCCATGCCCATACTAAGGAGGCAAGGATTTGCCTTTGAAGGGGGGACTTAATTAAGACTATAAACTCTCATTCGTCAAAATTAATAATATCTATACTTGCACTTGTGGACATAAGCATCTCTTTGAGCTGAACCACACAAATCCAATTTCATTTATTTTTCTCTCATCTCACTCTATAAAAAGTTCTAAATAAGTACTCCTTTGATTTCCCTTTGTTATGTATTATTGTTTGACCATATATATTTTAGCTAAGATAAAATAAATATACCAGTTTTAAGCGATAATAGATTGACGTCGTTAGTGGGAATGCAACAAGCCTTTCGTTGTTTCCTACCATTGTTTCCCTATTAAACTCAAATATACCTAGTTTTAAAAAATTCATGGATTTCATTTCAATTCACCTGGATTTTTACAAGGTAGAATTATTTTCAATCGACTCACATTCAGTTTCGTTAATCCTTAAATTCACCATTGGATTTACCTTTTCCATCCTTGAAAAACTTATTTTCAATAAATTTCTTCTAAATAGTTATTATACTCTGTTTTTGGTATTACTATACTATGTTTTTCCTGAAAAAAATTAGAACGTGGAAGAAAACCCAAAAAGAAGTCGAACCGTTGAGGGAATCCCCCCTTAAATGCCTATAGGGATGGGCGATCTATGAGGAATCTTAATGAGCCTGTCCAGGGGCCAAGAGGCTATATAGGAAAGTGTGAAACTGACGTGGAGTTTTCTGAATTTGTAAATAATCTTGAATAAAACCCAGTTACACCAACAAGGGGTAGAAAACCTGATGGGAGACAAGGTATTCCACCCCGAGCTCTTTACAAGAATAGGATGTGCGCTCATCATGACAGAGCAACTGAAAATCCTAGACGATTGGATTTTGACTTGCGATGCGAAGATGGTAGATCCAAATACTCTGATTTAGGTCAGGAGGATAGATCCTTACGTCTAGGATCAAACTACACCACCATATCAGGGGGTTATCATGATAAATAGACCTATAACATAAAATGTCCAAGTGTCCGAGAAGGAATGAGCTGAAACTCTGTTGTTGATCATTCGAGACCAAGAGTAGCAAGGGCACACCAGCACAAAAAACCAAGAAATGGCATAAAGGAGCCAAGAAGATCTGGGATAAAAAGGGCGGAATGTCCAACGAGGTTAAGAATAAGAATATGAGGATCAGTGAAGGCCGAGTAGACTTAACAGGAAGAGAGCTCAGCCAAAAGTTGAGGGACAATAAATAGGTGCAACCGGGGAAAGGGTCCATCCAACTCCTAGAAGACTTGTTTGGAAAAATCAAAAAAAATATAAAATCCTTTGCAGAGGGGTTTCATTCACGGGTCTCCATTAACTCCCGCAATAGTGGGTTACCCAAACCCTTTAAGGTTTAAGCTAATGGTTATAATTCCTAAATATTATGGGGAATCTGATCTAATGCTCTACTTAGAACAATACCAAGATGACTCGGATATATATTCAGTATCTGATGAGATGCGCTACAGATCCTTTTTCAGCACCATTACTGGACTGGTTCAGGAATGGTATAATAGCCTACTAAAAGGGCAAATAACAACTTTACAATATTTGGTCATAACTCCATCAATAATTTACGTTTTTGTGCAAAGCTAGGGAAAATAGTGGTCCACCTTCTAAATGTTCTCCAAAAGCGGGAGAAACACCAGGGGAATTCATCATGAGATTCAAGATAGAGAAGCTTGAGGTGATAGATTATGATGAGAAAATTTCCATCATAGCCATCATGAGGGGTTTGCTACCTGGAAAGATATACTGGACATTATCCAAAGAACCTTTGAGCATGATGGTCGAGCTTCTTTCCAAGGACGGTAAAATTATAAATGTCGAGAAGGCAATTGGAGCAAAGGAATCCAGTCATGCCAAATTCAAGACCGATAAGAACTCTTGTAAGAAGTAGAATCCTCAAGAAAGGAAAGTTGAAAAGCTAAAGAGATGTGACGAATATAGGCCACTCATCATGGGCATACACCACACCCTTGGCGAGTTCGGGGAAGTAACGAACTTAAATGGTTGAGTAAATTAAAGACCACACCTAACTGAAAATACAAGAATAAGTATTGTGAGTTCTTTAGAGATCATAACCACAACAATGACAATTGTCTTGCTTTAAAGAACGAGATTAAAAATTTCATCAAACGGGGCAAGATGATGAAGTTTGTTGATAAAGCTGGTAGAGCTGATGAGCAAAAACCCATATGCCGAGCAGAGTCCCCTTTTAAAAAGATATATGATAAGAAAGGGGGCATAAATGGTGATTCGGGGGACGATCTAGATCTACCCAAAAAAACAAATAACCTTTGCATGAAATAAAAAATGATCTCTTTTGGTGTAATTTTATAGCAAGAGGTAACACTAACGGCGAAGATGAACCGACAGAAAGGAAGGCCTGCCTCAATGAGGCTAAGGCAAGCGATAATATTAGACAAATAAACCTAGTTGATTCTTGGAAAGTCGCCCCTGGAAGGTAAGAAAAGATCGTCTCATTGTTGGCTTCTCTAAAGACGATATGTCTAGAGAAATTTACCCTCATGATGATCATTTGGTCATCACAACTATGGTGCATGCACTACACTAAATCTGTCGAATTGTCACGTTCATTGACCTTGACAAGTTGGACTTGTCAAGGTCAATGATCGTGACAATTCTGGGGGAGACAAATTTTTTTTGTCACGGACTTGTCACTGTTAAGGACCGTGATAAAATCGTGACAGTGTTTCAAAAATTATCACGGTCAATGATCGTGACAAGTTCGTGACAAGTTTCTTTGTCATGGACTTGTCACGGTCAATGACCGTGACAATTCTGGGAAGAATTGAAAAAAAATATGTTGGATAGTATGGCTACTGCCACTGCCCAGTAGTATATATGTACCTATTATAGCAACGTTGTACCTGTTCAAACATTATATATCCAGATAAAATAAAGATAGTGAAAATATACATTTAAAATAGAGAGAATATGCATCACCATATAATCCAAATATAATTCAAATGTAATAATTTAAAATAATTCAATTCAAACTTAAATCAATATCACTAAATGTCTGGGGTATGGTTTACGCTGAGGAGGTGAGTAGGCCATACGATATACGAATTAACACATCCACTAATATACGACGTGCCGCATTGTTCGCGCAACCATAATTGGGAGTTCTCCTGCCCGGGCATCACATGCGTAATGAGCACCCTGGACTCGATGTCTTGAAGCTCTCATCCATGAACTAGTGCACCCTGGATGATATTCGGGTCCCTCAACCCCTGCCCTATCCGTTGGCCATCAAATATGTCCATTATAAACACGCTCGGCCAACCAAGTGTTGACATCGGTCTGTTGAAGGGAGCCAAATAGGGTAGTGGATCATCAAAGTCCGCACGTGTCGGCGATGAAGCAGTGAGGTCCACATCCTCATCCTCGTCCTCTAACACCTCCTCCTCCCGCACCTCCTCCTGCACCACCTTCTCCTTCCCTTTACCCTTACGGTTTCCGCCCAACGAACGCTTCACGAATGAGTACATATCCTGGACCGTCTCCTCCAAACGGGACAGTTTTGCGTCATGTGAATCCACCGTTCGAGCCAACTCGGTGTCGCTCGTCTCCAATCCGATGATCCTAGATTTGGCCACCCACGAGCTCACCCCCCCCCCCCCCCCCGTGTCCTCCCCTTGCGATCAGAGCCAAGCACTTGGTTGAGGGTGTCTGTGGACAAAGATGCCTTGTCGGCATCAGACTGCGACTCATGCACTTCCTTAAGCTTTGCCTGAAACGACAAAAAGCACATGATTAGTAAAATAAGTAAATTAAAAAATTATAACGTAATTAACAAAAATTAAATTATCGTATTACTTACAATCTTCGTCGCGACGCTTGGGGACACCTCCTTGTCCTTCCCCTTCTTCGTTCGAAGAGCCACATAAGTATCGAGCCTATGTGGCATACCCCCCAGGGCCACTCCTTGTCCCCTGAAATAAAATAAAGTAAAATTAGTATCGGCCCCGCAAAGTAAAATAATGCAGAATAATATATTTTATGTAGTTATAGAAAAATTAAATCTTACCATCATCCTATGCTCCACCTCGGCGTAAGAAGTCCGGCCTGAGTAGTGCACGTCCGTCTTTTTTGCCCGGTTTTCCCTTCCCGATTGGCGAGATGCCAATTGTCGCTCCCCGATCTCATTGTCAATGAACCTTTGCCATTGTGCCAATGAGATCGACTCCTTCGGTAGGATGGATTCACGCCTTTGGATAATGGACTCTCGTGTCTTCCCAAAGTACCGGGTCCGCATATTTTTCTTCCACGTCTTATGTTGCTCCCTCAACTGCTCCAAGACGAAATCGCGCAGCTTTGGATCCAGGTTGAATTGTTCCTGTCCAACAAATACAATATTAGTTGCAAATAAATATAAATATAAAATGAAATTGAAATCGAAATTGAAATTGAAATTGAAATTAAAATATTCATATAAATATAAATATAAATATATTACCTGTAGTGCCACCCAAACAGCTAACTTGAGCTCATATGGCACCTCCTTCCAACTAATGTCTCCCGGGTCGATGATCATCTTTACCAGCTCGAGGGATCTCACTAATAGCCCTGACTTGTTCTCGATGGGCATCCTTAATTTGCCATATTTGGGGAGACTAGGGGCCGAGGAGCCCTCGTCGCCTCCGCTACCACCGAGCCCAAACGACATCATCATAACTAGCATCATCATCCTCACCTTAATACCTGAAGGAGACATTTGCTGTAAAAAAATGTTATTAGTACATATGAAAATGAATTAAAAGAAGACATGCAAACATGTACAGTTAGTACAAATAAAAATGAATTGTTACTGTTAAACACCTCAATTCTGAATTTCAAAACAACAGCATCTAGCTCATAATATATACAAGAGTGAAACATCCCCACTCCCACCCCTACTTCCCACACACACGCACACTACGCAAGAGTGAAAATGATAAAGTGCAAATCAATTAAAATCATTAAAAATGGATGTTTCGGTACAAATTGGAATATTTTTTACCTATTAAAGGTACGAAGCGTATATTCATGGACAATAATTTTCAAAGTACGAAGCGTATATTAAAGGTACGAAGCGTATAAATAAAGTAATTTTCAAAAAAAGTTGAAAAATACCAACCCCATATAGACAATAATCCAGAGGTCATGCCACTTTTAAAATTAACCAACCCAACATCGATCCACAATAATCCAACAGTAATGTCAACAACAAATGTGTATCCCGTACTCCTTCTAATTCATCTACTCAATTAATTATTTTCATCAATTAAAGTATACAATTATTAATTTACTAATTTACAATGAGGGGCAATACTACTTTCATAATTAATCATATATTAATTTACTAATTTACAATGAGGGACAATCAATCAATTCGTTTACAAGGGACATTACGCACAAACACGCACACTACACACACATATACACACGCAGCCCCCTAACCCTGCCCCACCACCCCCTCCCCCCCCTACCCCCACCTTGCCCCACCCACGCACATACACACACACACACACACACACACACACACACATATATATATATATATATATATATATATATATATATATATATATATATATATGGAAGAGAGAGAGAGAGAGAGAGAGGGAAGAACGACGGGGGAAAAAAGAAGGGGAAAGGGTTTTTTTTACTGCGACATTTGTCACGGTCGTGTCACTGTCATTGATCATGACAACATTATAAGGATTGTCACGGTCATTGACCGTGACAAGTCGTTGTCATGGACTTGTCACCGTCAATGACCGTGATAAAAAACGCGTATTTTTTTGTCTCGGTTAATGATCGTGACAAGGCTAGCCGCTGGAAGGGTGTCAATTTACCTATTTTGGTGTAGTGACAATAGCCGAGTAGCAAGTATCCTAGTTGACAACGGCAGTTCGATTGATGTCTTATTCTACAATTGCTTTAAGAACTTGAGGCTGCGAGATAACAAATTAAAGGCATATCACATGCCTCTTATAGGATTTTTAGGGAAGAATGTGTTCCCCTTAGGAAGCTCGAAGTAGTGGTTGAAACGTGGCCAGATTTTCGAATAAAGGTGATACTGTAAGGACAAATTTTCAATCGAGTTAATTTGTTTGTAATTGGCATAATTCCAAATAAAATATTTTTAGTCACGGGTTAGAGTTGGTGTTTTGCCTTCAAGCCTTTGACGTGTTTGGATTAAGACGTAGAGGTAAAGCTTTAGAGATTATATCATCGTGTCGTGTTTCGTGCTCATTTTCGTCTTCAAGTTCAAAGGATCTCAGGAATGAAAGCGTATTTATTTTGTGCCTTGGATATTTTATTATTGGGTGTTAGATTTTTATAAATTGTTGACAAAATATCTTTAGAATGTTTTCAAATAAGTTTTAAAAATGTTGTCGTTTCGTTATAATGACTTAAAATTTCATTCGAACGAGTTTCCATAGGTCATTAGAACGAGATTCCTTCGTTCAAACAAGATCTGGATAGAAGCCTTTTGGGTACGCTCTAGAATGCCATTCAAAGTTCCGCTGGAAGTTGTTCATACAAGACTGGGTACTTCGTTTGAATGAGAAGTCAGTTCGTTCGAATGATTATGTGAATTTTTATTTTTTAAATAAATCTGATCCAAACCTCTAATGCATGTCCTTTTACAACAACTTTCCCTATAAATAAATATACAAGATTAAACTTTTAGGAGAGCCTTTTTTAGAGTTTATTTGTGTTTTAACTCTCCAAAAACTTTAGTTTTTCACCCAATAAGTTTAGGATCCATGATTCATCATACATATGCTTTAAAGATCCTATTTTTGGGCACCAAAGTTTTTTTTCTCTACATCTTCTGTTGAGAACTTTTTTTATTGCGGTGGATTCTGTATTCGCTATGTTGTGGGTAAGAAACGGTGAATTTCGTGTTCCAATCCATAGACAGTTGCTAAGCCTAGATTAGTGGATACTGAGGTGTGTGGACTTGTGAATTGTGGCAGCTTACGTGTGTGGATTCTTGTGCTGTCATTGTGGAGGAGCGGTTAAAGACTGAAGATGCGTTAAGCTTGTGGGAATCGAGACGTTGTGTTAGTCATCTGTCATCTTGTGTAATTTCGTATCATAGTGAATTGCATGGTTGGGTTGTTCGAAGGTTTTCTCAGTTTAGGTTTTTCTCGTACATCGGCGTGTTGTGCAATTGGTTTATTTATTTTATCTACTATCACCTAGATTCATATTTTAGGTTAAAAAGATAAATTTGGATAAATTGGTTTATCCCTACAACTCGATTTAAAATTAGTGAACAAGTTTTTATTGGGTTAATCTATTTAAAGGCTTGATTTTTAGAAATTGAAAATTTATAAAAATTGGAATTTTTTGTTTGCAATACCATCCTTGCTTAAACACACATAGGATAGAAGGAGCACCCCTTTCGCTCTCACAAGTGGTATCAGAGATAAAACACCAAGTCATCATGTAGATCTTTGTACCATGTTGTTTAGGGTGATTTGTTTATTCCCTTCTCCTTTATCTTCTTGATTGTTTTTCTCTCGATTTGGATTGCCATAGTGATGATGATGAGGATATTCAAGATGAGTTTAATAAGATTCATAACTGTGATAAAAATTTATCTCGTTTGTTTTTGAAATTTTCTAAAAGACTAAAAATTCTTGAAAAATAAAATTTTCATTTAAAACTATTAAGGAACTTTTACAAATTGTTAAATTGAAAGAGATATCCTTCGTGTGAAGCTTGTGTACATGGAGCGTATTTTTACAAATTTAGAACTTTTTAAGAAAGAGAGTGATGATAAAGTCTGAGATTGAGAGAAACAATTAGAGGATTCAAAAATCTCTAGGGTTAATGTTCGTGCCATTGAGGATAATGATGTTTTGATTAATGATTTGAGGGAATGTGAGAAGACTCCTAGGGATAAGTTCATTTGCATTGAGGGGGAGCGAGATAACCTTTTAATAATGATTGAAAATTTAAAGAAGGAGTCCCTAAAACTTGAAGAGTCTAATTATTTGCTTGAGTCTTGAATTTTAAGGTTAAAAGATGATCTAAGAGACTCAAGTAGTGTTAGTAGTGATGGTATTGGCATCCTTGATTCTAATGCTTCCATTGTTAAAGCCAAGGCCATTTTTTATTTTAGAGTTTCAACCACATCCCAAGGTATTAGAAAAGGTCAACTTTAAGGTCTCGTTGTTTATCGCGTCTACATGTGCACACACTACAGTAGGAAAGGTCACCTTAGGCGTTTTTGCTATGATCTTAGAAAAGACCCTAGGAAGATGAATTCTAGTGTCCCCTTAGTTCCAAAAACCCCTAATGTTAAATATTTATCTATTTGGGTTATTAAATCCATTTTAGAGGCACTAAATGTTAGGCTTCTTGATTCTTGTATGCTTACACATGACTCTTCACATGATATATCTGTTGATTTTGGCTCTCCTATTTTTCAATTTTGGTTTATTTACAAATTTGCCATTTTGGCTCAAATCTATAAATACAAGTGTTATTTCTAGGTTTTGGGAGAGGACAAGTTTGAGAGCTATTTTGTGAGTTATCAAAGCTAAAGAGAGATAGAGCTCCCATTTGAGGGGTGAGTTCTTGTGAGGTTGTGAGTGACTTTCTAAGAGAGATAAATTGTGTGTGTGTATAACCTTTGGGTTCCTCCATTTATCTATAGAAAGAAGAAATCCTCCTTGGTGGATGTAGCCCAAATTTGGGTGAACCACGGTATATCGTTGTTGTTTTGCTTTGATGATTGCTTGTATGTTCTTATTGTCTCTTCATTGATGTTTGGTTGATTCGATTGGGAGTTTGCACACTAGTTCATTTTGAGAACAAGGTCTTGGGTGTTTTTCGCACACCAAGTGTTTGATAAAATTCCCGAGTGAGTTTTATCGTCTTGGTCGCTAGAGATAGTCTTGCTTTAGCGCAACAAGTGGTATCAGAGCTTTGGTTGCATTATTTGCCCGGTATTTTTGGTTCGAGGTTGAATCAATTTTGGCAATTTTGGCATAGCTTTTGCTTTTGTTCCAAATGACCGAAAATGTGGAGAGTAATAGAGAATCAACCTCTACGAGAAGAGGCTCTAAGAGATGGGATCCGAGTTATGGATCGAGTGGCTCAATGAAGACGGACATAAAGGCTTTTGATGAGAAGATCAATTTCGGGTTATGGCAAAGACGAATGCGAGGCGTTCTTGTCCAACAGAGGTTGCAATTAGCATTGTTGGGGGTAAAGGGACGACCGGTAGGCATGACCGATGCCGAGTGGATTGACATTGATCAAAGAGATGCTTCGTGTATTGAGATGCTTATCACGGATGATGTGTCGAATAACGTGATAGCGGAGACCACGGCTAAAGGCATGTGGGATAATCTTGAAGAGATTTATTTGGGAAAGTCGTTGTCAAATAAATTGTTCCTCAAGAAGAAACTCTTCAAGCTTGAGATGAAGGAGGTTGAGGATATGATGAAGCATATCAACGTTTTTAATGCCTTGATAAATGACTTGAACCGGATAGACGTTCAATTCATTGAGGAGGATCGAGCATTGTTGTTGCTTGCATCATTACCCGATTCATACGAGCATTTTGTGACCACGCTCATGTTTGGGAAGTCTACGCTCCGGTGCAACGAGGTTGTGCAAGATATTCAATCTCATGTCACGATGAGAAAGAAGGAAGGTGGAGGTGATGGGTATTCCCATAATGAAGGCCTTATGGCGAGAGACGGAGGTGGGCAAAATGGCGGGAGGAACTTCAACCGGGGATTTAATGACGGTAGTAGGTCTAGATCGAGAGGTGTTGGTGGTAAAGGGCCGAAATGCTACAAGTGCCGGGAATGGGGTCATATGATCCGAGAATGTCCTTTGTGGAACGACAAGGTTAAGGGCAAGGTTGATTCCGAGAGGGCAACGGTAGCGAGTGCGAATTATGAAGATGAACTTGGAGAACTTCTCACAATCTCCAAGGTTAACTCTCTTTCCCAAGATGATTGGATATTAGATTCGGGATCGTCGGATCACGTTTGCTCCAAGAGGGAATATTTTGAGACTTTCACAGAAAATGGAAAAGGTTCCATGTCTTTGGCTAACGGAGAGAAGGTTTCCGTTGAGGGTGTCGGGACGGTGAAACTCAAGATGTTCGATGGGGTGGAACGCACTTTGGGTGGTGTGGCCTATGTCCCAAAGTTGCAAAAGAATTTGATATCCATTAGCCGTTTGGATTCCAAGGGTTGCCAGGTGTCGGTGGCGGGTGGAGTCTTGAAAGTCACACGCGGCTGTATGGTCCTAGCGAGGGGAGAGGGGAGAAAGGGGTTGTATCGTCTAAATCAAACTTCAATGAAGATTGGGAAGCGGTGTGCACAAGTGATCGAATGTTCGAGGCATGTCTCATTTGTGAACAAAGTGGAGACATTGGGTGCTAGCTTTCCAAGAGTAGACGGTAGTGATGGGAGAATACCTACTAGTGGAGGGGATGGATCGAAGTCCCCCTCCAGGGCCAACGGGTGATGTTGACCCGGTTTAGTTGCACACATGCATTGGCCGATTCGAATTGAGGAGGTGTAGGACTGTGATGGATTCGAGGTGTGTGTAGCTAGTTCAAGGAAGGTCGATGAGTTATTATTTGCGAGCATTGGCAAACGGGAGTTTTTCGTGACAAAGACTTGGTATATCTTTCGAGGGTGAGATTTGGAGGGTATGAGAGGTGAGGAATTTTCCCTCTCATCCGTGGTTATTTCTCAAGGTGGAAGATGGTGTTGATGTGTTTGAATGTTTCGTGTAAAGAAGGTGTATGCTATATGTATTGTGTGGGGGTGTACTCACCGGGTTACATGAGGAGCGAGCTTCACCGTATGGTTACATGGGAAGCATTCAGGGGAGTTCTTAGTTTAAAACTTAGTTCCTCGGCGGGTGGAGTCGTTTGGAGTCTTGGAGTGAAGACTTGCGGTATCTCACTTCATGGTTGAAGTTTGAGGTGGCTTAGCGTCGGGTGGAGCGTATTGGCTTGTTAGATGTCGGGATGATCTTAGAGCGGATTTGCTGTTTGCATTTCGAGTTCGGTTGGATCGTGAGGATCGCCTGGGGGAATCGCATTAGCTTGGTAGATGGTGGGACAGTCTTCAAGCGGGTTCAATTTCAGCATTCTAGAGATTGGTTGGATCGTCAGGATCGCCAAGGTGGAGTTTGTTGATTTTGGCTCTCCTATTTTTCAGTTTTGGTTTATTTACAAATTTTCCATTTTGGCTCAAATCTATAAATACAAGTGTTATTTCTAGGTTTTGGGAGAGGACAAGTTTGAGAGCTATTTTGTGAGTTATCAAAGCTAAAGAGAGATAGAGCTCCCATTTGAGGGGTGAGTTCTTGTGAGGTTGTGAGTGACTTTCTAAGAGAGATAAATTGTGTGTGTGTATAACCTTTGGGTTCCTCCGTTTATCTATAGAAAGAAGAAATCCTCCTTGGTGGATGTAGCCCAAATTTGGGTGAACCACGGTATATCGTTGTTGTTTTGCTTTGATGATTGCTTGTATGTTCTTATTGTCTCTTCATTGATGTTTGGTTGATTCGATTGGGAGTTTGCACACTAGTTCATTTTGGGAACAAGGTCTTGGGTGTTTTCCGCACACCACGTGTTTGATAAAATTCCCGAGTGAGTTTTATCGTCTTGGTCGCTAGAGATAGTCTTGCTTTAGCGCAACAATATCTTATGGGTGATTGCTTGCAGATTTATCATACACTAGTTTATGCTTCATGATATATGTTTGTTAGCATTATAAATTGTGTATCTTTTGTATTTTATTTTTCCTTTATTGAGTCATATTGAAAAATACAATAAGATTTTACTTGTCTTTTGAGTTAGTTTGGGTTCAAAATTAGTATTTTCCTTTGAAATTTTTTAGAAAAACTCAAAAAGATTTTTGGTTTTATATGTATTTTAGTTGTACACATTCGGTGTGGCATATTAGTGTGTTTGAATCCAATTCAGTATGTGCTATCCATGTGACTAGGACATTTGGTTATGATTGATAATACTTAGATTGTTCTTAATCATGCTTGCATGGACTTGTTTTGAACTTGATTTTCTTTAAAGATTCAACTTTGTATATTCCTCTGCACAGACATGAACGAGATTTTTGAACATTAACTTCACATATATATTTGAACTTTGTGAGTTGTTATCCCACCAATCTTGTCATCAATATATTTTATGATTATGGAGAATTTGTGCATGTAAAAATCGTTGTCCATAAGATAATTTGAGTTTATTAAAAATATGAGGGTGCACGAGAGACTTATGAAAAGATTAAAGGCAATAAAAATAGAAAAATTTTCCAAGGCCAACATATTTAGTTTATTTGATTTTCAAAAGTGATAGCTTCAAAAAAATTGAGAGAAAAGAATATACGAAATTGTTTATCGTTTGAGGGTATTTAGTTGAAGAACAACATGATCTTATTGCTTGAGGTT